>CM029599.1:44259436-45629436 GCA_017311375.1 Mytilus coruscus | reverse complement strand
TAATCATGATAATAATTTGTTTATTTCACACAAATGTCTTACTGATTGTTGCTTGTTTTACATTCAACAAGGTGATTGCTGTGAAAAAGTTATAACAACAGTTCTCTATAAAGATAACCCAACATATGAACAAAAGAGATGTATGCGTATATGTCAGTGAGAAACCAACCCTTAATCACATTAACCCAAAAGGAATCTAGAACATTATGCTTATTATATGGCATTTTTATACGACCGCTAAAAATTTCTCGGTCGATATTGGTATCACGTCATCGTCATCTGAAAACATTTGGTTTCGGACAATAACTTTAGTAAATGTAAATAGAAATCTATGAAATTTAAACACAAGGTTTATAACCACAAAAGGAAGGTTGGGATTGATTTTGGGTTATAGTCCTAACAGTTAAGGAATTAGGGGCCAAAAAGGGGCCCAAATAAGCATTTTTTTAGTTTCCAGAAAATAACTTGTGGAACAGTGTATGGATCTCTCTGAAATTATACCACAAGTTTCCATACCACAAAGGGATAGTTAGGATTGGCTAGGGGGTTATGGCTCAAACCGTTTAGGAATTAGGGGAAAACAAGGGTTTCCTGGTTAATGGACAATTAAAAAAGTACAATGTTATGTTTGGATTACCTCCTTACACTGCTTTTAAATTATGTATAAAGAAATGTTGTATTGTCTTGAGGTGATTAGCTGTCAATTTATTTTAGAAGTTACTATTTAAAAATGCTGATTAAGGAATATTAACTTTAGCCATGATTATGTAAGTCATTTTCTATTTTAAGACTGTTATCTATACTATTAAATAAGAAGACCTCAGTGTTCTCCCAGGATTTTGGATAGCACCAGGGTAAGCATGTGGACAGCTTGGTAAAAGATTCATACAATCAGTCGCGTTTCGTCAACTTAGCTATATTTCTAGTTACTGCACTTTTATGTCTCTTGTTTTGTTTTAATACTGTGGTACTGTTTTATGTAGACATTGAGTCAAAAATTATTGGCAAAATAGAAGTAAATCAATAAACAGTTTGTATACTTTAATATTTTTTAAAATAAATAAAACATGATTCATTACAAAATATTCATCTTAACTTAAAGTAATTAAATCTTTTATAAAATCCATGATCAATATAAATAAAATATCATTCAAAGGAGACCAAAATGTTCAATTTAAAAAACTTTATAGTTTCTAGAAAGAAAATTGTTGTATATTAAAGGATTCTTGTCATAAGGAGATATAAAATTAATAAGAACAAATATTGTTTTATTATTTGAACCAGTTTCTATCTTAAATTTTAATAAAAGAAATTTTTCATAAATTTTAAAACATTTTGCCATAGATTTCATGTAAATATTAACCTTTCTTTTCTTTGGTGATAATCAAACATAGATAAATCTACAGACTTAATACTGCGCTGAAATCTAAATCTTTATATGTCATGATCCACTTAGAAAGAATTCCTAAATTTATAAATTTATGTTAGGATTTTGATTTTGGGCCCTGTTATCAACTTTGTCCACATTGAGGTCAAAAGGGTCCAAAATTAAACTTTGTTTGATTTCATCAAAATTGAACTCTTTGGGTTCTTTGATATGCTGAATCTAACCATGTATTTAGATTTTGGATATTGGACCATAATAGGTGAATGTCCAATTTAAAATTTTTAAGTTCTTAGACCACATTCATTCTGTGTCAGAAACCTATGCTGTGTCAAATAGTCAATCACAATCCAAATTCAGAGCTGTATCAAGCTTGAATGTTGTGTCCATACTTGCCCCAACTGTTCAGGGTTCGACCTCTGCGGTCGTATCAAGCTGCGCCTCATGGAGCATTTTATTGGATTTTGGGCCCTGTTTTAAATTGGTCCACATTGAGGTCCAAAGGGTCCAAAATTAAACTTTGTTTGATTTCATCAAAATTGAATTGTTGGGGTTCTTTGATATGCGAATCTAACCGTGTATTTAGATTCTTAATTTTTGGTCCGTTTTCAAATTGGTCTACATTAAGGTCCAAAGGGTCCAAAATTAAACTTAGTTTGATTTTAACAAAATTGAATTCTTAGGGTTCTTTGATATGCTGAATCTAAACATGTATTTAGATTTTGATTATGGGCCCAGTTTTCAAGTTGGTCCAAATCGGGTCCAAAATTAAACTTTGTTTGATTTCAACAAAATTGAATATATGGGGTTCTTTGATATGCTGAATCTAACCATGTATTTAGATTTTTGATTTTGGGCCCGTTATCAACTTTGTCCACATTGAGGTCAAAAGGGTCCAAAATTTAAACTTTGTTTGATTTCATCAAAATTGAACTCTTGGGGTTCTTTGATATGCTGAATCTAACCATGTATTTAGATTTTGGATATTGGACCATAATAGGTGAATGTCCAATTAAAAATTTTTAAGTTCTTAGACCACATTCATTCTGTGTCAGAAACCTATGCTGTGTCAAATATTTAATCACAATCCAAATTCAGAGCTGTATCAAGCTTGAATGTTGTGTCCATACTTGCCCCAACTATTCAGGGTTCGACCTCTGCGGTCGTATCAAGCTGCGCCCTGCGGAGCATTTTATCTATTTTAAGACTGTTATCTATACTATTAAATAAGAAGACCTCATTTTGTGTGTCGCTTCTCTTCCTTCCACAATAAATAAATCATCACGCCTCTGTGTCCTATAGGTACCATGCATAGTCGCATTTGTCATCCTCGCTTATGATTATTCAGTTTGGGTTATTTTGGGAGGAAAACGAAAATAAAGGCGTCCGGATATTATTTCCGTCATCGAAGGGACTTTTAAGTCATAGACAAGACTTCCGTTTAGGACTGTTTTAAAATTACTCATAATTTTCATAAGTACTTGGGGACAGGACAATTATTTTCGCGTTTTTATGTATACTATGATCATACATATAATATAAATAATGTATTTGCTATTTACTATCAATTCCAAGTTTACTATCCATGGCGGTCACTGATGTATTATATAGAGAGTCTATATCAGTGACCGCCATGGATAGTAAACTTGGAATTGATAGTAAATAGCAAATACACTTTATTTATAGTATGTGTATGTTCATAGTATACAGAAAAATGCGAAAATAATTGAAATTAACAGAAAACAAAAAATAACGGACTTTAGAAAAAAGGGAGAGGGCTAAAAAATAATACCATAGTGTCCCCAAGGACCTTGATGACTTTTGATACTTTTCCTGAAATTCTCCAGTCATAAAATCTTTTACAAAAATTCACCCTACAACAGTTTACATACTTTCAACTACGCTCTAAATGCCCGTGATTTCCTGGGTGTGTTCTAGTGATGTATTTAAATGGTAATTTGAATTGAGATAATGACCATATCTTGAGGGAAGAAATTTTTTTTTGGAAAAAGGGGGGAGGTGAAAAAAAAAGGGGGAGTAGAAAAATTTTTTTTTTGGGGAGGAGGGGTCAGTTTGCAACAGCATAGTGTATTGCACAAAAGTAAAAAAAAAGGGGGTAATTTTTTTTTTTTTTGGGGGGTGGGGGGGTGGTCAATTCGCAACAGCATATTGTATTGCACAAAAACAAAAAATTGAATATAAATTCAAATCATATAACCAATTCTAAGTTCTTTGACTACAGTTATTCTGTGTCAGAAACCTATTATGTGTCAAATATTTAATTACAATCCAAATTCAGACCTGTATCAAGTGCAAATATTGTGTCCATTTTTGCCCCAACTGTTCAGGGTTGGTCCTCTGCGGTCATATCCAGCTGCACTTGGCGAAGCAATTTATTTAATCTTATGTATTTTCATTGTAGGGAAATTGAAATCAGGGGACAAGAAACACAAAGGAAAATTTAACATTCCAAATTTGAGTGAGGAAAATGATGCAGATGAAATTGACGTAAGAAATAGGCTTTATTAATAATAATATTCAAGCATGCTGATCAGGTGTTCAGGGTGGCAATTTGTAAAATTTCAATTATCAATTGCAATGGACATTAATTTTCTTTTTAATAAAATATAGAAAAAAGGAAGTTTGCCATCCCTGAGCATGCCTGCATATTAATGTGAAAGTGCATTCGTTTGTAAAAAGTGTAATTTTAAAATTATTTAGAGCACAGTGAGTTCATTACAGAAAGTCAGCTGTAGATTTTGCCTACAAGTACAAATGTTTATAGAAGTTAAAAATACATAATTATTGTTTATATGCTTTTTCTTGTTAATGCAAATTTTAAATAGATTTATACAAAAATGGCAGACAAAAGACATACCCTTGTCTCAGTTCGACTGAGAAACTAATATATTATCATATGACCCTTGACCAGTAAGGGATTTTACTTGTTCCAGTAACTTGAGAATTTCAGTGGTTGTAAAAAAAATTACATAAGAGATGAATCAAAAATTAAAAAGAAAATTTGAATCTGACAAATTGACTTAATCAAGTAAATATTACTTACATCTTTTAAGTATTTAAAAATTTTTGGTTTAATTTGTACCCCTGACTGTAAAAGAATGTAGATTTATGATTATTATAAAAGGGAAATAGCAGGGTTGCCAAGTCTCACGCATTTAGCGTGAGACTCACGCATTTTCATGCTTATTTGGCGGCATTTTCCTTTGATCTATTGTTTTTTCTCTTTGATCTTTACAATTTTGGCCAAATCTCACGCATTTGCATTATTCAAAGTTGGCAGAACTGAAATAGGAGATAACAGTTTTACTGAAATTATATTTTCTAGGTTGAATTTTCCTGCAACACCCAGACTGATGAAAGTTATAAAGTAAAAGAATTCTTAAGGAAGAAAGGCACCAAAGAAATTCAAAATAAACTTGCAAAATACATTGCTGATTTGAAACAAGGTATGTATTTAAGATTTGCACCCTGAAGACATGATTTTAAGATTTTACCAGTAACATAGAATACTTTATTCATTAGATGAGTGCAAATATGTATACTTGTGCTAAGTGCAGAGATATTAATCTCTTAAGATGCTTACTTGTAGAGTAAAATTACATTAATTTCAAAGAAAGTTTATATATAAATACAGATTTTATCTGAAATTTTTTTAATCTGACAAATAATGTCCCTTAGGAGTATCCAAATCTGTTGAAAAACTAATGAGGTTGTATTATTTCAGAATATGGTAAAGGAGTTATTTTGCCAACAAAAAATGGACAGCCTGATGCTAAAAAGTTAAGCAATTCTACAGTAAGTATATCAAATGTATATAATTCAGTAATGTTTTATACTTTTGTGCGAAGGTTTTCAATTATAAGTTAAGTTGAGTAATGAATCCATGTTAAGTAAGGAACTACTGTACCGTGGATTACGTTATTTTCACCGGTACCAATATTTGTGGATTGAAAAAAAAATCGTATATTCGTGGAAACTTGGATTTCATGGATTTACCAAAGTTTCAATACAAGACTTTAAGAAATTGTTTTCAGGAAATCCTATAGGAAATTCATACTTCCTTGAACATTTAAATTTGTGGTTTGCCTCTACCAACAAAATATAACAGCTGAAAGAAGGGATGGCAGCATGTTGTCTGCAATTTAAATTTGTGGTTTGCCTCTACCAACAAAATATAACAGCTGAAAGAAGGGATGGCAGCATGTTGTCTGCAAGGATACTTCTCAATATGTATTTAGTATTGTAAAATATCATTGCCACTCAATTATTATGAAAAAGTCATGTTCTCATTAATAAATCCATTGGAAGTTAACTGCATCTGCTAAAATGAATCATTATAATATTTAGGCTGTTTTCAATTGAAGGTTGAACCATTAAATAAATTAATAAGTTACAATGGAATAAGTCAGAATTCCCATAACTTTAAAGGAGTTCTGAATTTCCATGATATTTAAAATTTTTAGTGGTACAAATTAATGCATCTTCAGGTACATGTATTCAAGGTTTAATATAATATGTTTGATCCAGGAAGGTGTGTATTATATACTAATTTTCTACTAATTTTATTTTTAGAATAAAGCCATAGAAGAATTTAATAAACTTGTAGTTACATCACCAAATAAAGGAAGTCAAGTTGGAGTAAAAATTAATACAAAGAAATTAACTGGTAAACAGGAATTTATGTGTTCAGCACAGGATTTATACAGATCTTTAACTGATAAAGGAGTAAGTGAAGGATTATTACATAAAAATTGTTGAGTTGGCTTATTAACCAATTTAAGATGGGTTGTTGTATAGATGTTCACAAGAAACCGTTAAATATAGTACTGAGTATTTTTTTTATTTAAAGTGAACGATGAATACAGCTGCACAGCTCGACATCCAAATCACTACAAGGTCCTCAATAATGAGGAACATCTGCCACGTCAAAAATTGCAATATTTAGGAAGGGAAGATTTTGTCTTCAGTAAACATCATAGAAGAGTAAAACAAGAAACAAAGAGGGTTTAGGTCTGATATACTGTGGAAGTATCATGCCTTGCTCCAAAGGAGTGATACCCTGCTTTACCTCTGTCCATTCTATCATCTCATAAAATTTCTATAACATTTTTCTTGGGAACTGTAAATGATATCTTCTCGATAGTTGGAAGCAAGTTTTATGTGCATGATTATAAATGGTATGACGCACAGTCATTGCTAATTAACTTCAGGTTATTAAATACTTATATATTCTATTACGTAATGGACTTGCATGAAATTTTTGTTGCATTTTCTCAGAAACTACGAATCACAGTTTCCTAAAATTTGGTATCAAGTTTCATGTGACTATTCTATAATGTGCGATGGGTTTCACACTCATTGCTTATCAACTTCCTGTTATCCCAATACCTATAGCAGGAATATCATTAGTGAGCAATTGTAGTTTGTGGAGTAACAATGTTTGTGGAATCCGCAGTTTTTACTTTTCTATCTTAGATTTTTTTTAATTGTTTATTTTTTTCAGATGGTGCAAGCATTTACTGGGGGACCTGTTGACATGGAAGTAGAAAAAGGGGGAAGGTTTTCCTTAATGCATGGCAATGTTACTGGAGAATTTGTTGATTTGGTAAGTTTTGCAATTAATTACTTCAGCTAGTGGGTATGTATTAATGGAAAAAAATATCTATTTCGATTTGAAAAAATGTTCATGGTAGCTGAAGCATTAAAAGACTTGATTTGGAGTGATTTTTTGTCTCCCTTTGAAGAGGTCACAGCAAGCTGTTTCACAATCAGTGGTGGCAGGATCACCCATGTTAAAGGTTGTGATTGAATTAGTCTAGGTGGAACAACCAATGGCAAGTCAAATTTGGAAGACAGTTGAATTACTATTGGCACATGTTATTTCCATCCAGATTATTTGACCGAACTCCTCAATCTTGATCCATTGACTTTGAAACTTTTTAGTCAACATGTTACATAAGCAAGTCATTTCTCTGTGTCAAGAGTTTATTATTTATTATCAGGTACCTGGGAAGAAAATAGTTCAGCGATGGCGAGTTAAATCTTGGCCGGATGCACATTATTCAGAAGTGACTTTTGATTTTGAAGAAAAAGAAGGTGTAACAGAACTATTGTTGACACAAACGGGTGTACCCGAAAGTGAATTTGAAAGGACAAAGGAAGGATGGATAATTAATTACTGGAACAGAATCAAGCAGACATTTGGATATGGAACAAATATATTTTGACGGCAGTAGAAATAAAATCAATCTCTAAGGCAACAATCTACACGTCTTTCACTCATGAAAAAAGTAGGATGAAACTGTGAACAAACGAAGTTCTACTGCTCGTGTTAGTACTGCAGTGTACTAAAACAGGATAAAATTTATATTGACTTCAATGAGCAGATCATATTGTACTGTTACCTGATTTTATTGTACTGTTACCCAATTACAAGGTTATAGTGAACTTCATTTCAAATCATTGTCAGCCTGACTCCTTAATGTGTGAAAAAGGGAAACATCAAAATGTAATTTTGTGTGTTCATAACATATTGTTTATAATCATTTTTGAGGACTGTTGCCATTCTATTGTCTCTTGTTTAATAATCTGCTGTTTCAATCATCTAAATGTGTAAAAAGAAGTATTTCACCAAAACAGAAATTTGTGTTTTTACAATATTCATACTTAAGATAATCATTTATGAAGACTTTTTACCACAATTAATTGTTCCTTTATTTTATTATTTGTTGCTGTTTAATACCACCAAATCACACTCATTATTTTGTCATTAATGCTGATCTCTTCATTGCTGTTTAAAATAAATGCTGCTCATTTTTGAAGACCATCCATTGCCCTACAGTTGTTTTTCATCATTAAGACGCTGATGGATAGTTGTCTCATTGGAAGTAAAACTACATTTCCTTATTTTGATACCAGTTAAGATAAGAGTTACTGTAAATTCAGAAATTATTGTGAGGTTTTTATTAATGTGTATAATGCGACGGGGTGAGTATCGCAATAAGAAGCAATCTGACATCCGATGCAAATATATGTATTGATATTTTTCTGAAATCGCAATAATTAAACTCGCAGTTTTGTCCATTCTTCTAAAATCGAAATAATAAATGCACACAATAATTTCTGAATTTATAGTAAAAGCATCTTTTGGGCAGAATGCATGGAAACTGAAATGCTCATTTCCCCTTAAATTTTAAATTTTAACATGCACAACTTTTTTTTCATAGATCATTTTGTGATTTACATGTTATTTTACCACGATTTTATTTCTTTTTTTTTTTTTTCCAATCAATTAAAAGGATCAAAAACAGTGAACGGCAATAGAGAATCCTCCAGTCCTACAGTCCAAAGATTACTTGATAAAAATTGTTTTTAATCTCAGAACATTTGAATGGTAAATTAAGACATGTTTTCTTCTAAACCTGGTATCTCAATGGTCATATTTGATGATTCTGTAGACAACCAAGATTCCAAGTAAAAAAATCTTATTAAAAGCTGTTATTCTATTCAATATATTTATATCATGTTGTCTGATGATTCCATGTACCAGTATCTTACTGCTGAAAAGAAAAGATCCTAATTTTTTTTCGAATATAACCAGATCGCACTCAATGGAGAACTATATATAATGACACTGTTGGGAATATTAAGTTTACATATTCCATGGTGTTTCTTTTTTTTAATATCAATTTCATTACAAAAAAAGACATGTTCAAGTATTATTGTCATTTTCATGTTTCAAATTGTAAGATTAAGAAGGATTTAATATTAAGTGTTGTGTTAAATTCTGAGGACAGGTACCTAACAAGTTAAATAAAAAACCACATTGTGTTAAATTATTGAGATGAATTTTTACTTAATAAATAAATAAAACAAGAACATTTGATATTTTTATACTCGCGAGGTGAGACATTCATAAGTTTTGCTCATAGTGCTTTATTCCTTTTATATACTTTTAAGGTATATCCGTAAGTATCTTGTTGGAATATATATTAAAATCAACTTTATAACCATTCCACACACCAAATATAGTTGACCTATTGCATACAGTGTCTGAGATGCAGAATTGATAACAAAAACTAAACCTTGATCACTGATTAATGAAATGAGGTTGAGGTCAGGTGAACCCTGTATGATGGACATGTAGACCTTCCAAGGAATCGTATTACTCATAATAAGTGTCAGTGGACATAATTTTATGACAGATAGAAACTTCGTAATTTAAGGCATTTGCATCATTCAAGTTATGAAGCATCTGGTCTTTTACCTTCTGAAATATGAAGCTTTATACAGATAGTTTACACAATCACCGCTGCTGGATAACTAAGTCTTACATTCTACACCTTTTGTCGCAGGCTACAGAAACTAGCAAGAAAACAACTGACAAAACAAGATTTACTTGATTGAAATGCTCTAAAGATATA
Source organism: Mytilus coruscus (assembly GCA_017311375.1). NCBI lineage: Eukaryota > Metazoa > Mollusca > Bivalvia > Mytilida > Mytilidae > Mytilus > Mytilus coruscus. Next base: position 45,619,608 of record CM029599.1, on the reverse strand, counting down.
ATAAAATTTTTCTCAGTTCAAATCTGCATGTTCACAGACATGAGAATTATTTTGGGAACTAAATTTCGGTGTGTACAGCTAGCTAGACTTAGTAGCTAATCTAGTTACTTCCTGTTTGGGAGGCTTGTGCCTTAGGAAAGAATTAGAACATTAATCCTAATCTTTCTAAAAATGAGGTCAAGGACAATAGACATACAAAAATGGAAATTTCAGAACATTTGGCATCTTTATACAAATAACTGAAGTATCCCGGTTTTCAACTTCTAAAATATAAAGCTTTAATCAAATGGTTTATGCAGGCACAGGATTAGAATCCTTATGTCTTGCTTACTGCAGCATTCATTACAGGTGAGACAATAAACCATTTGGTGTCTGATAATGAGTAAATCTTGTACAAATTTGTTGTCACTGGTTTCTTTCTTTTGTTAGCAGAGATAGGTATCCATTGGACAACGATATTCTTGTTTTATCTGTCATCAATATGTATATCATATCCAAAATCTTCAATTAAAACAAGACATGAAAATAACCAAATGAATGATAGAGTGTGTGTGGACATCTAACTTTGATAGAGATTGGAAGCTATTAACACGTTGTGCCATTGGGTCCTATGAAAACAATGTATGTCAGTGCATATTGTGGCGATTGCAAGGTTCCGTGTTGAAGACCGTACTTTGACCTTTTATGGTTTACTTTAACAAATTGTGACTTGGATGGAGAGTTGTCTCATTGGCACTCATACCACATCTTCTTATACAAATGTATCTATATATTAGGAAAGTCTGAAATTTTTCATAATAGATAAAGGAAGATGTGGTATAAGTGCCAATGAGACAACTCTCCATCCAAGTAACAATTTATAAAAGTAAACCATTATAGGTCAAGGTACGGCCTTCAACACGGAGCATTGGCTCACACCGAACAGCAAGCTATAAAGGGCCCCAAAAATTACTAGTGTAAAACCATTCAAACATGGATATAACAAGAATGCATATAATATGCATTACATTTTCAAATTAAAAACTCCCTAGTTTTCAAGTGGTTTCAGTTGTTTTGGTGCCTAAGAAATGGTTATATGCTTGCCATCTTATGGGCAAGTATCAATGCTGTTACAATGATTTGTAAATACCATTTTAACAGTTTCAGGAATGTATTAATATATTACAACCCATGTTTGGCTGATCTTTTTAAGTTTTGAGTTTTCAGCATTGTTTGTTGTGTGTGATATGAGGCTTAAGTGTTTAAAACAGAGTAGCTACTTAAATATGCTCTAGGATAAGTCCACGGCAGTTTTAATAATCAAAGGAACATTAACCAGCTCCTGGAAGTAGTTTTTGAGGGTTTAGGAGCTAAAGCATTATCAAAGTGTTACCACAAAGTATATTCGAGCACAACAGATTCTAATGCAATAAGACCTGACTGGATAACAACCAGCATCAAATTCTCAAACTTTCTGCCTGTAACTAAGGGAAGCTGCAATTTAGAATTCTGGAATCGACATATATGTAATTTCCTCAGAAGTAAACAGAAAAGTTACATTTTCAGTAACATTTTTTCACCTAAAATGTTCTTTTTGTAAAATTTGATTCCATTTTGAAGCGTTCTGTTTGAAGTCTCTATGTTTACAAAAGTGAAACCTATGTTGAATATATGAAGTCAAATGTTAAAATACAATACAGTACAGTACAAGTGTTAGGTGTCTGACTGAAAGGCAAATTACCCTTCTGGTCCAATAATTACGATGAAATAATTTAATTACAACGGAGCTTGGTATGCCAAATATTGCTGGTAACTGACATCCAATAAATCATCAAACATAGCCTAACACAGACTGTGTATAAACACAGACAATAGAATTAAATAGTAGGGCCTTACTCTCTTCCTGTTGACCTCACTATTTTAAAAAAGGAATGCAGCTCATGTTCACATACAGATTTTTCTTTTTTTCATAATGAGACAAAAGAAAACATGACTAAAATAAAATTTGTTCAGCAATTTACTAAAAGCACATGAATATCATTTCTGTGTAAGCAGCAGATCACTAAATTAAGTTAAAATAACATTTCTTAAGACAGTTAATTTAAAGAGAAGATTGCACTTCCCTCATTAAATAATTTCTATTGTTTTAAATATTAAAGCAAACATCATATGGAAGAATGATAATTTTTCTCCCTTGTACTTTTAATTGCTTCTTGAATTATGTGGCATTCATTATCTTTCTTGTGAAACCATACTTTCTTGGGTTTTTTTTTTAAACAGCAATCCCTTAAAATATCCAAGACAATTGTTCTCTCATGAAAGGCTTTTCTAATTTATATATATATATATATATATTGAAGAAACTGGACTTTGAAGTAGTACACCAAAAGAAGATGGCTTCCCGGAAAGATCTATAAATGACAAGTAAAACTAAAATTTTAAATAAAACGTATGTGATACTAATGGTTTTTCACTGTATTAAGATAGCTTTTATCAAATTGCTTAATTCCAAATTATCTTTGCAACATTATACGATGAATGTTCCACATGTTCCTGTTTTCAGTAAACAGCAGCAACCATACTATGTTTTTTGTAAAGTGTAAAAACTAAGAAATGTAAAGACTGAAAAAAAAGGATAAAATACAGGCCTTACCATAAATGTATAAAAATGCAGTAAATTGATATGCTCCTTAAACAGAAGATATTGTGATCAACAACAGACAAATTTAACACTATACAATATATACATATAACATACAATCACTCAGAAATCAAACTTCATCTATCAATGAGTATGTCTTTTTGGTTTGTTTGTTTTTTTTTTCTTAAAAAAATAAACATAATTTTACTGAATTGTTAGACGCAATAGAAAAAATCAAAAACAACAAAACCCAACAAGTATTTGCACTAATAAAAGTTACCATAGAATCCTAGTTCTATGGTCCTTGGCAGATAGTTTTCTCATTGGCAATCATACTTTATTTTTTTATACTCATCATTGAAGAGATATGATAATTGAAGTCATCTTATTTCAAGGACAGACATACACATTGATAGGTTTTGTAAGTTTACTTTAAATACATATTTTCTACATCATCATTACAACCATGATCATACAATTCACACATGTTAGTCACAATTTTTCTACTAAAAAGTCTTTCAATCTGTTGACAAGTCTTGCAAAAAGTTTTCATTCATGAATTTAAAGCAGAAATCACAAACAGATTTGGGAGTCAATATTTGTATTTTTTTTAAAGTCTAAATCTATTTATTTCACAATTTAAGAGTTTAAATCTTTGTGGAATGGCATTCATACAATTTCCAGAAATAAATTTACAACTCAAACCAATAAATTGACAAAAAACTTACACCCATTCTTGACATGATTGTCACAAATACACAATTACATAGGCAGTGAACACATTTTGAGATCACAACAAAAATAATAAATATTTAATAATAAATGCAAAATTCTAAAATGCTTAACACATTATTCCTTTAATATATATTTAACCAGTTCTGAGTAATGAATTTGCAATACTGTATCATGTAAAAGTAAAGACTAAATCAAAAGATTAATTTACCCTTCAGCAATTTATGTAGGGGAGATAATATTTATCTTTGCTTCTCATGAAGAAATTAAATTGTCTCCCCTATATTGCTTAATCAAGATAGACAACTGACTAATTTTTCTGATAATATCAACTGATATAATGCTGAATAAAAATAATAGATTTTACAGAGAGTTTATCTGTGTCAGTCAGATCTGTTCTACTTTGAAACCATTTTCATGCGTTCCATTTGAAACAGTAATTATGGCAAAACTGTATAGAAACAGAATTATCCACAAATTCTTTCAATAGTTATGGATCATGATATGGATTATTCCATTCCTGTAGTGGCAATCATGTAAAAATACAAATAAAATTATAATGTTCCAAGTAAAATGTCACTCAAAATGAACAATTTGCTAAAATCGACTACGTAATCAGAAGGTTAACATAATGTTCTTAACACCATTTCAAAAGTTTTACTAACGATCAAAATCTATTGTTCATAGAATATCTATTACACTTGTTACCTTGTGCAAAAAAAAAACATTCTTATTCTGATAACATTCACTGATGTTTATGTCATAACCATATATTACTATTTGATGAGGATCATAATACATGCATGATAACAGAAATAGATGACATCTTATTCTTTTCTCTGAAATAAATTCATTAAAATATGTTATTGTTGCATTATACAACCCAAGTGCTGTTCAAATTTTTTTTTACCATAGATGAGATTTTGCCTTTGAAAATATTTTCAATGAAATAGAAGTACTTCAAAATTACCTAAAACATTTGTGTTGTATTTCTCTCAGATAGAAATATTAACATTATAACTATTTATGATAATATCAGTGTTACCAATTAACCTACCATAGCCTGTGAGCATTATATTGTTTTTTTTTTTTTGCTTCTAAAAATAAATAAATACTATATAATCAATTTTACTGCATGATTTCTATACACATACACCAATTAGTAAGATAGATAACTAATGTTCTCCTCTACATAGCTTAATCAAGGGAGACAACTGACTAATTTTCTCCCCTACATAGCTTAATCATGGGAGACAACTGACTAATTTTTCTCATAATATCAATCTGAATAAAACAGATTTTTACCTATTTAGTTGGTTTCAGATCTGTTCTAGTTTGCAACCACCAACATTTCATGCATTTCATTTGAAATGGTTATCAAGGCAAAAACTGTATATATCATTTATAAGGGTGTTCAATTAACTAATGAACTGATCCCTGAAAGGCACTTTAAAATAGGTTTGTAACATGGAAATACTTTATTCCTTCTTAAAACCTTGTTGTACCTTAAAGGAACAGTGATTATTCATATGCACTGTAATAGATATTTTTGGGTTGAACAAGCATTACCAAAAGCAAAAGAAAATGTCAATAAGAAAGACACACAAAGCACATCTTCAGCATAATTTATGGATTCACTAGAAAAGGAAGACTGTCAACACAGAAAGTTCTAGAAAAAATAATTTATACAATCTTAAAACGTTCCAACTCATACAATATGGGAATTTTACAGAGCAAGTTAAAATCTTTCAAATTCATTTAGTAATCTGATCATTCATCAATTGGTCTACAGTAAAAATGATTTTTGATTGTTACAAATTCAGCACCATTTCCTATAAAGCACATTAATGTTTCTCTATAAGAGAAAATATAGAATCAATTTGTTTGGCTACTAAGTCCACAATAGTTGGTCTTTCTTTCTGTCTCGGTACTTCATCACTGCTTTGCCTACTTTCAGAACTATTCTGTCTCTCAACTTTCTCCTCACTTTCTTTTTCTGTTTCATTTTCAGGTTCCTTGGAGTCTGAACTTTCTTCTTCTTTAGAATCTTTTGAATCTTTAGAAGTACTAGGTCCAGGTTTCTCACTGTCACTTTGACTACTATTTTCTTGGATTTTAGTATCTGACTCAGAATTTTCTCCAGATGACACCTTTTCTTCCTCCTTCTCAGGAGACTTGACTTCCTCCTTTTTAGGTGGTGTGTCATCAGGAATAATTTCTACATCACTACTAGAGTCTCTATCTTCTGCTTCATCAGCTGAATCCTTTCCAGAAACTCTCCTCTTTTTGGAAGGTGTAGCTTCTGTAGGACAATAAAAATATGACATATGTAAAAATATGGATTGGACCACAAACAAAAACCTTTCAAACTATAATACTTTTATATTCCTCAAGAAGTCATAACATTAAAAAAATTTAGACAATAATAGTGATACTGTGGATTCATAATACTTCGTTGGATACCAATGTTCATGAATTTCATTGGTATAGGTAAACCACAAATTTAAATGTACAACAAAGCACAAATTTTTAGTCTTGTATGCAGACTTTGGCAAAATCTCGAAATCAAATATCCACAATAATATGTCTTTTCCTCAATCAATGAAAATTGGTATCAACATTAGGCAAAATTTATCAAAGAATTTTCAAATAAATTCACCTTAGGAATGTTTAGTTGTATGTTTGTACTACACATGCATACAATTTTAAGTGGTTAGTTTTATTCATACAGGAAACTTGAGTGTACAAGGTAAACCAGATTTCCTGCCAGTAACTGACTGAATATATCATATTTTAGCAGCTTGAGTACACCATGCCAAATTCAAACATATCAAAATTCACTGTGTATAAGACATTTGATCTTAATGCCTCAATGAAATTCTGACACACATTTGCTATACTAATATCTGAAACACATTGCAAAAATCAGTTTGATTGTCCCAAAATTTGCATGGCATTTCAGGTACATAAACAGATTTCAAGACTTCTACACTTTTAAGGATAACCAGTGGAAATCAATAATGCAGTATGATGATTGGATGAATAAATATTTGAATGTATATGTAAACAACAACCTGAATGACTACATAAAGAAAATAAAAGAAGAATGTGTCTGAGGACACGAATGCCCCTGCTCCAGCATGCTTATAATATGTGAAAATACTTTTGGAATGGACGGAAGAACTAACGGAGAGATGGATGGACGGACCATTAAGGGTAACACTTAATGCCAGCTTTGCCTAGTGGCGGGGGCATAACAATGCTAACAATTATTGACCACATGATTATTAGAAACAAGAGTGCACATGCTGAAATGTCTCGCCTTCTTTACTAACCATTGATTTTATGTTGATAGTCCTAAATATAAAGCTTTACTGCAAGTAACACATAAACTTAACATGATCCAAGAAAATGAGGTCAAGGTCAGATAAACCAAACGAGAAATACATGTACACCTTACAATCATTCAATAAACAAACATAGTTGACCTATTGCTTATAGTTTCTAAGAAACAGTCTTAAACAAGAAAACTTAACTTTGACCAATGAACCATGAAAATGAGGTCAAGGTCAGGTGAACCATGCCAGACAGACATGTACAGCTTACAATCAATTTATGCATTAAATATAGTTGACCTATTGCTTATAGTATCTAAGAAACAAACATTACCATGAAAACTTAACATTGACCAATGAACCATGAAAATGAGGTCAAGGTCAGATGATACCTGCCAGACAGACATATACACTTTACAATCCTTCCATACAACAAATATAGTTGATCTATTGCTAATAGTTGAAGAAAAACAGACCAAAACACAAACACTTTACACTGAGAAATGAACCGTGAAAATGAGGTCAAGGTCAAATAAAACCTGCGAGACTGACATGTACATCATAAAATATTTCCATACACCAAATATATTTGACCTATGGCATATAGTATTAGAAAAAAAGACCAAAAGACCAAAACTTAACTTTGACCACTGAACCATGAAAATGAGGTCAAGGTCAGATGACACCTACCAGTTGGACATGTACACCTTACAATCATTCCATATACCAAATATAGTAGACCTTCTGCTTATAGTATCTGATATATGGACTTGACCACGAAAACTTAACCTTGTTCACTGATCCAAGAAATGAGGTCGAGGTCAAATGAAAATTGTCTGACGGGCATGAGGACCTTGCAAGGTACGCACATACTAAATATAGTTATCCTATTACTCATAATAAGAAAGAAATTAACATTACAAAAAATGTTGACTTTTTTTTTCAAGTAGTCACTGAACCATGAAAATGAGGTCAAGGACAATGGACATATGACAGACGGAAACTTCGTAACAAAAGGCATCTATATACAAAGTATGAAGCATCCAGGTCTTTTAGCTTCTAAAATATAAAGCTTTTAAGAAGTTAGCTAACGCTGCCACCGGATCACTATCCCTATGTCGAGCTTTCTGCGGCAAAAGTCGCAGGCTCGACAAAAATTAGATGTACTTTGCAAGCAAACATCATGAATTTGTCAAGCATAAAAATCTTAGGCAACTATTTTCAACAGGTAAATGTATAAGGTGGATTTAAATCAATGTTCAGGTTTTTTTCCTACTAATTGTTAACATTTTCCCAAATAATGTCAGTAACTTCTATTTTTTTCTCTCCTTAATTATAAATATTTGATCACCATCTTGTTAATTGTTCATATACATAAGTTCCCTCAATATAAGACCAATTAAGGCTGCTATAAAGTAAGGTCCTTATAGCAAAAACCTCTGTTTATTTCCAAGAAGGATGTTGGATTCAGTATCAACTTTTAAATATCAAAGGAATTCTTATTGTCAGGAAATGCCATGTAATAAGAAGTATGCAGTTCTTTTTCTTATATTATCATTTTATTTCTAACCTGTAGAATCTGTTAACTCCTCCGGACTCTCAGATCCAGACCGTTTTCTGCTCTGAATTCTAGCTGCCTCTGCTCTCTGCTGCTGGTTTTCTCTACATATGCTCAAGATGTAATGTAAACTGTCCATTAACAAAGGATTCATCTTCTTTGGAGGTTGAACAGAGAATATCAGTAACATGGCTCGCAAGTCCTGAAATTTTTTGTGAAGAATTCAATCATATTAACATTTGTATAACACAAAAATATCCAATTACAATATGAATTTGAAATAAGTAATTAGTTTGAGTCATATATTTTTTTTTGAAATGTATATATTGGTGGATCAGTGGTGACAAGAAAACAAAAAATTGTAAGAATTCAACGAACAATAGAATTTTCAATACCTTTCAAGAAGGAAATATTTAATTCACAATGTTAAAAATTATATGCAACTGTTATTTAGTGTGCACACATAAATGCCTTTTCTGAATGAAGGACAAAGCCTTGTAAATATGCACAGTAATAAGCTGAAATATCATTTTCAATATAACATACCCCATTAATTCTTTCACAGATATTAAGTAAATCTTGTTGGTATCTGACATTTTCTATGGCAGATTTTTCTGCTGTTACCGAGGCAACCAAACTATCAAGTAATGATTTCCCCTGGTCATTTAGCACTTGTTGATACACCTGAAAAACATTTTTAATGACAAAATTATTTACACCAATACTGCACTTCATACCATCTCATTACTGTAATGTGGATTTTTTTTTACAAGGTTTGTATTTTTGCTTATTTCGTGATTTGAATAAAATAAAGTAAAATATCCCCTTCTGTAAATCAGAATCTGATCTTTGAGAAAGATCAGAATCAAAGACAAGAAAATACAAAAATAAATCTAGCGAATAGGTTTGAGGTTTGGCCTTTGAAATCAGAAAATTTAGACTCCATCAAAAACAACCATTCTATGGTATTTTAAATTGTCAGACGGGAAAAAAATGCAAGCAATAAAAATGTATGGAGCAGAACATAATTTTTAATCTTACAGAGACCAATTTTGCTCAAAAGGAAAGCAGAATGGCTGCAGTAAATATCAACTACTCTGAATCATAAAGAAATCGTAACAATCAAATACAGATTACCAATAGTGAAAATCCACTAAAAACCAGAATACATTCATCTGTTTATATATACTGATACTGATAGTGAAAGTATCGGGCAATGGAAGAGGTTGATATAAATCTATGACTATAAGTCAACAGTCCCATTCAACTGAGGATCACTCTCAGCAAGGATGAAAGAAAATATTGGTAAACAAGCCCAGATGTATAAGCATAAGAATATAAAGTTTAATACAAACCTTTGGAAAGAAGTTACAAAAGAACTGGTATATATTATGATTGTTTAGTGACAGTCTCTCATCCAATAATACTGAATCTACATATTCTATAAAGTAACTGCTACTGCAAAGTATTCTTATACAATTTCTATCGACCTGTAACAAATAAAAAAAAAGTATAAGGCAAAAAGATATATGCTGAATGTTTCAGGAACTACTTATGGTAATCAGTTAAAATCCTACCTATAGTTTCACTCAAATTCATCCATAAAATGCTAAGATTAACTAACCACTTCACGTTTTGCATTACTAATATAACATTTATAGATTTTTTCTTAAATTAAAGAGTATTGCTCTGCATTATTTAAAAGATTGTAAAATGGTATGAGAAGGTAAAAACTCATCTCGTATATTTTCAACATAAAAAAAAGTATTTTAAAGCCAGTTTTTCCCACATTTACTATCAAACACTTAATAATAGTTGAATCTTAAGATTTCCTTTCTTGTAGATTTTCCATCCAAAATAATAAGATGTTAACCTTTTAAGATTCATACAAATTACAAATATGTGAAAATGTACATAATATGTAATTCTTTAAATTCATAAAGTTCTGATACATATAGAAAAGAAATATGCATGGATGCATAAGAACTTTTTTTGGTTACCATTGACGCTCTTGTTGGAGTCCTGTAACCAATACTGATAAAACAGATTGTTCTGATACAACAATTTTTTAATGTTAATTCATTGAATTTTCTTTATTACCCTAAAAACAAATCTGCATATTTCTTTTCAAAGTAATGGGAATAATTCGAAAATATGTATGAGGAATAATACATTTCAAACAATAGCTTGGCAAAATAGGCAAATGGAAATGGAACAGAATCTTTCTTTTTGTGTCTAATTTCATTAAAATGTCTTACCAATTAACTTCTGACTTTTATCAGTATTTATGAACATTTAATGAGAACTTTTTAATTCATGAGGAAATTAAGAAATAATTCATGGAAGCCATAGATTTGTTGGAAATTTACACATTATTTTTTTATTTTATTTTATTTTGATTTTGTTCATTTTTCAGATCTCTAATGCATTAATTCTTTTTGTTATGCATCAGAATAAGAATAAAGGTTCTGTATTTTTTTATCAATTGCAATTTTTAACACATCGAAATCGGCATAGCGTTTGCACATAGGTCACAATACATGTGGATTTACGTGGGAGGTATAATGTAACAGCCATTATTATGTACATCTCCGAGTCTGCGCTAAGTATAGATATATCGAGAATTTTGTCACGGTGTTGTTTACAAAGCAAAAGAAGCATGTCATATTAGAATATGTATTATATAAATGTTTCTTACCTCAGAATGATAAATTTCATACCACAACTTGGCAAAGAAAGCTGAATGCAATGGGACGCCTTCCACAGCCACTACAGCACCTTAAAGAGATTAATGTCATAATAGCTATTTTATATATGAACCAGGTTTACATATATACATAAATTTTGTTTAATTTTGTTTTTCTATGTTTTACTATTTAATTGGCAAAACTAGGATTTTTCAAAAACTGATCAAAATCTGCAGAAAATATTTTCATAGTTTTTCATTGATCTGAATGTCATGCCATCTCTCATTACAACAATACAAATGCAACGACTTTATATTAAAGCAATGCATTGTAGACAAAAAAATATATTTTTATGTTGAGCTGATAACAAAAATATTGTACAAAAAACATGAAAATTTTCATCTTTTGAGCTGTACAACTATTTAAATACATGCATAAAATAACTGAATAATTGCATAATGTCAATTTCCAAACTTTTATGTTATTTCTTCTAAATTATGTAAAAGTTCAGTACATAATTATATCACTAACTATTGAATACTTACTAAGATTAATTATATGTTCATTAAGAATTTGTTGGTTGACAGCCACTCTACAAATGAGATCTACCAAGGAATGATATGGTAAGAAAAATTCTGATAATGCACAGTCATAATTCTCATCAACACCCTGAAATTAAGTAAATTAAAAATTGCCTTACAACCCACATTAAAAACAATTTTACTTGTAAGTATCTATCTATTTCTTCTCAAGCTATTGTAAAGAACTTTATATATATCCGATATTCTAAAACCATTGTTGGCAGACTATTTTTTCTAATTCACCATTAGAGGAAAAATTGTAAAAATGAAGTTTAAAAAACTGTGAAAAAGGTAATGACTACAGAAGGCAGTAAACCCATTAATAAAAAGCATATCATTTTAAGATTTCTTCTTAAATCATAAATTCCTATACAAAATTTTATGTAATAATTAACAGAATTAAATAAATAAATCAAAAGATAAATAAATAAACTATTAAATTTCCTATACCTTTGTTGCCTCTACTTGACTAGAATGTAACATCATATTAAACTGTGGTCTAGGTGGACGTATATTGGACTTTGACCCTATAGGCTTCTGACCTCTTCTAGGGAAATATGGTCCTGGTGTTGGCACTGAAATATCAATTTTAATATTATATCACATTCATTCTGTTATGTTCCTATTTTAAAGTTATCTGCCCTTGAGTAACGTAAAAGTAATTATTATAGACTGAAAAGTATATTAACCATACAACTTTGAAGTTCAGACAGAAAAAGGAAAACGTTACAGCTGCTTGTCCTGTTTATATATGTCAAAACACACAACAGTCATATTGATGTACAGATATGTTGGGTTTTCTAAGTAACTATACCACTGATCAATATTTCCATTTATAGATTTAATAATACAGCAACCCAACAAAGCAATAATGACCAAACAATGGCATGTCTAAAATTTAGTGTTCAATATACATATAATGTTTTCAAACAAACAGCAGATAACTGCAAGATCCCTACATCTGATTAAATAGAAAATATTGTATTTTGACTCTTAACTACCTACCTGGCAAATTGCTCTCTTGGAAAGAAACATGAGCCTGTGTTAACATTGGAACCATTGTATGAACACATTCACTCTGGAAAATTATCACCATTTCTCGTAAAACCTCTACAAGAGATAAATATTTTATTCAAGAACAAGTGAACAAGTCAATACCCCAATCTTAAGTATTCGGTAAACAGGATTATGATGAATGGCTGTTTAACATCCAGTGGCAAGTCAAATGCATATGCTGGTCGTGAACATGTTAAGGTCAAACGAATATGAACCCTGCTTTGTAAAAGCCAGACACAATGAGCCAGATTTTTAATCTACTAGTTCACAAAGTAACAGTCTGCAAAAGACTAATCACCCAACCCTGAAACATCATGCTAACTCTTGAGTCATCAAGGCTTTGCTTTCTCCTAAATGTGTCGTGCTGAGAGAAAAAAAACAGTGTAAACCAATTTGGTTTGACATGGCTGGAGATCAAACCCAGGACTTCCTGAACCTTAAGGTGAGCATGCTACCATGAGGCAGTTTGGTAAACAAGAAGTTGATGAGCAAAGGTGTGAAAACATATCACATGAAGCTTGGTACCAAATTTCTGGAGTTTATGAGAAAAATGTGACAAGAATTTCATACTACTGCCATTAAGTATGAGAATGTATAAGTATTGGGTAAACAGGAAGTTGATAGACAGGGCCCGAGACCACAATTAATTCCTCTATCAGTTCTTTATAACGTTTTGTCACATTAAAAAATTTCCTATTTTTGGTCTAATTTTTGTGTGTGTAATGTACAGTACAAGTCCAAAATGTATCCAATTTTCAGAAAATTGCATGTATACATCATACAAATTTGGCCAATACACATCCATACCCTATAGGCAAGTCAAGAGATGTTCAAAAGTGTAAATATTACCTTTTGCACCTGGCCTAATCATTCTTTCCATATCAAAATCAGTTAAAATAAAACATCCAAAAGTTTATTTCAGCTCTCTTCTTTCATTTCCACCCCAGAAAAACTTAGAAATGTATGAGAAAGGGAAAGAAAAAAAATAAAGAAAAAATACACTATAATTAAAGGGAACTATATTCGTGGACAACGAAAAGCGGGATCATTAATTGTGGTCTTGGGCCAGTAAATGTGAAAATGCATCTCATTGTATAGCATGCTCACATGAAGCTTGATATCAAATTTCCAGAATCTCTCCAGAGAAAAATTATGACAAACTTTCATACATGCCCATTATGTTTAAGAAGCTCTGATTCGTAAAGTTTTTGAGAAAAATGTGACAGAAATTCCATACTTGGCTATTACATATAAGAATGTATAAGTATTGGGTAAACAGGAAGTTGATGAGCGGTGAATGTGAAGCTTTATACAAGAAAAATTCTCTGAATGGTAGTTACTGAGAAAATGCTACAAAAATTTCATGGGACAGACGGATAGAGGTAAACAAGTATACACCCTCTTTTGAAGAGGGGAAATAATTACCATATTAGGAACTGAAAGTCAAAGATAAAATTATGCAAATGAACTCAAAAAGTAAAGAACTGTAATTCTTTGGGTTTAAGTACAATTTGCTATAAAGCAATATGCAGGGACAACATTTGGAGATTAATATTAAAAAAATTATGAAATGCAAACTTCAAGAATCCTCTATAAAACAACAATTTTTTGTCAAAAACATAACAACTGGTATTAACTAATTAATATGAATCTTCAGAACATACATTACAGGTACCAGTAAATATATATGATTCTACAAAGCAAATGAAACTGGTACCAACACAATTTCATGAATCCTTTTCCATACCTATTGATATCTGTCTGATCTCTGGTGGTGTAAATGAATTCAGTAATGTCAGCAGTTTCTTTACAAATTCCATCCTGTCTCTCCAATTCTGAAATACTGTTTGAATATCTGAACCAGAACCTAAAAAAACAATAACATTTATTTGGCTTAAACAATATTTTCTTATACATAAACTGATAAAGATAAAAACAGCTTGATTGAACAGTTTTATAGTGGTCATTTTCACGGAAATAGACACCAAAGTTCCAGGAGGGATATAAAAAATACAGTCTTGCAATTACCTATGCTCGTATTCACAATAATAAATTCTTTAAACTTTCATTTTACATTTCAATTTCATCAAATAAATAAAATCATAAGTTCTCCTTTTATTTATAGCTATATTCAGTGTAAAACACTTCAAATCTTGGGACACACTTACTTTTCTTGTCATGAAAATGCCTCAGTACTTTCAACACTGGTAGTATAATGGTCAGTAGGTCTACAATGTCCCCAGTCACATGACATGCTGTAGCTTCATGGTACATCACATGTAAATTGTTAAATGCCTAAATGTATATTAAACAAATTTTGTTAAATTTCTAACATATCACTATCCTAATGTATAATTCCTTTTTAGGGTTTTTTCTTTTCATAAAACCTGCATTTAATTTTGACAATTTCTTTCACATTGAAAAATATCTATATTTTACAGTAAAATATTTATTTATCAGATATTATGAACTTTTACAAACGAAATCTGATTCATGTCTGAACTTAAAACTACCATAATAATATCAATAAAATCTTAAATCATAAATTCATTTCCAATACTTTTTATCCTAATGCATATAAACTCAAATGGGTATTTGTAAACTTGGTTGTTTTTCTTCACTTAATAATTCTAATCCAAATTTAATAAGAATACAAAGGCTCAACATCTTAAACTTTTCATTTTGTTTTCTTTTTATTTTATTAGCATTCACGCTTGCTGATAAAAATTTTGACTTTTTTCCTAACTGATCTTATGTACGCAAAGACGTAAAGACAACTATCTCTAGAATTCTGGTTTGTAAACATGGTCCACTACCATGGCTTCCAAAACGGTCATATATTCCGGACTTGACCGAAATTTATATAATAAGTCTGGCTGCACTCAGCCTCAGACGGTCAAATAGCATAGGTTTGCCACTTTTTGTTTTTCAAGGCATTTTCATTAAACGGTCATTTCACTTTTTACCAACTATCGATCGGTAAAAATGTCCGTTTGGGCATTATAGTTTATAATTGTGGCAAGCTATTTCACAAAGATATTTTGGTCATATTTGGGTTTAATTAAACAGATGCAGCATATTTCAAATACTTTGAAGTGTCTCAGTTAGTCTAATCCTCTGAGTACATAAATGTACGGCTTGGTCTTTAGCTTGTGTACATCAATACAAAGCAGAAAAAACATGTGTTCTTTTATTTAAAAATCAACAAGCTGTCAAACAATTATCCTTTCAATAAGTAATATTGAAGCCATAAATCATTCACTGATTACAGGTTGTTACCTTTGATGAGGTGTCCTTAGCTTGTCTTAATCAATAGAATTAATGATGCATAACAATGGACATAAAGGTGATCAGGTAAACGAGGTCAAACATGTAAGCGTGTGGGCTATGGAACAACATCCTATTTAATTACGCTTTGTAGATATTATTTTAAATGAGCATTCAGTTTTAAAAAAAGTATTCTGAGATTTTAAAATAATTCTTCAAATAAGAATATTTATAAATGACTTTGTATGATATTCATTATTATATTTAAACACTGTACATCGTGTTAAATACTGGGGTACGCAAAAGGGTATTCAAAGTTATTTTCTTACATTTCAGCAGTTTGCATCTAATTAATTTAGTCTAAAAGATTGAAATTATAAGAAATACGTTAATAAATATGATTTGATGAAAAATTTAAAAAGGTTTTAAACGAATAATCGTCAGAACCACGTTGTTTGAACTAGCCCACGTGTGCGCTGGTAGGAAATTTAATTATGCATCCTAATTCTTCAAAAATGCTAAAATTATCATTGATACCTTTATCTAACGTTCATTTCGAGTATTTTCTTGAAGAAATAACTTGGAAAGAGCTACTCAACTCAAACATGCTTTGTAAACGTACACAGATTTTACGTATCCGTCTCTGGTCTGTGATTTACCATTGTCAAGTCAACATCAGGTATTAGGAAAATGTGCTTTTTCAAAACAAAAGTAAAGTTTTTGACAACATTGTTTTGCACAAATAAAGAGTCTAAGGCAGAATAAGAACGCTGATGTTGCACACTTCGAATGATTGCACTTTCAATTTAACAGTTTACGTCAGAACATCGAATTTATATCAAAGTAAAGTTAAATATCGTTTTTTTAATGTCAATCATTGGTTATATGATGGCCAACTGATTACCATAATTACTTTTTGTTACCAAGTCTAAAGGAATTAAAATCAGGATAAGATATAAAATGTCCGGCTGGCTCAAATATTTTTTGGAAGCCCTGTCCACTACATGCTGTGGGTATGCAGATTTTTTATTGTGTGTATTCATTAATTGATCATAAGTTACTTTATGTCTAGAAGCACATAACTATGAATATTTATAGAACATGCATTGTTTCACTGCACAATAACATTTTACTTATTTGGGTGGAATGTACCAACTGCAGATGGGCATAAAAAAAGAAAAACTTGTCTGTGTACATGTAATACTTACCTCAGACATCATCTGTAATCCTCCCTGGTAGATAAGGAACAGTCTGTCATTATCAGTGTCAACCAATATCTTTAATACACTGCAACAAAAAAAGCAGAACTTTCTTTGTGACTGTGTTTCAAATCATCTCGTTTTTTATGAAAATCTTCTTGATTTGCTATTTTAAAGGGCTGTTCTTTAGAAACATACATGGGACAGGCACTTCCAAATGCAAACTATGGGTGGGTGTCAAATACATGTTCAATGAAAATTTTAGTAAATTCTGAATTTGCCTCCAAAAATGGTGATTACCAATTTTACGAAGAGCCTTTTTGTATAATTCAATGGAACATCCCTTATCCATTTTCTGAGAAAGTAACTCCCTTGAGGTGAATATTTCAAAATTATTTTGAAATACACATAAGAAAAGAAGGTAAATGTCAATGAGACAGCAACCTGGTAACACAAGTTATTAAAAATATTCACCTTAAGGAAACCAATTAGCCTGTAACAAAAGAAAAGGTCTTATACCATATGACAAGCAACTCAGATTGACATGCATCATAGTTTGGCACAGAGATTTATCCTCCTACAAATTTACCTTAACAAGAGTTTTACATCGGGATTTAGCATCTCAAGTTTTTATCGGATCAAATTTGGCTTTCAAATGCTCGCATCTAAAATATTTAATTAATCAATATTTGCCATCAAACTTTACATGACCGAAATTCTGTCTTTATTGAATTCACTGATTTCTTCCATGTAACAATCAATCTTATATATTTACCTGATTAAAGTTTGCCATCCAGATCTAGCATCTAGCATATTTAAGAACATCTGTGAAGTGTTTTTCTTGAATGAATTAATGGATCTAACTTCCTCTTCTGAACTGTCTGAGTATTTTGTAGCCATTAATCTCATCATTTTGAATAATTCATCTACAGCCTGCAAATAAAACATAAACTGTTTACACAGAGATATGTCTTATATAGATATAAGAAGATGTGGTATGAGTGCCAATGAGACAACTCTCCATCCAAGTCAAAATTTATAAAAGTAAACCATTATAGGTCAAAGTACGGTCTTCAAAACAGAGGCTTGCCTTTTTGTTATTTTCGATAATGCAAATGATGAAATTAAAATAGAAATACTTTAACATGTAAGTTATGCAAATATTAAAAGTCAATGAACTATGACTGAAGGTATATGGCTAAATAATCTCCATGGAAATGAGATGTGCCAATGCTAATACAACTGCATACCTAATATCATTGACTTATCATAAGTCATTCCATTTAAACAAACCTAAACACAAACATTAACTTGTAAACTATGTAAAAGTTTCTAAGTGAACGAACCATGATGAGGGGATTTTTTTTTTTTTGTGCATAAAAGTTATTATTTATTTATGATGAGGGGATGGGGCTATATAATTTCCGTGGAAATGAGACTTGCAAATGCCAATACATTTGCATACCAAATACCATTGGACTAACATTAGTGGTTCATCTTAAACTGATCTAATTACAAACTATTACATGTAAACTAAGTTTCAAAGTCAATAGACCATGACTGAGGGGTAAGGACCAAATATTCTCCATGGAAATGAGATGTAATAATGCTTATACAACTGCATACCAATTTTTATTGGTCTACCACTAATGGTTCCCCTTAAACTGACCTAATCACAAACTAATACATGTAAACGAAGCAAAAGTTTCAAAGTTAATAGACCATGACTGAGGGGGTGTGGCCAATAATCTCCATGGAAATGAGATATAACAATGCTTATACAACTGCATACCAATTTTCATTGGCCTACCACTAATAGTTCCCCTTAAACTGACCTAATCACAAACTAATACATGTAAATGAAGCAAAAGTTTCAACGTCAATAGACCATGACTGAGGGGGTGTGGCCAAATAATCTCCATGGAAATGAGATATAACAATGCTTATACAAACTGCATACCAAATATCATTGACCTACCACTAGCGGTTCCCAATAAACTGACCTAATGGCAAACTAATACATGTAAACTAAGCAAAAGTTTCAAAGTCAATAGACCATGACTGAGGGGGCAGGGCCAAATAACCTCCATGTAAATGAGATGTGCCAATGCTAATACAACTGCATACTAAATTTCATTGTTATACTTCAAGTCAAAATGCCAGATTTTCATTGGTTTTAATACGAGGTAGATAATTTACTCTATCCCATGGCAAATACTCTATTACCATTCACGGAGACGCTTGATGAATTGTGCGCTTTATTAAATACGGTTGGTATAAATGTTATGTACAAGACATCATAGTTTATTACTTTGAATTTGAAATTTAAAAGAACATTCAGTATAATAAATTAAATAACACACAGCTGAGGGTGATAGAGCAGATTGTTACCCCTCGAAAAGACATTGTCAACCTTGGCTTTGCCTCGGTTGACAATGTTTTCTCGTAGTAACAATCTGCTCTATCACCCTCTCAGCTATGTGTTGTCTATATATTGACCTACCACTAGTGGTTCACCATAAACTAGACCTAATCACAAACTAATACATTGCTGACGACGCCGCCACCAGAAACAGCATACCTATGTCTCGCTTTTTGACTCCGTCAAGGCGAGACAAAAACCAACTTTCATTAACAAAATTTGATTTATGCATTAATTAAATAAATGGAGAGTATGTCCATGGAACACAGATGATGCCCCCAGTTGCATATAAGCATTGTGTATAAGTTTCATAACATTTGGTTGAGGCAAAGTAAAGTTAGAGAACAGAAACGAAAAATTCAGCAATTTTTTAATTTATAAAGGGCATTACTCTAGAAGGTACAAGTGATGCCACCCAAATCCAAACATGATCTGTGTTTTGTGGTAATAAGCATTATGTATAAGTTTCATATCATTTGGTTGAGGCAAACTAAAGTTAGAGAACGGAAACTAATTTTGGGACATTCCTACAGACGGACAAGGGTAACACATAATGCCCCCTCTGCCGCGAGGGTTCATAACAAATCTTTATTTTAGTAAATAATTATAAAGACAAAGAGCTGCGCCATGAGCTCATGATAAGCCCGTTGCTTTTTCAATGAATAAAGTTCCACAACTCCTCAATATCATATCAGAAATTTATAAAAAATTAAAGGGAGTTTATTTTAATAGATATAAACAAGTCACCAAAGTTCCATGAAAACTGCTCAAAGCACTTGAGTTTTTGTTCGAAAACTGGAAAATCCCCCCTTTTTTATGAACAAAATCCCCTAACTCGGAAACATAAAATCTAAAATTTATAAAAATGGAGCTTAAGTCAATAGATATAAACAAATTACCAAAGTTCCATGAAAACTGCTCAAAGCATTTTTCAGTTATTGTCCGAAAACTGGAAAATCTAAAATTTATAAAAATCGAAGGAGCTTACATCAATGGATACAAACAATTCACCAAAGTTTTAATGAATAAAACCCAGACACAACTTTCTAATGAATAAAATGGATACCCACAACTCGGAAACGTAAAATCTAAAATTTATAAAAATCGAAAGGGAGCTTACATCAATGGATACAAACAATTCACCAAAGTTTCGTGGAAATTGGTTAAAGTGTTATGGAGTCATTGTCCGACATGTTGACAACGGACAGACAGAAAGACAGACAGACAGACAGACAGACAGACGGACGGACAACAGTATACCACAATATGTCCTGTAAACAGACCTATAAAAACATACTGACTTCTATCTTACTGTTAGTGATTGCCTTTAATTATTTGTCATATTTTTTGTCCTTTAGGAATTTGGTTTTGGTGACAGGTATTTGATTGTCTTCATTGTATTTAAGAGTCTGGGTGAATTAGAGCTTCACATATTGCGAAGACAACTGTCTTTTTTACCTTGAATGTCTTTCAGTTTTCTTTTGTGTTGTTGGTTTGCTGTCCCATTGATGTATACTCCACACATTTGTTTGCACATATGGAAAACACTATATACAGTCAATGTCATTGAAAATTACAAATTGTAATAAAAATTGTTTACATTTACCAATAAAATGCTCTGCTAGGCGCAGCTTGATACGACCGCAGAGGTCGAACCCTGAACAGTTGGGGCAAGTATGGACACAACATTCAAGCTTGATACAGAACTGAATTTGGATTGTGATTAAATATTTGACACAGCATAGGTTTCTGACACAGAATGAATGTTGTCTCTGAACTTAAAAATTTTAATTTACCTATATATATCATTATTATTTGCTTTTATATATAAATCAGAAATAACCAATTTAAAATGGAAAATTTTAAAGAAAAAAAATGAAAAAAATCCCCTCAAATTTTTGAACCCCTTATGATTCATCACCCCAAACTCAATCCCAGCCTTCCCTTTGTGGTATGGTACCTTGCAGTACAATTTCAGAGAGATCCGTACACTTGAACACAAGTTATTGTCTGGAAACTAGAAAAATGCTTGTTTTTTGGCCCCTTTTGGGCCCCAAATTCCTTAACGTTTAGGGCAATTACCCCAAACTCAAACTCAGCTTTCCCTTTGTGATATGGAACCTTGTAGTACAATTTCATAAAGATCCATACACTTACACACTAGTCCTGAAACTAGAAAAATGCTTGGTTTTTTACCCCTTTTTGGCCCCTAATTCCTAAAATTTTGAGGCAATTACCCTCAAAATCAATCCCAGCCTTCCTTTGTGGTATGGTACCTTGCAGTACAATTTCAGAGATCCATACACTTGAACACAAGTTATTGTCTGAAACTATAAAATGCTTATTTTGGCCCTTTTGGCCCCTTATTCCTAAACGTTTTGGGCAATTACCCCAAACTCAATTCCAGCTTTCCTTTGTGATATGGAACCTTATAGTAAAATTTCAGAAAGATCCATACACTTACACACAAGTTATTGTCATGAAACTAGAAAATGCTTGTTTTGCCCTTTTTGGCCCTAATTCCAAAAATTTTGAGGCAATTACCCCAAAATCAATCCCAGCATTCCCTTTGTGATATGGAACCTTGTGGTACAATGTCGGAGAGATCCATACACTAACACACAAGTTATGTCTGGAAGTTACAACTAGAGGCTCCCAAGAGCCTGTGTCGCTCACCTGATTCTACTTTGGTTTTGGAAATCAAGTAAAAATAGATTAAAATCATAACATATACCCTAATAATGATTGAGGCCAAATTTGGTTTAATATTGGCCCCGTAATTTAATCAAAAGCAGAAGACTTTTGTAAGTTTTAGAGAAATTACCAATAAATTCATTGAAATTGTAGAAAATGACTTTATGGGGACAAGGACAAATCAGCTACAAAGTAACACTACTTGGTCAGATTCTCAAAAAAAAAACATTCATACCATGTTTGGTTTCAATCCATTAGGCGGTTTTCTAGAAGACATTTGTATATATTTCCTGTAGGGTCCTTTGTTAAACTAAGTCCGCATTGGCAGGCATCCTGGTTGATGGACTTGCTACAAAGTACCAACACTTGGTCAGCACCTCATAAGGAACATTCATACCATGTTTGGTTTCATTCCATTCAGTGGTTCTTTAAAAGAAGACATTTGTATGTATTTCCCATAGGGTCCTATGTTAAACTAAGTTCCCCACTGGCAGCCATCTTGGATGACTGATTGGCTACAAAGTAACAACACTTGGCCAGCACCTCATTAGGAACATTCATGCCATGTTTTGTTTCATTCCATTCAGTGGTTATCTCAAAAAAAACCATTTGTATGTATTTCCCATAGGGTCCTATGTTAAATGAAGTCCCCCGCTGGTGGCCATCTTGGATGATGGATCGGCTTCAAAGTAACAACACTTGGTCAGCACCTCATAAGGAACATTCATGCTATGTTTTGTTTCATTCCATTCAGTGGTTCTCTAAAAGAAGACATTTGTATGTATTGTCCATAGGGTCCTATGTTAAACGAAGTCCCCCGCTGGCGGCCATCTTGGATAATGGATCGGCTTCAAAGTAACAACACTTGGTCAGGACCTCATAAGGAACATTCATGCCATGTTTTGTTTCATTCCATTCATTGGTTCTCTAAAAGAAGACATTTATATGTATTGTCTATAGGCTCCAATGTTAAACAAAGTCCCCCACTGGTGGCCATCTTGGATGAAGGATCGGCTTCAAAGTAACAACACTTGGTCAGCACCTCATAAGGAACATTCTTGCCATGTTTGGTTTCATTCCATTCAGTGGTTCTCTAAAAGAAGACATTTGTATGTATTGTCCATAGGGTCCTATGTTAAACGAAGTCCCCCGCTGGCGGCCATCTTGGATGATGGATTGGCTACAAAGTAACAACACTTGGTCAGCACCTCATACGGAACATTTGTGGCATGTTTGGTTCCATTCTATTCAGTGGTTCTCTAGAAGAAGTTCAAAATGTAAAAAGTTAACGACGACGAGTGATGAGAAAAGCTCACTTGGCCCTTCGGGCCAGGTGAGCTAAAATCTTATTTTGGCCCCTTTGGCCCCTAATTCCTTAACTGTTGGTACCATAACTCCCAAAATCAATCCCAACCTTCCTTTTGTGGTAAAATGTCATAGAGATCCATTCAATTAAACTCAAGTTAGAGTGAGAAAACCAATGTGTCTTCGGACGACGATGACGACGACGGCAACGTCATACCAATACGACTGCAAATTTTTATTGTGGTCGTATAAAATAAATTACTATATATATAAATTCATAGTCAATATCATATGTAGAATACTTACAGCAGCATATTTCGTAGGATAAGGTGCTATATTTTGGAAAGCCCAGTTTATGTTCTGATGAGAAGCTAACTGTCTTGTGAATACCCTGGATTGTTGACAACACATCCGTAATAATCCATAATATGATGGTAACATTATTCTGTTAAACATTAGAACATCCTGATCGTCATGGTCAGCTCTATAAAAAAGATGTAGAAAAGTTTTGTTTCCAATAATTTTTTTAAGAAGGTTTATGATCTTTATAGAGTCATGTCTGTTAAAATTTTGGCTTACATTATTTTTTCAAATGGTAAAATTGTGGTAAGTGTGGTCAAGGAATAAGAAATACAACTATGGACTGATCTATTAGAATTCAGTTTTTACAATCAAATATCAACTTGTAATGCTTTTCCTTCCTATTAGTAGCACTCAGAAGACATAAAATTGTAAATGCTGTATAATGTCAGAAACATTATCATAGTATGTTCTACTGCCTTAAAATATTTAAAATGTTAAAGAGGTACTAAAACACTAAAATCATGTTTGTCTTATTCTAGAGTAGGTAATTAATGTTTAAGAATGCAAAAACCCGATAAAATTTCATCTTGTAATTATCGAGATATTTGCAAATTACTGTCAGTTTGTCATTTGAACACCTGAACGATTTAGTAAAACACGCCACTACAACTCACTACTTATACCCAACGGAAGTGACGCACTGTGGGTCACCCTGATCAAATCGTGTGTTATATCGTATGTAAACAGATCACGGCTTGCTTAAGTAAAATAACAGTTTTGATATATATCGGTGACAATTATTACATTGAGAATATTGTTATACATTAATCGAGACTTGATAATTGCATAAATATTTTAAACAAATGTTTATCATTAGAAAAGTATTGAAAACCAAAAGCACAACTTGCCAGAATATTCATCATGTTGAATATGGACGGTATTTGGAAGAAGACAAATCAACCTTTTTTCTATAAAATATTAACATGTGCATCCTAAAGTGACGGTAGAAGCAGAAGTAGAACCGTGCATGTTGTTTTCCATGGCGAAAACGGCATTCAAAATAGGACACTCCGACACGTGCTTCCAAAAGACGACGGAGGCGTAACTTGTTGATTTGTTAAATTAAACTATGTGGGTTTTCTGAGCTACAAAACAATAAAAATTCTCTAACTTACATGTACTTTGTTACGAAGGACTTTAGTGACAGCAGCATTTCAAAATTATATAAGTTTATAATCCAGATAATGTGGAGAATTGAGTACTGTCAGTCACAGTAATCTGCTTGACTGGTTTAGCAAAAACCTGAATATGTATTGATTAAGCTATTTTCATTAAAAATAAAATACCGAATAGACCTGTAATTAACCTATACGAGATTTACATCAAACAAAATTTTTAAATCGACTGAAATCAGTATAAGTATATATGATGGTCATAGTCCTTGGACCTTATATAAAAACAATGTTATATTTGTCATATATACTAATGTTATATCAGACCTCAGCATCACGAGCATAGTCCTACCTACGGACGAATGTAGGATAGAAAGTCGCAGTACAAAATTCACAATTCAGTTATTAGTTTATTCTTTTTTTTAATATTAGAAGATATTTGTCAAAATATTTTTGTATTTTTCTAGAACTTTTATATATATGGCAACTGTGTAAACAAAATTTATTCTGAAAAAAAAAAAAAAAAAAAAAACAATAATGAAAAATAATTGTAAAGATAACAATTTGTTAAAGTGGCTTGGTACTTAAATGGTTTCATTGTGACATAGTGTTAATAAATTTATCCTTTTATTGCATAAAATTTGACATCTATTCATTACTCAAGGTTTAAATGAACTATTTCATAAATTGAAAAAGGAATATATGCAAGTAACCTAAAAATTGTCGAAATTTTTCCTATGTTTTCAAACAAAACTAAACAAATAGTATGTGTGACTTTTGTACTAACACATTTGTTACTTTCTGTCCTGTAACTTTCAGTACGTTTGCCATAGAGACAAATTATACAATTATAATCTATGTCTGTGTCCTAAATCATAACCGAATAATTCAGTCCCTCCCGTGATCGACTCTCCCACTCGCGAGGGCCTGAACTCTTTATACGATAAAAGCGCGTCACGAATCCAGGATTTTGATTGGTGCTCTCTGTGAGAGAGCCAATCAGCTAATAGCTAGATGTTATCGAGATAGGTAAATCCGAGCTAATTCGAAAGATTTTTGACGATTTTTCATTGACTAGGCCTTCAGGCGTTAATGTAGCCATCGTAGATCAGTGGAATATAACGACTGAATTATTCGGTTACCTAAATCACAGGCCTATTTTATATGTAAATATATATTAATTTTTTTTTTGTTATTAGAAAATAAGATATAAAACCTATTTCAGAGAAATATAAGAGCAATAGAATTATTAAATAGGTTAAGATATCTAAGAGCATTTAAAACTACAACAATAAAATGCTCCATGGGCGCAGCTTGATACGACCGCAGAGGTCGAACCCTGAATAGTTGGGGCAAGTATGGACACAACATTCAAGCTTGATACAGCTCTGAATTTGGATTGTGATTAAATATTTGACACAGCATAGGTTTCTGACACAGAATGAATGTGGTCTAAGAACTTAAAAATTTTAAATTGGACATTCACCTCATTCCATTCAGTGGTTCTCTAAAAGAAGACATTTGTATGTATTGTCCATAGGGTCCTATGTTAAACGAAGTCCCCCGCTGGCGGCCATCTTGGATAATGGATCGGCTTCAAAGTAACAACACTTGGTCAGGACCTCATAAGGAACATTCATGCCATGTTTTGTTTCATTCCATTCAGTGGTTCTCTAAAAGAAGACATTTATATGTATTGTCTATAGGCTCCAATGTTAAACAAAGTCCCCACTGGTGGCCATCTTGGATGAAGGATCGGCTTCAAAGTAACAACACTTGGTCAGCACCTCATAAGGAACATTCTTGCCATGTTTGGTTTCATTCCATTCAGTGGTTCTCTAAAAGAAGACATTTGTCCATAGGGTCCTATGTTAAACGAAGTCCCCCGCTGGCGGTCATCTTGGATGATGGATCGGCTACAAAGTAACAACACTTGGTCAGCACCTCATAAGGAACATTTGTGACATGTTTGGTTCCATTCCATTCAGTGGTTCTCTAGAAGAAGTTCAAAATGTAAAAAGTAAACGACGACGACGGACGCCAAATGATGAGAAAAGCTCACTTGGCCCTTTGGGCCAGGTGAGCTAAAAATGCTTATTTTTGGCCCCTTTTTGGCCCCTAATTCCTTAACTGTTGGTACCATAACTCCCAAAATCAATCCCAACCTTCCTTTTGTGGTAAAATGTCATAGAGATCCATTCAATTAAACTCAAGTTAGAGTGAGAAAACCAATGTGTCTTCGGACGACGATGACGACGACGGCAACGTCATACCAATATACGACTGCAAATTTTTATTGTGGTCGTATAAAAATAAATTACTATATATATAAATTCATAGTCAATATCATATGTAGAATACTTACAGCAGCATATTTCGTAGGATAAGGTGCTATATTTTGGAAAGCCCAGTTTATGTTCTGATGAGAAGCTAACTGTCTTGTGAATACCCTGGATTGTTGACAACACATCCGTAATAATCCATAATATGATGGTAACATTATTCTGTTAAACATTAGAACATCCTGATCGTCATGGTCAGCTCTATAAAAAAGATGTAGAAAAGTTTTGTTTCCAATAATTTTTAAGAAGGTTTATGATCTTTATAGAGTCATGTCTGTTAAAATTTTGGCTTACATTATTTTTCAAATGGTAAAATGTGGTAAGTGTGGTCAAGGAATAAGAAATACAACTATGGACTGATCTATTAGAATTCAGTTTTTACAATCAAATATCAACTTGTAATGCTTTTCCTTCCTATTAGTAGCACTCAGAAGACATAAAATTGTAAATGCTGTATAATGTCAGAAACATTATCATAGTATGTTCTACTGCCTTAAAATATTTAAAATGTTAAAGAGGTACTAAAACGCTAAAATCATGTTTGTCTTATTCTAGAGTAGGTAATTAATGTTTAAGAATGCAAAAAACCCGATAAAATTTCATCTTGTAATTATCGAGATATTTGCAAATTACTGTCAGTTTGTCATTTGAACACCTGAACGATTTAGTAAAACACACCACTACAACTCACTACTTATACCCAACGGAAGTGACGCACTGTGGGTCACCCTGATCAAATACGTGTGTTATATCGTATGTAAACAGATCACGGCTTGCTTAAGTAAAATAACAGTTTTGATATATATCGGTGACAATTATTACATTGAGAATATTGTTATACATTAATCGAGACTTGATAATTGCATAAATATTTTAAACAAATGTTTATCATTAGAAAAGTATTGAAAACCAAAAGCACAACTTGCCAGAATATTCATCATGTTGAATATGGACGGTATTTGGAAGAAGACAAATCAACCTTTTTTCTATAAAATATTAACATGTGCATCCTAAAGTGACGGTAGAAGCAGAAGTAGAACCGTGCATGTTGTTTTCCATGGCGAAAACGGCATTCAAAATAGGACACTCCCGACACGTGCTTCCAAAAGACGACGGAGGGCGAACTTGTTGATTTGTTAAATTAAACTATGTGGGTTTTCTGAGCTACAAAACAATAAAAATTCTCTAACTTACATGTACTTTGTTACCGAAGGACTTTAGTGACAGCAGCATTTCAAAATTATATAAGTTTATAATCCAGATAATGTGGAGAATTGAGTACTGTCAGTCACAGTAATCTGCTTGACTGGTTTAGCAAAACCTGAATATGTATTGATTAAGCTATTTTCATTAAAAATAAAATACCGAATAGACCTGTAATTAACCTATACGAGATTTACACATCAAACAAAATTTTTAAATCGACTGAAATCAGTATAAGTATATATGATGGTCATAGTCCTTGGACCTTATATAAAAACAATGTTATATTTGTCATATATATACTAATGTTATATCAGACCTCAGCATCACGAGCATAGTCCTACCTACGGACGAATGTAGGATAGAAAGTCGCAGTACAAAATTCACAATTCAGTTATTAGTTTATTCTTTTTTTAATATTAGAAGATATTTGTCAAAATATTTTTGTATTTTTCTAGAACTTTTATATATATGGCAACTGTGTAAACAAAATTTATTCTGAAAAAAAAAAAAAAAAAAAACAATAATGAAAAATAATTGTAAAGATAACAATTTGTTAAAGTGGCTTGGTACTTAAATGGTTTCATTGTGACATAGTGTTAATAAATTTATCCTTTTATTGCATAAAATTTGACATCTATTCATTACTCAAGGTTTAAATGAACTATTTCATAAATTGAAAAAGGAATATATGCAAGTAACCTAAAAATTGTCGAAATTTTCCTATGTTTTCAAACAAAACTAAACAAATAGTATGTGTGACTTTTGTACTAACACATTTGTTACTTTCTGTCCTGTAACTTTCAGTACGTTTGCCATAGAGACAAATTATACAATTATAATCTATGTCTGTGTCCTAAATCATAACCCGAATAATTCAGTCCCTCCCGTGATCGACTCTCCCACTCGCGAGGGCCTGAACTCTTTATACGATAAAACGCGTCACGAATCCAGGATTTTGATTGGTGCTCTCTGAGAGAGAGCCAATCAGCTAATAGCTAGATGTTATCGAGATAGGTAAATCCCGAGCTAATTCGAAAGATTTTTGACGATTTTTCATTGACTAGGCCTTCAGGCGTTAATGTAGCCATCGAGATCAGTGGAATATAACGACTGAATTATTCGGTTACCTAAATCACAGGCCTATTTTATATGTAAATATATATTAATTTTTTTTTGTTATTAGAAAATAAGATATAAAACCTATTTCGTAGAAATATAAGAGCAATAGAATTATTAAATAGGTTAAGATATCTAAGAGCATTTAAAACTACAACAATAAAATGCTCCGCAGGGCACAGCTTGATACGACCGCAGAGGTCAAACCCTGAATAGTTGGGGCAAGTATGGACACAACATTCAAGCTTGATACAGCTCTGAATTTGGATTGTGATTAAATATTTGACACAGCATAGGTTTCTGACACAGAATGAATGTGGTCTAAGAACTTAAAAATTTTAAATTGGACATTCACCTATTATGGTCCAATATCCAAAATCTAAATACATGGTTAGATTCAGCATATCAAAGAACCCCAAGAGTTCAATTTTTGATGAAATCAAACAAAGTTTAATTTTGGACCCTTTTGACCTCAATGTGGACAAAGTTGATAACGGGGCCCAAAAATTAACAATCTAAATACATGGTTAGATTCAGCATATCAAAGAACCCTATGAATTCAATTTTTGTTAAAATCTAACTAAGTTTAATTTTGGATCCTTTGGACCTTAATGTAGACCAATTTGAAAATGGGACCAAAAATTAAGAATCTAAATACATGGTTAGATTCAGCATATCAAAGAACCCCAATAATTCAATTTTGATGAAATCAAACAAAGTTTAATTTTGGACCCTTTTGACCTCAATGTGGAAAAAGTTGATAACAGGGCCCAAAAATCAAAAATCTAAATACATGGTTAGATTCAGCATATCAAAGAACCCCATATATTCAATTTTGTTGAAATCAAACAAAGTTTAATTTTGGACCCCGATTTGGACCAACTTGAAAACTGGGCCCATAATCAAAATCTAAATACATGTTTAGATTCAGCATATCAAAGAACTCTAAGAATTCAATTTTGTTAAAATCAAACTAAGTTTAATTTTGGACCCTTTGGACCTTAATGTAGACCAATTTGAAAACGGGACCAAAAATTAAGAATCTAAATACACGGTTAGATTCGGCATATCAAAGAACCCCAATAATTCAATTTTGATGAAATCAAACAAAGTTTAATTTTGGACCCTTTGGACCTCAATGTGGACCAATTTAAAACAGGGCCCAAAATCCAAAAACTTAATACACAATTAGATTCAGCATATTAAAGAACCCCAAGAGTTCAAGAATAAAACCCCATTGAAATTGGTCAAGAAATAAGCAATTTATACAAAGTATCTTCTTTTGCACAATACTGTGCAATTGAATATTTCTTGCAATTGCGCAATACTGTGCAATTGAATATTTCTTGCTATTGCGCAATACTGTACAATTGACAATTTCTTGCTATTGCACAATATTGTGCTATTGGATATTTCTTGCTATTGCGCAATACTGTGCAATTGAAGATTTCTTGCTATTGCACAATACTGTGCAATTGAAAATTTCTTGCTATTGCACAATACTTATTATATAATAATTTACACATCCTGTTAGGTGTGTATCTCCTGCAATATCATTATTATTTGCTTTTAAATATAAATCAGAAATAACCAACTTAAAATGGAAAATTTTAAAGAAAAAAAGGAAAAAAGAACCCCCCAATTTTTGAACCCCTTATGATTCATCACCCCAAACTCAATCCCAGCCTTCCTTTGAGGTATGGTACCTTGCAGTACAATTTCAGAGATATCAATACACTTGAACACAAGTTATTGTCTGAAACTAGAAAATGCTTCTTTTGGCCCTTTTGGCCCCTAATTCCTAAACGTTTCAGGCAATTACCCCAAACTCAATTCCAGCTTTCCTTTGTGATATGGAACCTTGTAGTACAATTTCAGAAAGATCCATACACTTACACACAAGTTATTGTCATGAAACTAGAAAATGATTGTTTTTGCCCTTTTTGGCCCCTAATTCCTAAAATTTGGAGGCAATTACCCCAAAATCAATCCCAGCATTCCCTTTGTGATATGGAACCTTGTGGTACAATGTCAGAGAGATCCATACACTAACACACAAGTTATGTCTGGAAGTTACAAAATGCTTATTTTTGGCCCCTTTTGGCCCCTAATTCCTTAACTGTTGGTACCATAACCCCAAAATCAATCCCAACCTTCCTTTTGTGATATTGAACCTTATGGTAAAATTTCATAGAGATTCACTTAAACTAAAGTTAGAGTGCGAAAACCAATGCGTCTTCGACGACGACGACGATGACGCCAACGTCATACCAATATCGACCCCAAAAATTTTTTGCGTGTCGATATAAAAATTTTAGAAAAAGGTGTGCATTCCCAAATTACTTGTGTCCTAAATCCTAAATGTTTTTTTAATAAAAAAATATACCATACTGCTTTTAAAATAGTGATCTTTTCTTTCATTTGAAATTTAAGCAATGACAAAAGATAACCAAACAAGAAAAATGTTAATCCTCTCGATCTGGTAATTAAAACTGTCGGTACTTTGACACTACTGATAAGTAAACATCCTGTAAGGTTATAAAGATCAAACACTAGCTATTATCCCTCCACTCAGGTAATTAACAACATGGCCATGTAGAAATGCCACCTGTTGTTTATAAAGTGATAAACTTTATAGTTTGATAATTAACATTATAAAAAAGGAATTGCATATACCCAGTTTTTTAACTTGCCAGTAATTATTTTTATTACATGGATTAGACGCCTCTACTGCTCTCTACCGTCATATCTTGTCAAGATATTATGCAACTTTACGTACATGTAAATATAAACCATATTTTTCTCGACTCAAATAGTTTTTTTAATTAATAGCTAGAATATAATATATTGACCGTCAATTTGTCTCAGTTATACGATCAGGAACATTGTTTTCAGTTGAAAACTCAATGTTGAATCACCCCAACCCAATACCCCCTTTTTCTATTGAAACACGTTATAAATACATTTCCCTTCTGAAACATATTTTGTTTCTTTTGACAAATTGGTCATAATGAAGAATGAACCTTGAAGGGGTAGCGAAATTCATTGGCAGTGCTTTAAATCAACAATCAGAAGAAAGTTCATTTATTAAACAACGCAACGCTCAGATAAGCCAAGAAGTGACCCACAGTGCGTCACTTCCGGTAGATTTGGTTTTAGTGCTGTTTCGGAAGTAGTGTTGATTGGATTTTCCTAAGGTAAAAATAGTTGAACTTTACACGCTATTATCTCTGTTATAAGTGGACCAAATTACATCGGGTTTTTTGCATTTTTTATCAATTATTTCGAACTTTTAGATAAGAATTACTTGTTATGTGCGTTTTAGTACCTCTTTAAAATCTTGAAATTAAACAATATCTGGAACACTGTTTTACTTTTGAAGTATTTATTCTTTCATCATGTTTCTTAAAAATACTGAAGATGGCCATGTATGGCTTGTAACTTAGTAAGTTTTCATCAAATCTTCCTTGGTCAAAAAGAAAATATTTGCAAAGTACAAAAGATAAATGTATACAATGCATTGCTTTCTACAGTCGGTATAGCTTGTATTAGAAATCTGTTGTAAGTTTTGTATAAATGAAATTTCTACTATTTTTCTGCAAGTACATACAATTTCAAGCCGTACTTACAAAATATAATTATAAGCTATCTGTTTACAAACATTTGGATTACTGACAATCTTCATGATGTTTTCTGGACAATCTACACATGCCTGGTACCAGAAATACATCAAAGCCTGTAATGAAAAAAAAATCTCGAATTTTCTATGATCTTAATTATTTATAAAAAAAATGTTTCATAAGCAACCTATTAATGAAAGTTAGAATCTGAATACTTTTGAGCATATTTATTTCTATAGATTTTTTAGTTACAAAAGGTATGGTGGTAACCTTTCAGGTATTTTACTCTAAATGAAACCATGATAACTTTTTGCAAATAATTTTTTCTACAAAATTCTACAAACTCAAAAAATCAGCATTAATAATCATGATAATCTTTTTGAATTCTGCAAATAGCTCTGCCTAGTCTATTTGCATTTATAACAGTGTATCTAAATGAGCTGTGTCACAAGAAGGCATTTAATAAAAAGTAAGATGTATTTTTACAATGCAAATATTCCTTACCATGCTGCCAAAACAACAAACCCAAAGAAAAAGAAGCCTACTTTTCTTAAAACAGTCATTGAACTCCTCTCATTAGTATAAAAATGTTCACCACAACTGGCTCGTCAATATCAATATATTACGCACCTGTTTATTATGATGCATTGAAATCTGGGGTTCACACAACTTTGGCTGAAAAAGGTTCCATAAATCCTGGAATAATCTACCAAACTGAAATAAAACAAAATTTAGTGTAATATTATACAAATTAAATGCATCTGTAAAACTTATTTCAAACGGGATAACACATCCTATGTTTTACGGAGATGTTGTTTACAGAGCCGGAAATTTAGATACGATCCAGGTAAACTTATGGATCCTTTAAATAAACTTATTCTAAAAGGTTACCAATCTAACACTGTAATTATATCTTTGAATATTGTTTTTATTGGTATTAATATTGATTTTGTTATCAGTAAATTAAAATCAAACTAAATATCATTTTCATATACATATGCACATCCATGGCTCTTCAATCTGTTGATACCTGTGTCTTGGCATTGCACAAGGTCATGTTTTTTTCTGACTGTTAATGATGTCTTTACACTAAAACCATTGGATGTTGGATGTGTACTGATTGATATTTTAGTCTTAAATGTATGAATTTTTTATTAGTTGTTATTGACTTTGAACTGGCTGTCAGTAACTGTGAGTATTCTCAGATCTGTACTTAGTGTCTTTTTTGTTTTGGGGATGTATAAGTACCCTGCCAGGTCCGGTCTGTGTTTTTGTTAGATGTTTTTCTGCTTTGTATTGATCTGATGAGTTAAGCCCTTATCAACTGATTTTTATAGTTTGTTTCTATGTTGTACTATTACACCACTGTCCCAGTTAGGGGAGGGTTGGTGCCTTCAAACTAGTAAAACCCGCCACATTCTGTATGTGCCTGTCCCAAGTCAGGAGCCTGTAATTCAGTGGTTGTCGTTTGTTGCTGTATATCATATTTGTTTTTCGTTCATTATTTTGTATATAAATCAGGCCATTAGTCTTCTCGTTTGAATTATTTTACATTTGTCCTTTTGGGGCCTTTTATAGCTGACTATGCGGTATGGGTTTTGCTCATTGTTGAAGGCTGTACAGTGACCTTTAGTTGTTAACTTCTATGTCATTTGGTCTCTGGTTGAGAGTTGTCTCATTGACAATTATACCACATCTTCTTATTTTTATATTGGAAAGGCAAGGGATCAAGTTTTGTATTTATGAAATAGCTTCAGGACAACTTTACAGTCAACTTTTAAAAAATATTTGTGGTTACTTTCTGCTTCATATAGTGTATCTGAAGAATTAATGAAAAGTCTAAAGCAATTTGTATAAAAATATCTTTATATTTATAGCACTTTTTTTCATTTCTTGCTGTTGTTCTATGGTGTAAATCATCTATGAAGCCATATTTTTCTGACTGAAACCACGGTCATCTTTAAAGCTTATTCTATTGGAATTTTTCATACTGTAAATATCCTATTACCCAATAAAATTCGATTTTAAGGGCCTTTTAAGATCACCATGAACTTTTTAGGAACAGTCAGTCTTAACTTAAGATAGGAGTCAGGACATTGGAAGGCAATGAACTTTCTAGCAATGATTCTGTGTGCTTGCACTAGGTGAAGTACAGATAAAGTATTTAAAAGGATTATTAAGTAAATAAAATTTCTCTGATCTTGAAAGACAGTCAATTTTTATACAAAACTTTTACAATATATACAACGAATATTCATCTAATGAAAGTGTCTGTGAAAGTGCATTTTGTAAGAATTATATTTTCTTTTAATTTTACCATTAACTTTTCTGTTCTTGAAATCAAACAGTAAGACATCACAGCAAAATAACTGGTCAGTTTGGAAGTTCCATGAGCCTGTGGATCTGCAATGTATATAAATACCTGTATTTATATCAGGTTGGAGAAAAAGTAATTCTAGTAATGTCTAAACTAGGCATGTACATTTCAATTTTGTCAAGCAGGGTTCACCTTCCTTAACATTGCATTGTTTATCT
This sequence comes from Mytilus coruscus, assembly GCA_017311375.1. Classification (NCBI taxonomy): domain Eukaryota; kingdom Metazoa; phylum Mollusca; class Bivalvia; order Mytilida; family Mytilidae; genus Mytilus; species Mytilus coruscus. The sequence goes on along the minus strand of CM029599.1, from coordinate 45,583,858 downwards.
TGAGTCATCACAGGTTATAAACTCAGCTAAAATATCACTTGAATTTTTATGTCAATATTGTCTGTGAAAATAACCCAATATACGAATATCCTTAACTTATAACATTTTTCAAGCTAGTTAATTTGTGAAACTAGCAAGTAATTCAAATATGAAAATGGTTTTCTAGCTCCATTTCTGTTCTTAATTTTTTGTAATTTATGTTGGTCTTAATTTGTTCATATCAAACAAAACTAGTGAATACACACAGATACTTACCAACATACAGTTTGGCTCTGGACAACAAACTTAACAAGTGTTCATAAATCTGTCAAATAGAAATAATTTTTTTTAAATATTGCTCATTTAACAGCTTTATACATAACAAGAAACATTGAGGAAATGTTGCATAAAGATATAATAAATCTGATCTATATAGAGTTTCATCATTTGCTAAATAATGAACTATATGCCTCAGTGCTATATATGTAAGACTCAGATCAACGTCCGGTCTCTAATCGACGTCTGTTCCTCAAATCGATGTCCATATCTGACGTTACAATAACATATCCTCAAATCGACGGCCAATTTTAATCCTATCTAATCGACGTCCAATTTTTGGCTTCTCTTATCGACGTCCAATTTTTAGCTTCTCTAATCGACGTCCGTTTTGGACACAAAATACAAAATTGAACTGAACCGATATCAGCTGAAACCTTAAGACTAGTCTTTTAAACATATTATGTGTGACAAATAAAAAAAAAAAAAAAAAAGTTTTATTTTTTTTAATTTATTACCTACTAGTATGTAAACAGGTTATGATATCAATTTTTAAATTTTAAAGATTACATAAAAATAAGGAAATGTGATATGAATTCAAATTGGGCAACTATCCACCAGAGTTCAAATAAAGAGAATGTGAGCAATTATAGGCAACCGTACGGCTTTCAACAATGATAAAAACCCTTACCGCAAAGGCTATAAAAGGCCACTACATGAATAATGTAAACAATTCAAATTAGAAAACTAATGGTCTTATTTATAACAAAACAATTCCGAAAAAACAAATATGACAGACAAAAACCAACGACAACCACTGGACTGCAGGCACATCAAGAATGTGGCGGGGTTAAACATGTGTGTGAGCACTTAACCCTCCCCTAACCTGGAACAGTGGTGTAAGAGAACAACGTAAAAACATACTCCCAATTTCTTGCATATATGTTTCACTCCTGGTCTAAAACTCAGAAATTTGTTGAAAAATATCTTACAGAGTCCGAATTATAATACTCTCAAAACAACTGGCTGTACTTCTTTATTTTGTCTATTGTTGAAGACTGAATAATGCCCCTAGATGTCGCCGGTTTGGTTTTCATTTTCGTTGGTTTGTTTTCTCATTAACTGTCACTTACATGCATGTCATCAATTAATATGAATAGGAATGACCAACTACAATATAGATCGATTGGATTAACTTTTTATCAAGATAAATATTAATATGCATGTTACCTATTTCGGGTTGAAAAAATCTATATGGAAAGTATGTTTAAATGTTTGAAAATATAGTTGTCATAAGCACCCTACAAAACATGTATATGTATAAGTGCTAGTCCAGTAATTTATTATTTATCAATATTGGACATCTATTAGAGAAGACTACAATCAGTCGGATGTCGTTTTGGCAATACATGACGTCACATTGGACGTCGATTAGAGTATCAAAATATTGGACGTCGATTTGAGAATGTGACATCAGATTTGGACGTCGATTTGAGGAACGGACGTCGATTAGAGACTGGACATCGATCTGAGTCTAACATATATAATATGAACAATATGTGATTAATTTTTACCTCACAATATTTTAGGTTCTTACCTGGTGTAAAACTATAACAGCTTCAGATGACATCTGAAAGGTAAAAAGAAATATTTCATAGTTTTCTCTCATTTTTTATTGAATAAACTTTCTGATACCAGGTTTTTATATTTTTTCTAAAACATATGGTTTATTTGTTCTCAGTTCTTCACTGGGAAAATTTAAATATCACATCAAATATTGCTATCATGAAGAATTATTAAGATCATTTCTTTAAGTTGCTTTGACACATCTAAAATTCAACGAGTCAGGAAATCATTAATGTAAGTTGCCAAATTTTTAAACAAGGACAATTTTTATCAATTTTTTAAAGGGCTGTAATTCCATGAAACTATCTTTTCTGAAATGAAACACTTGCTGCAGAGTAACTGGCAATTACATACTTGTAAACCAAAATTCATCTCAATATCAACAGGTATAACTATAAAAGTAAGAACAACTTTTGGATTTAGGAATGAGTTTAGGATTGAAGGACTTAGGGCATAACCACTGAACAGTCTAGAAAATTATTTTATTTACAGATAATGTAAACCTTGTGAATAGTACTTACAGCTGACTCTTTATGAGGACTAACAATACTTCTTGTAGCTCTAAAGGTCTGTCTGAAGTGATTACTGGGTACAAGAGAGATCAATAACATGGCAGCAGCTAAAAAAAATATTTACCTATTCTTTAAAAGAATAAAGCATTCATTTCAAGTGTACACTCATACATGGATAAATTGTGGGAAATAATGTTACACATACAGATTTGTACTAAAAATGATGCATTTACCTCTATATATAAACTTGACTATACTTTTAACTAAAGACCGACTTCCTAGAAAATAATGACATCTATCTAACTAAGACTTTTCTGTCACTTAAAGAATATTATGAACTTCAATACCTGAATCACATTAAATAACATAAATTCTTTGACTTAAGACCATCTTCAACTATTGTTTTAGGCCACTTTCTCTTCAAGTTGATAGTTGTCAGTTTTTTTTTCTCGAAAGATTATCCATCGACCTTTGATAACAAAATTCACACTTTACCATCATAAGCGTCAAACCCATACCAAATTGGTAATATACTGAAATGACCTGTAAATTATACATCAATCTACAGCCAAATCAAATCTACCACCAAGTCCCTAAACTAATACAACTAAGTAATACATGCCACTTACCATTTCTGACTCTAGCATTATTATTTGCTATAAGATAAGGTTCCACCCAGCTTTCTCTCTGATTCAGAATCCAATGACTAGCTAATTTATTTCTTGTGACTTGAGAGGACATCCATTCTAAGCATGGCTGAGGACAACTCTTTGTTAACTGTAAATAAATTGATAATTATTCACGATTTAGGGAATACATGTAATATTATAAAATGTCTCCTGTATACCATTTTATAAGGTAGATAAGTCTACCACTTTTTTGAGATATCAAATGTTCACATTTTGTTTAATATTATTACAATCATTGGTATCGATTTTAAAGTTTCATTATAGTTAATAAAACCATATGGCGTTTCCGGACAGTGTGTCAGATATATTCAGTTAGGGAGCCACTAGATAAGCTTATCTGAAAGATAATAAGAATAATAAGTATACTGTAAATTCAGAAATTATTGTGAGGTTTTTATTATTGCGAATAATGCGACTGGGTAGGTATTGCAATAATAAGATCTCACATTCTGAAATCTGACACACATATTTGTATGCAGCTTTTCCAGTAATCGCAAAATTATTCTAACATTTAGGTCTGTCAGGTCGAAATCGCAATAATAAATTCACGCAATAATTTCTGTATTTACAGTATTCAAATTATCAAAAAATAAATGTTCTGAAATTTGCAAGCATATGCATTATGGTCTGTCATAACAAACAACTATTTTACTGTCATTTAAAAATAGTAACATGCAACACTTACATCCCAGAAACGCTGTAGACAATATTGTGTAAAGGGAGGTAATCCTGGAGGACCTCCTCCAAATTCTACTAACATCGACAACAGTTTGAAGAATGGCTGGGAATGTTCTATACTTAATTTCTTTATTGCACTAAATACCATGGTTACAATCTGAAATACACAGAATATGAGTATCAGTATAAATATTTAACAATTTTCACTGTCAATTTCTGTAAACAAAATTATTCTGCTGTTCTTTTTTTCAGATACAGCCCTTTCTAGATGACTTTTCAAAATTTCCTAAGTTTGATAATGTATTCTTATAACTGAAGATTCAAGTAATTTTTCTATTCATGAGTCAAATCAATAAATAGCCCTTAAAAATTAGTTCCTTTACAGTAGCTATAACATATTACATTTTGTGAAGTATTCCTTTACATTAATTTTACTTCTTTTTTTTTTTAATAATTCAAAAATTAAATATTTCAACTCTAACAAAATGGTGTTTTGTCAAGCTTCTTTATTTTGACACCTTGAACTGGTTCTACTTACAGCAACAGCTAACTGTTCATTCCACCGACTCAGACTAAATATCAAATTACATGTCTGTCTCAGATTAATGGCATCTCTTATTTGGTTAAATAAGAATGGGAACCCCTAGAAATGTACAATAGTAAGCATATGTAGAATTGAGTGAGTAACCACACTATTGGAAAGTTGGTATGAGGGATTTAAATGTGAAGAAAGTCAACAATTTGATAATGATTTTAATATAAATGCTTAACTAAGAAATGTGGAAAAAATTCAAGTCTTCTTAAATTTGATATTATTCTTGGATAAAAACCAACCAATATACAAACTTTAATTAATGACCTAAAATGAGATGAATACAATGTCAAATAATATCGATAAAAGGAGTAGAAGGAATACATGTATGTTAAACCCCAGATATCTGTATTCATGTATTAACATAGCCAATAGCCATATTTGAGTTGTGCCAGCTGTTAATAGGACTTATTTCTTTGGGTATAAATTTTCCATGATTTTTACGGGGGCAAAAAAATTTGTAAGGATTCTGCGGAACCCAGTGTCTCGCCTACTTTTGCTGTTAATCGCAAGCTCAACAAAAATGAGGAAAAAAATCAATAAAAATATTCCTTTAGATACTATCTTTTGATTGTAAGAAGCTTCTGTCAAAATTTGGTATAAATCCAGGATAGTTTATGAATCTAATAAATGTTTTAAAAACTTTAACTGCAGACTGTATTTAATGTTAACTGGAAGAAAAACTAAGTCCATTTATAAGTAAAATACGGAAAAAATGAAATTTTTTTTTTAACAAATTTACTTCTGGATACTATCTTATGATCATAAACAAGCATCTGTCCAAGTTTGGTACAAATCCAGGATAGTTTAAGAAAGTTATTAAAATTTTAAAAACTTTAACCACAGAGTGAATGTAATGTTTCCTGGCAGAAAAACTAAGTATATTTACAAGTAAAATACGGAAAAACAGGAATTTTATTTTTACAAAATTTACTTCTGGATACTATCTTATGATCATAAACAAGCTTCTGTCCAAGTTTGGTACAAATCCAGGATAGTTTAAGAAAGTTATTAAAATTTCAAAAACTTTAACCACAGAGTGAATATTTGTGGATGCCGCCAGCGATCACGCCGACGGAATGTAGGATCGCTATGTCTCGCTTTTTCAACTAAAGTTGAAGGCTCGACAAAAATCTATAAAAATAGAATAAAACCCACCAACAATAAAAACAATTGAACAATAATGTATAAATAGTATTACCTTCACAGTACTAACCTTCCCCCCAATAATAGCGCTATAATCTTTATCACTGATATGTAATTGTTTATCCTCTCCACGGGACTTCTCAACCAGTACGGCAATCAGCGTGATCATCTTCTCCAGTGACAGAGGTTTATAGGCATCGTCTGTTATAGTGATGACCTCATCATCTTCATCATCAGAGGGAATTTCAACCTGTAGATAAAAACTCTCATTTATGTATACTGGAAAACTAATTTTATTTTTGCCTAAATAATTATCTCAAGAAAGAACTTAGCACCTAGACTGTGTATATATTATTGGTCTTCTCAGTCGGAGGTTCTGATGCAAATAACCTTCATGTCTCTTCTCTTTACAGAATTAGACACCATTCAAATTTTCTTGAAGGACGAATAATAGAACTTTTATGAAGAATTAATAGGAATACATTTGTCACATATGAAAATTATTGAAAACGTTATCTTAATTCTTAAATTTTGTAACATATGAAAACATTTTTCTAATGTTGACAATACAACTTCTCAATCTTGATCTTATATTTGTGAAGATAAAATAATACTTTCAAAACTTACATAATTTTCCTGAGCTTTCTGTCCAAGGTAAAAGTTAATCATTGTTGAAATAGCATTGATATGAATCATAAAGATACACTCCTCGTCTCCCATCTTAGCAAACTCAAGTAGGAATGCAAAGTACTCTGTTAAATATTTACTGTGTGGTCTTACTCCATGTTCAATCTGTAATCAAGCACAAAAATCATTAAAATGATTATATCCTGGATTGAGCTATACTTTTGGTCAATCTCTGTTATATCAGCTCTTCAAAGTATATATAAGGTTTTGAATTTTCTAATACTTTGGTCTTGTGCATCACTGAAGAGTCATAAGCATTGTCTAAATGCACATCTGATGCAGTAAAATTAGTACTGTTAATTTTATTATAAAATATAAACTATAGGTGTATCTATTCTAGTATATATCAGTGAATATGCAAATATCATGGTAGCAAACATAATAAAGGACTTTAATCAGGATAAAAAAAGAAACTAAATAAAATTGGCTGATTATTTGTCTGAAGGATTATGTGAAACAGACAGACTATCCCTCATACCTGGTTAATACTGTCACATGGACACACTTACATATAAATCTTAAGCTTTTCCAGAGAGGAAATTATTTCTAGAAGTATTTTAGAAATGAAAAACCTTTTTCTTTCAACCTTTCAAAATAAGGAAATTTCTCAAATATAACCCTTTTACTTACTATAGATAACATCTTCTTGATGAACCTTGTAACACATGACTTGCTTCCAAGTTCTCCTACATCAATTTCTCCATCTTCCCTAAAATATCATTTATGGTACGTAAGTTAATCATGTAAAACATGTTTAAAGACAGTACTTTGACCTATAATGGTTTACTTTTATAAATTTTGACTTGGATGGAGAGTTGTCTCATTGACACTCATACCACATCTTCTTATATCTAATTAAAAGAATTATACTTCTTTAATAACAAGTGAGAATAAAATATCGCTTAATATCAACTCTTGTTATTCAAATTTAAATAGTAATAATTAAAGGCGCAAAATTCCCATTTATTATTATATTGAAATTAACTTACTCGTTATGAAACCTTTAAATATTACACACACAGATATTAACTATCATCTATGCACAATGTATTTTACTGCAGACATAGGACCAGTTGATTCTTTAAGAGCCTTTTTTTTAACAAATACTAACCCTTCAATGAGAGGAACCAGGTAGAGGTCTTCGTGTGATGATCTGAGCTGTGTGATTACATGAATAAGCAGTCGCTGGAACATCTATAATTATATAAATACCACATCATTAAACTAGGAACCAATTTGAAAAAAAAACATAGTCTTTATGAAAGAAATTTTTGTTAAATAAATGTGGTTTTATACATGAAAAGTATGCTCAAAAGTTTGACAGAGCGAAAATATAACCTAGTTAAAATGAATAAAATTTTGATCCAAATTTGTATAATTCTGAAAATAAATATCATATGCAAGGTGCAGCGCATCTACTCCATATGTGGTACATTAATGTTAACCACCATGCAAAAAAAAAAAATTCATGTTGGCTTTTTTTCCAGTTTCCGTAAAAAAAAATAACCAAAAAAACCAAGAGAAATTCCCATCATAAGGCCTCAACACTGTTTTTATTGTGGTTAGTGGTTGATAATAATGATTTTGCATTGTCTAGATATTCATTTGACCTACCTGTCTGACCATCTGGTTAGGACATTTTATAAGAATCTGTTGTGGCCACCAGTCACTTTCTGCCATGTGATCCAGGAACCACTAAAATACATTTAAGATACATTTTACTAAAATCATACTTTTGATAATGTACTAATATTCACTTTACCTATTAAATAGCACTGTATACCAGAAATAAATTAAATCAAATAATTTGTGTGTTTTTCTTTTTACTTTCTGGATATGATTTAAGTTATACTAAATCACATTATAGACGCTTAAAATTATATTTCCCATAGAACATTCCGAAAAACTAACCTCACAAGCTCCAGGACAGGAGTTAAACTGTTTTGTTAGCAATTCTATCCACTGTAACATTGTTGGCTGAAAAAGTAAAAAAATTATGTCAATATTTTTTTATCATCAAATAGTTTCCAGTACTTTACTGGCCACACTAATCATACATTGAGATGTTATTTTACTCTTTTTAATATTATGTACAAATGTAAGGTTTACAGAAGATAGCCGTGTATGAAATTAACATGTACCGGTAACTATTTGGATGCAAGTCGACCAGTTTTACATTCTTAGTGTTGAATGGAATGCTTCAAAGTTTTCATAACTAGGGTAGTTATTGTACTGTTTATGTTTGAAAATTTTATTAAAATTATGTATTATAATTGGAGTTTATAACTAACTTTGTCAGCTCACTCTATTGGGTAGTTTATATTTCTTTGCACACGGTTTATGATGTCACAATGCACATTCCATTCTAATCTAATATTGTTTTGGTCAGCTTTTTGCCACCACCTCCCACCACTCTCCTTGCTGTCAGTGCCGTGGGGACTTTCATCAAATTTTTGTATTTGTTGTAACATAGCTTGATGTTTATATTATATACTTACTGTTTTATTATTTGATTTTTATTAATTGCTTGTCATTATGATGTATTTGATTAAGAATTTTACTTCTTTGTACTTGTATGGCTTAAATAATATGTCTTTGACTTCATTTTTATTTTATCATATTGACGTATGGTCTAAGTACCTCTTTTTTGACACCATACAGACGTATTGTTTAGATTACCTCTTTTGATACCGTTCTGACATATGGTTTTTGTAGCTTATTTTTTATACCATACTGACGTATGGCCTAAACACCTTCTTTTGACACCATACTGCCGTATAAACACCTCATTTCACATCATACTGACATATGGTCTAAGAACCTCATTTTAATACCGTACTGACATATGGTCTAAGTACCTCATTTTAATACAATACTGACATATGGTCTAAGTACCTCATTTTGATACCGTACTGACGTATGGTCTAAGTACCTCTTTTTGACACCATACTAACGTATGGTCTAAGTATCTCATTTTGACACCATACTGACGTATGGTCTAAATGCCTCTTTTTGACACCATTCTGACGAATGGTTTAAATTACAAAATTTTGATACTATTCTAATATATGGTCTAAGAACCTCATTTTGACACCATACTGATGTATGGTCTAAGTATCTCATTTTGATACCATACTGACATATGGTCTAAAGCATCTTGTTTTTTTACCTTTTCTTTTGCATGTATAAGTGTTTCCAAAACAAATGAAGTACTCAGTTGAGCAGCATTTAATGAAACTAGATTTTCTGGATCTTTTGGTAAAGTAGTAGGTATATAGCCACATATCTGCCACATAAACCTGAAAAATACACATGAAATAAATGAAATTAGAAGAAAAAAATAAGTTGAATTTAATAGCTATTCTTAAAGATTACATAGTAGTAAAAGCTATTCATCTGTTTAAGAATTTTTGCAAGTGGTCAATTATATTTAGATTGCTGTTACGACTGCTAAATAATCCCTGATAACTGTGGAAATCAAATTTTTCATTAATTCCAGTAGTCACATAAGCTATACTTTTTCATTTGAGATACACTAATTTCAACATCTTTCTTTTAAAATATAACATACTGATTTCAGTATGCAAAACATCTGTTTCTTGGAACAACTTGCATGAGGTATGCTCAAGACCATGATACAATACAATCTGTAAAATTTTGAGTTTCCAGATCAAAGGAGGCATTCAACCTTATTTCAACTAAATTTATTCTGAAATTTATGAAACAAGCAAAGGAATACAATGATCTATACATATTTAGTTCATATAGCAATCTAGACCATGCTGACAACTACTGGCCAAACATATAAGATTGACTACAGTGACCTGTACATGTAGTTGTTAACACAGTATTATCTCTCTCAATGTCATAGATTTCTAATATATAATATCATTACTTACAATATTTCTATGATATAATATCATGAACTTACCCAAAATATGTGTGATCCAAAATATTTTTGTCTTGTAAAAACTGTGTGTTGTCTTGCCAAATCCACTGCAATTAAAATGGAATACTGTTTGAAAACTCCTTTTTTTAGTTTCTGGAATGACTACATGCCTTTATCACAGAAATTGATGATCATTGGACAAAAGTTAATAACACCTTTCACAAAAATGCTTACAAATGCAGGTAAATTAATGTGAAACTTATCCTATCACTATTTCATCCTAAAGTGTTCTGAATAAACTGTAAAATGTGTAATACAAGATATATTTTTTCAAATATGTAAAAACAAATTTTTAGGACTGAAAAAAAAACTGTAGGCTACTTTAAACTGTATTCCCCTTTTGGCAAATTGACCCCTAGTTGCTCAAGACAAATGCAACTTCTGATAACCTTGTTTTATCAATCCCCTGAAGTTCCAAAGTATTTTAACAGTTTCATCAGAGTAGATTTTTTTTAAATTGAACATATTAGATTATAAAAAATTACCTCTTTTTTTATCTGATCAGATCCAAATATTGAATATTAATTGAGGAATTCCAAACCTTATTCATGCCAAGTTTGGATAAAACTGGCAGAGTTATTTCAGAAGATAAAAATGTGATTTTCCATATAGTTTAGAAGGGAACTCAGTGCAACTAATGCCACCATTTTGCCCTTTCAAATCAACACAAATGAGTTCATTTGTTGAGGGTTTTCCAACCATCAATCCAATAAAGTTTCAAAACATTTCACCTTATACATGTAGTTTCAGAGGACAATATTTATAACATAAGTATGTCAAATCAAAGATTTTGCACTCATGGACATGTTTTTCATTTGATTGAAACAAAATGAGGAACTCTTATTAAGGACCTTCCATTATTATTCCTGCCTGGCTTAGTTCAAATTGATCAGGTGAAAACCTCAATTGTCTATCGACGGACGTTGGATGAACAGACAATAATGACAGGTGAAAACAATATCTCATACCGTCCAATGGACCAGGTGAAAAAAAAAATTTAGAAAACATCTGATCACAATGTTGATACCTTAACAAATAAATTACCATGCATCTACTTTTTTTTGTTACTAAACCTTACCTCTTCTAATTCCTTTGTCAATTCAAAGTTAAACTTTGGTTGATCTACAGTCTGGTCTACCAGATCTAATTTCTTCTCACCATCCTCAGGTCTGGGTGAACATCTCTCATAAAACAACATGTAGGCGCTGTTAGTCTACAATTGTAAAAAAATATATATTGTAGGCAGAAGTTGATTCTTTTATAAGTGTAAATATCCAAATCTAAAGTTTTGTACTTTGTCACAAAATCCAGAAATTTGATTTAGAGTAGCAATCTTTAATCTGACATACATTTTAACAATAATGTTGGGATGTGTATAGATACACTGACATATATAACAAACCTTTTCAGAACAAATTAGTTAAATAATGACCTTCATTGTAGACCAATCTTCCTCATTTTGAAACAGGTGAAAAATATCAGCTGGTTTCAAACGTCAACATAATAACATGAAAAGAGTTAAATTTGATTATGACATCTTTTCAATTGAAGCATAGTGAAGAAACGATATTGTAAGACAACTTTAATTTGGGAATTCTTAACTGGACATTTATACTACATCACTTTTCTTACCTTTTCAAATGAGAAATCCATAAACTTATCTGTCACAGAGTCATAGGTTTTACTCTGAAAAATACAAAACATTGTTGAACATTCTAAAGGTCTTATTCCTACGAAGAGACTATAAGTCTATAAGTACAGATAATATTAAAATATTTTTAAAATCTGCAGCCATTTATACTTATAATTATTTTGTCAATTATTAGATCTTATATCTTCATAATTTTGCTTAAATAGAAGGATGATTATTACATGTTGTGCTAAGGAAAACACTAATATAATGGCTTACAGTCATTTCACCACCAAAACATTCTTGAGCAATCTGACTAGGATCGAAAGACTTCACTTCAGCATCATTGAACAAGTACCTACAAAGTAAATAGAAAAAGAGCTAAAAATCAAGCATAAACAGTCAGACAAACTTTGAAATTTCTGTCAACTTGAGAAATTTCAATGATAGTGTTAGTATTGCATGAATACATGGACATATAAACCAACCCCTCTTAATACAAATAAGATTCAAAATACTTTCCATAATTAAAGCCAATTTCCTACATTTTTTATGAACTGATGAAAATATTTCATTTTATGCATTCTTTTAATTTTGAAAAAAATTATGAGTTTTTCAAGCTCCATTACAAAAATAAACATAATTTATGTAACTGGTTATTGAAATAAAAAAGCTGTGACTGATTCTAGTTTATCAATTTTCTTTACACCCACAACATAGACTTACCATTTGTCTTGTCCATTTTCTGATTTATGTAACCTGTCCCTGATAAAACTATAATAATGTCCCCCATCAGCAGTACCAGTATGCACAGTTACCCCTATCAGTTCATAATCATAGCTGTCATTATCTTCATATTCTCCTAAAATCTGCATTTTGTCATCTTCATCATCATCTAGAAAAAAATAATTCTTAAAAAATCTAAACATGAGAATGACAGGTATGAGTTATAGTAACAACTGGATAAATCAAAAGTGTCAAAATTTCTCACTCTTCATTACAGATTTATTCCTTGAACTCTCAACCTCTTTTTTTTAACCAATACATTTTTTTCAATTCTTATGATTCAATTCAACAGTGATGAAATGAAGAAATGACATACCCTTCAGAAGCGAATGAGTTCACTCTTGGTTTTTTTGGAAGGCTTATTTATGGACTTTATCAAAAGTAAAGACAACCTAATTATTATACTGTGGCACATAATAACGTCTGATTGATTAATTGTGGCTTGCTTTACATCCAGTGACAAATAGAATGAATATTTATTACAACATTCTTCATTCAGCAAGTAACTTACAGAAATAATCCAATGTAAGTAAAGCAAAAAGATATTAGCTGTTTTTCCAAATTATCACAGCAGGGCTCAATCTCATTTATCATGTATTATTCATAGGCTATGGTGATCTTTACAAATTCATGTTTACCTGTTAGGCAAACCTAGACAGTATTGTTAGCAAGGGACTTCTTTCTTACCTTTGAGTTTATCTGGTCCCATTAGGTTTTTCTCCATATATTGTGACATGTCCAGTCTGAGTGGGAAGGAGAAATGTGTATTGACCTTCTCCTTCAGCATTGTCACCATGTTAAATGTATACCTCATGGTGTTAAAACATAATATTCTTGGTAGTCTTTTGAAACACGCCCTGAAAAAAAATATGCAAAAGTGAAATTAACAATAATGTCTTCCTATGCAAGAGTAAGTTCTATATAAACTACATGAAAAATGCTCTCTTTTAGTTGCATCTATCTCTGTTACATCAATTTAAAATATAAAAGTCATGAAAAAAAATGCAAGCAGAATAACTATCTGAATGAGAAGTGAAAAACAGTGCTACAGGGAGTTATTTTTTATTAAAAAAAATAATAATAATAACGACATACACATTCTTACCTTTTTTCTGCCCTGACTTTCTTCTGACATTTAGAACAGGTATACATATTATCTCCTTCTAACATATCCTTAACTGTTACTTCATCTAGAGATTCCTACAGGAAAATTTCATACGTAATTATACAGAGTAAAATTAGACACCAAAATATTGTTATGCAATTAAATATCTGTTTTATTTTTGCTGTTGCTTGGTAACTATTTTATTAACATTCCTTGCAGGTCTTCTAATTCAAATTCTTATATCTGTGAAGTTTAACAGTGTTAAAGTTGACCTTCTATTGTACAAAATAGCCATACTTTAATGCCTACCTTGATATAAAGATAATAATTTGATGTTATGAACAAACAATTTTTACAGTCTCATGTATGTTTGGCTTATTGTTTTTACAAACAAGAACAGCTTTTTTCAGATCTTTAAAGTTGTAAAAAAGACATTACTACATTTGAGTTTAAATTTAATTTTTTTGCATGTATAAATCATGTGGTTGTATTTTCTCAATATTTCAGTAAGAATTAGTGATAAAAATACTTTTCTCCAAATTATTTGAAATTCACAGGCAAAACCCGGAACCCTCAACATATTAAAGATATGGAAAAGTTTTTTCCTATATAAACTGTGACAAATCCAGTCTCGTCAAAATATTAATGATGCAATGTTTAAGAGTATTCCATGTGGACTTTCTATAAATAAAGTCATTTTCTACTTGAAAAATTCCTGATATTCACTGTCACTATATTTAATGATTGCATGCTATTATTTCAGTCATTTCTACTTACATTAAGATTTTTCATATCTGTAACCTGACATCTGACAGTATAAAATTCTTCTAAGGTTCTACTGACATGAGGACAATCCTAATAAATAATAAAATATTGCAAGAAAAAATATTATTTCCAACATACATTGAATACCCATACAGTAATAAGCTTGAAGGAATTTTTTAAAGCATTTAAAAACATTTTTTTTTACAATGAAAGCATACTTTTTGACATATTGTGTCCACGACTAAAACTGCAAAATTTTAGAATTGATAAAAAAAGTTACCTAAAGGTGGTGATTGTAATTTAAACATAATAACTGTCGCAAAAAAAAATTTCATGTTTTAAAAGATAAAATAAAAAGCCCCTTTTGGATATCTATACTAACAGATGAAATTTACTTACCAGAGAAACCACATTATTGGTTAGCACACCACCAAATAAACTCTTGACTAGCTTCCTCTGGAAATGAATATCAAATGATAAATTATTGGCTGTATATGCAAGTCAGAAAGAAGTGAAAAATACACAATTTATGTTGTTCATGATAAATCAGTAGCTTTTTTTTCCAAAGTGTTGCAATTTGTCAAGCACACATAAAACCCAAAGATCTCATTAGCTTTTTTTTTCAAAGTGTTGCAATTTGTCAAGCACACATAAAACCCAAAGATCTCAGTAGCTTTTTTTTCCAAAGTGTTGCAATTTGTGAAGCACATAAAAACCCTAAGATCAATCACTTCACAAAGATATTGCAACTGCTTATACCTTGTTACTGTTCCATACTTTTGATTAATAAGTGTATTGCAAATATTTTTTTAAATGCCAATATCAAATTTCTCCATTCAAAGAGACGCCTTCAAAAATTGTATATTCTATTCTCTTAAAAATCTATGAACTCATTTACTATATGACTATGACTACAGCAATGTTGCATTCTAAAGCACAAAAAAAAAAACCCAAAGCAATTTGATTTAAAATGAACCAAAATTATAAATTACAATACTTTATGAAATAAAAGAATGATACAAAATAACTGTAAAGATTTTTCCTTTAAATAAGTGATCTGTATATAAGACTGTACCATTTCTGGTGACATTTCCTCAAGCTTGCTGATAAGATCTGTGAAGAATTCTGTCATATCTTTCTGTTCTCCAGTGTTTAATGGTTGTTTATCCATTGTGTAGGTCTTACAAAAACTTCTTGGGTTATATGCTTTTCTCTCACTTTCCTACAAAATTTTAGAATTTATATACATAAAACTATGTTTATGGACAACTTATACAATACTATGTGTCAGAAATTTATAGACTCATACCTAACATATTCTAAATCTTAATAAAGAATAAGGTAATTAATGTGAGATCACTATCTGAATGGCAATATGATGTCCAACAGCTGTTTGACAAGTAATGCTAAATTTGTTTAAAAAGTTTCTGAGTTTAAATAAAAATAACAGAATCATAAAGTGCATGAATTTTCCCAAATATGTAATGATGTCAATTAAGACAGTTCTTTCTTTTACCGTATCAACACAGATAGACTTAAAGCTAGTTCCTGGCAATCTTCTAAACAAAGACACAACTTATTTGTGCGTCTACCACATTCTTGATATCTTGGATTCTTGTAATGCTCAATTCTAGCTACTGTATCATTGATCTGAGTTCAAATTGTAGGCTTCATATGATAGGACGCTCTCCTTCCTTTGATACTTTTAATAATAAAAAGGTATTCATTTACTGGTGAAAGATAACTAAATGATTGAAAAATCTGTATATAAAAATCAATATAAAAATTCCCCCCAAAATTATGAAGTAAGATACGAACCTGAAGATATGCAAACATTTTCTGTATTTCAATCAGTGTCTCTTCATAACGATTCTGTTTTGTACACTGCAAATATTAATATATGTTGTTTAACAAATGTAAAAACATATTGCAAGGGAGAGACAATATGGAAGTCTGTCTATATGTATTCGAAATTTAAATTTTATTCAGAAATTGAAATACAAAATGCAATAGTTTTCACCTGCATACACTAACACCTATCTAAATCTGGTAGATTGTCACATGTAGATAACATCCATAAATGTGTCAAACAAAACATTTTAATCTGAAAAATTTAGGTTTTTATATTAAGTTTGCAATTTTTGAGAATTTCAAATGTCTAATCTTGGCAATAAAACTGACAGTGGCATTCTATTTAAAAACTTTTCCCATAAAACAATGTTAATTTTTCACAGTATACTAACCTTGGCTTGTAAAACTGACTGTCTAGCCTGTGGTATCATATACAAATGTTGCATACATGTGGCCATGTAACATGTAGCTCCTAGGTTTGTCAGTCCAACATATCCACACTTAGATCTACCATCTTCATGAGGCCAATAATCCCAAGGATACTGAGAATGGGAATCTACAAAATTGATTATATGCATTCGATTATTTCATACATGTATTAGGTAGCCTCAGTAAAAGAGCAATGGGGTTGTTTGTCAATGTCTTCCTGAATAAATCATCTAAGGGTACAACTATTGTGGTAGGAAGTGTCTCTTCACTCTTGTCATTAGAATATATGAAGGTGCTTGCAATCTACTGTTTCAAGACAGTACCTGAGGCTTAAAAAGCTTAAAATATTGTTGTACAGACTAAAGTATATGACTTATCTTTGTCAAATCCAATAACATACAATAGACTGAATGGATTCATTGATTATTGGTTGCTAAACATTCAGTGGCAACAGAATAAATGAAGTATTTGTATACATCCTACCAAACTTGATTAATCTCTTGTTTTTGTTTACCCAAAATATCAAAATGTTACTGTACAAATATACTCCTAGTTATATTTAACTGGATCTGTCTTTTTCATTGTCATTGAGACACAAATTTCAAGATAACAGTTTCATAATGAATCCATATCCCAAAACCATCATGGTTTTATATATAAGTCAGAATTTGGAGACAATTTAACTTTCCATTCACAAATCCAATGATTTTTGCTTTTACTTATATTAATTTACAGGATTTTCATTTGAATGACTTCATTTAATCATATATGTTCAAGGACTGCATAAAATTTTTAGCTTCTACACACTTACTTTTTTTTTTAAAATCTGCATTACCTTTTGAATGTTGTTGCATCATCTTGCTGTGTAAAATTCTGAAGTTCTCTACACAACCTTTCACAAATTCTACCAACAAATCATACGCTGCCCCTCGTGCTGTTTGACTTTTACACTTTGGAAAGTAACGCTTCTTTGGATTGGGTAAGGCAAACAGGAAATCAAACACCTCATTAAGAAATTCCTGAAATATAATTTGTCACTACAAACCAGGTCTAAAATATAATCAGTGCCTTTTTCTGAATCTAACTTTCAATAAAATATTCCTAAAAATGCTACTGTATGTTGTCATGTTGTAATATTTCTATTCAGGACATTTTTCTGTGATATAAAAGTTTTACAGTTGATATTAGAAATAATATTTGATTCATGACTAACGGTTGTCCTAACTCTCTACATCTATACACTGTATTACATGTTTTCTCTTCATATATTGAGGCAATATTGTGGAAATCTGTGCATTGATTGGGGGAGAGAGTAGCATGTAATAGCAGGCTGTCCAACATAAGACTTTCTCATCTGTCGTTTAACTTTATAGCATATTCTTTCAAGAGCAAAAGCAAATAAATCCAAAATGAAAATCTTGTCCATATTTGTCAATATACTATTTCTTGGTTCAAAAGTAATGCATAAAGTGCACAATGAAAGACTACATTATATTTTGATTAAATGGAGTTTTTAATACTTGGATTGTCTCCAAAAACTGGTGTATACGAGACAGATTAATTGTGTTTCAGGTAAAAGTTTTGAGTATATTATTGTTTATCCCCAGCACTGATGCACAGGTAAAGGGAAGAATCTAAATGCGTAAAGAACTAATATGGACAAGGGACTTTTATTTTTGTTCTAGTTAAAATGCTGGTTTGTTTTGACGTTGAAGGCATGTTAAATTACCTGTCCCTCAGGTGAGGTCTTAAACGCTGGTTTGTGTTTTAATATTGATGTACTCAAGTTCAACATTCCAATCACTCCATCATCTTCTTCAAATCCTTGTCTTGTTTCATAGTATGATCTGCTTAGTGTCAAGGTGGTAGCTTTCTTGGCTAACTCATTCAAATCTAATCCACTTTCCTGAAAAATATAATATGGTGAGTTTATATAATAGCAGTATACACATATCTTGAGTACTGAAGCAATGTCAGAATAGAAAAGCGAAAACTGTTGTCATAAAAAAATTTACACTAGAAATACAAAAGCTTATATATATTTATATAAAAGATTAAGTACTTTAAGCTTGATTTCAGTAATTGAAATCATTCATTAATACAGAATTGTTTTACTTGGTTTTTTTGTTAACTGTATTACAGATTTTATCAGGTTTTTTTCTGATCTTATTATCATTGTACATTCTACTCTGTACCTTGTGTTATTCCACTGAACAAGATAAAAAGAGAGCAGGTGGTACTCAAAAAAGTTATTTTAACCCAGCCATGTCAATATTCCTGTCTTTATATTTGTGTTTTGTCGAGCCTCATCTGTAGTTGTCTTTAAATTTGTGTTTTGTCTTTTAAAGCATTTGGTGTTAATAGCAGATATTTGGTATTCTGTTAAAATTTATTCTCAGGTTGCTTAGACTCGAGCCTCTATTGTTGAAGATAGTAAGATGACCTCTAGATGTCTTTTCTATAGGTTTTATAGTGTTGATGGGTTGCTTTCTAATTATTCCATACTCCACAACTTCTTTTATTCATATTAGGGTCATTTAAATGCCATGCACTGTACTAATACTGGATAATGGGCTACAATACAACAGTAAACAGATTACAAAACCACTTACAGATTCAGGTTTGGCATCCTCTTTAGAAATACTGTCAACAAATCTGCAGACTAGCCAGAAGTAATCTCTACAACCTGGTCCATGAGGTTCTTTTTCCTTAAAACCATCAGCCTGTTTATTAATAAATAAATCTATGCATTAAACAAATAAATTCACTTTTTTACCTCTGATTTATTTATTAAATTCTATCATTCTACAGATGTTATTTCTGTTCTACAGTTGATCAGATACCTTCCACTAATTAGTTTCCTTTATTGTATTTTATTTCCATGAAAATCAGTTTATAAACATTTCAATAAGTTCTTTACCCTTTCAATTCCATAAAAAAAGTTTAAGTTTCTCGTTACTTACGTCAGTATATGTTTTCTGTGGTTTAATTGCCAGGGCATTGTCAAGGAATGAAAGAAGATTTGTAATCATTGGGATCAGTAAGGGGTAACCTGTCTTTCCATCTGTAGTTCTACCAAGACATAGTCTGTATAATCCCATACAGGCCTCACGCCTTACAAATGGCTGAAATAAGATAAATCCATAAAATCCTTTCACAAATATGTTATCATTTTTATACATGTATTACATTAATTTCAAAATAGAACATACTTTATTTGAAAAACCTAATAAAGTTTAAAAAACGGTTTATCATAAATCTAAAATTAAACAAATTTCAAATGTGAAAAGTCTTAATAAATCTTGAATTAAGAACAGAACTTTCATATATCAATGTCAACTGCAATTGACTATTATAGATTAAATGGTATTTCTCTTTACCTCAGGTGCTTCCAATGTCAGTCGTTTTAACCAAGGAACAAACTTTGGTGATGAGCACAATGCCTGTCTTACATTATCACAGGAGTATGTCCAGGAAACCAGAAATGACAGGGAATAGTGAACAACTGCAAGAAAAAATAACATTATACTTGTATCATACACCACTGTAAAAGAAAATATGCTATCTGCTGTTTGATATAAATACAGATGTGTGTCCAGGCTACCAGTAACAACAGAGAACAATGTAAAACTGTAAATAAAAGATAGCATAAAGTCTATGTGATATTATCAAACCAGTAGGTCCTTGTTGCCAGAAATATGCATATAAACAAAGTGGTTATTTGAAAACTCCTTTGAACTGTCTTCATTTCAATGAATGATTTTTTGCAACATCTTCAAACGTATAAAAAAGTGCATATAAAAAAATATGCATAATCATATTTGATTCATCTATTAATTTTTCAGGGTTTTTTTTGCTATGTAAAAATTT
This sequence comes from Mytilus coruscus, assembly GCA_017311375.1. Lineage (NCBI taxonomy): Eukaryota > Metazoa > Mollusca > Bivalvia > Mytilida > Mytilidae > Mytilus > Mytilus coruscus. The sequence continues at coordinate 45,563,288 of CM029599.1, read as the reverse complement.
CTGTATCTGAAAACCAATAAGTATGCACTTCATTCAAAAATTAATGTTCTATACTTTTTCCATTAAATAGTATTCCATACAAACTTCCTAATTACAAATCTCTTATGCAATTTTGTTCGTGAATTGATTTTCCCCAGTATTACAAACCTTCCGCTCTCCCCCATGTTCCTGTATGGATTGGTCCAGATTCTCTAGGAACAGCAGCATCATATAAGATTTGCATCAGAATACTCAAACCTGTGTCTATGTTCAACATGGCCAGGGTTGACTGAAAGAACAACATTTGAAAATCAATATATTGAATTTCAACTGTACAGAAAAAGTAAAATACAAATATATTTAATCTAGAGCGTCCTCTATGATACAAATAACAAACATGGCAGAACGTAATCAATCACAGTGAAATCGAGTTTATCTCTCATTTCTTGTTTATCGTACTCTTTAATCCACACCCATGACTAGCAATCTTAATTTTGGAGTAACAAACCACGGACTATAAAAGCCAGAATTACGTAGTTGACCTGTAAATGCCTTTTGATTTATAGTTTCGCTGGGTTGCTGTCTGATTGATTTATAACCCACATCTCCTTTTATTCGTACTAATATTATATAATGATACAACCAAGACTTTAGTAGAGGCTTTGGAGAAATTTATATATCTAACTAACCTTATTTAACCTTGGTATCACAATCTTTTCATTTCCACCTTTCCGTTTCATTTTTCTTCTAGGACTCTCGTAGGTTTCAAAAACATCATCATGTCCAGCTTCAGCATCAGATGAGTCAACAGAAAACTGACTGATTAGTCGTAACAGGTAGGCAAGACATTCCTGGTTCCACTGTTAGTTCAATGTAAAGTAATATAAACCACATTAGCAAGACATTCATCTTTTCCTAATTTGACAACAAGTTCAAGGTAAACTACATTAAACTTTAACCTGACCAGTAAACAGTACCATCAAGTTCAAACCCAAATTTGGCAAATATTTTAAACAGATTCAAATCATAATGAAGTGCACCAAGCTTCAAGATGATATGACCACAACTTCACAGTAAACTATCTTAACCAAAAATTTTAACCTGATATGGGACAGAAGGATACAGAAGTCAGAATTATATTGCTGCATGTATAAACCTCCAACATGTATAATTTGAGTTTTCAGAAAAAATACAATTTCTTTCAAATTATTTGTATCTTGGGTTGATGGATTCCTCAAATAAATTTTCATAGAAAAAAGACTGAAAATGTGATAAAATTACCTGACTCCATTCTTCATCTTCATTAGCTTGTAAACTACCCGACTTAAATACATTCAGCAGATGCTTAAGTCCTCCTTTTGTAATAAACTGAAAAAATAAATAAAAATGTTGAAAATAAAACATAAAGAAAGTAACCATTAAACCATACACATAGCAGTCAACAATCAAATATTCTATCTTTAAAACACAAAAATGTATTTGAATTAAAAATTAGAAAAAAAGAATTTTTAACATTATATTTTTATCCCCCTTCAGGGTCTTATAAAAAAACGAATATATACTCTGTCTGTATGTAAAGCTTCTTATTTATAACTTTGATTTACTACACCAAGAGGTTTATTTGCTGATAACAAACCTTTTGACTCCATATTTCCTCAGGATTTTCAGTGACATCCATTTCTGAGTCAGTACTCATGATAGAATCTCCACCACCAGATCTCATCTAAATAAATAAATCATCTAAATAATGATATCATTCTTCTATGATAAAATAGTAAAGGAGGGTATGGTGATTCAGAGGCATTAAAACTAACTACTTTTGCTTCATGCCAATCTGAAGAATCAAGCCTTTTCCAACTGATTTTTACAGTTTGTTCTTATGTTGTGCTGTAACACCACTGTCTAAGATTAACCCCACCACATTCTTTATGGGCACTGTTTGGTTGCTGTCTGGCATATTTGTTTTTTGTTTTATTGTTTTCGCATAATTCAGGCTATAAGTTTTCTCTTTCAAATAGTTTCACATTTTTTACTTTTATTGAAGATGATTGTCATACACAGAAGTACTTACAAAAGATCTTTTACGATTCCTGACTGGTCGTGACAAAGTCTCAACTATCTGTAAGGAGTACATCAACTTATGAGGTCCCACAGAATCTAGCAATGCGTTCCATGAAGCTTTCTGCTCATCACACTATAAAACAACAAAAATATTACATGAAACAAGGCACTAAAAATTATTAAAAAAAAACAAGCGGTACTCTATAAAATCTAACAAAATGATACCCCCTGCCCCAACATAGAGCAATGGTAAAGTAAAAGGTTACTATGGGAAATCCCAAAAGTAATTTACATAAAAAACAAAGCAAGTGAACAATGGTATTATATAGTTAAGATTCAGAAAAAGTTTCAATAAATTTATTCACTTAGTTTCCATGCATAGTCCTAATTTAAAATAAATTTCCACATGAATCTTCAAAGTATATAACAAATAACTTTTCTTTCATTTTATTATAACTTCTATGTGAAATTGGTATGCTTACATCTTCAGAGACGATTTGTTTGAATCCCTCTAGCATACTCTGGTTTGTAGGTAGTAACATCAGCAGCTCCCACACTTTTCTAGACAAGATTCTGGCTGTTGTCTGTAATCCTCTTCTCTCTTGGCTTTCCTGTAACATGTATTTAATATACAGCCAACTTATAGAATCAAGCACATATTTCAAATATTCAGTACTCCTTTGGTCTCTTTTAACATACATCATGCTTTATACATAGAAAATGCAAAGTGTTACATTTTCTAAAATGAATTAATCCTGTTCATATATCAATAAAGAATTTGTATTGTTTCTGTCTTTAACAAATGAAATTGTTAGGCAAATTATGAGAGTATATGTTAGTTGTTTCATTGGCTGTAAATTTGTCGTCATTACCCAGCATATCTGCTCTTAAATGCAGATGAAGCACTAGAAAGGGAGTCTGCTCAAAATTATGCTACAAAATGTCTTGAATTTGCAGACAGTTTTGAGGTTTTTGTTCTGTGTTCAAAGCCTCACTGCAACTTTAAGATAAAGAATATTTAAGAAAGATTTTGTATTATGAATTAGTATACCATGTCCCTTCTTTACCATCTAGTGAAGTAAAACAGGTAATTTAACCACAATATAACATTTCTATACATGTAATTACCATTTTAGAGAAGTTGAAGTCCAATTTACTTAATTCTTCTAGTAACATAAACAATTGTTGGAAGTGTGGTTCTCTGATAAGTAGTGTTACAGGTAGCTTATCTGATACAGGTGATGGGAGGCAGGATGACGGTAAACTGCCATCCATTTTCCTGGGAGGTCTGCTAGCACCAACTGATACAAATACAAGCTGTAAATATAAAAAAAAAAGTTCAGTAAAAGGTTTTTTTTTATCACATAGGATTGCATCATATCCCAGTGATTTTCTTTTACTTATACTACGTTATGTTGTATTATGAAATAGATTAATTTACCTCAAGATTTTCCCCCTGTTTTCTGTTTATCTTTTCTTATTGTCATTTATACATTATCGATTTTTTCTCAAATTTACATTTATTTTCCATTGATATATAATTTCATCACAACTGTTTTTGGAATCACATAGAGACCCAAAACACAAGTCATAAGATTAGCTCTTCATCATATGTAAAATCAAATAAATTTCTTTTTTCAATACTGTGGATTCATTATTATTTGTTGGATACCAATTGACATGGATTTCGTGGGTACAGGTGAACCACAAATTTAAATGTTCAAGGAATTGTAAATTTTCTATAGACCTGTATGCAGATTTTGGCAAAACCTCGAAATCAAATATCCACGAAAATGCAGGTTTTCATCAATCCACGAAAATTGGTACCCACGAAAATATATGAATCCACAATATCTAAAACTACTACTTAAAAATCTAGAATGAAATTACCTGCATATCTTTAAACTGCATTTCCCCAAGAGTTTTCTCATCCATATCTACAGTTAGTTCTTGTCCTAATGTAATCATACGTATGGGACCATCACCTAACATAGCTCCTAAGATGGGTGATAACAAGGAACTCCCTTTTCCTCCTTCAGCTTGGTGTCTCTGCATCTGCTGTTTATGTAGCCCCTCCCACCATCTGGCCACTTCTGCTCGTAATTCTGCTACAAGGTCTGTTAATGACAACTCCAAGGGAGTCTGTCGAAAAATAAAAATTACGAAAAAAATTACACAAAAAATTCATTGACTTGTACAAGAAGAAAATTTGTTGAGAGGAATTTCTCTTCCTTATTTCATCTGTAGAAATATTCACTCATGAAATACTGATTGTAGTTCACTTAATGTTCAATGGCAAATTATCATATAGTCCGTTTTACTTCTATAACTTTTTAAAGATAAATATTAAAAATACAAATTTCATATATTGTAGCTGAATTTATATCCCGAACTAATACTGTAACTTAAAGACATCTATAGTTTATTAAGAATTTGATGTCACAAACTTTAAAATTCAACTTTTTAACATACATACACAGTTTTAATTAAATAATTTTACCTTTTCTGCCATTCCAGCTGGTTGTAATACAACACGTATATTAGCTGACGTTTTCTCCTGGATATTTCTCTGATGACTCTGTATACCTCTGCCATCTATTTGCCAGTTACGTAGGTGGTAGGCATAACGTTTCCTGAAAGCTTCCAAATGGTTCTTCAGTAAAACTAAACCTCTTTGAATCACTAGTAAATTTGTCTCTGGACTCTGGAAAAATAACAGGGGAGAATATACATGTAAAATTAGCAACAGATATGGGTTCTATTTAATCATCATATCTACCAACTTTTATTTCAACTGCTTTGTTCTAAAATGTCCTCATTCCCTATTTCTTGAAAATGGATGGATGCAACAAACAAGCATGAAAATTATTTATCAGGAATTTACATTAGAAAACATATAATTTCATACATATTGCCTTATTTTTTACCATTTTCAGAGGACCAGCTTCCCATATTATAAATGTTTATGAGTAATTTTGTCTTTATGGAAGGCAATGTATTACTTTCAGTAACTTTTTTTTAATTAAATCATATGATTTCAATTTCTTTGGATTTTTCTCTCATAGTATTTGCAGCTAAAATTCATATCTTCATCACTAGTTGTATCAAATGCACATTTGATTGTTTAATACCTTTTCTATATCTGTAAGTGTCTGAACCAAACTTTCCATACATCTTTTAATAAACTCTTCTTCTTTCTCTAGATGACCATTACCATAATTGATATAGTAACAATTCAATATCTGTATAGCTGTAATACTGACATCTGTATTATTAGCACGTAATGCTATGGACCATAGCTGGTCAATACCACAAACCTACAATTCATGTGTAAAAGCATGCTTAAGTGTGTGTTAAAACTTTTTGTTATCCTCTAACATTGACAACATTACATATAATATTTAGTTTTTCAAACTTACTTTTCTGATTTAAATTTTTAACCTAGCTTGCCTGGATGTGGATGTTGTACACCTTTAATTGTATCATAAAAACTGAACAATTCTTATTACTTTACATGTGAAATTACAAAAATCTAAATTAATTTAATATTTCCTGTTTTCCCTACCTCATCCTCTGACAAAGTTGTATCAAATGATGCATTAGCAATCCTGGTCAGATGTGACAACTGTTGAAACAAATTCAGTCCTGTTACACTCATATTCTCTGGCTCTAACTGGTGCATCTGAAATGTAGATATAACTTGTATGAGTTCACTTTATTCTTATAAGGATATAATTCTTAATAAGCACAAGTTTCAAGAGTTATGCCAACATGATTTTAAAAGATGCAGGTCTCCTTTATCAATAATAATAAATGTTTAAAACCATTCTGTTCATGTGAAAAATTTCCACAAAAATATTGTGTTATAATATATTGCCATTTAAACATTTTTTCCCCATTTCATTTATTAATTTTTGAAAAACTAATTTTTAAAATTTTACTCAATTTAAAACTTCAAACATATCTTTTATGAAGTCTAATATACTATGAAAGTATACTTATAAATGGGGTATGCATTTAAAATGATTATGATGTTTTCAAAATCCATAAAATTTAATGCATAACAAAATACTTGCTTTACATTGATTTATATATATTTTATTGATATGCCAAGCCTCGAGCCAAACATTTAAGAATTAACCTACTATCAATTTGTTAGCAATCAATAAAAAAATGGCAGTCATGAATAAAAAATATCTTCACAGTTATACAGAAACTCACCTTTTCCAGGAAGATGTGTTTAAATGTCTCCAGTCCCATAGCATGATGATCTTTACTTTTAGCCTGATTGAGAAACCAACTTAAACATTCATCTGAACACTCAGGATCTAATGCTACACATCTCCACAGAGTATCTACCTGTTCCAAGTTCAATCCTGTACAGGTGAAAATAAAAACATAATAACTTTATAGATTGTTTGTTTCATTTATATAGACCTAGTCGAAATAGGTTAATGATTTTCTCAAATCTGTAAAAACATTTATATGACAGTCATCAACTAACAAAGTAACCCAAATTATCAAGAAACCACACAATAATATGGAATAATGCATGACATGTTTTGCAATGGTAAACCTGGCTTTTAGATTTAAATTGGAATTTGACAAAGTTTGTTTTTTTTAATTTCATATGTCATTTACATTTATATGATAATGAGCTTGCTTTGCTTGTTTATAAAAAGTTTGATGCTCAATTTTCTTACTTTGCTATGTAAGTCATATTATTCCCACATATTTATTCTTCAACTAAAAGACATATATGATTGAAAATACTTAAAATTAAGAACACATTGCCTAAAGAAATAGCAAATGAATAATACATACTAAATCCATCTGGTGAACCCATAGCTGAGAATACACATGTTAAAAATGACAGTCGTACTTGTATCTGTTCTTTATGACTATATCTGTAAAATAAAGATTCAACAATGCACATATTGTCCTTGATTAGCCTGAATTATTTGCAACTGCAAGTTAAGAGAAATAAAAATCAATTTATCAAATTGTAACTAGTATTTTATGGTACTTATAAATTACAATTTCATATGTATGTTCATCTGACATCAGGAACTTCTAATAAATGGTAAGATTAAGAATAGAAGTAAAAATGCTTTGAATGATTTATTATTTTCTTATACCTTATTGAAGTACTGTCTAAACAAACCCATCCACATACCTTCTCTTTACATAGCATTACAAAATTATTGAGAGCATTTATTATTGCCATTTTAACATGACCAACCTAAAACTGAAATTAACAAGTGAATCTGTGAGCTACTGCTCACTAATGATACCCCCGCCCAGCTAAAAGTATAAGGTAAACAGGAAGTTGTTGAGTAATGAATCTGAAAACACATCACACGGTATAGCTGACTCATATAAACCCTGAAACCAAATTTCAGAAATCCTTGTTATGTAGTTCCTGAGAAGATGTGACGAAAAATATTCATGGGACGGACGGACGGATGGACTGATGGATGGACAGACAGAGGTAAAACAGTATACCCCCACTTTTTTAAAGCGGGGGTATAATTATTGCGATTTCAGGAACAGCTGCATACAGATATGTGTACAAGATATCATAATGCGAGTTCTTATTACTGACTCAGTCAAATTATTCCCATTAATATAAACCTTGCAGTAAGTTCTTAAATTACAGTGTAAGTTTCCCTTGATAAATTTCCTCTCACTTGCAGTAAAACTTACAATGAATCAGATGGCTTTGATCTTTCTTTTGTTTCTGTGTAGTGGACTAAATCTATGAAGAAATGGCTCATCATGTTCAAATCTTTCTCTGCCCACCTGTAAAAAAAATATAATCTCATTGTTTACTTCATTTCAACTTTCCTTTTTTTATTATGAAAATACTGTTAACCGTATTATCCTCTATTATCATTCATACCCATAATTTATATTTTTAATTTAATTGTAAATAGGTTTTTTTTCTTAACTACATATTTCTATGTGGAATAAAAAAAAAAATTAAGCAATGGAAAATTTTTATATTCAGATAAATTACATGTTAAATAAGCTTACATTGTCACATGGTGTGTGTCTATTCCATTCCTGTACTGCTGGAAAGAACTTAGTATCTTGGGTAGCAGCCTTAATGAAACCACAACAGACCTGAAAATGAAATATATGTTTCTATAAATCGATATTCAGATGAAAAGTTGATTTTATTATTCGAAAAACCTGCCAAATGGATGTCGGTTTAAATTTTAGCATTTTTTTTTTGTATTGATAGATCTGTGGTACTCTCCATAAATGTCTAGTCTAGATTCAGGCCAAATAGAGATTTACATGGTATAACCCTTTTATATTTGTGAAAACTACATGTTAATTTCATGTGCATCTTTTTGTTTTATTGTGTTATGCAGGTGCTTACCCAATGACCTACATGTATAATGCACATTTCCTAACTCCTTATTCTAACTTTTCAAATATCAGAAATTAAGTCTTTTACCCATGACAAATCAAAGAAAACTGATAAGGTGTCAGATAATTTCAGGATTGAATATACCTCTGTATAAATTCAATTTTCAAATACATGTAGTTCTTATGAATGAATGAAGTGAGTTGTTGAAATTTTTCAACACTTATAAAAATATAACTAACTATGGTTACATAGAACATCATGACTCCACTAAATGAACCTAATTTAAGTTGTTAAGTTATTCTGTTTGTAACCATTTAGTATTTTGACCAAGATCCTAGGCAATCCTTTAAAACTTCATCTTAATTCTTTAGTCAATGGAATTACTTATCTCTTTTGAACAATATTCTAGAAACAATCCTCTTTTTATCAATCTTATTCAATCAATGGACATAACTTACCTATGGTGAGCAAGGTTCTCCTCAATCAATGGGCATAACTTACCTATGGTGAGCAAGGTTCTCCTCAATCAATGGGCATCACTTACCTATGGTGAGCAAGATTCTCCTCAATCAATGGGCATAACTTACCTATGGTGAGCAAGATTCTCCACACAAGCCTCTATAAATTTCATCTTGATTCTCCTGTCAGTGGAATAACATACTAGTGTACATAAAGCTTTCTCTGCTTCACTGGCTAGTCCTTCTGGTAGTGATGGCTGTCGAAAAATTTGAAGAAATTATAATAATTTATTGTTTCAAAAACTTACATAATCATACTATTTATTTTTGTCCGTGAATTACAGCTTAACCAAAAGACCTGTTAGCAAATCTTCAAACTGGTCATTTCTATTTTAAGGTTTTTCCAGAAAAAAATGTAAGCAAGGTTGGACACCACATAATATTTTCTCTGTTGGTAAAAGGGGTGGATGCAAATAAATTCTGTTTTAAGTGAGGTGGGGTATAAAAATGGTGTTTTCTAACCTACTCCCCCTGCAAACATTTTTTCCTGAAATAGCCCTTATCAAAAACTACATATATTTCCAAAACACAACAGGGATTTTAAAAATATACAGAAAACTATGGTAAATGAAAGGTAATCACATCTAGCAATCTGTTTCACCTTAGCAATTTTGATTTAAATACCACAGAAATGTTTAGCTCTTTGTAAAATTTTAATTAACTGACCAGTTAGCCAAAAAAAACCTGAATGAATTAGAACAATATAGAGTTTGTCACATGGCATGTTAAAAGCTGAATGGTGACCTCATGATGCATATTTTGTTTATATTATGTCTTTGGATTGCTGTGTCCTTGACATTTACCCCAAAACACTTGTTATCAATATTGAGACTTACAGCTGTTTCTTCTTGCACTAAATCCCATAATAATGTATTTCCTTTTTGACAGACAGTATCAAAGTTAAACTCTGTATAGGGTGCCTCCTTAGGCTGTGGTCTACTGTGTACTGGACCTATAAAAGGCACAGCATATATGTTATTTCCTACAGTAAAATCTTCTACAATGCATATTTTATTCACATATATAATATACATACAACTTGTATATATCATTCCTGTCAAGTTATCTTATCTTTCTATTATTCTTATAGCAACATGACTTTTTACTGATATGTCTAAAATAGTTTGTAATTGCACACAAATATAGGAAAAAGGTTTTCAATAACACATTACAATCAATGCCCAGCCATTAAACTGAACTCACAAATTTAAAATTAAACATTCTGTCAAGCATTTATGTATGAGTCATGTATCTCTTGTTATTATTTCCATCCAAATATATATCTTGATCTTTCACATCATAAGAACATCAGTTTAGCTTTAACTTACCATGTGGTAGATGGGTATGGTACATAGAGGCCAGATTTGATAAATGCTGCTGCATTTGATGTGGATTGAACTGTCTTTGAGCATTAATTTGAGCTAATTCTTCATCGCTGATGAAATCCTCTCCTTCGAAATCAGCCATGTTTTTCTCTGACTTATTACTGATCCTGGAACTATGACAACTGCCCTCCACTTCCTCACCACTGGTTGTTCCTTCCTTGGCTGTATGACTATAAAATAAGATTACAATGTCAATAAGAATGTGTCCATAGTACACAGATGCCCCACTCGCACTATCATTTTCTATGTTCAGTGGACCGTGAAATTGGGGTCAAAACTCTAATTTGGCATTAAAATTAGAAAGATCATATCATAGGGAACATGTGTTTTAAGTTTGACCGAAAAACATAATGCCCCTCTACTATCTTAGGTGGGGCATAAAAATGTCTATCTCATATGAAAAAGTATTAATTGGATCAATTCTAAATGAAGGATTTGAACCAATCTATTTAATTGTCCCTAATTTAGTGTTTAAACATAAAAAGTGACCAAATAAATACTATTCAAAATTCTATACTACTGAGGACATACTTTTTTTACAGGATAATATAGAAGAAAACACACTTGCAAGCCAAACCAGACTTGGGATGGTCTGTCATTCACCAGTGCTGTTTAAAACCAAAAAAGGTTTGTTGTATGCAATTTTCATATCTAATATGATACTTAAATATGGAGATTTGCATTTATCATTTATCATCAATACAAGCCTATACTTGATAATTAACCTATATGAATTTTTTTTTTTTTTTTGTAATTTTAAAGAACATACCCAGGTTCCGCATGGTGTCTCTTTTTCTTAGTACACTGTGCATGGATCTGTTCTACAAATTCAGAGACATCATAGATTTCTGTTTCTACAGCAGGATTCAATTCTCCTTGTTCTTCTGATGTTGTTGGTTGGTCATTAGGTGGATCTTCAGTTTCCTTTATATAAATTAATCTTACTTATATTTACATTCAACTCTTACGTGTCTTATTGGTGGTTAAAATAAAATTTCTAGTAAGCTGACTACTAAATCTTGTTATCAATAGTCCACAAGTTATTTTATGATATTTTAGCCAGTTCAAGATCTTAGCTGTATGCTTCTCCATCAATTTATGAATTTGATGTTCAAGTTCACTCAGGAGGTCAGAAAAGACATAGTTTCAACAAGTTAATTAATATGTTTTCAAGAATACTTTTTTGTGATGCAATTGCCAGCTATGTCATTTTAAATATTCAAGTAAACAACTTTATTATTTTCTAAAATTTTAATTTGAATAAACCAATGAGTGAAATATAAATATTGCCATTATAAATTTTCAGAAAACTTTGGTTAAAAGTTTTAAAAAATAAACAACATACCTGATCATCCATTTTTTCTTCCTTTTCTTCCTCCTTCTCTGCTTCATCTGATTTCTTCTCCTTATCATCACTGCTTTCCTCTGTCTTAAGCTTTGATTGGACTTTTTTCTCTGGAGTTTTGGGAGTTTTTGTGGTCTCCTGTTTTTTGAGAGCCTGTCTATGGGCTGCCTCTAACATCTGCTTCTGCTGTTGATGATGATGTTTACGTAATAAATGTTCTGCCATTTGATATGTCATTTTGCCTTGCTGTAGTGCCTCTTCATCAAAATCTGAACTTTCTTCACTCGTGTGGTGACAAGGGTGTCTGGTATGCACAAGTCTTGCCTCTTTCAACAGTTCCTCATCCTCTGAATCAATATATTCAGATTCTTCCTCCTCTTCCTCTTCCTCTGATGTATCTACAGTATGACCCTCTTGATAGTGCCTCCGTAATATTGCTCGTTGTTGAGCAATTAGTAGTCTATGTTGATGACACTGTCCAGAAATTACCTCAGTCTCATCTTCAACTTCTTCCTCACTGGACTCGCTTGCCTCCACCTCACTCTCACTACCCTCACTATGTCCATGAGGAACTTGTCTTGAATGATGCATACATTCATGGTCCTCTTCACTTTCCTCACTGTGACCTTCACATTCCTCTTCTGATTCAGCACCAGAACAGCATACATGTTTAGGTATTCTATTACGGTTGCCTAGGTTACGATGTCTATTTCTCCGTCTGTGTCTCTGCTGTGCCATTTTTATTAACTGAAATTTAAAGTTATATGTCCCTTAAAGATACGATTTAAAAAAAAATATTTTTGATTTTTGAGATTATTTTGCCATAATAATCTTTTTGCATTTAGGGATTGCATATCCATTCTGACAATTAATTTCCAATCATGCCCCAAATATACATACTTTAGCTTTCCAAATTTTGACATCACGCATACAAGATGGTTGTTTGAGAAACATGTGTTTTTCACATCAAAAGTACATACATCTTTTAACTTGTACTAGAAATGAATACAATGATCAACTCATTCAAATGTGTTTAAACTAGATAAGCATAAAATAGAAACAAAAATCAAGACAGCCTTGTCAAATTCAAGACAAACAAATTATAAATAGAAAAATACAAATAAAGTTATTTCAGAAATCATTTTGTGCATTTATTATTGCAACTGTTGAAAAATGGAATAAAAAGTAAGATTAATTATTGCAATTTCAGGAAATGCTGCATACTAATAATGCATTTAAAATCTAAATTGTGCGTTTTTACTCCTGTCACATTTTATTTATATAAATATTATTTGAATTTACAGTATAAGAGGATAATTGCATTTATATCTAACAGTAGCCAATTAATTTTTTGTCCCAGAAAACTAATGGTGTGTAAACTATTAAAGTTTGTGGAGTTGTTACCTTTTCTTTCTCTCCTTCGTCTGATACTTGTATACTTTCCTCACTGCTTGCTTCATGTTTTGTCTCTTTACCTGAAAAACAATGAAGTGAACTAATATCTAACGCTCTTCTCTATTTTACAAATTCAATTCACAAAAAACTCATGTTTTCTATAGCAGATTGGCTTTCAACTTTCATTCTATCAAAAATCATTGTTTAAACAATTTCTAAATAAATTACTTTTCCAAATTTTTCAATATTATAAAGTCACTTTCATTCCCCTGATTAAATTATCTGTGAAAATTGATATAAAAACTTGTATGAATTATTTCTTTTCTTAAAAAAAAACTCACTGGTGTTTCCATCCTCCTCAGTTTGCATGGCTGGGTATTGAGTCTGTGTTGGCTGTAATGTTGTTCCACAATGATTCCCAGCACAAGTACTCCATACACATTTAATAAGAGCTGAAGCTACATATAAAGTCTGCAAAGAATAATTGAAACTTATTATATTTTTAGTAACTATATAAATTTTATGTTTTATTATAACTGCAAAAGATGTGATGATTTTAACTTTAAATGATTTAAAAATCAAAACTGTGTTTATAAAAGATAAAAAAAAAATGGTAAATTTGACATTGAAATGATTGTTCATGTATATTCAAACCTGAAACCATAAACGGGCAAAGAAATGACTTCTTATTTTGAACTATGTTTATTTTCATAAAAGAACCACTGAAAGATAGTATTTTTATTTTGTTTTCAAAAAAATTTCAACAACACAATCAAATAAATGAAACGTTTGACAAATGGTGTTCTGTTGTGCATTTAAAAGAATAAATAACACTGGTTGTAGTGTACAGGATATGATCAAATATTTAACTGTAAACAAATATTATGCTCACCATGTTATTACATGTAGTCATATATTCAAACATTATAAGGTGTCATCATATACATATATGTATGCAAGTACTTACAGACTCTGTATGAGCTGTTTGATCTAATGAAGAAACCAGTTTTAGGAGATGTTGGACTGGCTGCAGTTCTAGATTTTTAATCAATGGAATCAAGATGTCATATACCTGTTTGCTGCAGTGCTTCAACTGTAAGATAAAAACAAAGTAAATTGTGTTTCGTTGTATAAATTATTTGAATTAAACTGTACATCAATTTCCAGTAAAGTTAATTATAAATGAATGAACATTTTGTTTTCAAGACATCTTGCTTATCTGCTAACAACCTATGCACACTTGACTTTTAAATTCAATCATTCATTCTCTTCAACAATTCCAAGACAAAATGGAGGGCATCCTAATTTTTAATGAATTATAAACAGCTTTGTATTGCCTTTTCATTTTATTCTTGGTATTAAGCATATTCATTAAAACCATCATGAAACTACATATAGTTGACATTTATTTGCTGGAATTGAGTGTCTTCTTTTATTGCCACTTAGTTTCAAAATTTAAGAATACATAACTGTCTTCTTTCATTGCAACTTAGTTTCAAAATTTAATAATATATAACTCTAATTCATGTTAGAAACTTACCTGACTTGCAGCCCAGATACAATCTATATGTTCATTGGTTATCTTATTCTCCATAGCTAGTAAATTCAAAATCATCTGACTTTGCTTGATAAGCTAGAATAGGAAAAAATCAAAATGATTCATAAACTACTTGTATATGCCATAGAGTACCCTTCTAAACTAAATTCAATTAATGTCATGAAGTTTTGTTTAATTCGTCATCTTTGCAGATAGACATCCCATTGACAATTCACCATCTAAAATATTATCATGAAAGAATTTATGTTTGCAAATTCAAAATGTTGATGTTTGTGAATTTATATTGGCATGTTTTTATTTCTGACATAACAAAAGACAAGCCAAAGCATTTGAATGGTTATTGAAATTTGGGAGTTTGATTAACCATGATTTCTTTGAAAGTTGGTACTCTCCCTATAGAAATACTTGGACCATTAACAATCTACTCTCAAATCTGATATTAAATCATACAAGTTTGAAATATAAGGGATTTACCTACAAAATCTTTATAAAACTTAAGGGGATTGATCCAATCATTAACAAAACATATCTTTCATTTCAATAGGCATTTTTCGCCGCAATATAGCCTTTTTGTGCTGATGCAGCGTAAAGCAATCACCAATCAATCAATCAATCAATAGGCATTTTCCCTTTCAACTCCAAATCAACAGCGTCCCTTATATTTCACTGATAAGGATTAAGATGACCAGTTTTGGTTCCAAGTTAATGCTTCAGGTACTCACCTCTACATGTAAATTTGGCCCAAATATATGTTCTATTATTTTGTTGTCTATCAACCACTGGGCTAACTGATGGCCAACTCTGAAAAAATGTCATCCATTTAAATACACAAAAACATGTGTCAATCAACTTGTTCAAGAATAACATGGTTATATACACTGCAAATATATATCATCACTTCAATTAAACTCTGTATAATAAATGTGGTTCTTTTTAAAAAGGACTTTCTAACATTACATTTTAAGCAAAAAAGAAAAGTCCTGTATATGAACGCATTTAGGGTAAAGGCAATCAAGTTAAGGCAAACCTACCATAACAAGCTGTAAATCTTGTCCAACCAAACTATATAGACCCAAAACTTTAAAATCAGCTGATACTTAGTATAGAAATTTTGTATTAGTTTGCATATTACAATGCAACTTGAACAATTATCCATTTTTTTGCTTTTGTATTCTCACCTTTCAGCATCCAACAGTGTCTCATTATTACAACTCTCATTATACAGATTTATCTGACTCTAAAATAAGAACAATAGTTTTAGAATTCATGACATCCTAAAAAAAGTAGTAATGGCATTCATGAAAAGACACTTTTAAATGATTTTGTTAAAAAAAAAGGTTTTAGTTGATTTTCATGTAGTTTTCAGACCCACAAAAGAGTACATGCAAAAAGCAACAGAATAATTTAACATAATGTGTGTCTGTATGAACAATAAGGCTCTTATAAATTTGTACTTGGTTCATCGATCATTTTAATTGAGTATTTTTTTAATCAATGCAATACTAATCCATTAAAAACATTACAAACATTTCTGAAAATTTATGTATGAATGGTTTTATTAGGAACATAACTGAATTTGAATAATAATAAAATATTATTAACTTGTTTGGAAGAGGACATTAAAACAGAATATTTCTCAGTCCAAATCACTTACATCGTACGACCTACATATCTTACATTTATTTGTGCTATGCCTGCTAGTCGTATGGTCAATGTTGAACATGTGAAGTATTTGAAAGCTAGGTCTAGTCCTTCTTTATCAAATGTAAAGTGTGTCTCTAAAGGCTCCTTCACTGCTGCCCACATTAAATCTGTCATGTTACGATTACCAGCTAATCTCAAATCCTGGTCTGACAACTTACACATGTACCTGATAATAAAAAAAAAATTTTTTATGCTGTCGACAGCAATTATTTTCAGTGAAATGTAAAGTTTAAACAGTTATAGTTTTTCTTTTCTATAATAACAGAGAAGATCGTCTTTATCTAACTAACAATGCCATTTTCAATTTCTTTTATCTTAGTATATTTTGTATATAGTTTTATATACATCTGTAGACCATGTGATTTAAAAGGCTGTTTAATATACTATATATGTCAAAATCTTACAGATGTAAAAAGCTTTACCTTATAATTGTTGATCTCAGAGGAACAATACACTGCATGACGGTCTGTATATTCATCCACATTCGTAACTGTGAAACAGAAAGATATGAAAAACTAAATATAAGTTCAGTATGTTTAACAAATCTTGCAAAACATTAATGAAAATAAATATTATCTAAATTGAAACTCTGGATCTGCATTTGTACATAATGTAAAATAAACTACAGAATATATGTCAAAAGACATTCATCTGAACCCTATTATTAATGGTTGTTTGCATATGTTTTCCATTAAACCTGAAGCCATGGTGTATAAGTGTGGTTGAACTGTATTTCCAGGAAGTTTTTTCATGAGTATCAGTTTTACCTAGTCTGAGCTAACCTGGTGGTATTTGCATTTGTATTTTCCTTTAGAAAGCAACCATTCAGTTATAGATAATGCATATTTTAAGGTTTTTCTTGACGTAGAACACACCGAGGGGTGTCAGGATTGATCAAATGAAAGACCGACCGTAGGGCTTTCTTTGAGCAATCCTGACACCCCGAGGTGTGTTCTACGACAAGAAAAACCTTAAAATATGCATTATCTGACTTATATACCGTCAAAAAAATATCATTTTCTACAACGATTTGCAGAATTAGCATCCTATTTTACCGACCACACTAAAGTGGGATATTCCTTTCTAATGCGTTCAGGTTTTAATACGCCCTACGGCTCATTTAGAATGTGAAATAAAACTCACTAATTAATCTAGATATAAACCTTAGAAATCATTATCCAGACACAAAATTGTTTTTACTATAACTGCATGAAGTAAGACACAAATGAATTGTTACCACCCAATAGGTGTATGAAAAATACAAGTCACTTTGTAAGTAATTTATTGTTCCGACTGACTTTATGGGAGGGGATGCTATGTTGTTGTTTTTTTCTATTTGTAATGACATTTTAATCGCGGAAAAGTGATTATTTTTTCAACAATTTTAAACAAATGAAATATTCAGAATAATTTTCTTTTAAATGGCAATACATTTTTTTAACAGATAATCAGGATTTAATTCTATATCCTCCACCCCCCACCCGACCCAATTGTGAGGTACGTGGATGTTATTCAATAGAGAGTAAAAGGTATACATAGATGTAAAAAGTTAAGAACTGACACGAAGAGAGCACGAAATCATGATACATGTACATGTTACACGAAAACGAATATCAATACATGTAGGTCACAGTAAGGTTTCCTATTAACAAAACTTCACATTATTTGTTTCTAAAGTGAAAATGCGGGTCAATGACGATTTTTTTTTAAACCTATCAAAGATTGAACTTTAAAAAATAAATTCCACAATTGGCAACAACAAACTATCAAACGAATTAAATTTTAAAGTAAATTATAGTTTGCATTTTTATCAAGGAAAATAATGACCTCACACAGGTCATTATTTTATGCTTTGAAGCATATTTCATTGAAACATGGTATCGTCCGGGTTGATTCTTCGAAAGAATGACCTATCGTTCTGAAAGAAAATCACTCTATATAGGTATATAATTAGTATTTAACTATTGTTTATACAAGCTTTGCATTCAAACTATTATACCATAAATAATGAATATCCACAGAAAATGTCTTTTAAATCAAATACTTACATTAGCTATTAATGTTATCAGTATGTGAGCTACAGTAAAGGATAAAGATTCAGGGTTAGCCTTGTCAAAGCACTGCTTGAGGCCGGCAATGCCATTGCTGTCTATGAAGTAACACAAATTTCTCAGCAGATATATTGGCACTTCTGGGTCCTGTAATAAAATATATGATGAGTATTAAGGGACAGAATACAAAATTTGTTGTTTCCTAAATAAATGCATTGCCATTGGACATTAAGCAAACAATAATAAATCTATAAATACACACTACTTAATAATGTGAAGAAAGGGAGGCTTTTATCATATGATTTTCTCTTTCAATTCTATCAATGCATTTCTTTCAGTCCTGAACAGAAAAAGATCCATTAGCAACAAAGCATTAAACTTATACACAAATATCTTTCCTTGTTAATTTTCAGTACTTGAATTGACCACCTATAAGAAAAATTATGTTGCCCCTCTAAACACCATAATGGATGGACCCAGTCCTTAACAGAATTTAAGTCCTGCAAGAAAACTCCTTTATTTCCCTTGCAACATACTTCAAAATTTCTAATTATCTTTTCTTTTGCTAAATTTCTTTTCAAACTTTCACATGTGTTCAGAATCTCCATAAATTATCTTCTGAATGCTTCCAACAGAAAGGAGAAAGGAGGAGGTGCTCTAAAGGCCCTTTTCAGCCTAAAAGAATGAAGTATTACAAATTCAAGTGATTTAAGAATGTAGATAATTGTAAGTATTTGCATAGTTTTAGCTACAATATCTTTGAATTGTAAGTAATATTTACAGAGATTTTAGTCAAAAGATAGAAAGATAGCATAATTCCAATTTTTCTACAAAAAACTGACAAAATCAGCATATTTTCAGTTATATTAGAGTAGCAAAGATTGAGCACATGCAAGTACCATATAAATGTGTTGTTTATATATAGATAAACATTGTGGTAAATTATTAGGTTTATACTTCTTGCATGTCCTTTATATTTGCAGGTCCAAAATCTACCTGAAAAATCTATTTTTATTGCATGAAAAAGAGAAAGAAGGTCATTTCCTGTGATGTCATTACTACATTTATTGTGAGGTCATTGATCGAAATTAATGGGTTTTTTATTTTTCTATAAAATATTAGGCCATATAAGGCCCTTATCACACCGTGACCTTTGTACTGAATCCCGAGAAGTTGATATACTGTGAAAGTACTTTAATTCGTGGGTATCAATTTTCGTGGTTTGAGCGAAAGTTACATGTTCGTGGGCTTTTAAATTCGTGGATTTTAGTTTTCTGAAGAAAAAAATTGAGTGAATAATTGAAGCCATTAGAAACGAAGATTATTTATAACAACTATATGTTGTTTTATAATGATTTGTGGTCATCGCAAAATAAGGTGTTCATTTTCACTTACTTGTTCATCTTTTAACATGTTAAAAACTGACAACATTCAACAAATTTAAAATAATTGTCTTCGAAAATAAGCTGATTCATCTATGCTTACAAATTGTCTCGATTGAAGGAAATTGCAAAGTAAACATTAATTGTTGCACCCGTGTAATCAGAAGTGATGATACTAATTAACCCGAGTGCTCAACAGATTACAAACCATCAAAGGTGTTAATTGGGCCATAAGCATTTTACTTAAAGAAAACAGAAAAAAATGCTGTAAATGAACCTTGAATTGTAAAGTTAATTCTTATCAAAAGCAAGCCAAATATGAAATTACTATTTACCGTATGAGAATTATGAGGATATAAAATGAACACTTAATCATGATAGCATATCATCACCGGAAATCTGACTTTCATCGATAAAAAATATTTTTTTGTGATAATTAAAAGATCAAAAGTCGTACAGTTTAGGTTCTTTAGAGATTAAATGGGTATAATCCTGTCTGCAGTTGTAGTTCATATATAGTGTATTTGCCGATATTTGATTTATTCACAAAATTATATGGCTTGCCCGTATTCATCTAGTCAAGCCTACATAGGGATCTTTCCATGTCTTGATTGGACAACAGTTGTTATATTTCGTTGGACACTTAAATTCGTGGATAAATTCATCCACGAAAACCACGAAAATTGGTTCCCCACGAATAAAAGTACTTTCACAGTATTAGACTTAACAAGTAATTTCAAAATAAAATTGCATGATAATATTGATAAGGAAAATAATTTATCAGAAATAAACAGCAGCCAGGGCAAAATAAACATAATTTTTCTCAATTCTAATGGCAATTTGAATTCTTGAGAAAAAATATGTGCATACTATACACAAATTTTACAGTAGTTTGACACCTTGCCCTTGACGCTCTTACTTACAGAAATCTCACAGTAGTTATTCAAAGCACTGGTTTCCTGTTGTGACAACTCCTGAAATACCCATTAAAATAAATAATAAAGCAAAATGCACAAGTGAAAATTACATGTACTATATGACTAGAAATTCTAAATAATTGACATTCAATATCTTGCAAATATAATAAGTCTCTTTCATGATGTAAAAATATTAGGAATCTAAAAATATCACTATTTCTAGTAAAAAAAATTCCAGAAACATCTTATGTTCTTAACAGAAATCACTTCTTTGTAGAATTACAAGAGAATCATTTTTTATCAAAGCCAAACAACACTCAACAGAGAACGAGGGAGAGAGATAGAAGCAGCGGCAGAAAGATTTTCAAAAAGAAAACAATCATTCCTTGTAATATATATGTCAATTGCTACAGAAAACAAATTAAAACCCTGTCGCACCCTGGTCAGGTGGTGCAAAAGCCTGACTTTGAAAAAATACAAAAAGTCTCTCTTTTTCAATTGAGGCGAGACAAAAATAGTGTTACATGACACACTGTATTAGAATTAATATTGAATTACCTCCAGAGAAGCATGAACCATATGCTTATATGCCATGTAAGATGGAAAGTTCATCAGGAATACTTTGGTTACAAATGTAAGTAATTTTTCTTTCTCCTCTGTAGTCCATTTCTCTGGTTCTTCATTGTCATCTTCCTCTTCTGCTTGCATTTTTTCATCCTTCTGTTCTTCTTCTTTGTCTTCCTTTTTCTTGTCTTTTTCATGATTGTCAGGTAGAGTTTGAATGGCCCTAATAGCGACACTCAGGATAACTTGAACCATGTTATTTAACTTCTCAAAATTTTTTAGTGTTTTAAAACAACACATGCATTGCCTGTAAAGAACGATTTTATTTTAACTTCTACCAACAAACTTCATCAAAGTTTTAAACAGTGGTTCCCAAGGCTTTTGGAAACCAACTGGACATTTGGTCCAGTAAACAATTCTTCTTAACTGGACCAGACTCTTTTTTACAGGACATTTACACATATGATTTGGACATTGAAAATCAAAAATTTTACTGGTCATTTGGTCCAGTAATGCATATCACTTACCTCAACCAAACCAATTTTTACTAGCCTTTGACCAAAGTCCAGCGATCTTGGGAATGACTGTTTAAAGTATAATTAATAATTCACAGCTGATATGAACGTTTAATTATACTTTGATAAGTTTTGTTTGGCCGAAAATATTGTTCCCGGCAAATTTGACAGTTACCTATTTTGCGTAAGAAATTCCGCCAACTCATTGCATTCAAATGACAAATGTTGTTTTCACGCTTGTTATTCTTCATACATTTCATTAGTAACTGCATTTACCTGATTTATATTCCTAAATCGGCGTTACGACGGATGAAATCGTGCATACTTTTCATATACTCCAATGTTTATGTACTCGCTAACTTCAATACACAAAAATAACCTTTAACGTTAGCGACCTATTTTCTGACACGCAAGGATAGATGTGCTAAGTCGTATAAAAAGGGGATTTCGAACTGTCAAAACGAATTTGAACTCAGCTTTACAGATAACTATAGGTAAATACTTCACACACAAAAATTACAGAAAACCGTTATATATTGTACTTTTATTTATTTTAATGATCTAATAAAAATATAATTTCTATTCCCTAAAGATAGTTTGGTTGTTATTTTACAAGAAAATACTGGCAAAGCCAAAGGTATTATTCACTGATTCAATTTAAAAATTATTGTTGTTCAAAAAAAGGCAACAAATCGTTTCAAATTATTTTTCTTGCTCTAATGTTGTTTTCTTGTCTAAAACATGTATTCTAATGTATTCTATGTTGTTGGCCAAAAAAAAAAATCTACCTTCCTACCCAACCCTATAAGGCATGGATAGGCAACAACAAACAAAGAATTTGTTAAGGGTGGCCTAATTTGTCTCTTTTTAAAGAGCACCACACCGCCCCATCCAATTTTATATTTATCCTTGACCTTTTCAAGTCTTTCGGTAAAAAAACACTATCATCCATAGTTGGCCATATTGACAATTATTGCCAATTGACTTCATATATGTAGATCTTATTTTGCTGAACATTTTTGCAATGTACAGTTTCTGCAAAAACCACAAAAGGTTGATTAAGACATGTCATACAGTGAATATTTCTGAAGACTGCATTAACAATGTCAGACCCTGAGTTTTCCCAATGCATCTTTTCAGTTATATCATTTGCAACTAGTACTAAATACAAAGCTGAAATCTATCATTTTCACAAGAAAACTTGGAATAAATATCTTAATGAGATTCTAGAATCTTTTAACTTAAAATGTGTTCTTTGGGTTGCTGTCTAACCGATATATACCCCACATCTCCTTTTATTTGCTGAGTAGCTACACTTTATCATTATTTCTATGTGTAAATGTGTATATTTAAACGTGTACATTTTCATAAAAATGGTATTAAAGTTAAATAATAAAAATTGAAATACAAACTTCTGAGGCCACAGGTGGACATAAGTTACAAAGGAAAATATTTCATTTTTATTCAGCTGACATCCACTGACTTGACTTCTTTCTTCATCTGAAAAGAAAAAAAATAAAGTTGTTACTTAGAATGAAATCTATGATACAATGTACACACATATATCATACTTAAATCTAGTCCATAAGCTGATTGATTTAGTACTGCTTAACATCTGGTGGTAAATATATCATGCATATTTAGAAGGATTACATGTAACAAGTGATATGAAGAGAGACTAAGTCTTCATACAACCCTTTAATTATTTTCAAAATTTTTGACTTTAATACATCACTGCATCTGTGGTCACATGTTCACGACGAGTGCAGGAGGTTGTGCCCTGGCTGATGCAAACCAGACTTTAAAATTGGTATTTGCTGCTTTTCCATTAAGCACACTACATAAAGGAATAAGAGCAAAGACTGGTTGGCTACGAGTTAGAATAATGTGTACAGGCCTACATGTAGGCGACATGTCTTCCTGCAGTATATTACCCTGTGAACTACAAAATTAAAAATCTGGCTCAGCATGTTAGTCTTGTACAAAGCAGGGTTAATATTCATATGGCATTAATATGTTCTCTTCCTAAATATGCACTGCAATAGAAAGATTTATACAAATAGTTTATGCTGCCAAAGCCACATTGTTATCCCTTTGTCTCGCATTCTGCAACTTTCGTCACAGGCGTGACAAAAACCAAACAAGAGTGCACATGCTGAAATGTCTCGCCTGTTTTACTTATCATTGAATTCATGTTGAAAGTCTGTATTATGAAGGTTTTACTAAAAGTATCATATAAACAATAAAATTAAAAATTATCCATGTTTTATGAAAATGAGGTCACTGTAAGATGAACCCTGCCAGACACACATGTACACCTTACAATCATTCCATACAGTAACTCAGTGATACACCAACTATAGTGATCCTATCTAGTGTTTCCCCCAAGCATGTTTAGCATGGATAGACGCCATGCCCTTTTTTTGTCTTAATAAATGACACCATGCCCTTTTTTTCACTTCTTTGGATGACACCACTGTCTCAAAAATGCCCTTTCTCCTGTCTTATACAATATTATTTTGGAACAATACACTTGCTTTCTTGAGTTCTGATTCCAGGGTTTCCCCTGGGTCAATTTTCTTTTTCACCATCTCTTTCGCCAAAACAATATATTTTTCGCCACTTTCAATTTTTTTTTCGCCAATAATATGTTTTTCGTTTAAAATTTTCCTTCTTTTTAACAAAAAAAAATCAGTTTGTCACATTTTTATATAAAAATAAGAAGATGTTGTATGATTGCCAATGAGAAAACTCTTCACAAGAGACCAAATGACATAGAAGTTACCAACTATAGGTCACTGTACAACCTTCAACAATGAGCAAAACTCACACCGCATAGTCAGCTAAAAATGCCCCGAAATGACAAATGTAAAACAATTCAAACGAGAAAACTAACTATATCTTTTATAATTCTTAATATTTTTTTAATGATTAACACTCAATAATAACAAATATTTAGTTTTTAAAAGATACTGTAAAATTGCAATATAGATCATGAAATCATAATTTTTGACTTCTGCCGGGGAACACGGGATTCATCTATAATAGTTTATAAGGTGCTTCCCGTCTAGTTGTAGGATAAAGACTAAAGTCAGAGATTTTTCTTACTTTTGAATATTTTTCTTCTTAACAATAGTTTTCTTTTCGGACCATCATTAAAAGAAAAGTTTGGACGAAAACTATGCCTCAAACACGCAAGTCACTAAAACGATTGTAAATTACCCACTTCAAAAATTATTTCTATCAAAAGTTATAGGATAAAATTTAAAGTCAGAGATTTTTCTTACTTTTGAACATTTTTCGTCATAACAACAGTTTTTTTCCCTAGGCCATCGTTAAAAGAAAAAGAGCAGACGTAAAATATGCTTCAAACACGTGCGTCGCTAAAACGTTGTAAAGTATTCACTTCAAAACAATTATTTCAATCAAAGTTGTAAAAAAATTCTTAAAATGACATGTGGAGCCAATTAACCACATCATTTCATGAACACTTTATTAATTATAATCCTTTGTTGCCGATAGGTATAAAATGCAGTCAGCTGATTATTGATTTTCTATCAAAATCGTAACGAGTTCAAGGTGAATTCCCAGTATTGTCTGATCAGGGAAAAAGTCCGAGTAACCGGGAAAAGTCTGAGTAACCCGAAAAAAGTAAACAATGGACGAAGTCGAACCGTTATATTTCTTTCGCCAATAACGAATTTTAATCGCCACAATTTTTATTTTTTCGCAAAATGCGAAAATGGCGACCGCCAGCGGAAACCCTGTCTGATTCCATCAACACCTGCCAGTCCATACTTTACCAATGCAATATGACAATTTATTGCCTTTCTTGTTTTCAGCATACTGTAGGTGCCCTTTTGTTAATTTTCCATACACTGTAGGTGCCTTTTTTATAAATTTTTGCGCGCTAGCCTATGTTGCCCTTTTTCAATTAAGTTACCATGCCCTTTTTGTGTGATAGGGGAAACACTACTTTCACACAGCATTAAGGAGTAAGAGCAAAGACTGGTCAGCTCGGAGTCAGAATAATGTGTCTTGGTAAGGAGACATGTCTTCCTGCGGACTGTTACCTTGTGAACTATCACATTAAAAATCCAGCTCAGTACGTCGGTCTAGTAGAAAGCTGGGTAAATACTCATATTACATTAACATGTTCTCGTCCTGAATATGCATATTAATTTGCCGCTGGACATTAAGCAGTCATCCATCATCATCATCAACCAATAGTACCTGAGAAACAGAATAAGCCACAAAATCTTAGCATTGACCAGTGAACCATGAAATAGAGGTCAAGGTCATATGAACCCTGCCAAACAGACATGTACACCTTAAAATCATTCAATACACCAAATATAGTTGACCTATTGCTTATAGTATCTAATAAACTATCAAAATTATGAAATATTATCTTTGACCAATGAACCATGAAAATTAGGTCAAGGTCATATGAACTTTGCCAGACAGACATGTACACCTTACAATCATTCCATACACCAAATATAATTGACCTATTGCTTATAATATCTGAGAAATAGACAAAACCATAAAAACAAAACAGCGTCTAATGAACCATGAAAATGAGGTCAGGGTCACACAAAATCTGCCAGATGGACATGTACACCTTCCAATCATTCCATACACCAAATATAGTTGACCTAATGTTTACAGTATGATGCCAGTATCTGAGATTCAGATACGAACTTGACCATGCAACTTTAACCTTGATCATTGATCCATGAAATGAGGTCGAGGTCTGGTGAACTCTACCTGACGGACATGTAAACGATGCAAGGAACATATTTATCAAATATAGTTATCCTATTACTCATAATAAGTGAGAGTTATCCTATTACTCATAATAAGTGAGTATTTCACTTGACAAAAAAACTGTAATTTTTTTTTCAAGCAGCCACTGAATCATGAAAATGAGGTCAAAGGCAATGGACATATGACAGACATATACTTTGTAAAATGAGGTCAAGGGCAATGGACATATGACAGACAGAAACTTTGTAACATAAGTATCTGTATGAAGCATCCAGGTATCCTACCTTCTGAAATATAAAGCTTTATACAAATAGTTTACGCAGTCGTCGCTGACAAAAACCTAGAAAGTGATTAAGTCCCCTCAGTCTTCCATTATATCAGTGTTTATTTTCAACATTTATTTCAAATGTAAAACACATTGTACCAACATACTGATAATCGTTTTATTGACATTAAATACTCCCTTTAGTTATACTTGATTATAAATAAGTTATAAAGTACTTGTTGAAGTCATGGAAATATAAGCAATATATATGTACTGTACATCCACTCATACACAATAATATATATGTGTTTCAATATCAAGTGTAAGTGCATAGTACTAGAACAATACAATAGGTTTTGCTCTTTGTTGAAGGCCGTACAGTGACCTGTAGCTGCCATTTCCTACATCATTTGGTCTCTGGTCGAGAGTTGTCTCATTGGCAATCGTACCATTTTCTTATTTCTATAATTAATTCACAATATAAATGACAATGTAGTACATGTATTACAGACAATGATGGCCAATAATTTGGCTCATCCCGTAAGTTAGTCCATTCAACATTATGTTGACAAAGTAATTTACCGGATTTGAGAGTACTTGTGCAATATCTGCTCAAACTACTTGTGCTGAAATTTATACAAGTATTTAAAAAAAACAGCTGTATTGGTTAATCAACTTGAGGCTCTGTTCACAAAAAAAAAATTACAAAAATTGATCGTCGGTTATACTGAATTGTTCATGACTTACAAAAATGTACGAGTCTTTTGTAAGATCTTTTTTGCGAAGAGTCTCTGTCCTCAAAAAACTTCTGTTTGTTTTATAAAACAGTTTGTATTTGAAAATATTGTCTGCCATTGTTTAGATCAGTTTCCAGTAGATATGTATCATAAAGGTATACAATATTACTTCAACATGCACATGTTAAATAAAAAAAAGTTGAATCCATTTTCATAAAGATATTTATCATGTTTATTTTTTTATTATCTTCTAATCAAAGATGAGCTATCAAAAATATGGATATTAGGCTGTTCAAATTGAAACATTTAAAATAATTATTTTTATTACAAAAAAGTGGGTTGAGCTTTGTACAGGCATTTTGGTGTCACATAAAATTTCCAATTCAATGAAATTCGATAAGAATAATTTTTATAGTTTACTTGATTATTCCTGGGACTATTATACTAACGGGACTGGAAACTGATAGATCTGTTGAGATTTCATTGTCCCAATAGCGGATTATTGATTTTTGTTTTGATTGACAGCTTAATGTGCCACGTGGTTAATTAGCCTTGGTACATGTAAACAATTGATTTCGCAACAAGTCAGCTTATAGAATACCGTTAAAATTGGTGGACTTGAAATTGAAAAAAATAATTAAATGCAAAAAAAAAAATAATAAAATATATGAATAACAAAACTATTTTAACAAATTAAATATATTTACTTGAAATAAATGTTTTCACACAGGAATAAACTAATGCGGTTAAAACTGGGACAAGTTTTGAAAGATAAATACTTTTCTTATTGTTAACGAAAATTATTAATAAGTAGTCAATATATTAGTGTTGAAAATAAAACAAATAAAGTCGAAATCATGCCGGCGCTTTACTTGACCGCTAAGAAAACAACGTGTCGCGAAAGTTAACAGATCATAATTAATCCTAATAAAACAATAAATGTGCAATAAAAACAATGTTGGCAATTTCAGTTCATAATTAATCCCTATAACAAAAGTTACCCGTGGTCTAATAAAACATAGCCACATTGTTTTGAACTTTTCTAAATTTCGTGTTTACACCTAAATTTCAATATGGCAGAAATAGCAGTGAAAGGGCCTACTTTTGTAGTTCTGATTGTGGAACTTATTGAACATATTTTCACGTCATATGCTTATGCCACCAAGACCATTACTAAGCAAAAACACCCGATTTTAATACAAATATTGCACATATAAATAGGAGTAAGCAATTTTATAGGGACAGTATAATTTATTTGAACCCTGCATGTGGTTTCCGTTTGTAATGAGAATGAGATTTATATTCCACTTTTCACTTTAAAAGTGACAATAAAAATAGGCCAATCCAACCTATAACCTATAAGTATGATTTTACAACAAACCGAACTCGTATCTCTTTTCAATCAATAGTTTTAAGAAATTTTATGAATCATACTTGTTTTCCTGCGTCCCGACGCTATTATCCTGAAAAATTCAACCTTTAGATGTCGTTTTTACACTTAAGCCGGATTTGGTGATTAATAACAACTGTCAAAGATCGAGATATCTTTTATCATTAAAGTAATCGTGTTTACATTAAGGATTATCATTTGAATAACTATTAAAATAAAACAAATTACAAAGATTATACGATCAAGACACGCCGTCACTGTCAAAACAATATGGCGTATCGATAAATCTCAAGAGGTAAAGTCTCGTTCTAACGACCGTGATGTTGAGTATGATTACACTGATTGGTGTAACAGTTTCCAGTCCCGTTAGTATAATAGTCCCAGATTATTCATTCATATACTATCGTAATTTTACCACCAAAACCAATCACACTTAACAAGCTTCAAAGTACAAATCAAATGTACCTTTATCTTCAAAGACAATAAATAAACTTTTTGACTACAGCACCCTAAGTAATCATGGTAATTATATCAAAACTTTAGACAGGCTGAATTTTACAGGACAGCATTGATTTTTTGCTGATATATACGAAAGATTTGGCAATATCTAGGTTTAAAATGCTTGTATCCTCTACTTTGACACTGATGTTGTCGAATGGTTGGATTTCCCAGCTTTTGTGCTAAGATGAGACATTATTAAGCAACTTTCGGACAGTCCGATACTGCAATATTTTTGTCACCGCTTCTGTGTAAAATAGTGTCTTCTACACTATTTGTTCATGTCAATAATGATCATTTATTTCACTTTGTATGTACATATATGTTATAGAATGGCTTGGTTTGTGGAGATACTGTTCGCATGGGTAAAAAATAATACGGACAAAGGAAAACACTTACAATTGTCAAGTAAAAATACCATATCACTACAAAGGTCGCACATGGTGACAGTTATTTCGCAAATGGCTTCAATATTGGAAGCATGTAAAGTAGTTTTCTCTATTAAATAACTTCACATGTTGAATTGTCGGCATTTTACATTTGCTGGTGTCCCGCCATATTGTTTTGGATTTTATTGAGCAGACTTCCGGTAAATTTGGTCGGGTTCCTTGCTGAAATTATTGTACTTTTTTAGCTCACTTTTTCCTTCCTCGTCGACTGGTTCTTCGCCGCAATCAAAGGGGGAGTACATATCTTCCCCACTCCTTTTTTTCTACACGGAAAACATCAACTTTCTTTTATTTCGGTTATCACGAGCTCTAATATCACTCTGTAAAATAATTTTTTTAACGTTAACTAGGACCAATTCGGGCGTTAGATTTAAATTGATTAGAATACACTCAAAAATATTCCTCTTTTTGGGGGCCGCGGTGGCCGACGGTGGTCTACGTAGTCGAACTATTGTATCACTATCCAATCTTAATTGATTAGGATTGTCAGTTTTCCTAACGAAGGTCGGTGGTTCTCTCCGGGCACTCCGGCTTCATTCACCAATAAAAACTGACCGCCACAAAATAGCACAATGATAGTGCTGAATGTGGCGTTAAACACCAATCAATCAATCAATCTTCCTCTTTTTCAGAATTATGGTTATAAAAGGGACAATAAAAAATTACTGAGCCTCTAGTAGTGCTTCTATTTTAATGTGCTTATATGTATTGATATCTGGAATTATTTTACGGGTTGTTTGAGTAAGTTTTTGAAGAGAAAATATAATATAGGGGGTCCATGCCCTCATGAGTACACCTGCATGGCACGCACATATCATTTGGTATATTTTCAGATTTTTCTTTATAAGTAAAAAAAATTATTGATGATAATCAAACACACTTGCTTATCATATTGTTGTGATATATCCACTGTGACTTATTGTGCGTTTATATGTACAACGAATGGTTCTTTAAAAATAACGTAAAAAGAGTGTCACTGTGACGTACTTCACTTTACAGATATTCGCGTTAATTAATCAGTGGTGAATTCATATGATTCATTCGGCAAGGCTAGTTTTATTTATAAAAGATCCATAATCCGAATTTACCACCCTTATGCCGAGGTCATAATATATATGTTTCTGTCGTTTTTATGGAAACAAAAGGATATGGTGTTCATTTATGACGTAAAATCCCATTACGCATTTGCCAAAACACAAGGCAAAGAAACAATTTAGTGTAATGCTTTTATTAAAAAAAAAAAAAAAAACCCTTCTACATGGAGAAATATCACAAACAAACCTGACTGGCAGTTAAAACATACACTCCTCCGCCCAATCTCTTTTATCTATATCAAGCGAGATGTTGAGCACGCTAAATATGTGTATCGAACAACACAGATACGGGATAATGTGAATAATTTTTTTTATTAGTTGTTACTGGCTTTGAACTAGATGTCAGTAACTGCAAGTACTCTCGTATCTGTACTTAGTGTCTTTTTTGTTGTGGGGATGTATAAGAACCCTGCCACGGCCGGTCTGTGTTTTTGTCAGATGTATTTCTGCTTTGTATCGATCTTGTGAGTTAAGCCCTTTTCAACTATTTTTATAGTTGTTCTTATGTTGTACTGTTACAACACTGTCCCAGGCTAGGGGGAGGGTTGGCGCCTTCATAATATTTTAACCCCATCACATTCTGCATGTGCCTGTCCCAAGTTAGGGGCCTGCAATTCAGTGGTTGTCGTTTGTTATTGAATATCATATTTGTTTTTCGTTCATTATTTTGTACATAAATCAGGCAGTTAGTTTTCTCTTTCGAATTGTTTTACATTTGTTATTTCGGGGCCTTTTATAGCTGACTATGCGGTATGGGTTTTGCTCATGGTTGAGGGCCATACGGTGACCTATAGTTGTTAAATTCTATGTCATTTGGTCTCTTGTGGAGAGTTGTCTCGTTGGCAATCATACCACATCTTAGTCTAATTTTGAAAATTACTGATCATAACGGGCAATCGCTGTCATATTTTACCAGAAAATAGAACAAATATTTCAATTCTCTATTATATGCATATATTTAGATAAAGACAAGGCACATCAAATTATTTGTAAGATAGCCTGGCAGAAATAATATATAACTTTGGCAACTGAACAAATTGGATGGACTGCAAAAAAATTTCGATAAAAATACAGACTGAATGAGAAAAAGTGAGGTATAAAAATAAGGAGATATGTTATAATTCAATAAGCTACCAAATACAGTAAGCAAGTGCAGAAATTTGATTTAGTTGCTTTATGGAAGCGGAATGGGATCAATTTCGAGCGAAATCGCTAAAGCAAAAACACAGAAACGCAAAAATACAAACGCGAATTCGCGAAACCGAAAACGAGAAAACGTGAAATCGCGAAATCAATTTCATTTCGCGATTTCGCTTTCGCGTTATTGCATTCCGTTCGGAGTTTTCACACTTCGCGTTGTCGCGATTTTGCGTGTGTCATTCACTGCCCTCTTTTGTCAATCATCTCATATCTTTGATCTGATTCAATAATGATAAACAATTTGAAGATGACCTGACTATATAGTATAATTTTTTGTGTTAAAGGATAAATGAAATCAAATGGTATTTTTGTTCAGAATCGAAATAACCTGTTACATGCAATTTATCTTAAACGATAATTGACTTTCTTAACACTCTGTTAATTAGAGGCAATTTTCTCTATACCTTTCCAACCCCATTTACACAATATTTACAAATTAACAACAATCCTTGGTATATGACACAAGAATCTTCAACTGACATTTTTTTGCTGTAATCAATCTGATTAAAATACAGATCCTGTGTCCAGGATTTGCGTGATCAAAAATTTGAAGGCAGAAATTTAATTGGCTGATGTGATAATTACCAGAACATAAAGTAAAACGGAGTGTTGTCAAATTTTAATGAGATTGTGCTTTGATTCAACTTGATAAAATTATCGTTAAGGTCAAGGAACTGTAAATTGGCTATGTCACAGATTTTGGTCAAACTTGGAATACAATTTTGGCTCGTTGAACCATTACTGGAAATCGAGAAAATAATGCATTTATTTCTTTTACTTTCTGAAATATTACTGATTGAATTCACATAAAATCGACGAAAAACGCTCTTAAATTTGTCTTAAAATCAGCAAATCTCAAATTTTAATTCCATTCTTAAAAAATGTTAACACCATAGAATGGCATGTTTCAAAGAGTATCACTTATTGAAGTCGCTAAGGCAAGTTCAAACGGACCTTGATTCGGAAATTATGACGACATGATACTAAAACCCTAACGGGAGGGATTGTCGTTGATTTCATATGATGGACATAATCTTCCAGTCAGTTTAATTGAAATCTGGCATGTCTGTAACTGCTTGTAGTCCTTTATTAAAGGGGTATTAGCTACGAGATATGAAAAAAAATTAGAATACGATTTTGTTTGCTTCAATCATCAACAAAAGTGAAATAATGAAATAATAATTCGCTTTTAGCAGCCAATTTGGTTCAATTTTGTCAAAATAAGCTAAGAAACATCGCTGATGAATGATTCACTTGCAAGTGAATAATTTGACCTTATTGAATCCATATTCATGTGACCTTCAATTTAACCCACTAGCTAGAGATTGGTTACGCATGTATTAGTCGTGTTCAGCCATTAAAAGGAAAAGAATGTCAACATTGAAAGTGAATCAAAGGTGAACCATTTCGTTGACTGATTCGATTTAATAAAAATCATTCTTATACAGGTAAAAACGATGATTGTTAACCTATAATATGAAAAAACGATGATTGTTAACCTATAACATGAAATCAAACAGACTTAGAAAAGTCCAATTGCACGATGTCGCTATCTATTTATATTTATGATTATGTTTATATCGGGTTATGTGACCGTCGGCAGTCTTCGGAGGTCATCTCGATAGTATATGTTATTCAGGTTTCAGACAGGGTATATAATGTCACGTGTAAACCGCGTGATTTTAAATTAAAAACGTATTATTGACAAATACACGTCACTATTTTCCGGTTGTGAACTCTGACGTTCTTTAAGTAGATATAGGAAGATGTCTGTAAAGCTTCGTTATGATGACGTTGTTGAGGTTCCAATTAATTGGGGTAAAAAAAAACGTCGTATATACCCCGGCAGTTTCCTGAATATATACTGACATCTCTGTGTTGTTATCCAACCACAAAATCGACACATTTGTAATCCGTAATATTTAATTATATGACTAAAATACACACGAAATGCTGATATATATTATCGAGTACATGCATTGTTAACTGTTTATTTCAGACTTATTGTAATTTGGATATACGTTTAAGTATGTTATAAATCAAATATTAGAATTTGAGTCAAATCGGTGAACATGAATTTGACAGCTAATGCCTCTTTAATTTATGTTTATCATTGTCGTTTAGCTTGGTTTCTTCTGTTACCTACTAGTATTCTAAAATCGGATTCGGACTTCTTTTGAACTGAGTTTTACTGTGCGTTTTGTTGTGTATTTGTTTATTTAAAAATTGGCTAGAGGTAAAGGAAGGGGGTTTGAGATCTCCTACTCCTAAATGCCGCATGCCTGGTGGAGAAACAGTAGATACCATTTTAACGTCTTTGGTTTGACCCCACGACAACCTGTACACGGGACTTGACTTTGAAAAGCGTTTTACCTGGTATTTTTACCGACCTTAAAAAAACATTTTACTTGACTTGACGTATTTTTGCGCCTGTCCCAATTCAGGACCCTCTAGCCTTTGTTAGTCTTGTGTTTTTTTTTATAATTTTTGTTCAATCGTATTTTTCGGAGTTTAGTGTGGCGTCAATTTCGCTGAACTTGTTGAAGGCCGTACGGTTGCCTATAATTGCTTACATCCACTTTATTTGATCTTTGGTGGATAGTTGTCTCATTGGCAATCATACCTCATCTCCTTATTTTTATTTAGTATACATTGCTGTTTATTGGCCAGTGGAACTTGCGGCCCGCCTCCGGGTGTGGGAGTTTCTCACTGCGTTGAAGACCCATTGTTGGCCTTAAGCTGCTTTTTGGTCGGGTTGTTGTCTCTTTGACACATTCCCCGTTTCCATTCTCTATTCTGTAAAACATCAAATGCGAATAGACATGTGCAATAATCGAGACGAACTAGTCTAATAATTGTTTAACAAAAAAAAAGTCACTGTTTTTTTTACTGATAATTATATTTGTACAAAATTTCCCTTTCCTTTTTAACCAGAAACGACATAACTTTTAAATCGTAACGTTATTTTAAGAGACAATAGTAAGAAATAATTCTTTCATGCCATGCTTTATGCTCATTTTAACATGGGTAGGCATTATATTTGTCAATATCTTTATACCGAGCGTTAGCGAGGTGTAAAATATTGACAAATATAATGCCTACCCATGTTAAAATGAGCATAAAGCATGGCATGATAGAATTATTTCGATTCTGATAGGAATATTTAGAGCTTTTGTACTTCGAAGCGGACCTATAGTACACATCAAAAGGCAGCCATTTTTATTTGATGAACCAAAAACGTTATAGAAAATCAACAGTTGAACGATAAAAAAATTAACATATATACGTAAACTTACTTTTGGAATGATTTTATTTAATTTCCTAGCGAGCAACACCAACAAAACTGTCCATTTCGACCTCTGGCGTTGTTCAAAATACAACTGACGTTGCAATATCAATTGTGACGTCAATCACGTGTTGCCCATACTTTATTGTAATTAGAACATGGCTTTGTTTCCAAAGCGAAAGAAGGACGTCATATTAGAATTTTAGTTTGAAGTTCCTGCGACATACTGTAGACTGATGTATTCGAAAACTTAGTTGTTGAAAATTGAGATTTCGGGAAATTTTGTTATCATTAGGACTATGAGGAACAGTTTGAAAAATTTTTTTTGGTGTAGGAAAAAAGCTGTTAAATTCAGTACGTATATAGTTTCTTCAAATTTTCAGGATCCCGACTTAGGACAGGCACATATAGAATGCAGGGTTAAACATGCTTGTAGCCACTCAACCCTCCCCTTACCCTGGGACAGTGGTGTAACAGCACAATATAAGAACAAACTGTAAAATCAGATGGAAATGGCTCGACTCAGAATCAGATTGACACAAATCACAAAAACAATTAACATAAAGACAAAAGACACAACGTACCGATCTACGAGTACTTGCTTTTACTGAAAGGAAGTTTAAAACCAATAACCACCAAAAATAAATCAATTTATCGCAGACTTAAGTATTAATCAGTACACATGCAATATTACCGTAAAAATTAGGATAAAAATGTGGTATCACATCCTAATTTTAACTTTAATGTTCTTAATAAAGTCCGTAAATTTAGATACGATTCATGTAAATTCATTGGCCATTTGAGTAAACTTATTCTTAAAGGATATCATTTTAACATTGACTACGTTCATTAACATCTAAAACGTCACTACAGACGAGCATAGGGGACGGTTTGTGAAATGTATTAACACCATAGGAAAAGTCAAAGGAACAGCACCGTCGCAAAAAGGAGCAAATAACAATCGGGAACGAAAAATCGTCCCTTTTGTCGAAAACTTTAGGGTTTTTGTTTTACAATTACTGCAGTTAATATTAGATTTATTTTTAGTAAGTTCTCTTGAGTGAATTTCCGCAGTACAATTAAAGAATTGTAGATTATTTAGAGCAAATATTTCAGCAAAGTCACAGTTAGTGTTTTTCAATTTATCAATTAAATGTTTTGACCATAAACTGTGGTTCACCAGCCCAGTAGTCAGCACTTCTGTGTTGACATGAATTATCATTGATATGGTCAGAATTATAAATTAACTGTTTACAAAACTTTGAATTTTTGAAATACTAAGGCTTTTCTACCTCAGGAATAGATTACCGTAGCTGTATTTGGCAAAACTTTTAGGAATTTTTGTTCCTCAATGCTCTTCAACTTCGTACATTATTTGACCTTTTTAACTTTTTTGATTCGAGCGTCACTGGTGTAGACGCGTTCGCGTCTGGCGCAAATACAAAATTTCAAATCTGGTATCTGGCCCAAGACCACAATTAATGATAGTTCCCTTTAATTATAGTGTATTTTTTCTTTATTGTTTTTCTTTCCCTTTCTCATACATTTCTAAGTTTTTCTGGGGTGGAAATGAGAGAAGAGAGCTGAAATAAACTTTTGTATGTTTTGTTTTAACTGATTTTGATATGGAAAGAGTGATTAGGCCAGGTGCAAAAAGGTAATATTTACACTTTTCGGAACATCTCTTGACTTGCCTATAGGGGTATGGATGTGTATTGGCCAAATTTGTATTATATACATGCAATTTTTCTGAAAATTAGATGCATTTTTGGACTTGTACTGTACATTACACACACAAAAAAATTAGACAAAAAAAAAATAGGGAAATTTTTTTTAATGCGACAAAACGTTATAAAGAACTGATAGAGGAATTAATTGTGGTCTCGGGCCATCTATGATGAGTTTATTCATATCAACACAGGAACAAGTCTGCTTCTAAATGGGCGCGATTTGTGTCAATAGGAACACCTATAACCTATCGTTACACTTTATTGCAAAACTTACATAAATGTTGTCAGCGAGAAAATGTTTAATCGTCGAAGTATATTTAGCATATTTAAATTTTTTAATTACAGAAGAAGGCTTAAAATGAGTTTCAGCAAACACACCTGCAGTTAGGTTTTTTTAAAGGACAATTGTGTGAAAGTGTAGTGTAGACTGTCGAAAAGTCATAACTGTCAACCGAATTTAAAGAACCATCAAAAATTAATGCACATTATTTAGCTAAAACAACCAAAGAGTTTTTTACTCTCAAAACAACTAATTCCATTTTTTACATATATATGCTTTATTACTGTGAAATATTGTATGAATCTTCAAATGTTCAAATGGGGCTTTAAGGTTAGATGTGGTAGTGACATGATTGTAGTATTTATGTCATATCAATACTACATTTTTTTGCTGATTTGTCGGCCGTTACGAATACAAAACGCTTTGCGAGTACTCGAAGTTTGTTTTAATCCTTGAAATTGGCGTATTACTAATCTTTTTATAGATTTACAAATTATTTGTGAAATGTGATATGCGAATATCCATAGTATTCAAAATTTTTGTAAGATTTCTCCCGTTTACACCATTTTTTTTACAATAGGATGAAAGAGCTTCTGTAATGATCCGACAACATTCTTTCCAATTTATTTTCTATGTAGGACGATACTGTGGTCATTGTTTCAGAAAGTTTATAAACTCTCGGCCCCGAAAGGTGTTGTAGTCCCCTGTAATCGTATGGCCATAGGGATCATGTCTGAACTTCGATGTTTCATAGTTTAATGTCGAAGGAGCAATATATTCTATACTGACATCTGATGTAACTGACGTATCATGAATCAAAAGTACTAATATAAGAAATTAAAGGTGGCTCTATGTTGTCAAAATTGGGAGATAAAAAAGTTTTGAACAGTAATCATTAAAAATACTAGATAAATTAATCAATTTGTCTTATGAAAATGCCTTATATGATCTTCATGTTTGTCAATACCAAGGAACAGCCTTTGGTGACAGAAAGCTGTCATGATACACGTACACTAATATAGTGGACCGAAAAACAATATAGTATCATACTCGTTATAAATTTTATCAAATAATCACTTTAGATTATTTCATTTGCATCTATCCTCCTATTGATAAGCTTTGCTCAGTTTCACTCTAATATTTTTCTTTGTTATTGGTGGCTCTTGAAATTGAAAAATGCCAAATTTATGAGCCCGCTGTTTTACCAAAAAGCCGAAACCTTAATATATTTGATTATCAATAGTAACATCCATAAACTCAGAGTAAATTAAAATACCTTTATCATCATATTCATTTTCATTGCATCAAAATACATTGTCATCAAGGCAGTATTCATCGTTATAAAGAGTTGTGTCATTTTGTGATTTAAAAAATAGTATTTAATTTTCCTTTTCGAATGTCTTTTGTGCATGTGTGTGTTTCAATTAGAATACCCGTGAGCAGAGCAGACAAGTCTATATCCTGAGCCCCAGTTTTAAATAGACATTGCAAAGTCCATGTTTAGTACTTAGAACCCCTCACACCTCAAAATAGAAGGTACACAGTGTGGCATTCTTAACGAAAAAGGATTCACTGGATGTTAAGCTGAAATATGATCGCTGCTTTACGAAGGACCAACCGAGGCTACCCAAAGTATACATTGCAGCTAATTATTACAGATTAAAAATAAAAATATTTTTATTACGTTATTTTGTTGATACTAAACAATAAATGGCAATATGGTTACATGCTAAGTGTGAAATATTCTCCGCCTGTATCTAAAATTGGCGCAATTGATACATCTGATCATATGGTACATATTAGAAATAACAATTGGCGCAAAAGGACTGCAGCCACTATAACGAGGTTGGACCATTTTTATTTTATATAGGACACCATAATATTACAAATATGATTACAGAAACAGATTAAGACAGTTTCCATTTTGACAAAAACATGAAAATATTACATTAATGTTTAGCCTTAATTTGTTTTATTGTTCTCTGTAATTTCAAAAGTTGTTGTTGCTTCATCATAAATCTGGCTGTGTGGATGTTTACTGCCACATTCTCCATTGCAGATAGCTGTTAATATAAGAAAAAATATCATACTATTGTTTCAGAAAAAGGGTGAAGGTTTGGTACCATTAAAACGTTTAAACCCGCTGCATTTGTTTGCACCTGTCCTAAGTCAGGAATCTGATGTTCAGTAGTTGTCGTTTGTTGATGTGGTTCATAAGTGTTTCTCGTTTCTCGTTTTTATATAGATTAAACCGTTGGTTTTCCCGTTTGAATGGTTTTACACTAGTAATTTTTGGGGCCCTTTATAGCTTACTGTTCGGTGTGAGCCTAGGCTCCGTGTTGAAGACCGTACTTTGACCTATAATGGTTTACATTTATAAATTTTGACTTGGATGGAGAGTTGTCTCATTGGCACTCATACCACATCTTCTTATATCTACATACAAGAAGTTTAATATAGCAATATGTCAACGCAACTGTCCGAAGACAAAAAAAACTCATTAATAATTTTCCACGTTCCTCTGTGTTTTTGTATATTCAAAAATTCAGCGTTGATATCATATTCATGCGAAATTTTGTTTGAATTCGTTCACAACTTTCTAGATTCGAGGAAGCGTTGAGCTTGACACATATTATTAAAGCGTTTGTCCTTCATGGAAAAAAATGTATTGTTAAAAAGTTCTTATTGACATTTACCCAACATTTTTTTTTTATTTAAGTCAAAACTTATACATGTATGTTCTGACTATCTGGCTTCGAATTATAACACATATTAACGTTATTGATTAGTTCTTGCGAAAATACATTTATTTCTTAGTATGTTACGAAAGAGTTTAGGTGGGCAATATTCTATCACACATGTTTTAATGTATTTTTTTAAGGTCTGATGTTATGTCTCATGTCTGATAATACCATCTTTGCTAGGCAAAAGGTTTTATTAACGTGTATCCCCTTCCGAGACAGACGATGGATGATACACGAGGGTCTGGATGCAGTTTACAGAATAGATAAAGGCAACAGTAGTATACCGCTGTTCGAAACTCATAAATCGATAGAGATAAAAACAAATCCGGGTTACAAACTAAAACTGAGGGAAACGCATCAGATATAAGAGGAGAACAACGACACAACAAAAACACAACATTAAAATGTAACACACACAGAAACGAACTATAATATAACAATGGCCATTTTCCTGATTTGGTACAGGACATTTTAAGAAAAAAATGGTGGGTTGAACCTGGTTTTGTGGCATGCCAAACCTCCCGCTTTTATGGCAAGGTTAAATATAACATTAAAAAGACAACATTACATGACAGGACTACAAGTAAATGGGAGAACATATAGGACAAAGAAACACACGAATAATAGCTAACAAAAGGTACTAGGTTTAAAATTTAATACGCCAGACGTGCGTCTCGTCCACACAAGACTAACCAGTGACGCTCAGATGAAAAAAGTTTGAAAGCCAAAACAAGTACAAAGCTGAAGAGCACCGAGGACCAAAACTTCCAAAAAGTTGCGCCTAACACGGCCAGGGTTTTCTGCCTGGGACAAGAACATCCTTATTATTTAGAATAATTTATAATTTTGCAAACAGTAAATTTTATAAAATGACTATATAATAGATATACATGATAAAACCGAAGTGGGACTAACTACAGAATAAAAACGGATACATTACATAAAACAACTTAATCCAACACATAAAAATACACAGCCGAGTTAGCCAAAGCCTCAACGCACAAAGTGACGTCACATAGAGACTACAGAAAAATCGACCAAAAATCATATAAAATAAAAATAGAGAAAAATAGGCTTAAAAAGTAAAGAATACAGAATAATGGGGTGCTAAAATATCAAGAATATAGAATAATAGCAAAATTAATAAGAATAGAGAAAAATGACTTAAAAATTAAAAAGACGGAATTGAAGGACCCAAATCCAGCAGACCCTCATACATTTAGACGAAAATGAAAAAAAAAAAACTGGAACAGGTCAAAATATTCATATGTGTTTGTGTTCTTTCACTTTCTATAATAAAATCTAACTTGACAACAATATATAATAAGAAAATATGAAACATAAATATATCACAAGTTATAATGTTACCTTAACACTTACCTATTTTAACGGTATAATTTCCAGGCATCCATTCTTCGCATGGTCCTTGTGTGGGGTCACAGTCAGGATCGGGTTGAGCTTTTAGTTTAACTGACTGAGAATACGATCCTGCGTCGGCCAGTTCATTTAAAAACGAACCCTCTGTAAAAATGAAAAAAAAACAGCCATATTGGTTTATCAGACCTAATGCTTAGCTGGTAGTTTGTATATTGTTCTCATTTGTATGAAATTCTTATATCTGAAATTATATGTACATGAGAATTGTAGCTCTCTTTTTGACCGTACTTTAATGTGTAAATACTGATTTGTCATAAGGAACCGCTTCTGTCACTCACTGGTGCATTTAGTCAGTTCTTGCGTTCCATTGACTGAAAGGAAAAATGAGAGATTGGTGTTCTCCATGATGGCATAAGTAATTTGGTTATATGTTGCACATTTAGATTGACCAGCGAGTATAGTAAGTTTTTTTTATTGCAACATTTGAAAAAATATAATTATTTTCAACAAAAGTAATTCAAATCATTTAATAAACAATCCAGTATATACATGACTTACCTACTGGAATATGGTCTACTGTTTCTACTTCTAAAACAATTTCGCCGGTACCAGTGCCGTTTACTGAGACATATGTGTAGTCAATAGAAAACTGTCCTGTAATATTTAGAAAATTTATACAGCAATAAGCTGATGATCGATGCAAATATAGATATGATAAAAATCGTCGTAAGATGCAAGTTCTATAACTTATTTAACTAAACTGTTACAATCTTGCAAAACTAGCGAACCTTATCATTTTTCAACATGTTTTATACTTGTGAATGTGTATAAGAGAATATTTTGTGAAGTTAAGTAAATTTCAGCATATAGGGTGAAGGGTCTAGGAAAGAGGTTTACGTTTCCTTACTCTTTTCCGCTTTATTAATATCACATAGGAAGAAACAAATCTGCGAGTCTGTCTATACTAGTTGCTAGCTATACACGAAGCCATGCACAAGAATATTTCTACGATTGATTAATTATATCATATCGTTTTAGCGACAGCTAGACTACAAATACTGGGAGGGTGTGGCGATAAATTGTGTAGGCATTCATTTGTCTACAAAAACAAACAAAAAAAATCGAAAAGTTGGTATGCAAATTTAGTCGTTGTAGTTTTTAAACTATATTTTGCCATTTTGCTTGGACCGCGAATATACTTTCCGTCCAATGGCAGCTAGTGATACGGTACGGACATGATTTAACAGATACAAATGTCAATTTTCGCTTGATGAATTATATAGCTGTACTTAAACTCGGATTGCAACGATTTCAGTAAAAGTTAACCTATAAGAGTTTGACTGCTTAATGAAAATAATAAGAAGGTGTGATATGATTGCCAATGTAAGACAACCATCGACCAGACAGCAAATGAAGTGGAAGTAAGCGGAAACGGTTTTAAGTCCTCTTTGGTCTGTGTTCTGCAAGGTGTCATGTATATTCCCTCCAAAACTGTAGATCTCGAATATTTCTTATAAAGACTTTTCAAGTACGACGTGTTCGCCTTTTTTTAATGAAAACCTATGAACATATGAACCTTTTATACATGTAAGAAAAATTAAAGATAGAATGAAGATTTTCCATTTTTTTAAATCAAATCCAAATGTTGTTACATAAAAAGAAATGAAATATGAAATACATGTATAAAATATCGGGTACTAGTATGTGTGACAACTCTGGCAAATGTCACATGTCCGATCAGAGATACACCAACAAGGAAAGACCATCCAGACAGGTCCATCTGATAAACAAGAAAGGTTATAACTCTCGTATTTTGATAACATTTATACACTTTTGTACATAAACACCAATGTTATAATTTATAACTGGAAATTAAGATTACAATAAACATAACATTTACCTTGAGGTCCAGATTTAGGAGTGACTGAAAGTTGTGTTATTTTGGCATCACCATCGTCTTTTACAGGACACAAATTCATCTCTTCACAGAAATATATTGGATCTAAGTCGGCCCTGCAAAATTAATGGGTAGAAGTTGATAAAAACAAAAAGGAACGAACAAAAATATGCAGATAACTCTACCTGAGTATCTCGTATTTTAAAATTTCAACGCTTTTAGGGAATATTTTAAGGCAACTAAATTTTCTTAATTTCCATATACAAACTACAATTAAAATCATAAAATTCCCTAAAGTCTGGCCATTTACCTGGAGTACATAAGTTCGTCGCGTTTTATTATTATGGTTCATTGGGTCCCAGTCAATTAATCGGTCTCCGCTAGTCCGTCCGTCCGTCCGTTACAAATCGTTTTTGTAACTTTAAACCTCCTTGTATTGCATTGATACATATGCCATGATTACTCACCAATACAAGAAAGTGTGTTGCGTACAAGGAAGGAAATCGCACATTAAAAGCCACGGTCAAAAGTTATTTCAACTTATTATTTTATCTGTTTTCGCTCTATATATTTGGAGTTCGGCATTGAAACTTGTCATTATAATTCCACACTACTAGAATGTGTGTCGTGCACAAGGAATAAAACGTGATGGTCAAAATGTGAGTTCAACTAAGCTTTGCCTGTGCATATGTACAAAATTCGTTTTCGCTTTCTAACTTTTAAACCCCATTTGAATTCGGTAATGGAGCTTGACATGACTATATATTCAACTACTAGAATTTGTGTCGCATTCAAGGGAGAAAACCGCCCATTGAAAATCGTTGTTAAAAGCTCAGTTCAACTTAGTCACCACTGTTTAAATTCAAAATTTTTTTCAGATCGTTTCAGCTCGCTAAACCCTCCCATCACTACCCTCCTGTTTTGGTCACTCTTTAAGTTTTCTGTGTTCCGTTGTATGGACTATTTTGGTCCGTTTGTCTTTATTTGACTTATGATTTTTGATTGACCTGTAAGTATCTATTTAGTATGATTTATAATAATTAACATTTCATTATATTATCATTTTATTGTATTCTTTTTAAAACTCACTTTTCGATAAGTTTGATGAATTCTTCAATGCCAGCAATGTCACATATGAGATCACAAACTTCACCGAGAGCCTGGCTTCCTGTTTTCTGTGCCAGAGCACTGCATAATGCTCCACAAGTGCCGACAACTCCGCCCTCTGTAAGCATACAATTGAGAATGGAAATATTGTATATATTGACCAATCTCAAGACATACAGGGTTACCCTAATTATCATATATATAAAAATAAGGAGATGAGGTATGATTGCCAATGAGACAACTATCCACCAAAGTTCAAATAAAGTGGATGTAAGCAATTATAGGCAACCATACGGCCTTCAACAATGAGAAAACCCATACCGCATAGTCGGCTATAAAAGACCCAGACATGAAAAATATGAAACTATTCAATTGAGAAAACAAACGGCCTAATTAATAACAAAACAATTAACCAAAAA
This sequence comes from Mytilus coruscus, assembly GCA_017311375.1. Lineage (NCBI taxonomy): Eukaryota > Metazoa > Mollusca > Bivalvia > Mytilida > Mytilidae > Mytilus > Mytilus coruscus. The sequence goes on along the minus strand of CM029599.1, from coordinate 45,518,292 downwards.
CAAATATGGCAGACATGAACCAACGACAACCACTGAACTATAGGCTCCTGACTTGGGACAGGCATATAAAGAATGTGGCGGGGTTAAACATGTTTGTGAGCGCGCAACCCCCTCCCCTAACCTGGGACAGTGGTGTAACAGCACAACATAAGAACAAACAATAAAAATCAGTTGAAAAGGCTTAACTCATCAGATCGATACAAAGATACAAAGCAGAAAAACATAAAACAAAAACACAGATCGGACGTCGCAGGGTATTAATCCACCCCTCATCCCTAACAACAAAAAAGACACTAAGGACAAATCTGAGAGTACTCGCAGTTACTCACAGCTAATATATGTATGTTTAAAACGCCTGTCAAATATATATGTATATGGTAGTAAAAACAGAAAAACCAAAGAATACGTAAAACTGAAACCGGTTTGAATATATGGAAGCGGATTCGTTTTCGTACTATAAATGAGATACATTCATAATCTTCCGAATGTAGAGTTTTCTGGGTATCAGTATTGCCAAATCTGCAGCTTTAAGCACTTTTGTTGTTTATAGTTTCCTCTGTTGGGTTGCTGTATAATCACACCTGTTATCCCGAACCGTCACCCCACACTAGATGGAACATAATTTCAAACTATACTTACGCAGAATCAGATTGAGAAGGGTGTTAATAGCCTGTCCGGTAAATGATACACAAGTTGGACACAGATCAGCACCAACTTTGTTGTATGGATCTCTGTATTCTATTTTCTGAAGGAAGCTGTGTGCAACTTTTTGATTTGGTCTATCCCTCAACAGCGACATTGCTGTTGACTGGCAAACCAACATCAGTGCTATGCCTACACAGAATGCCTGAAAAGAAGAAGATAGATTTTGAATTTAGTTGCAAAAGATACATTCTGTCTATATTCTATTGTTTTAACCTGAATGTACTCCGTTTAGTCGAGACTTCAACATTTTTTTTTCGAGAAATACACATGTACTACCAGATGATTTTAATTATTTGTTTCGTTGGGTTGCTTTTATTGAATTTATCCCACATCTTCTTTTGTTCATACCATTTTGTTTTGGCCGACGAAAGAACCCAGGCTGCACAAAAATGGTGTAAAATGATGAAAGGGTGATGAAACCCAGAAATTTAGAAAAAAAAGAATAAATAGCAGTATATACGTTAATGTTAATTACGGAAATCACTTTGAAAAAAATATATATATATAATATAATGATTGATATTTCAAATGGTCTTGCGTTGTAGGTGGTTATACTGGACTGTTAGTCCCGAGTGTATCATATGCTCAGAACGTAGTCAGTACTTCGGAGCTGACATGATTTTATTTTATAACATATTTTTCAATAATTCTCGGTTAATAAATCGAGATTTTTTTTTAGAAACTAAGGTTCCAAATCCCTCAGGCAAAGTTGACCTTAGATGAAATTTACTATTCTTTTTATGTCCCTTTTGGTCATAATGCTCCTAGCCTTTCTACGCATGCATGCATCCCTGGTTTTCAAATTTTGAGGTCTAAACGTTCCAGGTGAAGGTAAATCCAGAAAAGCACTTCGCACATACGGAAAGTGTTATATTTTTTCATAGATCTGTTAAGATTATTTTCACAATTTAAAAACAGGAAAGAGTGTTTGCATTGCTGCATAAATCTTACCTTCATTTTCTTATAACTAGATACTAAAAAGTGGTAAGACTTGTGCAAGGGAGTCCTTTTATAGTAGAGAGATAACAGTTATAATCTTTTGTTTATTTATAAATACCAAAGTTTCTAGATCTTGAATCAAAGGGCAAACATACTTAATGATAAAATGATAGGAACGAAATTCGGACATCTATAACACATACGATAAAAGACAAGTTTATTAATAATATAGGTCAGAAATATTTTAAAAGATATTCGCACATTAAGAAATGTGTCTGTAAACGAGGCCAGAATTGCTCTGTTTAGTATTGACTTACTCACGTGTACTCTAAAATTATGTACTTAAATTGGACTTAACAGTACGTCTGGAAAAAGGAAAGATTGCAAGTACAAATGAATGCTCTATAGTTTTAGCTTTGGTTTTCATGATTGACTGCTTTCCACGATCGTTGCATTGCTTATACTTATATGCATGGTTGAAGACCAATGCACATACATACGATGTGTTCAGTCAATGTTCGTTCACGCCGTGACATTTTGATAGGACGGTGACCATTCGTTTGAGTGCAAATAGATCACTGTTCTACTGAAGCCATTGGTATTGGATGTCTCAAACAGCAGTGCACTATGACTTAACATACAATCAGAAAACATGAACTTAGCATCTTGAAGAATATGACTGGTGGACATTTTTACAATTGCAAATGAAGAGAATAACATATCACATAAATGAAGATCGCGAGATTTAGGATTTTATGTTTAATGGAAGACACTTCTGTCTTCGAAATAAAATATGTTTGCTATTTTTCCTCCTCGGTTTTTATAGCCCACAAAATCCAAAAGATAGACTACACCCAATGTAAAAGGTATCAATAGAAATATCACACAATTCACATATGACACAACCCTTTTGATTTATTTTCTCGTTTTAAGCATATTTCCATAAATATGGTTTGAAGAGTTAGTAAAATGAATCGATTAAATTTTTTTTTACGAACAATTTGTTTATAAAAAATATTGCAAATTCAACGAATTCACAGAAAAAGTGGTTGTGTTGTGACTTTTAATATTTCTTTTTTGTTTTGCGTATTTCAATTATGATGCATTAGAATATATTTATTCAATGATTTCATGATAGGGTATTGAATGTATTATTTTATCCCGAGTTGGGTAATTATTAAGTCCCGGCCTCCCTCAGTGTGGCCCTTATTTAAGCCGTTGGTTTCGTGCAACGTACGATATTCTGGTGCGCGAATTTAGTTGAAAAATTATTGTGTTTAAGGAGCTCCTGAAATATTTCAGGACCCCCATAATTCCAATATTTTAGGAGATCCTGAATTCGAAATCGGAATGATAGAAATCCTGAAATATTTCAGGAGCTCCTTCAATACAATAATTTTGACTAAAGTTGTGCCTTCTACGAGATTAACCATTCATATCTATTTATTTTATTGTGTTTAGCTAGGGTTGGTACAAAGGGTTGTTATTCGCCTTGTTTATTGCAAATAGGTAAACGCAACTGACCATGGGGCGATGTCTTTGGACGTTTCTGTATTCTTTGATTTCAAAGTTAGACCATTTTGAATCTCTTCTTTAATTTGCTGGTATTGCTAATTACTTTATTGAGTTCTTTATAATTTCGGTTAGCACCCCTTTTAATTTTCACTATTATTTATTGTTTGATCCATTAATTCTCTATTCTGTAGGGAAACAACAATCAATATACATCATTCAATTTATTCTTTAAACCTGGGACTATTATAATTCAATATATTATGTCCCAGTGTAAACCCAGAAACGAACATATATATATATATATTTATCTGGTTAACCAAGGAATTGTATATTTAAAAGGAATGGAAACACGGCCGACTTCAAAGAAAATTGTATGATGTATCTCTGACTTGGGTGGTGTGTTAATTACATCCCGTCGCTCTAACTGGCTCATTACTTATCTGGCAGTAGTTATCGAACTTGGTCATTTTAATCATGAAATGAAACAAGGAATTGTCTATTTAGATATACAATTCATTAAATGAAATAAACAAAAAATACAACCTTAAACAAAGTTACTTCTGAAAAACTTTTTATATAAAATATACAGTTCCTTGGGTAAACCTCATCTGGGACTATTATATTAGTATAATAGTCCCAGACCTCATCCAGATTCTGTTACGTCGTAACTTAAATGACTTTTCAAGACCGCACATAACCTCTCTTTTACAACCCTTTTCCTGGTTTCCCGTTTTTCCGAAATTAATGTCAGTGACAATACAATGGGCTGGCAATTTCATATCCTTAAAAATAATGCATTCTACAGCCCAAAATGATCCAAAATTAAAATATAAATTCCCGCGTTAATCAACTTTCATCACGTGACTATCTCCAAGGTTCCCTCATTTGCATAAAACTGTTTAGACATGGCTGCCGCCATCTAACTTCGAACACCTGTTGTGTTTCTGTACACGCAATCATGCTACTATCCGATTAATAATATATAGCGTTGATTTCCCATGATGGCAGCTACAAGAGATGATTATAAGCTTGATTTAGATAACCGTAAACAAAATGTTTTCGTGACTCAGTTGCACGAAAGGTAAATAATTCATGAAAATTAACCCTAAACCTCAGACAGATAGCGATGATTATACAACGCTATTATTACTTTACAAGACAGATTGGTGGTTAAGCAAATTAGAAAGTAATGAATCACTGATTAGTTAAATTCTCATGAGGGGGCCACTATTTTATAAGAAAATAGTTCTGAAATGATTCGTAGCATGCCCAATTTGCAATTGAAGTAACTCTTTTGTGACTTGTTCTTTAGAATGAAATATATCTTGCCCATTCCATTGATAGAATGTAAAGCAATATAAATTGTGAGCTTATCCTCAATATGCAGCTAGGTTGTCCTAAATATGCATGAAATAATTGTGATTCGACATTAAGTCAACAACAAGTGTTGGAAGCTCTTTTATATTGAAATTTTACTAGGTTTCACTGACCGTCTTATTTTGACACTGTGAGTGAAACAAAATTATGCTGCATCAAGTTAAAGACATTTAACAATCTGCAATTGTATGATGCCTGTTGTCTGTCAGTGTTAGTCTATCACCAGTTGTGTCTCATCAACTGATTTTCAGAGGAGTCACAAAACAGTTGTTGCTAGTATCTAGCATTTTGAGCATCCAACATTTTTTTTGGGGTTCATGTTGCTCAATCTTAAGTTTTCTGTGCAGTGTTTTGTGGACTGGTTGTCTTTTTTTCTTTTTGACAGGTTTTCTTTGTCTTCTTGAGTACTCTTTATATGTGTTATTCGATTGTAATAATTTTTGGGGAGAAGTAAGGGTTCTGAAATTTTGATTCAGATTTATGTATACAAAAGCTTGACATAATTGTAATGAATTTCATTTCATTGAAAAGAATCCATCATATACCATTTTGACAAAACAAATTTAAAAATTCTGCTGCCGTTTTTTTATTTTAGGATGAATATGATAAAAAAGAGCTTATATATGCAAAAAAGCTGAAGTAAGTATCAAGAAAATAAAAATCCCTTTAAAAATTAAATGGTTGATTCCAAAACACATATATACCTTTAATTTGAACATAAAAAAGATAGTGTGGTTATATTGATAACAATGACAATGATTTCTTACGAACATTTCTGAGACAAAACTTACAATTTTTCACAGAGAATTTGAAGATGAGGTCACTGCTTTCCCAGTTGTCAGTGAGTCAGGAGACCGACTTCTTGAAACAGGGGTCAGAACTCTGCAGAAAACTTTATTATTAAAGAAAGAGGTAGAGGTGGCGAAAGTTGATGCAGACTTAGAAGAAGCCAGGAGACTCTTCAGACAACGTATGGAAGAATGTGCACAAAGGAGAATACGCATACAGAAAAGAAGACAGGAGGTATGGTTGTTGTTAAAGATTTCTTTACAAGACTGTTGTGAAATTAAAGATGACAGTTTACAGTTTAAACACAAAAACCTAAATATAATTGCAACTGGACATTAAGCATGCAAACAGCTACAATGAAAAAAATCGTACAATCAGGTATCTTTTTGGTCAAGCCAGTTGCTCAAATCTCAGTGGTAAGGAGATGTAAGAATGAAGTCTTCAGATAGCTCTTTTTCCCAAAGCAACAAATATGGACTCAAACAAAATTTTGCCAAATTTCATTTTCATGAATGAAATTGTTTTTAGATGGTTGATAACTTATATAGTTGTAACTTTTGAAATTAATGGACCATTAAATTTAGATTTATCATACATTTCTTGTACCTGCTCCTTTCCTATTCTATTAAAGATATTTAAAAAATCAATTGGTTGATTGAATAGACTATTTATTACTGTCCAGTTCTCACTTAAGCACTAACACATATATTTTTCATTACAGATTAAACATCAGATTGCTGACTGTGATAAATATATCAAAGAATATGATGCTAAAAGGAAGAGGGCCATTCAGAAATATCAAACAGAAGTCATTTCAAAAGAACAGAAAACACAAGAACTTGAACAATTTAAAATTGAACTGGAGGAGTACAAACAAAGGTTTAATGTCATTTATTGTACATTTTCTCTCTATTGTTTTCTATGATGCTTTCAAGTATATACAAATTATTTCTAATTTTGATAGTAACACAAAAAATTGTAAAATTAGAGGGTTTAATTTGAAAATGTATTTAGTTTATAATTTTTTGACAAACTTGATTTCTGTAGCTCAAAGATAATATGAATTGCTGATTATACCATTTTATTGATAAACATTATTTACAGAAAGGACAACTTGTATTCACAAGGGAGATAATTCAGTTTAAACACAATATCAATCATTTTTAACAAGAATGCACTAGTTTGTTCTCATACTAAATACATGGAATATGTTAAAAGTATAGAACATTTAAAAAGTAGTAACAGACTATAAAATTTTATTGGTGTATCCAAACATTTAAAAGCAGTAATTGACTATCAATTTTAATTGGTGTATTTATGTGTATAAAGAAGTGTTCCTAATCTTTTAAATTTTAAAAATCACCTCAGTGGTCGTATGGTTAGGTAGCATACTAGCCTCAAGTGCAGGAGGTTGTAGGTTTGATTCAAAGATTTGAAAATTAATATTTGCCGCTTCTCTACTAAGTCTTTTATGTTTAGGAGTAAGAACAAAAACTGGTTAGCCAAGAGTCAAAATAATGTGTCAGGTAGGGTGACATCTCTTCCTGCAGAATATTACTTTGTAAAAACTAGCAAGTTAAGAATGAAGCCCAGTATGTCTGTCTAGTACAATGTAGGGTTCATATTCATTTCACGTGTTCATCATCATCAATATTTTAAAGGGCTATGTTTTCCCTCTTGTAGTGCAAATATTTCCTATTTGAAAATTAATTTTATGAATTATATATTTCAGACAAAGGTACCTCAGTGAAAAAGTAGAGAGATTTAAAAAGTATTCAGATTATATGATCAGTGTTACAGAGGCTATGCCTGATGGTAAGCATTAACTAAGACACAAAATATTATTAGAATTTTATAATTTTAAAAGATATTTTCATTTTCAACATTAAATTGAAAATCATCTGTTTTTTTTTTTTTAAGAAAGAAAAAGCTCACACAAATGAGTTATGAAATTCATAATGCATGAAATGATGGCATAACTCACTCATATATAACACTTTTTTTAAAAATAAAATTTTAAACATATATAATCAAGTCGAGAAAATACAATTCATTTTTATATATATGTATATGTATATCATATGATTTCTCAGGGAGAATATGATAAGCCCTTGTTTGCAGTTACAATATGCATATTTACATCTGAATGCAGATTTATTTTTGTACTGTTAACCTGACATATCCTATTCAATTTTATTTTTTATTGTTCGAACAATCATGCATGCAACTCTCTTGATTATAATTCACAGCAAAGCTCAAAGTAATTTATGAAAAGAAAGCCTGTGCATTGAAATTTTTATAGGGGATTACAGTTTACCATACCATAGCCCAAAATATTCACAAAAACATAGTAGACCACAAGAGATTTCAAACAAAACTAAGTTCTCCATAGGCTTGTGTTTTCCTCATAATTTGCAACGGATTTTGACTTCAGCTTTTGAAATTAACTTAGATTTTGATATAATTGATATTTTATATGAAGATAAGTTTGTTAGAACATTATGAGTTCACAGTAAACTCATTGAATATTAAATGATAAGTGATCATAAAAAATTGATATTTTGATTATAGCACAATCCAGGTCACATTTCAGAGGTATTTATTTACACCTTGGTATGGTTTTTTTTTGTAAGAATAATAAATTTTAGCGGATGCATTTACTTAGATTATAATTTTTATTATGCAGTTATGTATTAATGAAATAAAGCTATGCTTTTAATTCTTCCTTCCTGTAGCTTATTCATCTGGTATTTAGTAGGAAAAAACCATTTACAAAATCCTTGTAGATGTAATTGGTCTAATTACAAAACTAATAAACAGAGGACTTTTATTTGTAGATTTGATATTTATTTTGTGTATATAGGTTTTAGTGTATGATTTTACTATTTACCATTAAGTTAAGTATATAAGTCTGAAAAAAAGAAAAATGTGACCCCCCTGTCCAGTGTCAAATTAAGACATTTTATCAAATTTGTATTATGAACTTCTGCAAGAAAGTAATTAGTGAATAAATAGTACATAAGTGTACATTCAATTAGGAACTGTGTCTCATTGGTGCAGATTGAAATTGTGTATGCCCTGCCTACGACAGTGAGGGGTGGCATTATGTTTTCTGGTCTTTGTATCCATCCCGTTACGTATCAGACTAAAGTTTTTGGTCAAGGTAGTTTACCATGAAGTTGCGGTCACATATTTATGAAGCTTAGTACATATGTTCATTTTGATGTGAACTTTTTAGAATATATATGCCAAATATTTTATCTTCTAATCTCTTTCTGTATTGTAACTTCAATTTTTCATATTTTAGTCTTTATCTTTATTTATGTACAAATATCTGCACCTGCATGTGATGATACAATTAAAGGTATATTATACTGCAACCATGCTATGTAGATTGTGAAACTGTATGCACTGTATAAAAATTGTAAAAGACAGTAACTTAAATTGAGAATGGAAATGGGGAATATGTCAAAGAGACAACAACCCGACCAAAGAGCAGACAACAGCCGAAGGCCACCAATGGGTCTTCAGTGCAGCGAGAAAATACCGCACCCGGAGGTCATCCTCAGCTGGCCCCTAAATAAAATAGACTGACTGTATATACCGGTAAAGTAATAGTGGTCTTTTAAGAGTCTTGGCCTGTGGTCAGGATCTCTTTAACCTTGTAAGTATATCTAAACTTTAAATGTTATAACATAATAAGCAATTGAACTTAATCATCATTTTATATTATAAAGTCATTTTCAGATTATTATAGCAGTTGAGGACAACTCTCACTTAATGTTATTGTGTCATTTGTAGATTATATAGCAGCTGAAGATAAGGTGAAAGGATTAATGATGAGGCATAAAACCTTAAGTGAATCTAATAAAGATCTTATTGATAACCTAGTCAATATGGGTGATGAGGTTTGTATAGATCAAATACTGGCCCATTCAATGTAGATTGTAATCCTATGATGGATTGAAGTTTAATGTCCAGTGGCAAATATTGCATATCAAGACTCAACATGTTAATGGCATGATATTGAAAAACACTGCTTTGTACTAAACCTACACACTGAAGCTGATTTTTAATGTGCTAGTTCACAAATTTTAACAGTCCATAGGAAGACATGTCACCTTCCTTGGACACACTATTCTGACTTTGAGCTGACTGGTCCTTGCTCCTTCTCCTAAATGCTGCACGCTTAGCAGTAAGGAAGCAAATACCATTTTTCAAGTCGTCGGTTTGACCCGGCCAAGATGAGGTTAGTTTGGATAAATATCAGGCCTATAAAATATGGATAATGAGGTAAGCATAGACGAATAACAAACTTAGTCAATATGGGAAAGTATGGGTAAATAACAGACTGAGTCTAAATGGGTAAGAGGGATATATAGTTTCTCATGTTAACCTTTTGTTCTGCAAGCAGTTTAAATCATTTTTAACGTTCTGGCCCACTGTTGTATAAGAGTGTCCACTAATGAAAGAAAGTATTGATAAATAGCAGACCTAGTCAGCATGGGTTATGATGTTTTCTGCTTAAAGAATATAACTTATACTTCTTGTCTCAAGACTACATATTGAACAATATATGTAGATTGTATTTATTGAAACAAAATTATTTGATATAATGAAAAGATTATGTCCTCAAAGTCTTATTTCAATTAAATTTTTTAATGATTTTAAAGAATTTTATTTTCAAAAGTTTAAATGCTATTCAACTTCAGGAAAAATTATTGGACATCTGTAATATAGATTTTCATTATAGATTGAAATACGAATAATTTTAGTTTTATAATAATTTTGTTTTAGTTGGACACATTACGACAAGAGTTTGAGAAAGAAAAATCAGAACATGATAAAGTGAAGATGTCCAACAACAGAATCCTATCACAACTACAGCAACAGCATGATAAAACACAGAATCAAAATAAACATGATGAACAAGAGATCATGTTAAATAAAGGAGATCTAAGAGAAAAGGTTTGCTTTCCACATTTCAAAAGTCCAGTTCTTTGTCATAAATGTTTTTAAATTGATTCAATGTATGACTGATTTTTGTAAAGAAAAAGATGATATATTAAAAGGCTAGATATATGAGTTTCAACATGCATCAAAATAAATATTGATTTGTTCTAATATTACTGGATTTATTTATTGTGATAAAAATATTTTCATGGGAGCCAATTTTCTTGGATTACAGAAAAAATGTATTTTTGCAGATAATTGATTTAGTGGTTTTGCCAAAGTTTGTCTAAAAGCCTATAGAAAATTTGTACTTTGTTGAACACTTAAATTTGTGATTCACCTACAGGAATGAAATTCGAGAGAACTGGTACCCAAGGAATATAAATGAATCCACAGTAGTTAGAAAGGAAATTATGTAGAAGAAACAAAGTGTAGATTTTTTTACTGTTTGACATAATTGTTTTTGTCCTGAATTTCTATATCAAAAATTACGAATAAAAGAAAGCTTCTAAAGTATATGTTTTTTTGAATGAAGCTTTTCATAAGTTGCATAGTTGGTGCTTTTCGGATTTTGACAGATTAGTTCACTAGAATATTATTTTATGCATTTGTAAAGTTAAAATAGCATATGCTTGTAATATGTGAACATCAAAACTTCAAAATTTAATATCATTTGTTTTATATAAATTAAAAATTAATCTCTATAAAATGGTTACAATTGTTTTGTTTTCTTCACATTTTTGTGTCTATTTTACAGCATGCAGATCTTGGTTTGATCGTCATGGCAATCAATAATATGGCTGAAGGTTGTAGAAAATACTATGACCCACCAGTAGAACAAATGAAGTTTCAAGATAAATTAATGAGAATAAAGGTAGGAACAGTTAATGCTAAACCAAATATACTGAGCAGAAAAGTTGAGCTACAAATATTTTTAATTTTATGTTTTATATCTCCAAAATAAATGAAACTGGTCGAGTACAAGTTATTGTCAGAAATTCAGTTTTTCTCAAATAATATTTAAAAAGGAACTCTTTCAGGAAGTATTCTTTAAACATAAAAAGGGTTACCTAAAGTTAGCATCATTAACTCAGACTTAAATTACTCTTTTTAACAATAAAAATAGCACGTTGATTTTGCTGGAAATTTTATTGGTTCGATGACCAGTTATTCACTTTTGAATCTTGCCATTAAATGATAGAATGTACGTTTAGTCAGGACATTAATGTTATATTTTGCTTGTAATTAACAAGAAGAAAAGAAGGTTTCAAGGGTTGTAAATTGAACAAAACACATCACCATTCTGACCATTAATTCAAATGCCTCCTTCAGCTCTGAATGTGAATTTTTTGTCACTTGAAATCAACCACTTACACTGTATCGAAGAGATGTATGAACTTTAATTTTGAAAATTTTAAATATTAAAAATTCTTTTGAAAGAAATTGTTTATTCTAAAGTAAGGTTAGATAGCGCTTTATCTTAAAACAGTAAGTTTTCAAAAATTGAGGAGGTCATATAGTCATGTCCCCACACGTTTATCTTTCCACGATGTGTTTAGTTTACAGACTACATAAAATTGAGAATGGAAATTGGGAATATGTCAAAGAGACAACAACCCGACCAAAGAGCAGACAACAGCATTTCCCTATCTTAATTGGGTCAAACTCTATGAGGTTTTTACAAATGAACTTTGAATATTTGTCTGAAGATATCAACAATTAAAGCAATGCTTCCGTTATTGAATAAAAGGACAGATGACAGTAACTGGTAATTGACTGTAACTAGTCCTCGACCAGTATTTCTATTCATAACAATGAAATAGCTAATAGTAAAAAATAAAATAAAACATAAGATGCAATTTTTATTCACAATTTTTTTTTCTCATTGTTGAAGGCTGTAGTGTCTATAATTGCTTGCATCAATTTCATTTGAACTTTGGTGGATAGTTGTCTCATTGGCAATCATACCACATCTCCTTATTTTTTATATTGTAGCAATATTTTCGACTCTATGAATAACTTCCTTAATTCCCATACATCACAAACCATGCCAAAAGTTTAATTTTTTTTCCCCATCGCTCAACATTATTGAAAATTGGTTTTCAGTTAATGGTTTTACTAGTAATTTTGGCACCCTTTATAGCTTGCTGTTTGGATGAGCCAATGGTGTTGAGGAGCCCTTGACCTTAACACTTTTATAAATTGTTACTTGGATGGAGATTATCACCCAAGACAAAGTCATGGGTGATAAGTTTTTCATCGATTGTGTTAATCACCCTAACACCTTCATCCAAGGGCAGTATGTTTTTTATTATACTGAATGCCTTATGATTTAAGTGTGCACTATGTTATTAGAAGGACAATTGTAAACAAATAAAGTCATAAATTAAGATAGTTTACTTATAATAAAAACAAAACAACGGAAATGATGTAGAAATAAGAATCGGTAAACCTCTGCCATAGCGGGTGTTAATTGATCCGAATCGGCAAACCTCGGGCTCGGGCAGGTGTTAATTTTAAGCATTAACACCCGTTGCTAATATTATCACATGTTGCTATGGGTGGGTTGGGCTTATGAAAGGTAAGTGAAAATTAAAAAATGCCGTGTGTCCAATGAAATGAATGGACAATATAAGAAATTTGCATAAAATATAATAATATAATTTGTTTTCTATCTGATGGATAGTTGTCTCATTTACAATTATACCACATCTTCTCATTTTTATATTTGTATTAAAGGAACATTTAAAAGACAGAATAGATGTATCAAAGATGGCAGGTGGTGGAAGTACTTTACAAGGCAGTGCCGATGTACATAAATCTAGACATAAAAAGAAAACGTAGCGCAAGTGTGTACAAGTGTGTGAAAATGTGAGTGAATGAACAAATGTTTTGTGCTGTAGAAAATCGCAAGAATAAAATGTAATTATTAATTCCCATACACTTTATATGCATGTGTATTTTTGATAAAACACACTTATTAAACAAATAGAATAAACTGCTATTAATGCTGGATTATTATAGTTTTTTCTGGATTTTTTTTTTAAATGTTATAAATTTCAACTTGATATTTTTATAAAAGTTTGAATTTGTCCATGACATTTTGTATTTTAAACATATTTTAATAGAAATCAACAATTTTATGGTATATTAGTTGCAGTCATATCAGCACAAGGTGCTAATAAAACGTTAACAAGAATGACCTTATTGACAAGTTTTTAGTCTGTTTACACATGTTTTGAATATTTTTTTTTATATGTGTTTTCACTTTGTTTAGACAAATTTTATCACAGATTTTGTTATCAGTGTTGTAATTTGTTTTGATGCTAACCCTTAGAACCAAAGATTTCAAATGTGCTAGATATAATCAGACAATATTTTTTATACAAATAACTTAAGTCTTTGCTTTTTGAATGCTGAGCATACCCTAGTAAGCTATGATAGTTTTTTTTACTGATAATTTTTCAGTTTTCTAATTATCCTTATCATTTACATTCTACATGCTATTAATTTTTTTGAAGATTTTATATTTGCAAAGAATTTAAATTTTAAAATGTCAATTTGTCATGCCTGATTTGAATATCAGTTTAACATTTCATTTTTTTTAAACAGATATTTAGAATATTTTATAGTAAGTCTTCATTTTCTAAACTTTTAATATAAATTTTGCAAATGATTTTTCTGACAATGCCCAAATATTCTTCTTCTGTTTTGATTAAATTTCTTGTATATGAAAGGTATACATGACAAATTTTAATTGATATTGTTTACCGTAGTTGTTATTGAAAATGAAAAACATGTATGTTGTTATAGAAGTGGCATTAAATAGTTCTACAAAGTTAGATTTTAGAAGATAGAAGAGCTAAACAATCCATTTCTTTTTCTATAAATGTCTTTCTGTTTGAATTCCATGTCTCCTGTATGGTCTATTCACACTTTTTAAAGTTTGTTGGGTGTTAACCTAATTTTCATGATTCAGTGATTCACTAAAAATTGTTGACCTATATTCTTGTTTACTTGAGTTCTAATACCTGTTGTCTCCTTTTTATTTTTGATATTGACCTAACACTTTATATATTATTATTCAGCCACTATAATCTACACAAGTAAGACATTTCTACAGTCTGCTTATTAGAGTAATAAATGTTAAATCTAATTTATTGGGAAAAATAACAATTATTATGTGAACCAGACGGCATTTATGATTTATGATATGTGTCTTCTTGTCTTCAAAATATTAGAATCAAACTGTATTAATTTTTTTATTTTAATCAAATGAATTATTTGAGGAAAGGTGTAAAACATGTTTTACAAGATAATGAAATATATTAAATTTTTGGAGTGTCATTGATTTCAGCTCAAATGAATTGTCAAAATTGTTGTATAAGCTTCAACAAATTGACATAACCCCAGTTCAAAAGAGATAATTTATAATTATTTAAATTGTGATATTTATTATATTTTATTTACTAATCTTCTTTTTTAACTGTTGTGCTACATGAACATCTGTAAAACTTTATAATTCAAGGACATCTAGAGTTGTTGTTTATTTAGAAATAAATCAATGCAAAATAGAACTTTAATGTTGAACAAGAAATCCACACTGCCAAAAAAAACTTAATATACTATTATGTCATTAAATTTGCATCAAATATTTTTTATGTCTAGATAGAACAGCTGTAAGTTTTTGTAGATTTTGAAGCTGTAACAAGACAATGACAATGGTCAGCAAATAGACGGCTTTCAAATTTGTGCACTTTCCTGTAAATTTCCTGTCACAATGTTTACGCTATTACATCAAAGTAAGAACAGAATGTTCGATGACATCGTTTACGCTGATTGACCTTCAGTCAACAGGTGTAACTCATTCATGAAAAAACTAACTCGAGACTGGTGTATGGAAATTATCCAAAACTTTCTTCATCATAAGTATAACCATAATAAGACACTTCCTTACTCATTAATTGAGCCATGATATTTTCCCTATGTATTAATTCTACCAATAATGTTTTAGTGGGTGGAGAGGTATGATTAAGTACCGATTTCTTTTAAATTCCATTTTTCACACAGACAGAATGACATATTTACATGCATGTATTATTGAAAGTTTTCAGGGAAAGTTGTATTTTTTACCAAGTTTGTTTATATAAAGTTTTATAAGTATTTGTGCTTTCATTTTACATCTTTTCTCCAACAGTTTCAGTTATAATCAAAATATTTGTGAAACAACAACTAATACGCAAGACACTTGCCACATAATTTTTTTGTAAGATGTATTTTTCTGTTTATATACTATTAAAATACTAGGTTGATACTAATGTTGATATTGAACTTTGACATACACATAAATGTATTTGTAGGAGATTCTGAAAATGACCAGATTGTTACCTGTTTTTTAATAATGTATAGACCTCTAGTACATGTCAACCTTATTTGAGTGTTATAATTAAGAAACTACTACAGTGACTGTGGTGTAGTTAGCTTCACAAGATTCCACTTATCAATGGTTTGTTAATACATTTGGAAATCCTTGATTTAAGAATAAGGATGGCTGTGTTTTTATATTATGGAGCTATGAAATTCATTAAGATTAAAGAGGTAATCATTACATGATGTCGGTAATAACAAATACAACAGCAACCCAACAACACAATCATGCTACTGGTTTTAGAAGCGAAAAAAGGGAAGACAAACCTGGAATGAGGCATAAATTCTAAAAAGAACATCCAAATGAATGAATACACCATTGTGGTTCTCAAATAACTGGAATGTTTTAGTTGAAAAATAAAATACATCTGGTAGGGAATGGAAAATTTATTGCTGTAATGATAAATACAGTTATCTAATATTTACACAATTTGTACAAATTTTATCAATATATTGTTATACAAATGTCTTAAAAATACACATGAAAGTCTATTTTGAATTTGTTATTTTTAGTCTTTTATCACATCTCCATAACACATAAAAAGGCTTAAAACTAATCAAGTTTTTCACTCAAAAAGCATCAAAATAAAGCAAGCTACATAATCATTGTACAAAAGATTTATTAACTTACAAATTGTGTGTACTATGGCAAACAAAATTTAGCACTAGGTTGATTGATAATAAACTTCTTTATTGACCCATGGATTTTGATATGAACAGATTTTAATATATGTTTGTTATCTTGGTGTAGGCTATTCTCTGTGCTTTTTGCAACATACAAATGCTATCAAAAGTAAAATGAGTTTTTATTTTTGCAAAACCAATCCTGTTGCAATATTCCCAATGATAGAAACATCCCAAAAATTTATAAATTATGATTTATCTAATTTGCATGTATAAGCAAACTTTCAACAAACATCAGAATCTTTTCTCCACTGAAACAATGGTACATTGTAGATGATCATGAGTTTATTGCCTATTTTTACATTTGAAAACTGTGGCATTAATGAAAATAATTTGGGTTACAAAGATGAAATAATTGCTTTTCTCCAAAGCTTAAATACATTTCCATGAAATGACATCAACATATAGTATCCAACAGAAAAAAAAAAAAATTATATACTCCAAATTATTTCATTGTCATAAATGGAATACATTTTACATGTGGAATTTGAAGGTAAGAGTCAATAACTGACGATTAACAAAAATAGTAATTCACCATGTCACTCATATATATTTTATTTATATCACTCAACTTATGTTAGCAGCTAAATTTCCAGTGATTGGCCAATTCTGCTTAAAAGAAAATCATGAGTTGAAACCAAAATTGGTCTGAAATAACTTGAGTCAATCAAATGTAAAGTAATCTGAGCAATCTTGATTTGAATAACTTCAAAATGTTTAAATATCTCTAGGAAAAATCCATATTAAACTGACCAGTTGCAAGGAAATTAGTTATGTCTACTGTAGATTCATTTACTCTTGTAGATATCAATTTTTGCAGATTGAGGAAAAAATGTATTTTCGTAGATATTTGATTTTGTGGTTTTGCCAAAGTCTGCATACAAGCCTATAGAAAATTTGTAATTCGTTAAATATTTAAATTTGTAGTTCAACTTTACCCACAAATACCACGAAAATTAGTATACACTGAATAATAATGCATTCACAGTATATATTTACTGAAATAAGGTTTTTTTATCAGATAAATATAGTATTTCACACACAATTATGTTTCACATCTAAACCAGTTTGCAACAGTGCAAAAAAAAGGTAAACAAAAAAGCACCAAGCTGAATTCTGAGAAAGAATGAAAATCATCAAAATAAGGAATTTCATGGACATTTCAATGATTAAATGTTAGTTTGTTCCATTTACAAGTATAAGGTATAAAGGGAAGGCATATTTTATGTAAAGTAGAAAAAATTGTGACCGGAGCTCAACCTCCCTCCCCTTTGTTAAATAGATATGGCAAAGTCTATATTTTACTGTGGGAAATTCAAGATGTCATTTGGATGAAAAAATATAAACTGTTAACACAGAGATAAGTCTCGTCTTTTTTTTATTTTGATAGTGAAATGCAAATGTTGAAATTAAAATAACAATGTTATGGAAAATATTCAAAGTCAATGGACTATAACTGAAGATACAGGGGCAAACAATCTCCATAGAAATGAGATGTGCCAATGCTTATACAACTGCATACCAAATATCATTGACCTACCACTAGTGATTCCCCATAAACTGAAATTAAACTAATACATGTAATTTAAGCAAAAGTTTCAAAGTCAACAAACCATGACTGAGAAGGCGGGGCCAAATACATGCCATGGAAATGAGATGTGCCAAAGCTAATACAACTGCCTACCAAATATCATTGACCTGCCACTAGTGGTTCCCCTAAAACTGAGGTAATCACAAACTAATACATTGTTGACGCTGCAGAAGCTTCCGCCAAAGCCGTCGGAAACAGCATACCTAAGTCTCGCTTTTTGACTCTGTCAAGGCCAGACAAAAATTGAAGGTACACAATGCTAACAGATACTAAATAATCTTTGATAATTTAAAAAAAATAATTGAAATCCTACCACTGTTTTCAGAGGTGTCAGGGATACAAGTGTTGACACACTAACCAACAAACAGATGGACACAACAATCACTCAAATATTTTTTTCTGGCTTCAATTTAGACTATAATAAAGAAATGTCCATAGAAATAACTTTAAATTTTTGGTTTTATATTTTTTACTGAGAAAAATTTCATACAACACAATAGCAGCATTTAAAATGTTCATTCCATGGAAATTGCAGAGCTGTATGTGCACCCTCTTATATTAACTTGTTTTCATGAAAAACATAATTTTCCTTCCAATTTGGTTGGTAAAATGATGAAAACTATTTGTCTTGCTATGTTGAAGAATTGGTTTGAGTACTTTATCAAATAATCTATCCATCCCTATACCGTATAGCGGGTTATTTTCGAGGTGTAAATTTCGCGATTTAGGGGCAACAAAGTATACGAAAAATATTGGCGGTTTTATTTTGGTGGAATCTTTACTTCCAATTAAATATTTTATGGATACTGAAATGGTTGCAGTTAAAAAGTTTAAAAATTGACAAACACGGGTCTATTGTTAAGGTTAATGATTGTTTTACCTGCATGACGCCTTATTTATTGATTATATTTTGATACAGTTAATCAATAGAATACCGTACTTAGTTATTTGTCACAGGTGTACAAACTTCTTGTAAATGTTACGGTTGATTAGTTACGAAATTGACCGGACCTTTGATGTACTAATTAGATTATAAAATTATTATGAGTGACTTGCAACTCTTATATAATTTGACACTAACTTATAAGGATAATATACCTGACAAGCTTACCTTACACTCTTATATTATTATTTATTTTATAAGGTAACCAATTATAAACTAATTAACACCTGATAGCCAGTGAACATTTGGCATTTATATTGTTTAAATTAAGATAAACCGTTATTGATCCGTCGAACAGGAAAAATAGATAGTTTACAAAACGCTTTAGCTATTAGAAAGTATCGAACGATGCATAAATTTTGAATTTATTTTCGCGATTTCTCTGACCCGCCAAAATAAGCGAAAATAACCCGCTATACGGTATGTACTGTACTGTATAGTACATTGAACAGACCTTAAAGCACATGGAATAAATATATCTGAAACTGACATGATGAAAGATTTCAGTAAGCATGATTAAAAAATTGGTAAACCGAACTCTAACAGATTTAAGTAACAGTACTCATTAAGTTCTGGAATAGTTCTATTATATTAAATAATGAGACAGATAACAAAAACCATAGAAACAAATAAAACAGTTTCAAGTACAAAATATCATTTAAATTGAGATCAACAGCAGACACAGATTTCATAAACAAATGTTAAGCAAATAAAAATAAATATGTGCTTATCAAATAAAATTAAAAAGGGTTTTAAGATTCAGGTTTATTAAATTTAGTTCATATTTTAATATTGACATAGAATATTATAAAAGTTGCAAAATACATTTCTGTTTTCAATCAAACATTTAACAGAATTGCCATATATTAATTTTATTTAATTAAAAATATAGTAAAATGCAAAATCAGTTTGTAAATGCCCTTGACTTAAACTAGTGCTTATATCAAACTTTAGTTTCAATATTTTGAGTTAATGCTCTGGATGTCTGTTGTGCATTTGCCTGTTGACCCTGAGCATTTGTAACTACTGACTGTTCATTCTGTATCATATGCATATTTTGTTGAGAGTGCTGTGTTGATTGGTTGATATGTTGAGAAGAATTTTGTAACTGAGGAGCTGATTGGTTGATTAGTTGACTAGGGTTTCCTTGTGACAGAGGAGTTGATTGTGTAATATGCTGTGTTAAGTTTGCCTGTTGCTGAGATGTTGTTAATTGACCATGGTGAGAAAGAATTGGCTGTTGTATGAATTGCACAGGTTGGGCTTGTTGGATGTGGACAGGGGGTTGCTGGTGCCTCATAATTTGCATAGATTGAGGCTGCAGCTGGCCATGAACTGTTTGATCCTGCATTGCAGGAGAAAGGGAAGGTGGCGGCCTATGCATTAGCATATGTGACTGTAACTGTGGCTGGGATACTGGTTGTCTTAGCTGAACTTGTTGCATGGGTTGTCTATATTGAATTGAAGGTGAATAAACAGTGACATTAGCAGTTGTAGGCGAGATCCAAGGTTGTTTATGCTGAGCTTGATACTGTTGTAAAAGCTGCTGATACTGTTGCTCAAGTTGTTGAATTCTTTGTTGTTGTTGTGACTGTAGTTGCATCTCTCGTTGAAGTTCTAGGTGTTCTTGTTCTAGATCTCTGTTGACCATGATTCTGGTGGGACCAAACATTCCTGTAGGCTGACTGTATATCAACTGTGGTTGTCCAACACGAGGATGGTCATTTGATATCACAGACGGCTTAGGTTGCTCATTTACATGACTTTGCATGTACAACATTTGTTTAGATTCAGGTTTTTGAGACAGAAACTGATCGTTCCCCATTGGATTTATTGGTAAATTTTGTCCCATTGGATTGTTCATTTTAGAGAAAGGTAACAGTTTATTCCCAGTTGTTGTTACAGGGAGCTGTGGATTTTCAACGGATTGTTTTAGCATCTCAATTTCTTTTTCCTGCCTGCGTCTTTCCATTTCTATCACCAAAGCTGACCTAAAATGCTCATATTTTAGGACAATGTCTTCTATATCTTGTCTATTCAATCGTACTAACAAGGCATCAAAATGTTCTAGTTCATTTAAACGGAATAAATCCCACTGAAAATTACAAAAGAATAAAATTAACCTTGAAAATATGTTTTTTTTAAATAATAATACATAACTTTACTGCAGCTATAATGAATAAACAGCTGCGCCATAAGCGCATGATACACCCGTCGCTTTTTTAAAGAATAAAGTTCAATAACTTCTCCATGTCATTTCAGAAATTTATGAAAAACTAAAGGGAGGTTAGCTTAAAAGATATAAACCAGTCAACAAAGTTTCATGAAAACTGCTCAAAGCACTTTAAAGATATTGTCCGAAAACTGGAAAATCACCCCCTTTTTATGAATAAAATCCCATAATTCGGAAACGTAAAATCTAAAATTTATAAAAATCGAAAACGTAAAATCTAAAATTTATAAAAATCGAAAGGGACCTTATGTCAATCGATATAAACAATTCACCAAACTTTCATGAAAAATGCTGAAAGCATTTTTGAGTTGTTGTCCGAAAACTGGAAAATCCCCCTTTTTTTAATGAATAAAACCCCATAACTCGGAAACATAAAATCTAAAATTAATAAAAATCGAAAGGGAGCTCATGTCAATAGAAATAAACAATTCACCAAAGTTTCTTGCAAATTGGTGAAAGTGTTTTTGAGTTATTATCTGAAAACTGGAAAATCCCCCTTTTTTTAATGAATAAAACCCCATAACTCGTACACTTAAAATCTAAAATTTATAAAAAACGAAAGGGAGCTCACGGCAATAGATATAAACAATTCACCAAAGTTTCATGCAGATTGGTTAAAGCGTTTTTGAGTTATTGTCCGACATGTTGACGACGGATGGACAGACGGACAACGGTATACCATAATACGTCCCGTAAACAGGCGTATAAAATAGACAAGAGACTTTAAACATGACAGCAAACTGGGTTCTCCTCACATTTATTAGTGTCATTCTTTCAGCAATCAAGGGCCATAACTCCTGAATAGCAAAAGTAGAAATGATAATAAAATGCTCCGCAGGGCACAGCTTGATACGACCACAGAGGTCTAACTCTGAACAGTTGGGGCAAGTATGGACACAACATTCAAGCTTGATACAGCTCTGAATTTGGATTGTGATTAAATATTTGACACAGCATAGGTTTCGGACACAGAATGAATGTGCTCTAAGAACTTAAAAATTTTAAATTGGACATTCACCTATTATGGTCCAATATCCAAAATCTAAATACATGGTTAGATTCAGAATATCAAAGAACCTCAAGAATTCAATTTTTGATGAAATCAAACAAAGTTTAATTTTGGACCCTTTTGACCTCAATGTGGACAAAGTTGATAACGGGGCCCAAAAATCAATAATCTAAATACATGGTTAGATTCAGCATATCAAAGAACCCCATATATTCAATTTTTGTTGAAACCAAACAAAGTTTAATTTTGGACCCGATTTGGACCAACTTGAAAACTGGGCCCATAATCAAAATCTAAATACATGTTTAGATTCAGCATATCAAAGAACCCTAAGAATTCAATTTTTGTTAAAATCAAATTAAGTTTAATTTTGGACCCCAATTTGGACCAACTTGAAAACTGGGCCCATAATCAAAAATCTAAATAAATGTTTAGATTCAGCATATCAAAGAACCCTAAGAATTCAATTTTTGTTAAAATCAAACTAAGTTTAATTTTGGACCCTTTGGACCTTAATGTAGACCAATTTGAAAACGGGACCAAAATTAAGAATCTAACTACACAGTTAGATTCGCATATCAAAGAACCCCAATAATTCAATTTTTATGAAATCAAACAAAGTCTAATTTTGGACCCTTTGGACCTCAATGTGGACCAATTTAAAACGGGGCCCAAAATCCAAAAACTTAATACACGGATAGATTCTGCATATTAAAGAACCCCAAGAATTCAAGAATAAAACCCCACTGAAATTGGTCAAGAAATAAGCAATTTATACTGGTATCTTCTTTGCACAATACTGTGCAATTGAATATTTCTTGCTATTGCGCAATACTGTACAATTGACAATTTCTTGCTACTGCGCAATATTGTGCTATTGGATATTTCTTGCTATTGCCCAATACTGTGCAATTGAAGATTTTTGCTATTGTGCAATACTGTGCAATTGAAAATTTCTTGCTATTGCACAATACTTATTATATAATAATTTACACATCCTGTTTGGTGTGTATCTCCTACCATATCATTATTATTTGCTTTTAAATATAAATCAGAAATAACCAACTTAAAATGGAAAATTTTAAAAGAAAAAAAAAAGGAAAAAAAAAATCCCCCTCCAAATTTTTTGAACCCCCTTATGATTCATCACCCCCAAACTCAATCCCAGCCTTCCCTTTGTGGTATGATACCTTGCAGTACAATTTCAGAGAGATCCATACACTTGAACACAAGTTATTGTCTGAAACTAGAAAATGCTTATTTTGGCCCCTTTGTGGCCCCAAATTCCTAAACATTTAGGCAATTATCCCAAACTCATACCCAGCTTTCCCTTTGTGATATGGAACCTTGTAGTACAATTTCAGAAAGATCCATACACTTACACACAAGTTATTGTCCTGAAACTAGAAAAATGCTTGTTTTTTGCCCCTTTTTGGCCCCTAATTCCTAAAATATTGAGGCAATTACCCCCATCATCAATCTCAGCCTTCCCTTTATGGTATGGTACCTTGCAGTACAATTTCAGAGAGATCCATACACTTGAACACAAGTTATTGTCTGGAAACTAGATAAATGCTTATTTTTGGCCCCTTATTGGCCCCCAATTCCTAAACGTTTCAGGCAATTAACCCCAAACCCAATTCCAGCTTTCCTTTGTGATATGGAACCTTGTAGTACAATTTCAGAAATATCCAAACACTTACAAGTTATTGTCATGAAACTAGAAAATGCTTGTTTTTGCCCTTTTTGGCCCCTAATTCCTAAAATTTTGAGGCAATTACCCCCAAAATCAATTCCAGCCTTCCCTTTGTGATAAGGAACCTTGTGGTACAATGTCAGAGAGATCCATACACTTACACACAAGTTATTGTCTGGAAGTTACAAAAATGCTTTTTTTTGGCCCCTTTTTGGCCCTTAATTCCTTAACTGTTGGTACCAGAACCCCCAAAATAAATCCCAACCTTCCTTTTGTGGTATTGAACCTTATGGTAAAATTTCATAGAGATCCATTCACTTAAACTAAAGTTAGAGTGCGAAAACCAATGTGTCTTAGGACGACGACGACGCCAACGTCATTCCAATATACGAGGTCGTATAAAAATCAAACTTGACCACCATTTTGTTATCAGAAACAAAATATCAAGATTTGAAATATATTGGTTGAACTGTTCTCAATTTATTTAAGGGAAAAGACACTTTCTACCATTTTTAATTCACTCAAGGATGATAACTCCTAAATAGCAAATTTTAAAAATTGAATATTTCAAAAATCAAATTAATCCCAATTGGTTAGGATACAACATACTGTGGATTCATTATTTTTTCGTTGAATTCCAATTTTAATAGATACAGGGGAAGCATGAATTTAAAGGTTCAATGAATCACAAATTTTCTATAGGAATATATGCAGACTTTGTCAAAACCATAAAATCAAATATCCATGAAAATGCAATTTTTCTCAATCCACGAAAATTGTTACCCACAAAAATAACTGAATCCACATAGTCAGATTTGAGCAGAATCAGTTGAATTGTTCTCAGGCAATCACAAGAAAATGAATCAAAATATCATTTTGAATCAATCAATCAATCTATCAAGGACAGCAAAAATCTTCAAACTTAAACTTACACCCCATTTTGTCATGAAAAACAACATAATAAAATTGGAAAAAAAATTGGTTGAACGAATCCCAAGTTATTGCACAGAAACAGTATGGAGGTGGATTTGTCCTCTGAAAAACCTGTTTAGGGGTACAGAACACATAAGGGAGTTAACTCTTCAAAATTCAGCTAAACGTTTTAATCACACACTATTAGTAAATAGAAATCAAGCTTCTCAATGATCAAAATTAGCGTTTGTCAAACTGCTATGTATCCAATGAAATTATTCCTGTAAATTGTGTGGTTCAAATTTTTTGAAACTTTAATATTTTTGTCAACAGGTCAAAGTAATTATTTTGTCAAAATTTTATGAAAATTAAATGAGCCAAATCTATTTAAGTCAAAGTGTTGGGTACCCCTTAAAATCATAATAAAACAACAAATTTAGAAATTCCTTACTGGGCACAGTACTTTTTTTTATAAGAAAAGAATATTTTATAAATAAGTTGACATTGCTATAATTATAATAAGTTTAGTGTACAAGAGGTCACAATGAGGATGTTCAATCTGATGCTCTATTTTTTGGGGAGTGCTAAGCTCTCATCATGATAAAAACATTTATCCTTGAAGGGATCTGTAAAATGGCCTGTTGCGTGAGCTTTTTTTATGCATATTCAGAAAGAAAACCAATTATACAATTTATCAATAAGGCATTCATAAAACATTTGCTACTGGACATTACCATAAGCAAATAACAATCAATACATTCAACAAAGGACCTAAATACATAGTAGCTGTTTAGAGAATATCAAATAAATTTATATCCCAAAAGACTGTTACAACATAATTTAGTAGGATCTTAATTTCTAAATTCCTTATTTAGGCCATTTTTGTACATTAATCTATTTTCTTTATTTTTTGGTCTATAATTTTTTTTAATTTTTTGGTCCAATATTTTCTATTTTTGCCCATTATTCTCCGTTCTGTAAACCCCATCCAGACCCTCATTTATACAGTGACTTACCTTTAATTTATGATCATGTTCAGGAGCACCTCTAGAGTAAACATGTAACCATTGAGGAATTGCTGCAACAAAATGACAATCATAAACCAAATGCTATATGAAAAGAAACTCTGAGAAATATTACTTTGAAAGCTTTAAATTCCAGATCTCTATGCATGAACATTTTGTTCCAGTTAAATATTTTAAATGACATTAAAAACAAAACTCTGAACAATTAACAGTAAGTATAAGAGATGTCAAAATGTATTATATCACAATTTTCTGAGAAATCAAAAAGTCTGTTGTAATGAGAAATTTGAACATGCTTAGAATGAAGTTTTGTGACCTTAATAAAAGTATAACCAGGCCATGAACTGCTGCGAGTTATTCGTTAAAAATTTGTTTGGTCATCAACATTTTTTTTCAGATTACACTTAAACTACAAGACTTTAGTGTTAACCATTTTCTGGCAACTGGTCAATTCCAACTGAATTAATGAAGAGTTGTTTTAAAGATATCAGGTGAAGCAACCAATTTGCGCAGGTGGAACTCCTATAAATCTAAGATAACGTCACTAAAAGCAAGCTGTAAAAAAATACTGCAATCGTTTTTTTTTCTATGGAAAGGTGTGATGTTACAAAAAATGTATTTACTTTTTCTTTAAAAACTAAAGTTTTTTTCATAAAGAATCCTTGATTTTAGTGCATGGATGGCTTTTTGTACACTTCAATACTTCAAATTTGCTGTTATTTTTAATCTGACCTGGTGGCATGAACAGTGTCTTGAAATCACCGAAGACTTTGGCATTAACTGCATACATGATTCAGACTCTTTAATTACAGATTAATATTTACCTGAATTAAGATATGGGTTTGCTGGGACTAGAACATTGGGCTGTCTAGATGGTCTATACTCTAATGCACCTGGTAATGGAGGTTGGGAACTAAGCATATTTGGTATACTTTGTGCACATGGATGAGGATACTGGGCGGTTTTCTTTATATGACTAAAAGGAAACAAACAGTAATTAATAAAAAAACCAAAATTTCACACAAGTATAAGTTATGAAAAGTATGTCTGTAAATTATTTTTTTTATTGTAATTTAACAAGAGGCTGTCTTGAAGGTCTACAACTCAAAAACCATAAAAGCTATGAAAATCAAACTTGACCTTCATTTTGTCACAGGAAACAACATATCTAAATTTGAAAAGATTTCGTCAAAGTGTTTTCAAGCTATTGCACAAAAATGCTCTATGTATCACTTTTCGCTACTTAAGGTCTACAACTAAACAACGATAAAAGCTTAAATTCTGAAAATCGAACTTGACCTTCATTTAGTCACAGGAAACAACATATCTAAATTTCCAAAGATGTTGTGAAAGCCTTTTCAGTTATTGCACAAATACTGATTGGCAGCCCCGCCCGCTGCCCACCTGACTGCTGTACATCACCAAATTAAAAACTAGTTGTTTAGAGAATATCAAATAAATTTGATATATCCCAAAAGACTGTTACAACATAATTTAGTAGGATCTTAATTTCTAAATTCCTTATTTAGGCCATTTTGTACATTAATCTATTTTCTTAATTTTTGTCTATAATTTATTTAAATTTTTGGTCCAATATTTTCTATTTTTGCCCATTATTCTCAGTTCTGAAAACCCCATCCGGACCCTCATTTATACAGTGACTTACCTTTAATTTATGATCATGTTCAGGAGCACCTCTAGAGTAAACATGTAACCATTGAGGAATTGCTGCAACAAAATGACAATCATAAACCAAATGCTATATGAAAAGAAACTCTGAGAAATATTACTTTGAAAGCTTTAAATTCCAGATCTCTATGCATGAACATTTTGTTCCAGTTAAATATTTTAAATGACATTAAAAAAAACAAAACTCTGAACAATTAACAGTAAGTATAAGAGATGTCAAAATGTATTATATCACAATTTTCTGAGAAATCAAAAAGTCTGTTGTAATGAGAAATTTGAACATGCTTAGAATGAAGTTTTGTGACCTTAATAAAAGTATAACCAGGCCATGAACTGCTGCGAGTTATTCGTTAAAAATTTGTTTGGTCATCAACATTTTTTTTCAGATTACACTTAAACTACAAGACTTTAGTGTTAACCATTTTCTGGCAACTGGTCAATTCCAACTGAATTAATGAAGAGTTGTTTTAAAGATATCAGGTGAAGCAACCAATTTGCGCAGGTGGAACTCCTATAAATCTAAGATAACGTCACTAAAAGCAAGCTGTAAAAAAATACTGCAATCGTTTTTTTTTCTATGGAAAGGTGTGATGTTACAAAAAATGTATTTACTTTTTCTTTAAAAACTAAAGTTTTTTTCATAAAGAATCCTTGATTTTAGTGCATGGATGGCTTTTTGTACACTTCAATACTTCAAATTTGCTGTTATTTTTAATCTGACCTGGTGGCATGAACAGTGTCTTGAAATCACCGAAGACTTTGGCATTAACTGCATACATGGTTCAGACTCTTTAATTACAGATTAATATTTACCTGAATTAAGATATGGGTTTGCTGGGACTAGAACATTGGGCTGTCTAGATGGTCTATACTCTAATGCACCTGGTAATGGAGGTTGGGAACTAAGCATATTTGGTATACTTTGTGCACATGGATGAGGATACTGGGCTGTTTTCTTTATGTGACTAAAAGGAAACAAACAGTAATAAATTAAAAAGCCAAAATTTCACACAAGTACAAGTTATGAAAAGTATGTCTGTAAATTATTTTTTTTTATTGTAATTCTAAGAAGAGGCTGTCATGAAGGTCTACAACTCAAAAACTATAAAAGCTATGAAAATCGAACTTGACCTTCATTTTGTAACAGGAAACAACATATCTAAATTTGAAAAGATTTCGTCAAAGCGTTTTCAAGTTATTGCACAAAAAATACTCTATGTATCACTTTTCGCTACTTAAGGTCTACAACTAAACAACGATAAAAGCTAAAATTCTGAAAATCGAACTTGACCTTCATTTAGTCACAGGAAACAACATATCTAAATTTCCAAAGATGTTGTGAAAGCCTTTTCAAGTTATTGCATGAATACTGATTGGCAGCCCCCCGCCTGGCTGCCCACCTGACTGTTGTACATCACCAAATTAAAATTTGTAAGGGTTCCATGAACCCAGTGTCTCGCCTACTTTTGCTGTTAGTCGAGGCTCAACAAAATGGGGAAAAATTATTTAAAATTTTCCTCTAAATACTATCTTTTGATTGTAAGAAGTTCTGTTCAAGTTTGGTAAAAATCCAAGAAGGTTTATGAATCTAATAAATGTTTTAAAAACTTTAACTGCAGACTGTACGTAATGTTAACTGGAATAAAACTAAGTCCATTTATAAGTAATATACGGAAAAACAGGAAATAAATTTTACCAAATTTCCCTCTAGATACTAGCTTTTGATCATAAACAAGCTTCTGTCCAAGTTTGGTACAAATCCAGGATAGTTTAAGAAAGTTATTAAAATTTTGAAAGCTTTAACCACAGAGTGAATGTTATGTTAACTGGCAGAAAAACTAAGTCCATATATGAGTAAAATACCGATAAGCAGGTTTTTTTTAGAAAATTTTCTTCTGGATACTATCTTATGATTATAAACAAGCTTCTGTCCAAGTTTAGTACAAATCTAGGATAGTTTAAGAAAGTTATTAAAATTTGAAAACTTTTAACCACAGAGTGAATGTAATACTAACTGGCAGAAAAACTAAGTCCATTTATGAGTAAAATACGGATAAACAGGATTTTTTTTTACAAAATTTACTTCTGGATACTATTTTATGATCATAAACAAGCTTCTGTCCAAGTTTGGTTGAAATGCAGGATAGTTTAAGAAAGTTATTAAAATTTGAAAACTTTAACCACAGAGTGAATTTTGTGGGCGCCACGACGACGGAATGTAGGATCGCTATGTCTCGCTTTTGTCGCAGGCTCGACAAAAATGTACAATTTAAAAAAAGAACTACAAATAAAAATTGTTCATCTTGAATTAATTAGCATGTTGATATTCATATGTGAAGTCATGCATCATTATCCTAAAGATATTCTAATTTGCTAGTGCAATAGAATCAAGTTTTAAAATCAACATTTACTTGACATAATACACTCCAAATTCTTTTGATTCTATCCTTTCCCAACCAGTAGGAAGACTCTCTTTCTCTAATGGATGACTCCAGTGTGTGGTGTGAGTGTTGTGGTCAATGTAATATTTGCGACCTCGGACTGTCCAATCAATTGTCCATCCATGAGGTAATAGCATGTCTTGTCCACAAAATCCACCTGAAGCTATTTAGACATAAATCATTATCATTTATCTGCAAACACAATATTCTCACCCTTATAATACTTCCAACTTAATACATGATACATTGCATTATAATAGATGTCTTTTCTAGTTGTATTGTATTGTTGGGTTGCTGTCTCATTGATGTGAACCCAGATCTCCTTTTTCATATTATTTTGACCTCTTTCTAGTAATATTTAGATATTTCCAAATATAAAAGTTCTCTCTGGCAAAACATGGTTTATCTTTTAGTTTGACATTGGCATTTGAACTATCTTTCAGTAACTGTGATTACCTTGTAGATTGGTATTTTGTGTCTTTTGTTTTTTGTACTTGTAATGATCTGATGGGTCAAGCCATTCCTAATTGATTTTAATAGTTTATTCTTATATTGTCTTTTTACACCACTGTCCTATGTAAGTGGGAGGGTCAAGCACTCTCAAACATGTTTATCCCTGCCACATTCTTCATGTGCCTGTCCCAAACCTGGATCCTGTTATCCAGTTGATGTCATTGTTTTTGTTGACTGCTGTAGTATAAAACAGGCCATTGGTTTACTATTTGAATTATTCTACATTTTTTCATCCTTGACCTTGTATAGCTTACTAAATGGTATTAGTTTGTTGAAAGTTGTATGGTTACCTGTATTATAATTTAAAAGGTTAATATCTTTGACCTTTGGTTATTAAATGGATAATAGTCTCATTAGCAATCATACCACGACTCCTTATCTTTTATTTTGTTCAAATATTATTTGCTCATTTAATTCCCCCCAAAAAAACAAATGCTTGAACCAACCATTTGTGATTAATTAAGCTCATTTTGTCAAGTATATGAATTGTTATCACTGTGAGCCTGTGATATCATAATTAACAGTAAGTGTCAAATTCAATTGGCTGTAAAAATCAAAATGATTTTGAAAGCAATTGAAAGATTAAATATTTTTTATAAACCTATATGGAGTTATTTCCTTACAGAATGACAGGTCATTCTTTAAAAGAAACAACCTGGATGATACCAAGTTTAAATGAAATGTGCTTCAAGGCATAAAATAATGAGTCAGGTCATTATTTACCCTGATTTAAATGCAAACTACAGGGTACTTAAACATTAAATTCATGTGTTGTTGCAAATTGCAAATTTACTGTACAATTTTCTATCTTGAACATTTTTAAAATTTAGGCCAAAACAATCTTTTCCTCTGTTTATTAGGCTGAAATAAATACCATTTACTCTATTAAATGACAAAATATTCTGATTTTCTATAGGGGAACAGCCACATTCTTTAAAAGAGAGGGGAAAAATATCCTGATTCTCAATTTTTTAAGAAAAAAATTGTATTGCCAGGCATAAGAGAAAAAACAATTATTCTGAAAAGTTCGTTAACAGTTGTTGACAAATAATCTGCTTTTCCACAACATGTATGTTGTGAAACAAGAGAAAAAAATGAATGGGGAATGTGTCCATGGGACACAGATGATGCCCCCGCTTGCATATTATATAAAGTTATAAAGGGACATAACTGAAGAACGGTAAAAGTGACGCTACCCAAATTTGTACTTGATCTGAGTTTTGTGGTAATAGGTATTGTGTATAAGTTTCATAACATTTGGTTGAGGCAAATTTAAGTAAGAGAATGGAAACGAAAAATTCAGCAATTTTTCCATTTGTAAAGGGGCATAACTCTAGAACAGTAAAAGTGACACCACCAAAAATTCAAACTTGATCAATATTTTGTTGTAATAAGCATTGTGTATAAGTTTCATAACATTTGGTTGAGGCTGACTTAAGTTAGATAGGAAACGAAAAAATTCAGCAATTTTTCCATTTGTAAAGGGGCATAACTCTAGAACGATTAAAGTGACACCACCAAAATTCAAATTTAATCTGTTTTTTTGTTGTAATAAGCATTGTGTATAAGTTTCATAACATTTGGTTGAGGCAAACTAAAGTTAGAGAACAGAAACAAAAAATTCAGCAATTTTTCCATTTGTAAAGGGGCATAACTCTAGAACTGTTAAAGTGACGCCACCAAAATTCAAACTTGATCTGTGTTTTGTGGTAATAAGCATTTTGTATAAGTTTCATAACATTTGGTAGAAGCAAACTAAAGTTAGAGAACGGAAACCAACTTTGGGACGTACGGACGTACATACAGACGGACATGGGTAAAACTTAATGCCCCCTCGGCTACGGTAGGGGCATAAAAAAATATAGCACCCCTTTATATAGCTTATATGCTAAATTACTTACAAAGTGACTTGTATTTTTCATACATCTTAACAATTCATTTGCTTCTTACTTCATGCAACTACTGTAACATTTATATTGTAACTGGACAGTGATTTATAAGCGTTAATGTTTATATCTAGATCAGTTGTGAGTTTTATTTCACATTAAAAATGTGCTTCAAGGCATAAAATATTACGGTCGGTCTTTCATTTGATCAATCCTGACAAGAAAATTCTTAAAAAATGCATTATCTATAACATATTTTTAGGTACCAAATAATGACCCATATCATACCTAAAATCATTGAATAAATTTACGATGCTTTAAGAAATTATCAGAGGAACTTTTATGATTCAAAAGTTCTGCCTGAAACAGGAATGAAGGACCAACCTGATGTAACTGTAATTGGATTGTCTCTCTGTGCAGATGTGTATAAATTCTGCTGAGTTGACATATTTTTCTGAGCATACAGATTTCTAATCTCCTGGTGATGTTGTTGTATCTGATAATTCTCATCATACTGACTGTAAGCCTCTGTGTTGAAGTTACCATGGTAATAATTTGAGTTATCATCAAAATCTGGAATGAAAACAGATATATTTTGGGAAAAAGAAAAAAATATTTTTAAATTATTATTTTTATAGTGATCAAAATCATCAGATTAGAACCAAATTTGCAATCATATATATATATATATATATATATATAGAAGTCTATAAAAAGGACCAACCAGCAAATTTAATATGTACCGGATAGACAAGTACAATAAGATAATAGTTTATTTTAATGACAGATCCATGCGTATTGCGATCACTGGATTTTTACGAGAAGGTTTACGCTAAGGTCACTTGCATACGGAAAATATGTCAGCGAATTACTTCCTGGAAGCAAGCAATTAAAAAAAAGTGAACTTCTTCTAAATGTGGACAAATTTAAGAATTTTCTTCAGAAAAAAGTATATGTACATAAGTTTTATAATGAAAACTATCCATTTAGTTATAAAAAACATATGCATAATTTTTTTTTAATTTGAGGTTTCATATGACTTTAATAGACGTGACTGTGTATATATACATCCCAAAATTAATGAAAAATAAAACTGCTAGTATTTCTTATTGATGCCGTTTGGATGATGTACAATTAGTTCGTTTATCCAAAAGCTTTCCTGAACCTGTCGCTGGGCATCACTCCAGTGAATGTTCTGTTCAATCACTAGGATTTTCATGCAGTTAAAGTCATCAAGTTTATGACCCGACTGTCTGAAATGCTGACTAACTGGGAGAAGTGGCTTCTTAGAGATATCACTCCTATGGCCATTGAGGCGTTTGTGGAAAGGCTGCTTTGACTCACCAACATATTGGAGACCACAAACCAAACATTCTAGAATGTAAATAACATTCATACTTTTGCAGGTCACATTGCAAAATATCCTATAATTATTTTCAGTTGCCTTACTGTGAAAAGTTGATGAGTGATGCATCTGTAGGCAGCATTTGCAGCGTTTTTCATTACACGAACAACATTGTCCAGAAGTACTTCTTGGATCAGACACTTCAGCCCGCACCAGCAGGTTCTGCAGACTATTGGGATGCCTAAAAGCTATCATGGGGGGGCTCTGGAAAAATCTTGGATCGTTTGGAATTCTTTTCAACTGTTTTCCAATGCTCACAAATGACACCGAAGCTGTTTTTGAGAGATGGGTGGTAAGTAAGAACACATGGAGTCCTTTTATTTTTCTTTTTATCTTTGTATTTACTCCTAGAGATAGTTTCCGCTTTCTGAAAACTTTTTTGAATAGTTCTGTGTTTATAGCTTCTTCTCTTCAAGCGGGTTTCGAGTTGACTTAGTCGTTTTTTAGTTGTTTCTGTGTTGGAACAGATTCGCTTGACTCTGAGTGCCTGACTGTTCCAAATGCTCTTTGTACAATGGGCAGGATGGCAACTTTTAGGGGACAGGTATTGGTGAGTATCAGTAGGCTTAGAATATAGGTCTGTGGATATAATGCCATCTGTAAGGGAGCTGGAAGTATCGAGGAAGGTGATTTTGGATTTAGATCTCTCATGAGTAAATTTGATACTTTGATGTATGTTGTTGGCATGAGTGATGAATGTATCTAAATCCTCATCACTTTTATTCCATTTCATATCCACATCATCTATAAATCTAAACCAGGAAAGCGTTATTTTCGATTGAAGATTCAAGGAGTTGTTTTTCTAATTTGCCCATAAATATGTTGGCATATGATGGAGCCATTTTGGTACCCATAGCAGTTCCATTAACTTGTAGATAATGATCTCCATCAAAGGTGAAGTTGTTGTTCTTTAGTACCAGGATTTTGACCAGGCATTCAGTAGGTGGATATTTTACTGGTCGGGAATCCCAAACTTCTTTACATGCATCAATGCCATCAGCATGTGAAATATTCGTGTAGAGGGAAGTGACGTCCATAGGACAAGTGTCGTGTCGGAGGGAAGTGGATTTAAGGCCTGCATTTTTCTAAGATAATCGGTTGTGTCTTCATCTCAGATATACAAGATTACCACAACATAAATCTGACTGCTGATCTGATCATATCTTACTTATCCATTAATACTTTTGTATACATACCTTTATATACTGACAAACCATTTTTAGGTGAGTGAATAAAACCAACTTAAGAATTATTGATTGTAATAATACATTTTTAAGAGGTTTCTGGAATGGGCATTATTTCAATCGAACAATTTCAGTTTATAAAAAGAAACGAATCCAATGAGGCTAAAATGTCCTTGTTTTTTCCCTGTAAGACCATTTCAGAGGGTGTTGCCCTGTACCATTTTCCTTGTTATCTTCAACGACAGTGGTTGTTATTGGTTCATGTGTCATATTTGTTTTTCATAAATTGTATTATTAGGCTGTTAATTTTCTTGTTTGAATTGTTTCACATTTTTCATGTCAGAGACTTTTATAGCTGACTATAAGGTATGGGTTTTTCTCATTGTTGAAGGCCGTATGGTGACCAATAATTGCTTATATCCACATCATTTGAGCTCTGGTGGGTAATTGTCTCATTTGCAATCATACCACATCTCCGTATTTTTATATAAGAACGGGTTGCTTTGTAATAATTTTCAGTTCAATTATCTCCCCTGGAAAAATCATAGATTATTTAATTCGTATTACAATAAGTCTGTAATCTTTTCCATTTCTAAATATTAAGTTTCAATTCATTGTATTTCATAAAAAAATAATAAAAAAATCTCAGTTTTGTCTTAATATTTGGAAATTTAAAAAAGATTTGACACCGATATGCCCCCATACATTTGAATATGCTTAGTTGGATGGTCAGTTTAACAGGATTGATTAATAATATAAAATGAAACAACCCTCAAGATTCTACAAATGAAATGAAATCACAAAAAAGATAGAAGTTAACTATTGTTGGATTTTAAGATTTGTCTTTAAAGTTACCTTCTCCAACAGTTCCCAAATTTGGAACATTACCAGACAACTTCCTGACACCAGTGTTTCCTGATTGGTATCCAGATGATGAAGACTGACCACTTTCTGATCCAGTCTCTAATGAACTATTAGATCCTGTTTGAGCATTCCTCTCCGATATGTTTAGGTTTTGTATACCTGTTGAAAGATGACCAAATGTTTGACTAGGCAATCTAGATGGACGTTGAGTTTGTGGAAAGTTACGGAGATCATGGGTTGTCGGTGGTGTATGTACACTTGGAGGTCTGTATGATATTAAACTTGTTGCTGCTTGTTGTGGAGCGTAAAACGCTGGAGTTTTTACACTTCGTCTAACAGTTTGTCGTACAGGTGTGTGATAATCTGAAAAGTTAAAGAAATATGTCATAAAATTAAAATATATATTATTTTTACTTGAAATTATAATTTCATGTGCATTTTAGACATGTTATAAATATCAACATAAAGAAAAAAATTTAAAAATTTAACACCTATGACATGAAAAAGCATGAGATATATATTGGTAAAGGCATGTAAGATGAATCCATCATGAAGTTCCAATTTCCTAATGTTGTGGAATGTCTTTCATTGTCACCACTTTTCTTATTTAGGCATATACATGTATATACTGATTTCCCAAAATTAGTTGCAAGGTTAACATGCTTTTAACATCGTGCTTCTAGATAATGTTTACAAGGAAGATGCATGAAATGTATGGTTAATGTTCATCCTTATCTGTCAATACTACAATGCAGATGAGAAAAAAGATGATAATCAATATAATTCCACAAGTTGATGATGAAGGATGGCCACTTAACGTCCAGCTAGTTCACAAGGTAACAGTCTGCAGGAAGACATGTCACCTAACCATGACATATTATTCTTACTCTGAGCCAACCAGTCTTTGCTCCTACTCCTGAATGCAGCGTGCTTAGCGGAAAAGCAGCAAATACCAATTTTAAAGTCTTTGGTTTGACCAGGCCGGGGTTGGAACCCACAACCTCCCGCACTCTACGCAAACACGCTACCACAAGACCACAGAGGTGGTTCAACAAGTTGAAAACAATACCTAATTTTCAAAAAATTTCAAACAAAGGCATAACATGCAAAATCTGCATACAGGTACAATGTACCATATATATCTTTTTTTTTATTTATGAGGATTCTATACAGTTAAGACTGAGTTTCAAATTGTATGGTCATTTTTGTGATTTTAAATAATGTTGTAGACCTATATTCTATAGAAGATACAATGTATTAGAAATATCATAAATGAAAAAAAGGTTACCATGTAAGTTTCTGAGAAAAAAAAATTATTAAACAGTTTTGCAAGCTTAAGGTTGTGTGTGCATGGTTTCACCAATGCTGCAAAATCCAATTTTCACTTTTATCTGGCAAAAAAATATGAAACTGTATCTACATGTATTCCACTTAAGTTACAATGACAGATTTATAATAAAGCAATTTTCTTCAACATAGATTGAAGATGGCAAGATGCTTTCATTTATATTCAAAGTAATTTTTTTGTACATGTAAGAAGTAAAGTGCTTCAAAGTTTTGAAGGAGTCAATTTACAAAGTTTTGACTACTCAATCACACAATGCAAGTTGAGGATAAACATGCATGTACTATGCATATAAAGTATGCAGAAATTATCAAACTTTTAATTTTTTTTATGGAAAATTTTGTGTTGATGGCAGATCTTTGATTATTTCTGTTTATTCATTCACAAATTTACAAGACTTAAAATGATTCTGAGCTTATTATATTGTAAAGACACATCTATTGTTGTAGAAGACTGTATGTTGCCCTTTATGGTTAATTTGTATAGACACATGTTTACTGTTCAACAGTAGACATGTGTCTATAAAATTAACCATAACTGTTGTAGAAGACTGTATGTTGCCCTTTATGGTTAATTTGTATAGACACATGTCTATTGTTGTAGAAAACTGTATGTTGCCCTTTATGGTTAATTTGTATAGACACATGTCTATTGTTGTAGAAGACTGTGTGTTGCCCTTTATGGTTAATTTGTATAGACACATGTCTATTGTTGTAGAAGACTGTGTGTTGCCCTTTATGGTTAATTTGTATAGACACATGTCTATTGTTGTAGAAAACTGTATGTTGCCCTTTATGGTTAATTTGTATAGACACATGTCTACTGTTGTAGAAGACTGTATGTTGCCCTTTATGGTTAATTTGTATAGACACATATCTATTGTTGTAGAAGACTGTATGTTGACCTTTATGGTTAATTTGTATAGACACATGTCTATTGTTGTAGAAAACTGTATGTTGCCCTTTATGGTTAATTTGTATAGACACATGTCTATTGTTGTAGAAGACTGTGTGTTGCCCTTTATGGTTAATTTGTATAGACACATGTCTATTGTTGTAGAAATCTGTATGTTGCCCTTTATGGTTAATTTTGTCATTAGGTTGCTGTCATATTCCACATCTACATTAATATTGTGCTCTTTTGATATTATGAATTTACCCATGAAGTTTATGCAACAAGTAACAGTGTCCCAGGTAAAAGGAAATAGAGGGGAGCTGCGCCCGCCCCAAAATTTTACACCCCTGTGCCGTAATAGTATGCCCTGAGCCTTTTCGTGACCCCCTTCTGC
This sequence comes from Mytilus coruscus, assembly GCA_017311375.1. Taxonomy (NCBI): domain Eukaryota; kingdom Metazoa; phylum Mollusca; class Bivalvia; order Mytilida; family Mytilidae; genus Mytilus; species Mytilus coruscus. The sequence goes on along the minus strand of CM029599.1, from coordinate 45,479,879 downwards.
CTTTTTTGAAGTAAGGGAAGAGTTTAAAACTAATCTATTTTCCATAATCATTAACCATTCACCAGAAGTTTTCATGCCAATTAAAGATAACTGATTTAATTATGACATGTACCTGTTAATTACTGGGTGACAAACATATTATGTTCATTAACTAAACCTTAATAATCTCAGCCTGAGGGAATACACTTGCACTTATTTTCAAAATTATATTTAATGCACTTTCATGTATTGCAAATCATTTAAAATACCTTGACATATAAAATACTTATTTTACCAACAGACATACAGCAATCAAATTTTAAGAATTAATGTCCTGTAACTGTACAGGTATTCTAAAAACTTTGTTTGTACATGTTTATCAAATGTGTAAATAAATGTGTTTGTTCTCCTGGCTAATGATATTATTTGTTTAATTGTGCTGCTCTCATCAATGTAATCACATAATGTTTATTGTACATGCAATTATTTTTTCTATACAGGTGTACTGCATTGGCTGTATGAGAATAAACATACACATATTTACATACCTTTAAACGAATATCATAGAAATTATTTGCTTTCAAAGTATTGTCCATTTATTATTTAGAAACATATGATCATGGATCCTAACATTAATATAATTAAATGATTTTGTAGGAGTTTGCAGTATCATAGTTTATAATACAAATAATATGTGCATATGTAGTAGATGTCCATTTTGATGGGCACACATACAAAATTGCCACTTTTTTATATACCAGCTCTCCATTTTTAAATCCTACCTAGAACACTGTGTAACTTACTTCTGAGCATAGGTGGTGTGTCTCTTTTGACATATTTCCCAGCAATACCATCATTGATACCTGATGATGATTCTTTTTTCTTTGACAGCATACTATTTCATTATTTTGTATTTACTACTAAAATACACATGCTTTTTAAATTTAGTCATATCAATATCACGGGTCCTTCATTGTTCCTGGTGAGAAACTGTACACTCTTTTACTTTCTCAATCAATCTTAAACACCATTTAACAGTATTTACTGAAAAGGTAGAAAATGTCAACTTTATTAGTACATTTCACTTTCAGCACAATGGAAACGCCCCATTAAACTTTAAAAAGATATGCTTGGCACAAGTTACTGTTCCAATTCATTTATTAATGCAATTTGTATTAATTTTAAAGTTTTTGACAGTTTTAAAGTAGTTGAAATGTGGAAGATTTCGTCAATTCTAATTCCTAGTTTGTTGACAAATCTGCAAGTGCCCGGGTAGTGTGTAAAATGTCATTAAAATTGGGCCGGAAGTGACGTTTAATAGATTTTACGCAAATATGTGTATTTACCTTGACAACTTCACTGTCAGTGTAGTGTGGTAGTTTGGCAACAAGTAAAGACGTAACAACACCATTTTTTGTCTTAATTGCCGTCATTTTGCAAAAGGAGGATAAGCCTCCCATTATTACAAGATGACTACAACACCAGCAAACACGGAACTAAACATGAACCCGAAGGACCAACAATTTATTAGTGCAAAATCATATCTTCTCACTTCAAGCACAGACACAGGAACAAATTTGTAAGTTTATTTGTATATATTTGTCTTATTTTAAGTGCGATATAAATTTATAGCCATAATTTAAAACTTGAAGCATTCTCTTAAGTTCCAGCTGTTCATAAATTATATGTTTTAATTTCTTGTAAAAAATATTGAAATAATTTCTTGTGCAGTTGTGGGATTTTCATCAACTTCTTACCAATAGATTAGAACCAAAATGATCACAGAGTTATTTATTTATTTGTTTATATATTTGTTGTGAAGTGTAGTCCTGATCTAATGATATAAACACAAGTATATTTTTGTCCTTAAATTTGAGATGTATATTTCAACCAAATTAATTGTATTTTACAGGAGAAACAACAGATTTTTTTAAATGTGTTATTACATTATAAGAAATCATACATATAGCTACTAATTGTTGATGAACCTTTTGCATTACAGCGTTCATGAAATTATTTTACATTATACATTATATATATTACCTTATAAAATTAATTTTTGAATTTATAAAAATACAAAGTCAAACTTGTACATATCCTTTTCGAATATCACATTCATAAATGTGTTAGCAGTATGCTTTGGTACAGTTATATTAACAGCTGTCTGTAATAAATATTATTATTTTCAGATATGATCATTTGAGTTGTGTCTTGGCAAAAGTACTTGATGAGAGACCAGAAAATGCATCTGACATTATTGAAGACATCAGTAGGGATGTCAAACGGTCAAAGTTTAATTCAAAAGTTGACACAGTTCAAGACAAAGTAGACAAGTCAACAGAGGTTGCTCTTGCTGAAATTCATCATAAACTGTTTTCTGTAGGTATCAAACCAAACTTGATATTCATTTGAATCTTGATCAATTCACAGTACTTATAATATTTGAAAACACAGGATATTTTTCATTTAAATTTTATTTTCCTTTTTTATTGATTAGTTTTTAATTTTTTTGATAGGACTGGATAGAAAACATTTGTTCAACCACGTTTCATACATGTATATAGATATATATATTTTTATAATCAAACTATCTTTTTGTAATTTGCATTCAAATAAGAATAATTTTTATTTGAAAGACCCAATCGAAAAGAAATTAAAGTTGAGACTAATTTTGTGTTTCTATTATGTAGAAAGGAGAAGGAGAAGATGCAGACCAGGATCAAGATGAGGAGGTAGAAACACCACTACCAAATTTGATGGATCATTTTTTCTATTTTGAACAAGCTGGCATTGGATTAGGTCGTGAAGAACTTGTGCGTATTTGGCTAGCATTAAAAGACCTTGTAGATCGTTATCCATTACAACATGTGCATTTCTGGGGTAAAATTTTTGGAACAGAACAGAACTATTATGTAGCAGAGGTAGAATATAGAGAAGGAAATGACGAGGGAGATGAAGAGGAAGAAGAGGTAAGTTAATTATATACTCCATGCCAGCAGTGCATGGTAGGAAACTGGTCTATCAGCTTTTGTATTTTGAAAAAGCATTACAAAAACAAATAAGGGTTCTTTCTTCAGATGGTCTGCCGATTTTAATACACTTACTGGCCTGTCACAAATACTGTCGATTTCAATACTGTTAAAAGCATTTATCTTGAATAACTTGAAAACCAGAAGTAACTTCAAGTGTATTGTTATATATTGAGAAATATCTGATTTGGACCATCACTTTTTAACAAGGTTTACTAATAAATAATTGTTAATAGACATTTATCATAAAAATGAAAAAAAAGTTATCAATATGTTCTCTAACCTTTGTAGGAAGAAGCTCATGCAGAGGAAGAAACAGAAAAAGAAGGAGATGAAGATGGTGAAGAAGGTATGTTGTGAATTTACATCTTATATGTAATGAATTTTAAATTACAAGATAAAAGATTGGTATTTAATTATTTTATTTGAAGAGAAAACATGACATTCATAGTAAGTACATGTACCCATAATAAATTCACCTGTCTGTTTGGCAGTAAATTAATTTGGAAATAAAAATTGTATTATTGAATGACTATACACAACAAACATTGGTTTGAGAAGATTTATGTTTCAAAGTTTGTCTGATGAAATCCAGATGAGATAAAAAAAAAACATATGCTTACAATACATGTACAAAATGTAATTTGGAAATGCATTTGTTATATTTTGCATTGGTACACTAGTATATTGAATTATTTTTCCATTTTTTTCCATAGAGGAACAGCAGGAAGATGATACCCCAAAACCAGACTGGAAACCTCCACCAGAAGTACCAAAAGAAGAAAACAGATCTGGTGCAAATAAAAAGACATATTTTGTGTGCAATGACCGTAAGTACATGTAATTTATATTCTGTTCTTTTATCTTCCCGTAATACACATTTTAAAATAACATTACTATACAGTACACACAGAGAGTTTGTAATCCCAAACTCCATACACCGCAATTATTCCTGGTGTGACACCAGGAAACTCCGACATCCCTCCCTAAATTCTCGGAGAAATTTGGGAGTATTCCTCCGACTTCGCGTAATTGCTACCTTTTGTTTATTGTATTAGCGACATCTCTCCCAGTCCGTGTGACACTGTGTCACACCAGGTAATTAATTGCACTAATCCTTCTGATCTATGCCGCACACGACAGTCAAGGTATGTGAGATTTCTAATGTAATTAAACAGTTGTATTTCCTGTCTATTGATAATCAGGTTACATATCTGATTGCTTGAAACAAATAAAAGATTAAAAGCAAAACGTTATTGTTAATTCTTTCAATTACACTGTACATTTAAAATTAGTTTTATTAAAACAACTATATTTGATTTTGACCTCGGTTTTTTGTCAGTAAATAAATGTTTAATTTACAAAAGAGATATAATTGTGTAAAATAAACGGAGACTAACGCTGAATAAATGTGGCCAGTTTGAAGAAAATTACACGTCTCAAAGTTTTGTATACAAGTAAAAAAGAAAATATTATTCACTATTCGTTATGCTAATAAGTCTACGCCATTTTCATTTTACGATTACATAATTGCTTGAAAAAAATAAAAGATTTAAAAGCAAAATGTTGTTGTTAATTCTTTCAATTGCATTAAAGTTTTATAAAAAAAAACTATACTTGATTTTGACCTCGTTTTTTATCGGTAAATTATATTACTTACGAAAAGAGACATACTTGCGTAAAAATAAACGGAAACTAACGCTGAATATAAAATGTGAGCAGTTTAAAGAAAATTACGTGTCTCAAAACTTGTATATGCAAGTAAAAAAGAAAATACTATTCACCATTCGTTATGCTTAATAAGTCTACGGCATTTTCTCTTTACGATTTGTTAGCGTTACTTTAGGATAAATAATACATTTCGCTACAACAGGAATACTTTATAGCTGCATCAACTCGTCGTTGCATAATATTCATTTACGCACAATGAATGTAAACTTTGTGTTGTATTTAGGACAGTGATCTTTAAATATTTTTAAAGGAATTAATAGCCGTGGGAAGACGATACACATCTCAGTGATCAACAGTGCGTGGTTGAACTTTGAACTTGACTTCGCTCACAATATTGAATGCTAAAAATAGTGACATCAATTTTGTCCACGAGATTTTTATTTGGCGGAAATATTATCACGTAACAGTAAACTCAGGTGACCTTTCTGGATGACCGTGGGAAAATTCATTCAGGGTTTAAATTTGCTTTGTAATGATTGACATTTGTGTGCGTTAAGATTGAGGCTCTAGAAGGTCCTTTTACAATTGATTAACCGAATCTAAAATATAATCCTTTTCTGAATAAACGAACACCAGCCTTTTATTTTACGCTTCTCAGTCAGCACAGAACGTAAACCTGGACATTATTTATACGTCCATGGTTAACAATATACATTAATGGTAGATGAAAACACGATGCATGTCGTTCAGTTCCTGTTGGGCGTTGGTAGAGATCCTCTGTGAAATGTGCAGATCGTTAAAATCCGATCGACATTTTTTTCACGTATTTCTTTCACGATATAGTTTCATTTTAATATTCTATAGTAATTGTTGAAATACTTCTTTTTTTTTTATTTCGAGTCCGACAAGGACTTTTAACATCCAATTTTATTTTAAATAATAAAGGATCAATAACAGATCATAACAGAGATAAACAACACATGATTTTTTCTTCTTCATATAATTAATTAGGTTGTGATTATTGTGTTGTGTCTGGGCTGGGAATGTCTCTTAGTGTTGTGTTTTTATGAATATAGGGCACATTGCATACAAAACGTTTTCCTTCGGTTCAACAGAGTTGTCACTTTACAGTTTCTTTTCTGAATTCAAATAATTCAAGTCGGTAATGTACCGGAGGTAGTGAAACAATATTTTACATTGCAAAATAAATTGAAAGTAACAGAGTTCACTTGGTGATCCGATAAATTAACTCTTGGGTTAAGATTGGACACATTACCGTTAAACAACATTTTGTTTTAAGCCAGTTGATTTTTATATATTGAACAATTAATGAACCGGATATTGCTCACTGAGTAGGTCATAAAAGATACTAATTGTGGTAAAATCGTCTTTGTTGAAAAACACAAATTATGACCTGACCAGACTGTAATAAAATACAAAATAAGTGTTTTATTCGTATTTTTATTCGTTGGTACGCTTTATTTCAAATGACAATGACATGGGACATAACACAAAACATGCAAGAATAATTATCTTATTTTGAATGATAATGTCACATTTTATCTGTCAAAGAAAGGACATTTTAATACTGTGTTTTAAAGCACACAGGTGCAATCAAGATCGATTAAATGTACATAGGTAATAAATCTGGCTAATCCGATTATGTTGTCACGCATCATTAATCTTCAGTACATCCGATGGGCAATAAACCAATTAACAGCCACGCGGTGTTGGGAGAGAATCTTTGGAGGAAATTGGGAGTATAATCCGTGATTCACGGTGTCACACCGCTACACTCCGAAATCGGTGATTAGAGTTCGCGATTACAAACTCTCTGTGCGTACTGTACATCCAGTACTTAAAGTTTGTTAAGAGTTTTTTTAATTTTGAGACTAAAAGAAGTATTCATAATGGCATAATAAAACAGAACAATTTGATAAGTGACAAGTTTGAAAAGTCTGTTATAATTATTGGTTTGATTTTCCATTGATACAAAACAATAATGAATATACATGGAAAATGCATTACAAATCTATTTATTTTATTTTAGCTGGTAAGCCATGGATTAAACTCCCACCAGTAACGCCTGCACAAATTCACATTGCCAGAAATATTAAAAAGTACTTCACAGGACGACTAGATGCTCCAGTAAGTTGTTATTTAAGTAGAATACTCAATAGTTCATGCCTATTTTTATTGCACATAAATGGATTGTACAACATATGGATGAATATTAAGAAATAGGCAAAAAAATGTTTTATCAGTGCTACATTTATTTCTGAGCTTTTTTAAAATTTTGTTTTTAAATGTATTATTAGGGAAACAAATTGGTTAGTAAAACTTTAGTAAGAAAAATCTTGTTCTTATCTCGATGTTTTCTAATAAAATTGATCCTTCATTTAAGAGAATAACATGAGCTGCTTGCTTGTACTAATCTGTTTGTTCTTGCTTGTAGATTGTGAGTTATCCCCCATTCCCAGGAAATGAATGTAACTACCTGAGAGCTATGATTGCACGTATCAGTGCTGGAACACACATTTCACCTCTGTCATTCTACATTTTTGATGAAGAGGAGGAGGAAGAAGAAGAAGGAGGCAGTAAGTGACCATTTTGTATTAAATTGTTTAATTACACCACAGGGTGGAACACTGTAGTTATGATTTTTTGCTAACATTTAACCTGGAATCTGTTCAAGTTTTTGCTGAAAGTATACCATTGGCTTCTACAAACTTATAGACAGAGATATAAATTTAAATACTACTTTTCAATAAAAAAAAAAAACCCCATAGTATTTACATATAAATAAGAAGATGTGGTATCAGTGCCAATATTTAAGTAGAATACTCAATAGTTCATGCCTATTTTTATTGCACATGTACATATGATACTATACCATCAAATGATTTACTGAATCTTGATAAACTGTATCTATAACAACAAAGAAATAATACAGAATACTCCTATACACAAAATATTACAGTTGTCTGGCATCCATCAAATTATTCACTGCAACTATATATTAATACAGCAGGGATTCAGTAGAAATTTACTATTTTCCATAGCAATACATAATACAGTAAACCGAATTCCCGCCATGTTGTTTTCTCATCTGCAGTAAACAAGTCATTGTTTGCCAGTTTTCAGTAATGTCTGGTACACAATCAATTAAAGACTTAATCTTTAGTATATATTTTTTCTATTCTGTTTTACAGGCAGGGAGAATTTCATCATTAACCCTGAATATGAAGCCCATCCAATGAGAGATCTGGTAGATCAGTCATTATCACACTGGGTCCATCATGTACAGCACATCTTACCACAGGTAAACAATTTACACAATTAAAGATGTGATTAAAGTAAACATAAGGGGTAGATGATCAAAAGACACATTAAGTAAGATTACAGAAGATGGCAACAAATTAATGATACAAAACATGTTGTAGTTTATATTGCTAAAATTAACCATAAATTTATTGGATTACATCTTTTTTTATTAAAATGTTATTCTGTCTTTTGTGGCCTGAAATATGGGAACTTTATTAATGATTGCTGTTACTTAAAAGTTTTTTTGTCAATTGAAAAATTTGCTGATAATAGATCTTATGCAGTCTCTAAAAAAATAATTTGCAACTTGTCTTGAGGTGGTAAATTTATAGCTTGACATATGATATGGCAACTTGTCCTTCTATAAAAACTGTATGTTGACCTCTAGATGTAGTATTTTTTAAATGTTGTTGGGTTAAGAACTTCTTGACCTTTACCCCAGACCTTCATTATAATGTTTTTGAACAAAATGTATAATTGATTGTTGTTTGACTTTCAGGGAAGATGTGTCTGGTTCCCACCTGCTAAACCAGACCAGGATGAGTTTGAGGATGAGGAAGAAGAAGAGGAAAGAGAGGAGCCAGATGAACCAGAGCCAGAAAGAGGTCCAGAACTGCTCACTCCTCTGTCAGAGGATGCTGAAGTTGGAGATATGCCACCATGGACACCAAAACTTTCTTACAATCTCATTCCACAGTATGCCTGTGCTGTAATGCGATCAAATCTATGGCCAGGAGCATATGCATTTGCTGCAGATAAGTAAGTCAGTTGTAATTCTATATAGCTGTAAATTTATTATCAAAAAAATATTTGAAACATTGTTAAATATATGATTTCAACTTATATTGAAGAAGTACTAAATATTATAAGGTTTTAAATCATGTGAACTTTCATTTTGAATTTGGCAATTTATCTAAGTTTTCCAATTAATTTTTATAGAATTACTAATAAGTGTGTATTGCTGATGACCTTAACTTAAAAAAAAGACTAATGAAAAATTAAATTTATTCATCACATTTAAGAAATACAGTTATATTTAACAAAGTAATATGATAGAAGAAATTTCTATAAGCAATTTATACAGTTTTATAACTTTCAATCTGTTTCTGTCAACAGGAAATTTGAAAATGTTTACATTGGCACTGGACACAAATACTCTAGAGACAATTACAGTCCACCAGAAACCACACCTATCAGAGAAGAATTCCCAAGCGGTGCTGAAATCACTGAAATCGAAGATCCATCAGTTGAGGAAGAAAGACAGATCCGTAAAGCACAACAAGAGGCCGTTGAACCAGAAGAAATGGAAGAAGCAGAAGAAGAAGAGGAAGAAGATGATTAATTAACAATTAAATTATAAACTTCCAAGAAACAAACAGATAAATAACTGAATAGTGTTGTGATCAGGAAGTGTCAGCTATAAACTTTTAAATCATGTCATTCCATAGTTGATGCCTACTTTTACAGCATATCAAATGTTAAAAGAAAGATTTTACATTTGTACATAAACTTATTTATATGATATAATGGATTTTTTGCTCCTGTTATGAAGTAAAAGTCTGGACTGTATTAAGTTTCTATTTAGTGGCCCATGGATTTGTTTAAAGAATCTGTAAGCAGATAACATCTGTAGGAATAGTAAATGACATATAGCTGTATAGAAATAAGGAGATTTCGTATGATTGCCAATGAGACAACTATCCACCAGAGTTTGAATAAGTTGATAATCAATTAGGTCACTGTACAGCATTCAACAATGAGAAAAACGATACTGTATAGCTTGCTATAAAAGGCCCTGACATGGAAAAATGTGAAAGACTATGAGAAATGGGGAATATATGTAGTTTTATAAATTGTAACCTGGATGGAGAGTTGTCTCATTGGCACTCATACCACATCTTCCTATATCTAAGTATTATAAAGCCTCTCATAATTCTTTTGTTGCTTCCAAACACATGGCATGTAAGTTAAAAGACAAATGGACTTGCTTATTTAAGAAAAAATCAGTCTGCTTTTGAATTATAATGAATTTTTGCTCAGAAGTTTATTTGTAATTTTACAAACAAGTACTTCCCCCTTCTATTGTAGAAACTATATTCAGGGATACAAGTCATGGTCATTGAATAAATAATTACCTTCTTTTAACGGATACCTGGGACATATTTGATGGTAATAGGATTGGTTTACAATCATGTTGGGATAAAAAGTTATGGTTATCCCCCTTGCATATAGAATTCTTATTATATTCAATGGACAGTATATAAAAAAAAAATATTTATGATTCTTTGTCTTGCCTTGACGGAGTCAAAAAGCAAGACATAGGTATGCTGTTTCGTCGGCGGCGGCGGCGTCAACAATGTATTAGTTTGTGATTAGGTCTAGTTTATGGTGAACCACTAGTGGTAGGTCAATGATATTTGGTATGCTGTTGTATAAGCATTGGCACATCTCATTACCATGGAGATTATTTGGCCCCGCCCCCTCAGTCATGGTCTTTTGACTTTGAAACTTTGCTTAGTTTACATGTATTAGTTTGTGATTAGGTCAGTTTCTGGGGAACCACTAGTGGTAGGTCAATGATATTTGGTATGCAGTTGTATAAGCATTGGCACATCTCATTTCCATGGAGATTATTTGGCCCCGCCCCCTCAGTCATGGTCTATTGACTTTGAAAGTTTTTATTAGTTTTCATGTATTAGTTTGTGATTAGGTCAGTTTAAGGGGAACTGTTAGTGGTAGGTCAATGATAATTGGTATGCAGTTGTATAAGCATTAGCACATCTCATTTCCATGGAGTATATTTGGTCCTTACCCCTCAGTCATGGTCTATTGACTTTGAAATTTTTGCTTAGTTTATATGTATTAGTTTTTGATTAGGTCAGTTTAAGATGAACCACTTATGTTAAGTCATTAATATTTGGTATGCAAATGTATTGGCATTTGCAAGATTCATTTCCATGGAGATTATATAACCCCGCCCCCTCATTATGGTTCATTGACTTTGAAACTTTTGCATGGTTTACAAGTTAATGTTTGTGTTTAGGTTTGTTTAAAGGGAATGATTTATAAAAAAGTCAATGGTATTTGGTATGCAGTTGTATTAGCATTGGCACATCTGATTTCCAGGGAGATTGTTTAGCCCTGTACCTTCAGTCATGGTTCATTGACTTTAAAAATTTGCATAACCTACATTGTACATGTTAAAGTATTGCTATTTCAATTTCAACATTTGCATTATCAAAATAACAAATAGGCGAGACATATCTCTGTGTTAACAGTTTATTTTATTTAGTAAACTTGTAAATGGTTATTGAGCATTAACACCATACATATTTCCCATTATTCATTCTCTTCATTTTTAAATGGTGCTCTCCCTTGAACACCCTTAGTCATATAAATCAGACGATATGTTGTACATGCATTATGATCTCCTTTCTCATGAGACATAGAACTGTATAACAATTTTGTATATAATACAATATGAATGTTATCTGTTGCATACATTGGACCTAGAATGGTAAACAGTAAGTTAAGATAGATACTTATATGAAGATATAGCACTTATATGGACGTACTCCAATAAAAAAGGACAAAATGCCATAGTCTTGGTGGATAGTTGTCTCATTGTCAGTCATCAACCTCATCTCTTTGATAGTGTATCAAAATACTTCTTAAACATACGACAGTTGTATTCATGTGAATTGGAATAAGTATTGACAAAGAAACTGCTTCAATAGCAATTAACTGCATGTACTAAAAAATGAACATGCTCTGAAAATGCTTATCTCCCTTTATTGTAATACTTAGCATTTTGGTATCTATTATACAATAAACTACATAAGGAATTTCTTGAAAGGGCTTACCTTCCTTATAAAATTATACAAAATACAACATGAATCATCTATCACATTAGTAAGACGCTTTATGGTATTGAAAATAACACTTTATAATTTTCTGGGGCCTCGGTGGCCGAGTGGTCTAAGTAGTTACTACTGAAATCACTAGCCAGTCAACACTGAGGTTGTGAGTTCGAACCCCACTCGTGCGGGTGCACTCGACTCCAATCTTAATTGACTAGGATTGTCAGTTTTCCTATCGAAGGTCGGTGGTTCTCTCCGGGCACTCCGGCTTCCTCCACCAATAAAAACTGGCCGCCACGAAATAGCCCAAAAGCGGTGCTTAAAAGTGGCGTTAAAACACAAAAAAATCAAAAATCAAATTATAATTTTCTTTTGTCTGAGGCACTTTTCTGGTTTTTCATTCATCAGGAAAGCTCAAACATAAACAGTTGCAAGCTTGGGATGTATACATATGTAGAAACATTTGGAAAGATAATAAACCAAACATAAAGATTTTATCCAAGGCTATTAATGATAGTGAAATCTTTCAAGTAATTTAATAGTTAGTAGTTGTTACCAGTAGTTTGAAAAAAAATGAAGAATAAAAATATTAAGTGTTGGTAGTTAAATCCCAAATTGGCACAAAATATGTATTCTTAGAAATAAACTAAATTTAAGGGAAGCTTCATATCTTTTGAATACAAATTAAAAAAATTGTGATGCACAATTGCAGTTTTAGTACTGATAGTATCTGAAATGTCAATATTCACTGGTTAAGAAGTAGTTATGTCTACTCCATATATTTTCATAAAAAACTCTAAAATCATTTTGATTAAAAAAAGATGGTTCAATATGACACAAATAGATATAGGAAGATTTGGTATGAGCGCCAATGAGACAACTCTCCATCCAAGTAACAATTTATAAAAGTAAACCATTATAGGTCAAGGTACGGCCTTCAACACGGAGCATTGGCTCACACCGAACAGCAAGCTATAAAGGGCCCAAAAAATTACTAGTGTAAAACCATTCAAACGGGAAGCATTGATTATTGATATATTAAGTAAATTATTCAAAAACCTCGCTAGTTAAGGAAGAGTTGTTGTTTGTGAAAGCTAAGCCCAAGGTCTAAAAAAACGACAAGATTCATGTTTTGCTCTGTCAGTTAACGCAAAACTATCTGATTGATTGATTGCTGTTTTCTCAACGTTAATTATTCAAACAATTTGATATAAGATGCAATGGAGATGTTTCTTAATTCACAAAATTAAAATCATTTCGATTGAATAAAAAGGATCTACAGATAAACATATTAACCATAACATATATCTGAAGGGATAAAGCATTAACATTTTCTCCATTTTAAAGACAATATACAGAGGAGGTAACAAGGGATACCATACTGACAAACACCGAAGTAGAAATAATCAACAAGATTGTTTTTTTTTTTTTTGTATTTGCATGTTTTGATGTTTTCACAGACAAGTCGGTATTATAATTTGTACTAAATAAACTCATTATAGATACTAGGCACAAAATTCTGTACGCCAAACGAACGTTTTGTCTACAAAAGAATGATCAGTGACACTCGAATAAATGTTCTTATAGAGGCCGAAACAGTACCAAGTTAAAGAGCATTGGGGACCAAAAATTCCGAAATGTTTTTCCAAATACAGCTAGCAAGGGTAACCTAAGTATTTGGAAAAAAAAACAAAATGCACACCTTTATAGCCGACTTGGTCTTGTACTCATCTAAAGCAGAATTTATTTAAAACCTATGCAAGTAAAAGAAAAAACCTCTAACAAACTTCCAAAATTTCCCTTTCAGATATCTTGACGATGTTCTTTCGTTAAGATCGGGTAAATACATCTCATTTAATCAATGTGAACTTGAAATCAATTAAAGGTCACTATACTGAAACTAGACGGTCTGCTTTATGTCCAAATCGTTTACTTGTAATTTTATTGATTGATGGACAAATAAACATAATGATTCGTTCATTGTTGAAGACCCTACATCAACTGTCAAGATGAAGAACAGGAATAAAAGCCCTGTTGATTGATAATTTTTTATTTTTTCTATGTATTGTGTGCCATTTTGTCCCATGTACATTTACTCCATATCCTTTTATTTTCTATTAGTATTTAATATGAAAATCGCGATGATTTCAGCTTTTCTATTGCCAACCTTCCAGTCTAGAGTAGTGATACTAGTACACTATTTGCCCCAGCCAATGGCATATACGATCATTTATGCATTTCAGTTAATAAAATATGCCTGAGCTTTTTCTCATGGTGATACTACTAACAGAGATGTATTCTGAACTCAAATGCTACTCTAGCAATGTTTTATGAAGAACTACGAAAATTATCACTTCACAAGTTCGATCTTTGGTTGCCATAATGAACTGTATGGCAGTTACAGTGTCTAAGTTTTTCTACTCACTAGAAATATTTATCTGTCATGGATCCCCTGTATCTATTAATGTCAATTTAGTAACTTTATTAAGATTGGAAATGTTACAGGCTTTGGCAACAACTACACTACGGAATCGATCTTTGAATTGAGCATGAAATATAGTAATAACCCATGCCCAACCGAAAGAGTGACTAGATTGTCTCATAAAACAAAGGCTTTTCTAGAAAAGTTAAAATCGAAGTAAACATTCCTCAACTGTTTAAGGTCACGAAAAATCTTACTTGTGAAGATAAACTCATCATAATACACGGCTTAAAATTTTGTACGCCGGACGCGCGTTTTGGACAGTGACGCTAGAATTAAAAAAGTAAAAAAGCCAAATAAATTACCAAGTTGAAGAGTATTGAGGACCTAATTTTCCGAAAGGTTTTGCCAAATTAGCTAAGGTAATCTATTTCTTGTGTAGGAAATCCTTAGTACTTCAAAAAAATTACAAGATTTGTAAACAATTAATTTATAATTATGACCACATCAATGATAATTCATGTCAATACAGAAGTAGTGACACTGATTCCAACAACAAATACACAGATATATAATAAAATGCTGGGCATAAAAACTGAGTTTGGCGAATTGATATTTATCAATTTTAGGTTAGTATACACATAGGAAAATTATTTTTTACTCGTATGCAGCAAATTCATATAGGGCCTTCTCATAGACAAAAAAAAACAAAACATCTTGCATAGTTCTTCAAATGCAATTTCAGATAAAATGATGATATCCTGTCAGCCAATAACCCGATATCAGTGAGTGCTTTAATTTCAAATATTGAGGTTGATCAAGGTTACTACCGAAGCCCAGGTGCGGATTCAGGCGGGGCGCCATTGGCGCCCCCTCTAAACAAAGAAAAATAAGGTTATCTAATTCTTAAATCTCAGGAGAGCCTTCCCTTTAACATCAAATCTTGGTTCTGCGACACAAAAATAGTGGTCCTGTTTGATATCTTTGACCATTTTCTCAATATTCACCCAGATTAACTTCAAAATAGAATCTATGTCAAACGTAAATATTTCAACATTCCAATTGTCAACTTCCCATTCCCAAGCAGTAACATACCGCCTGTCATATCGTATGACGTATATATATATATGACGTATATATATATATATATATATATATATATATATACAACTCGTCTAACCATCAACCCAACAATGTTAGATCTGTAAATTTGCTTTCGCAAATTTTTTGTTCTTCCCTCGCCGGGATTCGAACCCATGCTACTGAGATATCGTGACACCAAATCGCCTGCACTGTAGCCGTCCCGCTAGACCACACGACCACCTGGACTTATATATATATAAGTACGTCTGAACCAGTGACAACTCTGCGAGACAGATTTGCTTCCGCAAATTTACAGATCTAACATTGTTGGGCTGATGTTTAGACGAATTATATATATATATATATATATATATATATATATATCATGTACTGTGTTTCAACTCTAAATTCTACTGACGAGGAAAGGTAACACTAGGCCACCGAAAGCTGAATTATTAGTTCAGCCTAGGTGGCCTAGTGGTCTAGAGCGATGGAAACAGTGCAGGCGGTGTTGTCTCGATATCCCAATTGCATGAATTCGAATCCCGGCGAGGGAAGAACAAAAATTTGCTTCCGCAAATTTGCAGATTTAACATTGTTCTGCTGATATTTAGAGTAGTTATGTAATATATATATATATAATATATTAATTAATACGTTACGGTCGTGCATGTTTAATTCATACGGTCTTCTTTAACAGGGGTGTGCTTATATGTGTCTATGTATAAATCTGTTGCAACGCGCGTCTGGCGTACACTATTTCAATACTGGTATATGTGATGAGTTTATTTGCAACATGTTTTTGTGGTCTTATTTCTTTGGATACAAGAAATAAATGTCTGATCTGCAAATTTTCCGAGTGTGTCCTAATCCCGATTCTGACATTTTGATTGAGTGCTTATTCGCATTGCGGGTGAATCATCCATAACAGGAGACGCTTAATTACCACATCGACGCACAGTGTCTCGCTCCTTGTTGGGGTTCATGCGATTACTTCAGCTTTCCGTTTACCTCGACCTGTATCTTCTTAATGCATTTATGAGATTTGAACATCGGTAAACTGCGGTTGCCTTTAATGAATTTGTAATTCATGCAATTCCCGATGTTTTCTCCAAATTTTGTCCGTTTAATACTATAATTTACCGGATTAACAGAACATCGGTGAACCACCTAAAGTCTGTTTGATCACAATAGGAAGGAATCGGAATACTCCAGTGGCGAACTCGGTGCTTGAAAAACGACAGTGGAAGAAGCATAGCTAGTATTAAGGGACGCAATCTGCTTATAGTAGCCTGTGGTGGGTATTTTCGAATTAAAATAAAGATGTCGTATGTATATAACGAAACAGGGTAACTTGGGTGATTAACATATATACTTATCCCCCAGTTAAAACCATGTTCCAGGGCGTTTGTCTCCTATCACGATTAACCTAAGAGAGGATTTAAGAAGGTACAGTTGAAATTGTTCCATCATGATTTGGTTGTCTGGATAATCAGTGTCACAAATAACCACTGATATGTCCTACTTGTCGTAGACCCATTTTATACCTGGACATCACCGACTTATCCCCGTTTTTCTTACTTTCCTTTGTGGTTTAGTGGATTTGTGAAAAAGAAAATAAGTGGTATCTACATAAGAATTTTTTTTTTCCAAGAGGGATTTTTATATGTTCGTTTATGTCAGTCTAATGATTTAAAATGTACCTTTTTAAACCAAAATAGTGTTGAAACATGACCAAACAACTGCAGTGTTACAATGTTCCTTGTAACTACACCCCAAACATATAAAGTTATATGTTTCATGATAATAATTGTATTATGATGTTTATGCATCTTGCTTGACAAGGGCTAATGATTGGTAAATGAATGTATAAAGTAACACATTCTATTTTAGCAAGGTCTTCACAAATGTCTTAATAATAATTATTGTTATAATAACTTTATTGAAAGGAATTCATTTATTTAGTTACACTTAAAAATACCCCCAGGATTGAAATATATATATGAAAAAAGTAATACAACATTTAACTGAGCAAATAAACGCATCATGGATACCAGGATTAACATTTTGTACGCAAGACGCACGTTTCAAAACGAATTCTCGGAAACAAACAGTCGGATTTAAATATAAGAGCTACATGCATGTCCAGAATAGTTATTTTCGCTCTTTCTTTTTTGGTGAAACTTTTCTTCAGGTGTTTTTCAGTAAAAAGAGCAACAATACTAAAAAGATGATTTGTAATAAGTATAGCATATAAATATTTGCCCAGGTTCTTTTTTAATGAATTTAAAAGTAACATAAAAGATTGGCTAATGAATAAACTACAAATCATGTGATGTATATATTTCAGTATAACATTCTTTAAAATATTATTGAAACTATAATATTTAATTTCAATTATTTAAGTTATTTGAAATTCGCGCTTTTAAAAGAACTTTAAATAACTTTAGGTTATTCCGCCAACCTTTATAATGGGGTGATCTTTTCCTGGATCATTGTCAAACCATTTGAATTATTTAGAGGCATCTTAGATGTGTCGGTAAGTTGTTTTAATTGTCTAAGTTGTTAATTTCAATAACATACAGGTACAAGTTTCATTTCTATTGGCAAGATATCTCAGGAAGGTGATTAAGAGGTTATATATTAGTGGATTTCGTCACCCTTGTGACGTCAGTAATCATAGCAAATCTCGGATGGCAAAAATACTGTTTTAATACTGATATTGTAATCATATGTGGCAATTATAATTTGTGAGATTAATTTATTGATGAAAAATATACGAAAACAGGAGAAGTAAATAAATCTTAAAGGTAACAAGTTTAACATGAATCATAATTATAGTCACATGATTTCAACCAAATTGTTATTTTTAAACTTTTATATTTATATTTACACAACCTAAAATAAATGTGTTTGTTTTTTCTCACTTTTTGTGTGTGTAATAATATACTACTCTATTGGCAACTAGTAGAATTGTGATGCTTTCGCATGCATGCTATTTTTTTGTCACTTTTCTATATTGATATGAACTCCTATGACATAAAGGCAGTTTTATTTACTTAAGCTTGTGCACTGTAGATTAATAAAAAATACAATTCGAAATTGATTCTCTTTATTTTTCTTGAGAGTAGAAAAAAAGATTTCAAATATACAAAGCGTACAATTTTTGTACACCAAATGCGCTTTTCGCCCAATTAAGACTCATCCGTGCACTCAAATTATTTAAAAGAGTTAGAAGGAAAAATCATTACAAATTTAAAGATCTTCGAAAACCAGAAATCACAAAACTGTTGCGTCAAATCTGGCTTAGTCGTCTATCTATACCATGGCTAGACAACCCGTTTCTTTTCGAATATTCTGCACATTCGGTATTCAGTAAATTTACACAAAATTATTAAACCCTCGACATTTCTACGCTATTACCGCGTTAGTGATACACCCAAGGCCGAATCGGTAACCACCATCGAAAAAGTACCGAACTCCAAGGTTAATAAAAAGAGGGGAAGTCCATAAAACCTGACGAAACTATGCCTATGCGCGTTTCGTGTAGAAGAATGTTAGTGTTTCGAATAATTAAAACATTTGATAAACAATGTAGATTAAATGAACAAATGAATGCCATTTCAAGTCAGCACGAATTGATTATTGGGCTCGTGATACCCTCGGGGACTAAACGTTTACCAATAATGGTAAAGGAAATATATATATGGAAAAATGAATTATCCTTCAAAATTATGATAGTTGGATGTAAGAAGGAGATATTTATCTCAAAGCACTCCGGCTTCCCCAACCAATAAAAACTTACCGCCACGAAATATCACAAAAGTGCTGAAGGTGGCGTTAAACATCAATCAATCAATCAAATGTATTTTCCAAGAAACGTTTGTCATATTGTTTTTTAAATGAAGATTTAGGCAAGCATTTCGAATTCAGTGCAGCATACGGGATTTATCAATTATTTCAACCTGAACGGCTTATGTAAAGATAATTATACAGGCAGAAAAGTTCATGGCGAAAAATGAAAACAACATGTTAAATAATTTCATGCTTATGTGTATTTCAAAGTGTTGTTGTCGATAGAAGGAAAACAATGTCATTCATTTGCCTTATTTGAAATGTAATTTCAACGTTTCAAGAACCATTATTACTGTATCAGGCTGCTGATAGATATAACGAACGAATTATAGTCTGCTAAGCATTATTTGACAAAACAATACCTACACTATAACAAAGGAGCTTGACGCAAGTATAAGAATGTGCTAGTGAGTATTGAGATATCATCCAAAACAAAACGGAAAAAATTTAACAAACAACAAAACGAAAACAGAACAAACACCCCCATAAAAAAGATTGGAAAATATCATTAGTAAATCTAAACATCTGAAACTAAATTAAAAAACCGCAAATTGTGTGTGTGTGACTTCAATTTTGATTGACAAGGATTGCCCAATTTTCTACTTAATGTCTGTGGTTTTCTCCGGGTACTTCGGCTTCCTCAATCAATAAAAACTGGCCGCCATGATTTAGCTCAAGGTATCTAAAAGTGATATAAATACCAACAAACAAAACAAACAAAAAAACAACTTAAACTTTTTCATCATGATTTTTTAGGTAGTTTCATCTAGAATTTGGTGGTTTTCTCAAGGAAACCTTCAAATGAGAAAATGCCGCTTCCTATAACGTCTTCAGTGGACTATATATTATTGGAGTGCAATAAATATTTACCTATTTTGAACAAAATTATATTTGATGAGTTGACTGAGCTACTCAGGGAACTTTTACAGCATTCTATTGCCAATTCTAAAATAGAAGACTATTATCATGCAGTTAAAAGAAAGTTAAACAGACGATTTACCAAAAGAGAGGAAGAACTCATATTCAATGCTTCAAGAACTGGATACCGACCTTTCGACATAACAGTCATAGCGGTATTCCTTCGACATTTTTACGAGAAAAACAATATTGAAACACATATAACATCACTGATCAGAATTAGAAACGAGTTATGTCATTTAACAAATACAAATATAACAGAATCACAGTTTGACATCTATTTTGGTGAGTGCTGTGTCATAGCCTTTGCTTTGGAGGAATACCTAAAGAAACCAAAGTTTTTGGTGCAGAAATTCCAGATTATATACGAAGTTAACACACGTTCCAAACAAGGTAATATTCATTATGCATGTAATTTTAAAAATATATATCACTCATGACTGTTGTGTGTTATATTGCACAAATGCATTAATTACAACAGTAATGCTCCAAAATTGTTTATCCTGAACCGTTTTCTCCCTTTCATAAATTAAGCTATTAGGTTTTCCTTACATGTTAAACGAACAAATTGATTCATTAATAGTCTTCTTATACTTTTTTTTTATATATTTGTAAAAAGGTTTTTGTATATCAGAGAAATCCGTTTCAGACGACTTATGATAAGAAACGGGTTTTATTTGATTGCTTGTTTTTTAATTACAGATAGAAATGGCATACAAATAGAAACAATAAAACATTCATTGTTGGATCTCGAACTCGCAGTAAGTTTTGCTGGTGATATCACAAAAGAAAATATGATTTATAACTCATTCAAGTTTAACTCAATACTGAAACGTAAAAAATGTGAGAACAGGAAATAGTAAAAATGTTTCAACATAATTTTTTTTGTTAGAAATTATAGATAAGCAGAAAAGATAAGCATTAGTACTTAAATCTGCCGAAGAATGTACAGGTCAATGCAATAATAGATTGCTGACAAAATATAGATTTGAGTCTTTTTCAAATTTTAGGGTGAAGGCATACATAGTTCAGAATGGGAGGAAAGACTTGAATTCTTGGAGCAAAATATAAGTCAAATAGACAGAGAAACAAATGAAAGCCATAGAAAACTGGTTTATTTGAAGAAATATGTACAGCAAGTAAGTTTAACATATAGAAGCATCACAATGCAAATTTGAGAAAAAAAAACCATTATGAGAACTTACATAAAGAGCTGAACGCAGATAGCAGTTAATTAAATAAGATGTGGGGTTTGTGTCAATGAACAGCATCTAACGAGTGAAAACCTATTGGTATTTAGATTTGTTTTTTTTTAAATAGACGGAGATGTACATTCTATATGGCAAGCGATTAAACGCAAGATATAAAAAAAATATCAAAGATCTTACATCAATACTCAAAATGGCTAAAACATTAGGACATGAGATGAATAACGACTCACAATATTATTGACTCGTGCAAGGAACATGTATTTATTGGCGGGCTTTCACTAGTTTTTTGATAACTTAACCTTCTTTCTCTTAATCTCGATAAAAAAAGAACATTAAATAAATAGCAGTACAGAAAAAGAACGTACTCTTATATTACGGTACAATAGAGAACAAAAACCACAACCATGAACAAAACGATGAAACATACTACCTTATCAAAGAATGATCGCTCTCACTGAAAGCAATCCCAAAAAACTAAAATTGCTGATCATCGAAGTGTACCCATGCTAAATTTCGTTAAACTCATGCTGTTCTAAAATCTATCATCGAAGTGCACCCATGCAAATTTCGGTAAAATACTTGTTATTTCTAATAGATTTTTAAAACAGTGAAGACAGGTCTAAGAACATCAACGCAAAATTAAAGAAACTTGATCCTGTCTCTGCCCAAAATTTGTTTAAATTTTTCAAACAAACGCATGAACGTATTCTTTATCTTTTTGGCTTAAAATTTGTTTAATTTTTTCAAACAAACGCATAAACGTATTCTCTATTTATTTTGCTTAACATACTTCTGATATAAATGTCTTTCAGTATAAAACAAATATTTTCAACAATGAGATTTGTTAACAGCGAACTTCATTTAAACGATGTAACCTGTAAGGGAATGTCCAACTTTCTATTAAAGGAGCATTAGCTACGAGATATAAAAAAAAAAAAAAAATAAATAAAATATGATTTTTTTTTTGTTCAATCTTTAATGAAAGTGAAATAGTGAAATAATAATTCGCTTTTAGCAGCCAGTTTGGTTCAATTTTGTCAAAATAAGTAAAGAAACATCGCTGATGAATTATTCACTTGCAAGTGAATAATTCGACCTCATTGAATCTGTATTCATATGACCTTCAATTTAACCCCTAAGCTAGAGTTTAGTTACGCATGAATTAGCGTGTTCAGTTTTTAAAAGGAAAATAATGTCAACATTGAAAGTGAAACAAGGGTAAACCATTTGATTGACTGATTCGCTCCACATAAACTCATTCTTATTCAGGTAAACACGATGATTAACATATATTTGTAACCTATAATATAAAATGAAAACATAGAAAAATTCAATTGCACGAGTTCGCTATCTATTTATATCTATATTTATGTTTACTTCGGGTTATATGACCATCGGCAGTCTTCGGAGGTCACCTCGATGGTTAATTAGATGGCGTCTAGACTAAAATACACACGAAATGCTGATACATATTATCGAGTCCATGCTGTGTAAATTGTTTATTTTAGACTTTTTATAATTTGTATATACGTTTTAGTGTGTTATAAATCAATATGAGAATTTGAGTCAAATCGGTGAACATGAATTTGACAGCTAATGCCCCTTTGAATTCGTCCATTTAAAAAATACTTCCTCAATAAATCTATATGTTTGTGAATCAATACAAGTTTTGACCAACATATGCTATTTATATCCTTTTTTACAGTTTTTTTCTAGTAATGCTTGAACTTTCATGATCTAAGACATTACCAAACAGTTGTTTCTCTCCGCGGTAGTTGAAATCAATGCATATCCCTGAACTTTATAAAATATGCAGTAAAATATTGTATAATTTACAGGTGAAGGAGAAAATTGATGCACCAGAAGGAAAACAGTGGTTTGGAACTTCAAAAGGTGATTTTTTTTATTATCACAAAAGAAATAAGGACTGTCGCAAATATTTTCAATCAGGTTCATTCTTAAATATATAAGACAAAACATTGGATTTTTATTGTCTATTCGGTACGTACAGGACATGCTTTCTATTACCACGAAAGGAGCAATACTAAAAGTCTATGATTAATAATAACTTGATATTATCGATTTTGTCTTATTACCGTTTTTTTTTATAATTATTTGAGTTTTTCAACTCTCTCTTCAAGAAAAAGTATTTGCCAATAAAAAAATAATACCGAATAAAATTGAAAAGGTTTTAAAAAAAAAATAAAACTAACAAAACATGTATCGTGGGAATTTAAAGTTGAGCTCGTCTATTCGTTTACCTCATTCAGAAATTTTCAATTAAAAAAGTAATGTACCGAGAAAAACGAAGAAAGTTATCGTTCATAATGCCTGTACCAAGTCAGGAATATTACAGTTGTTTTCCATTAGTTTGATGTGTTTTCGCTTTTGATTTTGCCATTTGATAAGGGACTTTCCGTTTTGAAATTTCCTTGGAGTTCGGTATTTTTGCTATTTTACTTTTTAAAAATATTCTAAAAATAAAGAAATTTGTTATTTGTGTGTTGAAGTCTTCCTTTTATCTCAATTTAGAAGAAGTTATACTTTTGATATACATATCGATAGTATTAATACCATTAAAAATCTAGAATATCATACCGGAACGTGTTAGTATTAGGCTTTATTTTTTAGATGAAGAACAAATTGAGACTTATAGACTGAATTGTTTAAAGAAAGTCGCAAATACCAGGGTAAGAACACTGTTTCTTTATGCTTCGGCATAGTATGCAAATTAAATAAATTGGAAGGAGATATTCGCATAGAAAATGATTATATCTTGGGTCATATAATTTAAATGGAAGAATGAAACAGTCAAGAAAATTCCATATATAAAATTCTATTAGGCATTATAAAAGATTCAAAGTCAAAATGTTCTCTAAAACATATACTAGAGACTACGTCCTGGAACGTTTTCACAGATACATAAGATGAAAAGGATGAATAATAATCCATTAAAATTATATTTCTTTTGTTACTCAGATCTAATGTTTAACATCAATGCTATTTTAAATCGAATTTAATTAAAACAAGCCTTGTACAAATTTTAAATATCTTTCTTCTTATTCCTTATCGTTATCTTCATTTTTTAAGCATCAAACTCAATGGAACTTTCAATGTTGCTTTTTCAAGAATCTTAGCTTTTTTTTTATACCCGCATGTTTCAAATTCCAACACATTCCTGACCAATGGTTTTATTTGTATGTAACTAAAAAACATTACTAGTTAATTTAAACTCATCAACTATACCAGGCCTATAGACAAGTAAAACAAACTGCAATTAGATATGCGTATCTATAGCCTTTAGAATAACTTATAGTACATATTCAAAATAAAATTGAAAATAATTAACTTATGGTACCTACTGTCATACATGTGAGAGGTTTAGCTAGCTATAAAACCAGGTATAATCCACAACTTTCTACATAAGGAAGTGTCTGTACCAAGTCAGGAATATGACAGTTATTTTCAATTCGTTTGATGTATTTGAGCTTTTGATTTTGACATTTTATAAAGGACTTTCCGTTTTAAATTTCCTTTGGAGTTCGGTATTTTTGTTATTTTACTTTTTTCAATGCTTATACTTGATAAATAGAACCCGATCGACAATCTCAGCAAACCGATGGTTCCGCAATTCAAAACTGTTCAGATTGTAATTTAAAGTTATTGAAAGTCATCATTACATGCAGCTCTCTCTCTTTCTGTAAACATCATAGCTGAGCATCCACTACTAAAATACTGTTGGCATACTTCAGTGATGGAACAATTTATTGATTAATCAAGGAAACTATGTATTATTTTCATTTACCTGTGTTTAAAGTAATTGCAAATGGCTGATATTTTTGTTCAAGCATATTGTTTTTCTTAAATTTTTTAACATTTCACAGCGGTATAAATCTTCCCTTAGTTTATTTATTTTGTATTTATTTACATTGTATCATAGATCAAATTTATTTGTTCAGTGTATGTTCACTGGTGTTAATATGTCTTTTGATTGAGTTAAGCCATTCCAATTGATATTTTATAGTGTGTCTTTCTATGTTGTGATGTTACACTATTGTTTCAGATAAGGGTGAAGGTTTGGTACCACTAAAACGTTTAAACCCGCTGCAATTGTTTGCACCTGTCCTAAGTCAGGAATCTGATGTTCAGTAGTTGTCGTTTGTTGATGTGGTTCATAAGTGTTTCTCGTTTCTCGTTTTTTATATAGATTAGACCGTTGGTTTTCCCGTTTGAATGGTTTTACACTAGTAATTTTTGGGGCCCTTTATAGCTTGTTGTTCGGTGTGAGCCAATGCTCCGTGTTGAAGACGTACTTTGACCTATATTGGTTTACTTTTATAAATTTTTACTTGGATGGAGAGTTGTCTCATTGGCACTCATACCACATCTTCTTATATCTATTTTGTCACTTTGATTGGTAAATTCTTTTACCGTTTTAAAAACAAAAGTTTTTCTCGAATCTAAATTATAAGTAATTATCGAATTCATGAAATAATTATACATGAATTATACATGAAATCCATGCATATTGCTTCACACATATTGATTATGTTTTGGTGTTCTTTAAGTTTCTTTTTTACAGACTAAACTTGATCTGCCTTTGTGCAATTCAGAAGAATCAAGTCGAGAACATGATAAGCTCATATGTAAATGGCAAATGAACAAACGACTTCCTCTACGTTCGTATGGGTAAGTTTTTGCTATCCAGAATTGTCCTATATATCTTTTAATTGTATAAGAAATTAATTTCACTCTAAATCATCATAGGAAACTAGTTATAGAAATCTACAACATATAGTTTAAATAATGACACTTGCATTAACTTTGAAAACAAATAGAAAACCGTCATGTAGTGAGATTTCATTGCCAATTTATTAGCACATACTTATTAATACTTAATCATGTATTTCGTTTTGAATTTCTTATAAAAAAGTATTTTGTGTTTTTTTATTTATATTATATGTTTTGTTTCTCTCACTAAAAAAAACTGTCCTTTAGACCATTATGTACGCAATAGCCAAATGTTTGTTACAACGTCTAAGGTCTGTTACATAACACTATGTTTTAAAGTTCATTCTTATTGTAGATTAGAGACTGTAGATAGAAATGCAGAATATGGTATCACAAAATGTGTTGTTGGGAATTTAGTATCGAACGTTCAACAGGAGGTTACAGAAAAAAATAATATTATAGCATATAATGGAAGAAGTTCAAAGGACAAAGAAACATTCCACAATTCTGCAGTTTTTTCCACTTTAAAAAAATGGGATAAGAAATGTAATGTTTTGATGCAAAACCTGTCAAATAATGAAGATCGACCAGTGGTTA
Organism: Mytilus coruscus; assembly: GCA_017311375.1. Taxonomy (NCBI): domain Eukaryota; kingdom Metazoa; phylum Mollusca; class Bivalvia; order Mytilida; family Mytilidae; genus Mytilus; species Mytilus coruscus. The sequence continues at coordinate 45,453,199 of CM029599.1, read as the reverse complement.
GCATAAGAAATGTAACTAAATATAGTTGTGGTTTAGGAACAATTGATTGTGTTAACGAGGAAACTACCAGGAATGATACCCTGTTGTTTAATCCAGACCCTGTGTTTGATACAATCAATCAGTTTTCAGATGAAGTTGCAGGAACCTGTCTAAAACTTTCAAAAACAGAAACAAATGAAGCCGCCAAAATGGAATACACACGAAAACCAGTAGACTTTCCCTTAATAGTTTGTAAAAAGGGCCCGAAACCGGAATCCCGTTCAACATTTTCACCGCCACTCGATCAAAATTATTTCAATTCAAATAAAATTGTTGTGCCAGTAGGTAATGGAGAACATCGTCAACATAGACAATCATCCAAACCACATCTAATGAAAAAAATCAGTGAAGTTATCTTGTTGGCAAAACGACTATCCGAGGTGAAACCCAAAGCAAGAAAGTTGTATGAAACTGTATGTGTGTTGATGAGAAACAGGTATAGAATATATTCAGTCAGTCATGTTTGCTCGAGACTTTAAATTTAAAAGTAAAAAATGTAAAACGTCTGATATCATAAAAAACAAAATGGCCTTAACAGGATAGCCAAACCAGTATAAGTTCAACTTTGACTGCGAAAGCACAATCACGTTTAATGAACTGAAAACTTACAAACAATGGTATCATGTAAATCAAGGCTACAGTAGTCTACCGATATTCAAATCTCGTAAATCGAGACACCTACACATCGTATCGGTCAACCAAATCGTGATGATGACTGTAAAACTTATGTAGTGTCGATTTCCGTCGTTCTTCCTTATAAATCTGTTAGAGTAGTTTTTTGCAAGGAACACACACCTGTTAATGAAGTACTTATAGTGTGAAGATGTCCGAGCGTTACGTATTAACTGAGATATGTAAACGCCATTCGATGGAGCAGAGGGTATGTAACTGCTGAGAAACGGGAAGTTGGCAGATGGAAAGTTGAAATCATCACGTTTGTCATAGATGCTAGTTTGAGTCGTCTTTTTGTGTCAATATCGAGAAAAAGATCAAGATATGAAGCAAAATTTCTACTGTCGGTAGTATCATTAATCTTAAGTTCACTGGGATATATGAGATGTAAGCCCTTAATGAAATGTGGATTATTGAGTGATTGAATATCATCAGTATATCTGAAGGTGAAATTAAAGAACTTTGCAAGATGCTTTTTCTTGTTTTGTATGAATTAAGCTTCATATGAGCACAAAAGTAAGTCGGTCAGAAGTGATGCACAATTAGTACCCATTGGAATAACGGTTGTCTGCTGCAAAATCAATCCACCAAACTCAACAAATATGTTGTTAATAAAAAAAATAAAGCATTTTGATGATATCATCTTCGCGGTGTATTTGTTGTGGGAATCAGTGTGATGCTTCACAAAGTAAGATTTTTCATTACCTGAAACAAGGAATTTGTATCCGCGTTTCCCATTTTTGTAGAAAAAGCTCTGTTTAATGAGACAATGTAGTGATCTTTCAGTTGCGCTTTGGGAATAGTATTGTCAAACGAAAAAAAAATCATTACAGCAAAATTATGAAGATATTGATTTAAGATTTAAAACAGACCAAAACAAAATACTTCCTTTATGCGGAAAGTCATTGATATTTATCGATGCGAGCAACAACCTCACTCAAAAAGACATTTTTCTACAGTATGTTTTAACATAGATGTTAAAAAAAGTCAAATCTTTGAGGTAATACATCGGTTCATATCTAATTTTGTCACGTTTAAAATGGTCGTTGTAGATGAATATGCCAATTTCGACAGGTTTACAACATCATCATAACATAACAGTTGCAATTTCTAGATTAAGGCATCTTTCTTATCAATCAAATTTTCAGTTGTTTTAATGTTATAGACAGTATTTGTTTGTGAGTAAAGTTAGAACTACATTAGATACTAAACTGATGATGTCATGGCATTAACAAAATAGCAAATTCAAAGGCCATGCTCTAAAACGTTGAAATGTGATATTCATATCTAATATACTTAAATTCTCTTATGTATTTAGGAATAGAAGAAGGAGAAAAAAGATGAAAGACCGTTTAAATGATCTTGGAGTAGATTGGAGGATGGGTGTTACAGAACTGGAATTAGAAGCCATACCTCAAAGTAATTTCAATTGTTTAAGTTTGTTGCATAGTATGAAAAGAAAATCTGTTTTCGGACGAAATATTCATTAGAAGAAATTAAATTATATCCTTATGTATTCTTATATTTTAGAAAAAGATGCATTGTTCTAAAATATAAAATGCAAACATTAATTCACTCCCACTGACTTATCTCAACGACTAACATATAAAAAGATGAATTGACCGATTCAGTCCATCCGACAAATTTCATTCAGTGAAATATTATTTCAAAATGAGTGAAAAAGATATTCTCTCAAATCAAAGTTGTTTTGGTTATAAATGCGCTTACAACTATTTTGATTCAAACGCAACTGCTGAGCCTTGATTACTTACAATTTACTTACCAAATTATCAACTTTGTATCATTTACATATTTACAGGTATTGATTGTTATTGTGGAACAGCTGTTGTTCTCCATTCAGAACATGAAGACGACTACCATAACGCAGAATATTTTCTTAAAGAAGTGACCAGAAGATTGCCAGATGTCAAAATAGAGCTTCAAGATGAGGTGCGATTTCCAGGACAGAGACAGTTTGATGTACGGCCGTATTTTTCTAGACAATATATTTTTGTCTTATTATCTAATTACAAGAAATCGCAAAAGTTTCAATACATAGTCGAAACGTGCTTGCTGTTATCCTTACAAGAGGAGGATAAAAATGGAAGGGTTATTCCCGTTTTATTTAGACAGGAAGATGAACTACCTGACGTGTTTCGTCTAAAAGAACCAATAGAACGTTATGATCAAAGTTCAATGAATAGACTGACACTTTTGTTTAAACCAAAACTACAAAGATCGATGTCTTGTTTGTGATACCGGTTATACAAATAAAGGTGTAACTATCTTAATATATATAGTGTGAGTGGTTTTAAGTTGTTTCGTTGTTCTATAATGATCAGCACATCTTTGTATATTTATGAGAATTTGTTATCTTACTTCATTATTTTATTCAATATATGATGCAATTACTAATAAATCTTAAAAACATTTGCCTAATCATTCAAACTTTGAAACATGGCTTTACAAACGAGCATTGCATACATATTTTATTGTCATCGGCATACGTGAAGATGTCGACTTCAAAATAGTCACAATAAGTGATAATGTGCTTTCTAGTTCATAATAATAATCCTTATAAATCAAATTAAAATGACTAATTCATATCAATATTATTAAAAAACAACATAATAAAACAAACACAGACTGTAGTAAACCACCTGTCAATGTCATAGCTGTATGGATGTAAAAATATATATGTAGCGTAAAAAACTTTTAGCGTCATTAATATTATTCGGAAAAACTGAATACACTTTGCAATATTATCATCGTCTAGATCACAACTCACAAATAATAAATTATTTATATATTTAAATCAATACCAAGCTAAAAGCAAATAGTATATTTTGTTTGAATATTTGTTGGTCGTACTACATCGGTGTCAGACCATTTAAAAAAGTTTGAATATTATAGATTTCTTTGACTAGACATTAACAAAATAAACACTTTATAATTTTTATGCTGCCGAAGCTGTTTTCTTTATCAGGATCACCCAAAACTAGATATTTGAAAGCCAAGGATGTATAAGAACAAAAAAAAAAAAAAATGTGAAAAGCTACATGACCACAAGGGACCTAAAAATAAAAGCTCCAATCTAACAAGTTATGATTAGTTGATTGTGAATGAATAATGCGTTAAATAGGCCAATTAAAGATCAAAATGTGCATATAAACATATTATTTCCTATAAAATATTTCCTTACAAAGCCTAGCAACCCTGTTGGTCTCTGGTTACTCCAAAACAAAATGTGTCACTCTCGAATATTAGACATATTTTGGGTAAACTCCATTCATTCAACAACTTGTGTTTATCGTTTAAAGAGTTATATAGGACGTCGAGCTTACTTGCAGTAACTGAAAAATATACTTACACAGTTATTGAACTCCAAGGTAAATTCAAAAAGGGCGAAGTCCCTAAAAACTAACAGAATCAAATGCTCGACTTAGGAACAGAACAAATGGAAAACAGCTGTCATATTCCTGACTTGGTACATGCATTTCTGAAGAAAATGGTGGGTTAAACCAAGTTTTATAGCTAGCTAAACCTGACAGCATTTTTAATACGGTATAATTGTTATAAAATTGATTGATTCTCTTTATTTCCTCCATTATACTGAAGATTTACATTTCTATAACACAAGTATATTAATTAAAAGAAAAGAAGAACCCAGAAGTTAAAAATTACAAATAAAGCAACAACAACAAAAAACCATATATTTTTCATATACATGTATATTTTTATACTACATTTGTCTGAAGATAAATATTTCAGTGTCCAATATTAAATCTATGCTGAGATAATTAGAATATAAATTTTGGGTACTGATTTTTGTTGTATATTCTTATAATTTTATATGTTCCTTTGTTAATTTTTCATCTGTACTAAAAAAAGATAGTGTTGAGGTCTCAAATAACTAGTTTAATCTACCTACTCTAGAGGCGTGAATCGGATGTGGATACTTTAAAAAAAAGTTCGAAAGATCTGTTAGAGTACATACAATCTAAGTCTCTTACCTCTTGCAATAGTATTAAAACTTTTGACTTTTCTACCCTTTACACAAGTATTCCCTATTCCGAACTAAAAGACAAATTGAAAGAATTGGTCCTACTTTGGTTCATAAAAAGGAATGGCAAACGTGGATACAAGTATCTTGTCTTAGGGAGGGATAAATCGTGCTTTGTCAAAAGTCACTCTGATTCAAACAAAACATTCTCTGAAACTGGCAATTATCAAGACGCTTGCTTTGAATTGACAGCATATTTGTTACGCTTGGAGGACGTGTTTTTCAACAAACAATTAGCATTCCCATGAGTACCAACTGTGCTCCTTGTCTTGCCGACTTTTTCCTTTATTCATATGAGGCAGACTTCATACAGGAGCTTCTAAGGAAGAATGAAAAGAAGCTAGCATTATCCTTTAACTTAACGTTCCGCTATATAGATGATGTTATCTCACTAAATAATTCAATGTTTGGTGACTATGTTGAACGCATCTATCCCATCGAACTTGAAATAAAGGATACAACAGATATAGTTAAGTTTGCCTCATATCTTGACTTAATTCTAAAAATTGACAATTAGGGTCGGTTGAGAACAAAACTTTATTACAAAAGAGATGATTTCAGCTTCCCAATTGTGAACTTTCCATTTCTATGTAGCACCACTCCAGCAGCACCTATATACGGAGTATATATCTCCCAGTTGATACGATTTTCCAGAGCTTGCATTTCCAATCATGATTTCCTTGATAGAGGATTGCTGCTTACAAGGAAGCTTTGAACCAAGAGTTCGAAGTGGTGAAGTTGAAATTATCCCTTCGAAAGTTTTACGGACGCCATTTCGAGTTGGTTGACAGTTATGGAATATATGTTTCACAGATGATAACGGATAAGTTACAATCCCGTCCTCTTTTCCTCGAATGTGACCTACCGAATTAGACTTATCACTGGATTTGTACTTATATGAGCAACACGACGGGTGCCATACGTGGAGCAGGATCTGCTTACCCTTCCGGAGCACCTGACATCCCCCGATTTTTGGTAGGGTTCGTGTTGCTCAGTCTTTAGTTTTCTTTAATGTGTTGTGTGACCTGTTTGTCTTTTCGTCGTTTTTCGATTTTTGACATGGCTTTGTCAGTTTGTTTTCGACTTATGATTTTGAATATCCCTTAGGTATCTCTCGCCTCTCTTTTAATCCCGCTTTGTTTTTTCATGCGCCTGGACCAAGTCAGAAACCTCGTCCGTAGTCAACATATACAGTATCTTAATTCTTCTCGTTATTCGGATAATTGTGTGTTGATAAATCTAAAATATCTGTGGTCAGTTTTGTTAAATTACCCAGTTATTTACATCTTTCATACACTCGAAACAATTTAGAACTATATTGTAAAGACACCTGTCTATAATTGAAGACTGTATGTTGCTCTCTGTTTGTCTCTTGGTTACTTTCATTATTGTCGCATTGACGTATACCCTGAATTTCTTTATATTCATATACATGTAACAGTTAAACACTTAAGGAATTGAATAACTTGTCTTTGCATAGTACATCCAGCGTCATTCATTGTTGAATATTAAGTTTTAGGTATACTATAATGACTGACAGGTTGAGAATCATACAAGGTGAGCATCATTTTCATAATCCTTCTTCTCTAGCAGATTAATGCATTATAATGATAACTTGTTAACAATACAAATATTTTGTTTTAAACTTCCGCATGCAATATTAAATCATACTATCATGCGTATTTTCCAAAAGACGTATGTTTTTGACAGAAAAAAATAAAACACAATGTTAACCCAACAAAATGCAATCCTATTTTAACTAAAGAATTTATTAAAAGTAATATCTACCGCTGTTCGTTTAAATCTTTTCATGTTTTGTAAATGTCTTAACATATCTCGTTAGCTTTTTACCTTTGACAACACATATAAACATATGGTTCGATAACGTTTACTATAGGGGTAAATTCAGTAAATAAATATACGTTATCAGGGACCGCCCATTTGGGGGAGAGCTTTCTGTATAACACTGAAGTCCTGTGCTCTTCTGATTGGTAGATAATGTTTGTAATAAATATTTTTTGATAGATGGATCAAAACTAAAGTTAAAAAAAATAAAAAAATGAATGCTGAATGCACTTAATTTTTTTTACTACAGGGTTGAAAGGTAATGGGGGTCAGTATAGGAATTAAGTTCGAATCTACAGATTTTTGTAAACAAGGCCATGTGAATGCCCAAAAATGCCGCATGACCATATGTTTTTATTATTGCAAAAGATGGGGCTACATTTGTACTTTAATGAATGATATATGAAAGCTTCTGAATTCTAAAGGTAAATCTGGTATAAATTTAATTCAAGAATTAGATTTGCATTAAAGTCAATTGGAGATTTTTTACTGAATTTACTCCTAAAGGAAAATATGCACTTTTTCACTGTACTTTTTCAAGGCCACACAATAATCACAAAGCTCATTTCCTGTAAATATTAATGCAATGGAAGCTTTTTGGAACCAGTTAAAGTTGTTTTTCATACAAAATTCTATGTTTAACTGCGACTGGCAAGGATGCACTGAGTATACTGTGGGAGGAAGCATGGGGTATATGGGAAAAATCAGTTTTGTGTCCAGATTGAAAGAAACAATAGAAATTACACTTTAGAGTAATAAAATTGATGAAAGACATAAATATTCTTTCCATTTTACATCAAATTTTGCACATATTTCTTCTAATAATGAGTAAAATCATATGCAAAATCAGAATTACCTCCCTTTGACAAAGCGCATTTTTTTAGCAGTGTTCCCCATGTAAAGATGCAGATTAAGTTGTTATTAAGGACTTTTTCAAGTATTTTAACACTCGGATGATCTGACCGAATGAAGATATTCATTTTTTTTTTACATAATTCATGTAATTAGATTTCTATGTTAAATGATTGCTTTTAAATATTCTAAATGTTACTTTAATCTTTCAAATGCAAAGTTTGGTCATACCCAGTCTTATTTTTTCATATTTGGCACATTTAAGACTTATCAACTTCCTGTTTTCCGAATACTAAGTACTTATAGATGGGGTATCATAAGTAAAAGATAGCTCACAATTTTAATTTTAAAATAATGAAAAATGAAAATAACACTTTATACATTAGGTGCGTCCGAAGCTTTTTTTTTTAATTACTTATATATCAGCAGCAAAACTTGATAACCAAAAAATTTTAAAGCCAATGATGCCTGCGGGAGTCAGAGCTTTAATCTTACGGCGGACCAGGATCTGCTAACCCTTCCAGAGCACCTGAGATCACCCCAGGGTTTGGTGGGGTTCGTGTCTTTAGTTTTTTATGTTGTACTTTGCAGACTGTTTTTGTCTTTTGGTCGTTTTTCGGGTTTTTTTTGCTTTGGTATTATCAGTCTGTCATCGATAAAATCGAAATTTATCAAGGGATAATTTAAGAATTGTATGATAAAAAAGTACAACAAAAATACCGAACTCCAAGGTCAATTCAAAAAGAAGAAGTCGATAAAAACTGACAAAATCGAACGTCACACTTTATCAACCAAAGAAGCAAATGGTAAACCTCCAACTTGTGATATAAGTTATGTCAGTTACAAATCACTGACCACTGATCATTCATGAGCTGATGACATATTCGGGGACAAGCAATATATCTACAGTAGCGCTAAAAAATGAAAATAAGACTTTAATAAATTTCATGCGTCCGAAGAGCTTTTCTGGATTAACTTTCATAAGGAACGTTCAAAACCTAAAATTTGAAGGCCACGGGTGTATAAATACATGAATAAACAAGGAGCTGAATGATCAAAAGGGACATAAAAAACAATAGACTTTAGGTCAACTTTGACCGAGGAAGTAAGAACCCTATTTTTTCTAAAATTTCTAAATTTATAAACGGAGTATTTAAGAAAATATAAGTAATAATTCATTAATGTCAATACCGACGTATTGACCACTTAGCTGATGATACCTTCGAGGACAAACAGTCCACCAACAACAGAATTATCCCAGTGCTTGAAAATGAAAAATAAACCACTTTATTATAGTTTTATGTGTCCCAACTCTTTAATTTTGGAGCAAACACAGAGAAGTTGAAGTTGAAATTCTAAACATCTTTACCCCTGTCTATATGGTTTCCAACATAGTAGACAATTACATTTTTGCTTTATGGTTATATTTTTTGCTATGACATCCATGTTTGTTAGTACTAGGCGGAAAAAAAATTATTAATTTACGTTTTTGATTGAGTTAAGCCTTCCAATTGATGTTTTATCGTGTGTTTTTCTATGTTGTGATGTTATACTATTGTTTCAGAAAAAGGGAGAAGGTTTGGTACCATTAAAACGTTTAATCCCGCTGCAAATGTTTGCACCTGTCCTAAGTCAGGAATCTGATGTACAGTAGTTGTCGTTTGTTTATGTAATTTATACGTGTTTCTCGTTTCTCGTTTTTTATATAGACTAGACCGTTGGTTTTACCGTTTGAATGGTTTTATACTAGTACTTTTGGGGCCCTTTATAGCTTGTTGTTCGGTGTAAGCCAAGGCTCCGTGTTGAAGGCCGTACATTGACCTATAATGGTTTACTTTTATAAATTGTTATTTGGATGGAGAGTTGTCTCATTGGCACTCACACCACATCTTCCTATATCTATATAAAAGTTATTATAAAAACCAAAAGGATAAAATATGTTAAATCTTATTTAAATTTATCCAGTAGGTTCGAAGATTTACGAAGAAGTACGCAAAGTAATAGCTAAAACTCATACTTGTCGCCTGTCAGCTGAGATAAATAGTAAAACAAACCCCGCATGACATAAATGAAACCGACAGACAGATACTTCGTCACTGGTTGCATTTGCTTGCAACTTAATATAAAAATAAGAAGATGTGGTATGATTGCCAATGAGACAACTATCCACCTAATATCAAATTAAGTGGATATAAGCAATTAAAGGCAACCGTACGGCCTTCAACAATGAGAAAATCCCATACCGTATAGTTGGCTATAAAAGGCCCTGATATGAAAAAGATGAAATAATTTAATTGAGAAAACTAAGGGCCTAATTTATAACAAAACAATGTACAAAAACAAAAAACAAATATGACAGACATGAACCAACGACAACCACTGAACTACAGGCTCCTGACTAGGGACAGGCACATAAAGAATTTGGCTTGGTTAAACCTGCTTGAAGGCACTTACCCTCTCCCTAACCTGAGACAGTGATTTAACAGTACAACATAAGAACAAACTTTACTTTTATAAATTGTAACTTGGATGGAGAGTTGTCTCATTGGTACTCATACCACATCTTTCTATATCTATTTAAAAAATATGTTGAAAAGGGCTTAACTCATCAGATCGACACAAAGCAGAAAAAACATCTAACAAAAACACAAACCGGACGTGGCAGGGAATTTATTCATCCCTCACAACAGAAAAAGACACAAAGTACAGATCTGAGAAAAAAACTGACCTTGTACAATGCCAAAATATAGGTATCGACGGATTGTAGAACCGTGAATGTGCATATGCGTATTACAAAAATATTTAGTATGGTTTTAATTTACTGATAACAAAATCAATATTTATTCCAATAGAAACAATATTCAAAGATCTAATTACAATGTTGAATTGGTAACCCTTTAGAATAAGTTTATTTAAAGGATTGATAAGTTTACCCGGATCGTATCTAAAATTCCGAGCTCGGTAAACAACATCACCGTAAAAATTAGGATGTTCTATTCTGTATGAAATATTAAATATTGTTATCCTTTACAGAATTATCTACTGACCACCTTTCTTTTCTCGTTTTTGATATGGTGTTATAGAATTACATACGACACATATGTCTTTCGTATGCATAACACGGGACAATTTAAATAATTGTTATCGATTTATAATGATACATGACAAATATAAAGCCAAGTGTTGAAGTTCAAAGCTTAGCAATGCGACGTGCTCAGAAAATTTCAAACTTGTTACAGACTTAACATTCAGTAAGAAAATAATAACCCATTTTGAATTCTAAGTTCAGAAGCCAAGAAGTTTGTGTCTTTTAATTGTTGAACAACCATTAGAATACATAGATGTTAAGTTTTGATACTCTTTGTCTCTTTCTCATTATTAGGGTTATTGTTTGATGTTGTTCTCTTGTGTTGAATCCTCCAAATATAATGATTTATCTTGTTTAGCATCTTTGAAAATTTACTCATTGGCATTATAGCAGCATGACGGATGTTACTAATAGAGCAAGAATTATTTACTCTTTCAGATTCTTGAGTGGATCCTCTTTTTACCGGATTTTTGTCGCTTAATCATTAGTTGTCTACGAAGTGTTTTGCCAACTGTTTTTGTCTGTTCGTCTTTTATTGCTCCAGTGTTGTCTGTTGTTTTTTCATTTTATGGTTATGATTGGCACCTTGGTATATTCTGTTTCTATAGAAAAGAATGTATCACAGTGCAGCAAGTCTCAATTACGTCTGCAAAATAAATTAAACTGCCATCAGAGGGATTATATATCCCCACAACACACACTTTCATTCATGTTAGTGAAGACTTGTTGAATGTAATCAGAGTTTAATCATAAAGTGACTGAAATTCATTTGGACATTTGCATGAGTCAAAACTTACGTCTCAATCAAGTGTAATATTGAACAGTTCCAATTAAATCTTCCACATCAGTTATATTTGGCTTTCTCAAGTCATTAGTTAATTCACCAGTATCTTGTGGATATGGACGATTGAACGTATCCATTTGCATTAACATTTGCTTCAAAATCGGAAGTGCAGATGCATCCCGTTTTACTCCTATGACTGCAGCTTTCGTGGCATTGCAGTTCTTAACACATGTTTGTAATTCATAGATCGACTCGCTTATTCTAGCATTTTCCTTGATCTTAATTGATTTTAAATCTGTTACAATCATTTTCACAACTTTGTCTATCAAATCTTTAACGTCATTGCCATTTTTATTGATATTCTTGCATAAGTTCTATATCAGAATTGAAAGTTTTCAAGTGCGATTCAAGTCTTTGAATGTCATTGTTCATTTGTGTGATTTCCATGGAAAATTGTCTCATTGTTTCTGACGATGGACTAGCTGTTGCTGTTATAACAGCTATAATTTCACACATGTCATGTCCTCTGTGGCTTTGTACGACACACATTTTGCAAGCAGCTTCTTCGCAGTCCTCACAGTAATAGATGAGTTCGTCTTTGTGTAAATTACACATGACTGGTTTTTGTTTCCCAATAGAAGAGGACTGGCTTACATCTTTCTGTATATCTTGTCTTTTATAGGTCCGTTTAATATTGACCGTTGTCCTTCTGAACGTATGACTTCGACTGATGTGTGAACGTAAATGCAACGCCTTACAATTGTTACAGAAAAGTTGTTGACATTCCTCACAGTAATCATCACTTCGAGCTTGAGCACAAATTTCACAACTTTTAATCGGTACTTGTGCCATCTTTGAAACACTACTGGAAGATGAACCCATCTGCATATATTTGTGCAAACAACATTTAGTCTGTTCTTACGTTATCTGTATTAATTTCGAAACAAGTTCTGTTCTTCTATAACGGATTTTTAAAATGTACAGGATTTACAAAAGGTATTTCTAGCTTTATACCGTTAAATTCCAACAAAATTTTGATTACTTCATAATCAATTCTAATGCATTCAACTATGTGATAATTCGACTTATCTTATTTGATGTATTTAATCATAAACAAATTAATTTTATCAATCCTTCATGTTCCCTAACTAGGGCCTCCAAAACTATTATCGAACGCTGAGTTATTTGAAAAATCTCTGCTGCAAAGGTTTAATGTATTTTTATTGATTCAAGTTTAGTTCGACAATATTTGTTTCAAGTCATTTATTGAAATCGATTTATTGTATATAACACCTAAGGTATTTAACAAGACAAATATTATATTAAACGAAGATAGATTTAAAATTTTTAAGTTTGTGTTTAGAATTGTGATGGAAGGTTTTGTTCTGTGACCATTAGATTTTTTTCTAAAGAAAATTCCCTTTATTCAACCAGAGGGATGGATTTTTAACGAGAAATCTGTAAAAAATGTAAACATGTACAATGATGTCATTCAGTAATCGAGAACTCCGTTCGTTTATTCATAATTGTATATAGTTATATGGAAAAAAGTCTGTTGATCTGAGTAGTAAGGGTTCTTTGACTTGATTTATCGAAGAAACGTTTCGAGATCAGTTGCAAACCATATATATATTTTTTTTAATTTGCTAATGTAGTATCCATATTCAAGAAAGACGAAATACATTAAATACAGACCTGTATCACTAACCTTTATCACATGCAAGATCTTGGAACACATAGTTCATAGCAACATAATGGACCATATTGATAGATACAAAATCCTAACTAACGCACAACTTAGGATCCACAAAAACGATCATGCGAATTTTAACTAAGTATAACCTCCATGACATTGCAAATCAACTAAAAAAAATATTCCCAAGTCGACATCATCCTTCTCGACTTTGGAGGTTATACTTAGTTACGATTCGCATGATCGTTTTTTGTGGATCCTAAGTTGTGCGTTAGTTAGGATTTTGTATCTATCAATATGGTTCATTATGTTGCTATGAACTATGTGTTTCAAGATCTTGTATGAGATAAAGGTTAGCGATACAGTTCTGCAAAGGCATTCGACATTGTACCTGACCATCACTTATTTCAAAAGCTGGAACACTATTGAGTCAACCCTAAAACTAACACATAGATTATGTCTTTTTTGAAAACAGAGAGCAGAGCATTTTAATAAAGCTGTCTCTTCGCAAGTCCCGGTACTCTCTGATGTATCCCAAAGGCATAATTCTTGGACCTATACTAATTCTGGTCTACATTGATGAAAAGGCCCCGAAAAAGCAACGTCATCAGAGACAAAATAATTTGCAGACAATAGCCTTCTCTTTTGAACGATCAACAATCAGGCAGACAGGGACCTTTTTCAAAAAGACCTAACATCATTGGAAAATTGGGAGAGTGACAGACACAAGAGCTTTAACGCAAAACAATAGATATAAGAAGATGTGGTATGAGTGCCAATGAGACAACTCTCCATCCAAGTCAAAATTTATAAATGTAAACCATTATAGGTCAAAGTACGGTCTTCAACACGGAGCCTAGGCTCACACCGAACAGTAAGCTATAAAGGGCCCCAAAAAATACTAGTGTAAAACCATTCAAACGGGAAAACCAACGGTCTAATCTATATAAAAACGAGAAACGAGAAACACTTATGAACCACATCAACAAACGACAACTACTGAACATCAGATTCCTAATGTATAGTTATAAGAATAGCACAGAAAAACAAACAGCTAATAGATACAGCATACAAACTTCACGGACATACGCTCGACAATGTTGAAGCCAGTAAATACATAGGCGTAACCATAAGCAACAGCTTATCGTGGGATAGACTATTAACAACATTGTAGTAATCAAACGAATTAAGACATTAGAATTATCTGCCCACACCTGAAAAAATTGTACTTAACCTGTAAAGCAGCAGCTTATACATTCATGGTAAGATCTACAGTGGAATATGCTTGTACGGTTTGGGAACCATCAAGCCAAAAAAAAAAAAAAGATCAAATCGATAGAACAATTGCAAAAAAAAAAAAGAGCTGCGAGGTTTGAAAAAAAAACCAACTACACTGACCGAACACCATGCTGTGCAACATTCATAGTAAAAAAAGATACAATTGGAATTTGGAAGAGCAAAGGAAAACCAAGAGATTGTGTATACTATTTATGATACAGCATGAACAAATACATATAGACATATACCAATATTTGATAAAAGAAGAACAGCCGGACCAGAGATAAAGGTCAATTATATCAAAAAGAATAAACACCAATGCATATGAACATTTATTTTTTCCAAAGACCATCAGGGATTGAAATCAACTACCAATTAGTCACATCAGCCGATACAATTGAGAGATTTAGAGCTGCTCTGAAAGCATGCTCCCAAGGGACGTAGTCAGCAAAGTCTGTATATAGTTTTAATTGTACATTGGAAACTGTTTTAATTGTAAACAGCTTTGAGAAGACTAGCTGTGTTAACCGACATTGCGCAATTGTTTTTATGGAACCATGCACATTCAAAATTGAATTCGGTTCCTTATTTGGAAGAAGAGAAGAAGGTTAGTGTCTCCCAACATACATTTACACAGCCATTATAAGAACTTCGCGGCCGTCTTGCTAACCCGGGTAACAGAATAAACATATCGGGACAAGTTTTTTCTCTCGTGCAAACAACATTAACCGAATAATCCAGTCCCTCCACGTAATCGTTATCTCCAACTTGTTAATGGGAAAAAGTAGTATTTCATTTGCTTGCCATTATGTTTGCCTTTTGTGTACCAAAGGGTACCAAGTGTGAAGGTGAAGAAAATCAACTTTAGACCGCTGTGATTGGATGTAAGGGTATAATGTATTTATTGATTTATTCACGAATAACTGTAGTGTCTATATCAACAATATAAATTTTGATATATTTAACAATTTTTTTATTGAGAATTATTTGAGAGGCTTCCGAATTTTCATAAAATTGATGTAAAATGACGGTTGCCATGGATTTTATTAACAAACCCTCTGGGAAGATGGCCATGCCACCATTTTACTTCAATTTTTTATTTCAGAATAATAAAGTATTAACATGACGCATAACTGTTTTGTACAGGTATTTAATTTTAAAAAAGGAGCAAATTTAGAAAATGTTGTCGCCTTAGTAGGAAAAAGTGCTACCGTTTTCCCCGATGAAGCCATCGTAGAGCAGTGGAATATAATGAATGAAGAGTTCATTGCAAACAGAAATTATACGCTTCATAATGTCTATTTAATACTCTTTAAGTTTGATCTTATTAGATAATTTTTTTTGAATTTTTTTCCCCATTTTCGCCGTGTCCTTGTCAGTGTATTCGACGTTTGAGTTTTGATATCTCTTTGGTATCTTCCGCCTCCCTTTTCAATTCTAATTATCTAACTAACATTGTGTAACT
This sequence comes from Mytilus coruscus, assembly GCA_017311375.1. NCBI lineage: Eukaryota > Metazoa > Mollusca > Bivalvia > Mytilida > Mytilidae > Mytilus > Mytilus coruscus. The sequence goes on along the minus strand of CM029599.1, from coordinate 45,437,420 downwards.
TACTCGGTTTATTTCTGGAACAAAAAAAATCTAACTCTTATTATAATTTTTCTCTGAAATGTCGAAATCGAATGCGACAAAAAGGAATTCGGATACTAGTATTTTGATTTGAAAAATCGATTCAGGAAGATCATAACACTATTATTATTTGCATACAAAAGACTCATCAGTGACGCTCGAATCAACAAAGTTAAAAGGTCAAATAAAGCACGAATTGGAAGAGCATGATAGTCCTATTATTACCCTTTGAATATGGTGTCATTATGGTCATAACCTTATCAGGAAAACAAAATGAAATAAAACATTTTTGATGTTTCAAGCAATACTAGAATATACATGCCAAAAGAAAAGTATTGGATTTTACTTTGTGCATGTCTCTAAATTTAGATCTACATAGACCTATGCTAATTATTCAGGGTAGACTTCTCGGGAAACTATTCACGAGACATCTATCATGAATACGTCCGTAATTTAATCTGGTTAAAGTCTACGGTCATTATTACAAATATGAACAATTTGCTCATACATACGCCTGTAAAGTTAATGTTGTCGCTGCTTAAAAAGACTCTGTTTGGTATTTTCAGACCGTAATAAATACCTCGGGACACAATCTTTGACGGGCTAACAATTATTGATGCCTATCATAAATATGGTTCATAATTTTATATGAACAGTCACCATTACAAATATGAAAAATTCACTCAACGATACAAGAGAGCAATAATTTGTTTACATTTTATAGTGATGGTACTCAGAATAGAATCTTGTGCGGCTTCTGACTGGATGATACAGAATTGGAATTTTAAATGAAAGCTTATCCAATTAGGGTTTAAATATCCAGAAATCAAATTCACATTTAACAAAGTATAGGAAATATATTCAATTTCTGCACGAAGGAGCCATTAGAAAATTGCCTTTTTCATTTAGAGAAAAAAGTTGACGTTGTTTTTCAATTGCATTTTAAATCAACTTCTGCCGCATGACGCATACTATTTTGCCTGTTATACAACGCTGACATTTCTAGTAACAGGAAATGCTACGCATTTTTTTCTAGTTTGTTCAGTCTTCAAAAATAAAATATTGAACACCACTGGTACCCTCTGGAAAATGCATTACGTATATTGCGCTCATGTATCCTCAAACAGTCAGGATTCGACTTCGTCAAAAATATCTCCCCATTACGCCGCCTAATTTTTATAATCGTAAAAATGGAAGCCATTGTAGTGATGACGCGCTATCAATTTAGCTCTTGAAAACTGATCAATTTATCTACATAGCATCATTACGATCCTTAAATGCAAGTTGGATTTTAAAAGACAAATGAATCTACTAGCTATTGAGCATCATTAAATGTACTTTTATGCATTTTGTCAACTTAAAACTATTGTCTAATCGGTTGTCAGGGGTAATTTTCAAAGTTAAAAAAAAAAAAAAATCTAATTAAAAATTTTCATAGGTTGAAGACTAATTAACCTAGATAACACACACAATATTTTTCTTTTGTATGTTTTCAAGACAGAATAGTCAACTCAAACACTCCAGAACATAAAAAGGTGTACTCGACTTTCTCTTCTCGATGAAATTATTGCCCATTTTGGGGATTTTTTCCCAAAAAGCTGTCGCCGGGGGCAGAGATGCAAATTAATGCTTTAAAAAGATCAATCTATTATCTTTCTTTGGATTTTTTTTCGGTGGAATTTATGCTTATGCACAAAGAAGATCCCCATGTATTTGCACCTACCACAATCGACTGTTTTGTGAAATCTTGTCTATAATTTAAAAGTTTCTAGATATCTCAAAGCTCAATACCATTATTTAAGTAAAACACATATATGAGATGCATAAAATTCTGAATTATGCACATTCATTAAACTTTTAAAGCCCAAAGAAACAGATGTAAACAATTCAAATTTACCAACTAGGCCTTTTTAACCTTCTCTAATAAAGAGTTCAATTTCTTTTGTTTAATTTCAACTGGGTTTCCGCCTGAAACATACGCATATTGAGCTATAGATACAGAATGAAATAAACTTTATCTATTAGGGTTGTCTTTCGTTTAGCGTTTATATTCACCATGAGGTTTTAAGGTGATAAAGACTGTTACAACAAATAATGCACTTTAATTTCGGCAAAACACAATATGTTGATATCCTGATAAAAATATACAAATCTGCAACTGCCTGTGTAAAACTTCTGTACTGTAAAATAATGCAATATAAAAAAATTATAAAAACTAGATGGGCTCTGTTGGTTACGATGAGATTATCGGGCGATTTTCGGGCGATTTTCGAGAGTATTTCATTATTTGCTGAAACTTTCTCGCATATGCTATCTTAAAAAAAGTATCATTTAAAATACAGAATTCCTAGGTAATTACAAAAATAGAAAGTTCCTAAAAACTGACAATATCAAACATTAGACTATATTAACCAACAGAACGAAGGAAAACAACTGTCATATACCGGACTTGGTACATGCATTTTCGGAAGAAAATGGTGGGTTAAATCTGTTTTATTTAGCTAGCTAAACCTCCTACTTGTATGACAGTTGTTTAAAATTCAGTAATATTGACAAAATGATGTGAGCAACATAAACAGCCTTTCAAGGCTGACTATGTGGTATGGGTTTTGCTCATTGTTAAAGGGCGTACGATGGCTTATTGTTGTTAACTTCTATGTCATTTGGCCTCTGGTGGAGAGATGTCTCATTGGCAATCATACCAAACCTTCTTATTCATATATAATTTGTTAATTTGACATTAATTGGGATCCAGCAGCCAAAACTGTGTAAACATACAGCACAGACAAACAACACAACTGACTTTAAAATTCAAACAAACAAACAAATAAATCTGACAAAGACACCACCAAAAATGTTATTGTAGTTGTTAGTAAATCTGTCAAAGCCGCCAACAAAAATGTTTTTGTAGTTGATAGTACATACAGTATATCAAAACATAATACCGTACTAGTATACACTTTTGCAATAAAGTACAAATCAAGTAAAATATAAATACGATGGTAAAGGAAATGAAAACAGCACAAACAAAACCTCTTGCTTCCGAATCGCACCTCTAGACCCACCTGCACCAGAAACGCCAAAAGCCAAAACCCAAACATCACAGATGTAGCATGATCCATATTAAGCAATATTTCTGTGAGGTGGAGGTTTTGCTCTATTTTTAAAGCCCCGTGATATATTGAGATAAAGAATAGCTGTTCCTTTGCTTTTTGTTTTGTAAACTGTGTAACAAGAACTAATTCTCCATATCTTATCGTGTCTGCTATCGATAAATTTCAGATCAAAACTGTTCAGAATTTGTATTATATCCACACTGATAGTTAGAAAACATTTCAATTAACATAGGATAGACTCCTGAAATTAGCGGAAATTAAGATAAAATGGAAAAAATAGTTCGAAAAGTCAATATTTATTTCGCAACCGGCAGATCAAAATGATGCATTATAAGTAATGGGAAAATTGCATGCTTTGAAAGCTGAGTTTTCTTATTTTATTTGGCTATCTTTATTATGTTAAGCTTTTTATGATTCACTTGTCCGGAGTCCTCTGAGAGTGATATCACAAGCTTATGCTCTTGAATTGAAGTTGCAGATATTTTATAGTATTGTAATGACCGTTTCAAAACGCAAATGATGCTAATTCGTGCATGGTTGAATGACCTTTCAACAAGACTTACATTTTCTCTGGCAAAAGACGTATACGAACATTTTTAAATTACAAAACAAAAGTTTCGTCTAATTCGAAATATCATGGCCTCAAGGAAGAATTGGATTTTATTCAATTTCAACTATTTTCGTTTCTGTCTTTATGTGCCTATTTCTGGATTTGTGATAATTAACTGTCGTTAGAATGTTAGCTTTAATATTTAGCTTTTAGAGATTAGGAAATACATAATGGTAATAGTAAAAAGGGTAAAAATTAGATGAAGTAACACTGTGCCATTCACTGGTCTTGGATACCATGGATACTGTCAAGTTTTTCGCTTGCATGCACTTCATACTCAGAATATTTAGTCTTTACTGGCTGGACTAAACAAATTGCTTTTAGTCATATGGATAGCGGACAAAAAATAATCAAAAGCAGATTCAGTGACATTGATATTGTTCAATTAAAATTTTCTGCTGTTTTCAATTTTGTTGTCGGTTTTGAACTGCATTTGTTCTTGGAAGGATTTGAATACTCTTAGAACACACGAAATTAGGAAAGCCCATTCTTTGTAGTTGTACTTTCGCCAAATAGGGTTCAAATTCTGCTCGTTTTCGGTAATATCCTGTTAAATGATCTTCATTCGAATTGAATACTATTTACAATTTTTTTCCCTTGGCAAATTCTGACTTTTTAAAAGAATAAATCAAAAGCTGTAGTACTGGTTCCTGTCTATTGATACGTTTTGGGAGTCGTACTGGGCATGTATATACAATATTCCTTTTAAACCATTAAAGTCGAGCAGAAAATTGTGAAAATCGTAGCTCTTTAGTGCGCTGATACTGATTAGTAACCAACCATTTAAACAATAAACTACTTACCAACAAATCAAATACCGAAATCAACAGAGCAGTACGCAAACAGGGCAAATCAAAGGTAACTAGACAACAAACATAAGATGCAGACAAACAGCGCACAATTATATCACAAGTTTGAAGCTATATGAACTCACCTTAATATCCTGAACACGACCTATTTTACTATCAACACGAAAAAGTCTAAAGACCACGAACGTACATGTACCAAGTTTGGACAGTCGTTGACAGTCTGTGTTATTTATTTCTCTAGTACTAATTTTTTCTACACATATCCTTTATAGAATTTAATATTTTCTTTCCTTTATTTCATATTCCGATAGTTTATTGATAACCCGTGTACCAATCGTTTATTAAACGCAGTTTTATCCATGAACTGACATAATTACACGATTGAAATAATATGATAAATTGGAACTGAAACCGATCACTTATATAACGAGACATAAAATATATAAATTGTGAACACTTAACAATTTTATAGAAAAATGAAACTGCTAACTGGCCTTGTATGGTATCTTAAGAATATTAACTCTCGTAGGCATATATGGAAATGAATTATGATCACATAAAAAGGATCGAATTGTAGATAATTAGATCAACCATTTTTTGTCAACAGCCACTTTATGTAGATAGTGATTATCATGTCGAAACTGTTTTTTTCAAAGATTATATGAGTCCGGGACATGTTCAAGCCCAGTTTATTTTATTATGCTATTACAACCATTAAAACCTTATAAAATAATTCTCATGCAACGTTTTTAATGATGTAGCTTATTACATAACCTCATGTATTACGTACCGAAATCGGTATCATACGTCTGTCTTTTTCACTGTTACAGGGTCTGTATTATTGTTTCCTGGATTTTTTGTCCATGAGAATACATTTTGTCTAGTAACCAGTCATTCTGTGCTTGAATTTGAATAATACATCTTGTCTGTAAATTTCTAGTTCATAAAATATATATAAGTCTACTAAAACAAAAGGTGGAACTCCTCTCGGCAAATTTGTCCGATGGTTTTACTTTTAAGTTTAATAGATATAAGAAGATGTGGTATGAGTGCCAATGAGACAACTCTCCATCCAAGTCAAAATTTATAAATGTAAACCATTAAGCCGTTTTAATTTTGTGATAACAACACGAGTGTACCTTATGAACATTATCCTGAAACGCCCGGCGCTCATCAATTCGGTCATATGGTAATATATAAATAACACATAGCTGAGAGGGTGATAGAGTAGATTGTTACCCCGAGAAAACATTGTCAACTGAGGCGAAGCCGAAGTTGACAATGCTTTTTCGAGGGGTACCAATCGACTCTATCACCCTCTCAGCTATGTATTATTTAATTTATTATACTGAATGTTCTATCATTATTGTCTTTTACTGTTAAATTTTAAATTGGAAGTACTTAACTATGATGTCACGTACATAACAACGTAACAGTTATTAGAAAAACAACAGAAGTGAATTAAGACATTTTTTTTTCAGTCTATGGAAAAGTTCTTCTGAGGCCAAAACGAAGACCTTGAGCATTGTCTTTAATTTTTTGATGTAAATTCAATTCATTGACTTTTTAATTATCGATTTTTGATTGGTCTGCACGAGAGGATGACATTCAAAAAGTGTCTCCTGCTGAGCCATGGGATAGAGTAAATTATCTTCCTCGTATTATCCAATCAAAATCTAGCATTTTGACGTAAAGTATAATAAAATATTTATAATGGCAGTATTTTCTATAATTGGACGGTGTCAAAAATTCTTCTGATATCTTGGATAAGCAACGTTTGTGGGCCAGTTAGTCTCCATTGACAGTCATAATTTCTCCATTGTGACACTGCCATATTATCTTATCAAACAGAAAATTCCTAATAAAACGTCCTGTCGATATATCTCGTTATGATTATAGCAATAAGTACTGTTCACGGTAGGTATAGTGTCCGGCTAGGATCGTTGTTTTTCGAGTGAATCTGTTCATTTTTTTTCGAGTGTAGATCGGGCTTTTTCGAGTGATAAAACATGCGATCAGGTCAATTAACTGCTTATTCGTAATTAAAATAGTCCTTTACATGACTACCCATCTTATTTTGAATACTATTCATGTTTTGAGTCACAAAGAAGCACAATTTCCTTGTATTTAACCATTAAATTCAGTGTTAGTTATTGTCCGGGTTTTTTTCGTGAGGAACTGTGAAACCGTCCGGGTTTTTAAAAAATGGTCCGGGTTTTTTAACAAAAATTTTAATAAAAAAAAATGTATTCTTGACTTTAAAAAATGACTTTTCTCGTTTATAAATGTAATTTAATGAAGGAAAATATCATATATTCTCAATAAATCACCAAAACATATTACTACGTTGATTATAAATAACCATTTTCAATTTAATGCATATTTTCTGTTCGGAAAACGTTCTAACACAACTTTCCAGTATTAAATTAGAAATTTCTGGATTCTTTATTAAAAGCTCCTTAAAACATAGCGCAGGGGACTCATAATCTTTTCAACTTCATTTTATGGTACTTTTGTTGTCACAGTTAATAATTGTTTTCGAGGTGAACCCCGGAGTTTTTATACGGGACGCATTATGGTATACCGTTGTCCGTCCGTCCGTGCAACTGTCCGTCGTCAGCATGTCGGACAATAACTCAAAAACGCGGTAACCAATTTACATAAACTTCGGTGAATTGTTTATATCTATTGAGGCATCCTCCCTTTAGAATTTTGAAAATTTTAGATTTTACGTTTCCGAGTTATGGGATTTTATTAAACAAACTAGAGGCCCTAAAGAGCATGTGTTGCTCACCTTGGTCTATGTGCTGCAGTGCATATTAAACAAAGGACACTCTTCTACATTAAAGAAAAGAATAGAATTCATGACAAAATTCTCTGTTTTGGTGATGATGACTTGTTTGTAGATCTTACTTTACTGAACATTCTTGCTGTTTACAGTTATCTCTATCTATAATAAACTTGGTCCATAAGTTTCAGAGGAGAAGATTTTTGTAAAAAAAAAATTGCGTTGCTCATGATCCGCTATCCTTAACATTAAAATACAGTTATTAAGCTGCTCAGATTGAGATCTGTTCAACAGCAATTATAACTCTAGACGTATATATCCGAGCGTCACGGGACAACACAATGAAAAAGTTAACGGACGACGACGACGGCCAACGACGGACGCCAAGTGATGAAAAAAGCTCACTTGACCCTTTGGGGCCAGGTGAGCTACAAAGGGGTGATTTTACAGTTTTCGGACAATATTTTTAAAGTGCTTTGAGGAGTTTTCATGAAACTTTGGTGACTGCTTTATATAGATTAAGGTAACTTCCCTTTTAGTTTTTTTATAAATTTTTTATATGACATTGAGAAATTATTTATAGGTTCCATAACGAGTGAGAAAGGATATCGCTTGATATCAACTCGAGTTATTTAATTTCAATATAATAATAAACGAGCCTCCGGCGAGTTTATCATTACTATTTGAATAAAATAACGAGGGGAAATTACTTACTTACTTACTTACTTGAATTAAATAACGAGAGTTGATATCAAGCGATATCCCATTCTCGCAAGTTGTTAAACCTATTTGTCGTATGGTCAACACTCATTGTGTTAAATCAAAAATTCCGCGAATCGTTGGTCTAGTATTTTGCACATGAAATGTATATCGTCGTAACCTTTGATGGTAATCAATGACTTAACGAATAGCCAATGGAAATGCCGCAAGGTCGTCTTATGGTGCTGGATAAGCAAATTAAATTAACACAGATTTTCGTATCATTTTTCCGTATTACACTCCGTGCAGTGTGATATGAGAAATGTTTATTCATGCAAGAAATATATAATAAGCCACAACCATAAGAGATTGAACTTTATTCTTTGAAAACGCGACGGGCGTATCATGCGCCCATGGCGCAGCTGTTTATTAAAAAACGGAGTAAGAAACCTACTGGACAGCAGAGAAGAATCAGAAAAATGCTATGTAATAAAAAATATTCTACTAAAAGAGGTATGCCCCCTGCCCCCACAAAAAAAAAATTTCATTAATAAAAAAAAAAAAAAAAAAAAAAAAAAAAAACCATTCACACACTTAATCCGACCAGTTTTTATTCCCATTGTAAATAAAATCTGAATTGAATTTCATATATAGTTATAATTCATCAGCTTAATTCACTATTTGTACGTACGTCCCAATCCAAATTGTCTATGCTTACATTAGATTGTTGACATCATGAATATATACTGTACATGTAATTTATAAGATGTGACAAACAACAATATATACAAATGAACGATACTTGTTTATAAAGTGTAAGTGTTAGTATACCTTTATCAAACTGATGAGTGCATTGGTGTCGTGCCTTAAAAAGTACACAATTTGAACTCTTTTTATTGTTTTTAAACGTAAATACACTAACACATAACATTCTAAGCTATAAGAAATTTGTAAAATCACTCGATAAAACACGGACGTACTCGAAAAAGCCCGGACTGCTCTCGAAAAAACCCGAACACATAGAAATGAATTTAATCTCAAAATGTCGTTTTCAATGCAACAACAAGAATTTTTGTAAAGTGTCTTTATATCTAGGGATATATGGATTCCATGTATGCATTTCAATCGACATTTGCATTGGTATGTGTATAAAAATGGTTTTATTCTGTTTTTTGGAATAAAAGCATTGTAAGGCTTAATTCAACTTTTTTTTAACGAAAAATAATGTCAGATTGATATATTTTTATCTCAAATACTGACACACCTTGTATATCCTTGTATATTAAACTTAAGCTTCTATATCACGTCTTGTCAGAAAGGAAGTCTGTTTGTTTACATTTTTGATCATATTCACTCGAAAAAAAGTGGTCACACTCGAAAAAACCCGATCAAATCACTCGAAAAACCACGATCCTAGCCGGACACTATACCTACCGTGCTATGGTAATCATTCCTGCTATGTTGTCTATGCTCTTGCTTAAATTAAAAATTTTTGATTTTTTTCTGTAATGTTTTTGATTTTCTTTTGATTGCATTCAATAACTGGGCTAAACACCGGTCTTCAGCAATGAAAAGAAACTAGGCACAAACAATTTCATTAGCATACGACATTCAAGCAATTGGTAACTAAACTATATACTCAATCATTTCAAGATGTATTTGGTTTTGTGTTGTTGTGTTACTGTATCATTGATATATACCCCACACCACCGTTAACCCAAAAGCTAGAAATTGAGCTGGGAACATAATCCACTGACTGTCAGTATTGTTATTACATACTATATATCAATCTTAAGCTATTGAATTCATCAAATACACATCGTTATTACTTACTCTAGTATGTAAGAAAGGCAGACATTCAATTATCCTAAATTATATACAAGTATACTATTTAATAAACTTGTCAAATAATCCACTACCTAACGACCACCGAACATGGCATTTTTAATTAAAAGTCTATTTCAAGCTGTAATATATTTGTCTGGCTAAATTTTCTCTGTAACACTATTTATTAGGAGAAATCAAGGTCCTGAAATCAATGACCCTATAATGATTTTGTATAAAAAAAGAAAAAAGTTTGTTATCAGTCTTTAGTATTGATTACTATACTGCTGAATTTCTATGACGAAAATACCAAAATGTATCCTCAGCTCAGTAGTCAGTGCTTCGGTATTGACATAATTTTTGACATAATTTTTAACATACTTTTATAATATTCTCCGTTGATGAATTTAGAAATTATTTAGTAACTAAGGTTTCAGCTCCCTAGGGAAAAGTTGACCTTAGATGAATTTAGCTATTCTTTAACGATCTCATTTGTCATATTGCTCCTGACGCATTTATGTATTTATCATCCTTGATTTCATCATTTGGGGATTTTAGTGTAAATCCAGAAAAATGCTTCGGACCTTGAAAAAAAAAGTACGATGATCTACCGTTAATATGTTTTAAAAATCGATTTAGATTCAAAATAATAAAATATTAACTTTATTTGGCATTCATATCTTAAAAAAAAAATAGGTTTGAAAAAAACTATTAGATCAAATATCAACAAAAATACAATGAATGTAAAAGTTTATAAAAAAAAGGCAAAATGTCTAATGACACTAGAAATAGTTTTTAACAGATAACCTTACATATGTGTTTACTTATTCGTACCTGTAAATAAATTGAAATTAAAATATTCTCATTTCCAATGACTAGAAATTAAATTGTCCATTGAGTTTATCAATTTGATTAATTGAGAAAAAAAAAGAAAATTAGTTCCCCTACGTATCTCTCAAAAAGTGTTTGAAAGTTTTTTTTACTGTTCATTCAGTGTGACACTTTCCCTACATGAAATCAGATTTAACGTCCCCATTTCGACCGGTCACGGCTGCGTATTTATTCATCCCACATAGACAATCATATGACTCCCAAACAGCACAGGATTTCCAGTCGGATGGGAGAAATCCAGGTGATATATTTCGATACCAACATATCGCTGTCGTAAATGTCTCGTTAAATGTAAATCGAAGCTTCTTATATATATGACTCAAAGCTTCATCTGCATTTGCCATATCATGTAACACTTTTTCAAGTTCCTTCGATGATCTACTCCATAATTGTCGAAAACGTGTATCTTTAAAATGTTATATACATACAATCAAGTTTTCTTCAAACTAGTAAACAATATTCCACTTTTGCTCACTTGCATATGGTATTTCATGAATAAAGATATTTTTGTGGTCTCAATAAGTGTGTAGCCTTGTGCTCAATGTCTATCCCTAGAGCAACATTGCTAATGTTATACACAATTAACGGATCGTATTTGTCTAGACTTCTGTCAACGATGTCAAAGAATAAGTCATATTTAGTTAATATCTGAAACATGATTAATGTAGAATAAAACGGATTATTGTACCTTAAATGCATTGCTCTATTATGGATTAAAGGGGGCCTGGGACACTTTTATAGAGCTACATAAATGGTTAAAGCACAGACGGTTTTCAAGCTAACGTTGCCTTGTTGATGAGCCCCTTTTTAAAAATCCTGGATCCTTCTTAATCACGATATTATTCAATATGTAATAGCAGTTATCATCTTTTAGAATGAAGTTTGAATAGTTAAAAGGTAGTTTAAACAATTCCAGGGTCCGCATGGCCACATTAAGAAAAGCGTGAATTTTTAAAGATAGTTCATAGATAAGGTGGTTAACTGCCTAAAGATTTACTCCAAAAAAAATAAACAACAACACGTTATAAATTCCATGCGTCCGAAGCACTTTTCTGGATTTACCTCCAGCAGGAACGCTCACAGCCGAATATTTGAAAGCCAAGGATGTATAAAACCGAAACAGTTGAAGAGCTATATAACAAACTAAAAAAGACCTAAAAAATAGCCAAATCCATCTAAGGTCAACTTTGCCTGAGGGAGTTAAAACCTTATTTACTAACAATTTCACAATTTATCAACGGACAATTTTAGAAAGCAATAAATACAAAATAGATGGAATGAAAAGCAAACAATCATGCAGTTTCACTATTTGAATATAGTACTTATTTGCTTGTTTATGCGGGAAGAAAACTATATTAAACTTATAAGGTTAAGAGTCTAGCTCATATTTTATATTTCTTTCATTTTTGATGGATTTAAGTGCATATTGTTCAATACAGGATTACGCACACTGAGGTGAAAAAAAAAAATGCACGTATCATTTAAATGTCCAGATTTCCGATGAATTATATCTTTAATATGTCATGCAGATTTATAAAGTTTTCGTCTCATTTAGTTGTGAAAAGAGATTTTTCTCCTTCTTAACCACGATATTATGCTATATACAAAAGCCGAATTTTAATTTTTAAATCTGTTGCTTATGTGCTCGATTCTCCTGTAATGCATAATGAATTTTGAATAGAAAAAAAGTAGTTTAAACAAGTCCAGGGTCTGCATCGATGCATTCGGAAAAGCGCAAAAATTTGGAAAGATGGAGCATAGATAAGCTAATAAACTATTTTATGTCAGCTTTAAGCAATAAACATAGAACAGAAGGAATGAAAAACATACAATTGTGCTGTTTCTCTTTTTAGAATACAAGTATTGCTCATTAACTTGTTTATGGGGGAAGAAAACTATGTTAGACTTAGTATTTAAAGGGTAAACTTAACATATGTATTTAAGAATTATCTAACACATCAACGATTTCATATACAGAGAGTATGAAGAAAGCGTGTTGTCTTTTGAAAAAAGACTTTTAATATCCGATTACATATACATTTGATTTATCATTGATTGACCTTACAGAAAACATGATTAAAACCGGTAAAGCAGATGATTATGATGAACATTTGTTCTGTTAATTTCATCAGGATTTATAAACAAACAGGGTACATGCATCAACAATCAAAATAATAAAACGCAACGTATGTAAACGGCTGGTATTTTGCAGAAAAATAAATTGATTTAATCAGTTATTTTCATGTTCATTGACACTTTTCAGTTTGTTTACCAAAAGATCAAACTAAGTAAGAAATATCTGAAAAATCAAAAGGAGTAAAAAGTCATCAACTAGGATAATCACACGACACTACAAATTGTTAAAATGATTATATTAATGTTAAGGGTCAAGGATATGTCAAACCAACGCAAATCTGCTAAATAAAACGAGGATTGCTAGACGTCTAAAAACTCACCAAGATATCAGTCATATAACTTAATTCACCAGATGCACATTTCGTCTGCACAAGAATGACCAGTGGCGCTCGAACCAAAACACTTTAAATCATTTAAAAAGTTAATAATCATTATTATAATAAAAACAAAAATCAAAAATTCAAAAATGACCGTATCAATGATATATCCTGCAGTTATTGTATATCCAGTTGTATTGTTGACACACCCGGACTCGCTCCTTTTGGAGTTCATGCGATTTTTTTGTTACCTTGATTTGTATCTTCTTGATTGATTTATGAGATTTGGACACCTGTAAACTACTGTTGCCTAAATTTATACTAAGGTGTTTCTATTTAAAGTATTTTGAAGGGCTGTAGTTATGAATGTTAATAGAAAAAGCGGTGAAATAATTCATGATTCGTCCTATTATTGATAAAAACAGAAAATTCTACATTGAAAGAGAGGTGAAAGATACTGAAGGGAAATTCAAACTAACAAACTGTGAATGCCATGGCAAAAAAAGAAAAAAACAAACAACAAACAACAATAAACAAAACCCAACATAGACAACTGAAGACTGATCAACACGAACCGCAACAAAAACCGGTAGATGACCACAAGTGCTCCGGAAGGGTCAGCAGATCCTTCTCCACACGTGACATTTGTCGGGTTACTTTTATAAAATACGTTGTTAACTTTCAAGTTTGGTAAAAAGTTTACCTCTGCCTTCAGGAACATTAGTAAATGAACTTTAGGGAAGGGTTGGGCGTCCGCTAACATGTTTAACCCCGCCTGATTCTGTATGTGCCTGTCCCAAGTCATCGAATTTGTCTGCACTATGCCTGAAAATATAGCACTATAGTGTTTTTTTGTCATTTAAAATATCACATTTGAGATAAGCAATCTATTGACAATTTTGTTTTAAATGTTAAATGTGCAAAATAGATTGAAAACGTACTGAACCATACTTGGATCAAAATGAAATATTGTTTTCGTACAGATACATTTCTTGGCTTCCTTATTTCAAAATTAAGATAATAATTGGTAACCATTTTATTGACACATAAAAAAGGAAAACTATAAAAGTACCGACCTCCAAGGAAAATTCAAAAACGGAAAGTCCTTTATCAAATGGCAAAATGAAAAGCTCAAACACATCAAACAAATGGAAAACTTTTTTCCTGAAATGGGACAGGCATTTCCTTATGTAGAAAATGGTGGATTAAACCTAGTTTTATAGCTAGCTAAACCTCTCACTTATATGGCATTCGCAATGTGTGAGCAAAACAAACAGACATAGTAGGTAAAATGTCAAAAATTTGGGTACAGCAGTCAACATTGTGTTATAAATCTTTATCAATAAAAAAAACAAATAACTATTTCAAAAAAGAAAAACAAAATGCATATAGATACTCTATAGACAAAGTACATAAGCAAAAATGAAAGACAAGAATACAAAAAATGACCATAGCAAAATAACCCAATGGCTGGATGTATAAATACCGAGCCACGCCAAAAGTATATTACCAAAAATGAACTAAACAGTAAAGGTTAAAAATATACAAAGACAAATAAAAAGAACACTACAACACGTAATTAAGATGATAAACAACATCAGTGCCTAGAATCTATACTTCAAGACCATTATGTATTATTTGTGAAGTTGATACGGAATATTTATCAACAAGGTCTTGGTATCTTCCGATGATCTTTTTAAGAACAAGGGCGAGACCTTCTTAGACATAACCCTGGTTCATTAACTTTCTGCTCAGACACTGGTTACGTTTTATAAAGCCCGGGTAGCAGCTGTAAGCTCTTGAATACCGAATGAGTCGGGAAATGTATATCCCATATTCAGGTGAAGTTGGTATATTGCTGCTAAGATTAGGGAATTTTATAATTTCAAAATTAAAATCGTGTCGTGTGTCATAGATTTTGGTACTGAGATGACCGCTTATGTTAAATTCAAGGTATAAGTCTAAACATGAGGCAGAGGAAGCCGTGTCTGTTTTTCTTTAATTTCTAGTTCTGGAGTATATATTAAAGGAACCCAATCAGAAAAGTTTGGATTGTTAATGGAAAGAATATCATCAATATATCTGAATGTGAAATTAAATGATCTGGCTTCTTTGATCTTCTTGTTTTTGACAAGTGTCTGAAGGAACCCCGACGCATATGAAAATAAGAAGAGGTCGGCTAGGAGATGCGCACAGTTCGTTCCCGTAGGAATGCCGACAATTAAAAAAAAAATTCTACCTCCAAATTCATCAAATATGCTGTCACTAAGAAACTCCAGCATACTGATCACTTGTTCCTCTGTGTAGCATGTTTTACCTTTTTGTTCACTATTAACAAAATATGCCGTATGGTATCCCAAAGCAATGAATTTATAGCGTATGGTACCATTTTTATATTGAAAAGCATTGTGAATTATTTTTTAGACGATTTTTCAATTTCACATGGGGAATGATGGTATAAAGAGTATAAATCAATTTATTCAAAATTAAAAAAATATTTTCAAATTATCACTTGATTGTTTTTAAACATACTTTATGTCTTAATTTGTTCGAAGTTCTGTGTTCATGACTCAGTTTCAATACACAGGTACGTGCCAATCTGAGTTTGTGCGTAATTTTCGATTACTCTTGTGGAGAGAAAGCAGATGTATTGCTGACTTATTAGCGTATTCTCGATATCTCCTTTTATTTATAAATGTATGTCCAGGTTGAAAGAGAGATCATTATAGAAAATAGATATAAAAAAATACATAAAATCATGTGTGCAATGAAACGTTAGTGAACACTGATTCAAGAGCAGGTGTACACCCGTTAATAAAGAATGATTCCAGGTGCTTCGGAAGCGTAGACCTATACTATTGCGAATATATAAAGGTCAAATCAAATAAAAAAAATGATTTTCAAATGTCAATAAGCTTAGGTGTCGTTTATTATGTCAAATATTTTGTAATTTTGATATCAACTATTTTTAATCTACTAATAGCTATAACTGCACATAGGATTGAATAGACCACGAGAGAACGGATGAAGGAAATCGGTTTTATAAATCATATCATCTTAATATTACAAGGACATGTTTTAAGTTAACTATTATTATATACTAGATTGTACTTGAATTGTATAAAGCTGTCAAGATGGTGAAATAGCTGCAAAAAAATGGACATTATCCAAGGCCTATTACGAATGCTTAAACAAAAACTTTCCCGAAATTCAAGCTCATTGGAAACCAAGAAGCTCTAGTGACGAAAGAAAATTATCATTTAGATAAACTTCAATCCCTGGACGAATATCAGTTGCAATCGTAAGTGACTATTTTAAAACTTTGAAAAGGTCCTTACATACTACATTAAACAACAAATAAGAAGTACATAGATGATTTTTTTTTTCTTTCGCTCTTTCTTAAAACGGAAATGCAATAGATATGCAAAGCGACGTGGACTAAAATTTACTTAAAGCTCCTAATGCGTGAGGGGCTGGATAGGGGGATACTTCATTTAATATTTAGGGCATTTTTCTTTACCTTTAAAAATAACACTTTTTCTGTTATATTTTCATGAAAATGATTTTACTATTCAAATTTTCTGTAATAAGATGATTTTTTTTAATTCTGTACATGGTTCATTTCTGTAATCAGTATTATATGACATAATTCTATTATTTTCTACAGTTATTCTTTATATTTTTGCACCCCATGATTCTCTATTCATTATAGTTTTTGCTCTTTTTTCTCTATTCATTATTTGTTTTGGTCATTATTTTCTATTCTGTAGAACCCATCCATACCCTCATGCATATTGAAATCATATTCTGTTTATTTATTTTTTTTAATTTACTTTCATTGGTACTCCGATGCCGAAAAACTTCCAAAATTGAAGTTTTTTTTATTCTTGGATTATTTGACACCAAAAATGCGCACAACCTCTAAAACAGACAAAATGATAAAAATACCAAAAAAAAAACAAAAAACAAAAAACAAAAAACAAAAACCAAAAGAAGCATTGTTCCTATTGAAATTTCCATATTTCTTTTGTGTTTGTTTAGTAATAGAATACATTTAAAAATGCCTTTGTTTGAACATGTCTTTTTCTAGTTTTTATTTGTCAAACACACAAAAAACAAATTTCGTTAGGAACAATGTTGAAAATTGTGTCAGAAATCAACTTTTAATATTTGAATCAGTGTTTACATTGAACAAATTGAAAATGTATATTTGATATTGAATAAATACAACATCACATGCATTTTTGTGAGTTGATTTTTTTTCATCCACTTAAAAGATAATTTTTACTTCAGGTAAATTATTCAAAGAGTGATTGATTTCTTTAGAAGAAATTTAAAGGTTCCAGCGAATAAACTACACAGAGAACGATAGCTATTGTATTTATTCAATGGAACAATTGAACTGACAAAAGTTTAAATTCCCTGAGTAAGAGGAGATGACTCTGTGGAAGAGTTTCATTTTGTTCGTAATAAGGTTTCCCATTATTCATCCAGATCGGACCAATTTGAGAACCACTAGTTATTGATTTGTTCTCGTAATACATACACATGCATGCACGTGAACGCAATAACCAATCAAGTTGCTATTTATCTTTCTTTCGTCTACGGAAATTGCATACGGGTGTTCAAAAGCGGCCTTGTTCCTCTATGACTTACAATTACCATGGAAAAACCCACATCTTATTTCGGGGTAAATTACACATAACGTTATGTTGTCGTCAAAATAATTTGGTGAGGATATCGAGTAAATCGCGGAATATATAGAGAGAACACGGTTATGAATGATACAACTTTGAAGTTGCTTGTAGAAAAGTTAATTAAGTTATGTTGACTTTGATAAAGAGTTAAAATTTTACATTGAAAGCTAAAATAAAAATTGTTTTATAATAGTATATATTATTTTATTTGTTTAGATACCTAAATACAGAGTAAATATATCAAGTTAAAAGATAGCACATAATCACAAAATCAACTGATCATCTCTTATCTAGTAGTTACACAAGCTTTTTCACACTCCACCATTGTAAAGAAGTTATTGGCATTTCCACGACAGCCACCATAAATAAACTGTTTGCATGAATTTGTCTTGTGATCGTATGAAAAACGTGGGAAATACGCATCACAAGGTCCAATTACAGTTGGTAACAAACAATCTGAAAGGAGGAAAATAATATGTTATACCTTTTTATTCAAGTTCTTCCTGAATGAACATGTGGTAAAGAGTCAATATGGAAATGCGTCATTAACATTTTGATAACACAAACAAGACGTAAAAAATCTAACCAAAACAAACAAACAAAGTAACTATTTTCCCGTTTACTGTTTTAGTATAAACCAGGCCGTTATTTTATTTTTTGACCTGTTGCACATTTTGTCATGCCAGTGCCTTTTATAGTCTACTATATGGTATGAGTTTTGTTCATTGTTGGGGGTAGCACGGTGCACTTTAGTTGTTTACATTCTCGTCCTTTGGTCCCTAGTGGAAAGTTGTCGCATTGTCAATCATACCACATCACCTTTATTTTTATATTAACTAACACAAATAAAATTAAAACATATAAAACAACAAAGCAAACGATCTCCCTCGCGTCTAAAAAATACCTACTCAAAACACATGAAAGGGTTTGGAACTTACAGAAGCTAATATCTCACGCATATTCAGGACGAAAACAAATTCAACACTTTTAAACAAATAAGTGAGTTTTTGTAAAGTGGTTGAATTGTGAAATTAGACGCTAAATTTGGAAAGTTATTTGATGATTGATTGTTGTTTGCTTAACGTCCAGTACCAAATATTTCATGCATATCAGGACGAGATAAAATTAACAATTAATACAATGTAGGTTCTACAAGGTGGGACAACCGAGATAACAGATGAGAAATAGAGACATGGGAAAGACGGTATCAGTGCAAGAGGTAAACCACAGACCCTTATAGACAGTTGTTGCAAGACCCTATTAACGTGCGGAAAGAACAACACTCTTCCTAGATGGGAATCAGAATTTAATATTCAAATTCCGAATTAACGTGGCTGGGTATTTATACATCCAGGATTACCAAACGGTTGCCCCTCTATAGAATGAATTTAGCTGTTGAATAGGAAAACTCTAGGCATCATTATTTCTTTACAAAATCGATCCTTGAGTATGATTTAAACCCTGCAACAGGCTCTCTATTTAATGAATTTCTCAAAGAGTTGTTGCAAGGATTATTCTATGTACAGAGATCATGACACTATCCCTTAGCTAAATTCATCATTCTGACCGAACGCAGTTGCGTATTTATACACCTGCATATCCAAATGAACGTCCCACCCCTTAGCAAGGATTTTAATGCTGAACGGGGGAAGTCCATCAGAAATTCAAAATATAGAGGCAAATCGAAAAAAGATTACCATTGTTGTGAGGGTGTCCAGTTGTTGTGGTTGCTGGTGTTACAATGGACACAAAAGTCAACACTGCCATACAGCAAATACAAACGATGTTTGGAAATGCTTTCATCTTTCACCTACAAGTAATTAACAAATAAAAGGCAATGACTTTTCGTTCGTTTGGTTTATTTACATGTTTATTCGAATTTTACACTAATTTCTTTTGTTAATCTATACAAACCAATAATAATATTGATTATTAAATTTTCTTCGACTTTATTTGCCGGAAACAACTAATACAAATTAAAGAGAGACGTTAGAGAAGAAAAAATACATTCTTACCTACTGACAAAAGTTTCCACTTTGTTTTATCTTCATGTAGTCAACACCTAAATATATCAGAAAATTGACGTATTGACCTTGTATCATTAAAAGGACATTTCATGGCACAATTGATACCAAAGATTTTGTTTCAATTGATTCAAAATCGTGAAGTTTCGGAAAAGGGAATATGGCCATTTGACGATATAAATAGAATTTTTATATTTATATTGTAGTTTTACATATCCTTACAAGATTATCTCACACGTTTGTTTTTAAAGCAGTAGAACAAAGTGACTGGTGTACAATCTCTTAACAATTATCAATTAAGCTATCTTATCTGGTCAAACTGATATAAATATCCGATAACTGTTCTTCCCTGTACATTTGCGTACATGTACATTTATAGCAAATGATGACATTTTGTTACTTTAATTTTCAATTTAAAATTCCTTTTATATTGATTTTTTTGTTGTTTCCCATATGAAAATAAGGAGATGTGGTATGGTTGCCAATGGGACAACTATCCACCCAAGTTCAAATGAAGTGGATATTAGCAATTATAGGCAATCGTATGGCCTTCAACAATGAGAAAAAATCCTACCGTATTGTTGGCTATAAAAGGATCCGACATGAAAAATATGAAAAATTTCAATTGAGAAAACTAACGGCCTTATTTATAACAAAACAATTTATGAAAAACAAATATGACAGACATCAACCAACGACAACCACTGAAATACAGGCGTCTGACTTGGGACAGGCACATAAAGAATGTGGCGGGGTTAAACATGTTTGTGAGCGCTCAACCCCCCCCTAACCTGGGACAGTGGTGTTACAGCACAACATAAGAAGAAACTATAAAAATCAGTTGAAAAGGGCTTAACTCATCAGAATGATACAAAGCAGAAAACATCTAACAAAACCACAGACCAGACGTTGCAGGGTATTTATACATCCCTAACAACTAAAAAGATACAAAGTACAGATCTGAGAGTATGTTCTTTCTTTTATTTCAATTTTATATTTTGCAATTACGTTGCTTATTATTAGTTTGGTTTTTTCGTACATGTGGGACGAAGTATAGTTAATTGTTTTAATTTGTGTATTTCATGTGGTATTGTTTAGTGTCCTTGTGTTCAATATGGCTACATTTGACGATATGTATAACTTTCGATAGTTAAAAAAAGATTATTTGATGACCCCTTTTACTTGAGCGAATAGAATACATACGCAACCAAGTACTGCCTAATGGACATTTAAATGCATGCATTAAGCCAAATTTTCGACCCACACAGCACTTGCAACTACAGCGTTCATTAGCTCTGCGGGTTGTATAAATACACAACCACATGTTTGGCTGCACAAATACAAAGTTTTACCCCTTTAGTGACATGAACTCTAAGATATACAGTTGAAATTGAACTGACTGGAATATAATATGGTTCTGCCCAGCTTTTTCTATAGTAACTTACTGCTTATGGTCAGGTATATAACAGATTATGACAACAATCTATTGTTTCCATGGGGATTGTTTGAAGGGACTTTCCCTAAAACTAACCTGTTTACATGGGCATTTATTATTCTACAGTATACCTCGGTTTTCAGTTTATTTACCACGCCTCATAATGATTTCTAGTTTAATCAGTTTTATAGCGGAGTAAATATAATAATTATCCCATCAAACAAACATTGATACATTTGAAGAGTTCCTTGTGACGGAGGCTGGATTTAGGACTTCTATAACTGTAAATAATCACTCTCGATTGGATAATTACCTCTTGAAGATTCTTTTAATGTATTTATCATTTGTCTGACGTATAATGCTATAAAATAAAGAAATAATACCACAGGCAGCCAAAACATGAGGAAATGATGTCAGGAAACGTTTCAATTTTGCAAAGGTAATTTGATGACAGACACTCTTCAACAATTTTGATTGCTTCCAAGGGTAGCTTCAATATTGGCTAAGTGTTGCAAGGAACTAATTTTCGTCAAGGCTCTTGGTAAAAGGCGAAGAAAATAATTTATAGGTATCGAAACTACTTCGGTACTGACATGGTTTATAACAGACCTTTGAACGTTCCTTGGGTAAGTAAATCCAGAAAGACGCTTCGGACGCATGACATTTTTAAAGTGTTGATTTCATTTCTTACAGCACTGTGTCGATACCGCTGATGGCGGACTATCAGTCCCCGAGGGTATCATTAGCTGCGTAGTCAGTACTTTGGTACTGATATGATTTATAACAAACCTTTCTAAAAGTGTCCGTTCACAAATTTAAAAACTAAGGTTTCAACTATTATTTTTATGTTCTTTTTGGTCATATAGCTGTTCAACTGTTTCCGTTCTTATGCATTCTTGGTTTTCAAATAATATGGCTTTGAGCGTTCCTGATGAAGATAAATCCAGAAAAGCGCTTCGGAATCATGAAAATTATAAAGTGCTGTTTTTTTTTTTTTTTTAATAATGATTAATCTTCCAATGTACAAGGATAAAGAAATTGATGAAATGAACCAACATAGAAGACTTAGAATGATTATTTACATATTTAAAACTGAAAAAAAAATGAACTTCTTAACATGTTTTTTGATGAAGGAGCTTTGTTCATGCAGTTATTAAATAAAATATTTTCGTTATTATCCTTAGTTTAATTTGACCAACAGATAAATTAAAAAAAAAAATTGATATATTCACTACAATTCATTTCTTAAAGCACACATAAAAATCGACAATTACATAACTAAATATACTAGCACAAGTTATATTGTAAAGCTATTTTATATACTAAAATATCAAATTGTTAATCTATTTGTTTTGTCACAACCACCATGGAGCGCAGTTTCTGATTATTTATCATCTGAGGCTGTCTCAGTGGTAAGAAAATACAGCATCTGAAAAGAAAAGGCAAGGCAAAGAACTGTCTTAAACTGGTTTTTCAGTACGATATAAGTTCATTAAGTTCATCAAGATTATAGGCAAGCAATTAAAGCACTGTTTATAAAACAATACATAAAGTTGACAAACTATCTAATCACCTAAATGATGGGAAAAATATTTTATGTCGTAAAATTTGTCTAATTTGTTAACTAACACTTGCTTTGAGGGACTTCTTTCGCATTATACAGTAAAATCTCTTTCTCTTTTAACAAATTGACATATTGACTTGAAGACTCGTCATTAGAATTGGATTAATTGGTATTAGATTGTGTATTACTCATAATGTTCCGTAACAAGTAACAGGAGATGAAATTGTGACAAAGACAGATTAAGGAGCCTATAATTAGAAAAGTGGTGTCCGTCAACGAGATTGCAATTTGTTGATCATTTGATCTGAAAGTAATCAAATTCTTCCCAGCTGGATTTGAAAAGAACAAATAAAAAGAAGAGGAAGACAGAAGCTTTTGAAGCCGAACTGACACTATGTTAACAAAGGACATAATTAGATTAATCATTCGATTCAACATTTTTATATAACATTATTTCCAAACGTCGGTATTAAGCAAACATGTCTGAGAGTTTCTGTCGTAGTCATACTTTACCGCTGAGACATTTATTTTTTCAATACTTCAATTAAATGGAAAGCTTGTTATTAACCGTATGGTCTGTCAGCACCATGCATATCACCGATCTTCTATTCATAAGACATATTTACCCTGCCCTAATGTATTCTGCGGTTGATCTGTGGTTTTCCTTTCTGGTTTTATTGCTGGTTTAGTCATCTTTGATACTTTTGTCAATTTCTTTTTCGTCTTATGATTTTGAATATCCCTTTGGTGTCTTTCGCCTCTCGCTGTATAGGACATTGGATATGTTCGAATGGTTGTGCATCCATAGCAGGAGATGCTTGCCCTGACAACGCACCTGGTTACACTCCGTTTGGGATGCGTGCGATTCTGGTTATTTTATGAAGAGATAGAATATTTATCTGTTTCAATTTATAGCCGCATGTCCGTTCGCAATTTAATACCAATTAACCTTCCTCCAGATATACTTTCACTTTTCATTATAGAGGCATCTGATAACAACCAGATATTTTTAGATGTTTTAGCTCATCAACATTCATTGTCGAGTCATTTTTCAAAGTTCAATGTATTATTGTTTATTTCCAGATTTACTCCCGAAATCTCTCTCATTGTGAATATCGGTTTTTTTTTTTTTTTTTTTGCTTTCTAGTGCATTTGTTTATTTGCGTTTGATGTACTAGGTTCTTCCACACATCTTCAGTTGCTTGGTCTTTTTCGAATGTTGCCCTAAAGTTTGAGTGTAGCCTATGTTTTCATTGAACTGCACGATCTGCTAACCCTTCCAGAGCACCTTAGATGACCCCCGGTTTTCGGTTGGTTAGTGTTACTCAATCTTTAGTTTTCTTTGTTGTGTTTTGTGGACTTGTTTATCTTTGATCGTTTTTTGTCATGACATTGTCAGTTCCTTTTCGACTTGTGAGTTTGACAATCCCTTTTCCGATTCTATTTTATAATCCTTTCTAGTACTTAAGTAGAGCATAACCAAAGAAATAACCATAAAGCTGAATACTGGAACAAAGTTCGCATTACTCAGAAAGCTGCTAATGCAAACTGATTAAAATCTCAATTGGAGCAATCCATAACAAATTCATAATTACAATGTTGCTTCAACGTGATTGTTAATATGTCTCGTCACAAAGTAATCAGTATTTCCGAGATTGAAAAAAAAAGCTTTTGAGTTCAGGATACAAGCGTTTAATATGCTTCGTAATTTGATATTAAGTTCAATCTCCATGTAAGTTTCTCCTGTTATGTAACAATGCAAATATTATAATTGATCTAATAAGCAATATCGGTTTAGATTTACATTTGATTTCATTTATCATATGTAACTTATTTATACTTCATCATTTTGTTTTCTTGATCAGCTAGTGTTATCCTTAAGAAAATCTTTTAAACGATGAAATGAGGAGGCCATCAAAATCAAGACTTTGGTATAATATGCCAAAGAAAAATCAGTATGCTTCGGGTCAATTAACTATAGCATAGCTATATTATTTATTTGTTCGAGACCGATATGCTATTTGACCTTAGAATCTAACAGTAATGTAACATTCAGGATGAACAAGCAAGCAAAAAGTGTTGGTATAGATAGGCAAGTGTTTCAGTCATGTGAATTCGATACTAACTAGATATTGTGATAATACAAAATCCAAGAAGCCTCTAACCTGCCTGTCAGATGTCAGTTATTATATACTTTTATTAATACTTACCGGCTCATGGCGGACGGAAGTGTAATATTTGAAAACTTATTTTGTTACAAGGCATGTAGGGGTAGACACGAAACACATGTTAAAGGGCATTATGGTTTGACACGAAACACGTGTTATAGGGCATGCAGGGGTTGACACGAAACACATAACCATACATGTACATATAAATTAGGCCTTTATCGCTAAACTAATATTTTTGTTGCAAAATTCTGAATTGCGGACCAGTGGAATAACCTGTCTGGCTGTCAGATTAAACAATGACCTCGTCATATATAAGAATTTTGTTCGACAAATTTAAAAAATATCTTTCAAAAACAAAATCATAACAACTGTCATAATGACCTTTTTTTTATGCAAGATGTCTGAAACATTGAAGATTAAAATTCACTGGGATAAAGTTTGTCCAAGCAGATTTTGCCTGTTCTAATTTGTCCCAGTTTTTATGCTCTCAAATGTTTTAATCAAAAATTTTAATGTCGAGGTTAACACGTGCCAATACCCTGGTGACGGTTAAAAACGAGTCAGTAGCAAATTTATCGGTAGCATACACTTTTGTGTGCATAAGAGGATGTGACCCATTTAACAGAAATACAGGTACTAATTTTATATGGGTGTTTTACTTGAATATGAGTATTGAGTTTTAGCTGAAGTCCAGGATTGAAAATATTCAAATATAAAGGTACATGTGTCATAGGTTAGTTAGAAAGGTATAAGTCAAGTTACAGACCAACACAAAAGTATAAACAATTAGCTTCTGGAGTAATACAAGGTGTGTCGACAAGGTTAGTATCTAGTTTTGCATGTAACTTGTCATAATCCAGACTGATACCCAGTTAGAATGCTAAAGAACATTATGCAATCGATAAAAATGTCAGACGAGTAATTTTGGAATTATGAGATCTATATTAGAGTTGATTTTTAATGAGACATTGTAATAGTTTGCAAGTTTTGTAAAAGCGACCACTACTTGTATTTTTTTAAGACTGCTGAAGATCTACCACAGTACAAACGTATCGTATATTTCATTTATGTTCTTATCATTCAACAACCCTAATTGAATACTGTTGATGGCTATATAAACTGTAATACAATTTATAAATCTTTCTGAAAGATGCACAGAAACATGTATTATGAAAAAATAATTATGAATAGTATATTAAGGGGTTACAAAACACCTAAGGGAGTTAACTTTTTAAAAATCAGAACAACGTTTTAATCACATACTATGAGTAAATAGTCATCAAGCTTCTCAGTGATTTAAATTAGTGTTTTTTCAAACTGCTATATATGCAATAAAATTATTCCTGAAAATTGAGTGGTTCAAATTTCATGAAATTGTTATATTTTTGTCAACAGGACAAAGTAAATATTTTGTTAAAATTTTCCGAAAATTAAACGAGCTAAATCTATTGTAGTCAAGGTGTTTGGTACCCCCGTAAATGCCATGTTGTTATTCCCATTTTCAATTTTTTTTTCTGTAAGAACTTCCTCGTTGATTTCAAACTGATAAAAACACGTTTCAAGAAGCCGCTAATATTGAATCGATAACTTGTTGCCTTACTTTTAAAAATAAAAATGAAGATCTATTTCATAATGATAATCTTAATTTAAATTTTTAGTGTTATTGAGAAAAGGTGCTCTTCGATCTTTTGGTTATGTAGACAAAAACTAAATACGCATGTTTCATTAACAAACTTAAATCCAATAGTTACTGTTGACGATTTTGACCAGATAGCATAGCATATAGGACAAAAAATGTCAATGATCATAATGCTTAACACAATGACAAGGTTGCTAGATATAATACTGCAAGAAATAATAAACTTTTACATCATCTTGTCAATATAACAAGAAAATTATTTTTACTTCGTTTTGAATTTGCAACTAAATTCTCTATACATAATATGTATTGATGAGACATAGGTAGTTTTATGCTATAGTGAGTAACCAAAGTGAATAAAAAAATTAAAAAACTAAATCATGTAGATCTATATTCTGAAAAATTTAGTCCTCCGCAAATTATGATACATGTTTTCATTTTTCAGCAGCTAAAATAAATAAAATAATAGCATAGAATTCGCTGTAATTCATTGAATCAATTTTGTCTTTGTTTCATTTGACTTACAATTTGTGAAAGAATGATTACAAATCTCCTTCAATATTTGAAGAGCGTTTTTCTCTTTTCTTCTTATCTAAAAAGATAAATGCGCCCACATATAGCTCAACATTAGGGTGGCAGATTTGATACATTTTGTATGGATTTCAATTTTGAAAAGTTTACATATAAGCAGCAAGCATTCATCAATGTTTACAGTTTAGTTAATTCGTAGCTGTTGGCAGTGATGAATTACTAGAAACATATCAACATTCTATTGTGATTTAGAAACTCCTCCAATTATCGTACGAATTATACGAGAATTTCTGTAGTTTTCACTTCCAATACTGTGTTTTATTAATCATAATTTCATTGAAATTGCTTTCAATGACGTAAATCTTTATAACCGCAATGTTTACTTTTTAGCTATAAACAAAAACGCAATTTTATGTAATTTCAAGTTGTTCACATTTTATGTACGTGAAAGAGAGGAGAAAGATACCAAAGGGACATCCAAACTCATAAGTCAAAATTAAATTAACAACGTAAAGTTTCACGATCCAAAGACTCGTTGCTGCTTTTAATATGCCAATGAGAGAATTATACACATGTCATTTATTTTCTAGTTCAACAAAAAAAAAATATATAATAACTAATTTTTATTCTAATGCAACATCGTTTGTAACGTTCATTTTGATTGGATAACGTTAATTTGATGCTATGAAAACGTACGCGCAAGCGCAGACGACGTATTACAATTTTTAAATGTATGATTTGACGTTGTTTTTTTGTCAGTTTCATTAGAATGGAGATAACAATATTGCATTTTAAGCTCCGACGGCATCAATTGGTGATTTGATGGTCGCAAATACCAGTTTACTGTCTCCGCTAACTTGTCGCCAGTAAACTTAATTTGCGACCATCAAATCACCAATTGATGCCGTCGGAGCTTGAAATACAATACAGCTATCTCCTAAATATATAACGTAATGTTTTACGTAACCAGTCGTTATGGCATAAACGAATCAATAACCAGATTTAACACATCTTTTAGATTTTTTTTGTTTTGTTTTCAGTGCTTTTCAACTTCCTTATTGAATTGGCCTTCCAACTGTTTTGATTCGATACCCACTGATAAGTCACTTACGTATGTCGGACGTAAAAAAGATATATAGACTTGTTATCTTTGATGAGTTGTTTTTTAATGGTAAAAAAACAACCATGAATGTGTCATCATGGTTCAGTTATTAGGGATACAAAAAAGAGGCAAAAGAAGGTAATCAAAGATAATTAGTCAAAAAAAAAAAAAAAAACAACAACAGATAACACCATGACCAAAATAAATTAAATAAACGACGAAATTAAAAACTACAGGTAAAAAACAAAGACACGTCTTGGAAAACGGTAAACTAAGCACTTCCAATCCAATAGCAGGGGGTGAACTGAGATGCTCCAGAAAGTCAACAGTTCCTCTGCTCCATTGTATTACTCCTGTTAAAATACTTAACCAAATCATATCAGGTGATAACGCAGCATACGATGGCAGATTGATGAATGTTTTACGTCTTATTCTAAAACATCATCAAATTTATAGATCATCGGTATATTATCTAACCCAAAAACTTGACCAAATATGAAAATTTGAAATACCAAAAAAAAAAAGTTTTTGGACAAATGATAGAAAAAACTGTTACCAGTAGAAACAATAGACATTTGAAAATAAAATGCGACAAAATACTACAATAAAAAGTAAGGCACGAACCACTTTTAAAAACTACATGGGTGAACTTGTTAGGCAGTTCTCGGTCCTTTGGTGGTACCCGTGATATGATGCGAAAGACATTGTGTCGATTGTTTTGACGTCATAAACACTATACCAGAAAACAAAGTTTCTTGATGATACCATTGAAGTCGGTTGAAATGTTACAGTGCCATGACTTTATTTTGGGATTACATGATAAGGAATAAATATACCAACAATAGATTTTTATAAACCGAGTTGTATTTTTATTTATATTTTCTCTAGTGTTTGACTATACGTTATAGAAATACGAAAAATTGCAGGAAGACTTAAGTGTCAATGAAAAAGCAAATATATCAAAAGCACAATGGAAAGGCTTTTAACGAACATCATACCTGGACGTATGGGATTTGAAGACATCACTAACTTTATATTTAGAAAACAAAAACATGAAGCGTATGAAGAATAATAGAATGTTAAACGCAGAAATCAATTTAACACGGAGAAGATGTATGAATAACTTCATGGAATTAACTACTTAAACTTTTGAAACTTGTGCAGCTCTCCTGGACGTTTTGTTTTCGTAATCATAGAAAAGGCGAACTCATGAAAACCGTCATTAAAGACAAAAAGAAATAGCATCTTGCATAACAAACATATCAACCAGTATAGTCGTCTGATCGGTAAATTTACCAATTGTGTTCCGTTGCCTTTTGAAATGTTGACTGAGGCTAGACTCGCATGGCGATAGATTTATGAGTTTTAAATATCGGTGAATTACTATTGCTTCTTAATTCGATCCTTTGGTTTTGTAAATCACTATCTGTTTACAGATCTGTATACATATTTGTCTGTGCTAAAGGAGTTGGTTTGATAAGGCCCTAAAATGGCCCTTATTTCAAGTCACTATTTTAAATTATGTAGGATGTATTGACCAATATCGCAATGAATCATAGCTAATACAACGACTAGAAAGAAAATATGTCTTTTTGTCGAAAATTTACGTACTTGCATTCCTCTTCATGACGTCACAAATAGCACTCATTTCAATTTTTCCACGAAAACTCAATGAAACAGGTAAATTTCCAGGGACTTTTTGGACTGGAAACATAGAGCTCTTGTGTCGACAAAAAAAGATCTTTTCGCATAATGTTTGTTATAATATTTTACATATCTGACATGAAATAAAGACGATTTTGTCAAATTTTGCAAAATCTCTTTTTTTGCTTTTTTCTGATGTAAAAATCAAAGAATCAAAGCTTTAGAAAGTAACCTTGGACAAAAAGGATCTATTTAACGTTTCACATGTCTTTTCATCAACTTAAAACATTTGTTATCTTAAAACATTGAACTTAATAATCAGGGACAATTATGGCCCTACCGAACTTACTCCTTTGCAGTTTAGCGTTCCGGTTAGAGTTTAATGAAGAAAATCGCCCTCAAGGTTTTATTTATCCTTCGGAAAGTTTGATCTTCTTCAGTTAATAATCACACTAAATGCATATCGTAGACATTTCAGAGATAGATGTTTGTCCAATAAAACCTTTTTTTTTTTTTTTTTTTTTTTATCTTCGGTGAACTTCTATTTGTTCAGCATCTTTTTCTTGTCTTCAGTTCTGAAGAAGAAACACGATGTGTCAATTAATAAGTATTCGTGTCTTTCTTTTTCTCTTTGATGTTTTTATTTCTGTGTCTGACTATTTTCCAGCAGAATAGTGGTGCCTTTAGCTCTCAAGTATGTTATTCTTAAAATGTTATTTAAACAACAGATAAGAGTCAAATGTTAATACGGATGAGAATTAGATCAAAGTATGTACGTACAATTCAACTTGCATTTCTTTGATGTTGACATTATATAAACAATGTTTATTTCCAAGTTTTAGTGAAGTGCCACTCAATTGTTTAGCATGTAACTGGATAGTTCTATTGAAACACCTTACATACCTACTTACTAACTATTGTAATCCATAGGCGCCTTTATATTGTAAAGACCATTCTGTTAAATGTCTATTGAAGACATGTTGCGGTGTGTTATTCAGACTTAGTCTACTAGTAATAGGAATCATCATTAATTTTACAAAGGCATACTTGAATATAATATGTCCATCCTCATAACAAATTATTATAAAGAAATCACTGAAAGCCTCCTATCCCTCCATCAAAACATGAGTATTTTTTTCTTCTAAAAATTTGTTCGTTATGAATGTCTAAATTTTCAACGGCTTTCCACACTTTTGCATTATCAAGAAAGGCTGTTCGTTTTCAGGTAAGCTTATTATTTGTTACGTACTTCAATATTGCTCACATATATAAAATTAGTTTGGTTTTAACACAATTCAAGATGAACGTTATATTCATATTGAACATTCATCGAAATACCTGCATTCGATTTGATATAAGGACATTATTATATGATATCGAATGCTGACATTCCATCAAACAAGTGCCAATACTCTTCTACATGAACTGTATTTTATCAGAATTGTGCTGTTTATCTTTAATGATTGCCTTATATCATTTATTTCTAATTTGGACTTCAAATGAATGGCAGACAGAGCAAGCAATAAGTCACAGTTGGTATATTTACTTTTGATAACGTTCTTTCAATTAAGTTTAGCAAACAGTTAACCACATCATTGCCTTAAATAACTGTACTGGAATTAAAATTTCCACAATCTCGAAAAACCTTAAAAGATTTGCTGAAAATTTCATTTTCACATGAGTATCTCTACAACTTCGTTCTTTGTTTGGCCTTTTTAACTTCTTTGATTCGTCACTGATGAGTCTTTTGTAAACGAAACACGCGTCTGCCGTACAACATTACAATCCTGGTATCTATGATGAGTTCTTTTACTACCACTGGGTCGATGCTACTGCTGGTAGAGATTTTCTCCCCGAGGGCATCACCAACCTAGTAGTCAGCACTTCTGTGTTGACATGAATTTTCATTGATATGGTCATAATAATAAATTTAAATAAGAAGATGTGGTATGAGTGCCAATGAGACAACTATCCATCCAAGTCACAATGTGTAAAAAGTAAACAATTATAGGTCAAAGTACGGCCTTCAACACGGAGCCTTGGATCAAACCGAACAGCAAGCTAAAAAGGGCCCCATAATGACTAGTGTAAAACAATTCAAACAGGAAAACCAACGGTCTAATCTAAATAAAAAAATGAGAAACGAGAAACACTTATGAACCACACCAACAAACGACAACCACTGAACAACAGGCTCCTGACTTAGAACAGGTCCAAGAAAATGCAGCAGGTTTAAACGTTTTAACAGGCGCCAACCTTTACCCTAACCTGAAACAGTGGTCTAACATTACAACATAAAAAGACACACAATAAAATATCAATTGAAATGGCTTAACTCGATCAAAAAGACATATTCACAAAAGCAAATAAATATACACTGAACGAATAAGTTTGATCTATGACACAATATAATACATAACTGTTAACAAACCTTTGAATTTTTCGAAATACTAAACATTTTGTACTCCAGGAATAGATTATTTGAGCTGTAATTGGCAAAACTTTTAGGAATTTTGGGTCCTCAATGCTCTTCAACTTTGTACTTTATTTGGTCTTTTTAATTCTTTGATACGAGCGTGACTGATGAGTCTTTTGAAGACGAAACATGCATCTGACGTACAAAATTTCAATCCTGGTATCTATGATGAGTTTTTGTTTTACTACCACTGGGTCGATGCTACTGCTGTTAGAGTTTTTCTCTCCGCGGGAATCACCAACTCAGTAGTCAGCACTTCTGTGTTGACATGAATTATCATTGATATGGTCGTAATAATAAATTAACTGTTAACAAAACTTTGATTTTTTTCGAAATACTAAGGATTTTCTCCAGGAATAGATTATTTCAACTGTATTTAGCAAAACTTTTAGGAATTTTGGATCCTCAATGCTCTTCGACTTTGTACTTTATTTGGCCTTTTTAACTTATTTAATTCGAGCGTCATTTATGAGTCTTTTGTAGACGAAACGTGTGTCTGGCGTAAAAAATTTCAATCCTGGTATCTATGAAGAGTTTTTTTTATGATATATTAGTATATTTTAGCATCGCTTTTTTATGTTTCTTATTTGAAAACTTGGACGTTATTGATAGGTAACTGAACGTAGAATTAATGAAACAACTCGCAATATACAACGCAATCAATTCTTAACCATTCTATCTGAAATACACTCAATAAAAAGAATAATATAAAACTCTTTTTTAATTAATCTGAATGTTTATCTATTTTTCAAATACAAATTTTAGGAAAGTCCCTAGAACAACGGACGATTGATTGTTTTATCGCTAAATCATTATATTCAATAATTAATCTTAAATTATGAACACTAAACTATAATTTCCCACAAAGTAAAATGCATATCTTGAAATGACGAATTGACATTTCCTGTCAAATGTTAATATTTGTTCATAATTATTCCAATTTTACGTAATGTTTGAACATTATTTTTGTTAACATGCATATAGTTGCAATGAACTGCGGAGTTTTATGAGGATCTTGACTGTAAATCATTTTGAATTGTTTTCCAAATGAAATAATTCATGTAAAAAAAATATATCTTCTCCCAATTTGCAGAACCTAATGTGCATTTATTTTGTTACACACGATCTGTTTCAACTAAAACATTTTATCAATTAGTTGTCTTCATGAAAAATTTACATAAAAACAAAACAAAATGGAATAAGGTTAATTGAGATAGCTTTAAAAATTACGTAAAGGGTCTTTTTTCTTGTAAAAGGATTGAAAATTACAATCCTTCTTTAATAGCTTTAATAGCTTTTCTTGATGACATTTGAAACTCAACGGTTTCGGTATTATGAAATCTACTAAGTAAGAACAGACACAAAATTATTAAACGAAAAATAGCTTTTCTTGAAACATCCAATTCAAACATCCAATCCCGAAATACTTTTAAATTATCTCCTGCATAACACGAGGACGCAATACAAGTGCATTCAATATGCATGTAACTAAAACTTGTTGAGTTCTATTGTACAGAAAGTACAGTAAAAAGCCACATTTGCGGACAATGATGAGCCTTACTTTGAAATGAGTTTGACGGAAAGTTGATCGTTGCTAGATTTCCTTACACATTTGCATGAAATTTTATGATTTGCTGCTCTATAGCTATGACATTTGCCATGTTTTACTTTCGCAGTTTTTAACGTTTGTTTAGAGACAAGAAAGGTAAAGATAGCTCTGTCTATATCATAATGTTCATAAGGCAATAAAAAAAGGACCGAGACTACCTAGAAAGAAAAAGAGACCGGGAACAATTAAACTCAAAGACATGCGCATATGTAAACAACAAGAAGAAAACAAAAAATAAAAACAAGAACATTACACAGAATCGAAATTGAACTAAATACATGTAAATAAAAATTGACCAGGGAAGGTCAAATCGTTTTGTACGGACAAAGAAGAGAAAAATTTCTATCGACACTTCAAAGTCAGAAGTGAGGTATTATAAACAAACCTTTCATACACAAAATACATAATAAGAACAAAAACAAAAGATATATTAAGGCCAATTGTTTGTCCCCTTGAATTCGAAAATAAAAAAAGTATTTTAAATCTACCAAATAACATTCTTCATATGTTCATAAGACAATAGTCTAGCAGATATTAGTATTCATAGTTTTAAACATTGCCTTACATATTTGCATTAAGGCGTCAAACTAAATTGAATTTAGTGGAAAACGACAAAAATGGTCATAGTTGGTCAAATATGTCTATTTCAACATGTTTATCACGCAATGTTGATCTATATGTGAACGTTTTGCACTTAAGAGTCCAGGTAACATTACCCTGTTAATGTATCAATCACATTAACATAATTTTAAAATCCAACAAAAATTTACTACTTTTTTCAATTCCAGAGGCTAAATAATGGCTCTTATCATACTTCATCCTTTCCGCTGATTTCCTGATTTGAGCGTCTATCTTTTGAAATATTAACGTAAAAATAGTCATGAAATATAAACATGGGTTTTAGTGATATATTAAACATTCAGTTCAACTCCTACTGAAATTTCAGCTGACTAAAGAAATCTATATTTCAGATAACTATAGCATAAATATAATAATCAGTATAATCAATATATTGATTTGCATCTAGAAATTGACAATGATGGTCGGTTGAAAACAAAACTTTACGACAAAAGAGATGGTTTCAGCTTCCCAATTGTGAATTTCCATTTCTATGTTGCAACATTGCAGCAGCCTGCAGACGGAGTATATATCTCCAAGTTGATACGATATTCCAGGGCTTATATTTCCTATCATGATTTCCTTGATAAAGGGTTGCTGCTCACAAGGAAGCTATTAAACCAAGAGTTCCAAGTGGTGAAGTTGAAATCGTCCCTTCGTAAATTTTACAGACGCCATCACGAGTTGGTTGATCGTTATGGAACATCCGTTTCACAGATGACAACGGGTATGTTTCAATTGTAACTACAATCCTGTCCACTTTTCCCCGAATGTGACCTACCGAATTAGACTTATCACCGGGTTTGTACTAACATGAGCACGACAAGTGCCACATGTGGAACAGGATCTGCTTACCCTTCTGGAGCACCTGAGACCACCCCCATTTTTTTGTGGGGTTCGTGTTGCTCAGTCTTTGGTTTTCTATGTTGTGTTTAGTGTACCGTTGTTTGTCTGTTGGTCTTTTCTCATTTTTAGCCATGGCGTTGTCAGTTTATTTTCGACTAATGAGTTAGAATGTCTCATTGGTATCCTTCGCCTCATATAAAATGAGAAGATGGGGTATGATTGCCAATGAGGAAACCATCAGCCAGAGTTTAAAGGAGGTGATAGTAAGCATGTATAAAGTATTTTTCTTTGAGGTTGACAATACTGAACCCTTTGTCAAATATTCATAATATTGTTAATTTGAAAATCGTATTCAAATAATATGGCGATGATTTGTTTGCTCCACTTTGTTGTAATTTGTAAGAAGATTATCGAGTGTCAAGATCTTCAATATATCTGAAAGCGAAATAAAATGGTTTACTCCTAATGTATCTTCTAGTTAAGTACAATTGCATTAACACAAGTCAATAGAAGTTAAACAAAATATAATAAGTTAGAAAAAAGATTATCTTTTACTTAAGTTTCGTCGAAAAGGGAATTACGCAATGGCGACTTTAGCAAAAACATAATTAAGATTTTGCTTGCGTCAACGTTATCGTTTGATTTGTAGACACATAAACTTCTAGATAACTACATTGTGGGGATATTGTGTATAATTATTTAGAAGAATCATTTGTTATTTAATACATTGTGACAAAAATTAATAGCTTTAGACTTTTCCTAAGAGAAAAATGTCAGAATGATAACCATCTTTAGAGCCAGAGAAATTTCATGTTTACTGTAGGAGGTGAAACAATATTCAGAAACAAGACAATCTCAAAATACACGACTAAACCTAAAAGTAATAGTCAAAATGATAAAAACAGCAAAATAATCACTTTCCCTTATTATATATATGTGTATTTCCTGATGTTTCTCAGGAATGTTGTCTCATGCACATCCGTTTGTAATCCTTTCACCAAAATTAGATATAAATGCCATTTTACTTAAAAGGATTGAAAATTTCTAACGATTATTTTCTTTCTAAACTGTTGTAGAACCATAAGGATGGTCTAGTGACAGTATGCTTATATCGGATGCGGGGACCTTGGCTTCGAAAATACGCTTGCCTCGAATGAGGGAGGTTCGTGACTTCGAAAGTATACTTGTCCCAAAAGGAGAGGTCTTGACTACGATCGTCAGCCTTGTGAACCAAAGCTTTTTAATTAATATTTACTGCTTCTCCTCCAGTCTTGGGACATTTTTGAGTCACAACAAAGACTGAACGGCTAAAGCTGAAAAAAAGATTTCTGGTAGAGTATCTGTTTGGATGGGCTGTTACTTGGTGAGCTAGCAATTACTGTAACCCAACTTTTTTTCGCGGATACATTATTTCGCGTTTAGCCCTTTCTAGCCCACTTCGCGGCGATTCAATTTCGCTATTTTCAAATTTACTTGATTTAGTTAAATAAGGAAAGATCTAAGTTTTACATATTCGCGACGATCTATATTCGCGTTATTATTCCACTCGCGAAAGTCGCGAAAATAAATCGCTTGCAAAAATTAGTTGGTTTACAGTAATTACTATCCTATCCAAAGTGTCGATCTGCTACTAAGAAATATATAGTTATATTTGGTATTTTATTTTTCCTGAAACATACGTATGTGTTATTTGTTGCTGAACATATAACAGCAATCTATGATTGTATCGGAATACAAATTTTAATAATATTCAAGAAAAAGTCTTATTAATATATTTTGTTATTATACAGTCAAATATTGTGAATTTTCAATTTCTTGTATCTAAAACATTCTTCTGACTCGTGAAACTAAATAACGTTATTTATGTATGAGCTTACAAAAACTGTTACCAAAACTATATATATTAATGAATATAAAGCAAAAACGTTGTTTTTCACAATAGGTTATATCAGATCTGACCTTTCGGTCATCAAACTTTACTGATTACTCAGAGTATAAAATGTGTACTCGAAACACCAAATCCAGTATTCTGATTTTTTGATAACTGTGTCTGAAACGATAATCGTACACCATAATTTTATAACTGTAAGACCTGGTTCTTCATATCTTACATGTAGAAATTGAGATTCATAATTTTACAGAAATACTTTTCCAGAGTGTAACCGATCGTTAATGTATAAGATATATCCAGAACGAACAGTCGTCAAGTTTAAATAGCATTAGATTTACACGCTGTCAGTTTTAATATAATATATTTGGTATTTTTACTAATGCTTCTCATCAATACATACCAAACCTTTGCAAAATGAATGAACTTTTCCTTATATATTAATGCTTTTGAGTAATCATCTGTGGTTTATACATTGTAAGAACATTAAATCATACATTATTATGTAACAGCAACACATCAGCGAGTAACCTCTTCCATTTTTAACACGAAAATTGTAAATCAATTAGAAATGGAATAATGAAATTACTGTATGCATGCAAACAATGTACTAACAATGTAAACTAATTTGGAAAATTTGTTTCATTAATACCACATGCTGAGAAATAGAAATTGCGTAGCTCCAGCAACTTCTAAGTTTTGCAGGTTGTGAGACAATATAGCAAGTTGCATCTCTAGGGATTAGTTACTCTCATCTTTGTAATATTTAAAATTAAACCTTTTTTTTTCTTTTGAAGAGCGATGTAAATGAAAATAACACTTTCCGTGAGTCCAAACACTTCTCTGGATTTGAATTTTATCACGAACGCTTAAACCAAAACTTTCAAAAATCAGGGGTGATAAACAATATTGTCTTGTTATGTTATTTCGGAATATTTTAATGTGAATGTGACATATATTGTATAGTAAGCCAAGTCTATAATTCACGATGATTTTATTAACAAAATAACACATTTTTACACATGTACTTAAATTATTGTAAGAATAATCATCTATTATCAATAATTATTTTCTGAAAAGATGACATTACATTATCAGACATTTTGATTTTTCAGAAAATATAATAAAATCGAAGAAGGATAGACGCAACCATTGTTTAGAGGATAGCAAATAACGTATAGAACATTACACAGAAATCATAAGACTAGCTACATGAACTCAGCTAAAACCAAAGGAGGGAAGGTGTTTTGGGTCAGATATCCAGGTAAAACGGTTTATGAAGTTAATTCTATTGAGGTAACATCGAATTAAAAGAAATAATGAAAGCAGCAGAAAAAAGATAAATAGACCGCTACTGGTGGACTCTCAGGCACGAGGGTATCATCGGCTTATTAGTCAATATTTTGGTACTGGCATGATTTATATTTTACTTTTCTTAAATTGTCCGTTTATAAATTTATACATTATTAAGAAACTAAAGTTTCAATTCCCTCAGGCAAAGTTGACCTTAAATAGATGTGGCTATTAGATGTGGCCCTTTTTGGTCATATAGCTGTTTACATGTTTTGGTTCTTATACATCCTTGTTTTTCGAATATTCGATTTTGAGCGTTCCCGACGAAATATTTAATTTGTTACAATTAAGGGTGTTCGCTCTTCTTGTTTTTGATTTTTTGCCAGATATTCGGTATCCTCTGGTTTTTTTCCATGTAGTGCCATTAAAAATTTTGCCCGCTAACCCCTACTTTTCTTTTCATAATTTTATTACATATAGTTAAAAAAGCAATATTTGAAAATCTATCATTGTTTTTGAAAGAAAAAAGGTGCCAATGTTAAATGTATGAAAAATCTAGAGAGAATCATTTCCCGCCAAATTTTCAATGGTTTATATCTCGAAAACAAGCACACGGACCCTTCATTTTTTCTGCCTTTTCAGTTCCTTCATTTTTTCTGCTTTTTCAGTTCCTTCATTTATATACTATCAATTTATAACAGTCGTTTAAAAAGCTGTTATTTTCAAACAGTAGCGAACATCCTTAAGTGAAGGGTAAGATAAATATACAAATCACCACAGAACTAGCATAGGAATGGCAAAAATAAAAGTATTAATAAGCAAATAACAAATCTCAAACACCAAATGGTAAAATTTTCGTTTGGAAATATTCCATGGAGCCATGTTGTTTCGCATTTTTTTTTAAGTGAGCAGGATCGGCTATCCCTTCCAGATCACATGAGACCCCCCACCGGTTTTTTTTGGTTGGGTTCGTGTTGCTCAGTCTTTAGTTTACCATGTTGTATTACTATGTTGTATGTTGTATTCTGTTGTTTGTCTTCTGGTCCTTTTCTTTGTTTGCCATGGCGTTGTCAGTTTATTTTCGACTTATTAGTTTGAATATCGCCTTGGTATCTTTCGCCTTTCTTTGACATTAGTGAATTCAGTTTGAAAATAGACGTATTTTTGATAGGCAAAATGATATATGATACTGGTTTCCAGTAGTTTTAAAATTAGTTTTATTGTCCTTGTATATTTTTAACCTTTACTGTTTATCCATTTTTGATTATATACTTATGACGTGGATAGGTACTTATACATCCCGCCAATGTGCTATGGTCAATTTTGAGTCTTTGTCTTTCATTTTTGCTTATGTACCTTGTCTATATGCCATTTTGTGTTTCTTTGTTGAAACAGTTGTTTGTTTTTATAGTGATTAATTTACAATGTTGACTGTTGTACCCAATTTTGACGTTTTTACCTATTATGTCTGTTTGTTTTGCTCACACATTGTTGTCAATATAATGGAATTCTATGCGACTGTCATACAAGTGTGAGGTGTAGCTAGGTATAAAATCAGGTTTAATCAACAATTTTCTACTAAAGGATATGCCTGTACCAAGTCAGGAATATGACAGTTGTTTTCCATTCGTTAGATGTGTTTGAGTTTTTGATTTTGCCATTTGATAAAGGACTTTCCGTTTTGAATTTCCCTTGGAGTTCGGTATTTTAGTTATTTTATTTTTTAATGCCATAACTTTTTGTGCTTGAACTTAACAAATCATTAACCGCAAAGCATATGCTTTTTGTTTTAATTTCTTGGAGATGAATTTCATTATACTACTCAAAGTATTGTAATGCTAGTTCCCTGCATTGCAGAGCAAGGATTATGAATAAATGCAGATTATTTATCATTTTATATTAAAATTGATCCCTAGAAATAGATTACCTTAGTTGTATTTGGCAAAAACCTTTCGGAATTTTTGGCCATCAATGCTCTTCAACCTTATTTTACTTTATTTGACTTTTACCTTTTTTTGATTCGAGCGTTTATAATTAGTCTTTTGTAGACGAAATGGAGTTTGCGTACTAAATTTGTAGACGAAATGGAGTTTGGCGTACTAAATTATAAGCCTGATATGTTTGATGAGTTTTTTAATAATTATTTATAATCGATTAAAAGTAAAATACATGTATGTTTTATTACAAAAAAAAAAAAAAATTCCAATATTAATGTAAAACAAAAATTTCATGCTTCTTTACGGGGTTTAAAAGTATACAGCCCTTATCTCTTCATAGAATCGGACCAGTATTACGTCCTCGCAAGGGAAATTACTTCCATAAAAGTTTAGCTTTAGAGTCAAATTCAGTATTTCGGTTTTATCAGAATTCGACAATACTTTTATAGATTAAATCTATTATTTTTGCAAAGAATTTCGCTCAAACCGGTGCTAGTGGTCGTCTTTAACTGGCAGTGAGGTGAGAGTATTTTTGCTCCGTGTTGAAGGCATCACTGTGACTTTGAGATGAAGAACAGCAATAAAAGCGCTGTTCCTTTGCTTTTTTGTGTTTTTTTTTTTTTTTTTGCTGTGCATGTACTGATTTTGTGTCATGGATGGATACCCCATATCCTTTGTTTTTCTATTAAGTCTGTAATTTGGTTTTAAAATGCATTCACAATATGGACTCTCATTGATACAAAGCATACATTCATCATGATTGTCGATAGTAATTTGTTTAGAATTTTCTAATAGGATAATTTGTGTGAATGATAAGGATAAATATATAAGATTAAATCCAATTTAATGCATAAGCTACGTTCTAATGTTTTGTCAAGCCATTAGACAATACATGAATCTTACTTTCCAGGAAAATTTGTAAAGATATAGATTACTCTAACAAAGATAAAGTGCAAAGATAAAGCTTTATGGTTTAAATAATTCATATTCTCGGCTAATAATATAATCTGGGGAATCTTTTATGACTTTATTGTAGTGTTATTATAAAGTGATATACAATTATGTTGTTATACAATTGTTTTACCTTTCCATTAGAAAATTAAACAGTTTCATTTCAATTTCTTTTCTTTTTATCATAAAGATGACTGAGTCACAATGATGCAATTTTTATGATGAATCGTTCCTATTTTTTAAGATTTTGTTTTTCAGTGATTGTTTGGACTACCTCCTTCTATGAGTGTTTTCGAGGACAGAATTGCGTGTGCATTTTTCACTAAGAGGAATGTCTTAATGTTATGTCGTATTGGTTCGAAGCAGTGATGTAACATGCATTCATACTATGTAGGTTTTATTTTCTTCTTGGTAATTTCTGAAGCTGATTATTTTCCTTTGTCTTGTTGATTTGAAAATTTGGTAATGTTGTTTGAACTTTTAACTAGCTTTATATCATTTTTTTTTTTAGAGTTTTCTGTTTTTGTTTTATTAGAAATTTATTTCGAAAATTGATGCTATGATAAAGTTGTGCCTTTATATTTAATGTCTTGTAGTTTGTTATGCTTTACATGCTGTATACGTCTCTGTCAGGTACATGACATGTTATGTTCTCTAACTCCTTTTTTTCATGGATGTAGCTCACTCGAGTCAAACATTTGCATCTTAATCCTCCTTTTCGCTTTATTATGTATAACAATTATTTAGGGGCTTTTGGGGCTCATCATACCATATGAATCATTCTTAATTGTTGGAACCCATACAATGACCATGGATATTTACCTTTTCCCCAATGACCTTCGTGAATGACTAACACATTGCCAATTATTCCATATCGTCTTACGTTCCTAATGTTTCTCAATTACCAATAATTACGTCCATAAAATTGGTAATTCTATATTTCAGAAATAATACTGTTTTTGAAGATTAATGCTAATTTTCATATCCAGATGATTAAGAGAAATTATTATCTTGACGACTGTTTCCTTTTTTTTAGAACATAGTACTCACTTTATTCTTTTCTCATTTATAAATGAATAGGAACAACTCTTTAATCAATAATATAGAATTAATGAAAGTTACCATTGCTTTATAAGACATGTATTCAATCGAATACATTATTGAACCAAAGAGTGATTAACTATGTTGGGTTTCTATAAAGTAAGTTACAAACTACAGACTTTCTTTAAGAATAGAAAATTACAAACGAATAAAACACCGAAGTCTAAAAACCGAAACTCTGGAATTAGAGGCAAAATAAGATAACACCGAAGGATCACCTGATGGGATTACGTTAAAAAACGTATTTTCTAGGTAACAAGAAAAATATTTACTATATGGTGATTGCTCCGAATACCAGGAGCATTGATCGATTGATTTTGTTAAAAATAGTATATACCATGGTGTTCTTTTCTGGCCTTCCGATTTATTTTCGAAACAAGATGTTTTAATTGACATATTTATTAATTCTTCCTCTGACGATGATCCAGTTTATCAACCTCATGCATGTGTCCAAGATATGTTTGTAAACATGTTCAACCATGCATGAGTCACGACATGTAAAATACTGTATTGTTAGATTTTATTAATTAAAATGTATATTCACAAACGTTAAACAAAAATAGATATACATGTATCAGCACAATTAATTAGTGAAGAAAA
Source organism: Mytilus coruscus (assembly GCA_017311375.1). NCBI lineage: Eukaryota > Metazoa > Mollusca > Bivalvia > Mytilida > Mytilidae > Mytilus > Mytilus coruscus. The sequence goes on along the minus strand of CM029599.1, from coordinate 45,394,086 downwards.
ATAATGTGTGATCTCAGATGAATGTTATAACTTGTGCAATACATATACACGTTGATATAGAAAAGATCAGTTGATAACAAAAACAAAAAAACTTGTATACTCACCAAATGTTATCAAATAAGTTAAATCCTGTTTATAATAATAATATTTAGATGACACATATCATAAGTCTATCCGATAGCGCACATGTTTGCTGAAGCAGCACTGTGCCCAAATTAAATGGAACACGGATCACATCGATAACGGAGTTGATTCCGGAAAACTAAGTTTTATATAAAAAAAGAAGGAAAAATACAAAGATCTGTATGTGTATTCACAATAATTGATGAGTCTTTTGTAGACGAAACGCGCGTCTGGCGCAAATACAAAATTTCAATCCTGGTATCTATAATCAGTCTATTATCAAATACATTTATGGAATGGATTATTTTATAGATACTAATATTACGAATAAGTTATATCTTACCAAAAAGTGCTTTCCTTAACTATTAGGTAAACTAACATGAGGGATACTAAGTTAAAAGCTGTAAACTTAGTAAGTGGTTACAGCAAATATGCAATAAAGTTATTGGTACGTTAAAAAAAAGTTAATTAAACTCCGAAGAATTACCTATGTTCTAGATAGAAATGTCCCAGTTATTAATCTAAATAAATCAATGTTTTTTTTTTTTTTTTATTCTGGTGACTCAGTTCAACTTATCAACAAATAATTCATCAAATTTCTTGTGTGTATTACTCGAACTACATAATTACTGGTTCTGTTGTCTTTTTCGTGTTTTTTTTTTTCAGCCTGGGAGAACCATGTATAACCTGAAAGACAAAAAAAAAAACAAAAACACACAAGTTCATCTGAAGATTTTTTCAAAATGTGATAGCTGGTAGTGGTAAACTAACTATCAATTTTTTTCAAATATTGCATTATAAAAATAACTCATCAAAGATACTAGGCTTACATTTTTATGCGCCAGACGAGCGTTTCATCTATACAAAAGACTCATCAGTCACGCTCGAATAAAAAAAGTTTAAACCAAATATTCCAAAAGATTTGCAAAATACAGCTAGGTAATCTATTCTTGGGGTAGAAAACTTTTAGTATTCCGAACAATTCAAAGTTTTGCAACAGTTGATTTATTAATATTACCATTATCATTGATAATTCATGTCAACACAGAAGTACTGACTACTGGGCTGGTGATGCGGCTAGCTCCCAAATGGTTTCTCGGAATTTTGCCTTACCTTATTAAAAGAACTACTGCAAAACGCTCGTTTAAAATGAGTGTATACTCTCACTCTCTGCCATCTCATATGCATAGCATACTGATTTGTCATAGTGCATGTTATTTCAATTTAAACACAATAAAAGGCTTTTTTACAGTATAATAGACAATGAATGTATTCTTTTCTTTGAAGTGGTTTACTTTTTTTATTTTGAAATAATTTCACAGTCAAATAAAGGCAACAGTAGTATACCGCTGTTCAATAGTCATAATTCGATTAAGCAAAAACAAATCCGGGTAACAAACTAAAACCGAGGGAAACACATCAACTATAAGAGGAAAACAACGGAACAGCAGAAACACAGAACTACAACAAAAGCAAACGCCAACATACATAGAAACGGACTGTAGACAACAACTTCCATATTACTGACTTGGTACAGGACATTTTAAGAAAAAATAGTGGGTTGAACCTGGTTTTATGGCTAGCCAAACCTCCCGCTTATATGGCAATGTTAAAAATATCCCTAAAATGACAACACTACGTTGATTTTATTTACATCATTTCACTTTACGTAAAATGCCAGCTTTGACTTTGTAGTCGGGTAATTATTTTGTTTTGAACGACACAATAAAAACAAATGCAACGTTTTTGTGGTACTTGATCAGTCATTACAAATGTCCATTGTTTTAGCAATCTTCCAAAGAGTTTTACTTTATTGCCAGCAATAAGTATGTGTACTACTAATGTTAAACGAAACAATGTCTACATCCCATCAGGCAATACCTGACGTTTGTGTCCACACTTAAGGTACTATATAATATAATATGTAAAACAACAATTTTATTATTTAAAACCATCATACGGTTAATTTAACAATTCACAGGAAAACAATTTCAGGTTATTCAAAAACCCAGTGTTACACAATCACTTTGAAGTCATTATCGGGATATATATATATATATCTATAGTAAGTGCCCATGAAAAAACTTATCTTGCCCAATACATTCCCTATATCTCTCTGTTGTCATTTCATGATCAACTCACATTTAAATCCTTTATACCATTCTTATCAATTAGAATTTAATGTGTCCAAGGAATAAAAATAAGTGCGAGAAAACATTTATAATAAGCATTTTTCTCGATTACATAATTATAATCAACGCTTCTACGAAGAGATTATCGATTTAAGAAAATTATTTTATATGGGCATCATTGTTAGTGTAAAAAGACATTTATCAAAATTTATCCGGCAATGGACCTTTCTACTATACAAATACGGGTTGACAGATAACATGAAGCAATATACGTATACTAGAGTTTATAGTCTCCTAGTATGCTGCTTCTGTTGCGAGCGTACGCTTATGTTCAAATTACTGTTCACATCGCAGTTCAATTTAGGGTCCTCATAGTGGTCCGCGTTTAAGTCATATCGATTTCATTTAAAACAAATTTTAACGAATGGGATGAGAGAAAAAACTACGTTTAAGCTCAATATTAAATTACAGGATAAAAAATATTCGGACAGTGTAGGAAAGTATAGAATTTATTTGTACCCGCTACGAAACAGAATAAAAGCACGGCGAGCATCGATTTTCTCTCTGTTTGTAAAGCTAGTCAAATAAATCTCATATTTTCCTGCATTGAACAAATATTGTATATTCATTAATAAATTGTTTGTTGGAAGATGGGAAAGAAATAAATAAAGGAGAGGAAGATATTATAAGGATATTCAAACTCTTATGTTGGAGACAAACTGACAACGCCATGGAAAAAAACATAAAAACGACGAAAAGACGGAAGCAACATAGAAAACTAAAGACTGAGCAATAGAACTTCTTCATAAACCTTGTGATCTCAGATGCTTCGGATGGAAAACAATACATTTATGTAAATCACGAAAAGAGAAATGATTTTTAAAAAGTTCATTCGCAAGTACAATTTTCAAATAATTTGTTGTAGTTCAAAGTGGTAATTGAAAACCGATCGTTACGAAGTTCTAATACTATAGTAGGTTAAAATAAGTTATGCTATGTCGTATCAACTGAAAGGCTTCACATTGTAATAATTGTGTAATTTGTAGGGAAAGTAAACCGTACAAGCAGAGAAAGGAGAAGTAACACCTGTTAAATATTTCTTCCATTTAATTGATTCTCTGAAAACTTCTAGAATACAGCTAAAAAATGAAAAATAAACAATCTTTTATGTACAAGATTGATAAATACAATTTTGGGTTGCATTTCCAATTCAAATTTAAGATATCGATTTCAGTGGGCAAACGCAAACCCTATTATAAAAGATTACACCATAACCAGACAGAACAGCATTAGGGGCAGTAAAGACATCAAAATGCGTAGGCCTTAACATCAGCAACATCTTATCTTGGAATAACCTCGTCAACACTGCAGCAAAAAAAAAACCAACACGGTTTTCTCCGTAGAAACATCAAGTCATCTCTGTGAAAGGTCAAGACACAATGATACGTGACCTTAGAAACACATTATTGAGAACGCCGGTATGGTGCGGGACACGATAACGAAAAAGACCAACAAACTAGAAAGAACACAACGAAAGGCAGCGATATTTGTAACGGGTGACAATAGAACCACGAAAAGCGTCACCTCCATGAATCAGCACCTTTTTTGGTCTATATTGTAGGAAAGTAGAAAAATAGTATATTTCAATCTGCTCTACAGAAGTGCTCACCAGGTAGGTGCTATACCGCCCTAGCCACCGCATTCCGATTAGATTAACCCTTCCCATCATGGCAAGGATACCAACTTCCGCACTCCAGGATTCAGTGCCACTAACTTTTGTCGTGCTTTGAACTAACCGTAAGACTATGGAGCGAATTACCGGGTTAGACTGTTGCAGCATCAACAGCAGATACCTTGAAGAACAGTCCAAATTATAGTCCATTGAAATTATATAAATGTTTTTAATTGTACATACTCCAGTTTGGATTATAATTTAGTTTAATGCTGTTTCACGACGAGCATGAAGCACTCAAAGTCATGTGACAATATATTAAAGTCGTTATTGAGATTACCTGTAAAAATAGTAAAAGACGTGAGCTACAACCTTCAGGTATTTTCTGATGATTACATTTGACGTTCGGAAACATCAAAACCAAAATGGCTATCTCAAAACCTTGTTCTTTTAAGTCCTACTTATTTTGATTTTGTTATTGAGTAATCATTGGTGTTGCATCTTACAGGATTATCGATGTTCAACATTCCTGTGTCTACATCATTTGTATTTTATTTCAACTATTTATCCACTACAAAGTGCTTGTAATACCAAACAGTATATAACCACTTGGGAAAATAGCAACTTTGAAGCCATATTAAATAATATAAGCATGTGTTTTTGTACATGAAATCCCGTGACAGAGCTGTCGCCATTGATTCTTACTGTTCGTTAATGTTTCTAGGCCATGTGCTTGTACATTCTCGTTGGTTTATCTTCTGGATTCTTGATTTGATCTTCACTTTTAACAATTATTCTTAGTTCTCATATGCATTTCTTACTACTAACTACTCAAATTACCGTCATTCATATTGATTCATAACTGATGTTGTATTTGCATAATTCAATATTTAAAGATAATTTTGGTTCATTAGTAAAAATATTTCGACCTAAAACTACATCATTGCCACTGTAATTTCTTGATGTTCTATTTGATTTCATTTAGTATACACCTCCCATGCATACTGATGCTTACTGCATATCTGATTGAATTATATCTAGTTTTCCCCATATAATCGATTTCCTATCTGCGACAAAAGTGTCAAAGCCCAATAAGAATAGAACTTTTTGCATATCATTTGGAATTTAGGACACTATTTAATTTTGACTTCTTTTCTTTAATACTGAACCTTCCAGAAAAAAGAAACACATTTCAATGTGCCATTGCACTTTTAGATATAATGAGATAAGCTGTTAATGAAAATAACACTTTATAAATGTCGTATTTCTAAAACGGTACAACTGTACTTTCACTTGAAACGCCTGTACCATGTCAGGTTTATGACAGTTGTTTCCATTCGTTTGATGTGTATGCGCTTTTGATTTTGCCATTTCATAAGGGACTTTCCGTTATGAATTTTCCTTGAAGTTCTGTATTTTTGTTATTTTACTTTTTAAATCTTGAAAAGCCTTACTTTTTTATAATACCCAAGGACAACTTTCATCAAACTGATCATTATTAAACGGCGATTATTATATAATTTAAATGTTTAATGCTGATTTCAGCGATGTACTACAAAAAACTGCAACTGTTGCATAATATCACTTTAGTTACTATGTTCTTAACATCAAACAAATTAGTGATCTTTGAAACAGCAGTTCTCTACTGATATATAAGATTTTGACAAATGGTTGCCGAGATCACTGGGTTTAAAGCTTGATTTATACAAACGCGGACGATCCTTAGAAAAAAGTTTCATTATTTCGTCCTTCCATCGGTGTCATTCTAAAGAATATATACGGTACTGTGATATTAACTGAGTATGCCATTTATACACATGTCAATATAGGTTAAAAATCTTCTTAATGCACTTCAATATTGATACTGGTCCAATGTTATTTCGTACACGAATGACTGAAACTTTAGTAGCTATTAAGAACCCCAGCAAGGTACAAGGAAAATTAAAACAAAACGTATGCACACATTAAACTGATTTTGTATATTATGTTTAATCTAAGACTGTAAATAAAATGAAAAAAATCGATATTGCACTGAACAAACCGTTGTTTATTTCTTAACTTTTTTTATTCAAACCGACTGACCCTGTAAAAACTTTTATAAGCAGATTCAATTGATAAACAGTTGAATTTGCTTTTTGAAAATCTTGGTCGGATGTCTTTCTTTTAATTTAAATTCTAAATGACAAAGAAACTCATCATAGATACCCAGATTTAAAATATGTACGCCAGAAGCGCATTTCGTCTACAAAAAACTCATCAGTTACGCTCAAATAAAATTCTAAAAAAGGCCAAAATAAAGTACTAAGTTGAAGAGCATTAAGAACCCAAAATATCGAAAGGTTTTGCCAAAGTACTGTTCTGCTGTTGATTTGATGTTCCATATGTTTGGGCGTTTCTGATGAAGGTAAATCCAGAAAAGAGATTCGTATGAAACCCATTTTTAAGTGTTATTCTAATTTTTGCAACCAATCTATAAATATTTGATGTTGATATATTGGCACCGGATATGAAACACAAAGGTTCAAAAATGGACGATTGCAAAAATCAAATGAATACATAATTGTCAAAAGCGGGAAACACTTTTAAAATCAGCTGATTGAGCAAATGAATAATAAACTTCCTTAGTCATAACATTACCGACAAGACCAAATGTTTCTGTAATGCTTAAATTAATATTTACATGCATTTTAAACTTAAAAAGGAAGAAGGCAAAGTTTATTCAGTACAATGTGAAATATGTGCAGTGAATATCATATAACGCCTTTTCTATTCTAATGAAGTCGATTGTTTTAAATACAACAGGAATACTCAGAAGTGTAATAAATACCAATATCAGTTTCATTTTTTTTGCAAGTAGTTGACAATCAAAAGGTCAACTTGCTGCATTCAACATAGTTGAACAGCCTTTACAAACAACCCCTCCCCCAACATCATTTCATGTTGCTGTCGCCTTGATTCCTTTAGACAAAACTTAAATATGAAGATTGCAAAGTTTATTCAGTACACAGTGAAATATGTGCAATGAAAATCATACAACGTCTTTTCTATTCTGATGAAGTGGATATTTTGAAATATAACAGAAATAATTAGAAGTATAATAACTACCAATAACAGTTTCTTGTTTTGAAAGGAGATGAACATCAAAGGGTCAACAGGCTTCCCAGAAATGATTTCATGTTGCAGTTAGAGTTGATTCATTTACACAAATTTATTGAAAAAAAAAAACTAAATCAGACCATTGCATTGTATATAGCAACGACAAAACTAGTGTATTAGTAGGTTTTTATGCTTTATTCTTGTCTATACAATAATCATACATGTCTACAATACTTATGTGCCAGTCTTTGTAAGAATCAAGCAATTTGGAAGAATTTCAAAACATGACAGAAAAAAAAACCCACCGACTTAACCATCCTATTTTGAAGTTACACTTATCCTGATTTAGAAATGGTAGTTCTTTCATTTCTGCGTGTCTGGTAATTCGAGAAATATCTAGATAACTTTTGGTTAGATTGATACCAAATTACGCGGTCAGCTCCCCTTAATAATTAATTTCTAGTGCATTTCAACAAAGTTATATCTTGAATTTCCAGAACAGGAAAAGGAAAAGAATGTTATATTTGTACACCATTATGCATTTTGAACTTAAATTAATGTAAAATTGAGCGGGTTCTTGTTTGCTATGTTTTCACAACTGCCTGATTATTAGGCAGCTTGGCACTTAGGTGGATTAATTAATGTGACTTGAATAAATAATTGTTCGGTGCAATGTGGAAAGTATGCTGTGGATTTAATTCAAATAGTTTTAATTCATTAAAAAAAGATATCAAATAACTGATATCAACTTAAGATGCAGCGTAATTACCTATGAGACAGCTATGTTTTACTAAGGGACAACAAATTTATTTAACATAAAATAACAGGTTTAACAACCCACACCAACACGCCCCTATTCCAAAAAAAAAAAAAAAACCTACAAAACAAACGTAACCATAAATATACATATAAAATGAAATCAATGCACTTAGCGTTCAAATGTATTGTGCATTTGCAAGAAGCTTCGAAAGTCGAAAAAGGAGACGATACTAAAGGAGAGAATTCGAAGGAAAACTATTCACAATACACTAAAAGATTAAACGAAATCCCGTGGGTGTCTTTCACCGAATGACGTTTTTTTTCAAATTTTGTTGTTGTTGTCCCTTTTTTAGATGTTTTAAAGTGTGATTTCCCTCCCTAAAATGTCTTTAATAACGACTAAAAGTATAAATGGTAATGTTCATCATGATTGTACCTTGAGAACTCTTTTCTTTAGATTTTATTATCATATTGCACTGTTTCTTACCTTCTATAGGTTGGCAGTCATGTTAAACAAAAACCTGGAAATTGGGAATTGGGAAAAGAAGAAAAAAAAACATGTAGTCAACTCAAATGTATATTACATTGTGTAAAAAAAATAAATGGCTGTTTTTTTTTTTTTTTTTTTAATATCTTGTATTTCTTATAAGAGATTGATTCAAGAATTGGTTATAAGAGTTATGAGTTTGAATGTCCCTTTGGTATCTTTCGCACCTCTTTTATAATATCTCTGTTTATCCTAACTAGACATTTTAAATTACGTGTCCAGTTATGTCCATTTTTTATAACCAACTTTGTAATATGTCTGCCTTTCACACTTAAAAACTATAGATCATTTGTATTCGTATGCCATATCATGAGGAAGGACAATTTTTTGTACGATTTTTACTTCCGTTTTTGTGTGTTTTTCCTGAAATAATGATGTTAAAAAAATTCCCTATTTTCTTTTCAAACTGTACTTTTGTTACAGTTGATTAAAGGTATATTTCATTTGTTAAACTCTCTTACTCTCCATTGACCACATCCGACTAAAAACTAGGGAAAATGTAGAAGTTGATTGAAGTAAACGTTTAAGTTTTCTGTATAAAAATATATGACATGATTTTCAATGAGACAACTATTCAGCAGAGATAATATGATACAGAGAAGGCAATTATAGATCACCGTACGGCCTTCATTAATCCCGTACCGTATAGTAGGGTATAAGCTTGTGTTTTGTTTTAGTTTTTTGAATTATTCTACGATCTGCATAAAACAAGGGGTGACGCGTATTTTTCAGTTTTTCACATTATTTCCTCATAAATCTTTTCAAATTGCCAATATACTAAAAAAAGTTAAAGAAAATCAGAAATATAGATTACCCAAAAAAACAACTGTATAAACTTTATAAATATCACATAAATTGTATCAGAGACTAGATGATTACGTTTTATGACAATGAATGCCATAAAATACACAAGTCTAGCCTAGGATCCAGACAAATCAATGATATGACTTGGATAGTTGACAGCGAGATTTACTATTATTTGGTTTACTACTATTTGGTTTACTATTATTTGTGAAAAAAAATTAGTTTAACGTCGGTCGTATCTAATTATCTATAACAAATGAAACCAAAGTGAAGCTTAAGCTGACTTTTATTGGGATTCAAAACCTTAAAAAGTTATTTTAACATAAGAAAATATTTTTTTTCTTCGATTTAACTTGAGGCAACATTTGATTATACCACCAGGCCAAATTCAGATCTCACGTTCTGTGTAATTTGGGATAACTTACAATATTACATTGTTTAAAAACAGGAAAGTCTAGTTTGAAGTTAAGGTTGACATTTTTGGAGTGTGGTTAAGAGCAGATCTCTTTTGAATAATAGTTAAATAAAGGCAACAGTAGTTTACTGATGTTCAAATCTCGTTAATCGATAAAGAAGCAGATATCTAAAGATGTCTAGTTTTGAGCAGACTGTCAACAGATATTCAAACATGTCTAGCTTTGAGCAGACTGTCAACAGATTTTACCAGAAACGTATGGTTTACAAAATTTTTTTCCGCTTGTCTTTCGGCAGATCAACGGAAAGCTATAAGTCAAATACAAAAGCATTTAAGAAAAAAGTAAAAAAACAAATCCTTAAATTATTCTGGACCATGGTGGTGGAATCTAAGTAGAAAATAACGTCAAATATTTTTATCAAACATATCTTTTATCGTGTCGATGCAAAAGCAGCAGCGTTTACTATTTGAACTGAATCGAGGTAACAGTTCACTATTTCATAATTAATTACCTAGTAGATACTTACTTCAGGGTTGGTACATACATGAAATATGTAATTAGCCTTAGTTTATCAAATATCTTAGAAACCCAGTTAAATCATTAGTTTTCTGCTCTTCAAATACTTGATACCTTGTTTCTAATTGTTCGATCAGTGAATATAATTTCATGCACAGCAACGTATGTGTTGATAAGATAAAATTAACATATCTATCTCTTTCATAATAGTTAGATTTAGTATTTTATATCGCGATTTAAGTTGAAGCCTGCGTTTCGATTTAATGTGATACTATAGGAAAAGTACTTTTTTTTTACAACTAGTGAACATGCAAATTTTGATTTATTTAAATAAAAAGCAAAAATGTTTCTTACTTGTATGTAATAGCTGTACAATTTCATTTTGTGTGATAAAAAAATCACCATAGAAACATTCTTTGATGTATAGTTTTGATGTTTTTTATCGACGAAACTGTTTTGTAAGCTATGTGAATATCCACTGTAAAAATGGAAAACTAATTTATTCCTGTCTTTTACATTGAAGGTTGAATACACGACTTATGACACAATTTTCACAATCAGAGAAGTTCATAGAAGAAACTTATCATTTCATATAACAATAACTCCCCCCACATAAAATTGTAATTGGTGCTATCTCAACAAGAACAGGTCACCAAAACAATAGAAAACAACTATAATCAATGTTATTTAGTGATGGGTATTATTATTGTGCGATAATAATTTGAGATTCAGTATTTCTTTTTTTTTTTATAATTTGTCTTAGAAGTGAAGCAACGTTTAATTGAGCATCAATCTATATATGCAATATAGAAATAAGGTCATATCAGTGCAGATTTGAATGTCTCAGCCATGGTTCCTTAAACACGTATTATCTGTTCCAAAGGCAATATTAATCTAGGAAGTCAATTACACATTCAAAGACAAAGAGAATTGAAGTCTGTATTGCTTTTAAATTGTAACAATGATTTTGTGGATAAAACAAACACAATTTGCTTAAACTACTTAGATTTTCTTACAAAACATCTCTTTTGGATATTTGTTTTGTTATCTATGTATTGATTTATCTATTTTCTATGGGAAAAACGGATGTATTTGGTTCAATGACATGTAGTTTATACTTATAAATTAAGTTGTTTTATTTGGAATAGTTGCAATCAGTAAAGTTTGTTCAGTTTTTACTGTTATATTCAAAAAATGAAAAATTATGTCTATATGAAAGCAACTCAAAAATAGGCATAGATAATTTGATAAATTAAGCTCTTCATTCTAGATAAGTTGTGAATACTTTTAAGTCATTTAAAAGACTATTAAAGAATTGCAATGGACACGAAACTCCCTAAATGGCTAAAAAAAATATAAAACTATAAAAAAACTCAAGAATGTGTATTGCACCTCGGGTAAATTAGTGACGTTGTTTTTTGGTTTAACGCCATTAAGTAGTAACCCTTATAGAAAATGAAAGGATATGGAGTAAATGTACATGGGACAAAATCGCACACAATACATAGAAAATTATCAATGAACAGGGCTTTTATTCCTGTTCTTCATCTTGACAGTTGATGTAGGGTCTTCAAAAATGAACAAATCATTCATACCCTACAACAAGGTCAAGACGGTCCCTAACGTCGACTTAAGCGGTACTATTGATAAAAATAAAGTAATTTTGAAAGACATCGATCGAAGCTAAAATATGCCTTGAAGTTACACATGTCGGGAGCGGTCAATGAATTACATAATTTATAAATACGGGCGAGGTTTTTGAACATATATTTGTCATACATTGCCCAACAAAAGACCAATAATTCGAAACAACAAATGATAGACAATACATATAAAACTAAACAACAAATGATAGACAGCACAGGGCACACGAAATATATGTAAGAAAACCTAGCAGTTTAAAAGAGTATGAAAGGGCAATATACAAAACATATGTATGCATAGGGGTCAGTAGATTTCATTGGGTATTGTGACATCACGTCTACTATTAATTGTGACGTCATCTATCAATGTTATTGTATTTCATCGTTTATTTTTATACATAACTTGGCAGGAAAAGTCCCGTTTGGCCACACCAAATTAATTTCTAGTTCTTCGGACTCTTTTCTTTGAAAAAGGAAGCGAGCGAGCGAAATTTTTTTATTTGGTTTTTTTTTCAAAGTTTTATTTTTGGCAGGCGAAAGAATTTAGTAGCGAGCTCTATAATTTTGAAATATTAAAAAAAAAAAAATAAAATCTATGAAAAGCATGTTATGCAAGCGAGCGATCAGAAATTTACACAGTTTTGGTGTTTCATGTTTTTATCTATCATATCCTAGGTCTTATATTACCCTACTTTGCTTTTCAATTCGTTCTGTGACACCCTGTTGAACCTTTTCATACCATTTCCAGTACAAATATGGTTAACTAGTAGCAAAACCTACAACCTCGTGTATTCTGCTCAAATAAAGATCCTGCCTGAACATGAAAAAGTGCAACAGCTTTGAACAGGCAGACATCCATGTTTGATGTAAGTTATAATTGATGTATTATAAAAATAAGGAAATGTGGTGATTGCCAATGAGACATCTATCCAACAAAGTTCAAATGAAGTAGACGTATGCAGTTATAGGCAACAGTACAGCCTTCAACAATGAGAAAACCCATACCGTACAGTTGGCTATAAAAGGCCTACACATGAAAAATATATGAAACAACTGAATTGAGAAAACTGAAGGTCTAATTTATAACAAAACAGTTTACGAAAAACAAATATGACAGACACGAACCAACGACAATCAGTTAAGTACAGGCTCCTGACGTGGGACAGGCACATATAGAATGGTATGTTGTTTAAATAAAGGCATGCAAAGCGTATATATAAAAATAAGTAGATGTGGTATGATTGCCAATGAGATAAATCTCCACAAGAGACAAAAAGACGCAGAAATTAACAACTATAGGTCACCGTACGGTCTTCAACAATGAGCAAAACCCATATCTCAGTCAGCTATAAAAGGCCCTGAAATGACAAAAAAACAATTCAAACGAGAAAACTAACGGCCTGATTCATGTACAAAATAATGAACGAAAAACAAATATGATATACAGCAACAAACGACAACCACTGAATTACAGGCTCCTGACACATACATAATTGGCGGGGTTAGACTAGTTTGAAGGCGCGCCAACCCTCCCCTAACCTGGGACAGTAGTGTAACAGTACAACATAAGAACAAACTATAAAAATCAGTTGAAAAGGGCTAAACTCATCAGATCGATCCAAAGCAGAAATACGTCTAACAAAAACACAGAATGGACGTGGCAGGGTACTTATACATCACGACAACTAAAAGATACTAAGTACAGATCTGAGAGTACTCGCAGTAACTGACAGCTAGTTCAAAGCCAATAACAACTAATTAAAAAAATATCATGCATCTTAGACTCAAATGTATAAAGCTTTTATATACAACTATTTAATCCCGCTGCAAATGTTTGCACCTGTCCTAAGTCAGGAATCTGATGTACAGTAGTTGTCGTTTGTTTATGTAATTTATACGTGTTTCTCGTTTCTCGTTTTTATATAGACTAGACCGTTGGTTTTACAATGGTTTTATAGTAATTGTGGGGCCCTTTATACAACAAGGCTGAAACATTGTCCTTTATAAATTTGGATGGAGAGTTGTCTCATTGGCACCAATATTATTTGTGTACTACAAGCTGAAAAATGTCCCTCAAAAACCACACCAATTTATACTACTTAGTTTTCAAATGCATCACACCAGATGGTATATACTAACTAAACAAACATTTCAATACAGTCCACTTAGTCATTGCTTTGCTGTAGAATTAAATACCAATCAAATCTTTAAGTATATGCGGATATTGCTCTGTGTTGAAGGCCTTACAGTTATCTTTACTGGTTGCAAACCTCAACAAATTTGGTCTCTAGTGAAAGTTTGTCTCATTGAAAATCATACAATTTCTTATCTTTAGAAGATATTGTAAATTGTAAAGTTGGATTGATGTGTTATATTCAATTACCTCTTTCTTGTCAAATTCCATGCTTTATAACTTTGTAATGATACTAGAAAATATAAACAAAAGATTCAAGGAAAAAACCTTTTATTCTAAAAGATAAAAAAAAAATAAAAAAATATGATAGTTTCATTGCGGTGCCATTTCAATGCATGTACCGTCATCTCCTATATTCTCTTTTATTCTTATGCATGTTTTATTGTCATAATTTGAATCTTTCAATGAATTATTCGGTGGCGTTGGTGCCATGGCCTTTGTGGTCTCACACGGAGCACTTCAAACAAATCGATAAAAAATTGTCCAAATCACACCACTGTGTTTGGCAGTAAAGTCTTTGCCTGCGCTACCACTGTAACTACAAATATTCCACTCATGTCTTACGCTTAGAACATATATCATATTATATTTGGCCATAATATAACGTTGTAACTTTAAATCTAGATCGTTCTTGATGTCAATTTTCCGTGTCTGTAAGGCGTTACTTTCAAACGCACAACTGATTAAAATTTTTGTTACATAAATTTAGAGACGGACGCGCGCGGCTCCGTACTGGACGCGGGTTTTTAAAAAAAGTACTTTTTTCTCGTCGACCTTTCACAACACGCGGGGGATCCCACGAACGAGGTATTAACTTGGCGTGGCTTTTGCGATAAATTCGTTGTACGCTTTGGACTCCCCCAAATCGATTTTACTAACCCTTTATGGATCCGTAGGGGTCGGAGGCAAACAATATACCTTATATTAGTGGATTAAACAATGCAATGTCCTGAGAAATTTGTATACAATTTCAGTACAAAATAGCCATTTGATCTGGTTTTAAACTATGATTTAGGGAATTGATATTAATAGAAAAAGATACCAGACACAATGATTGAACCAAAAAATATATTTATAACGTAAGCAAAAAAGTACTTAAAGACAAACGAAAACAAATCATAAACTTGTATGCGTTATAGTTATGAACGAAAGAGCTGGATATGAATTATGTTTTTACTTTATTCTTGAAGGTAGAACAATTCTTCTTCAAACTTTATATTTTTATACAATTTAGTTAAAAAACGTTGCGGTCATTGAAATTTGATTCCTCACTACAAGCACACACAATCTTGATCCGACTGCGTAAAGTAGAGTAAGTGAGGAACTAGCCAACTGAACATCACCACCAAGCAAAGGGAAATGAAAATAGGAAAATTAAGTCCTTTATTTTTTTTCATAAAGATTATGTAAAAGAGGGGCGATAGATACCAAAGTGAAATTCAAACTCATGAGTCGAAAAAATGCTGACAACGCACTGGCAAAAAAAAGTAAAAGGCCAAAAGACAAACAACAGTTCACAAAACAAAACATAGAAAACTAAAGACTGAGCAACACGAACCCCTTAAAACCCGAGGTGATCTCAGGTGCTCCGGAAGGGTAAGCAGATCCTGCTCCGCATGTGGCACCAGTCGTGTTGCTCATGTCGGTACAAATCTGGTGATAAATTTATTTCGGTAGGTCACTTTCGGGGAATAGGGGACGGGATTGTGGTTACGACAATTTAAACATATCCGTCGTCATCTGTGAAACAGATATTCCATAAGGGTCAACCAAACTCATAATGGCGTCCGTAAAATTACGAAGGAAAATTTTAACTAAGGCTTACAATGAGAAATTATAATGTTATAGTTTAAAAAGAGACAACTAACCATGAGCTGTGTTTCATTACAATAATGGAGATCATATGAACTCAATTAATCACAATAGGAATACCAGTCACCTACCGGCCGCCTTTATATCTAAATTGAACAAAAATATAAGAAAGCAAAATACTAAATCATTATATGTCCAGTTAGTGAATTCATGTAAGGTAAGTGTTGCTAAGTGTTTTTGCTGTACGTACTGAAAATAAAGTTTTCATGTTCTGCCGTTCACGGTAGATTTTATGATAGTATTTTTAATTCAACGCAAACATGATTGTCATTTTCCGGCATTACATGGATCAATGCTGGATACCCACCACTTGAATTTTTGCATAAAAAAAAGGACAGCTGAAATTTTTTTATGCATCTGCTAAACGTCAAAATTGTTATGTTTTATTCACAAAATAAATATTTTTTGTCATACTTGAGCATTGATGTGGAATTCAAATGTAAGATATATTTGTGTATAAATGTAGTTATTATTTATAGTGTATAATAACATTTTTTGAGGGAATTCGATGTTTGCTATACCATGGTTCATTTCAACGCACTTTATGACAATACCACTATACCAATCAGAATGAATTTTATTGCAGTGTTTTGAATAAAATTGAGAATGGAAATGGGAATGTGTCAGACAACAACCCGACCACAGAACAGACAACAACAGAAGGTCACCAATAGGTCTTCAATGCAGCGAGAAATTCCCAGAAACAAATATATATACTAGTTCAGTGATAATGTTTAGAAATGACGTTACTTTGTATCCATGTATTATTTGTGAAACATTAAAAGTTTGAAAGGGCGGAATTTCTGTTAAAAAAAGAATTATGTAGACTTTTGAAGCTTAAACTTTCTATTGCCTTAAATACGCAAATGAAAGATCCGAAAACTATACCAATACAGAACGACATGTTTTTGAAATTTTGGCAAAACTTTTGGTTGACAAATTTGTATTCGTTATTGCAAAAAATGAACTTAAAATATCTGTCATTTTCTCCCTACCCAGTTTAACCATATTATTTATTGTGATGTAGACCGGTCATTGATTGAATCTTACGCAATTTGATTGAATTAAGTTATTATTAGTTTAACTTCAAACTGTTTATTTTTTTCATACACGTATATTGATTAAATCAGAACATGTATGAATGTGTACAGTAACTTAAATGACCTTCAAACGGGACACTGGACGAGTCCATATTATTTTTTATCAATGAAAATAAAGGTATGAAAGGTAAGAATTGACACTTCTTATATTTTCACAAAATTTTCCAAGATGAATTATTTTTAATAGCCTATTCCGGAGAATGCAAATCAGACGTTTTATTCCATTAAACAAGTCACTTTTCGAAGAGAAATGCCGATATACATTTTACACACGGCTACGCCAGGTAAAATTATGTTTTATCTTTACAAAAAAACATTTTCAGTCTCATTATAATATTATAATTACAAATAATCCCCCCAAAAAAGTAATCAATAAATAAAGTCAAAATTTGACCGATTTGCACTTTTTGGACATCAAAATTCAATACGATCGTTTTAACGTCGATTTCGTCTACATCACAAAATCTTGTAAGGCACTATCACACAAGTTTACCTATGAATGTAGAGTTTATATTTAAGATATTTTTTGTAGTACACTTGATATCTATACAGTCAAAAACTATTTTTCCCATTACACATACACTGTCGACGCACCAGGTCGTGTGCATATTCAAAATTGTTTCAAGAAGCGCAATCCCACAATCGTTAATAAGAGGTGGTATGCATTAGAGGCAATAGTAGATTACCGAAGTTCAAATTTCACAAATCCATATAGAACATACAATTCTAGGTAAAATACAAAATAAATAGTTAATCGCATGTACTGCAAATGGAGCGGGGTCGTGTGTTTCGACATGCTATCTATCTCTTGCAAAATATATGCATCATCTGCCATTCACATCTCCAATGACTGAAAACGTCAAAAACAATTAATAAGACACACTCGGTAAATATACATATTAGACGTCTATGCTGATATCAAAAGATCAAAGACCGCGAAAAATTGTCACTAATGAGACACATCGTGTCAGTTAACCAATTTAGGATGGTGACCTTTAATCTAATAAAGTGTGGATTTCAGTCTTTCTTCCTAATAATCGTACTGGGCAGTTTTTGTGTCAAGAAACACTCCTGTCAATAAGTCAGTATAATGTGAACATACACAACGTTAAAAAATTACAGAGGGAAAGTACCAAGGGGACATTCAAAAACTCAAAAGTCGAGATAAACTGACAATGCCGTGGCAAAAATGAAAAAAACAAAGAAAAAACAAAAAAGTTCACAAAACACTACACAGAAAACTAAAGACTGAGTAACACCAACCCCATTTGTGGTGAACTCATGTGCTCTAGAAAGGAAAGCAGATCTTTTTTCCATTATTGGCATCAGTGGTAACCATCTAAGTATCGACCCTTAAATGTATAAAAGCCAAAGAGATTGTAGGTGTAAGTAGATTGATAATAACTAAATCAAATTTTAACTAATATTTTTTATTGTTAAATCTCAAATTATCATACACGTACACACGGAGCGTAAGTATCCCTTTACATTACTTATTGATAGATCGACCAAAATGAAAAATGTTAAAATGTGCAATTTGGCAATTTGTACTGTATTTATAAGTGATACTGATATACATGATTCTGAACAACGTGTTTGCAACCGTATAGCTATTAACGGTGTTATTATATTTGAGGTTATGCAGAAAACGTTGTGCTTTATTAACTTACAACCAAGGCTTGAAATTTTTATAAAATCAAGAATAAAAATATTGAACAGAATTACTGAAACTGAAAACAACAATCGTTAATTATAAATGAAATATTTCTTTTCATAGAATCATTGATTGTAATTATTACAACCATCAAAAATATTAAAGCTTTTAATTTTTAAATTAATTATAAAAAGGTGAAATTCCCATGATAATTCAGAAATTTTTAATCAGATAATTGTAAATGTTCATGTCTGATTTTCCGCTTCTTTCTTTTAGTTGATGGTCCATTCATGATAAGTATGCAGCTGATATAACAACGTTTTGTCTTTAAAGTCATGACATCTCTTTACAAAAGAAAAATATGCAACTTTATTGACGTATCAAAAAGCGGAAACTACAATAATGTTGTAATTTCGTGTTGGAAATACTGAACAGGATATTTAATCAGTATGCTCTTTAAACTGTTCAAAATTATATAATGCTTTGATGTACCATATTAAACATGTAAATGATTACTCATCAGAAATATTATTTCCTTTTGCAGGCAATGAAAAGTTCCATTGCCATTTGAATTAACATGTAAGTTTTTTATGACAACATGTACAGTATTTAAAACAGTTATGTAACTTTGTAATAAGTGTAGGCTGGCTAAATTATTTTTATTTTTTTTTTTCATGTTTTCACAAAGATGAGGTGGTTCTTTTGGAAAATGCTTCAATAAATTCAGTGACATTATTTGAAAGATTATATAAGTATTAAGAATAAATTATCCAAAGCACTTTATGTATTCCCTCCAAGTCAAAGTTTTTTTTGACATTTTCGTGGAAACTACAAAACATTTTAAAATGTTTTCATTGTTGTTGACTTTTTATTCAAAATATAGTTGATTATGACTATACCCTTTGTAACAATTGAAGTGCAATTGAGAATACCATAAGGTCCTATCAGGACAAAGAGTAGAGCACTGTATGATTTTTTCTGAAACAAAGCTTTAATGTCCTAGGAATGGAGTTTATAGCGACATTTTGTTTCAATTTTCTCGAATCTTAAGTTTGGTTTCATCCTACAAGTTTGTGATAGGAATTAAGTTTATGGATGGAGATAATTTTCGTTGGTTGATAACGTTTGATTCTGCCAGTTTTTATGGAGTTCTCGTTTTTGGATTTACCTTGGATTTTGGTTTTTGGTATATTTTTTTCAAATTAAGAATTGTTCCTGAAAATTCAACAACAGAAACACGCTTCCTCCCAAATTAGTTATTGTTATTCTATAAGACGATCAAGAGGATAAGATTGAAATCTTACTTTTTTGGGCATAATTTTTGTGTGAAATCATTCAAGGGTCGTATGCCAAATCTATTGATAAGTTGATAGGAAATGTCAGTCTAACATGTCAAAAAGTTCAATTAGCTGTGCATGACATTTTTACTAACTGAACCTTCTGAATTAGTTCATATGCATCGAAAAGCAACATGCAATTAAATTTGCATGTTTCATTACAGATTAATAACATAATGGATTAAATTAGTCTCTTCGACAAAATTGCATATTACAGATTAAATGAAATAATTGGCGAGTGTTGGGTTTAAATTACAGTTTCCTAACACTCGAAAAATTCAATTTGTATTATGAAATTAACGAATTGTCAAACAGAAAATTGAAAAACGAGCTTAAGAATATGCAGTCAGCAAGAAAAATCTAATTAAAAGCTTAGCTCTAATCTTTTTTATATCATATATAAATGCTTTTGCCTCATTGCGCTCCCAACTAAAATTGCACTCAATCTTTAATAATGTACACAATTGTTTTTTTTTTCCCTATCAATAGACAGTTTTGGTATTTCAATTACTAAACTGGAACATTTAAATTGTTTATTTTCAGTTAAAAACAAGTTCTTGAAATTGTACAAAAACAAAGGTTGCTATTCCCTTAGGTGTTGCTGACCTTGAGTTTTTTTATCATTGCTGTTGAAACCTTTCTATTTTACGCATACTAAACTTTTAGATGTGTCTTAGAAGTGTTGGTTGGTGGGGTTTGTTCAACACAACAACTTGATGCTCGAAGTAAGATTTAGTTAAACATATTTTATTTATTAGAAAATATTTAAGATATTTTTGTAAACATTGAATAATACTAGTACTGTAATGTAATTTAAGTGTACTTGATAAAGGTTATTCCAGTGTTGTGCACTATGAAACTATTTCGCTACATTTTAAATATATTTTTAATGTTTCAAATTAAGTAATTGTGCTAAAAATAAGTTGGATCCACTCTTAGGGAACGATTTCCTTCAGATGGTTTTGGTTGTTTTGTTTCGACTATATTTTGATTTTGATGTTCCCAAGCATCTATAAATTCTATAAATTTGCTTCCAAAGCCTTTATCCCGAGTATAACCGACGAAGGTTATTAAAGAGACTCATTTAATTCACAATAAAATGATTAAGCAACGAGAATCGGACTCTCAATTGTTCAGGAAATTCCTAAAATTTATAATTCTCAGCATAAGTGTACATTTTATAAAATTTGTCTGAGATGATACCCAATACATACTATTTTGCTTATTACATGCATTCATGTGATATTATCAATCAAAAATCTGACAAAATTGCCTAATCAAGCTATATACTTAATTGGCCTTTATGCTAAACAAGCATAAAATGTGTGGATCGGTATCAAAAAGTCTTTAAAAACATGATCATAATAGCTATATCTTCTTGATAAATTAATTTTGGATTCTTGCAATTTATGTTTTTTTAAATATATTGACAGCTGTAATGGGACTACTACATACTTTCTGGTGTAGTCTATAAATTATATCAACAAAAAACCCGTATTCCAAGGTAAATAAAATTGTGGAAGTCCATTAAACTTTGCTAAACCTAACGCTCGACTATTTAAAAAATCCAAGGTAAATTCAAAAAGGGGAATCTAAAAAACTGACAAAATCAAACGTTAGACTTTATCAACCATCGAAACGACTTGAAAACAAATATCGTATTCCTCACCTTGTACAGGCATTTTAGGGAATAAAATGATAGACATCGTCAGCACCTATAATCTTTAACTCAAGACCATCCTGTATTATTTATGAAGTTGACAATGAATATTTATGAATTACGTCTTGTAACCTTCCGCTGAACTTTTTGAGAGAAAAGCGATACGTACTTTGACCAAACCCTGGCACATTATTTTTTTATATTTCATTGTAGATTTTCTTTACCTGAGTGTGTTTATGGTATTGTGGTGACTTCAAAATAATTTTATTTCTATCTTTTGTTGTTAGGTTACTGTTAAATTGACTTTTACCATCACATATCCTCCTTTTCTAAACTAGTCAATTTTTTTGTATTAAAACAGGAACATGGAATTTAATTTGCTGCTGATTAATTTCAAAGCTTTATGGCTGACTAAACTTTTTAGAAACATTTTCCAAGTTGCGTTTCTCATTTGCATTATTAAACCTTACAGATGCACCTGGACATCACTCCCTTAGGAGTTCACACAGTTCCAATTTTTTTTCTCTCATTTCTGTCTGTTTTGTATCTTGAATTATGGGATATTCATGAAAATCGGTTACGGCAATCTTTGCCTGGGAAAGAGAAAACCTTGATGTTCGAATAATTCTACATTTTTATATAGCAAATTTATATAATATTTCATATATCATGTCAGCACAAAAATGTTGGTTATACCCTTGGGATCGAAACATTCACCAGCAGTGTCATCGAAAATCAGGAACATAACTACTACGAATCACTGTATATGTTTATTTTTTATATATTATTATTGATTATCAATCATTATTTCTAGGTCTTTTAATTGTGTTATAAAGAGTTGGTTTTTTTATAGATAATATTTCTCAAAAGATTTTTTTACGTCAAAAAGCAATTAAGATTTTATAGCGTAATGCAAGGACCTGACCAACTTCTAGATGTAAGATTATGCTAATCATATTTCTCGTTGACGTTGACGTTTTTCGTTGAAACGTTTTAATTCTTTTCGGATTTTTTTCGATCAAAAATTGAATTTAAAGTTCTGCTTCTTTTAACTCTGTGAAATCTGAAAGTCATTGCAAAATCCTCGATTTTTTTACAACAACGATATAGCTCTCGCTCATCTGTTAAGCTTCCCTGTTGATTTAAAAATTATTAGACGTGTTGAGTAACTTATTAAGTACAGATGAATAGAGTTGTGTCAGGCCTGTCTCTACCTAATAAGCAGCGTTCAAATAAGGATACATTTTTGCTTCTTTTTCATTACTATTTTAATCATACAGTTATCTGAAAAACAGGAGAAGTTGATCTAGTAATTTTATTTTACATTCATTAAACCAATTTTTTTCATTTAGAAAGACAATTAAGGATGTAGTCTGGTCAGGTTTAGGAATTTTTTTCAGATGTTCGGACTCCTTGGGTTTTTTCTAATGATACAGGGTAAAATATTTTGGCCCATATCACCCATTTTTCTTTTGATAGAAGACTTCAATAGCTCATAAAAAGTTTATTACCAAAATTTAAGCAGATTCTAGATTTTTTTTCTTACAAGTTGAGACCATAATAATGCCAATGCTAAATATAAGGTAAAAGTCAGAGTCAGCCTTTTCCCGCCATTTTTTTAAATTAAATATTTCAAAAAGGAGTTCCATAATTTATCAATATTTTTTGCTTATTTTGTTCCTCAACTAATGCTTTTCTGACTTATAATATCAATTTTGAATTCTAGATTTTTTTAATTTCACCTCAGTACATCCTTAAATGACACTTTTATAGGAATTTTCCACTGAGTGAATATTGAATAAAAGAAGAACTCATCAAAGATACATGAAGAAACATAAATAACTCTCTTTCACTGTGAGTATCCTAGAAGTTGACAGTAAATTTTAAATTGAAAATTTCCCTATTTTTCACTCTCTTTTCATCTGAAGCGGCATATGGGACATTTTTTATGCAACGCTTTAAAATATACGTGTATCAAAAATTATGTTATGACCATCAAACGAAATCGTTCATAAGACAATGTGTTATTTAGTAAAATGCACCGTCAATAAGAACAATATTTTTACCTCTCAATGATTAAAAAAATATAAGACTGTATTTCAAGTTTATGGTATTTTAATCATTAAACAAATATAAGAATAATTTCAATTTACAATTTGAATCTTTAGCACGCATTTCGAATTGAAAATTAATCAGTCTTTCTATTAACAAAAAAGAATAAGTAAAAAAGGCATGCGTGGGGGTTCATATAACCATATAAACATGTCATGAAATTCGTTTATGTTCTCCTCTTTATCTTGAATGTCTGAGATGTTCGCTTTTATCAGTCGTTTAAATTTATCAATAATTTTGCACTTGATGCAAAAAAAGGTTTGATCAAGCAGACACCACTAACATACCAAGAAACACTATTAAAACTTGCTATAATTTCCTTTTTTCAATCAGATTTGCCTCAATTCTGATTTTTTATGTCAATGTATGAAATAGTAAAAGTCAAGTAACATATTATTATTTGCCTTAATAAAAGGGTGATCATTTTATCATCCGGTTCTTTGTAATTAAAAATAAAGAACTACAAGAGTGTTTCGACTGCTACCAAATGTGACCTCCTCAGCCTGAGCATAAACGGTTAAGGTAATTCACGCGTCATGTGCACAGGAATCAGTACCATATTTCATAGTAAACACAGTTAAACATACTGTAATTCAGCATTTTTATAGATAAAATTTACCTCTGCTTTGACAAAAATCGATTCTTTCAAATAATTGAACTTTGATTCCATTTATACAACTTTTTGAAAGAAGTATGTTTTTGGTTATGAAATCAGTTACTCTTTTTCATTTGAAGTCATATGAAAAAAAGTAAAATAACAAAAAGACCGAACTCCAAGGAAATTCAAAACGGATAGTCCCTTATCAAATCGCAAAATCAAAAGCTCAAACACATCAAACGAATGACAAACAACTGTTTTATTCCTGACTTGGTACAGGCATTTCCTTATGTAGAAAATAGTGGGTTAAACCTAGTTTTATAGCTAGCTAAACCTCTTACTTGTATGACAATCGCATCGAATTCCATTATATTGACAACAATGTGTGAGCAAAACAAACAGACATTATTGGTAAAAAAGTCAAAAATTGGGGTACAGCATTGTGTTATAATCTTAATAACTATAAAAATAAACAATTATATAAAAAAAAATGGCATATAGACACTCTATAGACAAAGCACATAAGAAAAATGAAAGATAAGAATACTAAAAATGACCACATCACAATAACCAATGGAGGATGTATAAATCCCGAGCCACTCCAAAAGGATATTACCAAAATTGGACTAAACAGTAAAGGTTAACAATATACAAAGACAAATAGAAAGAACACTTTAATACGTAATTAAGATGATAAAAAACGTCAGTACCTAAAAAATGAAAACAACACGTTATAAATTTCATGCGTCCGAATCGCTTTTCTGGATTTACCTTAATCAGGAACGCTCAAATCCAAATATTTGAAAGCCAAGGACGTATAAGAACCTAAACAGTTGAAGGGCTATATTACCAAAAAGGACATAAAATATAAAGCCAAATTCATCTAAGGTCAACTTTGCCTGATAGAATCTATACTTCAAGACCATCATGTTTATTTTGTGAAGTTGATATGGAATATTTATCCACAAGGTCTTGGTATCTTCTGATGAACGTTTTTCGAAAAAGGACGAGACGTTATTTGACATAACCCTGGCTCATCAGTTTTCTGCTCAGACACTGGTGACGTTTTGTGAAGTCTGAGTATCAGCTGAGATGACCGCTTATGTGAACTTCGAGGTATAAGTCTAAAAATGAGGCGGAGGAAGCCGTGTCAGTTGTTTGTTTATATTCTAGTTCCAAAGGATATATTAATGGAACCAAATCAGAAAAGTTCGGATTGTAATGAAATAAACATCATCAATATATCTTAATGTGATATTAAATGATCTGGCTTCTTTGGTCTTCTTGTTTTTGACAAGTATCTGAATTTACTCCGATTAATATGAAAATAAGAAGAGGTCGACAAGGAGAGGCGCACAGTTCGTTCCCATGGGAATGCCGACAATTTGTTGAAATGTCTACCTCCAAATTCAACAAATATGTTGTCAATAAGGTTTGTAAATTTTACGGACGCCATCACGAGTTGGTTGACCGTTTCACAGATGATATCGGATATGTTCCTTGTGTCGTAATTACAATACCCTTCCCTTTTCACGAATGTGACCTACCAAATTAGACTATCTGTAATAATATAAGCAACACGACGGGTGTCACATGGGGAACAGGATCTGCTTACCCTTCCGGAGCACCTGAGATCACCCCCAGTTTTTGGTGTGGTTCGTGTTGCTTAGTCTTTAGTTTTCTATGTTGTGTCATCTGTATTATTATTTTTCTGTTTGTCTTTTATTTTTAGCCATGGCGTTGTCAGTTTGTTTTCGATCTATGAGTTTGACTGTCCCTCTGGTATCTTTCGTCCCTCTTTTGTACACGCCATACGATTGAGCAGAGGGTATGTTGCTGCTCAAAAATGGGAAGTGGACGATTGTAAGTTGCATTCATCACGTATGTCATATATTCTAGTTTGAAGTCGTTTATCTGTGTAGATATCAAAGAAAAGATCATGATATGTATCAGATTTTCTAGGTCGGTAGGATCATTAATTGCAGGTTCCCTGTGATAAATGAGATGCTAGCATTCACTAAAATGTGGGTTATTGTCAGGACATCATCATTTTCTTTAAAATTAAAGGAGTTTGCAAAACGTACTTTCAAAAAATTTCGAATGCTTCATTCGAAAATTATGCCAGGAGGCGGCGATGGTTAAATTTTAATTTTTGATTGAACTGAAATTATTCCTTTAACGTAAAAACTTTGAAGCTGCAAAGAAAAATTGCGCTAAGCTACGTCTACTCGCAAAATATATTGATTGGTGGATCGAATGCATTATATTAACAACATATGTACGTACTACGGAACGCTTTCACCTAAAAAAGTTTAGTTTAGCTCGATGCCAAGATAAAGAATTTAAATAATCAAAAAATGTGCTTACAGAAAGCTCGGAAGAGAAAGTACAATTATATCTAATACATATTCGTAAATGTGTTTAAGTAGTTAAAAGTTGCCAGTTACACCTTGATAGTGAGAAATTACACTGCGATTAAGAAATTCCATGCTTTTAAAATGCCTTAAACTTATAGAAAGAAATCTCTATAATTTTACTTTTAGATTAGGTAACAGAAAATAATTTAAATGCTATTGCTCTTTTAATGATTTTCTGCTAGTCGAAGTTTGACAATATATGCCATTTTTTCTCCTTTTGATTGATTACATTTTGTTTCAAATTTCTCAAATTTTACAATCAACACAGTTGGTTTGGAATTTTTTCTTTGTATTAATAAAACAGTTGTTGTCCAGTCAACATACTTAGACAAAAGATCATAGTACTATCTTTTTTCATTATTTAAGTCTATTTCATAAATTTGTTCTCTACTTATTTCGACCGAAGACTAATATTCTTTCATCGTTTTTGGATATTTCATAAATTGTTGCTCCCCTACATACTCAGATCAAAGCCTTATATTTTCCTTTGCATTCACGGAGATTTCATAGATTGTTAAGCCCTACATACTTAGATCCAAGACTTATATTCTTTCAGAATTTACAGATATTTCATAATTTGTATCGCTCTACATACTTAAATCCAACATTAATAGCCTTTCACCATCTAGTACAGATATTTCTTAGACTGTTTTGCCCTACATTCTCATACCCAATACTGTATTTTGATTATATCCTATGATCATATACGGAGATTTCAAATAGTGTTTCGCTCTACAGACTACATACTTTCATCATCTATGGATATTCATAGATTTATTCGCCTTATATACCTAGATCCGGACTAAAATCTTTTCATCATTTTTGAAATTTCAAAGATTGTTACGCTTTACATACCACTTTTATCATTTAACCAAATTGCATAGTACAATAAGAATCAAAATTCAACGTATGTAAAGTTTAATGTATCAAAAATATATAAAAAAGAACGTAAATCAGACAAGAATCGTCTAGATGTTTGGGTGTGCCCTTTCGAACTATTTCTTGTAACGAAAAATGCCATTTTCAATGTCGTTATATTTAAAGTACTTATTTTGAATCATCTACTGATAACATGCTTTAGTAGTCGTAGTAAATAATCTAATGATAACATCCTTGTGATTAAGAAAGTTTCGTTCTGCAAGGATCAGCTGTACTTTGATTAGATCAAAGTCAAAGACTCTACTGATCTTTGTAAAATTTTTCAAATTTGTGTACATTTATAGAGACCTACTGTATGCTTATCTTAAACTGTTTGATGTTGTAAAAGTAAAAGAAAAGAATTAGGTTACCATAATAGAGTTACATAACAGTCAGTTTCATTGATATAACGGCATCTTGGAGTATGCAATTCCTGTATAATTATCAGCTATTGTGAATAAATAGGATGTTTTAAAGAGTGAAATATGTATCATGATCAATCTTAATAAGTAGTAACTTCTGGGAAGTTTCGTTTCACATAGATTGCAACATAATCACGTCAATATAACAAGCTCATTTGTTTTACACAAGAAACCTTTAAATCCTATAATTATTGTAAATAACAAATGCAAATAGAACATGAAAGTTAGTACAAAATAAAATTGACTTAGTCAGCTGACATTATACCCAATTGTCTATTTATCTCAGTTATTGCCAGATTACAAGTTCTACATAACTTCTATCGTACAGATCTTTCACTATGGACAAGCAGTGGTTGATAAGACGATCACATTACCCTACACCAGAAATGTCAATGAATAAAAAAATTACGCAACACGACGAAGAAACCTTTCGGAAATTACAGTCGCAACTGTCGAAAAGAACATTGGTATAACTTTCACCGAGACATGAGATGATAAGAATCTGTATTATACAGTACAAAAAGTATTCACATGCAAATTAAAGTCGATGTTATTTCCTATATCGATTGTTTCTCAAGTTTGTGGTATATTTCAAAACATTTCAAATAGAGTAAAATTGCTGGATATCCTTCAATTTAAAAAATTAAGAGTTCATATTTTGTCTGAGATTATTGTGTAATCTTCTTTTCTTTAATATCAACTGTTTGCCTATAGACTTTCATGCACAAATGGCAAAGCTAGCGTCTTTGGATATTTCTGAATATTATAGGGGCATTGGTGTCGTCTGTGTCAATGAACACGCATAATTTACGTCTAGTGAGTAGTACATAACAATATAAAAATAACAACATCTAAAAGCCCTAAAATGAAACGCTCGTCCTCAGTATGCATTAAATATTTGCCATTGGACGTAAAGCAAAAATCAATCAAACAATCAATCAAAATGAAACGTTATATCATGTGTGCAATATGAAGATACTTTAAAATTAACATGTACTATAGTAATTTGATGAGATCAATTTCCAACTGGTTATGGAGCAATTGTAGCGTTTATCAGATATTCATGAATGTACATTTTTAGGATAAAACAAAAACCATTCAAAGGAATATCAGATTATATTGTTTAAACGAATGTAAACCTAATATGTTTGCGCCTTATTTTGCTCAATACAATGTCAAGTGAAAGATTTTTGGCTATTAGTACGAAAATATATCATATTAAAGTGAAAATTTATGAGAAGTTGGTCATCACAGGAAGCGTAGAAATGACGACTGTGTTGAGCATCTCTCTTCCTTTTACAGTGCAAATAAGTTAAAATAATTTTCGTTTTGTAAACAGATAATACACTATGTTTATTATATCATGGATGTTGCAACAGTCTTTGCACGTTATTTGTTAAGCATTATGAACTTTAAAGTGTTGTGGATAAATAAAGTTAGATATTACTTATAGAACGACATAACGACATAGATTTAAAATTGCACAAAAAGTGTTTCAAAAGTAAGTTTTTGTCTTAGGATATTAATAAATCTTTTTCGTCAATTCCTTTACGACCATTGCATTCTTTTCAGAGCAACGCACCAGTGTTCCTTAGCATGGATACTTACCAGTGCTTTAATTTTAAGGAACAGATATACACACAAAAATCAGTCATTTGTACATAATTATCAAAGATTGCTTTGGAAATTTATTGATATCTGTTTTCATAAACTGCTTTATTTTCTAATGCCATACATGGTAGCGACATTGACTGTTATGTTTTGAAAGTTTATAGTCGGACTTTCAACATTTACAAAATTCTTAAAATGATTCTAAAAATTACCAATATCAAATAGGTTAACTGATTCTAAAAATCATCTTTGTACTATTTCTCCCACTGGTGAGTGCTTAAAAAAATCCTAATTCACTGCAGTGATTAGTAGTTTGAAAACAGATTGTCCTTTCAGGTCGGAGTTTTACGCTTTTGGACTTTAAAATATGTAACAGAAACAAATTTTCTTTTTTGTTTGTTTGTGAGTTACAAAATTTATCCACTCTTGATTAAGCTATCGTAGGCGAATTAATATCATAAACCTCACAGAACAGGTTAAGCTATGTAAAAGAGCGTGTGTCAAATAATTTTACGTCAACTAGCAGCAAAAGATACTTTTCCAGATAAATGTCTTAGAAAAAAAATGGAGCTGTGTCATAAAAAAAATTTCAGCCTAAATGAAGCGTCGATAGGGAATCAACTGACAGATATGTATACTGCATGTCGTAAGAGCAAGACATTTACAACATAAGCGATAAATTAATATTCATGATATAAAACAGACATCTAGACTCCATAGTTCAAATGATTAAAACTATCGAATTCATTTGAAATGCTATAAAGATCACTGAGAAGATAAAATTAGTAATATGCAAGGAAGTATGATTTTTAATTAACCGTTTCTTGTCAAAATAAGAAACACAAAAACTGGAAAAGCTATTCATTCCGGGATTTTTTAGTCAAATAGATCATCCCACCAGTTGTCTTGAATTATTATTAAATGGTAGATTATATCAATATGCACGGATATGCATTCTATCTAATTAATGCATTTGAGAGTTCTATAGCATGATGTGTGTAAAAACGGCTCTCGCCATCTGATGTTATAAAAGTTACAAAAGATAAAAATGATGTCAAAAAAGTACAACTATATTGAAAGAACAAAAGTGCATTTTGTGAGTATATGTGACTGCAACTCTTTTTCCCTCTCATTTAATTTAGTTCCTTATAATTAACATCATATTTTTGTTGGTGTTTCTTTAATTTGATATTATTCAATAGTACACCAATTGAGGCTATTTTTTGCAAATGGTCTTTCTAGAGTTTGTCTCTAGTGCTGTGTGGAGGCAGTAGAACGTTTCCCCGTGCTTGAGGTGTATGCTCTTATAATATTTACAGTTATGGTGTGCTTGTTCATGTGAGAATGTCTCATATTAATACACCGTCAAAATTTCATGTTTGGTTAAATTTCTTCAAAATACTGGTTTGGTCATCTGCTTTGTATATTGCCCTTTCCTACTATTTTAAACTGCTAGGTTTTCTTACATATATTTCGATGTGCCCCGTGCTGTCTTATCATTTGTTTTTTAGTTTTATATGTATTGTCTATCATTGTTGTTTCGAAATTATTGGTCTTTTGTTGGGCAATGTATGACAAATATATGTTCAAAAACCTCGCCCGTAATTATAAATTATGTAATTCATTGACCGCTCCCGACATGTGTAACTTCAAGGCATATTTTAGCGGCGATCGATGTCTTTCAAAATTACTTTATTTTTATCAATAGTACCGCTTAAGTCGACGTTAGCCGTCTTGACCTTGTTGTAGGGTATGAATGATTTGTTCATTGTTGAAGACCCTACATCAACTGTCAAGATGAAGAACAGGAATAAAAGCCCTGTTCATTGATAATTTTCTATGTTTTCTATGTATTGTGTGCGATTTTGTCCCATGTACATTTACTCCATATCCTTTCATTTTCTATTGATTCTAGAGTTTGTCTCTAGTGCTGTGTGGAGCAGTAGAACGTTTCCCGTGCTTGAGGTGTATGCTCTTATAATATTTACAGTTATGGTGTGCTTGTTCATGTGAGAATGTCTCATATTAATACACCGTCAAAATTTCATGTTTGGTTAAATTTCTTCAAAATACTGGTTTGGTCATCTGCTTTGTATATTGCCCTTTCCTACTATTTTAAACTGCTAGGTTTTCTTACATATATTTCGATGTGCCCTCTGTCTTATCATTTGTTTTTTAGTTTTATATGTATTGTCTATCATTGTTGTTTCGAAATTATTGGTCTTTTGTTGGGCAATGTATGACAAATATATGTTCAAAACCTCGCCCGTAATTATAAATTATGTAATTCATTGACCGCTCCGACATGTGTAACTTCAAGGCCATACGATTGAGCAGAGGGTATGTTGCTGCTCAAAAATGGGAAGTGGACGATTGTAAGTTGCATTCATCACGTATGTCATATATTCTAGTTTGAAGTCGTTTATCTGTGTAGATATCAAAGAAAAGATCATGATATGTATCAGATTTTCTAGGTCGGTAGGATCATTAATTGCAGGTTCCCTGTGATAAATGAGATGCTAGCATTCACTAAAATGTGGGTTATTGTCAGGACATCATCATTTTCTTTAAAAATTAAAGGAGTTTGCAAAACGTACTTTCAAAAAATTTCGAATGCTTCATTCGAAAATTATGCCAGGAGGCGGCGATGGTTAAATTTTAATTTTTGATTGAACTGAAATTATTCCTTTAACGTAAAAACTTTGAAGCTGCAAAGAAAAATTGCGCTAAGCTACGTCTACTCGCAAAATATATTGATTGGTGGATCGAATGCATTATATTAACAACATATGTACGTACTACGGAACGCTTTCACCTAAAAAAGTTTAGTTTAGCTGGATGCCAAGATAAAGAATTTAAATAAATAATCAAAAAATGTGCTTACAGAAAGCTCGGAAGAGAAAGTACAATTATATCTAATACATATGTCGTAAATGTGTTTAAGTAGTTAAAAAGTTGCCAGTTACACCTTGATAGTGAGAAATTACACTGCGATTAAGAAATTCCATGCTTTTAAAATGCCTTAAACTTATAGAAAGAAATCTCTATAATTTTACTTTTAGATTAGGTAACAGAAAATAATTTAAATGCTATTGCTCTTTTTAATGATTTTCTGCTAGTCGAAGTTTGACAAAATATGCCATTTTTTTTCTCCTTTTGATTGATTACATTTTGTTTCAAATTTCTCAAATTTTACAATCAACACAGTTGGTTTGGAATTTTTTTCTTTTGTATTAATAAAACAGTTGTTGTCCAGTCAACATACTTAGACAAAAGATCATAGTACTATCTTTTTTCATTATTTAAGTCTATTTCATAAATTTGTTCTCTACTTATTTCGACCGAAGACTAATATTCTTTCATCGTTTTGGGATATTTCATAAATTGTTGCTCCCTACATACTCAGATCAAAGCCTTATATTTTCCTTTGCATTCACGGAGATTTCATAGATTGTTAAGCCCTACATACTTAGATCCAAGACTTATATTCTTTCAGAATTTACAGATATTTCATAATTTGTATCGCTCTACATACTTAAATCCAACATTAATAGCCTTTCACCATCTAGTACAGATATTTCTTAGAATACTGTTTTGCCTACATTCTCATACCCAATACTGTATTTTGATTATATCCTATGATCATATACGGAGATTTCAAATAGTGTTTCGCTCTACAGACTACATACTTTCATCATCTATGGATATTCATAGATTTATTCGCCTTATATACCTAGATCCGGACTAAAATCTTTTCATCATTTTTGAAATTTCAAAGATTGTTACGCTTTACATACCACTTTTATCATTTAACCAAATTGCATAGTACAATAAGAATCAAAATTCAACGTATGTAAAGTTTAATGTATCAAAAATATATAAAAAAGAACGTAAATCAGACAAGAATCGTCTAGATGTTTGGGTGTGGCCTTTCGAACTATTTCTTGTAAAAAATGCCATTTTCAATGTTGTTATATTTAAAGTACTTATTTTGAATCATCTACTGATAACATGCTTTAGTAGTCGTAGTAAATAATCTAATGATAACATCCTTATGATTAAGAAAGTTTCGTTCTCCAAGGATCAGCTGTACTTTGATTAGATCAAAGTCAAAGACTCTACTGATCTTTGTAAAAATTTATCAAATTTGTGTACATTTATAGAGACCTACTGTATGCTTATCTTAAACTGTTTGATGTTGTAAAAGTAAAAGAAAAGAATTAGGTTACCATAATAGAGTTACATAACAGTCAGTTTCATTGATATAACGGCATCTTGGAGTATGCAATTCCTGTATAATTATCAGCTATTGTGAATAAATAGGATGTTTTAAAGAGTGAAATATGTATCATGATCAATCTTAATAAGTAGTAACTTCTGGGAAGTTTCGTTTCACATAGATTGCAACATAATCACGTCAATATAACAAGCTCATTTGTTTATACACAAGAAACCTTTAAATCCCATAATTATTGTAAATAACAAATGCAAATAGAACATGAAAGTTAGTACAAAAATAAAATAGACTTAGTCAGCTGACATTATACCCAATTGTCTATTTATCTCAGTTATTGCCAGATTACAAGTTCTACATAACTTCTATCGTACAGATCTTTCACTATGGACAAGCAGTGGTTGATAAGACGATCACATTACCCTACACCAGAAATGTCAATGAATAAAAAAAAATTACGCAACACGACGAAGAAACCTTTCGGAAGTTACAGTCGCAACTGTCGAAAAGAACATTGGTATAACTTTCACCGAGACATGAGATGATAAGAATCTGTATTATACAGTACAAAAAGTATTCACATGCAAATTAAAGTCGATGTTATTTCCTATATCGATTGTTTCTCAAGTTTGTGGTATATTTCAAAACATTTCAAATAGAGTAAAATTGCTGGATATCCTTCAATTTAAAAAATTAAGAGTTCATATTTTGTCTGAGATTATTGTGTAATCTTCTTTTCTTTAATATCAACTGTTTGCCTATAGACTTTCATGCACAAATGGCAAAGCTAGCGTCTTTGGATATTTCTGAATATTATAGGGGCATTGGTGTCGTCTGTGTCAATGAACACGCATAATTTACGTCTAGTGAGTAGTACATAACAATATAAAAATAACAACATCTAAAAGCCCTAAAATGAAACGCTCGTCCTCAGTATGCATTAAATATTTGCCATTGGACGTAAAGCAAAATCAATCAAACAATCAATCAAAATGAAACGTTATATCATGTGTGCAATATGAAGATACTTTAAAATTAACATGTACTATAGTAATTTGATGAGATCAATTTCCAACTGGTTATGGAGCAATTGTAGCGTTTATCAGATATTCGAATGTACATTTTTAGGATAAAACAAAAACCATTCAAATGAATATCAGATTATATTGTTTAAACGAATGTAAACCTAATATGTTTGCGCTTTATTTTGCTCAATACAATGTCAAGTGAAAGATTTTTGGCTATTAGTACGAAAATATATCATATTAAAGTGAAAATTTATGAGAAGTTGGTCATCACAGGAAGCGTAGAAATGACGACTGTGTTGAGCATCTCTCTTCCTTTACAGTAGGGTATGAATGATTTGTTCATTGTTGAAGACCCTACATCAACTGTCAAGATGAAGAACAGGAATAAAAGCCCTGTTCATTGATAATTTTCTATGTTTTCTATGTATTGTGTGCGATTTTGTCCCATGTACATTTACTCCATATCCTTTCATTTTCTATTGATTCTAGAGTTTGTCTCTAGTGCTGTGTGGAGGCAGTAGAACGTTTCCCGTGCTTGAGGTGTATGCTCTTATAATATTTACAGTTATGGTGTGCTTGTTCATGTGAGAATGTCTCATATTAATACACCGTCAAAATTTCATGTTTGGTTAAATTTCTTCAAAATACTGGTTTGGTCATCTGCTTTGTATATTGCCCTTTCCTACTATTTTAAACTGCTAGGTTTTCTTACATATATTTCGATGTGCCCCGTGCTGTCTTATCATTTGTTTTTTAGTTTTATATGTATTGTCTATCATTGTTGTTTCGAAATTATTGGTCTTTTGTTGGGCAATGTATGACAAATATATGTTCAAAAACCTCGCCCGTAATTATAAATTATGTAATTCATTGACCGCTCCCGACATGTGTAACTTCAAGGCATATTTTAGCGGCGATCGATGTCTTTCAAAATTACTTTATTTTTATCAATAGTACCGCTTAAGTCGACGCTAGGGGCCGTCTTGACCTTGTTGTAGGGTATGAATGATTTGTTCATTGTTGAAGACCCTACATCAACTGTCAAGATGAAGAACAGGAATAAAAGCCCTGTTCATTGATAATTTTCTATGTTTTCTATGTATTGTGTGCGATTTTGTCCCATGTACATTTACTCCATATCCTTTCATTTTCTATTGATTCTAGAGTTTGTCTCTAGTGCTGTGTGGAGGCAGTAGAACGTTTCCCCGTGCTTGAGGTGTATGCTCTTATAATATTTACAGTTATGGTGTGCTTGTTCATGTGAGAATGTCTCATATTAATACACCGTCAAAATTTCATGTTTGGTTAAATTTCTTCAAAATACTGGTTTGGTCATCTGCTTTGTATATTGCCCTTTCCTACTATTTTAAACTGCTAGGTTTTCTTACATATATTTCGATGTGCCCCGTGCTGTCTTATCATTTGTTTTTTAGTTTTATATGTATTGTCTATCATTGTTGTTTCGAAATTATTGGTCTTTTGTTGGGCAATGTATGACAAATATATGTTCAAAAACCTCGCCCGTAATTATAAATTATGTAATTCATTGACCGCTCCCGACATGTGTAACTTCAAGGCATATTTTAGCGGCGATCGATGTCTTTCAAAATTACTTTATTTTTATCAATAGTACCGCTTAAGTCGACGTTAGGGGCCGTCTTGACTTGCTCTAACGGTTATCCTTTAGCAACAACAAAACATTTTATTTGTATCAAATTTGGTAGTAAAGAATTCGCGAGTAAAAGTTTCGGCGCTAAATGTTTTAGGCAGTGCTTAAGAATTTACCTATTGAAAAGGCATACTTCTAATGTTAACTCTAAGTCTAGATAGATATAAGAAGATGTGGTATGAGTGCCAATGAGACAACTCTCCATCCAAGTCAAAATTTATAAAAGTAAACCATTATAGGTCAAAGTACGGTCTTCAACACAGAGCCTTGGCTCACACCGAACAGCAAGCTATAAAGGGCCCTAAAAATTACTAGTGTAAAACCATTCAAACGGGAAAACCAACGGTCTAATCTATATAAAAAACGAGAAACGAGAAACACTTATGAACCACATCAACAAACGACAACTACTGAACATCAGATTCCTATTTAGTAGAAATTATGAATAAAGAGGAACGAACGTTACACTATATTAGCGATCTGCTCATAATGTTTTGTTTTAGAAAGACTTATTTCTTCTTTTTTTCAATTGTAGGCCTACTTTGGTGAGTTAGCTTTTTACAAAATTAGATGGTTCATTTTCATTCTTTATCTTTACTAATTCATAAGTTGGCAGTAACTTTTTCGTTAAATATTCTTTAACGATAAAAATAGATGCAACAAAAAACCTCTATGTGATCACAAACTACAGATCTCATTAGACATTTTAAAAATCATTATTATGTCATATTGGCATTTGGATTACAAGTTATCTCGAAGAAAAAGTTTTGTAGATCGAATTTTAAAAGAAATCGCTTGACAAAAGTATTTAAGTTGTTTTATGTTTGATATAAGCATTTTGATTTGATAAACTTTTGACCCAAGGACAGAAAAGCAGAAGCATAGAAAGTATGTGAGGTAATTGTTAAAATTCTAGAACACATGCATTTTTTCTCATGATATATCAAAATTGTCAACAGTAAAGAAAAATGAAAAACTCAGATCAATATTTCAATTTCAAATGTATTATGAAAAATGTTAAAATCAATAAGCATACCATTTAGATGCATACCGTATGCTCAGCCTTTCTGTAAATCAGTGCACCCCTTGTATATATTGGCGTTCATGGTGTTTAATCTTTATTCTTTTCTGTAATGCTTTATGGACCATTGTTTATCTTTTCGCCTTGGCTATATTTTGTCTGGCTTTCCTCGACTAATGATACTGTTAGCCCAGTTTATACACTTTAGAAACTTCTCCATTCCTAATGACAAATTACATTAAGGTTGGTATAAATACAACACCAAATACGAATGTAAAGAACAGCGTTTAATGTCTCCGAATGACGGTAGAGAATGGAGAATTGATTGTAAATAGTTGTCTCTACGTAGATGGCTTTATCCAAATTATCCTTATACGTCTTGTGTAGAAGAAACGCTAACCTTATGTACTACATTATAATGGCCTGGATTTTTGAGGAATTTTTAAATCGAATTACGCTATGGCAAGTTTCAAAATGAAATACTCGCCTTTGACCCAAAATGACTCGATTTTGATCTTGTGGTTCAACCTCAATAATTATTCATCTCAATATTAAACACAATTAAAATGTTACTTTTTCTATATATTCAATTATGAAGTAACTGAAAAAAGTACAATAATATTAAACTCATTTCGACAGTCAAATTGACTTGTTGTGTGTTCGAAAAACATAAATATTACACAAAGGAGATGTAATGGATACGTTAAAAGATACATTGAGCTCTGAAGGCGAATGATATCTTTTTCGATCCACCTCATTTCTATTGTGTCTTTTTTGTAACTAATAATATGACATCGTTTTCTTGGCCTCAAATATAAGATAAATTATCTTGAAGTATGCTCTAGAAACAAACATTAGTTAACAGAATAGATCAAAAGACTCAAATTGCTAAAAAAAAAATATCAAATCAAAATCATACATACTATTACCATACTGTATTGAATTTTCTATTCAAAGATTATGAATCAGAATGTTATCCTTAATATGAAAGAAGTCATGTTGGAATTAAAACCATTTGTTCAGAGAACAATTGAAGGTCTTTCCACAAAAAAACAAGTATTTTGTTATGAAAATAGTGAAAATTCGGTTTAAAATGTCATTAACAGCATCAAATGATAGCTTATAGTACGCTGATTCCAAAAGTATATGGTTTCTAAACAATATTTTTTAAATAAGGGAGATAATTTGTTACTTCCGGTTTGAAAAAGGTAACTTCCGGTAATATTTAACTGTTTAATTGACCCTGATTCCAAAAATATATGGTTCTATATACTTTTATATTAAATTAGTACAAAAAAATAGATACTTCCGGTTTACATAAGGTCACTTCCGGTTGGCTTTTTCAAGGTTGAATGGCTTGCAACCTAATGCAATTAGTCCCATGGCTTTATCATGTATACATATGAGGTAAAAGCAAAGGTCAAAATCTAGAACATCAACCCAACCTATGACCTTGAGCTCAATTTTAAGGTCATAAACCAAGGACCTCAAATCAAAAGATCTTGGGTCTTAATTATATTTGGTTAATGAGTTATATCACCATACGCGTATTTTTAATACAAGAGGGAAGAAAACTCTAATTTAATATTAGCGTACCTTTAAAACCAATATGTATGTGTAACGACATGTCGCAACTAACAATTAAGTAAAAATATGTTGTCGATATCTTATATGGTGTTTGAAAAGAGGTGAAATAAAGCCAAAATCCAAATTTAGAAATGACCTTGACCTTTGACCTTGACCCTTTTTTCTTTTTTTTTTTTTTTTTTGGACCAAGGACTTTAAATCAAAAGACCCTAGGTCTCTATCACTTATGTTTTACTAATTATGATTACATTTTAATTATTTTAAATACAGAAGGGGAAATAACTCTCTAATGGAGTTTCCGGACCGCTTCGGTCAAAATTATTTTTAAGATCCTGAGGATATAACGAGCAAATTGGTGAAATAATTTTGTCGTAATATTTTACGGTTGCAAAGGAGATGCGTACACAAGAAAAACAGTGTTTGGGGAGATAACCCTTACAATGAAAAGTGATCGGCTAAACAGGGTCAGTTTCAAAATCGCAATAACTGTTCGATATCATATGCAAAAAATATAAGCGACATCTTGCGGAACAAAAAAGCACCGTGACAAAAAATGCGGCGGAAGAAGAAAAAAGAATAATTAAAAACCAATTGTTCAGAGAACAATTGAAGGTCTTTCCACCCGTAAAGATCTATTTTGATATGAAAATAGTAAAATTCGGTTTAAAATGTCATTTCCAACGTCAAATGATAAGTTATTGTACGCTGATTCCAAAAATATATGGTTTCTATACATTTTTTTAAATAAGGGAGAGAATTTTTTACTTCCGGTTTGAAAAATTTTACTTCCAGTATTATTTGAATGTTTACTTGACACTGATTCCAAAAATATATGGTTCTATATACTTTTATATCAAATAAGTACAAAAAATAGCTACTTCCGGTTTACACAAGGTCACTTCCGGTTGGCTTTTCCAAGGTCAAATGGCTTGCAACCTTATGCTAAAAGTCCCATGGCTTTATCATGTATACATATGAGGTAAAAGCAAAGGTCAAAATCTATAACGTCAAATTTACCTATGACCTTGAGCTCAATATCAAGGTCATAAACCAAGGACCTCAAATCAAAAGCCCCTTGGTCCGAATTATATATGGTTAATGAGTTATATCACCATACGCGTATTTTAAATACACGAGGGGAGAAAACTCTAATCTAATGTTAGCGTACCCTTTAAACCGAAATGTATGTGTTACGACATGTCGCAACTAACAATTTAGTAAATATATGTTGTCGATATCTTATACGGTGTTTGAAAATAGTGAAAATAAGCCAAAATCAAAATTAAGAATATGACCTTGACCTTTGACCTTGACCATTTTTTCTTTTTTTGGACCAAGGACCTCAAATCAAAAGACCCTAGGTCTCTATCACTTATGGTTTACCAGTTACAATTACATTTAACTTATTTTAAATACAGAAGGGGAAATAACTCTCATATGGAGTCTCCGGACCGCTTCGGTCAAAATTATTTTTAAGATCCTAAGGATATAACGAGCAAATTGGTGAAATAATTTTGTCGTAATCTTTAACGGTTGCGAAGGAGATGCGCACACAAGTGTTTGGGGAGATAACTCTTACAATAAAAAGAGTACGGCTAAACAGGGTCAGTTTCAAAAGCGCAAAAACAAATTACTGTTCGATATCATATGCAAAAAATCTAAGCGACATCTTGCGAAACCACAAAGCACCGTATGTGGCGGAAGAAGAAGAAAATAATAATAATAATAATAATCAGAAGAAAACCAATAGGTCTTTCCACAGAAAAGTGGAAAGACCTAATAATAATCAGAAGAAAACCAATAGGTCTTTCCACAGAAAAGTGGAAAGACCTAATAATCAGAAGAAAACCAATAGGTCTTTCCACAGAAAAGTGGAAAGACCTAATAATAATAATAATCAGAAGAAAATCAATAGGTCTTTCCACAGAAAAGTGGAAAGACCTAATTATCAGAAGAAAACCAATAGGTCTTTCCACAGGAAAGTGGAAAGACCTAAAAAAAACAAAAAAAAAACAACTGTTATATGCCGAAGAAAAATGTGGGTTAAACCTGGTTTCATATCTAGCTAAACCTCCCACTTGTATG
Organism: Mytilus coruscus; assembly: GCA_017311375.1. NCBI lineage: Eukaryota > Metazoa > Mollusca > Bivalvia > Mytilida > Mytilidae > Mytilus > Mytilus coruscus. The sequence continues at coordinate 45,352,859 of CM029599.1, read as the reverse complement.
CATTTGTTTATAGTTTCCTTATATTGACAAAATTTGGGGAGCACCCCAAACAGACATAATAGGTTAATGTGACAATGATTGGGATCCAGCAGCCAAAAAAGTGTCAACAATCATCACGGACATACAACACAACTGACTTAAAAATTCAAACAAGCATACAAATAGATATAACAAAGACTTCCAATTAATGTTGTTTCTAGATATATAAAAGCACAAGCCATATGTGTTTTCTTGAACTGGTGTGTATTATTCAAAACAAACTTTTTTTGTTCACAAAAATATGTTGACTGACAATATAGATATGAATCAATGCGTATCTTATTGTACGAACTACTATTTTCCCTTATATAAAATGAAATCTTTATAAAGCATGCATACACTGGTCATATTGGTATACATGAAAAAGGCATTTCAATGTCAACCTGTTGGTAACCGAGCGGTTTCGTCGATGAGTTTCATATCAGTGAAGCATTGAATTTTTAAGGATTGTGCTCGATTCCCAGTTATAGTTTTTCAACAGACTGTCGGAATTCCAATGGGAACCAATTGTGCCCCTCTTCTTGCCGACTTGTTTCTTTATTATTATGAGGCTGACTTCATACAGGAACTTCTTAGGAAGAAAGATAAGAAGTTAGCAATATCCTTTAACTTTACGTTCCGCTATATAGATGATGTTCTCTCACTAAATAATACAAAATTTGGTGACTATGTTGAACGAATCTATCCCATCGAACTAGAGATAAAGGATACTACAGATACAGTTAAGTCTGCCTCATATCTTGACTTACATCTAGAAATTGACAATGAGGGTCGGTTGAAAACAAAACTTTATGACAAAAGAGATGATTTCAGCTTCCCAATTGTTAACTTTCCATTTCTATGTAGCAACATTCCAGCAGCGCCTGCATACGGAGTATATATCTCCCAATTGATACGATATTCCCGGGCTTGTGTTTCCTATCATGATTTCCTTGATAGAGGATTGCTGCTCACAAGGAAGCTATTAAACTAAGAGTTCCAAATGGTGAAGTTGAAGTCATCCCTTCGTAAATTTTACGGACGCCATCACGAGTTGGTTGACCGTTATGGAATAACCGTTCCACAGATGATATCGGATATGTTCCTTATGTCGTAACTACAATACCCTCCCTTTTCACGAATGTGACTTACCGAATTAGAATATTTACCGGATTTGTAATAACATAAGCAACACGACGGGTGCCACATGTGGAGCAGGATCTGCTTACCCTTCCGGAGCACCTGAGATCACCCCCAGTTTTTGGTGGGGTTCGTATTGCTTAGTTTTTGGTTTTCTATGTTGTGTCATCTGTACTATTATTTGTCTGTTTGTCTTTTTATTTTTGGCCTTGGCGTTGTCAGTTTGTTTTCGATCTATGAGTTTGACTGTCCCTCTGGTATCTTTCGTCCCTCTTTTATAGCAAATGAAAATGTGCAACATCAAATGCAATTTGTCTGGGCAGTACTTTCGCACTGAATTTCTTAGTATATACCTTTCCAATGACTTACCGTTAGTTTAATGTAAAGGCCGACGTCAAAGCAATGATTTTGCACTATAAATGTCCTTTTATTCAGTGGAAAATATCATGCATATTCAGGACGCCAGGACGCATGAAATATTTATACAGCAATACATAATTTCTACGAAAAAAAAATCTTCAAGCATTGAGTAAATAACATGACATATTTACTTGTTCGGTAATACATAGAAAATTCTATATCCTCTATTTTTTTAAATGTTGTCAATTTAGCGTAATAAATCATAAAAACTGGGTTGGGATGCTTGTATAGACTCAATGAAGCGTTGATAAGGATTCGACTAACATATATGTCTACTGCATGTCGTTGGAGCAAAGTATTTACAATTACGTAGTAAATTGATATTAATGAAAGAAACCAGACATTTAGACTCCATAAACAATCGGATTTATTAGAAGTGCTCTCGTGTTAACCGAGGGTATAACATCCGTAATATGGAAGGAAAGATGAATTTTAATTAAAAATCAAATAAGGAAAAAAAGGGAAAAGCTATTTATCGAGGTATTTTTTTAAAAATAGATCGTCCCATTAATTTTCTCGCATTAGGCTTCTACGGGATATTATATTCACATATATGCATTCTACATTTGAGATTTTTATAACATGTAAAGTGAAAAAAGGATTATCACCCTCTGATGTGGTAACATACAATGAATGAATAAAGTAAAATAACAAAAATACCGAACTCCAAGGAAAATTCAAAACGGAAAGTCCCTTATCAAATGGCTAAATCAAAAGCTCAAAAACATCAAACGAATGGAAAACAACTGTCATATTCCTGACTTGATACAGGCATTTCTTTATGTAGAAAATGGTGGATTAAAAACTGGTTTTATAGCTAGCTAAACCTCTCATTTGTATGACAGTCGCATAGAATTCTATTATATTGAAATTAATTCAATGGATAATTAAACAATACTATATCATTAGTTAATTTGTTGGAAATAAGCTGTAATTCGTCTTTGCTTCAAACTAAATTAAGATCTTTGCACTTAATATAATACCATATTAGTGTTTCTTTTAACAGATCAAAACTACGTTACGTTTAATCATTTTTCGCACATCTTCTTTCTCTCTTTAAACTCGTATACAACAACAATAAAACAGGCAACTGGCAAGAATCTCTATTTGATTATCAGATTAGATACCCTTAGATATTTATAAAAATCTGTATTAGGTCGAAGTTGACATTTGAATTACAGCTAGTTATCTCAGAACTAGTTTGGCTTTCAAATCATTATGATTTTTGAATTAATAACTATGAAAAATCAAATAGTTTTGTAATATGCAAGTAATCTCCAGACGAATTTATCAACTTTGTCTAGTGTTCGATATAAGAATTTTATAAACTGTGAGTTTCCTTACTATTAATTTTTTACAAAGCATGCAACTTTTAGATAATGTATCCAAATTGCCATCAATTGTAATGATTAACCAAGAATCGCATTTCGATTTGATAGATATTTGAAATTTGAAAAAATATATATAAAAATTTGTCATGATCATCATCCAACTTTTGCAGTAGAAACTGCTATCCTTTTGGAGCACATGATTTCACACCAGTTGTGTTTGTTCTTGTACTCACTCATTGCTCTGTCATTGTTCTTTCAGTCATTGTTTGCCTTTATTCTTTTTACTCCGACAATTACATTACTGCATTTAAATTAATTCGTTCATTATATATACAATATATTAACAAGAAACGGTCATATTGCAGACGGTACAGGCAAGTTCAAAGGAATATGATAAATTCATCCAGGTTTAATTGTTTGTACTTGATGTGGTCTTATGTACTCTCCAATATTTTGATTATACTGTTATCCTTATTATGTTTTATTTAACTCTCAGCCAAAGATACTTTTCCAGATGTATTGAAAAACTTGTGTCATAAAAGATTCTAGCTTTAATGAAGCGTCGATATGAATCAACTGACAGATTAGTATACTGCATGTCGTAAGAGCAAGACATTAACAACATAAGCGATAAATTTATATTCATGAAATAAAACAGACATCCAGACTCCATAATTCAAATGATTAAAACTATCGAATTCATTAGAAATGCTATAAAGATCACTGAGAAGATACAATCAGTTATATGCAAGGAAACATGAATTTTAGATAACCATTTCTTGTCAAAATAAGGAAGACAAAAAATGGAAAAGCTGTTCATCTTGGGAATTTTTAGTCAAATAGGTCATCCCAATAATTTTCTTGAATTATCATTAAATGGTAGATTTTGTCAATTTGCACGGATATGCATTCTATTTAATTTATGCATTTGAGAGTTGAATAGCTACATAAGATAAAAATGAGACAATAAACAAAACTTTATTAGCAGGTCATTTTGTGTGTATAATTGAGACTGTAATTCGTCTTTTCCTCTTACTAAATTTGGTCTCTTATACTTTACGCTATTATTATGTTTCTGTTTGTTTAATGATACATCAATTGTTTTTTTTTTTTCGCTAATCATCTTAATTTTTAGTGTTATCCTTACTTAATAGCGACGTCACAGTGTGTGAGGAGTTATCAACGACGTCACAGTATTAGAGCAGAAACTATCAAGTTTACTTTAGTAGTAAAACCAAGCTTGAAACTGTTTAATGGGAGACTAGAAATAGTACGATACAAGTACTATCGGTCTAAGTCGATAAAATATTCATTGCTGGGAGTAGATCGAATCCTATCTAATAACATCACAAAATGTCTCTCACTCTAGATATTCACTATGTTCTTGACAATCAGGTATTTAATTGCACTTTTTAGTGGAAGTAATAATCATGTGATGTAGAGAGGCAAAAACTATATATTTTATATTCTGAACTGAACATTTTTCGCTGTCAATCGCTGATGCAAAGAAATTTGTGTGGTCATCACAATGAACTGTTTCGTTGTTGCATAGAAGAGTCTCAATGATGATTTAGCGCAACATTTTCTAATGGGAATTTTCTCATTAAGGATTTAACACAATACCAGATATGACATACTACTTGCTGTGACTACATAATAAGACCATATGACATGTTCTGTTGATCGAGCGTAGTATGCTTTCCATCTTTATTTGTAGTTGTGTTATGTGTGTTTCGTGTCACAGTAATTTTTGTGTATGTCACAGTCAGTTTCCTACTTTTACTTATCTCTTCCACAGTTTATTAAATGCATCCTGTATATTATGTAACCATTTTGTAAAAGTTTGCGATGGTGCAATTCGTTGTTGCAGATGTGCTATCATTAAAATACCAGGGTTTGAATTTTATTGAGACCTTCACACATAATTAGAATATAAATGTTCATTATAGATTCAAATTGCTCCTAAGGTTTGATATACAAGAACTATGATGTGTTAAATCTGTTGCAGTGTTGATCTTGGGTGTAAATCTTGCCATTAAACGAGGTAAACTGCCTTCGATAATACGAAACATTAGACGATTAAAAAATCTCTTTAAGAACGTATGCGTATTTTTTAAACTTCTAATTAGGCATTAACTAACAATTAATGCGAATTTAATTGATTTTCGTGACAAGCAGACGATTTCTTACGTAATTGTAGATACCAGTTTACAAATCCTTGCCGTATTATGCTAAATATACACTTCAACGAAAAACAAACTGTCGATGTAAAATTGCTTACATAAGCAACATGAATAAAGTATGCTGTTTATCTTTTAATGAATCGCACTAATTCTAACACAAGTTTTAAATAAACATTCGACAATGAAGAAATTACAAAAGTTGTACAATCATTGATGGATTTTTTTTCAATATTAAAGACTAGATAGAGCAAGCGGTTTAAATCGGACATGCGTGGTTGATTCAGTGACTGTCAGGGAAATACTGTTTTAGCTAAGACTGAAATAAGTGCCGAGGTTTTTTTTTAAGATAGTCTTACTTTTTAAATATCAAAGAATACTTTACTACAAGTGGGAGCTCATATGTCCATTAATCTAATCTTTATTGTTCTTATAAGGATCTCCTGATAAAATAGTTACAAATAATGTAATGTTGAGCGCTTGCAAACATGTTCAACCTTGTCACATTCTAAATGGGCCTGTCCAAAGTCTGGAGGTGGTAATTTCAGTAGTCATATTTCTTTTTTGTTTCTTGTTTTAGCAATAATCCGGCCATGCGTTGGTTTTCTTGTTTGAATTGTTCAAATTTTATCATGTCGCGGCCTTTTATAGCTCACTGAACTGGAAAACTTTGTTGATTGTATAAAGACGACGGTGATCTATAGTTGAATGGTTCGTTCATTGTTGAAGACCCTACATCAACTGTCAAGATGAAGAACAGGAATAAAAGCCCTGTTCATTGATTATTTTCTATGTTTTCAATGTATTGTGTGCAATTTTGTCCCATGTACATTTACTCCATATCCTTTCATTTTCTATTGCTAACATCCATGTCATTTGGTCTCAGGTGGATAGTTGTCTCACTAGCAATGATACCATATCTTCTTATTTTTATAATGTATGAAAATTATTTGGTGGATGTAATTACATGAAACAAAATTCTTATTTATTTCTTAGAAATAAACAATAGTATACATAACAACATTATTTTGATTAAAACAAATTCTATAATGTTACCGATGGGACTTCAAAAACCTACACACGCATAGTCAAGACGGCTCATCGCCTGGATTTAAAAGACACTGATGACTGCTGCATGTGATTTTGTATGTGGGAATAATTCATTAACTGCAAATAAAACTGATGAAATGTTAATTTCAATTATATAATATCATTGGCCAACAAAAAATTGTTATCATTAAAAAAATGCATACGAAACAACAATCACAGTCATGCAGTACACCATCAAATCTTTTGTAGGAGCATTTAATAATGAAGCCTTATGTTGATCTACAAATTAGCCAATAGACATTTTAATTGATTTTCAACAAAAGCATTATAATGAATCGAAACATGATTAAGAAGATTACACCAATTGTCTTTTGGAAAAATGCACGATTGACAAATGATAGGAATACACCTTAAACAATCGGATACATTTTACTCCAGCATTACTGCATCAGCGACAAACAACAACCATACATACAAGACAGTGTATGGAAACAATAGTCTCATGTCATATCATGACAACGCACCCGGTCTCGCTCCTTTTTGCGTGTCATGCGATCTCCTAAGTTTTTATTCACCTTGATTTGTATGTACCTAACGGATTTATGAGATTTGAACATCGGTTGACTACTGTTGCCTCTAATGAAATGCCTAGAAACAGCAATAAACTGTTGCATAGTTGATATCTAAATGTTTGGAATTAAACGTATGGCTTTTGTGCGTTCGGAGACATTTTTTTATATACTTTTTAAGAGAAACGCGCAGAGTCAATCATATGGACAGTCATAAGAAAATATTATTACTTATGATCTATAAAATAATTACGTCGACAGTAGTTTATAACTATGTTTTGTGTAGAGTTGTTTGTCTTTTAGGTCTTTTTCTTTTTTGTCAAGGCGTTTTCAGTTTATGTTCGAGTTCTAAGTTTGAATGTCTCTTTGGTATTTGTTGCCTCATGTATACCAATGTTTTAATCTAGTAAATCGATTTAGAAGAGAAAAGCAAAGAGATCTGCAAAAGGAGCTTCACCTTGGAAAAGTGTCATAAATGAACAAAACCTTCTAAGATCAAAACTTAGTTTTGGTTTGAATAAAAACATACTGAAAATTTTTAAAAACGTACCAAAATCAATTATTTTACACGCTAAAATATTGTTTACAAAGCAGATAACACCTGTGAAAAAATATAACCTCAGTAATATCGATTCAACAGTAGAAAATGAAAAACAAACGGATTTTGGTGCAAGCGCTTCGCTGGTCTGGATTTGCCTTCATCATGGAAGCTCTTAGACAAAACTTAAAGTAAGTATGAAGGAAAAGACTGGTCTTAACACTCCAGTGTATATACATACTATACAGAATATAACGAGCATTGAAAGTGACAGAATAATTTTTTTATACACGATGGAATTCACTAAATGTTTTCGACACAAATGGAAATATTGAATATAGGAAAAATCAGCTTTTCTTCCTTTTATAATTGTGTAGTGTGTTACGTTACAATTTTAATTGAGAACTCCAGCTGTAAAAAGATAAACTGCTTAATAAAACTGTGGCTACTATGACATACTCCCAAACGTTAAACTGTACTGAAGCAAACTTATAATTCAAACTAGGACTAATGTCTTACAAGCGGAAACATTTCTATAAGAACAGTTTTAGAATTAAATAGTTTCAATCGAAAATGTACTAAAAAAATAAAACAATGGTTTTTATATATAAAACCAGTGCGTTAATCTTGAAAATCCGAATAAAAGTACATTTATAAGACAAATGAGATCAATCCTTAAATGACATGCATACATGCTGTCTTAGTGAATTGTTTTATTTACAAAGTTTGAAAAAGAAAAGAAATGTGAATACATATTAAATTGATTTAAGCTGATCTGCATGCAGATACTTTACCTCATGCAGTCTTTTTTCACCATGTCATTACAAACAGGAACCTATGTATGAATAGATTCTGATTACAGGATTTGAAGTCTTTGTAATTTACAGGGTGTATCCTGAAAATCTATCTATACATGAAAATAACATAGTTTGTTTTCGACATGTTCAGCCGTTTATATATAAGGTGTTTTTCTTGGAATATAAATCACGATAGAAAAAAATGCACGCACATGCTTCTCTGATATCGTTTTATGAAAATTGCAGCATCTCAGCAATAATGTATGTGTTTCAATGATTCGATGTCATAGTTTTGACTATATCTATATCTGTTTAATCTAGTATATTTATTGTTGGTCAAGACAAATAATTATGATAAACCTTTAAAGTCTAATTATATAATTTCCCTCTTATTCTTAGAAATGTAGCAGTGTAAAAATTCTTTTAACTTTTTACTGTTCAGCTCATGTTAAGCAGTTTCAAGGTTAACACTCATCCTGTGAAAATTAAACCTGACAGGCTAAAATGTAATTATAGTAACAACAAATATTGACATGTGTTGGAAATGCATACGGAATCAAATTAAAGAAATTCTTGAAGAAGTTCTGATCATATTATGGATGTATCTAGTAGTTTCTCGATATCGGCACCATAAACCTTTCAGTCATGCAAATACCTCATGTTAAAATATAGCATAAATGCAACCAAAACATTTTACGATGAATCAAGGACATTCAAATTATTAGCCGAGTAGTTAATTCTCACAAGAATTGTTTTACTGAATATATTTTACAGAAGAAAACACTCTGATCCTATCATCTTCAACATATTTAGTACAACAAGTACGGGTGTACTAAATACTAGAAAATGCTCCTATATAGTAGCTATAGTGCTATTTACTGAAATGATTTATACTTTATTGCTAATGTGACTCTCAATAGAAACTTTCCAAAGGGGCAAGCTCTGAAGGTTTCCTTTTATATGTAGTCACACTCACGTAGAACCTGAATATATTGTATATATATGTATGTTAATGCGTTTTACCAGGGCTTTCGTTGTCTGTCATAATATCCTTTATAGAGGGTTGTTTGTCACAAGAAAGCTAATAAAACCAAGGATTTTTCATAGTAAAATTGACATTTTTGCAAAACTATACGGAGGCCGTCATTATTTGTGTTAACTGTTATGGAATAATTGTGTTACAGATGACTACAATCCCGTCCCCATGTTCCCCTTTATCATATCACAGAAAAAAATCTTAAGTTTTTAACCCGGATTTGTTTTCTCTCAATCGATTTATGACTTTTGAACACCGGTATACTACTGTTGCCTTTATTTTACACCTAAATTTTAGTTTTCATGAGCAACGCTACGGATGCTCTCTTTTTTTTAGGGGTTCGTATAGGTTTTTAGTTTTCTGTGGAGTATTTTGTTGACTTGTTTGTCTAATCGTTTTTGTTTTTTACCATGGTGTTGTCTGATTATCTTCGAGGAGTGATTTTCTATTGTCTTCTTGGTATATTCTGCCCTTTTTCCGGAGCATATTAGTACAGCCACGGTTTTACTGGGGGTTCATGATGCAGTAGGTTTTTACCCCTTATTTTAAAAAAGTAGCTCCGTTTCATCATACTTAAAATTTTACGTCATGTTATTAACCTTCAGTTATTTGGTGGCACGTTTCCCTAATACACCAACATCCATTACCAATGAATCTGTTCTTTATCCATAAGTAATTGTATCAAACAAGAGGATATCGTTCTTTCTTCTTAATATTGGACACCTGAATTTCAGAAAGAACGTGATAGTGGTATTATCTAAATGTTTAATTAAGCCTTTTCCAAAAACAAGTACAACTACTTCTATCACAAATAAAAAGGGTACGAAATAAATTTATCTTATAGCCGTGTCAATCATGTGGATGTGGACTCAGGCAAAAATTCAATCAGATGAGGATTCAGAAAAAATCTATTTTACTTGAATATCTTAAATTATAGTCAATTATTTTTCAAAAATGTTGAAACGTTCTTTTTCTGAACACTCTAAATACCCATTTTTATATACTAAATTGAAAGGTTGCCTACATCTTCTCTTTAAACAAGTTTGTTTATGTGAACGGTAAACACAAGACTCCATGCAGTTTCAAGTTGAGAAAACTCCTACATTGTTTTAAAAGAACAACAATTATTTTTATAAATCATGGAAAAGAAAAAAACACACACATTTTTTTGATCGATAACACATCTATTTAGTTCGGTGCTTGACAGTCTAATTGAACTTATTAAATGCCATTGCTAGCGGACCTGACCTGCTCTTGTACTCAATATAAAGCAGAATTAATACAAGATCTTCTTAAAGACCGCATTGAATAACATCTAGCAAAATCTTTCACGTTTACCTTCAATTATATTAAGTATGTCCTTTCATTCAATTGTCATAGTTCCATGGAGCCATTCCATATATTCCATTCATATATTAAAAAAATGAATCTACAACAAAAAATATCTGCTTTATATCTCAATCTTTTTTCATTGAAATGAAGCAGGTGGAGTGGTCACAGATTTATGGCAAGCGGAACGATTTAAGTTTCCATATTGTACTCTTCTTATTAAGTAAAGTAGGAGTAGTAACATACCATCTGCTCCAGATTATACCGTTTACATGTCGTAGTCGATACGTTTTAACAGAGATTTGTCCTTTTTTTCTTCTTTTTTGGGGGAGGGGACGGGGGGGTGTCTAAAATTTACTTAAATTGAAATTAACGTTTAATTAGAATTAATGTTTATACGACTACTAGTTTATAAATAGATTGTTTTGAATACATATTTTTTTAATTAAGTTAGCAAAACTACTTCGGTAGAGTCAGATGACTAGCAAACGTTTATTTTTTTATTTGAAAAAAAAAAGAACTAATCGAAGGAACCCGGCTTATAGAGAATCTTTGAAGTTCAAATGTGTAATACATTTGACTTTTATTTCGTTGATACCTAACAGGTTATCTAGCATATGGAGTAGCTGTCACCGTTTTCACACAGGTGATATGATTAAATTGCAGTCGAAAAAGAATTTTATCCTAAAATCGTGAATATCTAAATTCTCAAATATGATGAGACATATTGTGGATTTTGAAGATGCTTTATATATAAGATATATCTTAACCTATACTCTGCAAAATAAGAAGCGCATAGAACCGATTCATCAAAGTTTACAATAAATAAATGAACTTCTATTAAATATATATTGAAGCAATGAGTAATTAACGTTATTTTAAAATACAAAATGCTCTTACGAGCAATTTGGCAACTTGTCAAGTGTGTTTTTCAAGACATGAAAAGGAAAAGGTTGCATTTACAGTGTGAAAAAAAACTGTTCGTTAAAATCATGGGAAACTTGTGGTAATGTCACCCGTGAAACTATTGGATTTTAAACAGTCGTTGGCCTTTACTACTAGGAAATGCAGCTTTGACAAGATTGGATCAATGCTACGTAATCCTCTGTTTTCAGGCTGGACAATTCCAAACTGAAGTCACCCGACAACGCAGTGCTCACCAGAGAATAATGTTACGCCGCTTGCAGAGATTAAATCAAACTGGATCCGCTCAAGACCGCCATAGGAGTGTTAGGTCTGGCATAACTTCTCCAGCCCATGATCAGCATATAATCAGGCAGGCAGACCATCTACGTATTCGAACAGGCACTGATATAACCTCTGCTGCTGCTATCCAATGTCTTAGGATAATTTTCACCATGCTTGTCCGTTACAGACCTCTCCAACTTGTAAATCGTCAAAGAAGAACATATGTCGAACCTGTATTTGATTCGACAATGCAAAAGATATGTCACAATGAATACTGATTTTATCGACACTGGAAATTAAGTAAAAACTTGAAAGGTTGTTTATGGCATACATGTACAATTTGTACAGATAAAATATTAAGGATTTGAAAATTACTTGTCTCTGTTCACCTTACTTATACAAACAAAACAAAAAACAAACACACACAAATGTGCCATACGTGACTTTTTTAAACTTTGTTCAGTATTTTGAATGACATTTTGTTTGAAATTTAAGCTCAATATACCAACGAATTGCTAAAAAATCGATATTAAGTACACAAAATAAAATTTGAAAAAAAACCATGCGTTTCTTTTTTTGCACAGTATATAACATAAATATAGCTTTATGACGTAAGTTTGAAATCAGCAGGAAAATTTCATATTGATGATGACTTAAAAATAAGATTAGGATACGTTTTGATGATACAATCAGTTTTAATGAACATAAAACAACAGAAGCATACTTTACAGAACAAAACATCGTGATGAAGATGTCTGATAAGTAAAAAAAAATAACCAGAGAATTTTGATATACCAATTAGTACTACCAGTAGATAGATTATGTCAGCGTACTTTTAAAAAATAGCATGTGATGCAATAAGTAATATAGACGCGGGATGCGGATTGCAGTGCGCATGTCAACCTTTTACAAGGTTTTTACTAAAATTTATCATTTAATAAATAATTAATGCTGTTTATTTTCGCGCTTTAAATGTGATTCGTCACTTGATTTCAATTGGAATATATTTTTTTCAAAAACAGCCGTCAATTCTTATATTTACATTTATTAGAAATAAGATATATCTGTTAATAACATTTTGAATTTGAAAGCAAGACCTAAAACCCAAACGTGTAGCGGTTTGAATTTAGTCAACAGTAGTTTACCGATGTTAATCTCATAAGTCGATAAAAAAAGTAAACACAATTATCCAACATGCAATCAGCTGTTTGTCATAAAGGTAAAATTTTCACAATATAAAAATTAATTTTAAAAGTCCAAATATATAAAATCCGTAGATGACAAATTGTTGTCACAAACTATTCGGTTGTTTTTAGAAGCATACAGTTTAGAAAACACGTAATTCTTATACGTCTTTTTCATAATAGCCAATACTCGCTATATATTTATCCAATATTCATAGAAAAATAAATGTCTGGTGAAATCTGCTCATCTGTATCATCTCAATTTACTTAACAGCTATAAAGTTAATTTTACAAGATGACAGGAGACACAGTCATAGCATGCACCTCGATCGCGCGATTTATTTATTCAAAACTTGATATCATAAATAACTTTCTGTGACTAGAGAAAGTGGAAATACGACGAGTGGATATTGGGGATATGTTGTATTTTTGTATTTTTGTATGGAATTGTGTACATTTTTATTGTTCCTTGGTCCGTAATACATTGTTCTCTACATTTTCAACATTTGGTTTTCATGGTGTTTAGTCTTTTTCTGCTTTTCTAGTCTTTACTTCGGTTTGATAATCCTACTGTACATTATTTAATCGTTTCATAAAGTATTCGATGATTAAGTGGGTTGTGATAGTTCAGTTGTGTCATCATTAAAATTCCTTAGTTTTAATGTCGTTGCGATATCCGCATAAAAGTAGAAAATCAATGTTCATGATAGATTAAACTTGCCCCTCAACTTAAAAAAAACAAAAAGAGATATGCTTACTTTTTGCAGTATATATGCTAAGTGTACATAATGCTATCAAACGAGGTTAGCTGTTTTTGATAATAAAAAGTTATGAATGAGTGAAAACAAAAGAGTCACAGTTAGTTGAGAAAAATGTATTGTCTTCTTAATTACGTATTAGCTATCAATCAAAGCCAATTTAAGGTGGCTCGGCCCTTTAACATTGCGCAGTTTTTAACGCATGTTTACAACGACGAGCGCCTTGACAACGATCGCTTTGAGGATCTTCTCAAAAGTAGTGTTGACGACATTGGAACGCGGACGTGTCTGAGAGCACCCTTTCCGATGTCAACAAACAATGCAAAACTTTCTTCAAAAAGGAAATACGGTCAGAAATACAGAGTGCACGTGGTTTGTTCATTTTTCACATAAAAAGGACATAAATATACATGATATGAGCATAACATTAAAAAAAAGAAATTATAAATATTGACATGTACGACGGTATCTGGTGCGTTCGCTCCGAAAACCGTGACATTCTCACCCTACACGTTCGATCCTTGGGTCCGTTCGCAACCTATTTTCATTTAAATACCGGTTGAATTAAAAGATGTCTTTTAGATGTATATATGAAAATATTTTGTCAATGACGCAATGTTTAACCGTAAACAAAGGATAGCGATGTAAACAACTGCATGTCACCGTACGGCTTTAAAAAAAAAACAAGTAAAACCCATATAGTATGCGATAGTATACAGGCATCGGGGGTTCATCTGCACGCAGCCGTTTGTTACTGCCATAAATCTCTTTTTTTACTTGAAATATCTGTATTTCCAAGTATTGGTAGGATTTTATTCCGGAGTATGTGAAATATTTTTCACTGCAAAATTTTGATAATAGTTTTGAACTATGACAATTTTCAAGCAAAGACTAAATACATGACAGTCACACTAACATTTTTATTTAAAGATTTATATACTTTATCAACTCATGGGCACAAAAATATCTAACAAATTTTTTCGTATCATAATTCTATGAATTCCGGAATTCTAGTACTTGAACATAAGACCTCGCGGTCAATGTTTTCTATTTATGATATTTTCCTTTTACTTATTTTGTAATTTTGTTAATTTTCTATTTTCTGTTTTATGTTTCAATATGCCATCAGAGTTCGCATTTAAAAAAAGGAGGAAACATCAGCGTAAAAATTTAAATAATTGAAAAAGAATGTGTTATTATAATAGACTACCGGAACTCGAGCAAAACATTTCACTAAATTGATTATTTGTTTTACGCAGAAAAAATCAAAGAGCTGATAGCTCTGAGGTGGAAGAAGGTGAATAAATTAAAAGGTAACTTGAATTACCATAAAAGCAGCCCCACTAACCCAGCCTGCTTTGTTCCATTATCGCTATGATGTATTTTTTCTTCAAACAAGAATGTGTCATAAGTACATGGATTTCCAATCTATACAATCATTTTCTATGTTCAGTGGACCGTGAAAATTAGGTAAAATCTTTAATTTGGCAGTAAAATTAGAAAGATCATATCATAAGGAACACATGTGTACTAAGTTTCAAATTGATTGATTTCAACTTCATTAAAAACTACCACGACCATAAACTTTAACCTGAAGCAGGACGGACGGACAGACCAGTAAACATAATGCCCATAAATGGGGCATAAAAATAGTAAGACTTGTTACATACCTGCCAACTTTTGAAATTTCCCATGGGGTTTTAGTGTGCGACAACAATTTTAAAGGTTACAATTTTAGCGAAGTATTTTGCACGATCTGGATGGTCTTGAAAAGTGTCATATTTTTATGATGAGCTTACATGCCTTTTTCTTAAGTCTGTTTTCATGATTTAAGTTTTAAATCAGTAGAAAAGATGAACATGTAGCTAGCAGACCAGGGTTTATTTTCTTGTGTAAGAATATTAGATGCTTGTTGAAATTTCCAATTTTGAATTATGCAAAGATGTGTCACCCTCATTAGAAGAACATTACAACCCACTGTAAAAATGAGCACCTCTATATTCATATTATTTGATGAAACTTTTCCCCAAGAACTATGCATCTATCAAGTATTAAAGTGTCAAAACATGTCAAAAGAATTTTGTGATGTTTCTAAACTTATATCTTCTTTATTAATTTGACCCTCATTTAGAAAAGTTGTTCCAAATATAATGAATTTTCCCACTTTTGAGTTAAAAATCTTAAAATTTTCTTTCTTTTTTTCAACAGTAAAATGACCCTTTTTTAGGGACAGTCCCTCATTTAAGGGACACCACTCATAATGGGTGGGGTGGGGTGGGGGTGGGGGTCCCAACCTGTTTGTTTGTCTTTGTGAAAAAAGAATAGTACATTGTGCTTTAAATGATTTAATTGAATACAAAAATAACATATGTTTCAAAAAGTATAATGTCAATAAATTAGTGAAAAAAATACTATTTATTATCTTTATAGTAGTACTGCATCATTGAATTTGGTCAATCAGTCATGCTTTTATCCTTAAACTGTGTAAGAACCTCCTTGCAGATGAAAATTCACATGCCAAATTCACGATTTTACAACTTCTTCTTCTTCTTCTTCGTATTTCCTTCCAATTAGGAACACCAAGTAGAAACGGAGTTGTTTTCACTTGTATTATTTAAAAGTATTTTTAAAGTACTAGATGAAAACAACACAAGTTCAAAATCTAGCATGTTAGAATAATCTTCAGAGAAAACGTTTTGATTGGCTTATTAATTTGATCATGAGAAACACAGAATTTGATTGGCTGAACACTATTGTCTTACCTTGGGAACAAAATAAGGAACAGATGATTTTCACTAAATCGTGTTTTAGAGCTTTTTTAACGATACCCTTAATATCAATATTTTTTAATAAATGCAAGGACGTATTATAAAACGTTGTGTAAGATAAGAGTGAAGAGAATGAACACAGGGTGAACGTACTATACGGGCGAAAGAACTCAGGACGAACAGACCAAGGGCGAACATGTAAACAGGGCGAGTTGTCCCGATACCAAATTCACGCATGGGTACTACAAATATCTACATTAAAAACATCCGGTTACAAGTAAACAAATAACGTTCATGTAGATGAGATGAAATCTAATAAATTACATAAATAAAAGGGTAAATATTAACGATAGTGATTGTTTTTCAATCCTAATTTACAAATTAAATGATTCAGATGCTTAATCATGTGTAAAAATCGGTGTCAAGAATCGGAAGTTGTTATGAAATTGTAATACACAGAAACGGATGCGGCATACGGAGGTGGTTCAATGATTTTAAAGTCGGCACCATAGGCCTTCAGAAGACTTGAAGTCTTCTTCCACCAAAAACCGACACTTCAATTATTTGCTATTTTCCACCTTTGATCATGTAGATGAAAATTGGTCAATAGTAACCTGGACCTAGAATTCCGACCTACATTGTATATAGGTCTATGCTATTATCCCTCAATACTGCATGCTTTGCGGAGAAGCGCAATATATTTGGTCTGACTAAGTCGGGATTTAGCGTATTACACCCGAAGTCTACCGGGCAGTTCCAAACACTTCCAGCTAAAGACTTTATATATAAACAAAATCTATACTACTTACTAGGTTCAGGAAAAGTTGGGATTGTAATTTTAAAACTCGGCCCAGTACACAGGGACGCTATATTAGTCGGTGATATTGGCAAACTTTAACTTCTGTCTTAATTTTTGACATGCGTTTTTATAAAGGGAAGCTAATAACATGAATAAGGAATGTTCTTGATGAAAGTGGAGTGTGTCATTGCGGCAAAAAAAATGAATGGGAATTTTCTTAATGATGTTAGGACATGTGTTTGACCCACCTGCTGCAAAGAAAAGTAATTATTGGTCTATGATGATAATAAGAAAGGCAGTGGCTATTTTGCCGGCTCTGATTAGAATATCCTTATTCAAACCGGCAAAATAGCCTATTTCTATAGTCTATAGTCTGTTATTTTGTATGCAACTATATACAAAAGAACGTCATTTCTGGTCCTTTTATCATATTAGTAGTTGACTACGCGGTATGGGGGTTTTGGTCATTGCTGAAGGCCGTACGGTGACCTATAGTTGTTTTCTTCTATGTAATTTGGTCTCTGGTGGAGAGTTGCATCATTGCCAATTATACCACATCTTCCTAATTTTTTTTTTATATTTCATGGTGGAAAGTTTTATTTGAGGGCACCTTAGACCTTGAATATCGCAGTTGTAATAGATCTGAAATACCAACGTTAACTTGATGTACCAAATTTGAAAATAGTGAGTAGACAGTTTTGTTGGGATTACAACAATATTGATTTCAACCACGATAGCTGTGAACACAAAATATGGAAATAAGTTTTCTTAAAAAACAATGCTTCCAAGGAAAAGGTGTGAACTATTAGGACTTGTTCCAATACAAACAAGAAGTATTAGGATAGATCATATATTTTTCAAGTAGTTAAGACATATTCCTAGATACATCTGCATGTATGGCAGTCACACCTTTCAGCACATTTTTTGTGTTAACAAGAGTGCACAAGCTAAAATGTCTCACCTGCTTTACTAATCATCATTGTTGATTGATTTTATGCTGATATTCCTAAACATGCTAAAGATAAAGTTTTACTACAAGTATCAGAAAAAATTAATATTATCAATTATCAATAATCATGAAAATGAGGCCAAGGTCAGTTAAACCAAGCCAGCCTTACAGTGGCAGATCCAGGAATTTTCATAAAGGGAAGGGGGCACTGACTGCCTAAGAGGGACCTGCTCCAGTCATGCTTCAGCGGTTCCCTATATAAGCAACCAAATTTTTCCCACAAAAAGGGGGACCATGGGCCTAAATCCACCTGTTACAATCATTCCTTAAACCAAATATTTTGAAACATAAGAGTATGCAAGAAACAGACAAAACCATAAAAATGAGGCTAAGTTCAGATAAACCCTGCAAGACAGGCATATTTGTTTTTCATTCATTATTTTGTACATATATCAGGCTGTTAGTTTTCTCATTAGAATTGTTTTACATTTGTCATTTCAAGGCCTTTTATATTGGACTATGCAGTATAGGTTTTACTCATTGTTGAAGGCCATAATCCCATGTGGTGACCTTTAGTTGTTTATTTTTGTGTCATTTGGTTTCTTGGGAGAGTTGTCTCATTTACAATCATACCACATCTTCTTATTTAATATTTCAATATATTCATTTAATAATCATTCCATACACCTTTTGGGGCCCTTTATAGCTTGTTGTTCGTGTGAGCCAAGGCTCCGTGTTGAAGGCCGTACATTGACCTATAATGGTTTACTTTTATAAATTGTTATTTGGATGGAGAGTTGTCTCATTGGCACTCACACCACATCTTCCTATATCTACCAACTATAGTTGACTTATTGATTACACAATGTATCATATTAAAGAGGACTTACCATTGACCAATGAACCATGAAAATGTGGTCGATGACAACTGCCAGACAGACATGTACTCCTTACATTTGTGAATCATTGCATACATCAAATATAGTTTATCTATTTCTTTTAGTATTAGAAAAACAGACAAAACACAAAAATTAACATTGAGAAATGACCTATTGCTAACAGTATCTGATAAACAACCTATAATGGTTTACTTTTATAAATTTTGACTTGGATGGAGAGTTGTCTCATTTGCACTCATACCACATCTTCTTATATCTAATCAGGTAACTTTAACCTTGATCACTGATCCATGAAATGAGGTTGAAATCTTTGTTGCAATCTCTATCAATTTGAGTGCATATTTAATTTTACAAAACCATATTTATCTGATTTCAGTAATCTTGATCATTGTGATAGGTAATGAGGTTGTCAGTTAGTGAGACACAAGTTTTCCAGACAATATATAATTCGTTGGATTGTTTTGTTTGGTTGCTGTCTCATTGAACAAAACTATATATTCTATTTCTCCTTTTATCCCGAAAATATAACTTTTGAAATAGAAAATGAAAAGCATATGGATGAACAAAAAATGCCAAATGATGTAAAATAATTCAAGTGACCATTTGGGTCAGGGGTTGGTGAGGTAAAAGATGAGGGAAAGGCATGTGCATTTACCACAACTATCATTTGGTATTATGATTTCCAAAATCTACAAATCTCATTAGCTACATTCTGTATTAAAGACAACTGCATATATTGCAGTTTGCATATCATGAATCATGTTTGCAGCAAAATTCACTCAAGCACCAAAAATAAATTAAAACAGCTCTATTAAAATTCATTTTTGAAACATTTTTATTTTTATTTCTCAAATGTCTATGAGATCAAATTTATAAAACATTTATTAACATTGTTAATTGTTATTTTCAATATACCGTACTAGTAATTGTTGACATGTATATTTCATGTACATGTACAATCATTAATTGATCAGCTCCATATTTTAATAATTCTTATATCAATATTCTTCTCTTCAGTGTTTTTTTTATATGACGCAATAATCTATTCATCATTGGGACATGTAGGTACATGTACAGTAGGTCCATTTGATCTTGGATCTTTTTATGGATTTTGACAGCACTTAGCATATAGTTCCAAATTATAGTTTATCTTCGCTTCTTAAGTGGATTCTGAACACACTGCATATAGACACCAACATGACCAAGTGTAGATGATCTTGGGTTCTCATATGGATTCTGACAGTACTGTGATTATATATGTAGTTCCGAGTATTGTTGATCTTGGCTTCTAATGTTGTTTTTAAGTTTAAGCACTTTACATGTATAGTTTCCAATTGCAAAACAAGATGATCCTGACTTCTCATGTAAATTATGTCGGTACTTTGCCAAAAGTTTCCAAGAAAAGTTGAACATTCCAGGATCTTTTACAACAAATCACTACTTCCTCTTATAACATGTACTTGAAGCCTGAAATTAAATGCGAGAGTAATTCTGTCAGAAAATCAACCATGATTGACATTTAAATGTATAATGTAGTTCATATTTTAAAACTAAAGGCGCCAAGGAGCCTGTGTCGCTCACCTGATATTTTTGTTCACAATTGATGCATGAAATAATGCAACCAATTATACTTTTGCTTTAGTTTCAGAGATAAAAGCCAAAACTGTATTTTACCCTATGTTCTATTTTTAGCCATGCCAGCCATGTTGGTTGGCAGGCAGGGTCATCAAACACATTTTTAAACTAGATAAGCTAATGATGATTATGGCCAAGTAAGTTAAATTTGTCTCAGTAGTTTCAGAGGAGAAGATTTTTGTAAAAGATAACAAAAATTTTCAAAATTGTTTAATATTGACTTTAAAGGGCAATACATGTAACTCCTTAAGGGTCAATTGACAATTTTGGTCATGTTGACTTATTTGTAGATCTTACTTTGCTGAACATTATTGCTGTTTACAGTTTATCGCTATCTATAATAATATTCAAGATAATATCCAAAACTGCATAATTTCCTTAAATTTCCAACTCAGGGTAGCAACCCAACAGCGCATTGTCTGATTCATCTAAAATTTGGGGCAGATAGATCTTAGCCTAATGAACATTTTTATCCCATGTTAGATTTGCTCTAAATGTTAAGTTTCATTGATACAAGCCAGAAAATGTATTTTACCCTATGTTCTATTTCTAGCCATGTCTGTCATGTTGAATGGCAGGCAGGGTCATCAGACACATTTTTTAAACTAGATACCTTTATGATGATTGTGGCCAAGTTTGGTTAGAATTCATTGGGCCAGGTGAGCTAAAAAATGAAGAATTTGTGGCAATCAGTAATGAGCAAACAAAATAAAACTACATGCACAGCAAGTATAAATAATGATTTTGTTTTTATATGTTGAATACAGACTTTTCGGTCAACCAAATTATGTTGAGGTTACTTGTACCCTGTTTGGAATAAGGATACACAAATTTTGTATTTAAAATACTAAGCACAAAACAATAATGAACTTTTCAACTCAAATGTATGTGTTATTTGGTAAACTAAATAAGCCCTACAATGTATGTTTAAATCTGATACTTGACCTTAAGAAATTTTTTTATACCAAAGAGAGAGAGAGGGGGGGTAGGTAATTGTAAACAAATTATGATCAAGACGAATCCATCTTGCCTCGTACTGTAGAGGTAAAAATTTACAAATTAGGCCATTTATATTCCCAAGAAAACAAATAAAACAATCAAACTCTGAAGGGGGTGGACAGGGGTAAGGAACAAACATTGGAATGAGGGATCAGGAAGAGGGAGTAAGGGGGCGGGAAAAGGGGGTATTGGGTCTGTTAGCTTGGTCTCAAGTGAAAATAAAAGTAACTAGTTTGGTAGAAGCTGAGGGTAGACATGGTAGAAGTAAATCTTATGAAGATTATAAATAGAAAAGACCAGATAATTGTTTTTAACAGCCTGTGCCCTTTGATCTTGTGTGTGTCACTTTATTTTAAAACAATAAAATAAACTTAATATCTTTATTTTATCATGTTTTCAAGATTCAAGATTCAAAGTTTTATTTAGAGTCGATATTTCATAAACTACATAAACACAAGCTCTAGTGAGCTTTTCAAATAGACTTAATAACAAAATACAATACACACATACAAAGGTTATGAAACAATACAATTTTAAACATATAATGCATAGTAAGATACCATAAATGACATATATAAGTTAAAAGCATAGTACAACTAAAACATAGCACAAGTTAATAATAAGATTGCACAATGTTATAGAACTATACCAGTATACTAACTAAAGCACGATTAAACTAGAGGCTCCAAGGACCCTGTGTCGCTCACCTGATATTTTTATTTACAATTGGTGCATGATAAATGCAACTGTTGTACTGTCGTTTAGTTTCAGAGATATAAGACTAAAAGTGCGTTTGAAACCTATGTTTTATTTCAGCCATGTGTGCCATGTTGGCAGGCAGGGTCATCATACACAGTGGTCCCTGGATATCCTAGTGGTGATTTAAACCAAGTTTGGTTTAATTTGACAGTAGTTTCAGGGGAGAATTTTTGTAAAATTTATCTAACGAGAAATGCAAGTGATGAGAAAGTTTGTTGTGAAGTTTTGTTGTTGTGCAACACCCCCAAAAAAAAAAAAAGGTAATAAAAATTATCATTTAAGGGCAATCTTTCCTATTAATGATTTCTTCAAAATTCAGTTGATTGTGCAAGGGTTGTATAGCCAGCTGAGGTCGTTAAAACTCTCATTTGTTGTTGCAAAATTCAAGTGGTTTTTGAATTGCTTTGTTGATCTTTTTTTGTATTCAACTTTTAAACAACAAAGTACAACAAATATGATGACTGATACTCATGACACTGAAAATATGGTCTTCATTCTTGTGAAGAAAATGGTAAGGTTTGAAATATTTCTTAAATATTAATTCAACCAATACTTAAATTTGTATTGGATTTATCCCAGGAAATGAGAACAAGGGACACAATTAAATTCAATTTTTTCCCTAAATTTCTGATAAAATATAAAATGAAGAACTATATTTTTTAATGAGAATTTTTTTTTAATAGTTAATTGATAATTTGAACAATATTAATTAAGTTTTAGATCTTGCATGGTTGATTAATTTTCTCTCAAAATTTCTGTTATTCTATTAAAGTTTTAAATATAATATGAGGCAGGCATTACCTGTGAAAGGGGACGAAGTCTGTATAAATTAGTGTAGGAATTCAAGCATCATTTGCACTTGAATCTGTAGAAAATGAAGCCAAAGTACTGAAACATATCTGACAATCGACCTATTGTTCGGGATTATAGTTGTGACATCATTTTCAATGTAAAGAAAGAATATAAAGGGCAATAACTCCTTAAGGGGTCAACTGACCATTTTGGTCATGTTGACTTATTTGAAGATCTTACTTTGCTGAACATTATTGCTGTTTACAGTTTATCTCTATCTGTAATAATTTTCAAGATAATAACCAAAAACGGCAAAATTTCCTTAAAAATTACCAATTCAGGGGCAGAAACCATACAACCAGTTGGCCAATTCATCTGAAAATTTGAGGGCAGATAGATATTTACTTGATAAACAAGTTAATCCTTGTAAGATTTGCTTTAAGTGCTTTGGTTTCAGAGTTACAAGCCAAAATCTACATTTTACCCCTATGTTCTATTTTTAGCCATGGCAGCCATCTTGGTTGGTTGGCTGGGTCACCGCACACATTTTTTAAACTAAATACCCTAATAATGATTGTGGCTAAGTTTGGTTGAATTTGGTCCAGTAGTTTCAGAGGAGAAGATTTTTGTAAAAGATTACAAAAATTTACAAAAAATGGGTAAAAAACTACTTTAAAGGGCAATAACTCCTTAAGGGGTCAATTGACAATTTTGATCATGTTGACTTATTTGTAGATCTTACTTTGCTGAACATTATTGCTGTTTACAGTTTATCTCCATCTATAATAATTTTCAAGATAATAAACGAAAACGGAAAAAAATCCTTAAAATTACTAATTCAGGGGCAGCAACCCAACAACCCATTGTCCGATTCATCTGAAAATTTCAGGGCAGATAGATCTTGACTTGATCAACAATTTTAACCCATGTCAGATTTGCTTTAAATGCTTTGGTTTCAGAGTTATAAGCCAAAATATACATTTTACCCTATGTTCTATTTTTAGCCATGGCGGCCATCTTGGTTGGTTTGGCAGGTCACCAGACACATTTTTAAACTAAATACCCTAATGATGATTGTGGCCAAGTTTGGTTAAATTTGGCCCAGTAGTTTCAGAGGAGAAGATTTTGTAAAGTTAATGACGACGGACGCCAAGTGATGAGAAAGCTCACTTGGCCCTTCGGCCAGGTGAGCTAAAACGCAAAATTTCCTTAAAATTACCAATTCAGGGCAGAAACCCAACAACCAGTTGTCCAATTCATCTGAAAATTTGAGGGCAGATAGATATTTACTTGATAAACAAGTTAATCCCTGTAAGATTTGCTTTAAATGCTTTGGTTTCAGAGTTACAAGCCAAAATCTACATTTTACCCTATGTTCTATTTTTAGCCATGGCAGCCATCTTGGTTGGTTGGCTGGGTCACCGCACATTTTTAAACTAAGTACCCTAATAATGATTGTGGCTAAGTTTGGTTGAATTTGGTCCAGTAGTTTCAGAGGAGAAGATTTTTGTAAAGATTACAAAATTTACAAAAACTGGTAAAAATTACTTTAAAGGGCAATAACTCCTAAGGGGTCAACTGACCATTTTGATCATGTTGACTTATTTGAAGATCTTACTTTGCTGAACATTATTGATGTTTACAGTTTATCTCTATCTGTAATAATTTTCAAGATTATAACCAAAACGCAAAATTTCCTTAAAATTACCAATTCAGGGCAGCAACCCAACAAACTGTTGTCCAATTCATCTGAAAATTTGAGGGCAGATAGATATTTACTTGATAAACAAGTTAATCCCTGTAAGATTTGCTTTAAATGCTTTGGTTTCAGAGTTACAAGCCAAAATCTACATTTTATCCCTATGTTCTATTTTTAGCCATGGCAGCCATCTTGGTTGGTTGGCTGGGTCACCGCACACATTTTTAAACTAAATACCCTAATAATGATTGTGGCTAAGTTTGGTTGAATTTGGTCCAGTAGTTTCAGAGGAGAAGATTTTGTAAAGATTACAAAATTTACAAAAATTGGTAAAAACTACTTTAAAGGGCAATAACTCCTTAAGGAGTCAATTGACCATTTTGATCATGTTGACTTATTTGTAGATCTTACTTTGCTGAACATTATTGCTGTTCACAGTTTATCTCTATCTACAATAATTTTCAAGATAATAACCGAAAACGGAAAAAATCCTTAAAATTACTAATTCAGGGCAGCAACCCAACAACCCATTGTCCGATTCATCTGAAAATTTCAGGGCAGATAGATCATGACTTGATCAACAATTTAAACCCATGTCAGATTTGCTCTAAATGCTTTGGTTTCAGAGTTATAAGCCAAAATATACATTTTACCCTATGTTCTATTTTTAGCCATGGCGGCCATCTTGGTTGGTTTGGCAGGTCACTGGACACAATTTTCAAACTAGATACCCTAATGATGATTGTGGCCAAGTTTGGTTAAATTTGGCCCAGTAGTTTCAGAGGAGAAGATTTTTGTAAAGTTAACGACGAACGACGCCGACGGACGACGGACGCCAAGTGATGAGAAAAGCTCACTTGGCCCTTCGGGCCAGGTGAGCTAAAAAGGAAGGGTGCAAACAGACCCAGGGTGCGAACTTGTGGGGGTGCGAATGTAACAGGGGGTGAACGTGAATGCGAGGTAACATGATTTTGGGTGAAAGGACCAGAATTCGAAAAGAGGGGGGATGAATATTCTGGGAAACATATTTGGCCATTTTTTTTTGTCTGGGAGCAAGGGGGATGGGATTGGAAGTAGGGGGAACTATTCTAGATTAAAAGAGAAGGGAAATGGGAGTTGGGGATAGGGAGTGGAAATCATGGACCCCTGTCCGAGGGCAGTTATAAAGGTACCCCACATTAGACGTTAACGATAAATATTTTACACGATTTGACCCTATCGTAGCTACGAAATTAGATTTTACAAATGATGATTAAAAATCAAGATTCATTTGGGCCTTACGGTAGCGCAAAAAGGACATTTGTGATGCTTGGCAGTAAAGGGCAACCCTACCCTGTCCATCCCCTCGATCATGTCGATATTTTTCCCAACAGGCTATACATGTTCACAACTTGCCTGTTAAGGATCAAATAAACACATAAATAAGATACCAGCCATAACGATAATACATAGAACAGAAATTTAGCCATGCAAGGTTTCAGGCGCAGAGATTTTCAGCAGTAGCGAGTATTTTGAGACAACCCCCCACTTTGTAATTTTCGTGATACTGATAACATTTGGCTGCCTAAAATATTAAAATCTATGTTTTCTTATGTAATGACTCTACCTGCATCGTTGTCTATTCGCCACATTGTCTGTTTCTCACGTACATGGTCGTATTCATCAGTGGTGTATGCTGATCCACAATGGCGACCCTGAAATTTCTGCAGGAGGAAGAAAGGTCCGCTGATGTAGGCCCTGAGGTAACAGGTGCCCTTAGGTAACCAGGGAATTGGTCATCGATTATTTCGCACGAAAATATAGTTCCCTATATTGATCAATCTTAATACCACATTGTAATGTGACTTAATACCAAAAACAAAACAGATACATTGCTTGGTAATATAATTATGATGTAATTAAATAATTTCTTCATTTTCAATGTAGCACTTCATGGACGTTGTATTGTTTATGTTATGTGTTTGTTCAGGTGAACTTGTTCATTGGAGATAAATTGATTTTTAATTTTTTTTTTGGGGGGTTACCTCAGGTAACCCGGTAACTAAAGAAAAGTAAATACTATGCTATGATATATTATTATGCTGCAATAAACTAATTTCTTCATTCTGAATGTAGGACTTCATGGACACTACATAGCTTATGTCATATATTTGTTAAGATAACTTGAGTTAGATTGGTTATATTTCTGAGGTTTTTTTTTTTTTTTTTTTTTTGGGGGGTGGGGGTGGTTACCTCAGGTATCCATGTAATAAAATAGTAATAGATACAATGCTAGGGTATATAATTATTCTGTAATAAATTAATTTCTTCATTTTAAAATGTAGGACTTCATAGACGTTGTATTGTTTGTGTAATGTATTTTTTAAGGTGAACTGAGTTAATTTTGAGTTAAATGGGTTATATTCGGGTTTTATTTTGGGTGAACTAAGGTACCCCCTGTAATGAAAAAATAAGAAATACAATGCTAGGGTATATAATTATGCTGTAATAAACTTATTTCTTCATTTTAAATGTAGGACTTCATGGACATGATGAACATTGCATAGTTTATGTCATATATTTGTTAAGAAAACTTGAGCTTAATTGGTATTATTTATGGGTTTTTTTTTTCGGAGGTACCACTTGTAATAAATAAATAATAGATACAATGCTAGGGTGTATAATTCTGTAATAAATTATTTTTTCACTTTAAAATGTAGGACTTCATAGACGTTGTATTGTTTATGAAATGTTTTCTTAAGATGAACTGAGTTAATTTGAGTAAAATGGATTATATTTGTTTTTTAGGGAGGGGGTGACCTCAGGTACCCCTGTAATAAAAGATATATAGATACAATGCTATAGTATATAATTATGCTGTAATATCTTACAACAGATTACATAAGGGTTTTATTAAGCCAGTCTTCATACACTACAGATTACCTGATTTCACCTTCATTCAACCAGTCTTTATACACTACGGTGTATTCAGATTTGTTTTATAAAGGGGACCTCAGGTAATCTGTCTATAAAACTCGTTTAATAAGGTTGACCTCAGGTAATCTGTGTATGCAGACTGGTTTAATAAAGGTGACATCAGGTAATCTGTAGTGTTTTGAAATTTGTTTAATGATGGTGACCTCAGCTAGTCTGTTGTGAATGTAGATTGGTTTGTTATAGGTGCCCTTAGGTAATCTGTAGTGTATTGAGATTTGTTTGATAATGGTGACCTCATGTAATCTGTCTTCAAAGACCGGATTAATAAAGGTGACCTCAGGTAATCTGTGTATGCAGACAGGTTAATTAAAGGTGACCTCAGGTAAACTGTTGTGTATGAAGACTGGCTTTATAAAGCTGACATCAGGTAATCTGTAGTGTATAGAGATTTGTTTAATAAAGATGACCTCAGGTAATCTGTTGTGTATGGAGACTGGTTTAATTAAGGGGACCTCAGGTAATCTGTAGTGTATGAAGACTGGTTGAACGAAGGTGAAATCAGATAATCTGAAGTATATGATGACTGGTTTAAAAACCCTGATGTTAACTGTTGTGAATGAAAACTGGTTAGAAAAAGTCCTCAGGTAATCTGTAGTGTATTCAGATTTGTTTTATAAAGGTGACCTTAGGTAATCTGTATATGCAGATTTAATAAATAAAGGTGCCCTCAGGTAATCTGTTGTGTATGAAGACTGGTTGAAAGAAGGTGAAATCAGATAATCTGAAGTATATGATGACTGGTTTAATAAACCCCTGATGTTATCTGTTGTGAATGAAAACTGGTTAAATAAAGTCCTCAGGTAATCTGTAGTGTATTCAGATTTGTTTTATAAAGGTGACCTTAGGTAATCTGTATATGCAGATTTAATAAATAAAGGTGCCCTCAGGTAATCTGTTGTGTATGAAGACTGGTTTAATCAAGGGGACCTCAGGTAATCTGTAGTGTATGAAGACTGGTTGAAAGAAGGTGAAATCAGATAATCTGAAGTATTTGAAAACTGGTTTGATAAACCCTGATGTTATCTGTTGTGAAGGAAAACTGGTTAAATAAAGTCCTCAAGTAATCTGTAGTGTATTTAAATTTGTTTTATAAAGGTGACCTCAGGTAATCTGTCTAAAAGAATGGTTTAATAAAGGTGACCTCAGGTAATCTATGTACGCAGACTGGTTTAATAAAGGTGACCTCACGTAATCTGTTGTGTATGAAGACTGGTTTAATAAACCCCGATTTTATCTGTTGTGAATAAAAACTAGTTAAATCAAGTCCTCAATAAATCTTTAGTGTATTCATATTTGTTTCATAAAGGTGACCTCATGTAATCTGTAGTGTATTAAGATTTGTTTTATAAAGGTGACCTCAGGTAATCTGTCTATAAAGAATGGTTTAATAAAGGTGACCTCAGGTAATCTATGTATACAGACTGGTTTAATAAAGGTGACCTCACGTAATCTGTTGTTTATGAAGACTGGTTTAATAAACCCATGATTTTATCTGTTGTGAATAAAACTGGTTAAATCAAGTCCTCAATAAATCTGTAGTGTATTCATATTTGTTTTATAAAGGTGACGTCATGTAATCTGTAGTGTATTTAGATTTGTTTTATAAAGGTGACCTCAGGTAATCTGTCTATAAAGAATGGTTTAATAAAGGTGACCTCAGGTAATCTATGTATGCAGACTGGTTTAATAAAGGTGACCTCACGTAATCTGTTGTTTATGAAGACTGGTTTAATAAACCCATGATTTTATCTGTTGTGAATAAAACTGGTTCAATCAAGTCCTCAATAAATCTGTAGTGTATTCATATTTGTTTTATAAAGGTGACCTCATGTAATCTGTAGTATTTTGAGATTTGTTTAATATAGGTGACCTCAGGTAATCTGTCTATAAAGACTGGATTATTAAAGGTGACCTCATGTAATCTGTGTATGCAGACTGGTTTAATTAAGGTGATATCTGGTTATCGGTTGTGTATGATGACTCGTTTAATAAAGGTGACCTCAGGTAATCTGTGTATGCAGACTCGTTTAATAAAGGTGACATCAGGTAATCTGTTGTGTATGAAGACTAGTTTAATAAAGGTGGCCCCAGGTAATCTGTAGTGTTTTGAGATTTGTTTAATAATGTACACCTCAGCTAGTCTGTTGTGAATGTAGACTGGTTTAATTAAGGTGACTTTAGGTAATCTGTAGTGTATTGGTTTTGTCTGATAAAGGTAACCTCAGGTAATCTGTCTATAAAGACGGATTAATAAAAATATCTATGTATGCAGACTTTTTGATAAAGGCTAACCCAGGTAATCTGTTGTGCATGAAGACTGGTTTAATAAAGGTTACCTCAGGTAATCTGTAGTGTTTTGAGATTTTTGATGATGGTGACCATAGCTAATGTGTTGTGAATGTAGACTGGTTAAATAAGGGTGACCTCAGGTAATCTGTCTATAAAGACTGGATTAACAAAGGTGACCTCAGGTAACCTGTATATGCAGACTGATTTCATAAAGGTCACCTCAGGTAATCTGTATATGTAGACTGATTTAATAAAGGTGGCCTGAGGTAATCTGTGTACATGGTGTATGCAGTCAGGTTTAACAAAGGTGACCTCGTGTATGAAGACTGGTTAAAGGTTGCCTCAGGTAATATGTAGTGTTTTGAGATTTGTTTAATAATGGTGACCTCAGAAATATGTTTTGAATGTAGAGTTGTTAAATAAAGGTGACCTTAGGTTATATGTAGTGTATTGGGATTTGTTTAATAAAGGTGACCTCAGGTAATTTGTGTAATCTGTGTATACAGACTGGTTAAATAAAGGTGAACCTAGGTAATATGTTGTGTATGAAGACTTCTTTAATAAAGGTGGCCTCAGGTAAGCTGAAGCGTTTTGAGATTTGTTTGATGATGGTGACCTCAGGTAGTCTGTTGTGTATGAAGACTGGTGTAATAAAGGTGACTTCAGGTAATCTCTGTATTGCGATTTGTTAATTAAGGGTGACCTCAGGTAATCTGTCTATAAAGATTGGATTAATAAAGGTGACCTCAGGTAATCTGTATATGCAGACTGGTTAAATTAAGGTGACCTCAGGTAATCTGTGTATGCAGACTGGTTTAACAAAGATGACCTCAGGTAATCTGTCGTGTATGAAAACTGGTTTTATAAAGGTGACCTTAGGTAATCTGTAGTGTATGACGACTCGTTGAATGAAGATGTGAAGTGTATGAAGACTGGTTTAGTTAATCCCTTATGTAATCTGTTGTGAATGAAAACTGTTTTAATAATGTCTTCAGATAATCTGTAGTGTATTCAGATTTGTTTTATAAAGGTGATTTCATGTAATCTGTCTATAAAGAATAGTTAAATAAAGGTTACCTCAGGTAATCTGTGTATGCAGACTGCTATAATAAAGGTTACCTCAGGTAATCTGTTGTGTATGGAAACTGGTTTAATAAAGTTCTCACGCAACTTAAGTAAGAAGAATGGTTGAATAAAGGTAACCTCAGGTAATCTGTTGTGCATGGAGATTAGTTTGATAAAGGTGACCTCAGATAATCTGTGTGTATGGCAACTTGTTAAATAAATGTGACAGATTACCTGAGGAATTTATTAAACTAGTTTTCATTCACAACAGGTTACATAAGGGCTTATTAAGCCAGACTTCATACACTTCAGATTACTTGATCTTATCTTCATTCAACGAGTCTTCATACATTACAGATTACCTGAGGTCACCTTTATTTAACTAGTCTTCATACAGAACAGATTACCTGAGGTCACCTTTATTAAACCAGGCTGCATACAGAGATTACTTGAGGTCACCTTTATTAAACCATTCTTCATAGATTATCTGAGATCACCTTAAAACAAATCTCAATACACTACAGATTACCTGAGGTCACCTTTATTTAACCAGTTTTCATTCACAACAGATTACCTGAGGTCACCTTTATTAAATCAGTCTGCATACAGAGATTACCTGAGGTCACCTTTATCAAACCACTCTCATAGACAGATTACCTGAGGTCACCTTAATAAAACAAATCTCAATACACTACAGATTACCTGAGGACTTTATTTAACCAGTTTTCATTCAAAACAGATAACATCAGGGGTTTATTAAACCAGTCATCATATACTTCAGATTATCTGATTTCACCTTCTTTCAACCAGTCTTCATACACTACAGATTACCTGAGGTCCCCTTAATTAAACCAGTCTCCATACACAACAGATTACCTGAGGTCACCTTTATTAAACAAATCTCTATACACTACAGATTACCTGATGTCAGCTTTATTAAGCCAGTCTTCATACACAACAGTTTACCTGAGGTCACCTTTATTTAACCTGTCTGCATACACAGATTACCTGAGGTCACGTTTATTTAACTATTCTTTATAGACAGATTACCTGAGATCACCTTTATAAAACAAATCTGAATACACTACAGATTACCTGAAGACATTATTAAACCAGTTTTCATTCAAAATAGATTGCATAAGGACTTTATTAAACTAGTCTTCATACACTTCAAATTACCTGATTTCCCCTTCAATATGAGGTCACCTTCATTAAACCACTTTCCCAACATTACAGATTTATTGAGGTCACCTTTATTTAACAAATCTCCATACACTACAGATAACCTGTGGTCACATTTATTACACCAGTCGTCATGCATAGCAGATTACCCGAGGTCACTATTATTAAACAAATCCCAATACACTACAGATTACCTGAGGTCATCTTCATAAACCAGTCTTCAAACACAACAGATTTCCTAAGGTCACCTTGATTAAACCAGTCTTCATACACAAGAGCCCAACGAAGGTCACCATTATCAAACAAATCTCAAAACACTTCCGATTACCAGCTGATGCCACCTTTATTAAACTAGTCTTCATACACAGATTACGTGATGTCACCTTTATTAATCTGGCCTTTATAGACAGATAACCTGAGGTCATCTTTATTAATCCGGCCTTAATAGACAGATTACATGAGGTCACCTTTATAAAACCAGTCAGCATACATAACAGACTAGCTGAGGTCACCTTTATTAAACAAATCTCAATACGCTACAGATTACATCAGGTCACCTTTCTGAGGCAGTCTTCATTCACAACAGACTACCTGAGGTCACCTTTATTAAACCAGTCTGCATACAGAGATTACCTGAGATCACCTCTATTAAACCACTCTTCATAGACAGATTTCCTGAGGTCACCTTAATAAAACAAATCTCAATACAATACAGATTACCTGAGGTCACCTTAATAAACTAGTCTTCAAACACAACAGATTTCCTGAGGTCGTCTTGATTGAATCA
Organism: Mytilus coruscus; assembly: GCA_017311375.1. Taxonomy (NCBI): domain Eukaryota; kingdom Metazoa; phylum Mollusca; class Bivalvia; order Mytilida; family Mytilidae; genus Mytilus; species Mytilus coruscus. The sequence continues at coordinate 45,319,723 of CM029599.1, read as the reverse complement.
GTCTTCATACACAACAGACTACCTGAGGTCACCATTATTAAACAAATCTCAAACCACTACCGATTACCTGATGTCACTTTTATTAAACCAGTCTTCGTACACAGATTACCTGAGGTCACCTTTATTAATCCGGCCTTTATAAACAGATTACCTGAGGTCACTTTTATTAATCCGGTCTTTGTAGACAGATTACCTGAGGTCACCTTTATCAATCCGGTCTTTATAGACAGATTACCTGAGGTCATCTTTATAAACCAGTATTTAAACACAACAGATTTCCTGATGTGACCTTTATTTAACTAGTCTTCATACACAGATTACCTGAGGTCACCATTATCAAACAAATCTCAAAACACTACCGATTACCTGATGTCACCTTTATTAAACCAGTCTTCGTACACAGATTACCTGAGGTCACCTTTATTAATCCGGTCTTTATAGACAAATTACCTGAGGTCACCTTTATTAATCCGGTCTTTATAGACAGATTACCTGAGGTCACCTTTATTAAACCAGTCTGCATACACAGATTACCTCAGGTCACCTTTATAAAACCATTCTTCATTCACAACAGACTAGCTGAGGACACCTTTATTAAACAAAACTCAATATACCACAGATTTCCGGATGTCACCTTTATTAAACCAGTCTTCATACACAACATATTACCTGAGGTCACCTTTATCAAGAAAAGTCTTCATAGACAGATTACCTGAGGTCACCTGTAGAAAACAAATCTGAAAACACTACGCATTGTGTTTGAAGACTGGTTTATAAGTACCTGAGGACTTTATTAAACCACTTGTATATGCACAACATATTACATAATGGCTTTATTAATCAGTCTTCATACACTACAGTGACATTGCTTATGATATTAGACTTTTGCAGATGACACCTCTTTTTGGTATTGTAGATGATGATAATCCTATAGCAGCTGCTTCTTTGACTGATGGCTTGGTTGTTATCTCAAATTGGGCAAAATCATGGGCTGTTCAATTTAACTCAAAGAAAAAAAAATATATTGTATTCACTAGAAGGAAAGGAGCATCCACCTGTATTTTTTTTTTGGGGGATAAATGGCGAAGAGGTTGAGAAAATAAATATTCAATGTCAACTTGGGATAACTTTTCAGTCATGAGGTTCATAGAACACACATATTGATATTATTTATAAAAAAGCATGCTCTTTTCTATCTGTGTTTCGTCAGGAATAGATTACCTGTATTTGGCAAAACGTTTAGGAATTTAGGTCCTAAGTGCTATTCAACTACGTACTGTATTCGGCCTATTTAACTTTTTTCGATTCGAGCGTAACTGATGTCTTTTGTTGACGAAACGCACGTCTGGCGTGAATACAAAATTAATCCTGGTATTTATGATGAGTTTATCGTCAAGTTAAACATTTATGAGATAGGAGTTCACTTATATGTATTTATTATGCTTTTATTAGACCCATATACGAGAATGATGATGTTTTTTTGAGCAATTGATCCCTGCAGTTTAAGTCTGAGCGTCTTCAAAATATTCAAATAGATGCTGCTAGAACTATTACAGGATTACGATGTAATTCCTCAAGACAAAAACTTTATATTGAATAAAGGCAACAGTAGTTTACCGCTGTTCGAAATTCATAAATCGATAGAGAAAAACAAATCCGGGTTACAAACTAAAACTGAGGGAAACGCATCAAATATAAGAGGAAACAAACGACACAACAGAAACACAACATTAAAATGTAACACACACAGAAACGAACTATAATATAACAATGGCCATTTTCCTGACTTGGTACAGGGCATTTTAAGAACAAAATGGTCGGTTGAACCTGGTTTTGTGGCATGCCAAACCTCCCTTTAATGGCAATGTTAATTATAACATTAAAATGACAACATTACATGACAGGACTACAATACAAATAAATGGGAAAAATATATGACAGAGAAACACACGAATAATAGCCGAAAAAGGTACCAGGTTAATACGCCAGATGTGCGTTAGGTTTAGAAACTGTGAAAAATAGACGTAATAAACATAAGCTTATTCTATTCTATAAAATATTAAATGGGATGCCACCTGCATATTTATATCAGTTAGTCAAGCCATATCTTCCCAGACAAACCCCTAATACTATGAGGAATAAAAAGTACACTTTTCACCCGCCTCTTGCTAGAACTAGCTCTTTTTAATAGTTTCATTCATTCCACTATAAGACTTTGGAATAGTCTTTCTTTGAGATTACAAAAATCCCCAAGTTTGGGTATTTTAAGAAGTGGATGGAAATGTTTTATTGGACTGATGATATATCTTAACCTTTCAACTATGGGATAAGGACACTTAATAAAAGTCATTGTCAGCTAGCAACCTAAAATCTCATTTGTTTTATCAGTTCTTATCCGACAATACTTTTTGTACAAATTGTAATCACCCTGTTGAAGACAACCAACATTTCTTATTTATTTGCCCTAAGTACAATGAGGTAATACAGATCCTATTTGTTTCCATTTACTCTATTGCTGATAATGTTGACATAAATATTGAATTAGTACTTTTTGGAAACAGATTATTTACATATGATTTTAATATTGCTATTTTGAAATCTGTTCAGAAATTCATCAGTGACACTCAACGTTTTGTTTGAAATTAACATAATTTTTGTTTTATTCATTTTTTTCTACTCCACTTCAACATTAATTCATAATGACTTAGTTATAAAGGCTATTTGCATGTTTCAAGGTACTTGAATAAATGATGAGTAATTGCCTATATATTTAAATATACTTAACATTTAGTAAGTAACACTGTAAACACATCATATTTGCTCGTGTGTGCTCATAAGTAGCATGCATGTTTCATTATTATATTACATTATTTTAAATACAGTTGTTGATAATTGAATTATATCTTGTACATGTAACATGGAGAGAGCGCTTTTATATGATGTGCCTGTTGCTCAAACCTTTTCCTATCTTAATAAATAAAATATGTTTAATATCAAAGACACTTTTATTAAACCATTCTTCATACATAAGTTTCGGGAGGACTTTATTGAACCAGTTGCCATAACACAACAGATTACCTGAGGTAACCTTTAATAAACCAGTCTTGTGTATTGTCAGTCTAAATACAAAGTAGAATAATGTATTTTAGTTTATTCTATTTTAAGATCATGTTATTACTACGCATATGGGCACTATTACCACGATTACCTGAGGGCATCGATTACCTCAGGGCATAAAGCAGCGGACCTATCTTCCACCTGCGAAATTTCTGTTGTCGGATTATGGCGCCAAGTTAGAGGAAACAACTCGCGCCAGACAAAATTACCGTATTTCCCAAAATAATCAAAATTTCGCTTTTTATAACAAACAGTTATATGTTAATCACATTTATATTCAGCTATCGTCCATTGATATAATTGCAAACATTATTTTAATAAAGCCATCAATAAAGAATTCACAACAAAGTAATTATTGGAGTGCATTGAAATCGGACCTCATGGGGTAGAGGGGTTAAACAAAAGTCCGTAACTTTTTTAAAAGCCTGGTGACACCCATTTTATTTTACCTTAAAATGCTCGAAAAGTTCATAGCTTTGACATATCCGTTTTTTAAAAAAATCTACCGGGGAAATTTTACGAAAAATTGATTTTACCAAGATTTTTAGCCTTAAACTGAAATTAGAAAATGCAAAATTTAGACATAAATCTGTAAATAAAAGGACGTTTAGGTCTAAAACAACCAAGAGAAACGTTTACATTTTAAATTTTAATGTTTTTTCACATAATAATCATATTGACATGGTTCTAAAACTCTTTGAATTTGATGTAGCCTTTATTGTTGAAAGGGTGGAAATGTTTGGAAATAGGGTCAAAATCGCACATTTCGCTTCCATTTGAGGGGAAAACGAGCCTGGTGACCCCCTTTTTTCTTTGCATTTTTGGATTCAGCATAAAAAGATCTACAAAATATGTGAAAATAAAAAAATTCTACCGGGGGTCCTTATTGGGGTGAGCCACCTTAATTGACGTTTTTGAGACATGCAGCCTATCACTTACGTAATTTTAGATACCTGTTTATAAATCTGTTCAGATTAATGCCTACTAAGCCCTTTGTAGGAAATGAACGTTCGATATATAACTGCTTACATAAGCAATATAACATGAAAATAATTGTGATTATTTTTGAAAATGAAAAAAAGATATTTTAAATATCAGAATAGTACAGCGTTGCATGAAATTAACTTGAGTGAGACAGCATAAACATATAAATGATGTTTTTTTCCTTTCATCTTTATCATTTAGTTTATTACTTAGTAAATCGAAAGAGAAGAACAAAAGTTAAGTAGTAATAAAAACAGGCAATTACGCTATTTCGCTTCCCAAAATTGGTCACATTGCGCTATTTTAGACACAAAATATGTGAATAATAAATGTAGTGTATACATCAATGAGATGACAACATAAAACAAAACATCTTGAGGTCAACATACGATCTTCAACAATATACACAATATTTCAACTTTTGTATCGTCTCAACACAACATATGTTAACTAGTTTAACAGAGACTATAAAATATGTACAGAGATCTACCATACACACCAAATTCTCAAAACGACATATATGACAAAAGACAACCACTGAAAATGTTCTTTACTTACAATATGTCAATTTGTATAGAAATCAAAATTTAGTTCAAATTACGATGAGTGTCAAGAGAGTTTTAAATTCAAAAATTTCAACAGAAAATGATACATTTATATATCATACTTATCAGAAACTTTATTTCTATGCAATCTATTGTTACCTTGTCATTATGAATTGAAGAAATTCCATGGAAGTTAAAAAATGATACTGATAGCAGGATTTCAAGCTGTTAAAATACTTTTAAATATGTATAAATAGTTATCAAAGGTACCAGGATTATTATTTAATACGCCAGACGCGTAAGACTCATCAGTGACGCTCAGATCAAAATAGTTATAAAGCCGAACAAGTACAAAGTTGGAGAGCGTTGAGGACCCAAAGTTCCAAAAGTTGTGCCAAATACGGCTAAGGTAATCTATGCCTGGGATAAGAAAATCCTATAAACATATTGTAGCTTTACATTGGATATACCCTGTACATTTCTTCTGTATAGGAGATACCCATGGAAAATTGTAACAAATACATAAATGCGCCAACATCTCCAAAGATGGTTTTGATTTAAATAGAATACAGCAATACATAAAATGTGTCTTAGTAATTGTCATAACATTATTATTTATGATTCAAGTTTTATCGAAGTCATGTTATTATAAAATAAGGAGATGTGGTTTGATTGATAATTAGACAACTATACACCAGAGTCTAACAAATGTGGATGTAAGCAATTAAAGGTCACCGTATGGCCTTCAACAATGAGCAAAACCTATACCGTATTGTCAGCTATAAAAGGCCTAGACATGACAAAATGTGAAACAATTCGAACGAGAAAGTATGACAGACAGCAACCAACCACAACCGCTGAAATACAGGCTCCTTACTTGGGACAGGCACATATAGAATGTGGCGGGGTTTAATATGTTTGTGACAGCTCCAAATCACATCCCCTAACCTAGGACAGTGTTGTGATAACACAAAATTAGACCAAACAGATCGACACGAAGCACAATAATAAACCAAAAATACGTCATAAACAATGTGAGGAAAGCATGACTTTGTTTTCTGACAGGGTGCAAAGAAAACAGAATTTATATATGCAGAAGAAATATTCTCTTTCGTGTGTATTATGTTATATACTAAATTATAAGCCTGGTATATTTGCTGAGTTTTTATAATCCCTGGGTCGATGCCAATGCTGATGTAATTTTCGTTTCCGAAGGTCTTAACAGCCCAGAATAGTTAGCACGTCTTTACTGATGTGAAATTTCATTAATGCGTATACTTTGAAGATTTAGCATAAAAAGAATACGTAATTGTCATGAGAAGAAACAAAACAAAATTAACAATCGCTAATAGTTCATGAGTTTTTCCATTCCAACATAAAATGGACTTGTGAAATTAAAACAGGAAGGATAAACAGTCTTATCATACCAAGTTTGATTTCTGTCTCATCTCCTTTTATTCGGAACGTTATACCTGTTCTTTATTTGTCTCTTATACACTAATCATTTACTCTCTCTTTTTTAATCTAAGGTTATCGTCTACTGGTTTTGATATTATTTTTCGCTTAACTGCCCTGCGAAGTTTCAGTTTAAATAGATTTTCACAATGCTCAAATGATTCATCATATAGATATCGATATCTTGTAATTTTGAATAACTACCACTGGCTAATGCCACTGCAAGTGGATTTGTACATAAGTGACTTTTTATTATTCATATTTCAGATATTTTAGTTGACAGAATGTATAACTAGTTTGGTGGCCACTATATCTGTATGAGTATTGTTGTTGTTGTTTTGTGGCGTTTTGTTGTTATTTTGTGTGTTTTAAGCTGTCTTAGCCGATATAGACCTCTTTTGCATTTTTGTGCATTGTTGTTCCACGTTAAGTACATATGATTTCGGTTGTTTGGTTTGAGAACACTGTGGAGGGAAATAAATTGTCGAAATCCGCATTCGGGCAAAATTATACTTTAAGCAACTCTAAATTTTGCTGATTTAGTATATCTCTTAATCAAACGAATCCAAATGTTTAATCATGATTTAGAATGTGAGAGTACAAAACATACCTGTGTAGTTTCAAAACCATCTTAACTGTGTTATGTCATTTCAAGTTGACACTGATCATATGAAAATGAAAACTGACAAACTTAAACGTAATTACCTTCAAAACGAACAGTGGCAAGTGTAAGAAACACATACGGAATCGAATTATAGAAATTCACAAAGACATTCTGATTATATTATGGATGCTTCTAGTAATGTTGTTTAATTCTAACGAACAGTTTTTAGTCATCTTAAAGAAAATGAATGCAACAAAACAGTTTCCTATGATGTAAGGATATTAAAATAACAGAGTAATTTTGGAAAACAAGTGTGAGTACGAGTATATGTGCGTATACAAATTAGGAACTGCTTGTTACCGATTTGTTTTATTGCGTTTGTGTAATTTAAGGTCTTGACCTATTTTATAGACATCTGTCTATTGTGACGACTGTATGATATTTTTTATATGTGTATTGATTATTGCATTTGTTGGTTGTTGTCTTCATTGATGTAAACCAAACATTCTCGTTTGATCATTACGTATGAAGTTCATCAATCTGCCGTATCTTATGCCTATATATCTGCATTTGAAAAGTAAAAGAAACACATTGTGGTTTTACATATGGGTTATGTATATAAATTATAAGGTGTATCTGACATACAAAATCTTTCAGTAATGATATTTATTATGTAAAATCAAAATCAGATAGAATATTTAATACTAAAGATGATTACCATGTTTTGCCTATTCTGCTGATTCAAGATAACTCTTCTATATAAATGAACACACATTCAACAGGTACTTATACTTTATGGAATAAAAAAAATGATAGTTTCTGATATGAATGAAATAAGATATGGGATATTCTCTAATTATGCAGTAACCAAATAACACAATACTATCTAGAGAGAATAGGAAATAACAAAATGAATTCAATTTTAATGTATTTTCTAAATAAAAGCGATGTGTATACAGGCTATTTTTTGTTGAAAATTGTGAACTTTCCATTTCTATGTAGCAATATTCCAGCAGAGAATGCACATGGTGTATATATTTCCCAGTTGATATGGTTGATTGATTCTAGAGCTTACATTTCTTATCATGATTTCCTTGATAAAGAGTTGCTGCTTACAAGGAATCCATTCAATCAAGGGTCCAAATGGTTGAGTTGAGGTCATCCCTTCAAAAAATTTAGAGACATCTTCACGAGTTGGTTGTCCGCTATGGAATAACTTTTTAACAGATGACTACTACTGATATGTTCCATCTGTCGTAACCACAATCCCGTTCTCTTTTCCTCGATGGTGATATAATCGAATTAGACTTATCACCGAATTTGTACTTACATGACCAACATGACGGGTGCCACATGTGGAGCAGGATCTGCTTACCCTTCCGGAGTACATGAGAACACCCCCTGTTTTAGTGGGGCTCGTGTTGCTCAATCTTTAGTTTTATATGTGGTTTTTTAACATGGCGTGGTCAGTTTGTTTACGAAAAATTCGTTTGAATACCTCATCGTCTACCTCTTCCACCTCTTTTTTTTCGAATGAAAATTGTCGATGGAATAACATTTCACATCGTGCAAAGCTAACACTTATTTGACAGGCAGTTCTCTGCCAATTATGTTTTTAAGGTCAATGTCATCAAATCGGGCTTAATTGTGTATTCGTTGTATCAAAAGGATTTTTTAATTTAATTTATACGAGGGTTGTCCTTAAAGTTTGAGGACAATCTCAATAAAATATTATTTATCCGTCCGAAATTAAAAAATAAGTATATAACTAATTTCATGATTTACTGATTAAGTGTACAAAATTTTATTTCAGTACCTGCTTAAATAATCGTATTTTCATCAATTTAAAAATCATAAGAAACTCTCACCCGGAGCACCCAAACATATATTTCCGACGTTCCGACGTTCGACGACGTCAACATTTTAACTTTTCTCAACGTAGTCTCCTTTCAAAGCAACACATTTTTTACATCTTTTTAACGAGTCATCAAATATTTTCTCAAACTGTTTTCATTTTTAAGATTATGTTCATAACTTCCTGTCTTAGTTCAAGTAATTCGTCGAACCTTTGTCCACGGAGAAAAGATTTGATATGCGGGAATACCGCAAAATCCATTGGCGCTAAGTCAGGGCTATACGGAGGATGTTTCAGACATTCGAATCCAACTAAATCAATTTCTAGATGAGTTTTTAGAGAAGTGTGGGCCGGTGCATTGTCTTGGTGTTATATCACTTGCTCTATGTTGGCTGCTAAATAAGGGCGTTTCTTTCTCAAAGCTTGAACCAAATCTCGCCTCAGTACCTGAAAGTACAAAATAAACGGACTTTTAATCGTATTGCATCTAAATTAAAATAAGATTAATAATTTATTTTTTATTCTTTGATAAACACCTTCTTAAACTGTTTATTTCATTTTATTTAGGTTTTAATTATTAATATAAGATCATTCATTATTTTTAAAAGCAAATATTATATTAAATACCTTGGAGTAATATTCAGAATTAACAGTCTGGCCACGGGGTACAGCATGTGTCAGTAACATTCCTTTTCGGTCCATGAGGAGAATGAACATATTCTTTCCAATTGATTTGGTTATCCTTGCCTTCTTTGGTGGCGGTGAGTTACAGTTTTTCCACTGAATTGACTGTTGTTTAGTTTCCGGATTGTAGTAATGAAACCAGCTTTCGTCGGTTGTAATTATTCTGTCTAGAAATCGTATGCCACCACGAGAAACTTTTTTAATAAATTGATTTGACAATTCCATTCTTTTTGGTTAAATGTTCTGCTATAAGAAGTCGCGGTACCCATCTAGCACATACTCGATTCATATTATCATTTGCTAAAATGTGGTGCGCTGTAGTCTTAGAAATGTCACATTTGTCTGCAACTTCGCGAACTGTTAGTCGAAGGTCACTGTTGATAACGTTCAGAACTTCATTTTTTATCGCATCTGATTCTCTGAAAGATGGCCTACCTTCCCGCTCATCGTCTTCCAAATTGTCTTTTCCGTCCCCAAACCTTTTGTGCCACTTGAATACCAATGAACGACTAACTTTGTTATGTTTCTCAGACTGTTTTAAGAATTTGTGTGTTTCTGTTGGCGTTTTTCCGATGTCTACACAAAACTTTATAACCGCCCGCTGCTCCACCTTTTCCGTAAATTTCCTTTTTTCAGTGATGCCGATTCTGGATTCAATGCTTCAAATCGAGATTTCTCCGCCATTTCGAAATTTTGACCATTCAAATTTAGCAGGTGTAACGTCATTGTCGACGTCACAATGCAAGTTTCATTATTTTTTGGGGGATTTTGAAACTTAAAATAACAAAAATATGAAAACACCAGCCTGCATGTTATGTGATATTTTCGCCGTGCTCCGGGTCCCTATTGCTTATATTTATATGAAGTGTTATTATTTCGCATTTAAAATTGGACAAATATTGATATAACCGAACTAGGATATAGTTCAGGATTACAAATATGCAAAAAGAATTTACCTGAAATGCTATTTTTACGCAGACTTCAGCTTGTCCACGAACTTTACGGACAACCCTCGTAATTCCTGAACAGGCAACCGAACGACCCTGCAATGGCCCTGTGTCTAAGAAGCCTGACATACTTCTGAACCTGCATTTCTTTACCGTCTCCAATCAGATTGGACGTGATAGCATAAAGTACTATAACAGTTAAACGGGCCAAGAGTTGTTGTAAAAAGGATAATGCATTATATTGATTGCAAACTAGTAAATTATATATTGTAACGTTTTTATATGTTACGTCAGTGGGTTTTAGTATTGTATAATATCACTTATTCTCTCATTTACCGTTGTTAAGTCATTTATTACAATCTATTTTTATCGCCTTCAATAAGAGTTTATTTGTTAAATGTCAAATTAATCATGTTAATCTGGTGCCCCGTTGCTCTGGTTATACATTGCTCCGGTTTGACCTCAGCTCCGAGCTCCGGTTGACCTCAGCTCCTGGCTCCGGTTGACCTCTGCTACGGGCTCCGGGCTCCGGGCTCCGGTTGCCCTAGCTCCGGTTGATTATTTCTTTGTTAGGAGTCATTTAACCATGTCTGTAATCAGGCTTCTAGGGCAAATAGAGTGGTATGAAAGAGAGAAATAGCTGTAGAGAGGGGAGTTACGATTTTGTGTACGTTAGAAGTGTTCGTAGGAGATTTAGGATTATGCTACCGTATTATTGAGCCTGCAGTTTAGATGTTGTAAATTTTATTAAATTTACTTTGGATTTTTAATAATACAGTATTAAACTTTTAATTGACTAAGTGTTTATGTTCACTTACAAGACTTCGTTCAGACTACACCAGGATCCATTTATTTATTTATGTGACCAGGATTCCCTTAATCACGCTACCAGTAGATTTCTAGGGTGACACTGTTAAGTGTATCATTGGTATCTGTCGTCCGTGTACGAGTGAAAGAGACGACCTGAAACTTATACACCCAACAACACAGCACAAACACCAACACACAGATACGCATTTTAGTTTAGTTGTAATCAACTTTTTGTCACATTGGTGGCAGCGGTGGGATCTACTGTGTGTGACTTCAACGAACTTGTTAGTGATAATTGTATTTGTTTAATAAAACAATGTAGACACCAAGAAGTACAATAAGGACATCAACTCAGGCTCCAATGCACTCTCAGGTTAGGCAGAATTGCTTTAGAAATCAACTATTTTCCCAAGCAAATTCTGGGTTAGGTAGTTCGCCTGCCACTGGTACTCTCCATGATGTTCGCACGGAGACTATGCCAGATATCCGGTATCGCCGGAGAATCGGGTATTGTTCACCCAGGAACAATCAGGATAGAGCTATCGAAGAGATGAGCTATACGCAAAGTGGTAGAGGAAATAGTTGGAGGAAATTTTGGCTGAAATGGATTAGTTTTGCTTACTGTCAGTACTGGCCTCGTTGCAGCTGCATAGATCTATTTTCCAAACAACAGGGTAGTACAGAAGTCTCAGGAATATGTAATGATTGGATTATTAGCGATAATATGCCTGATAATTTCAACGATAGTTATGAAATTTGTATGGAATTCCGTCATTTCTGTTCATAAGACAGAAAACACCTTAAATGCATGGTCCAGGAACAGGCGAAGCCCTAATCACGTGTATATTGGGCTAAGCCGTTCGCGGATAATGTTATGACTGAAACTGGTACGCCCTATGACCCAGATGAAATGCCCTCGTACTCGAGCCCTAGTCCTAATTGTCCCGTTTTAAATGGGCAAAGGCAAATGGAGCTTGAGTTACCCGGACAATCATCGGAAAACATGGGCATATCACCAGGACATGTTCAATTGCCAGAGTCTTATAGTCGGTCAAATGAATGTACGGATATAAAAGGAACGACTACGGAATACCCGAATACTTGGTGTATCCATGGAAGGAACGTTCCTCCATCTAATGAATATCCTGTTCGGAGGACCTTTTCCGAACCTAGCAATGATGTTTGGAATGAGTTTATTCAATACTTTGAGAATTTATCAGAGTTAAATGTATGGAACAACGAAATGCCACGAAGGGTCCTCCTTAGTACTCTTAGGGGACAAGCGGAGGCGTATGTATACGGGATACAATTAATAATAAAGAGAGATTATAATCGCCTTAAACAAAAGACGGAAGAGAGATTTGGACACACGGCGATGAAAGAAAGGTATCTGACAGAGGCAAAACTGAGAAAGAGAAAACTTGAAGAATCTTTGAGGGATTTCGGCCAAGTCATAGAGGATTTGTACCGTAGAGCGTATCCGGGCAATCCTGAGATTGTAGAGGAGAACTCTATCAAAGCGTTCCTTGACAAGTGTGGTCAATCAGAAGATTTTCGCCTTGCTGTCAAGCGAACCAGACCGAATACCCTGCAAGAGGCAAGCGGCGGTAATCAATTCAATGCAGGAAGAATGCTTAAGAGTTGGAGAGAAGGACCTTGTTATGGAAGCCACACCAGCACAGCGTCCGATATATGAAGTTGATCTGGGGACAGTAGAGGAATTGTAGCTACAGAAACAGAAGAACCACAAAGAGGAAATGTCGACAAGAGTAAGGTTCCTGATAGGTATCCACGGAATAACGGTGTAGGTTCCCAAGGGCGATTCTATAACCGTGATAGATGGCGTGGAAGAGGTAGATCCTCGGTGTTTAGAAATCGTCCACCAGAGTTTCCGGAACCAAGAAGGGGACTGTAGAGATTCACGAGAGACAGATTTAAACAGAGGAGATCGACACCGGAGGCCAGGTGTCGGTCACCCATGGACTGCCTAATGAAAAGAAACATTTAATGAAATGTCAAAAAACTTAGAAAATAGTGATTGAACAAAGTGAATTTGGTAGTTTTTTTTTATCTTTGTTTTACTGAAGTTTTTTTTTTCTTCTAGTAAATACATGTATATATACATTGATAATTGATATATGGTAATATAGTAGAAATTTAAACTTTATTTGGTGCTCGAAACCCTAAATACATTTTTATGGTGTCTCGAAGCCCTTTAAAGTACAATTTGGTGCTTGAAACCCTTCATTCATGGTGTCTCATTGCCCTTTAAACAATGATTAACTACATTTTTTAAGACCAGTAAACTCCATTGTTTTAAAAGTCTTAAATCTTGAACTATTTTCGTAGACTTAAAATATATATTTGACAGTAATAGTTAACACATAATTTTTTATTTTTTTTTTTTTTTTATATTTCCTATTTTGATAAGTGGTGCTTATCTTTACATAGACTTCAATTTTGTTCGCAAAAATTAGTTTAAAGTCGTTATGTAAATTTGGAGCCTGTGACCCTTAATATTTGCTTGGTGTCACACGGCCCAAATTATTATTTTTTTTTGTCTTTTATTAGTTACTCTTGGATCCCTAAATTTTTGGTGTTCCAGGAATAGTTAGGATATCACTATGAGATGATTAATTTTTATAGTTATGTTATTAAGAGTCAGACCAAGTTTTTTTTTATGTACAAGTGTGATTATTGTTTTTATTATGAAACATAATATGTCTCAGGGTTGCTTTGTTTTATATATGTGTACCGAAGAAATATATAACGGTGAAACATGAATTATTTTGATGATATTTTGTATATACGATCGGTTTTATTGTTATTTTTTTATGGTGCTATAAACTGAACAGTGGAAGTTCAAGGCTAAGAGGGGGCAAGGTAACGTTTTTATATGTTACGTCAGTGGGTTTTATTATTATTGTTTAAGATCACTTATTCACATTTCCCGTTGTTAAGTCATTCATTACAATCTATTTTTATCGCCTTCAATAAGAATTTATTTGTTAAATGTCAAATTAATCATGTTAATCTGGTGCCCCGTTGCTCTGGTTATACAGGTGCTACGGTTGATCTCAGCGCCGGGCTCCGGTTGACCTCAGCTCCTGGCTCCGGTTGACCTCTGCTACGGGCTCCGGGCTCCGGTTGCCCTAGCTCCGGTTGATTATTTCTTTGTTAGGAGTCATTTAACCATATTTATAATCAGGCTACTAGGTCAAATAGAGTGGTATAAAAGAGAGAAATAGCTGTAGAGAGGGGAGTTACGATTTTGTGTACGAAAGAAGTGTACGTAGGAGATTTAGGATTATGCTACCGTATTGTTGAGCCTGCAGTTTAGATGTTGTAAAATTTTATTACTGTTTCTTTGGATTTTAAATAATACAGTATTGAACTTTTAATCGACTTTGTGTTTATGTTCACTTACAAGACTTCGTTCAGACTACACCAGAATCCATTTATTCATTTGTGTGACCAGGATTCCTTTAATCACGCTACCAGTAGATTTCTAGGGTAACACTGTTAAGTGTATCATTGGCATTAGTCGTCCGTGTACGAGTGAAAGGCACGACCTGAAACTTATACACCCAACAACACAGCACAAACACCAACACACGGATACGCACTTAAGTTCAGTTGTAATCAACTTTTCGTCACAATATAATATAAAGCAATTAACGTCAATAAGTTTTGCTAATTGTATACACAAAATCAAACGAACAGAATAATATATAGGAAAAATATCATTATTTCCAATGCACAAGATCTTTTGATAACAAATCTTGAAATTCGTATTTAAGATTGAACAGAAGGAGTAACAAAAGCCTTGTACAACAAAAAGGTACTAAACACAATTACAAGACGAAGTGCAAAATGAGATGCACAAAATTTATGCGACTTCGTATGTGATTAAAAAACATTACGAATAAAAATGTAGAAGATCATGGTGATACGAAAAATATATATTGAAAAAAAAAGAAAAAAAACACAATTCTGCTCAAGGAAATTCATGACCATGAAAAACAATATTTCATCAAACCAAATAAAGTTATAATCCTGATCCTCGGGAATCGCAGAATATACCTATTTTGAACTTAAGAGAGGGATGTTGTTGTAAATCTTGTAAATCAAATAATATATAAAAAAAAAACATCATGTCATGTAAGTGAACACCGTAAGTTCAATTGATTTTGCACTATCTTTAAAAAGTTGTATTCCGATTGTGAATGATAATGCAATGAAGATGATGTAGTGTACCATAGTGATGCTAATATCTTATCTTTATCAAAAACAAACCAATAATAAACATAATTGTTACATAAATCATTATGAATACATCAATGCACCAAAATAATTGTCGGTTCAATTTTTCTAAATATATTATTTATGTATAAAACGTGGCAAAAAAGACAGGTTAATTGTCTTTGATGATGTTAAAACGTAATACGGAATGCAATAATTCAAATTTTCCAGTAAAACATAAGAGAGCAATCAAGAACGCATTTTGGGGATTGTTTACTTAATTTCTTGTGCGAAGCTTGTTTCGGTGTGTGTTTTTTTTTTTTTTTTTTTATCTTTAGTTAATTGCTTTCCACATTTGGTATTTTTTATGGTCTTACGTTTGATTTTGATGATCTCTGACAAGCAACAATTGTCGAAATGCACGTATGGTCCATCAAATTAATTTTGGTATCCTGTAATACTGTTTTACTATCTCTGTTTGACTAAAAATGCAGAACCAAATATAACAAACGTTTAAGTTTATAAAATCCAAAAAGTGCAAACGGGTAATAAAATTCCATTGTCAACTTTGCATGATGGAATTGCATTATTACTTAAAGTAATTTATATAATTCTTATCTTGGAATTAACAGTAGAAAATGAAAGGATATGGAGTAAATGTACATGGGACAAAATCGCACACAATACATAGAAAACATAGAAAATTATCAATGAACAGGGCTTTTATTCCTGTTCTTCATCTTGACAGTTGATGTAGGGTCTTCAACAATGAACAAATCATTCATACCCTACAACAAGGTCAAGACGGCCCCTAGCGTCGACTTAAGCGGTACTATTGATAAAAATAAAGTAATTTTGAAAGACATCGATCGCCCGACATTGTGTATTATATAAACCTGTACCGAAGTGATATCTTAAACGACCCCCTGAGTCAAAATCTGTAGATGCCTTTTTATATTATGATTTGAATATCAAAGTACACAATTTGCCTTTGTTAATGTTTGCCTCTAAACTGTATTAGAATGTTGAATTATTCGTAACACTAAGGTTTTTCTTACCCCAGACATAGATTGCCCTAATCGTATTTGGCACAACAATTTGAGATTTTCGGTTTTTTAATGCTCTTCAACTTCGTACTTTCAGCCAACTGTTTAGA
Source organism: Mytilus coruscus (assembly GCA_017311375.1). Classification (NCBI taxonomy): domain Eukaryota; kingdom Metazoa; phylum Mollusca; class Bivalvia; order Mytilida; family Mytilidae; genus Mytilus; species Mytilus coruscus. The sequence goes on along the minus strand of CM029599.1, from coordinate 45,303,324 downwards.
AGATGACTCATATGTAAAAGCAACGGGCGTCGAGCGTACCAAATTATAAGCCTGGTGTCTTTGATGAGTTTTTGAATGCAATTTCAAGGTTTGCTTGAAATTCGTTTGAGGTTTAAATATACATCACTGGTTTGTAAGTGTTAAGGTTCCTGATTAAGGCGCTTCGGACGCCCGAACTTAAAAAGTATCTTTTTCATTTATTCTGATCATGTGAAAATGAAAACTGACAGACTAAAATGTAATTACGCTTCCAACCTTTACTGGTATGGTTTAGAAAATGAATACGGAATCAAATTAAAGAAATTTTTAAAGAAATGTATTCAATTCTATCTCATTATCGGCAATGTAAAGTTTTCAGTCGTGCTAATACCAATACACAATAAATGCAACAAATACAATTCTCAGTGATGTAAATATGTTAAGATGAAATAATGTATTTGTTAAAAATCAACTTTATGATGATGTTGAGCAGTACAACGAAAGAAATCTCTGTATTACTGAAAAATTATTACACCAGAGTTTTCGATATCACAAACTAGTCAAGACATTTACTAAATTTTATCATCGGTACAAGGACATCATTCGTAAATATAAATCAACATGTAGACATCTTATACGTTCAGGTATTTCACATCCAATATTTTATGGTAATATTCTTTACAAAGCACAAAAATGTCGGCATTCACCTCAAAAGCTAACCAAACCTTTAAACAGACTTATTCGGAAAGGATACGATACTGTTGTCAGGTCATTAAGGATTGCATATTTTGGTATTAAAATTGATTCACTCATAGGGTCTATGCATCGGAAATAAACACTATTATTCTAAAACCAGTTGTTGGCATGATACGGGTTATGTTCTTCTCATATATTTTATGATTGTATGATACTAAACCCCTAACGGGAGGGATTGTACTTGATTTTCATATGATGAAGACATAATCTTTCAATCAGTTTAATTGAGGTCTGGAGCTGGCATGTCAGTAACTGCTAGTAGTCCTTTGTTAATTTATGTATCATTGTCATTTTGCTTAGTTTCTTTTGTTACCTTTCTGACATCGAACTCGGACTTCTTTTAAATTGAGTTTTACTGTGCGTATTGCTATGTGTTTCTTTATTCCCACTGGCTAGAGGTATAGGGGGAGGGTTGAGATCTCACAAAACATGTTTAACCCCGCCGCATTTTTGCGCCTGTCCCAAGTCAGGAGCCTCTGGCCTTTGTTAGTCTTGTATGTTTTTTAATTTAGTTCATTTATATGTTTTGGAGTTTAGTGTGACGTCCATTTTCACTGAACTAGTACACAATTTTATTTAGGGGCCAGCTGAGGACACTATATATAAAGTACATAAGCAAAAATTAAAGACACGAATAAAAAAATAACCATAGCACAATAACACAATGGCGGGATGTTAATACCTACACAAAGCAAATTAATTTTTTTTTAACCAACTGAAAACAAATCATGCCGTCCTACACTTTATATAATAATAACCTTTATCAATGAGTCTATTAAGACAAGAAGACATATTTAAAGGACAACTTTTTTCTTTATTTGAATTATGATATTTATTTCACTGTAAGTACATGCATATCGAACTACCTGTAAAATATACATTCCGTTATAGGGATTCAACGGAATATCGCCATAGTTGAAACGAAAATTTACAATAGGTAAGAAAAAGTCGTCCCGTGTATCGGCCTGGTATCTTTGATGTCTTTCTATCATACATTTTTTGGAATGAATATTACTATTATACCAAGGTCTTTAAAATACATTAGTCATTTGTAATGCATGATTTCGACCAAATAAGTTCAGGTGTATAAATTTAATTGTGGAGATAAGCGTAATGTAAAATAAAAGAGGAACAAAAGTTTTTGACATAAATTTACCAACATCTATAGCAAAAAGAGAAGTAGATAAGGTCTTAAAGCAAAGTAAAACTAAAGCCTTATTTTTATGAGAGGACACCAACAATAAAATCAATTGGTAAATAAATCACCATGAACACATCAATGCACCAAATTAATTGTGGGTAAAATTTTCTGTATACATGATTTATTTATAAAATATGGCTAGAAATGACAGGTTAATTATTCTTGATAATTCGGTAACATATTACGGTATGCAATAACTCATTTTTCCATTAAAACAGAAGAAAGCAATGAAGTATTTATCTTTTGTGATTTTTTTATTAATATTAATCCATATGCACCTGTAAAACATTAGAAAATGAAGAAATTTGTATATATTTTTCTCTTTTCTTGTTCTATTTTCTTGCATAAAAATAATCATAAATGGAAAAAAATAGTTCTCTGTCAATCACTAAAATATTTGTTCACGTCATTTGAATTAATTTATATAATGTCTGGGCTTTATAACCAAGAAAAGATGCAAAAATGAAATGTATTTCGCGTTGTGTGTATTTATTGGTTGCTGACTCATTGTCGTGAACCTCCTTCGTCTTATTTACTTTTATTCTAGTCTGTATAGTTCATTGTTCTCTTGTAATCGCCAACCTATCACGTATAGGAAAAGACCCCCAATAAGTAGAATCAAGAATATAGCCTTATTATTCTTGCATATTTGCATTATGTTGAATCTATTAAAAGTTCCATCTGCACAATGTGTCATCATTCAATAATTATTTCTTTAGGAAAATTCAAATACATGTGTAACTACTTATTAAAATTCTACATCATTTAAAAATGTCTACACTGTTTTAGGCCAATGTATTAGTAATGAAATATTTTATAAATTCTTGTCCCGCCTATCATTTTTTATGTTCCTGTTGCCTTTACAACGAACTGTATTATATTAAATGGCATTTATAACGATTATTTCTCGTTCATGACTTCCAGAACTCGATAGCATTTTCTTGCATGGATCCAGAATGTCAATTGTACGTTACAAATGCATCGTGTTGTATACATGAAATGTAGTACATATGTGAACAAGAATGTGTCCATAGTACACGGATGCCCCACTTGAACTATCATTTTCTATGTTTAATGGACTGTGAAATTGGGGTCAAACTCAAATTTGGCATTAAAATAAGAAAGATCATATCATAGGGAACATGTGTACTAAGTTTCAAGTTGATTGGAATTCATCTTCATCAAAAACTACCTTGACCAAAACTTTAACCTGAAGCGGGACAGACGGTAGGACGGACGAACGGACGCACAGAACAGAAAACATAATGGCCCTACTACTATCATAGGCGGGGCATAAAAAAAAACTTGTTTCGCAAACTCAAAGTTAAAAAGAACTGTGTGAAACAATTTTCCGTTTATTTCTACATGAAATATGTGTTCTTAACAATCAAGAAGGTATGCATACTATTAGCTGAAACCGACTACCTAAGCATGCTTTATCTTTAAATTAAGACAGTAATTAGTTATAATGGTTCACTCTTGTTGTCAATAACTATCTTAAATGCAATAAGAAATAGTTGATAATGAAAAAAAGTTTTTCCTTGTCATGTTTATTAAGCCACAGATTTTTCTCTCTCCCAAATTCATTAATAAAACATTTGTGGGATGCTGCATACTTATGTTAACAAAATAACATTTTACTTTACCAGGTTTTGTCATCTAAAGACTCTTACACATTATATCCAGATACAAGAACAATTATTACTTATCCAACATTTCAACCAAACCTTTATCATTTGTAAAATAAGACCAAAAACTACAACATAACGAAGAGACTTTTTTATATGTGCTAATTGAAGACCTCTTGATCCACCTCAAGTCATATATATGTATTTTGGTCAAAAAGGGATGAATCGTAAAGGAACATATGATGAGCATCATTAATATATAAATATATTTATATTTTGAATGAAAGATAATCTTTTTTCAGAAATAGACAATTTAGTTTGCTGGTTAGATTGAGTACAGTTGCTCATCTATAGCACCAATACTATTTTTTGTATATAATATGTAAGCTGTTTACAGCAGGTATTCATTAAATTTTCTGAACAAACTATCTTTATATCAGAATGGATGATAATATATTGTGAAAATAATAAGCATCTTGCATTTCATAAACTTGAACAAAGATACAACATTTGAAATCCATATATTAACATAAATTACACACAATAAAGAAGAAAAGCTGCAGATTTCCTCGTCCATTATGCCACCAATGTTAAATGGAATTCGACATTTTAGCAATAGGGGTATATTTTTTTTTTTCTTTTGGGTATTGCAATGACACTGATGAAAAAGTATGAAGCAACTAAATACAATGATGCTTGCATTAAGTTGCAGTGGACAACTATTTCCCTATTTAATGGTATGAATTCTTATTTGCATTTAGATGCGGTGTCAGATGCTTCCGACCGTATAGTTTTTGATGTTGCAGATGAAAGTAATTTCATGTAAATGTGTGTTATGCAATAAATCATCATGCTGTAATATCACATATTCATTGTATTTCTATTAATATCACTTATAACTTGTGTACACTTGCGTGAGATTTTATACTTGCTATATGATTTTAAAATTCCTATTATTCAAAGGTTATATAGTCACCTCTAGATTCCAATTTTAGATCACAGTTCGTCAATTCGGATGCTTTCCTCAAATTTAGCATAGTCTAGTCCTTCATTGAGGTTAATTCAATAACATTAGCGATACAAAATGTACGGCACCAGATGCGCATTTTCACAAAAAAGTCTCTTTAGTGATGTTCAAATCCAAAATATTTGAAAATCCAAAATCTATATACATGTAGTATAAACTGTGAAGCGCTGATATAAGCGTAAAGGACAAAACAGTATATTCAAATCCGGACTTTGAGTCCGATCATTGTGTTAGAGAGATGCATTCCTTAATCTAAAAAATTTTTTTTAACTCTCCCTTAGGGACACATATTTAGATAATATATATATATATATCTATTCATACTCCTAACCAAACAGCTGTGTTGGTATTCATATCAATAAGAGCCAATATGGTATGTACGTATTTGTATCAACCATTTAAAGGCAAATGTGTAAGAACCGAAAAAAATTTTGGCTTTCTCATTGATGTATACCCTACAACCTTTTTTCCTTATCTAACGGACGGTAAATAGTATCACAAAATAAGAAAAATTGCGTCATACCTTAGGTAACATATTGAAATAAACAGTGAGGAACAAAACCGTAATAAAGTCAAAAGTAGTTTAGCGATGTTTGAATCTCGTAAACCCTTTAAGAATATACAAATTAAGATAAAAATATAATATCTGAAGGTTCCTTAACATGGTAAGAGTCTCCTGCTATGCATGCATCATCGAACAAGTGAATCCACACTCAGTTACAATGTTAAAATAGGGATTAGGACACAACATATAAACATTTTACATTCTTTCATTGTATTGCGATGCGCAAAAATCCTTTCAAAATAATGTATGGTGTACTGCTTTTCAAATTCAATTCGGTCCATGGAAATTCGTATCAATGTTTAAAACTTAGTAAGAAATAACTTGAAGAAATTTAATGGAAATCAATAACGTATCAAGGATAAAGAAAATAAACCATTGCTAACTTCAATGCATCTCACTACAACGTTTATTTAACTATGACCGAATTATCTGTTTTAATCTTGCATCATCAATTGGAAGAAAGAGCAAAGTGTTTATTTTAATATGTTTTGTCTCAGCAAGGGTTAGTAGATTCATATGCTTTAATCTGTTATCTTTACAATCTTCTATTACTTTACTGAAGAAAAGAAAGGAACAGAGGGTAATTTCAAAGAAATATAAGTACAGAACTAGTGTTTAAGACCGTAATACAAGAGCGACTTCTATAGCAAACTCATAATGTATAAATATAGGCTTTAGAAAGTCAATGAATATAAACTTGCAGTTTTACATGCAGGTCACAGGTCAAGGTCATGTTCTAAATTTTAACTTTTGTGGATTATCTCTATTACTCGGAAACGTCATAGGATATCGACAAAATATTTTTACTAAATTGATAATTGTGAATGGTCGTAACATTTTAATTTTGGTTGAAAGGGTACGTTGATATTTGATTGTACTTTTGTTTAAAATTAACAGTATGGTGACATAACTACTTAACTTATAAAGTAGAGACATAGTATCTTTTGATTTGAGGTCATTGCTTTATGACCTTGAAATTGACGTCAACGCCAAAGTTAAATTTGACGTTCTAGAATTGCTCAAATATCATATTGGTACATGATAAATTCATAGGGTCTTTTGCATTAAGTTTATGAAATATGACAATGATAAAGGTCAACCATTTTTTTTAAAGAATTTCATTTAAAAGTGCATAGAATTATATAAATTGGGAATCAAAATAACATATCGTTTGAAACAATAAGTGAAATTTTGTGAACCGGAATTAGCAACTTGATTGCCTTGTTTCAAGCAAAAGTATTAAGAAACCATATATTTTTGGAATCAGTGGGAAGTAAGCCGTTATTTGACACCGGAAGTGACTCTGAGTTTACCGATTGAGTGGTCTATTCAAGCTCGTATTTCATCAAAAGGTACTTTTAAAAACTACATATCTTTGGAATTAGTGAAAGTGGATAAGCTACATTCTGACACCGGAAATGAAGTTAATATTTTCCATTCAAATGATGGTGCATTTGAGGTGGAAAGCATGCAATTGTAAGAACAGTTGGGTTATTATTATCATTATCATTATTATCATTATTATTAACATTATTATTATGATTATTATTATGTAATTTTCTAACTAGGTCAAAAGTGCGCATACTATTAGATATCATTTATTTTTTTGGATACACGTTTCTGTTATCTGCTTTATCAGTCACGACCAAAGTACCAAACGAATACGAAAAGGTGAGAGGTGAAAATCATGAATAACCTCAACAGATAGACTAAAATTTGAAGATTTTAAATAAATCTTAACTGTACTTGAATGGAGATGAGACGTAAATTCTTTTTACAATATTCAAATTAAATCGTAACAAGAATTCATCAGGTAAAAAGTAAAATAGAAAACGTAGCCTTTATAAGATGAAGGTTAATCAATACGATGGAAAAACCTAGCCTATGGCATCATAAATAAACTTATCATAGATACCAGGATTAAAATTTTTACGCCAGACGCGCATTTCGTCTACAAAAAACTCAACAATGACGCTCGAACAAAAAAAAAAGTTAAAAAGGCCAAATAAAGCTCTAATATTACCAAATTGTACTCTCTGAAAATATCATGAAGATGAAAAATATGTTATTCATCAATAATAATACCCCACGACTTTTATATATGTAAGACTCTGATCGACGCCAAGACAAAATTCGCGGAAGCTAGACATAGTGATTCTACATTCCGTCGTCGGAGTCGGTGTCAGCGTCGTTATTATTTCGGTTCAGGTGGTAGTTAACGTGTTTTTACATCAATAACTCTATTATAATTTTGCTGAAAAAAAACTTACAGATGAAAATGGATTTATGTGGTACTGTTACACAACTGTCCTAGGTTAGGTTTTGGAGGGTTAGGCGCCAGCAAACATGTTTAACTCCGCCACATTGTGTATTAGCCTGTCCCAAGGCAGGAGCCTTTGAATCAGTGGTTGTCGTTTGTTGCTGTATATCTTTTTCGTTTTTCGTTTATTGTTTTGTACATAAACCAGGCCGTTAGTTTTCTCGTTTGAGTTGTTTTACATTTGTCATTTTGGTGTCCTTTTATAGCTCACTATGCGGTATGGTTTTTTGTTCATTGTTGAAGGCCATTCGGTGAACTATAGTTGATAACTGCTATATCATATAGTCTCTGGTGGAATGTTGTCCCATTGACAATCACACCACCTTTTCTTTTTTTTGAAATTAGTTTTGTTTTCACTTTTTTTGTATTGAACTATAAGATACAGTCTCAGGTTTAAGTTTTAACTGACAACATTGGCTTTTCAAACCTTAATGGAATTTGACGACACTTAGACAGAAACTTCTTTTTTTTCAAAAGACTCTAGGCATAAACAAATGTTGAAAATATTTCTTTTCATTTACCCGTTTATTACTGATAAATAGATTTATTTTAATTTACCATTTTAATACAGGCTGGGTAAATTGTAGAAATCGAAAACTATGTACTCATTCGTGGATTGTAACTTAGAAATCACGGCCTCTAAGCAAAATTTAGATTTTTTTTTACACTGATAGTAGCAATTAGTGGCAAGGCACATGTTTTCGCGGAACTAATCTCGATTTTTTTTCATTTTCCCTTTCTTTTTTCACTGAATGATCAATGTTTCATTCCATTTGTGTATATGGTTTTGTCATTTGTAGCGCTTAAATCCCGAGTAGATCTATTGCCTGTCGGTCCCAAAAAGTCTCTGCGTATGGGTATTTCTTCTATTCTGTCCAAGACACATCTGTAACTATCACTTGTAGCAGAACTGTGTCCTCCATAGCTGAAGTCATGAATGGCGTCATTGCAACAAGTCGAGAAAATTGGTTTCGATTGGAAAAACCAAAAATTAGACGTCGAATTGGGAGGGCAAAAGGACTTCGATTATTGGATGATGAGAATCGGCCGTCGATTAAAAGTCTTATTTTTTATTAAAAATTTAGATTGATTCGGATTTAAGAAATGAATGTCAATTTGAGACAGGGTTTCGATCGGAGTCTAACATTTACATAAATGACCCAAATAAAATTAGTGCGATGTTTACGGCATTACTTTTACGGTTATTGTTTTCCTCAATCATCTGATTACGTTTTCTTATATCAGCAATATGTATTGTATAAGAGAGGTGAAAGATACCAAAGGGACATAAAATAGCATAAGTGGAAAATAAACTGACCACACCCTGCCTAAAAAAAAAGACAAACATACAAATGACAGTACAAAAAACACAACATAGAAAACTCAAGACTGAAATACAAAATCAGAATTATGTATTTGAAAAGGTGTCAGACGTTATTTACATTTCGACCGAGAGAGTGCTTTCTACAGGTTTTTTTTTAATAAAAGTTAACTGCAACAGTTCTTTAAAAATATTGTAATTTGTTAAATAATCTATGTTCTATGAAAGAAAAAAGAGACGGAAGATACCAAAAGAACATTCAAACATAAAAGTCGACGAAAGACTGTCCACGCCGAAACAAAAGACGAAAAACGACTAAAAGACAAAGAATATAAAAATAAAAAGATGTGGTATGATTGCCAATGAGACAACTCTCCACCAGAGACCAAATGACATAGAAGTTAACAATAATAGGTCACCGTATGGCCTTCAACAATGAGCAAAACCCATACCGCATAGTCAGCTATAATAGGACCCGAAATGACAAATGGAAAACAATTCAAACGAGAAAACTGACGGCCTGATTTATGTAAAAAAAACAATGAACGATAATAAAATATTCAGCAGCAAATGACAACCACTGAATTGCAGGACAACAACGTCCACAAAATACTACATATAAAACTAAATACTAACCAACAAGAATGTTTTTATTACATGTTTTGCATAGGGATAATTTATCACTCATGACGACTGAATATTTAAGCTGGTGGAAGAAAAGTAGTTTCGTGTGCTTAATTACTGAACAGATTCAAACAATTATATGATATCTCCTAACGTTTATGTTATTCTTGAATTTAATTTATACGAATAAAAGGAGATATTAGGAATAGGTAAATGAGACGGCAGCCGAATGAGACACAACTGAGGAAAACATACGCTCTTCAACAATATATAGGTTGTATACACTATGGCAAGATTCAAAGCGTCCCGAGTCATAAAATACCGTGAGAATATTTAAAAGAGTCTAGCAGAGATATGTCACTAACATTAAATTCCAATAATGTCATCGTAATCATTTCAAACATTTTGTTAATTTCTATTTTCAAATTCAGACATTGTATGAATAACTTAAAACAAATGATGGATACACGCGAATTAAAAGAATAAATCAGTTAGATTTTTACCTGAAAAAAATCGCATTTGTCAAACTTTCTCACCACTGTTTTAAACCGTTGACTTTTAAATGTACTGAAATCGGTTCTATAGTTTCTATTTCCTGTGTAATCTTTAGTTCAAATTGAACCTTTGTTAAGGAGAAGACATTATTTGAACTACACCTTAAAGTATTTTTTATTTGTAGCAAAATGACAAAAATATCCGAAACAAAATATCATTCAAATCACATTGTTAATCTAAATGCTTTTCAGGGCTAGAATTCGGTAAATTATATTGAAACATTAGTTATGGAAAAGTCGCTGCTTTGAACATTAGCCAATTCTAAAAAGGAGGAAGAAGATACCAAGGGGATATGCAAAAGTCATGTGTCATAGTTTCTCTTGATGTTGTATCATTTGAATTGTATTGTAGGAATACTTATCTATTTGGTATGCTATTAATATCAATCCAAATATGCCCAATTCTAATGCAATAAGCTTTTTCATCAAAGATTTTAGAATTGAAATAGTTTTTGTTACAAGATTGAATGAAAACAGAATTAAAAGGTTCTGTAGCGGAAACTTCAGTTGGAAAATTTTAAAGAAAGACAATGTTAACAGGTTGCCAAAAAATTAAGATTGTATTAGAAAAAATTAAGAAAATATACACAACATACAAAAGCCCGTCAAGAGTTAAAATAAACGGATTAGTGTCACTGTGAAACATAACGTAATGGACAAGAAAGAATAAAAACGGATAATGTGATTATTGTCGCAATAAAAGTTATAAAAATAAGAAATGAATTAAAACAAGAAATGGACTGATCAGCGTAAAACAACATGACACCTTTAAATGTTTTCTCAATTCTAGAAAAAAGATGACGATTACTTAATCCCAAATAATATGTAAATTTAAGAGGTTTGATAGAATTTTCAGCATGCCTATTGAACTTATAATTAAATTGTCAATACACACAAGTCATAGAACACATTTGAAATAAATAAACTAAAAATCAAAGTGTCCTAAATCAGAAAAACACAGTTTTGTAGTCTTATATTCAAGGTCTCAGATTTAACTAACTATAAAAAGTAAAATAGCAAAAATACCGAAGTAAATTCAAAACGAAAAGTCCTTTATCAAATGGCAAAATCAAAAGATAAAACATATCAAACGCGTTTCGTCTATATAAGACTAATCAGTGGCGCTTTAGTCAAAACGATTAGAAAGCAAAATCAAATATAAAAGAGCATTATTAACCGAAAATTCCGAAAAGTTGGGCCAAAGATGGATAAGGTAATCTATACCAGGGATAGGAAAACCTTATTGTTTTCATTTTTTAAACTTTGTATGAACAGTAAATTTACAAAAAATGAAAAAATAGAAAAAAATTATCAAACAAACAAAATGATAAAATGAACAGAAATTGATAAAGACCACAGTATTAGTGCTTTTTATATATTATGTGATATCTATATTTTTATTACAACTAATCTAAGCTCTTTTATTTTAAGCGAATGATAGAATAACTAAAACTGAATTGATAATAATTTTGATCATGTTGATAGTGTAAGAATGACCATAGCATTTACATAAATTTTCTTCATATAGCTGCATATAATTTTTACATATGTACAATAAATTAGTCATCTTCTGGAATAGTACAAAATATTTGATCTAGATTAACAATAAATCAGTATTTCAACCGATTTTCAGACACATACAATGCTATTGATTCAGTACTTGTTTGATGCTTTGCTTGTTGTAAGTTAAACCGGTTCTTTTTATTTTCAGTAGCTTTCATGTTCCTTTGCAAAACATAATACTGAAATGTCGAAAACAATTATAGAACAATAATGAATTGACTACAAACGACTTGTTTGAATATGGAACTTACTTTGAGAAAAATATCTAAAATTGAGAAAAATTCTATATCAGACATAAGATTTGTGTGTTCAGACATGTCATGTGATATTTAGATTTAATAACTGTGACTTAACTGTAACTGTTTCTCTCCAAACTCAAACAGCTCAAAAGACGAAGTTTTTTTCTCAGAAGTTACAACTAATTTCGCAAGAAGATAAAGGTTAAATTGGACATTTGAGTATCTCCCTTTGAAACTTCATGAACACATTTTAGCTGAATTATTTTGAGGTGAACTGCGTAACTGTAAAGTTTTTTTTCATCATGGATAAATCATACATCCTTGGCTTTCAAATATTTGACTTTGAGCAGTCTTGATGAAATAAATACAGTCTTGAAGAATAAATTCTGCGTACTGACGTTGTTTATCATCTTAATAACGTGTTATAGTATTCTTTTATTTGTCCTTATTAATATTACTTTTACTGTTAAGTCTGTTTTTTGTGATATCCATTTGACGTGACTCTGTACTTATGTATCCCTTCATATTTTGAACGACAAAATTATTTTATTTTATTAATATTACTTTTACTGTTAAGTCTGTTTTTTTGTGATATCCATTTGACGTGACTCTGTACTTTTGTATCCCGTCATACTTTGAACGACAAAATTATTTTATATCTACCTGTATGACGTCATACGCGCGATTCTACGCCAGTACTTAAAATCTTTCAATACTTTATGGGTAGATTTTACATAGATAAATAAAATTGTATAATAAAAAAGCAAAATGAGGATGTTTAATTTGATGTATGCCCTTTGTGTGCTTTTTTCTTACATTTTTTTGTTTTTATAGTGATTAAAATGATAACACAATGTTGACTGAAGAACCCCTATTTTTGACATTTTTACCTATTGTGTCTTTTTTATTTGTTCACGCATCGTTGTCAATATAATGGAATTTATGCGACTGTCATACAAGTGAGAGGTTTAGCTAGCTATAAAACCAGGTTCAATCCACCATTTTCTTCATAAGAAAATGCCTGTACCAAGTCAGGAATATGACAGTTGTTATCAATTCGTTTGATGGGTTTGAGCTTTTGATTTTGCCATTTGATTAGTTACTTTCCTTTTTGAATTTTCCTCGGAGTGCAGTATTTTTGTGATTTTACTTTTTTCGGACGCATGGAATTTATAAAGTGTTGTTTTAATTCTTTTTAAATTTCAGAAATATTAGATAGAATATTACTGTGACGTCATTAATATGTTGCAATTTGACTTTTACCTTTACAATTCTATTTGTTTAGTTTTCGGGGGTTTATCTTAACCACATTTAAAACATCTTTGTATAAGATATCTTGTAGCAAAATATATTCTGGAATATGAGTAGAAAATCATCTGTTAATTTATAGTGAAGAAGTAGTGAGTATCCTTCTTACGCTAGGATTAGTAACATTTTTTCAATAGTCAGAGTTTCACATCATCATTACAGCACTACCTTACCAAGCTCCAGGTGTCACATGTTTTCAAGAAATATAAAAGCAAATGACTTAAAAAGAAAAGAAAAATATCAATTATTTAAAATTTCTTAATATCTCTCTGATTTTCTAATTAATTCTATCTCGCTCTATCTCTTTCTGTTCTTTTTCACATTCTTTTTATAACTAAATATATAAAGAAAAATATTGCTTTTTTTATATTGCACGTTGTTTGCTCTGTCTTCATAAAGGTGTAAATATATATATGTTAGATACAACATGGTAGTAAAACTACCATTCCGATTCAGTAAAGGATAAAAATTTGAATAGGGTCCTTTTGTTGTATTTCTTGTCGTATGTACTTCTACGCAATAAAAATTGTCGGTCTACATTTTTAATTTGACTACGTGAGGAAGCGATTCTTTATCTTGCAATTATATATTTTGGCAAATTACAAAAATATTTAAAAATACACTTTCTTTTACAAAACTTAGTAAAAAGTTGGGGTTTTTTTTAAGCTGAATTCAATGTTTAGTTACAAATGTTTCAGACAAGCACGAAGCATTTACACAAAGAACATTACATAAGTGTCTATATTTTGAATTATAATCAAAATGCATTTTTAGGTATAATTTTATGTAAAACACCAATATGGGAATTTGCATAAATATGTATCTCTGCAACATTCCTAACGTATACAAAAATATTTTGACCAGTTTTTAATATTAGTAAGTAGTTTATCTTCCCATTTTGAAAATTTTACAAGCGAGGGATAAGCATGTTTACGATAAGATTATTATATATGAATTTAATATGTTTGCTGCTAGTAGTTTGCTCAAAACAATATCATGTCGGGTAAAATCATATCGATACGTACCATAATGTTTTCCTGAATACACTGTTTTACCTCAAAAGGTTATTTGATATCAAATTGTAATATCGCATAAAGTTATCTGTCTGAACTCTATGATTATTCTGTCAAATGCTAAAAAAAATGTTTCCTTTAATAGTCAACGATTTAACGAGGTTTTGTACACCAGCAGGTTCCAATCTATTTCAAAATTAGAAATCTGCTGTTTGTACAATTTGAAAATTCAAGATATAAAGAGAGAAAGACATTCCTTTGGATCACGTTTAATATATCGTTAAGATGCGTATAAAGATTGAAAGACTTCATCCCAAAAAGCATTGCAGAGTTTATTACTGACCTCGACTGGTTCGAAACTTTGGAAATAAAAAAAAGATCGTGAACTTAAATATGTTTTCAATGTCACTTTTATAACTCAATAGAGAACCTTTTGAAAGACTAAAAAAAACCATCTTACAACATTCAGTAATTGCACTGTCAGATATATTGATGAGATCCTATCACTCAATAACCCACATTTCAATAAGTGCTTGCATCTCATATATCAAAGGCAATTATGACAAGCGTGATGATTTCAACGTTCCAAGTGTCACCTACCCATTTCTTAACAGTAGTATACCCTCTGTCTCATTGTATGGTATTTGTATATCTCAATAAAGACTTGATGCTCGTGTATGATCACACTATAAGGAGTTCATTAACAGTGATTTCAATCCACTAAAAACTGCTCCAAAAGAGTTATAAGGAAGAGCGAAATCGATGCATGCAAGGCAGGAGACGCTTACCGTGTCGACGCACTCGGTCTCGCTCCTTTTGGATTTCATGCGATTCCATTAGTTTTTGTTTTTTGTTAACTTGATTTGTCATTTCTTAATCGATTAACGAGATTTGAACATCGGTTAAGACTTGCGCTAAATTAGAATACTTTGCCAGTGGCCTATCAAATTAGCCAAAACTCTCCTCACCCGACAAATTTTTAGATAAAGGTTAAAAAACTGTAAATGAACCATTTTTAATCCATTGAATGCTTTGCACAAATGACTAGACTGTGGTTTTCTTGCAGCAGTTTGGTAAAATGTATAATAAGTTGTACAGTATGTTTTTAAGAAACAAATTGCAATCATTATGATGAATATATTGCAATATTTCGGGTGAAACACGCAAAAAGTCCAGTTACCGTGTAGAATAAAGTTCATTCACAAGGGTATATACATCATTTGTCAAACACTTAATTGCCCATAGTGAAGGTTGCATGTAAATAAATTTAACCAACTACCAATTATTTAAAAGATAAAGAGAGACAGGTACTGAAGAGGTATTGACTTGGAAAGGCGCTTTAACTTGTGACAGGACTAAACTTGTTATTTTCAGTACTCAACCTACCACCCCCCAACCCTCCTTTTTTATATCTAAATCAGTATTAACATGTATAAATGGATGGCAAAATTTAAAAGTGAAGATAAAGTTTTGTAAGAATAAACATTTTAAAACGTTTAAGTATATTAACTAAAATAACGCAATACTAAACATATTTTAGAATATAGCAAAGTGCTTAGACCAATGAAATTGTAGGATTTAGTGTTTCTTAATTATGAAGAATGAATGAAATCATGTTCTTAATAAGGGATTCTCCTATTGTTTAGGCCTACTTACTGTTCAAAACAAAAAGTTTCTATAAATGAGTTACAAATGGCCAGAAGCACATTTATCAGCTTCAAAGAATTTGTGTTTAAAACTGACTAAAAGTTGAATTTTGAAACAAACAAAAATCAAAATAAGATGAAGTTTACTGTTGCAGTTACATTGGTACCGTTCACGTTATTATTAGAATATTGATAACTTCAAATTACTAAAAAAATTAATCAATATCAAAGCAATGCAAAAAAAAAACAAGAAAAGAAAGTTTTGAAATTAAATAAAACCTAAATTTTTAACGTATACTCTGTCAAAAAAAAACCAGATTACTGGATCCGCAGTTGGAGAGAATAGTAATTTTCAATATTCTGATGAAATTTGAAAAAAAGGAATTTAGTTTAGCTTTTGAATATATTCTTAACTTTAAGGTGGATAGGGGTCTTCATTAATATTCATAGAATTTTCGATAATTTGTCAAAATGTAGTTTACATCATGCTTTTTTCAAAAATATGATAAAAAGTATGGGTCGGCTTTTTTCACGCTACAGGTTGTGCAAAATTGTCAGATTTTATATAGAGTATGAATGGAAAACACAATTTTGTGTGATAAAAAGAAAACTACACCATAGAATTGTAAGATGAAATATGAGAGGATAGCTCTGATAATATGCTTTTCAGAAAAGAAAAAGAAAAATTGGGTCACCGGACTCGTTTTCTTGCTACATAATAAAATAGGTAAATTCACAACACATTCTATTATAAAGGTTACTTTATCTGAGTTATCTCCCCTTATGTGGCAAAGTTGAAAAAAAATGAATATTCTGTTTTTGTAAAATACAGCCGTAAATATGATAAAACACATAATTTTCTATAGTTACACGAAAAGTCTTACACATGAATTACATAATGCTCCCGAAATTTGCACATTTCATTAAAGATATAGACCGATTGTTATCTGCTATTTCAAAATCCAAAATGGAGGAAGACACCCCAGCCACCTTAAAAGTCACGGTTTTTGGACATTTCCCTGACATAATGATATAGTATTTGATGTAAAGGACTGGGCTTAAAATATTGGCTGTAAAATGAAATTTAGTTGTAACTCAAATTTTGATTTTATTGATTTGAACTGGAAATAAACAAAAAGGTAATTCCTCGCTAAAATATAACATGATTTACTTTCATACTCACAATCAGGAAACATTTCTTACCATTTGATTGTACTGTTGTGTCATCTAATGTCTAAAACACAATCTATTATATTTTCCAAAATTATAAGAAAGTCGTTACATCACTAAAACTAATCCATAAATGAAATGCCTAAAAAGGAAATCCTGCATTAAATACAAACATTGCACTGACAATGAAACGAATTCTGAAATACAACCAATCAAGAGATCATTTCAGCCTTGAGCACTTTACAATATCCTAAGTTTGTAAGAGAATGATAATCCCTTTCTTCATGATAAGTATTCTCTAACGCTCGTACTTAATCATGAAGAAAGGGATTATCATTCGTTTACATATACTCAATCGAGCGTGTCCTTACTTTTCAATAGCCAGTCAGTTCTTATACAAAACATTTGAATTTGTGTTTAAAATGCATGAATATATGAATGCAAAACTTAATTTTATACGTAGTTATTTAGACATAAGTTTAAATATTTGGATATGTGTTACATTTCAATATATCGTAAAATCATAAAATACACACACTGAATGAATTTTCAATGATATATAATTCACTGGTGTTGTTCTTCTTATAAGTAAGAAAATTACAGCTAATATATATTTATATAGATTGCGCCCTCAACCGAGACACCTACATTAAGGAGCAACAGCTATACGATTATTTTCTACGATTTTCATATATATCATTTTACTTTGTACTTTAGTAACTTCATGTCTTCTGTTCATGACATCTTCCGCCATTCATATCGAAAGTCTCGAAGCAAACAATATGACAGTGGCTATTTATAGGATGTCTGAAATAGTGTTCGACATTTTCATTTCATTCTACAGCCTTGTTGTATCAAAATGGGAAATGACCGAGTTTGCAACAGCTACAACGTTAATAGCTTGTTTTGATATTATTCTCGAACATTTTTCTGTGTTTCAAAAATTGTTCTGATGTTTGGAATTCCGATCCTTAAAAATAAGGATATGATGTGAAAATAAGAATATTGCATCATTATTATAAAGAAAATGTTGGGTTTTTTAAATATTTTTATCAATCTTGGAAGTTTGTAATGTTACAACATTTAAACTAGATTAATTAGTTTTATCTGAACGAAATGATTGAAAATATATACATGCATTGGTTCAATAATTTCGATAACATTTTTATTACTAGAAACTCGTTTCATATGTTTTTAATATTGCAAAATATGACAAACGTAATAGTATGAGTATTCTAGGACAAAACTTTTTCTGAGTTTTGAATTTCATATTAGTTTATAAATTTGACCCCCAAAATGAATGATCATTATTCGTTTGGTTTTAATATACACGCAAAATCTGAAAATTATCATTATCATATTGTAAGTGTTTCAATTGCTTTATTCCCTACTTGAAACATTTTTGTCTTCAAATTTCCAGTTCACAAAAGTGTGTCATTGTGATACAATAAAATTAACTCTCTTGACAAATTTGACCTTAAACAGAATTGGCCGTTTTATTTCGGACCTCTTATATTATTATACGAATTTACTAGAAATCATACAAAACCATCTTCAAACCTAAAAGAAAATACATCTTAAAGAGTTCCTTAATTTCACTTTCTGACATATTGATTATGCCTCGTCACTAAATAACCTACATTTCAATTAGCGCTTGCAACTCATATATCCAAGTGAGCTTGAGATGAAGGATATTACCGAGCTCAAAGGTTTGCTTCAAATCTTGATCTTTTCCTCGATATTGACGCAGATAGACTGCTTAAAAAATAGAATCCATAACAAACGTCAACTTCTGAAATCTAAGCAGTAACATACCATATGCTCAATTGTATGGCGATAACATGTTTCAATTGAAACCCTACGCTCGTGCATGTTCACACGGACTTCATTAACAGTAGTCTGATCCTTACACAAAAACCGCTCCAACAGAGTTTTGAGGAAGAACTACTGAAATTGACACTTCAGGGCTTTCAATGCCATCATCACACATTGCTTGACCAATACGAAATGTCTGTGTCTCAACTCACTAGCGACATGTTTTGCTTTAATCTTTCATTTTACCGATTGTGTCCTGTTTCCGATGGTGACATTTTGACTGAGTGTGGATTCGCATGCATAGCGGAGGACGCTTACCATGTCCACACACCATGTCATGCATCTTTTGAGTACATGCGATTCCCTCAGTTTTGGGGTTTTTTACCTTATTTTGTCACCTTAATCGATTTTATGAGATTTGAATATCGGTAAAATACTACTGCAAACTCTATAATAACAAACATTTTACATTTTAATACTCCAAACTTTTGGATACAGAACATCAAGAGGTTTAGATATAGTCCTCAGCGATTGAAAATATCTATGTATCACAGGAAATAGATTTTGATCTGAAACGACATTTGTTTTAATCTTAATGATTTTTATAGATTGATCAATCAGTCAGTCAAGTTCATTCAATTTACAGACGTATCTACTGCAGTTAATTCATCGCTGTTCAGACACTTCGTGTGCAGTTAATTTATAACTGTTCAGACAATTATTTTGCAATGAATAGTTCAGTCTACTTTCAGAACGTTAATAAGCAGTAATTTACCTGTGTAATAGTAATAGATACTGAATTGTCGGTTATTTTGAAACTGCTAGATTGAATTTAACAAAAATATTTGAAAAACATAATTTTAATCTTAGAACTTTAGTTCAAATTGCTTTTCAGACTAAATTCATAAACTTTAGTGTGTATAAAAAATTTTGATCGACATCAACACCAGATCCTTTAAGAATCTCGATTAGCTAAAAACAAGATAATCACTATTAAGGCTTTATCTTGGAACATCAGTTTAACTTGTGGTTGGCTTACGCTCGCTTTTTGTAAAATAATCAGTGCTATAACAAAAAAGAGCAAGTAAACTAAAAGTTAAAAAATATGTCTTATAACAATACAGCTATTCATAACGCATATCCCGTAATGACATTTTTTAGTTCACACATTTAAACATATCTTGTACTAACATCAGATCTCTTTATTAAAAGTTTATAAACCAGTTCATTCTCAGACAAAACATTTTAAATCTATCTTTTATGTGTATGTAATGTACCGTTTTTAATGTAAGTACTAATAAAGAAACTTATTAACGACAAGAATTTGTACCAAGAACTATAAATAATTGTGCAAGGTGAACCTTTGTATATAATATGGATATAAATGAAATTACGTTATCTTTGTTTTAGTCATTTTCGTGCATGGTTTAGTTCGGAATGGTTTGTGATGCAGGATTTTACCTTGATATTGTATCAACTTTTCTTCTTAATATGTATGAAATCTGTCATAGTTCAAAAGTCGATGTTTCGGATGAGGAGAAAAGGAAAAGACGTCACAAGATTGAAACTAAACTTCTATTTGTTCGAATAGCAGTTGGATTTACAGCTAATATTGTTGGATTTATATTGGTTTGCGCCCTTAACCGAGACACTTACATTTCGGGATCTACAGCAACAGGATTATTCTCTACGATTATTGTATATACCATCTTACTCTATACTTTAGTAACTTTACTTCTCCTATGGAGTATATATCATGAACATGATGGATTTTCACTAACCAGACAAAAAAACAACTTAATGACTGCTTACAGGGTTTTTGAAATTGTGTTTGACATTTTATTTTATTCTATAGCCTAGTTGTTTCAAAATGGGAAATGACCGACTTTACAACAGCTACAACGGTAATTGCTTGCTTTGATATTATTCTCAACACATCTCTGTGTTACAAACATTGCTATTGTTCTGACGACGATGACTAAAAAACGATCTGGTAAGAAAAACAACATATTGCATCATTGTTAAAACCAGCCTTTTCCCAAATATATTTTCATCTTTCGAAAAACCTCATTGAATGGCGTTCTCTCAGCGAAATGGCGATCGCGATTCCTAAGATAATTCGATTCAATAGGCAATGGAACAAGAGCATAGAAATGTTTGACTCTCCTGACATATTTTTACTTTTTAAAAACGTTACTATAAATTGCTATATATATTATAATAACCATAAAGAGGTAACAAGACAATAAATGAAATAATGTGATTACATCTGTTTGACTCACAACTTGGTATCAATCGGTTGATAAATCTACATGAAAGAAAATCACCAAGACGTGAAAGATCAACTAGTATGATGAGGGTAAAATTATATTTGGATTAATTCAGTCCCGGTTGTTTGTTTATCGAAATTTATCAGTCTACTGTAAAACAAAGTGAAGTGGTTTTTATTACATAATAAACAGTTCTGATCTTTTTAGTGTTTGGAAATTACACAGACATTTCGTAGTATAGTGCAGTCAATTCTTGAAAAACCGTATTCATCATCTTATTCGTCCTTTCAAGATAGCATATACCTAACATCATTGGCAAAATGTATACCTCCACATAGAATTCCATCTGTTATTGTGTTAGGAAAGTGTTTCGCATGCTAGATATCATGTAAAGTTGATCTCAAGATTTATAGAACATATTTGGATCTATTTGCACCAATGTATAACACTCCCGGAGACAAAATTTCTAAATGACAATATGTCTTTTAAAACCTATATAAAACTTTTTTTTTTTTCAGTAAAGGAGTTAGGTATTTTCAATGAATGATGTTCTTTTAGTTCTTAACATTATTTACCGTAGAGTATACAAAATTTTTTTTTTGTTTAAACAAGGTTGTTATGAATAAATTAAAATATCACATTTAGAAGAAGAACATCTCAAACCAGTCGATTAGTCATATCATATTTTTTATGAAATGTACCATTATCTTAGATATATATCGTAGAATGTACTCAAGGTTGAAGTAGATTGATTGTTAGGAAGACTAACTTGATGGATTGACACTTGTCTATGGACACTTGTCTATTGTTGGAAATATTGTTTTTTTCTGTTTTCTTGTGTTTATGGTTGCAGTTTCATTGACGTATAACTCAAATTTATGTTTAGTCATAACTCTTTGTCGGGTAGTTAAATCATAAAAAAAGGGTAAAACAGATACATAGAGAAAACAAATAGGACTAGTTTGGTTCAATATTTTCCAAACATTACGATAGATGAAAGGTTTAAGGATAACGCCCCTAAATTGTGTGGTATTTCGGCACACCAAAAAAACGGTAATTATAGACATTTTAAACGTTTGAATAACTCTATTGAACAAAAAGAAATCAATTTTAACCTTTCTAAAAATGTATCACAAATTAAAGTCAGCTTTTGCTTTTGTGTTGTTGTTCATTATTTTTTTTCTAAATATTTTTTTCCCTTTCAGATCCTTTAATTAGGATTTAGTCTCATTTTTTTAGTGATATGATACAAAATGGGACCTAACAGAGAATAAATTCCGTTCTGAGGGTCACGAATAATGGAATGTGAAACGAAAATGTAACATAAAATAGTTAAACTAATTAATAGTTCATTAGACAAAGGAAGTTATATTCGAATCTCCTTGATTAGACTGACGAGCAATACCGTTAATTCTGACTGAATATGTTGACTTTCTCTTGTGAATTAAATTATATCTGTCAGGTACAAGTAAATTAATACTCTTGACCTCATCATCACCTAATAAAGGCAACAGTAGTATACTGCTGTTCAATAGTCATAATTCGATTAAGCAAAAACAAATCCGGGTAACAAACTAAAACCGAGGGAAACACATCAACTATGAGAGGAAAACAACGGAACAACAGAAACACTGAACTGCAACAAAAACAAACGCCAAAATAATAGAAACGAACTGTAGATAACAACTGCCATATTCCTGATTTGGTACAGGACATTTGAAGAACAAATGGTGGGTTGAACCTGGTTTTATGGCTAGCCAAACCTCCCGCTTATATAGCAATGTTAAAAATACCGCTAAAATGACAACACTACGTGACAAGAATACAGTACAAACAAACGCAAGAACACTCAGCACAGAGAAATACATAAATAAATAATATAATAGTATTACAACATGTAAACCGCAGAATAACAACGGACACCTCCCATGAATTTACGACAGCATACCAGGACACCACAAACGAAATATAGACTGCGCGTCACATGAATGGATCAACGTCACAAAAAGTGACGTATTTTTGTGACGTTTATATTACTAGTATCACAGGTAAATTTCCAAAAATAAAATAGATTTGTATTATAGACACGTACAAGAATATTAAATTAGGATTGAGTTTGCAATGGTGTTATTTTATGTATTTTCTAACCATGACAAGAATATTAAAATGAAATTGTGTTTGTAATGGTGTTATTATTTGTATTTTCTTACCATGTCGGTTTTTCTTCTAAATCAAAACTGTGTATAAACAAAAAATCCTATGCATATAGTTGCTTTAAAATTAAAATCATATAAATGAAGTAGCTCATTTTTTATCTTAACTTTTACATGCATATAGAAAATAAAAATAAAATAACTGTATCATAAGGCAAGATCATGTAAGACCAAACAGTGAACACACATGAAAACAAACAATATAAAGAAACAAAAACCCTGTAGACGAACCACGAGTAACTCGACTATACTGACAAATAAGACTTATGTGAAATGTACCAAAATACAGAATTAAAACCACAAACGAAATAAACAGACAACAACTCAGCACAATATGACACACCGGACCCACACGTATTAGAAGGTAACAACAAAAAAACGCGAAAGCGGGATATATAAATACCGAAACACGTCGTCTCCAACAGCGAACATAAGACATAACAAAATATCCAACAAGACTACAAAAGAAACATCATAGCTAAATACATGAATGTTGGATATATAAATACCGAGACACGTCGTATAGCAATGCGAATTCACACTCGGCAAAACAGTCATATTCGGGAATAGGTCACGTTCGGTACTAAGCATATCAGACGACGTAGATGGTAAACCACAATCTAAGACGTGGTAAAAATGTCGTTAGTTAGTTTAGACACAGACACATCGTATAGATCAACCAATTCGTGATGGTGTTCATAAATCAAGGCAACAGTAGTATACCGCTGTTCAATAGTCATAAATCGATTTAACTGAAACAAATCCGGGTCACTAACCAAAACTGAGGGAAACACATCAACTATAAGAGGAAAACAACGGAACAACATAAACACTGAACTGCTACAAAAACAAACGCCAACATACATAGAAACGAACTATTTGATAACAACTGTCATATTCCTGACTTGGTACAGGACATTTTGAGAAACAATGGTGGGTTGAACCTGCTTTTATGGCTAGCCAAACCTCCCGCTTATATGGCAATGTTAAAAATACCGCTAAAATGACAACATTACGTGACAGGAATACATTACAACTAAACTCAAGAACACTCAGGACAGAGACATACATAAATAAATAATATATTAGTACATTACAACATGTAAACCACAGAATAACAACGGACACCTCCCATTTACACCACAATAGAATTATGAACTTTACGTCACACGAATGTATCAACGCCACAAAAAGTGACGTCACAGGTAAATTTCTAAACAAAGGCAACAGTAGTGTACCGCTGTTCAAAAGTCATAAATCGATTGAGAGAAAACAAATCAGGGATACAAACTAAAACCGAGGGAAAAACATCAACTATAAGAGGAAAACAACGGAACAACATGTACAGAAACACTGAAGTGCAACAAAATCAAACGCCAACATACATAGAAACGAACTATTTGATAACAACTGCCATATTCCTGACTTGTTACAGGACATTTTAAGAAAAAATGGTGGGTTGAACCTGGTTTTATGGCTAGCCAAACCTCCCGCTTATATGGCAATGTTAAAAATATCGCTAAAATGACAACACTACGTGACAGAAATACAGCACAAACAAACGCAAGAACACTAAGCACAGAGAAACGCACAAATAAATAATATAATAGTCGTTACAACATGTAAACCGCAGAATAACAACGAACATCTTCCATTAACGACATCACAGGACATCACAAACAGTGACGTATTTTTGTAACGTATATATAATCTTGAAATTCATACAATTATTCTCACAATACTAGTCCAAACAATTATCATGACTGTGACGGTATTGAAAGGCTATTTCAAATAAATGCTGTGACGACGTCATAATTATTTGGACTAACACAATACATTATCCATGGAAAATGGAAATTAACTCGACTATACTGACAAATAAGACATATGTGAAATGTACCGAAAATACAGAATTCAAACCACAAACGATAAGACATAACACAATTTCCAACGGAACCACAACAGAAACATCATAAATAAATACATGAATGTTGGATGTATAAATACCTAGACACGTCGTATAGCAATGCAAATTCACACTCGGCAAAACAGTCATATTCGGGAATAGGTCACGTTCGGTACTTAGAAAACAGACTAAAAATAGAATGTAAAATAGGGATTGAGTTTGTTATGGTGTTATTTTATGTATTTTCTAACCATTACAAGAATATTAATATAGAATTATGTTAGTAATGGTGTTATTATTTGTATTTTCTAACCATGTCGGTTTTTCTTCTAAATCAAAACTATAAAAACAAATAAATCCTGTGCATATAGTAGCTTTAAACTAAAATCATATAAATGAACTAGCTGATTAATTATCTTAACTTTTTCATACATGTAGAAAATAAAAATAGAATTCAAACCACAAACGATAAGACATAAAACATTATCCAACCAGAATTATAAACGAAACATCATAACTAAATACATGATTGTTGGATGTATAAATACCGAGACACGTCGTATAGCAATGCGAATTCACACTCAGGAAAACAGTCATATTCGGGAATAGGTCACGTTCGGTACTTAGCAGACCAGACGACGTAGATGGTTAACCACAATCTAAGCCGTGGTAAAATGTCGTTAGTTAGTTTAGACACAAAATTAAAATTAATCTTTCCTCCTCATAACTCCGTTGGAGCAGTTTCTGCGTAAGGAGCACACTCCTGTATATGAAGTCCGTATAGTGTGAACATGCACGAGCATAAAGTATCAATTGAGATATGTAAACACCATACGACGGGGCAGAGGGTATGTTACTGCTGAGAAATGGGAAATTGATAATTGATAATTGGGAAGTTGAAATCATCCCATTTGTCATAGATTTTAGTCTGAAGTCGTCCATCTGTGTCAATATTGAGGAAAAGATCAAGGTATGAAGCAGTCCTTCTAGTATCAGTAGTATCCTTAATTTCAAGTTCACTGGGATAAATGAGATGCAAGTACTGACCGAAATATGGGTTATTCAGTGATAGGATGTGATCAATATATCTAAAAGTAAAATTAAAGAATTTCGCAAGGTGCTTTTTCTTTTTGTCTTTTAGAAGGTTCTGAATGAATTCTGCTTCATACGAGTACAAAAACAAATCGGCCGGTAGGGGTGCACAATAAGTACCCATTGGAATACCGATTGTCTGTTGAAATATCAATCCTCCAAACTCAACAAATATATTGTCGATCAAAAATACACAGCGAAAGTAACCCATAAATTGGATGTTTTAATGTTACCATCATCCCAGGGTTACACTTACAATGTTGACGTTCTACACTTGTGTGTTGGTTATTTTGTTGTACTTTTTAAAGTGTCGTTTTAGACCTATACTTTCTAAATTGTAACATGTGATAGTTTTACAAATTACTTTTAACAAATAAATATCTAATAATTACAGTGATAGAGCATCATCATTATATCTGAAAAATCAAATGAAAGAACGATGTTTTTTTGTGTCTTTGAGAATATTCTGTATTAATTTCCGTTACATGAATACAAAAAAACGAGTCTGAAACTTCAATCCACGAAACTCATATGTATGAACAAAAATTTCAGCATTTTGATTAAATCATCTTCGTCGTATTTGTTATTGGAATTGGTGTGGTTTTTAACAAAGTAAGATTTTTGATCACCTAAAAATTATTTGAATCTACGATTCCCCAGTTGAAGTAAAAGCTCTGTTTATTGAGACGATGTAGTCGATCTTTCAATTTAGCATAGGGAATAGTAGTATAAAGAATAGAAAAACCAGGTTTTTATAATACTGCAAAATTGTAAAGATTATGATTTAAGATTTAGGAGTAAATCTTATGGTAAAATCTCTATAACATGCTTAATAAGTATGTAACTAACCTGTTTGTTGATATAAAATGGCAAGGTGTCTTTAAGGTATATCTCAAGAATTTCTCTATACGTCTTGTTCCACTGGCTGCTGCGAATGGAATGGCTGACCAGGGTCCGCAGGCAAATCACGTGACTTCTTTTCCCGCCACAGAAGCTGGGGAAGCACCATCTATAAATAGCTTACATAATCCCCAGATTAGTGCTCAATTTCACCACATTCCTCCCCACTTTGAAAAAAAGGAAACCGCTATAAATGAGCGGTGAAATATATTCTTAAACCTATCGGCATCTCTCTGCGCGATTTAATTCCCAAAAATCTAGGTTGAATACCTAACCCAAACTTTTAGTCCTCAGCAAAGCCAAATGCTGAAGTTCCCATAACCAGAACTCAAATCCTAACATAATAAACACGTGTACTTAACATGACAGTGAATAACACTAAACAAGGTTTATAAAATGATCATTATGCGACTTACGCACTACTATCAGACTGTCCAGCGACTTACGCAATTACAAGTCCTTAAGATCTCAGCTATCTGGTGACATACACGAGTAGCCATATAAGTAAATAAGTACAATTCAAGTGTCCATCATATTCACAAGTTCTGTCCGAACAGAGACTTACTCTGCCATCGCGGCTTACTTATGTCAAAGGGGTCAAAAATAGTAAATAACATATAAGGGCAATAATTCCCATAAAGTTTCCCTGGAGATAATTTCAATATCACGTCCCAACCCTGGGGTTAACAGCCATCCAATGAAGCAACTCAATTAAAATAATTAACTTAATACGAATTACTATTCCTTAGCATATTCGCACGGATACATACATGTCTCTGTTGCATCACTGTCTCATTATGCACAATCTAAATTCTTCTGCTGTACATAATTTCCTATATATATATATATATATATATATATGTGACAGGCACATCCCGCGCTAACGGGGGTACATAAATTATGGTTCCCAACGGTATATCACTATAAACAGTTCTTGGATTTGTTATTTACAAAAGTCCCTCTAGTAAATCCAAGGCATTTTTCCAGGAACATTCCGCTAACTGCTGTTCCAAATATCAAAAGAAATATATACAGATGACTCATTAGTCAATAATCACACGAACCATGAATTTATGCTATATTCCAGAATTCTGGAGAACTATGTCCTCGTCCACACAAGCTCCTTTTATACCCATTTACACGGGAAATCACAGTTCAACAGTTCTCATTATAAAGTAAAATCACAAAAATGCTGAACTCCGAGGAAAATTCAAAAAGGAAAGTCCACAATAATCACAGTTCTGTGTATGACAGGTTACTGGGGGTAAGCAGTCACCCAGTCATCCCTATCACACACCCAAAATTCAGTGAAGTGCGGGAGAGACATTAAAAAAGAATTTTCCCGAACCTCCAGAGTCTCCCAATAAATATAGACCGGGTTGTACCGGAAGTGTCTTCTGGTGGCCAACTCGAGCTCTTTCAGTGAACTCACTACTACCCCCACCTTACGGTGGGTAAGACAATTCTTAATTACAAATTGCCTTACTGTTGGCAATTCCGTTACTGCCCCCGCATCCACCACAGGCAACACAGGCACAGTCTCCTTCTCCAAGTTGTTGTTGGAGTCCTCTGGGGTTTCCACCATCACATTCAGAACTAGCCCTTCCTCCTCTTCATCTACTTCCTCAGACCCTGCAGGAATGCACGGGACGACCATGGTGACTGGTTCCACCTCCAGTGTCCTTAACTGGGTGCACTGATTACCAGTCAGGAATGGGAGCAAACTCGCCCCCACCCTCCAATAGGTGATCAGAGCTGCACTATTGACGGGGTGCAGGTAAAACCTAGGTGGATTGCTCCATCTAGCCATGTCACACATCCGTCTTAGTGACGGATAAGCCTCCTTACTGAATTCACACAGAGACGGCAGCCTGACCGACTTTTGAATAAAGCCACGAAGCTGGGACAACGTGCGGTTGGGGCCCACAATCCATTTAGCCAGCTGTCTTGCCACATCCCTTTGTTTCAGATGGAACTCATCTGTCCTTCGTTCCCCAGGGGTAAAGTCGAACAAAGGCGACAGGTGAACCTTGGCAATGTGCTTACGGAGTTTCCGGTCTACTTTCCCGCACCCTTTAACTGGGCACGGGGTATCTCTTTGTACCAGTACCCCTTTAACACTATGGGTCTTCCTCCTCACAGCTACTGGCTTCTGCTCCTCTCCCTCGACATCATCAAATTGGCCCGGTTCCGGGAAAGTTACAACTACTGGCTGCTGAACTACTGGCTGCTGTACTTGAAGGAGTTTCATCGCTTTACTATCTTCAGCGTGGCGTAACAGGCCACCTCGCCCACGCCCACGGCCTTTCTTCTCCTGTTGCCAGGACTTCTCCACTGGTTTATCTTTTTCCTGTTTCCAGGACCTCTTTATCTCCTCCTCACTGGAGTATTCTGCCATATTACTACAAAATAAAGAAAAGTTATAAGTTCACATGTCAACTGCACAATGACTACACAAATAACCTTCTTAATTCTTAATATTCCACCTCCCATTCCCTATCGGCTCACTTTACTGCAGTGTGGACACACATATGTGTCTAATTCATCAGCCTCTACTTCTGTTAAATTGACACATGTCAAGTGAAACCAGTCTTTGCAATTATCACACTGGACCATTGTATCTCCAGTGTCTGAGCCTTGACAAACACAATATTTTTTAACTTTACTGGACTTACCAGTTGAGGATTGCAAAATATCTTCACCCTGTAATACGCGGTTTTTACAATCGCGGAGCCAAGCAGGAATACTACGATCACGACACGCTTTTGGTCTATCATGATTTGTGGTAAAAACTACACGCTGAAGTTTGACTCGATATATGTAAGCGGTAAGCTTTTTAATAATAATTCCCGGACCTTTCCAGGGAGGACTCAGTTTCTTGTGTTTGCCCTTAATTTGTGTTGTATCGAATACAAAAACCAGATCTCCTTCTTTATATTGGTTTTTCTTGTACCCTCAAATCGTAATCTCTTTACGAGCATCAGAAGTCTTCAAGTTTTTCCTGGCCAGATCATGTGACATTCGGATAGCTTTCTCTATCCGACTACATATTCATCACTTCCAGAGTATGCTGCCTCTTTTCCTGAAATGAACATTAAATCAGCAGGCTGATTAGTTTCGCGCCCTAGCATAAGTCTATTGGGTGTGAAACCAGTACTCCTGTTTACACAGGAACGCATAGCTCCTGCTAACTGTGGCATATATATGTCCCAGTTATCTTGTGACGAACTCACAAAACATCTAACCAAATTCATCTAGCTACTATTCTGGCGCTCCACTTCTCCATTAGCAGATGGTCGATAAGGTGTTGTTCTTGCTTTATGTATCTGCAGCAACTCACACACTGATTTAAACAGTGAACTTTCAAAATTTCAAAAGGGTAACCAAAACGGGCAAAAAATTCGTTTATCGCTGCCTGAGCGGTCACTTCCGCTGTCTGAGACGGGAGTGAAATACATTCCGTCCATTTTGTAAACTGGTCAACCATCATGAGCACATACTCATTACCCGACTTAGATTTGGGAAAGGGTCCCATAAAGTGGACACGTTCCATTGGTGCTCCTGCATGGTAGTTTGTCAGCGGACATCTTGCTGATCTGTTAGGTTTTATTCTTACTACAAATGTCACATGTCAACACAAAAAAGCGAATTTCTTTTGACATATTATACCAGTAAAATTGAAATTTCACTTTAGCCAGGGTTCTCTCTGTACCTTGGTGTCCTCCAGCTGGTAAATCATGACAAAGCTTCAAAACTGTCTCTCGTAAAGTGATTGGGACTACCAAACGCTTGTTCATGCCCTCTTTCTTAGGAATATTTCTAAGTAACCCGTTATCATCTAGAACAAACATTTTCCGGTTAATCCAGTAGCTTTTCTCCGTTGGTGAGGCTAGAAACAGTTGATTACTGGTAGGTTCTTTTTCATTAGTTAACCAATCCAGTATAAACTGGAGTTCTGGATCTGAGCGTTGCTCTTGTTTAATCTGATCAGAATTAAAACCACTTAGACTTATACCATCATCCTGTGTTATCTCTTTTATAAACAATTACTCATCAACGTTGACTGTGATCTGTTGAATAGTCTGTGTCATATACAACTCTAATCCTGTTGTAAATAAATCGCAATCGGCACTTTCATGATAATCTTCTGTATTTGCTCCTTTAACGGACCCAATTTCCGTTAGCTCAACTGCGGACTTTGCTCTATCAACGGACTCAGTTTCCGTTATCCCAAAATTTGATATTCCAAATAAACACAATAGTGCAATTGACGGATTATTTAAAGGTTCCTGACACGTTTTCTCACGTCTTTTTCTTAGTTTCGACAGTGACACTGCTTCGTCAACTTCATGTAGAAATTTATCCCCAAGTTTTGTGCATTCTTTCACAGTAAAGGCAACTTTTGCATGGCATACAGCTGGGACAGAACTGAACTTGGTGTGGTATTCTGGATAAGGCGTCAGCATTCTCATGATTCTTACTAGGGCGGTGTTGAATTTTCATGCCATACTGACTTAACTCCTCCATCCAGCGTGCAAGCTGTCCCTGGGGATCTTTAAATCCCAATAACCAGGTTAGACTACTGTGGTCAGTCCTAACTATGAATGACCGGCCTAATAAATAATGCCTAAATTGGCGGGTAAACCTCACTACAGCCAATAATTCTTTGCGAGTAGTGCAATAATTGCGCTGCTCCGGAGTTAGCACATAACTACCATAGGCTATTACCTTCTCCAATACATCTTGAACCTGAATCAACTCTGCTCCGATGGCATTGGCTGAAGCATCTGTGTCCAATATAAATAAGTCCTTTTTGTTGGGCAATGACAAAACAGGTGCATGGATCAATTTCTCCTTCAACGAATGGAAAGCTGCTTCCTGCGCATTTGTCCATTTAAACAGTTTTTTCCCTGTCAAGGCATAAAGTGGTGCTGAAATTTTAGCATAACTGGGTATAAAGTTTCTGTGATAATTCACAAATCCCTAAAATTTTTCAACATCACGGGTGCACGTGGGTGTTGACACTGGTTCATGTTCTCCCCTAAAAGTTCTCCCCAAAAATTCCACGGCTTCCTTAAATAGCTCACACTTCTTGGGTTTCAGTCTCAATTGATATTGTTTAAATCTCTCAAAAAACATCTCTGAGATTCTGTATATAATTGTCAAAATTAGTCCCTAATACAAGAATGTCGTCAAGGAATGCTAAAACCGTCTTCCAATTTAGACCCATTAAGACTAAATTCATGACCCTATCATAAGTTCCGGGAGCATTGCAAAGACCAAAACTCATATTTACACATTCAAAGAGACCATACTTCGTGATAAAGGCTGTTTTATGTCTGTCTTCTGGTGCTAAGCTAATTTGCCAATAGGCACTATTAGCATCAAGTTTAGAGTAAAGGGTGTTCTCTGACAGAGTATCCATACACTCTTCGATCAATGGAATAGGGTAAATTGATTTTTTACTCACATCGTTAAGTTTCCGATTATCTAAACAGTACCGGACTCCACCGTCACGTTTCCGGATCAAGACCGGAGCTGAACACCATTCTGAAGTGGATGGTGTAATTACTCCAGCTTGTAACATTTTCTTTAAATGGGACTCTTCCTCGTCTACAAAACATTGAGGAGTTCGACGCATTCTCTGCTTTACTGGCTTGGCGTCACCTGTATCTATAGTGTGTTCCATAGCAGTAAAATTCCCGAGATCAAAATCATCTTTAGCAAACACGTCACTGTATTCATACAAAAGCTTTTTTAAGGCTATTTGCTGTTCACTTTTAAGTCCTGTTGATGACCTTGAAAATAATTCTTGCATATGGCTGGGTAACTGGATATTCTCCTCTAAAAGTGTAATATCTCCTTTCACATTACCAACAGATGGTCCAGCTTCATCATCAATAGGTAGAGTCTTGACCATGTCCACAAGTTCAATATGACCTAATTCTTGACCTTCCTGTAACACAATGTACTTATCCGTGACGTTTAAGAGACACAGTTGTGGTTTTTGGTTTTTTCCACAGAATACTCTGGGCTGGAGGAAAGGTTGCGACTTTGAGGGTTCCACCATGAAATCATGTTTTTGGAATGCTGCCTCCCTGTTAGTCTCATAACAGAATTTGGTGGGACTATTGTACGGTTGGCTACGGAAACCTTATTAACAACTGTCACTTCTGGAATCTTCTCTGTGATGTCAAAGTGCAATGAATTCCCTTTAAGATGCAAAGTTTTCTTTCCCATATTTATGGAAACATTGTATTTCTAAAGGAAATCAAGTCCTATTAACATTTCACAATCTATTGGTGCCACATGTAGACTGTGTGTAAATGACATGTTCCGGATGTAACATTCTAACGGATGGATAATACGACATTTTATTTTCATATCCCTACCCGCTGCGTACAAAGTTGTCTCCTTCATGGTTTATGGCTTGAATTCAAGCATATCAAAAATTCTATCATACAAAATGGTCACTTGTGCCCCTATGTCGACAATGGCATTCACATGCTTTCCCTGAATCTGTATGTTTAATTTCAGCATTCTTGCACTACCCAGTTGATTGACAGAAGCTGTAGCATCAACCTTGTCACCGGGATAGACTACGTCGTCTTTAAAAGATGTTTGTTTTTTTCTGTGTCTTTTTATCAAGGCTTGGTGGGGGTTCCGGACAATCTCTAACCATATGGCCCCTCTGGTCACAGCGGTAGCATTTACCTGGAAACTTCTTATTATATCCTCTGTTTCCAGATTGGTTTCTTCTATTCCCACTTGCTCTAGGGGACTGCGACCCACTATTTCTTCGCTGCTGGGTGTCCCGGCTGCACTGGGGAGAATTATCTGACTTATACCCCATATAGGTAGTCAATGTCTTTAAACTGGTTAAAATGTCACTTATCTGGTTCTCTAGGAAGGTGATTCTGTCTGTATCAGCTGGTTCACTGGCAGTTAGTATTTCAACTGGTTCCCTTTCTGATATGTCAATAAGGTTGGCTGCTTGTTTATTATGCTGAAACCATTTAATCGTATCTGCTGCTGCCTCCATGGAGATAGGTCTGGCGTTACATGCATGCTGTCCTGCATCTCTATCTGTACAACCCTGGCAAAACCTTAATATTGCCTGTTTTATCATGTACTCATCCGGCAACTGCCGGAAAGCCTTTGTAGCTAAAAACATAATTGTATCAGCCCAATCCTTCAACGACTCACGTTGTTCTTGTCGGCTGTTTTGAAACTGTAACATAGAAGTTTCAGGCAGATCAGTTCGCCAAATCTCCGCTCTAATTTCTTAGTCAAATCTGTATAAGTAATATTTGCATCTCCTTCCAAAAGAAGTGTGTAATATTCACTTGCTTTTCCGTCAAGGCACCAACATAACTGCTGTTGTTTCTCCAGCTCCGTCTAATCGGATGCTTCAGCTAGACCCTTAAATTTGGTATGGAACGCTTTCCAATTTGTGCTACCTGTATACTTGAGTGTCTTGACTGTCGAGAAAAAAAATTTCTGTACTGATTTTGGCTTTTCAATCTCAACCCCAACAGCTGTTTCATATGTTCTTTTGTTAGATTCTGGTTTAGTTGATTTATTAGCTTCTGATTTATTTGACTGGTGTTGCTATATCTCAGGTGAGGATTCGAGCCTATGACGACAACGGTTCAATTCAGATGATGAGCCACGCCTATGACGACTAGGTTTATGTGTATCCTCTCGGGTCGATAATGGTTGTCTAGACGAACGGCTATGTCTCTCACGTTTAGATCTTCTATGTTTACGCGAGCGTCAATAACCTGACGACATATCTGAATAACTGTCGGTATAGGACGAATCGGAGTCACAAGTGGGTATGACGGTGGTCTTAATAGGTGCCCACTTGGGAACAGACTGCGAATTCGGGTCGGAATACGCAGACTTAGTCACGGTTGAATGAACTATCGGCTGCGTGACTACAGGCTGATATGATGAATAACTTGGATACACATTATGTATTGAGGGTTGGGCATGATACACAATTTGATTAGTCGGAACTTGGTGATAAGTTTGCTGACTAATTTGACTAGTCGGAACTTGGTGATAAGTTTGCTGACTAGTGTATGCACCCTGAGGATAACCTTGTGATGTTTGACTATGTGGCACATGTGTAAATGCATACTGAGGATTTTGCTGTACTGAAAAACCAGTTTGCACTGGATATTTACTTACCATGGGTGGCATTGGCCCAGATTGTACCGGGATGTACCCTGTGGACACAGGGGTATAAGCTTGTGTGGAACTCATAACGCCTGTGTTCTGCACTGATGTATGTACAGGTACATTCGGTAACAATTTTGAATAATCAATGTTTTTTTTTATTTATTCATACTCGATGGTGGTGCATGTGCACTAGGTAACCCCATGTTTTTTCCGAGTGGATATATTAGTGTATTTTGTGATTGCTTTTTTTCTATTACACTTGAAGCCTGCCAGGTTGAATGCGCCAAACTGTTCATAATTTGGCTTTTGTGGTATTGACTCACTGTAAGAAGCTGTATATGGAGTTTTAACAACTGCTGGAGTAAGAAAACTTTTATCCCATGTCCCAAAACTAGATGATGCTCCTTGACTTTGTTGTTTATATTGTGCGGTGCCCATTTGTTGAAATGAAACTGAATGAGAGCCTTTCTGTGCATAACCCGAGTCAAGAAATGACAGACCGGGAGTTGCATATGCTGTAGTCTCCTTATCCTTGTCTATTACACAAGATTTCATTTGTTCATTAGCTTCATTTAAAAATGTATCTTGTTCTAATGAAAAATCTACAGAATTGAACAAAAATTCAGTTATTTGCAAATGAGGTATTTTAGAAAACTTTTCCCAATTAAATGGTGCTACTTGTCTCATTTGCGCTATATAAGCTGCTATTTTGGGCCCGACACCGGGAAGTTTCAACAATTCTTCCCTTTCACATGTATTAACATTAATTCGTGCTATCTGATCCCCCATTGTTATGACAAACAATAATAATGTTCCCGTAAACAAACAACTGACTTCTTATTTATTTACTCAGACAACACCCAGACACATGCCAGACTGTTGATACTTTTTACAGAGGAAACCAATTTCTGGTTTGTGTATTTGGTGTGCGCTTCCGTGACTTAATTTGCATAAATTCAATATGGCTACACAAATATCGGTGACGTCACAGTTCTGACCTACAGAACTTTCACAACTTTTACAACTTATGTAAAAACAGCCAAATATTTATCAAAAAGTATATAAACAGTCCTAATATTAATCAGGAAAACAATTTCGACAAACGAAATGTACCAAATCTCTGACTAAACCCAACAGGCTACGGGAGTCAACAACCTTCCAAACATTGGTCTGATGAAGTTTCACAGTTGACTGATTTTCCCCGTTTTTAACCAATTATCCTCGTCGCCATTATGGTAAAATCTCTATAACATGTTTAATAAGTATGTAACTGACCTGTTGGTTGATATAAAATGACAAGGTGTCTTTAAGGTATATCTCAAGAATTTCTCTATACGTCTTGTTCCACTGGCTGCTGCGAATGGAATGGCTGACCAGGGTCCGCAGGTAAATCACGTGACTACTTTTTCCGCCACAAAAGCTGGGGAAGCACCATCTATAAATAGCTTACATAATCCCCGGATTAGTGTCCAATTTCACCACAGTCTTTAAAATTTGTAAGAATTCACATTTAATTGACGTCAATGGTTGAATACATCATCCGAATATTTCTGCAGGCCATCTTCTACTGTAGAATGAATGGTGGTAAGAACTTTAGAAAGATGTCGAACATTTTGACTACAATGGGATATATATTACTTTTTATTCGGGTTTTTGTGAAGTTAAATTATCCACTTTAAAGATTTGCATTGTTCTTTTTTATGTTTATGTCAAAGGAGAAGAGGACAGATTTTCTAAAAATCCCCTCCTTCGTGAATGGTGTAGGAATATATTTGGGATTCCCAGTTTTGCCGTGAATCCCAGGTTTTTTTGTGAAACATATGAAAGAATGAATTTTACAGAATAACAAAATCCATTTAAGATGAACTTTGCTTAAGGGAGTTGGAACCTTAGTTTTTTTTTTATTATTATTATTTCTCAATTTCCATCTGATCTCATATTTTCTATGCGAGTTTGCATCATCAAAAACATTTACCATTGGTTTAAAGGGGGAAAATATATATAGAGGGCAAAAATAAATTATATAAAAAGACAATGCATGGACAGAAACAAATGACGAAAAGACAAACGACTGTGAAATTTGACCTCTTTTACAGTTTAAATAAAATTATTTACATGAGTCCTTCAGTTTTCGATAATACTAATATATTATGGATATGGTTGTAAGTTTTAATACAGTATTGAGTCTGCTTCAACTTTTAACAAATGTTTTCCTGATAATGGTTTTTATAGTGAAAACTGGGCAAAATTAAAAAGAAATCGCACTTTTAAAGTTCTGTTTTATCTTAAAACTATAAACCTTCCAGCATATAATGGTGCAAAGAAGTCAAATAAAAACAATTATGATGGGGTTTCAGTAATTAACATTGAAACGACCCTACATAGACATCATAAACCATGTGGCAACCATCCGTCAGTGCCTACATATGTAGTTAAAATCTCCCAGTTGAATCGATATTCCAGAGATTGCGGTTTTTGGTAGGGTTAGTGTCGTGCAGTCTAAGGGTTTTGTAGATTGTTGTTTTTCTTCTCGTTGTTTTTTGCCATGGTATTGTCGGTCTCTTTTCGCCTTACGAGTTTTGATTGTCACTTTGGTATCTTCCGCCTCTCTTCTTTTTTTTATTGCTTTACCTTATTTTAAGAGTAAGACGTGACAGATGTACTGTGTATATGTATATTATAAAAATCAAAATGCATATGTACTGGCTAGTTTTAGGGGAAATGTTTTTCAACGATCCTCTTTGGAAATGTTGGCGATTGATCGTCGTAGTTTTTACTTTGTATCGGTACTTTTGTCTGAACGATGTTTACTAGTCTGTAGTTGAAGAACTTCTAGTACCCTATACAAAATAAAACACAGCAGTAAAAGATGGCTTTCTTTTATAAAAAGTTATTACCTGGCACATTACTTAGGTATTTGCTTCATATAATACCAAGGCTGGTCGGCTTTAAATCAGAATAATTTGTGCCAATCGGAAGACACAAATTTTTCTCTGGATTGTTACCTAGTGAGCTAGCAAATAAAAAAAGCGTATATGTCTAGCACAAAACAGGGTTTGTGTTTAAAGCTAATTGACGTGTTCTTATTATAAAATCCTTGCAATATTTGCCACTGGACACTAATCATAGCATATCAAAATGATTGATATATTGTATAAATGAACAACACAATTGTTAAAATGAACAGTAAATTTTTATACCAGTTTGTTAAATTGATGAATTTTAATACCTAATCCTAAAATGATTATTTATGACACTAATATAAAAAAATAGAGTAATTGGAGAAAATAAGATACGGAAAAAAGACATTTTATCTTATTCGAATACAATAGCCTTGAAAAAAAATGCCACGTATATGAAATGTGCATAACTGTACTCTTTTTTGTCTGTTCATATTTTAAATATAGAGTGAATATATTGAAGAGTGAAGTGTATCACTGGTAATGCTTTAATGGGCAAGGAATAATATGTACATATACAATACATTTTCATAATATGATAATGCTTGAAATGCAGCTTGCAAAGAAAGGGAGCAATCAACTTCTGAAAGAGAGGCGAAAGATACCAAAGAGACATTCAAACTCATAAAACGAAAAATAAACTGACAACGCCATGACTAAAAAATAAAAAGACAAACAGACAAACAATAGTACACAACACACAACGTAGAAAACTAAAGACTGGGCAACACGAACCCCACCAAAAACTGGAGGTGATCTCAGGTGCTCCGGAAGGGTAAGCAGATCCTGCTCCACATGTGGCACCCGTCGTGTTGCTCGTGTTATCACAAACTGGGTATAAATCTCATTCGGTAGGTCACATTCGGGGAAAAGGGGACGGGATTGTAGCTACGACATTTGGAACATATCCGCTATCATCTGTGAAACGGATATTCCATAACGGTCAACCAACTCGTGATGGCGTCCGTAAAATTTACGAAGGGATGCTTTCAACTTCACCTCTTGGAACTCGTTGTTTAATAGCTTCCTTGTGTGCAGCACCCTGAACTGCTGAAGTGGTACCTCCTTGTTAGCCATAACTTCAAATATTTCTGATCTAAAACAAATATTTTGGAAAAGGGGATATGAATGAATAGGTGCGTAAACCACATATATTATTCAATATTACAAAAAAAAAACCTTATTCTTTCAAATCTAATGTTTCTTAGGTAAAACAAAAATTGTAGGGGTTGCATTTAATTCATGAAATAATAATTGCAATATTTTGGCCATTATCACATAGTATGTAACATATACAATGATTTTTCAAAATAAAGAATTACTTATCACAAAATGGATGGAACTCGGAGTAATTTAAATCGATCATGAAGTAATCTTGTCCTAATTTGCTTAAAGAGTTCACCGTAAAAAAGTTTTTTAAAAGAAAGACCTTTACTTGGAGTATTTGCATTTAAACGGTGGCTCCACTAAAAGTAGCTTTTTGATAAATTTAGAAAGTAATTGTACATCGGAATTCATCAGATTTATACAATTGCATATGTTAACAGTTGTCTCAAGTAATCTAAAATTGAATGGGCCGATTGGCCTAAGTAATTACTGAGGTTGTAAGTTCGAACTCCGCACGTGCAGGTGCGTTCGATTGTAATTCTAATTGACTAGGATTGTCAGTTTTCCTACCGAAGGTGGTTTTCTGCGGGCACTCCGGCTTCCTCCACCAATAAAAACTGACCGCCACGGTATAGCCAATAGTGCTGAAACTGGCCCTAAACACCAACGATCAATCGATCAATCTAAAATTGACAAAAACATTCCGGCAAAATCTTCTAAAATTTACAGTATCCATAGCCTTTACAATTCTAAAAACTCATTCAAGTAGAGAACGCATACAAAATAATCTCTTGTAAAATTTAAAGACAGAGTATTTGGTATAAATTTGATATCAGGAATTTAATAAGTGTCTGTCTGTATACACCAGCGACAAATATCACATGAATGAAATTGTTGAACATAACAAACAGTAGAAAAATATTTTGGAATAATATAGTATTATGGTATTATTAGCTGTTATTGAATAAGAAAATGGTATGGATAAAGCTTTTGTGATTAGAATACAGAATAAAAACACGCTTTACTAAAGTTTTACATTTTAAAGACAGAGATGAAGTAAAATATTCAAAAAGTACCAAACTTCATGTTGCCGAATCATAATTTTTATGTTTTAGTGGAAAAAAAACTTAAAATGATATTTCATTTTTAAAAGCATCCAGACTCTAAATTCAGTAATAAAGACAGTATAGATATAAACTCGTATGTCCCCATACATAAATACATAAATAGATTACAAAGTTTTTCTCACAATGACGTTATACCTCCATAGCCTGGAAATGTCAAGGCGGGTCACATATAGATGTTTACTTGATAAAGATTTTTTTTTAAATAAAAAGACCTTTTATGTCTTGTAGTGAATAACGAAGGAGCAAAAACTATTGTAGTTGTAGACTGCCGTTATGAAAGGTGTTGTTGAATATAATGCGGAATGATTTTGTTCTTATAGTGCCTACAATTGTTTTCTATAACCTAGAATGGTTTATCAATTGTGAAATAATTTCTCCTTACTTTCTGAGCTTTAATTGCTTTCATTGCCATATTTGTCAATCTTTAATGGTTTGGGCAAAAACTGTTCATATCAAGTGTAATATGTTTCAAATGAAAATGCTATGCTTGCTTTAGTTTAGTATTATTGCGATTTTTTATATCAGGTTAAAATGTGGTTTTTGTATTCTGATAATTCCGTACGTCGTAATCACTTCGGTAACAGATATACCTATCAAACTGAAAATAAGAATTTTTTTTCAATTGATTGATTTTTGCTTGCCTAACGTTAAATGGTATTTATATCATGCAAATTACGAGACCGAGACGAGAAAAAATTAACAATATGTAGGTCTTGGAATACGGATCGACCGGGAAGATGGTCGCAAAATTTGGGCTTCCACTGGAGAATGTTGGATAAGGACAGAAATTGTGCCTTAATTAATGCAAAGGGTTTTTAATGTGAAGATATTGTGGCTTTCACCCTAATTGAAGCATCGATTATGACGTTTCCGTTCCGACCCGATTTTTCAGCGTTTTTGCATCCCGCAAAGCCATACAGAGATTTGGAATTTGAAATAATTGTTTATTTTGTTCATGAGTACAAGGAATAAAACAGACGTTTGCAAGAAAAATTGGAAAACACACGATATTGGATAAGGAGAATGTAATCTGTTACAGAGAAAGAATAATTTCATAGTAAACATCAAATTGCGCTATGGCCCATCAGATTAAATATTTTAAATATCTTTTAAACAAAATTTTATAAAAAAAGGCTTAATTTTTTTTTATATAATAATAACTAAATCATAAACTAATGCGATACTGACAATTTTTTTGCATTGAATCAATCTTTCTCAATTATCACTCGATGCATCAGCAGCAGTATGAGTAATGCTCATTATTCTTAATTAAAATACTGACCATTCAACTGAAAGATTAATGTTTTAAAGGAATTATTGCATTGATAGCTATTTGTTCTAAGACTGGTTTCGAATGCTATGACGAAGTGTTCTAATTTCAAATACTAGCAAAATCTAAAACAAATGTTATCATCCGTTGTGAGCATAAATCCAAGTAACTTGAGAATGAAATTGCCGAAACTAGAACATCTGCTACATATCTTGATCTTTTCTTGAGTATTGACACAAATGAACGACTTCAATCTTGAATTAATTCACTAGCGACATATTTTCGCGGATTTAGATCTTTAGATACCAGAATAACCGTCTGATCTGTAAATTAACCGATTGTGTTGTATTTCTGGTTGTGACATTTTGGTTGAGTGAAGATTCAAATGGAGGTCGATTTATACATGCTTAGCAGAAGACTATGGCAAGCCGTTCTCGTCAAAACTGTGTTTAAACCATTTTCGAAAAATTTACACACTGAGAATTAAAAAAAAACACACTGAGATTAAAAACCTAAAACACACACTGAGAATTAAAATTACACACTGAGATTTCATAAAACGCACTGAGATTACAAAAATGAAAACACACACTGAGAATTGAAAATTACACACTGAGAATTGAAAATTACACAATGAGATTTCAAAAGACACACTGAGATGAAATAAACTGAAAACACACACTGAGAATTTGAAATTACACACTGAGAATTTAAAATTACACACTGAGATTTGTGCGCACTTTTTATGCGCACATATCTAATTAGCATGATTAATCTGTATCTATTACAAGCTTAAAACAACTAGGGACAGAACTCGTTAGTCCTTCAATTTGGCGCTAAATGTTTTATAAAAACATTAAAAATACAACTAATAGAAAAACTACGTTATTAAAGACCAATAGAACAAGAAAATACCCACTTACTCTCATTACAAAATATAACCAAATGGTGAAAACTTTATTAAAATTATAAGAAAACATTGGAACAATCTGCAAAATAAAAACAATGCAGTGAATTATTTTCCCAAGTGCTTATTATAGCATATATACGTAACAAAATATAAAAGATTACCTTGCGAAATCAGGGTAACAGTTGAAAGACTTTTGAAAGGGACCATGCTTAAACAGTTTTAAGCAAAATCGATATACTGTTAGTAATAATCTGAATCATAGGCAAAAACTTATGAATACGAGTTAGCAAAAAAATTTGTTAAGTCTTGAAATTTATTACGAATGTTGGTTGTAGGAACCGCATTTCATTATAATGACAAGAGTTCGGGAGACCAAGATATTAATCTGTTGAATTATTCATCTCATGAATATTCATTAGTAATTTGCATATTAATCTCAGTGTGTATTTTTGAAATTTCATTGTGTAATTAACAATTCTCAGTGTGTGTTTTTCAATTTATTTCATCTCAGTGTGTCTTTTTAAAATCTCAGTGTGTAATTTTAAATTCTCAGTGTGTGTTTTTCATATTTTTAAATCTCAGTGTGTAATTATAAAATCTCAGTGTGTAATTTCAATTTCTCAGTGTGTTATTTAAGGTTCTTAAATCTCAGTGTGATTTTTTAAATTCTCAGTGTGTAATTTTTCGAAAAATGGTTTGAACATAGTTTTGACGAGAACGGCTTGCCATAGAAGACGCTTACCTTTTCGACGCAACCGGTATCGCTTCTATTGGAGTTCGGATTCCTTCACGTTTTGTTTACCTTGATTTGTATATATTCTAAATGGATTTATTAGCTTTGAACATCGGTAGAGTACGGTTGACTCTATTTTAGAGTAGATATTTTGTTTTACCTTAGTTACAATGAGATAACAAATATTTGATTTTAGCCTGATTGTTTTGATTCCAATGCCATGCTGAGTCTTATGTAGACGAAACGCGCTACTGACGTACCAAATTATAAGCCTGGTATCTTTGAGGAGTTTTTTTTTTAAAGATCTTGGTCTTGAAATAAAAAAAAACATTTTGTTTTACATCGGAAAGTTTCTCAAGGAGAAAATGTCGCCTTGTGCAAAACCCAGTGTATGTTTAAATTTATTAGATGAAAATCTAAACTACCTCTTATTTCATGCATTACAAATTAATTTGTGTACTTGTAAGAAGTATAATTTGCATCATGCATGCATAGCAGAAGACGCTAACCTTGTCGACGCACCCGGTCTTGCTGCTTTGGAGTTCATGCGATTCTCACAGTTGTTTGTTTGTATCGATTTATAACATTTGAACATTTGTGAACTACTTTTGACTTAATATATCCCAGTGAATTAAAACTAATTCTTAAGAGTGTCTCATATCATTTATATTAAGCTATAAACCAACGATAGGAACACAAAAATATACAATTTGAGAATCTCGTGTGTGATAAATATGTTTTTAACTTTTGAAATATATTATACTGAGTTGTATTACATTCATTTCAGATGTGGCAAAACAAAGACATACATCCAGGACAAAAGTATCACACATAGCTTCCCTGGTATAGGGTATAATAGAAAAGTCAGGCAACAGTAGTGTACCGATGTTTAAATTCCACTTAATAGATTAAGAAGATACATCCACAGCAAAAACACACACAAAAAGCAAAGGAACAGCGCTTGTATTGCTGTTCTTCATCTCAAAGTCACAGCGAGGCCTTCAACACGGTGCAAAAAAAATACTCTCACCTCACTTCAAGTTTAAGACGGTCCCTAGCACCGGTTTGAGCTGAATTCTTTGCAAAATGATGTGTATAGACTTCGTAGGATGTAACACCGCCAAATCGGGCCCGGACAAAAAAACATACTTGAAAGGAGTACAAATTTAAAACATAATAGTTCATACGCATAGGTGTTAATATCAAACTATGTAGAATATATTTTGGTAATTAAGTATCAAACGAAAGGTGGGGGACTGGTGGTCCTTGTAGAATACATGTTGACTGATAATTTTGAATTATACAAAAATGTATGATTGAATTCTAAAATTGAGGGCATATATTGCCTGTTTCTCACATATGAAGTACCTGATTGGGTGTAACCAAAGTTCCGGTAACCAGTACGGTATATGCATGCATTACCTGCCATGCGAATCTACAATCAGTTTTGTGGTATCAAAAATTTGAGACCGCTAAAACATGTCGCTAGTGAGTTTAGACGCAGACAAATCGTATCGGTCAGCCAATTCGTGATATTTACCGTAGAACGTATGCTTTGTCGATTGAGGTCGTCTCCCT
Source organism: Mytilus coruscus (assembly GCA_017311375.1). Classification (NCBI taxonomy): domain Eukaryota; kingdom Metazoa; phylum Mollusca; class Bivalvia; order Mytilida; family Mytilidae; genus Mytilus; species Mytilus coruscus. The sequence continues at coordinate 45,258,342 of CM029599.1, read as the reverse complement.
CATAACCCTGTTGAAGCAGTTTTTGTGTGAGGAGTTTATATCCTGCATAGCGTAAACGTTCACGAGCGTTACGAAACGTATCAATTGCAATATTTAAACACAAAACGATGAGACAGAGTATTTGTTACTGCCCAAAAATGGGAAGTTGACAATTGGAAAGTTGAAATCATCACGTTTGTCATAGATTCTAATCGTCCATCTGTGTCAATATCCAAGAAAGGGTCATGATACGAAGCAGACCTCCTAGTTTTGGTTGTATCATTTATCTTAACTTCACTGGGATATATGAGAAGCAACGACTTATTGAAATGTGGGTTATTGAGTGACGAGTGACAGGACATTATTAATTTATCTGAAAGTGAAATTAATAAACACTTTTTTTTTCTTTGAGAAGGTACTCGGCCATTAGGGGTGCACAATCCGTACCCATTTGAATACCGACTGTCTGATAAAATATCGATCCACTAAACTGAAACACGGCTATGCAAATGAACGATTCACAAATTTAAAATTGAATGCTCTTTTTTTATCTATTCGAAATGAGTTCAAATAAAAATTACATTTTTGCAAATATATACACTTGCACTGAATCCAACTTTATCATAAATTGTCAAAAAGGTAAAAAAAAAAAAATAAATCACAATTTGGTTCTTACTTCAAAATTCTAATACCAAATAAGATAAATGTCTTCATAAAATTATATTATAAGCTTTAAAGTCAGCTCATTTTGCATTTTTTCAGACCTAAAAGATTCAGGAATACCTTGGGCATGACCTATGATCCAAATTGTGTCTGTGGTCAAAAGGTGCATAAACTTATATTGAATCCCTAGACACAACCATTTTCTGGATCGTAGGTTACCGTAACAACCAAAGTTTACTTTTCCAAAACCTGTAATAAATTGTAAAAAAATAGACCAAACCTGACATTACAGCACAAATAGTCCATAGCTAATGGTAATAAATTCGTAATTTATAATGTTATGTTTCCAAAACAATCTAGTTTGTATTTATAGATATATCATAAGTATATCTATATCAACTTTGTTGTATTCTGGGCAGTTGAAAAAATATAAAAATTTAAAAGTCAATATTAACCCTTCGTGAACCAACTCCTTTTCAGCTTCCAAATGGCTTTCTGGGTTTAAACGTCGTCAGGAACGATCCAATCTAAACATTTGAAAGCCAGGAATGTATAAATACGTGGAAATGTTAGAAGCTATATATGACCAAATATTATTGACAAGGAATGAAGGTGACAAATCACATTTTGCATCAAGAGAATAAGTTATTCAGTTGGATACCCATTTCCACGCCAAGAACTAAAAATTGTCTGACACATAATGTCGAATTATTTCTATCGGAAAGTCAGGAGAAACATTTATCCGCCAAAAGAAATCATTTTCTATGTTATATTAAAGCTACATGTAAATCAAAAACCATGCTGTGATCAAACTGATTGGTACAAAAAAGCATGACGAAAATAGAGAACTAGGTAAATTCAAAAAAGGAAAATCCATAAAAACTGACAAAATCAAATGTTATCAACCAATGGAATGAGTGGAAAACAACCATCATATTCCTGACTTGGTACAGTCATTTTCCGAAGAAAATGGTGGGTTGAAACTGGTTGTATAGCTAGCTAAACCTCCCACTTGCATGACAGCTGTTTAAAGTTCCGTTATATTGACAAAATTGGGGGGAGCAACCCAAACAGATATAACAGTTTAATGTGACAATAGTTGGGATTCAGCAACCAAAACTGTGTAAATATACATCACAGACATACAACACAACTGACTAAAAAATTCAAACAAGCATTCAAATAAATCTAACAAAGATACTAACAAAAAAAGTTGTAGTTTAAAGTAAATTTGACTATGCCGCCAGCAAAACAGTTTTTGTAGTTGATAGTATATCGACAAGGAGGCCGATAAGAAAAAGTGTACGTTGTTGTGAGTACATACCATATATAGTATGAGAAAGTGTATACTATATATTGTATACTATACCATATATAGTATGAGAAAGTGTATACTATATGTTGTATACTATACCATATATAGTATACTATATATTGTATACTATACCATATATAGTATGAGAAAGTGTATACTATATATTGTATACTATACCATATATAGTATGAGAAAGTGTATACTATATATTGTATACTATACCATATAGTATACACTTTCTCATACAAGTTATATGATGTCAGATTGATGAAGCAAGACTGATGTCTAGTAGTTACATGTCGGATATGATTATCAATGGAGATCATTTTGTGTCATCATATGAGAGTTTACTGAATATGCATCCATCTGTAGCTGATTCTTAATTCTATCATGTCCTTGGCCACAAGATATGCATGTGCTGCCGTTTAAGTGAGAAAACATTAACTGATATAGCAGATGAATCGTTAAAGAAAATATGAATCCATGCAGTGTCCAGTTACCTTGTCAATCGGTTTATAACTAAAACGTTCAAATTCTTTTGTCTTTTCCATGAACTCCTAATGAGCATTTATATAGGAAAGGGTAAAGAGAAGTAATTTGACGATGCCTTTAATGCATATAAGTTGATGCTATATGATTTTAGTTTTTATACGGATTGAGCGGAAATAGAAACTGTGTGGATGTCAATTCACCTCTATTCTAAAGATAAGTTAAAAAAATAAATTGAAGGAATGTTCTTGTGTATTACCAATTTCAGTCACAATGATAACAGCCACACGAAATGTCTTTTTTTTTTTTTTGTATCAGAACGCCTTTTGCTAATAACCACAGTAAGCCAGACGCGCATCTGACTGCCTGGCTAGTGGTACGCTCTGGAGACCCATATCATGCTAATAACCAAGCTAGACGCGCATCTCGTCTCAACAAGACATATTAGTGGCGCTCAAATCAAAACAGTTAAATAACATGTTCAATAACGTAGCAATACAGCATTGGAAATTAAAAATCCAAAAGGGTTGTGCCTTATTTCACTAAGAACATTTGTGTCTGAGATAAAAAAAAAAAAAAAAAAAAAAATAAAAATGCTTGTGTTCCGAACGATTTTCAACATCTTTATGAACAGTTATATCACATCAATGTTGTTTAAAATTTGTATGTATAATGTATAAAATTTTATACACAAACACAGACCAGACAAGTCCCGGAAAGACACCTGTTTGTAAACATACGGCCTTCAAAAAGGAACAACTGTTTAAACAAAATGTAAAGAGTCTAGAAAAGTTGTGAATAAATTTAAAAGCCTATCAAATATTTTCTTTCAATACCAAATTCTGACAATGCACCAAAACATTTAATATCTCAACAGACAAAACTGGTTTAGATATTGCAAAGCAAAAAAAAATAATTCGCACTAAAAGCTCTGATGTGTATAATAAATATACATGTTCTATTTTACTTTTATTATTTCACTAATGACACTGATGTTAAATAATACTTGTTTTACCCGGAACGATGTTTATATGCTTGTGCAAAGTCAGGAACTTCGGCATCATTGAAATGTCCATTTTTTCCTAACATTTTAAATCTGTTAAAATATAGTTATGATCATCGTTCTAGTTTAAAAATATAGAAGTTGAAGAACCAAAAATGTTTTCTTTGATGATGACTAGAATGTAGAACAGAAAAGAATCTCTTTTGATAACTGTATCATAAGTAAATGAGAACATCATCAAAGGCATAAGCACTTTTCGCGTTGAATATTCACCGGAAAGTGTTTTGAAAAATTTTAAACATTAAAAGCATAAAAGAAGAGAGCATATTAACCTGCTGTCCTGATATCAGATGCAAGACTTTATCTTTTGATTAAATAGTCATAAACGGTCGCTAATAGGCATGAAATTTAACATACAGATAACAAGAAAAATGTAAATAGGAAGTAAAACGTCAGGTAGGTTGAACTGTTTCTATTTATCATTTGTGAAATCATTAATTAGATGGATTTGGCTGTCCATGTTTAAAACACAGCAACCATGAAAATGAATTCTGTAAACGACATGATGCACGAAAATCTCCTGTAATATATTCAGTTCGCAAAAAGGTGTTGTAAGTAGTAATACATTTTGCAATATCACTGCAGTTTTAAACGCTTGCTGCTGATCATTAGCGAATGTTATTTGATTTCAATCAGAAATAACGGACAAATCAAAAATCAAAAATCGCAATAACAGAAAAAATATGATTTTGTCCATGCGATGACAAAATAACCGGTAGTCAAATTATATAAACCATGGCAAGCATTATTGATAAAAAACTAGACTGAAGGTCAGTATACGGTCTTTAACAATAACAGGTGTCATTAATATTTATACACTGTTAAAACTAAATCAAAGAAGATGTTATTGACTTGTAGTTTGAAAGATTTCAAAGATATATATCGTATTTCACCTATGTTTTCTGATGTCAACCAACCAATTAAGTATTTCTATGAACTGTTTTTTTTTTTTTTTTAAGTCGAATAACCTGTAAAGTAATATTATAGAAAAGTTTATATAAATACTCGTCTACGCTTTATATGGTACAATACCAAAATAAAAAGGATATCTTATACTTTGGATAATTGTAAGGCTGAAATACTAGCAGTTTACTCAGATAACTATAAGTATTTTTTCCGTTTATCACCAAGTCATGTTTGACCTTTTACAACCATTTTTCAGTAGGTTATGAGGTATTCCATTGGGACATAGTACTTGTGAAAGATGATGCTTTGATTAAAATTCCGAATCAGATGTCATAAGTCTCCCATTTAGGAAAAAGGAAACAAAATTATTTCTTTCTTTACAGAAAAAAAACAAAATAAAACAAAGACGTTTTGCATCTGTACATTCATCTAATAGAGATTATTAGCATTATGTTTGCTCGAAACCGTTATTCTTCATTAAATTACTGTCTGTGTCTAATAACAGGTAGACGATAGCTGACCAATACGTTTGTTTCGAATATAATCAATTTCGGAAAATAACAGATTGTGTGCCGCATCAATTGTATCTGAAAGGCATATTATGCTTGCGGTAAAGTTGAGTAATGTAGACATGATACTTTATTAGATCTTATAAAAATTCAGAATATCAAATTCCGAACAAGTGAAATGTAAAAGTTTATTCAGGTACTTTTGGAAACTAAACCATTTCTACACCTGTTGTCTGTTGTTGAAATAGCAAAACCATAATTAGTGCATGGATACTTGCTTTTTACACCGACCTATGAATTACTCCTTATGATTTGAGAATTCCTTTAATTGTAATGATTATTAATTTGGCTTGTGAAAGTTTGCTCGAAACAAATGTTATACAGTAGAACAATCGAGGCAGTGGTTCTACCAACTAAGGACAAATATGCAAACTACAAAAGTGTTTGATTATGCTAACACCACATAAAAGGAAATGATAAGGTTCTCTGGAGATAAGAACACTTCTTTTCAAACGACAGCCTTATATCCCAATTTTTACTTTTGTATGACATACGATTAAAAGCATAATGTGCTCTACTATATTTGACAAACGTGGAAGAATATACCAGGGAGGGAATTAAAACCGGAAGACAAAATTGACAACACAATGACCAAGAGAAAAATGACAAAAGCTTGTTCCATAAAACCGTGTAAACTACTTATCAATTTGTGAGGGGCATAATGAGGATGTCAGTGTCGTCAGAATGAAACCCTGATTGAGCAATTTTAAATTTCACAATAATTGTTTAATCCCAATCACATAACCTATTGAGAATCCAAGCAACAAGTATAACAGTTGCAGGCGGGGCATGTGTATTGCCGAGGTTAACTCTTGGTTTGCCAACTTTTAAATACACCAATTATCCAATAGAAAGGTAAACAAAAAGAGAAAAGGTTAAATGAACTTACAACTTTATAGTCTGTTACAACTTGATGTGTATAATTTATCTGTGATTCTTATGTATAAACCTACAATTATACGTTGGCTAACCAGGATAACACCGTTGCCATTTGTTTAATGAAAATTTGCTTCAATCTTCAATTATCCAACATGATTATTATATGTTGCCTATTGGTGGATAAAATTTAACACTATTGTATCCGTGGTGCATGTCCTTAACTTCGAGCTCATCGTGATAGAAACAGGTAGAAAACTTTGAAAGATATAATCTTTAAAAATTCATTATCTATAAAGTGAAAGATGAGACTACACTATTTTGTATCGCTTATAGATGAACGTTAAGGCGATTATATAATATATAGAATTTAATAAAACCTCCTTGATAAGAGCATGGAAGTATTATATTGACACTTCCATGATAGCAGTAAAGATATCAATCCGCGAGGAGCCAGCACAAATCATCCACTTTTCCATCATATAATATTTATACCGTTCTAATCACAACTAACAATTATCACTTCTTACTGAAGTTTGTGCAACTGAAGCCGTAATAACACGCATTTGATTAAAGCAATTGTACTCTTTCAAGTTATTGATATAGATCTGCATGTTTATTTCAAGTTTGAAAATATATTACTTAAGCATAAAATCTAATCCCGTGAAATGAAAATGTTTTCCCTGATGTTTACTTATTTGATTCGTGCATTTTCTGCTATTATTGCAATGAAATTATAAATCAAATAAAACTGAAAATTAATTCCTACAATTGTAATTGAAGCTTGTATAAAATAAATAATTTATCTAATATTCATTAAATAGTTAATCAAATATTTAGGTTTTACTAAAACTTGTAATATCAATTAATTCGTCAAAGCTGTTACATAATAACTAGAAACAGAAGCCTAGAAATAATTAAAGCTTGTGTTCTCAAATGTCATCCATTGAAAGTAAATACAAATATTATTAGGAGCACCAGGTGCATCTTCTAACATTAGAGGTATTGGTTGTTAACTTATGGAAATGTTTCTTTATTCGTAAAAGGCTGTTGGTTTCTTATCCAGATGCTACAAACTTTAAACGGGTACATAGCTTACATTTTTATAACATAGATCAATAATTACATTACATAGATATAGGAAGATGTGGTGTGAGTGCCAGTGAGACAACTCTCCATCCAAATAATAATTTATAAAAGTAAACCATTATAGGTCAATGTACGGCCTTCAACACGGAGCCTTGGCTCACACCGAACAACAAGCTATAAAGGGCCCCAAAAGTACTAGTGTAAAACCATTCAAACGGTAAAACCAACGGTCTAGTCTATATAAAAAACGAGAAACGAGAAACACGTATAAATTACATAAACAAACGACAACTACTGTACATCAGATTCCTGACTTAGGACAGGTGCAAACATTTGCAGCGGGATTAAACGTATGTATGTTTCACGAGAATCCGTTAGTTTGATTGGCTAACAACAATCGCGCGTCATTCAATATTAACCTTCATATCAAAATGAAATGTTACAGTCGTGATGACAAGTGCTTCCACAAAAAAGTGCACAGGTAAATAAAAGAAAAACTTGATAACATTTTTTTTTCATGGTCTTAGTAAAAAATGTAATTATAATAAATGAATGCTTCTTTTAGTAATTTGATAGGGTTGTAAAACTGTTTATCGTGCACACATTTTTAAAAAGAAGCGCGCGCTTCATACACAGTGTGCTTTGGTCAATACTTTTACACCCCAATAAAATTACAAAAAGAAGCATTCATTTCTTAATTGAAAGACATATCTATTAATAACAGAATAAAATGAAAACATTTTAAAGTCATCTTGATATGATTAATTATTTGACGATTTATTCATCGGCCTCGTTATGAGACAATATAAGAACTAATGTAATAATGAATTGATGTCCCTAAAGTGTGAAATACTGACATATAGTTGTACGTCATATTACCTTAAATGTCAGAATGTACCATCTATCAACTTGAATTACATTCCTACTCTAAATAGTAGAAAATTTTTTTTATTCAGAAACATTATCAACAAAACAGGCAAAAGAAGTCTTGTTTAAAAATTTAGCGCTGATCAATACAGATTTGGGTAATTTGGACCTCAAACTTAATCTGTTTTTAAAACCTTATAAACACCACTTTTATAAGAGAGGTGAAAGATACCAAAGGCATATTCAAACTCATAAGTCGAAATTAAACTGACAACTCCATGGCAAAAAAATAAAAAGACCGAAACACAAACAACAGTACACAAAACACAATATAGAAAACTAAAGACTGAGCAACACGAACCCCACCAAAAACCGGGGTATTTCAGGTGCTCCAGAAGCTTAGGGAGATTCTGGTCCACATGCGACCCCCATCACCTGTTTTATGATAATTCTTTTGGATGGGAGCATAGTTTAAAAGAAGGAAAATTTGATTCATCATTTTCGCCATCCTTGAGATACTGGTTAATTAAGTTATGCTCATCCTCTTCAATCTATTACGAAATAAAAGCGATCAGAACCACGAACAAAACGTTTGAGTTATAAATCGTTGATGATGTATTCTTAGTAATGAAAACATCCATGAAAATATTTTCATAAATATTTTTGGATTTTCCCGATTCGAAATGTTACACATATCCCCTTGTTAGTCTTTTGGCATGCAAGCAAAACTCTTCTATTGTTAGGGGGAATTTAAAGAGTTCCAACGAGGCCAAGGTGATGGTATTGTGATTGGCATGCTCATAATAATTAGGGGTGTGTAACTGGTTCAACCACTTCTAGTCAATCTTAAGAGTTTTAAATGCATTGCAGCTCTTAGGAGCAAAAGGAAAGAGTATATTACTCAGTCAGAATAATGCATGTGAATGGGGTGACAGGTATTTCAAGGGAATAATTTAATACATTGGGATCTATATGTAAAGCAATATAACTATCTTGCTCAGGATGTTGTTTTAGTACAAAGCAAGAAATATTCACCTCCCTCATTATTTTTATCCTAAATATGGATAAATAGTTCCAACTGGATGTCAAGCAGCCAATAAACAATCATTACTATATAATGAAAACTACTTCTATTAAAAGAGAGGCGAAGAGACATTCAAACTCATAAGTTGAAAATAAACTGACAACGCCATGGCTAAAAAAGAAACAGACAAACAACAGTACACAAACAGAACATAGAAAACCAAAGACTGAGCAACACGAACCCCACAAAAAACTGGGGGTGATCTCAGATGCTCCCGAAGGATAAGCAGATCCTGCTCCACGTGTGATATTAAATATCTTTCAGGGGGCTTTTTTTTTAATACATACACATATTTTAATTTTATTCAACATATGTCATTTACCTAACTAACATAATTCATCTTGTAAAACTGCATGTGCTATGCTTTCTAAATATATATATTTATATATGGATTTAAATAAAAATTTACTCAGACAAAGCTTACTTGAAGTAAATTACCAAAATTAACTAAACCACAGTGAGACAAGAAAGTCTGGTATGATAAAACACCAATGAAAGTCTGGTATGATACAGGCACCAATAAATCAAATTATATGCATTAGAGCATATGTTGCTCCTCGTTTTTCTATGAAGTTACCCAGTTATTAAATGTACATAAATTGTACCACTAATAAATCGCAATATTTAAAAAAAAAATTACCGCTCGCTTCACTTGTAGAGCACTCGCCAAAAAGAAACTCATTTTCAAGAAAAAAATAAAACCAAAAACATTTCGCTCGCTCGCCCCATATTTTTTGGAGCTTTTGTTTGAAGAACTAGACATCAAATTGGTGTGGCCTAAACACAACCAAAGTGAACCAATTGATATACAATACGCACGAAAGAACCAACAGATTATCACCAAGGAAAAAACAATCAACTTATAATAAGTTAAAGGGATAATTAAAATAAACCTTTTCAGCTAACCCCTTAGTCGGGGATAATACCATAATGATCTATTTGTTTTAAGGAAATTCCCAGTGTATGCCAGTGCATTTTAGTTTTTGACATTTTTAATTCTCTTAAAGTTTTTTCAATCTTTCTCGTGTTTCTTGTTTGTTTGTTTGTTTGTTTGTTTGTTTGTTTGTTATACAACCATCTCCAGTGTTCTTCATTATTAATTGTTTATCATTGGTGTGTTAATGTTTTTCCTTGAATTGCTATTCTTACTTAAAAACAAATGCCTTCATGTAACACCTGGTCACGATACCTGATTTACCAACCTGGGTGTTCTTATAACAGTACTACTAATTACCTTGCCGACATGCACAGACAATAACAACGTATAAACATCTGAAACGGTTACTTGAAATCCATGTACCATCCGATCGTGATGAAATTGCTGATATGTCTAATCTTCTAATCGCTGATTGTTAATTTTTTCGTTTAGTCGTTTTTTGTAATTTTTACCTTGTGACAGGATCGTTTCATTAAATATGAATATGAAAATAACTAACGTTAAATAAATCAATCAACTGATTGTTTTACTGAATGATGATTGTTTTTTCACGCCACTTTTATGACACATGGCTTTTACTTGGCGACCAGTTTTTATTGGGAAGGAAGCTGGAATTGTCGGGAATTCGGGCAGCAACACAAACCTTCTGAAGGAAAATGCTTAACCAACTAGCAAATGATCACCGGAAAGAAGCTATATCTCTTATGGATAACGCACATGTCACAAGATAAGGATCGCTGGAAAAGAAACTGTATCTTTCATGGTTAACGCAAAGCTCTGTATATACAATATAAACAAAAACACACCTTGAAAGGCTATGAAAAAATTCACAAAATTAATGCCTGATCTGAAGAAATTATCAACTAAACATCCATTGCTATACGGGTATTAACACTTATGATCCTACATCTTGTCCAACATCCTGACGTTACATATATATTTTAGCATTGCACAAGGTCATGCTTTTCTCATACTACTTAAGCTGGCGTAACACATATCATCAGTTAGAGGTGTACTAGTTATTATTTTAGTTTGAGAACAAAGTTTGTTCATATTATAAAATATTCTTTGAACTAGCTCTTTGTAACTGCGAGTAGTTTGAAAAATGTTTTTGTGCTAAGTACCGTTTGTTTGTTGTGTTTGTGCTTAGTAACGATCTGATAAGTCTAGACATTTCCAACTGATGTTTTCAGTTTATTTCAATATTGTGCTATTACCCCACTGTGTAAGTTCAGGTGGTTGAGTGCTAACAAACATATTTAACCTAGAAACATTTTGTATATAACTGTCCCAAGCCAGGAGGAGCCTGTAGTACAACGGTTGTCGTGGAATGCTGTCTCTTATAATTGGTTTTTGTTAAATGTCACTATCTGAAATCAGTCGGTTAATTTTTAAATGTATTGTTTAACATGTTTGTCATCTGGGGACTTCTATATGGAATTATTGTTGCTTGGTGTTGAAGATCGTACGGTGACACGAGGTTGGATTTATCTTTGTCTTATGATCTTTGGTATAAAGTTGTATCATTGGCAATCATACAAAGTTTTCTCCTATATTTGGCAGGTAATACGGTATTGGACGAACAGTGAAAAAAACTATTGAAATGATTCAAAGATCGTGAGGTAATTGATCTACTAGTATATGTTTTCCATGAATGAAATAAGAAAAATGTACACTCAACTTATTAGTGATAACACAGTCAATAAACAAAAAAGCAAAATTTACCTTCAACTAAAAATACAAGATAGAAAAATGGCCGACTACTAGACTGCATAAATTGAATCATTTGAATGATAAAACTTTGACTTCGTGCTTTACAAATGAATATTAAATTGAATTTGTCAATCCATTGGCAAGATAGAAGTGCTAGTGATGAAATTAGTTGCCAGCATCAATCATTACAAAAATGATTACGTCAACATTGAATTGACTGTATATATAATTTAACAGTGTCTCTGAGCCAACGAAAGAACAAAGAGAAATTTTCTCTATTCGTGTATGCCGTTTTCATTTTTCCGTTTACAATTATGAAAACTTGTGCCTGCTGGCAGATTAACACAAACGATACACTTTACTATAATTTCTAAATTTGAAATTTGTAAGTTGTAAAAAGTGCAGGCCATAAGGTTCTTGTCATTTAAAAACACCTCTTTCTCTCTCTCATTGGATTTCATGCGATTACTGCAATTTGTATTAAAACCCATTAATTCGTCATTGTTAATCATTTCAAAGTGTTAATGCTTTTGCCAACCACAGTTGTTAAAGTTACGTAACTTTAATGTTGCATTATAGAACATGTTATCTAACGAGTATTTTTAGTTTGTTTTTGAGTTGTTTCAAACATGTAAACTTTCAAACAAAAGCAATGAGAAATACAAGATATATCGAAAATAGACTTGGTCTTATCGTAAAGAGTTTAAAATAAATAGTTCTATGGGGTACAATGATCAATTTACTTTTTTTTTCAAAATGGGGCTGAAATGAGATTATCTTTCTCTTGGTGATGACCCAATCTTATTAAAAAACAATTTGTCCAATTTATCGATAACAAAATACTGGAATTTATTCTTGTTTGCACATGGCAACACACATACTGTGGATCTACTAGTATTCGTTTGAAAAGATATTTTTTGTGGATTTAGTGCGTATATTTGAGTGTTCAACAAAGTACAATACCATAAGGGTTTTTGAACAGAATCTTTATGAACCACGGAATTAATTTTCCACAAAAGTACAACCGTTTCCTCAATCCACGATAGATATTACCCACGAAAATGAATGATGAATCAACGGAATGTGTTTTTCTGCATAATACAATCAGTATCATTGTATTTGGTTGTTACTTAATTCAATATCTCATTTATTCGAAAAGATTTTCACGTATAATAGTTCAATTGCAATTCCACGCCTTTCTTTATTATTTATCGCATTAAATATAAGGTATATTGTATAAGAAATTAAAGTTTAGGCATGATCTGTCTACTCAGTTGCGCCTATTTTATTACAACTAATAATTTGAAACACTTATGTCAATTCAATGACTACCGGAAATTCATTTAAAAACTCCTAGCAATCATTTTTTTTTTTTTTTTTTTTTTTTTTTTGTCTTAAATATACATAAAAAAATACGTATTTAGCGAAAGATTATATAATTAGTGTAAGTACTAATCATCCTTTATCTTTCCTTCTTTAACATTAATCCACGATGGAAAAATGTCTAAACTTACGGAAACTTTAATAAACATGGTATTACCACAACGAAATTCTTATTTTTTCACTTTATAAACATAATAATCCAGGCATGGTTTTTGAGGTGAACATTCCCTTAATTCAAAATCGAGTATTTATCTTATTAATGTGAAATTTTGTCTAATCTTGGATTTGGGAAAAGTTGTAATTTCAAATTTTAGATTCAAACATCCTTAATCAATAATACACGTATGCAAAATATACGCGGATTTTTCCCTGATGAAAGGCATAATTGTTTATTTTATTGTTTTTATCTCACTATGACTTAACATATGGTAAGGGTTAATATTGTTATTCTAACAAATATTTCCTCGATCATACCAATCACTTAAGTTATACAAAGTGCGAAATTAATTCATTTATCTAAGAAATAAATAATTTCTATTATTAAAATTGATTTATAACAACAAGGTAAGCAATAGGTGCTATCAACATCTAATACCCTTCTGACTGTTTCAAAAACATAGCCATGATACCTTAATTCAACCCTCAAGACAGATGGTAACATTACATCATATGCTTCATAGTTGCGCTATGATGTGTATTAAATTTGCAGGTCTGCCTCTAAAAATTATCAAATAAAATTACATGGATGGTATTTTCCATATCATTTGTAGATAAATAGTCAATATAATTGCTTTTTCAACCAATAATTCATTTGTACATTAAATAAGAATAAAATCTGTTAACTCTTTGAACCTCTGCGAATGACTGGTACTCTGAAATTATGTAGAGTAAGAGTGTAATGAAAATAACTCATAAATGTATTAACAGTATTAAACTCCGGTCTGGTCTGCAATTGGTTTTAGTGGTTATGTATTAAATGAAAATATCTGATGACTTAATGTTAAAAAAGTTAACTTTACAATAAAAGCTAGCTAATGACAGTGAGAATTTATTCAAATGAGTGTTCAGAGAACCGTCGACAACATTTCACCAAATTTATGGTTCATGAAACATTTATGTGATATACATTTAGTGTCGATATGCTGGCTAATGTGAAAAGGATGAATAGTTCAGCGAATATTAAGTTTAGAATACACGCTTTATTGGCCACGCCAAAAACAATAACTACTTTTACTCTTCAATTTCAATTATTGGTAATATTCAATTTAATCAGACATGTATGTCACATAAAATCAAAATTATGAAATAAAAGACAGTTAAAAATGGGGAGCAGATACCAATGGAGCAATTAAAAATCGTAAGACAAAGAATTGTGGATAAAACCATGACCAACAGAAGAAAATGCTCCGCGGGGCGCAGTTTGATACGACCACAAAGGTCGAACTATGAACAGTTGCAGTAAGTATGGATACTACATTCAAGCTTGAAACAGCTCTGGATTTGGATTGTGATTAAATATTTGACACAGTATAGGTTTCTGACACAGAATTAATGTGGTCAAAGATCTGAAAAAATTTAAATTGGACATGTACGTATTATGGTCCAATATGCAAAATCTAAATACACGGTTAGATTCAGCAAATAAAGAAAAACAACTTTAAATTCATTTTTTGCTAAAATCAAACTTAGTTTAATTTTGGACCCTTTGGACCTTAATGTGGAACAATTTGAAAACCGGACCCAAAATCTAAATTACACAATTAGATTCAACATATCAAAGAGCCCCAAGAATTAAAATTTTGTTGAAATCAAACAAAGTTAAATTTTGGACCCTTTGGACCTTAATGTAGACCAATTTAAAATCGGGATCCAAAGTCTAAATACACGGTTAGATTCAGGATAATAAAGAACCCCAAGAATGCAAGACTTTGAATTAAACCCCATTGAAATTGGTCAAGAAATAAGCAATTTATACAAAGTTTTAGAAAAGTATTTTTTTTGATCCCTTTTTTCTGAACGATTATGTTCATAACCCCCAAAATCAATCCCAACCTTCTTTTTATGGTTTAGAACCTTGTGGTACAATTTCATAGAGATCTATAGACTTATACTCCAGTGATTATCCGGAAACATGAAAATCCTAGTTTTTTTGGCCCATAATTCCTAAACGGTTTCCGTCATAATCCCCAAAATCAATCCAAACCTTTCTTTTGATGTATCGAACCTTGTGGTACAATTTCATAGAGATCCATACACTGATACACAAGTTATTGTCATGAAACGAGAAAAATGCTTCTTTTTGCCCCTTTTTGGCCCTTAATTCCTAAACAATTAGGACAATAACCCCCAATTTTCCTTTTATGGTATGGAAGCTTATGGTACAATTTCATAGAACTCCTAACACTTATACTCAAGTTAATGTATGGTATTTTACAACACGCCTTTTCAGTACTATTATTTTTAAAGCTAACAAATTAAGGTTCTTATTAAAATGTTGGTGTTATATCATTGCTTCTGATATTTTTCGGATGAACATTAATGCGCTACGATAACTAGTTCGAGGCAAGACTAAAATGTTTCTTTCCGTTTTTATCTGCATTGAAATTTAGTACAGGTTTGTTTGGAATAACAATGATCATTGTTTAATACAGTTTTGTTTTATTTTATTTCTTGTCATTCATCATGTCGACGTTGTTATCTATAGAGTTAATGATGTTTGCGATGGAAAACAATCACTTTAGAGAATTTATCAGCAGGAACAACATCATATTTATCTTCCACTAAAATATATATACATTACCTTAATGCACTTATTTTTGGATGCTTTTAATTTCTCCTGTATTACTAACAGATTAAAATGACATTCAACATTATATTAGTTTAACAGTTTAGTTCTGAATTAATTGTCAGTTCTATGAATAGTATTATTGTTTGTAAAGTGAAAAATATACCTTAATATGTGATTACAATAGAATTTCAAAAACTATTTCAGAAAAACCGTTTGACGTTACGCACGTATTGTTATCAATAAATTAAAACCCAACTAAATATATTTGCTATACACATATATTCATTCACGGGCCTACAATCCGTCTGTACCTATAGTTTGGGATTGCACAAGGTCATATTTTTCTCTGATTGTTAATGACGTCTTATACACTAAATCCACTAGATGTTGAGTGTGTACTGATTGATACTTTAATCTTAGATCCATGATTTTTTATTGGTTGAACTAGCTTTCAGTAACTGCGAGTACTCTCAATTCTTTACTTTGTGTTTTTTTTTTTTTTTTTTTTTTTTATATATATATATTTTTTGTGTCTTTTGTGTCGATCTGATAAATTGGGTCCCTTGGTCTGATTTTTATAGTTGGTTCTTGTGCTGTGCTGTTGCACCGCTGTCCCGGGTTAGAGGGAAAATGGGGGGTGGGGGGTTGCGGTGGGAGGCGTGTTTTTTTTCCCGCCCCGTTCTGTTTGTGACTGTCCCGGGTCGGGACGATTATAGTTTGTTGCTGTGTATCATGTTTGTTTTTCGTTTATCGTTTTGTACATAAATCAGGCCGTTAGTTTTCTCGTTTGAATTGTTTTACATTTGTCATTTCGGGGCATTTTATAGCTTACTATGCGGTATGTGTTTCACACATCGTTGACGGCCGTACGATGGCCTATAAGTCATTTAGTCTCTGGTAGAGAGTTGTCTCATTGGCAATCATACCACATCTTCTTATTTTCATATTGGCATAACTGTTTTTATTCATATTTGATTTCGTTTTCCAACTGTTTTGAATTGAACACCACTAATGAGTCCTTAATAAACGCAATGAACTTTGATTAGTTTGAGACCCTGGACTTCTCAGACTTGTCTTGAACACTAGTATATGATAACTTTGATTTCTACATAGTATTAAGAATTTGAAATAAATATTGAAACTGTCTATGTACTTGACATCAAATGGCTTATTTCTTAAACATGATAGCATTATAGCATGAACGTTTTTATTTTTCTTCCTACACATCAGACTTATATCAATACGTCTCCGACTTCAAATAAAAAAATTAATGTGTTTCAAACTGTCTTCAGGTTATTCTTTTGCCTACACAGAATCATAAACAGGGTAGAAAAATTTCATATCACGTAAGTGGTATTTCGTCTGACTGAAAATTCAATAAAGCGCTCTGAAACTGATAAGTTAATACTGAAATAAAATAATTGAATTAATACTAATATATGAGGGTCTGAATGGGGGGTCCATTATTTCTGTATTCTTTAAGTTTTAAGACATTTTTTTTTTCTTTTCTTTATACTTTTTGCCCATTATTCTCTATTTATTATATTTAAGCACTTCATTATTCTCTATTCTTTATTTTTTTTTTTCATTTTTCCTCTATTCTTTATATTTTTTGCCAATTATTCTCTATTCTGTAAACCCCATCCACAACCTCATATATGTGTTCTAGTGCTCTTTGTAGAATTATGATTTATTCAAGAGTTTTGTAGAGCATTATGGTACAACTAGAAAGTAACAAAAATATTTGACAGTTTGACAGGCAACACCAACCACCAACAGCCGACTTTCGTTTTAAATATAACAATGTTTCTAATTTGAGCTGGTTTGGCAAAAGAGTTATGGTAAAATAATGATTTACACGGTAGTAGTGATGACTTATATCATTTTAAGATGAGTTCTTGATCCACCAAAGACAATAAATATCAAAAACTGTCATTTTTACACACAAGCAGTAACCAAAGAGCCATATAATTAATGAATATCATATGAGTATAAATATAAGTAATGCACGAATAGCAGCAAATGAATACAAATGAGTGTTAATGCATTAGCTAGCAATATAAAACATACAGTATGATTTACTGTTTGGCTTGTTAATCATTTATTAATGCAAGAGTATAGCTATAGCTGCTGATGAAAACTTCAAATATATTGTGATTTATATTGATAACTTGGTTATTTTTCGCGCTTTAAATAACATAATTCCAATTTTATCTTACTTTCGCATTTTGATTTTTAATCTATCAGTTTTGTTTCTGAATGTTAAGCGATTGTTGTTCAGAATTTAATATTTGACGATAACATTTAATTGAAGATATTATGACAACTAAAAAAATGACGAATGACATAAGCATGTAATTATATAACACAATCCTTTGCGAAAATAGTTTTCCAAGTAGAAGTGGTATCATCTATTTTCATTTTTGACTGTCTGTCAGATAAATTGTGTAAAGTAAGAAATCAATTACAAATAGACAGATCAGCATAAAAAGAACTGCTCTTATATGAAATGGCAGTGTCGACACTTCCTCGGTGTAGATTAAAACCAGCAAGATTTGAAAAAAGACTATTCATCTACTTGAATGTAGCACACAAAAAAGTAAGAACACATATAATCTTCTCTTGCAAAAAATTTTACTGAGGATTTTTAGAGGAGGCTCTTTACTTTCCTGTTTCTCGACGTATTTGTGAGTGCACCTGCCTTGTTGTATTAAATTGGTTAATCTAGTGTCCTTTGGGTTTCGATATTTTATTTACATTTTATGCAGTTGGTTTATTATCATCGTCTTTGCGTTTTTCTCATAAACGTCAATAACGCTATTTTCCTCTATGAAAAAAAACGACTCTTTAAGATAATGTTGCCTGACTAATACTTATCCGTTTTATTTTTCTAATTCAAAATCGTAGTGTAAATCGAATTGATTCCTTCATGATAAACCATTTTTTTCTATGGCCAATGAACGATGTTTGCATTTGTACGTTTCGATTTGTGGATAGTATAGAAGGTTTATTTGTGGGAGTTGGCCTTATACCAAAATAAAGGCAAAAGTAGTATACCGCTGTTCAAAAGTCATAAATCGATTAAGATAAAAACAAATCCGGGTTACAAACTAAAACCGAGGGAAACAATTCAACTATAAGAGGAAAACAACGGAACAACAGAAACACTGATCTTAAACAAAAACAAAAGCCAACATACATAGAAGTGGACTATTTGATAACAACTGCCATATTCCTGACTTAGTACAGGACATTTGAAGAAAAAATGGTGAATTGAACCTGGTTTTATGGATATTGTTTGATGCCTTTAATAATCACATCTGTAAACATTCAAAAGATAGGGTTTAGACAATGTGAATATTAGGCTAGTTCTATGACCTTTTTTCTTTAACGTCAATAATATGAGATTTTTTTTTTTAAGATTTAAGAAAGCATGAATTATTTCAGGAATATTTTGTCAAATAATAATGTAAATCACAAGCTTCACCCATAACCTTTTAATCCAATGAATATACATAATATTATTGCTAATGAAAAACACCAGGCGATGGATGTGATCTGTATCAACCAAAAGCATTTGTAAAATATAATCATAGGTTCTGCGCGATTTCGTCATTTTACTGAATTGGCTTCCCTTATTTGGCTGCACAATGAATGCCAAGAATTTCATGTAATATTATGAAAAGGTATCATTATTCAAACCAAAACTCAGATGCTTTATATAAGTACACAGATTCAACACTTGATTCTGCTAATCGGAGACCGTTTGACTTATTTTAACATTTGATTTTAGTGCCAATTTAATCCCATTCGCACTTTCGCCTGTGTTATAGCATGGAACAATCATATTGTCCATATTACTTCCATGGACACAGTAAGAGAAGTATAGGAGAATGCAATAATCAGTTCAAAATGGCATCATACAATGACATCAAAAGTCAGAAAAATAAAACCTGTATTTTAACGACAGGCGAAAGATACCAAAGTGATAACCAGACTCATAAGTTGAAAAAAAAACAGACAGTGCCATGGCGAAAAAACGAAAAACGGATAAAAGACGAAACACAGCATAGAAAACTTAAGACCGAGCAACTCATACCCAACCATAAACCGAGGGTGATCTCATGTGCTCCGTACGGGTAAGCAGATCCTGTTCCACATGTGGCACCCGTCGTGTTGCCAATTTAGATACAAACCCCGTGATAAGTCTAATGTGGTAAGTCACAATCGAGGAAAAAAGGACGGGATTGGAACATTTCCGTCGTCATCTTTGAAACAGATCTTCTATAACTGTCAACGAACTGGTGATGGCGTCCGTAAAATTTTCGAAAAGATTAATTCAACTTCACGACCTGGAATCTTGGTTAAAAGCTTCTGTGTAAGCAGCGTGTTACACGTTAATATTAAAGAAGCAGAACTGGCCTTGTAGTTTCTTTCTAAAAGGATTTTTCGATATTGATTTTTACTCTTAACAAACATCTTCATGCAACAGATTAAACATAAAAAAAGCATGATTGTGTTATCATTAATGCAATATAACACATTATGTTACCGCTTTACAAACAAAACTTTTATTTGAGTGAGGAAAATCGAAATACCCGATATTTTGATAAACTTACAATTATCATTCAGTAATATTTCTACACATGAAGTTACAATTACATTTAGTCATCTTAAGATTGGCATAAAAAAGATTAGGCATGGACCATTTGACTTTCTGGGGGAGGCCTGGGTTTTTTTGAAAAAAAATAATCTGGCCTCTATTTTGACAAAAAAAAAATAATCTGGCCTCTATTTTGACGAAAAAAAAATATTCTGGCTTCATCTTCAGCAAGGATGACATGTATGATGTTGAAAACAAGTTGCTTAAAAAAAAAGTCAATACGTGAACCTTAGAACTTTTTTTATGCTAATTATTATTTCAACTGAATTGTAAATTATATCTCAGTATTTTCATTACCATGTGTGTGGAGGATAATATTTTCTTTTTATTGTAAATCAGGACAATTATGGCATGTTGAGAGTGGTGTTAAATATAAAGTATGGAGATAAGGAATGTTTTTATTTCAATAGTTCATTTCTGGATGGTGTTAGCTTTGATTTTTACCAGTGCGATGTGTCAAACAACTACCAATGGATGACACCCTCAGGGATTCACGCAAAAAATATTCTTGCTTTTGATTGACTGAAAAAATATTCTTGCTCGGTTTGCATGATAAAAAAAAATCTGGCTTGATATAAAAACCCAGCCCATCCCCAACCCCCAGAAAGTCAAATGGTCCATGCCTTACAGACGAACGAAACACATCCTTTTTATAATGTGTATTGTGAATGAAAAATCACGTTGTTCATTTGAGATATCAACACCAAGAAAATCAGTACTAGTACAATAACATACTTTGTTCTATGGACAATATTATTGCTGTGAACTTGATTATACACTTTTCAAATGTCTCTTATTAATTAATAAAATTGAGAATGGAAATGGGAATATGTCAAAGAGACAACAACCCGACCAAAGAGCAGAAAACAGCCGAAAGCCACCAATGGGTCTTCAATGCAGCGAGAAAATTCCGCACCCGGAGGTGGTCCTCAGCTGGCCCCTTACTAAAATTGTGTGCTAGTTCAGTGAAAATGGACGTCACACTAAACTCCAAAACATATAAATGAACTAAAATTAAAAAACATACTAGACTAACAAAGGCCAGAGGCTCCTGACTTGGGACAGGCGCTAAAATGCGGCGAGGTTAAACATGTTTTGTGAGATCTCAACCCTCCCCCTATACCACTAGCCAATGTAGAATAAAGAAACACATAGCAATACGCACAGTAAAACTCAGTTTAAAAGAAGTCTGAGTCCGATGTCAGAATAGGTAGGTAACAAAAGAAACTAAGCAAAATGACAATGATACATAAATGAACAAAGGACTACTAGCAGTTACTGACATGCCAGCTCCAGACCTCAATTAAACTGATTGAAAGATTATGTCTTCATCATATGAAAATAAAGTACAATCCCTCCCGTTAGGGGTTTAGTATCATACCATCATAAAATATATGAGAAGAACATAACCCGTATCATGCCAACAACTGGTTTTAGAATGAATGTGTTTATTTTCGATGCAAAGACCCTATGAGTGAATCACTATTAATACCAAAATATGCAATCCTTAATGACTTGACAACAGTATCGTAACTATATCCTTTCCGAATAAGTCTGTTTAAAGGTTTGGGTAGCTTTTGAGGTGAATGCCGACATTTTTGTGCTTTGTAAAGAATATTACCATAAAATATTGGATGTGAAATACCTGAACGTATAAGATGTCTGCATGTTGATTTATATTTACGAATGATGTCCTTGTACCGATGATAAAATTTAGTATATGTTTTGACTAGTTTGTGATATCGAAAACCCTGGTGTAATAATTTTTCAGTAATACAGAGATTTCTTTCGTTGAAATCAAATACGTTGTTACATACACGAGCGAATCGAACAAGTTGAGATACATAAACACCATAAGATGGCGACAAGGAACGTCACCATCTAAAATGGATAATTAACAATAGGAAATGAAAATCATCTCTTTTATCATAAATTTTGGTATTAAGCTTCCCGTTAAAGATCAAGATATCAAGATCCAGGAAAGGGCAGTTTTCATTGTTAGTATTAGCTTTATTTAAAGTCAGTTCGGCAGGATAAATCTCTTTAGTGTACATACTGAAGTCGTCATTATTGAGATCCAATATATCATCTAAATATCTAAAAGTGTTATTAAATTTTTGAATCAGATGTTGTTTCGACGGGTCTTTGCTGATTTTAGTCATAAATTGTAACTCATAAAAATACAGAAACAGGTCCGCAATAAGTGGTGCACAGTTAGTCCCCATGGGAATTCCGATAACCTGACGATATACGGAATCTCCATAGCGAACAAAAATGTTATCTAGTAAAAATTCAAGGGCAGTTATAGTATCAAAGCAGGTCCAATTGACATAGTTCTTTTGTTTGTTGTTACTAAAAAATGACCTAAAAGAGTTTGAACATATATATTCGCATTCCGACTTTTTAAATGCCCATTTAATCAGGTGTGTGAATTTTTTCTTAATAAGATTATGAGGCAACGTGGTATATAGGGCAGAAAAATCAAAACTTTGAACAGATTCGAAATCACCAATATAAGCATGCAATTTATCAAGTACTTCCAACGAATTTTTGACACTCCAAAAGTAATTAATTCCACTATACTTTTTGTCGTCAAATATTTACTTTTATAGAATAGGGTGAGTAAAACGAAATGTGAGATAAAAGTCAATATTTCAACAACCCAAAGACACAAAAAAATCAAAAAGACATACTGAGGTCAACGTATGGACTCTCAAACAAAAACAGCTGTGAAGCTCCGGTATATAGACAATTGTAAATAAATTTAACGACGTCAACACACACACACACACACACACACACAAATACTTAGGACAGGCACATTAACGAGGACCGGATTAAACTATATAAATCAAATACTAGTAAATCATTAAATGTTTTGCAGAGTGTAACAAAATGTGCAATTCAGCTAGTTCGAAATGTAGGGAGATAAACATCAAAACATTCTATAAATATTATTTGTTTTGTAATGATAAGACTGATTTATATAGATCAATTAGCTATAGACAACACAAAATCATACGTCACTATAAGGAACTCTGAATTTTTTTGAAATTTCATTTATATTATTCCATATTACATCGATATCGCTGATTTCTCCTTTATATGTTTATTGATTTACAATCCTCAAAAGTTGGTTGTAATAGAATTATTGGTTGATATAGTATAACCTTTGATTTTATCAGGATTTACCTTGGAATTCAGTATTTTTGTTAATTCTTTTTAAAAGAATTGTCAGATTGAGTGAATTGTTGTATGCATACTAAAAGAAACCGGCTAAATGAATAAATAATATAATAAAGTTTGCTTTTTTCAAGAAATAAGAATTCCTTTCCGATAAATTTACCATATTCTTTATTAAGTTTAATTGCGAAGTCTAACTCGAGAAAATGTGTCATGTACATTTTTTATCTTTTTGGTAAATCTAGTATATTGAACAATTGTGGCATGTGCAATTACTTCCATGCGCTTTTTTTTTTTACAACTGATACACAACGCTAACATAGTTCTGGATTTTCCATAAAGTCTTTCTTAGTATCGACTTTTGGATTAACGTTTTGCATTTTCTTCTCTAATTACAATGTGGGGCAAACAGATAAAAAAATTTGCATCAAAAGGATTCATCAGCTTTTCTGGATTTTTTCCGGAAATTTTTATTATTTTAATTTGTTGTTGTCTAAATTATCATCATTGAAATCATAACGCTATTAGAAGAGTGTATCTAATTGCTCCAAAATTTGTTACGTCGAATATAAAAGCTAAGCAAATTATCCAATTAGTATTAAGCTATAATTTAACGTATTTTTGATTTGATGAGACTGAGATAAGAACGTGATTTTTGCATGTACTTCGAATGCACACAAAAAAAAATATTAGGTATTGCATTTAGACTGGCTAATAAGATAATCATTTCAGCTGTACTTACATCTAAACCTTTCAATTTTCCAGTTTAGTTTAGGTCATATATATACATTTAGCTTCCCGCGTATCGGGTATTTATACATCCTTGGTTCTCTTTTAATAGGGTTTGGCGTTCCTAATAAAGGTAAATATAGAGGGATGACAGAAATACTGTGATATTGTTTACTCGCGTAGTGGCATAAACCATATGTGGATTCTTAAAACTCAAAATACCTTCCGGAAAATTTTAAATCTCGGTCATTCTTTGAAATAAATTCTATCAAAACCTTCGAAATTTCTACCCTATACACCACCATATCACATGAAAAATTGAAAACCCGTCTAAAGGAAACATTCCACAAGCTTTTTTCCATAAGAAGGATACCATATACGCTACAAATTTATTGTTTTGGGATACAATTCGGCATATTTTGTTAAAAAAACCCGAGGATAAAACATGCTACAACGAAGAACACGTTATCAGTTTGCTGGAATTTCACATTTATTGAATTAGGATGTAGAATTTTCCAGCAGGTTGTCGGCATTCCTTTGAGAACCATCTGTGTGCCTCTCTTTGTCGACCTTTTCTTATTTTCATATGAATCGGAGTTACTCCCAGACACTTGTTAAAGTACAAGAAGAGCAAAGAAACTAGATCATTTAATTTCACATACAGGTTTATTGATGATGTTCTTCCCGTTAACTATCCAAACTTTTCTGATAGGGTTCCATTGATATATCATCCCAAACTAGAAATGTAATAAAATCCAAAGATACAGCTGCATCAGCCGCATTTTTAGGCATATACTTCGAATTTGACTACAGCGGTCATCTCAGTACCAGAATGTATGACAAACAAGACGATTTCATATAAATTCTCCTCACCTTATGAGCAATATTCCAACTTCACCCGCGTATAGAGAATAAACTTGTCAACTCGTTTGATATTCAAGAACTTGCAGCTACTACTGAGATTTTTAAAACGTCATCGATGTCATGAGCAAAAATTAATGAGCAAGGTCTTCGTGCATGAATGTGTCGTCCTTTTTCCTAAAAAGTTCATGGTAAAGTACAAAGACCTAATAGATAAATTTTCAATCTCTACTTCTCGATTCTATATGTGCTGATGTTGTGTATTAGTTTATTTTATAAATACATGTTTTCCCTTTATTTGTTTTTGTACTATCTTCATGTTGGCCGTATGACTCATGACGTAGCTCGGTATTCGTACATCAGGCTTTCGGGTGTTGGCTTTATAGTCGTTCCTGATGAGGGTGCGTCCAGAGGTACGATTCGGATGCATTAAGGATTGTATAGTGTTGTTTTCCTTTTGTATACTCTAGTTATTATATTTTACTGAATTTGTACTTTATCGGGAAAGTATAAATGTCATTATGTTGTACTTTACTGTATGTACTATCATCTAAAAACAAGTTGTTGGCGTGGTTGTCAGATTTAGCTGTTGAATCTTTTAGTTAGTTGTGTTGTATGTCTTTGAAGCATGTTTACATAATTTTGGATCGGATTTTTTTGTATGTTTGTTTGAATTTTCTTAGTTGTGTTTGTATGTCTGTGATGTTTGTTTACACAGTTTTGGCTTCTGGATCCCAGTTATTGTCATGATAACCAATTATGTCTGTTTGGGTTGCTCACCCAATTTTGTTAATATATCAGAACAATAAACAACTGTCATACAAATGGGAGGTTGAGCTAGCTATAAAACCAAGTTTAACCCTCCATTTTCTTCGGAAATGCTGTACCAATTCAGAAATATGACAGTTGTTTCCCATTTGTTCCGTTTGTTGATATAGTCGATCGTTTGATTTTGTCAAGTTTTATGGACTTCCCCCTTATTAAATTTATCTTGAAGTTCGGTATTTTTGTTAATATTTTCTTTTATAGTAAAGCGCTTCGGAGGCACAACATTTTTAAAATGTTATTCTTATTTTAAGGGTTTGAAATTTTTCACAGCTTTTTATTTTGGCATATCAAAGAAGCTTTACCCCTTTACAATGTTAATGGACCAAAACAGTTTTCCTGTAGAAAACTTATTTCAAACGGGATTGCACATCCTCATTTTTACGGCAATATTGTTTACCGTGCATTTACACATTCATGGATCTACAATCTGTCGATACATGTATGTATCTTGGCATTGCACAAGGTCATGTTTTTCTCTGACTGTTTATGACGTCTTATACTAAATCCATTGGATGTTGGATGTGTACGGATTGATAATTTAGTCTTATAGAAGCATGATTTTTTTATTAGTTGTTAGTGGCTTTGAACTAGCTGTCAGTAACTGCGAGTACTCTCAGATCTGTACTTAGTGTCTTTTTGTTGTTTGGAAGTACAAGTACCCGGCCACGTCCACTTGTATTTGTAGTATTTGTATTTTTATCCATCTGATGAGTTAAGCCTCTTTCAACTGATTTTTATAGTTCGTTCTTATTTTGTACTGTTACACCACTGTCCCATGTTAGGGGGAGGGTTGGGATCCCGCTAACATGTTTAACCCCGCCACATTCTGTATGTATGTGTCTGTCCGGAGTCAGGAGCCTGTAATTCAGTGGTTGTCGTTTGTTTATGTGTTACATATTTGTTTTTCGTTCATTTTTTGTACATAAATTAGGCCGTTAGTTTTCTCGTTTGAATTGTTTTACATTGTCATTTCGGGGCCTTTTATAGCTGACTGTTCGGTATGGGCTTTGCTCATTGTTGACGGCCGTACGGTGACCTGTAGTTGTTAACTTCTGTGTCATTTGGTCTCTTGTGGAGAGTTGTCTCCTTTGCAATTATACCACTTCTTCTTTTTTATATTTCAAGCTGCAGTTTGAATTCGAACTATTCAATTGATGGAAAATTTTAGTTCTAGAGTAACTTTGTTGTTAGTATACAGCAGGTGTAGTGTAAACTAGTATTCTTACTGTCGAATGATGACGACTTTCTGGTTCGCACCGACAACAAATCAAACAGTTAAATATCAGTCTTAAAAACATGTTTTGACTTTGATATTAAAAGCTTTATCGCAATTACCTTAACTCTGTTTTCATTGGATGATCAGTTTGAATAAATGATACAAACTGCGAAAAAGCGTTTAGATGCTTTTGGAATTTGAAATGACAAATCGTTTACATAAGCAGTCAGAATGTAAGTTTAAGTGCCTTAATTACTTCAAGGATATCATAATTTCAAACAACATAATAATTTATCAAAAACAATGTACATGCTTTCAGAGAAATATTTTATTAGAAAAGTTAAATGTCAATAGAAATCGTCTTCAAATTCAATATAATTTTGTTCTCAGTGTCTGTTGTCAGAATTAACAGACATGTCCATAGAAAGCGAACATCATTGAAAGTGAAGGTAGAAGACTAAATTACTTTGAAAGCCCTAGAGGGATGATGAATTGTTATCGGTGGAAACAAATGTCAGATCGTGCTCAATGAGACCGCTTTCATGGAGACAAATTGAAAGATAAAAATCAAGAGGTCACTGATTAATGTTGCGGTCATAGATTGACCACGGTCAAAAATGATAAACATCAAAAGGCAATTATTATTTTATCTTTGTTTCTATTAAACAACGGAATTTTTCTAAAACAAAAGTTTCTTCGTTGTATGAGAAAGCATTTTATTCTCATCAAATGTGCACAAATTTGAACACATAGAAGTTCTTTTAGATTAAAGTTTCTGCATCTCTCTGTAATCGAATTTCATGTTAAAAGATGTAAAGGTCAAAAGAAGGTAGACTAAGTATTGATAAGACAAGATATTAAATATTAAACCTGTTGCGTGATTCATTTCTATATAGGAAATACATATGTGTTTCTCTTTCTGAATAAAAATTAATTTCCGGTTTTTGTCTTCAGTTTTGTGTTGTTGTTTTTCAAGACAAAGCCTTTAATTTCTTATTAAATGCGAAATAATGAATTTTTATTACAGCATTCATCCAGCATACTATATGGTCTTTTACAATAGCTGATGCTTATAATTATCTTATTGAGATTTATAGCCATAGCATACGTTTCTTTATCATACGAACGCATGTTATATTTTATGCTTAACTAAACAAAACAATAAAATACAAAATGCAATGGAAACGAACATGGAAACAGATCCCGAAATTATTCAATTATTTTGCCATTTCCTTCCTGTGATTAGATATTTTTTTACTTAAATAATGGCCAAAAACTTGAGATCAACACAATGAGTAATAAAAAAAAAATCTGTGGTATTCGTGAAACATTGTCTGTATTCCGATTTTTTGATAGTTGTCAAGAAAAATAATCATTGATATTTATTTTTGCCTTATATGGGTTTAACTATTAGTAAAGTTCTAATGACGATATTTCAAAATCTGTGCAGTGCAATGTTCGGAAACAACAGGGTAAATAGATTATTCAATAGAGTATGCTGTAAAGTGGTCTACTCATCTATACACTGGTATCTGCAGCCATGATTTTTGGGAGAAGAAGTAAAAGAAGTAGTAGTAGTAGTAATAGTAGTAGTTGTAGTAGTTTACAATTTGCAATTATAGTAGTAGTAGTAGTAGTAGTAGTAGTAGTAGTAGAAGAAGTACTTGTAGTAGTGATAGTAGTAATAGTAGTAGTAGTAATAGTAGTAGTAGTAGTAGTAGTAATGTAGTAGTTGTTGTATTAGTAGTTGTTGTAGTAGTAGTAGTAGTAGTAGTAGTAGTAGTAGTAGTTGTTGTTGTTGTTGTTGTTGTTGTTGTTGTAGTAGTAGTAGTAGTAGTAGTAGTAGTAGTAGTAGTAGTAGTAGTAGTGGTAGGTAGTATTATTAGTGGTAATGTAGTGGTTGTTGTATATTATTATTATTAGTAGTAGTAGTAGTAGTAGTAGTAGTAGTAGTAGTAGTAGGAGAAGTAGTAGTGGTGTGGTTGTTGTGGTTGTAGTAGTGTGGTTGTAGTAGTAGTGTAGTTTACAGTAGTAGCAGTTTGCAATAGTAGTAGTAGTAGTAGTAGTAGTAGTATCAGTGGCAGCAGTAGTAGTAGTAGTAGTTGTTGTTGTAGTAGTGTTGTTGTAGTAGTAGTGGTATGGTAGGTAGTAAGTAGTGTAGTAGTAGT
This sequence comes from Mytilus coruscus, assembly GCA_017311375.1. Lineage (NCBI taxonomy): Eukaryota > Metazoa > Mollusca > Bivalvia > Mytilida > Mytilidae > Mytilus > Mytilus coruscus. The sequence continues at coordinate 45,228,973 of CM029599.1, read as the reverse complement.
AGTAGTAGTGGTGGTGGTAGTGAGTGTTGTGGTGGTAGTAGTAGTAGTAGTAGTGGTAGTAGGTAGGTGGTTGTTGTTAGTAGTGGTTAGTTAGTAGTAGTAGTAATAGTGTTAGTAGTAGTGTGTTAGTAGTAGTAATAGTATTATCAGTAGTAGTAGTAGTAGTATTAGTAATGTAGTAGTTGTTGTAGTAGTTGTTATTGTAGTAGTAGTAATAGTAGTAGTAGTAGTAGTAGTAGTAGTAGTAGCATAAGTAGCAGTAGTAGTAGTAGTTGTTGTTGGTGTAGTAGTAGTAGTAGTAGTAGTAGTAGTAGTAGTAGTAGTAGTAGTAGCAGTAGTAGTAGTAGTGGTAGTAGCTTACAATTTGCAATTTCCTAATTTATATAATTTCTTTTTATTCTTACAGTTCTGATTTAAGCTAAGCTTGCTTCTCCCACAGGAAAAGTTTACTTAATTCATCTCAGACATCTTTTGCTTTAAAACACTCCAAATGTTGACAAAAACTGAAATACAATACCTCTGGTTCATTGGTCATTAGATTAGTAATTGCCGTCTTCAAAGCAATAGTAAAATTTTAGACACTAATTAATTATCTGCGTGTTTTTTCAGATGACCTTCACGCTTTTTATGGAATACTTGTTTTTTTTTTTCATTTCGTTTTTTTTTTTTTTCCATTGTATTAGATTATTTGGAATTTGTTTTGCTAAGATTAACTTCTTTTTTTGAAGGTCAGACTGATTAAGATCATAGTGTGTTTATCATATGATAAACAGAAAAACGTAGGAGTAATATCAGTCAATTGATCATGCGCCATTGTCAATGAACGGAGATACGGGGTAAAGTAACCATGAGACAGTAACACGACAATAGTTAATCAGAAAAAGCATCGGGAGGTAAACACTTTCTTCTGATGATCAGCGACTCATTTTACAAAAGTCTTACGAGAAAAATACTCGTAAGTCATCAACATTTCGGTATGACTTACAATCATTTTTTGTTAAAAGAGCCACTTATTTTCAAATTCTTACTGCCCTTTCAAAAATACTTCTGATTTCAATTAAACTTTACTAGAATTACTGAATAAAATTGAGAATGGAAATGGGAATGTGTCAGAGAGACAACAACCCGACCACAGAACAGACAACAACAGAAGGTCACCAATAGGTCTTCAATACAGCGAGAAACCCCGCACCCGGAGGCGTCCTTAAGCTGGCCCCTAAACAAATATATATACTAGTTCAGTGATAATGGACGTCATACTAAACTCCAAATTATACACAAGAAACTAAAAGTAAAATAATACGAGACTAACAAAGGCCAGAGGCTCCTGACTTGGGACAGGCGCAAAAATGCGGCGGGTTAAACATGTTTATGAGATCTCAACCTCCCCTATACCTCTAGCCAATGTAGAAAAGTAAACGCATAACAATACGCACATTAAAAGTCAGTTAAAGAGAGTCCGAGTCCGATGTCAGAAGATGTAACAAAAGAAAATAAACAAAATGACAATAATACATAAATAACAACAGACTACTAGCAGTTAACTGACATGCCAGCTCCAGACCTCAATTAAACTGATTGAAAGATTATGTCTTCATCATATGAATATCAGGCACAATCCCTCCCGTTAGGGGTTTAGTATCATACCATCATAAAATATATGAGAAGAGCATAACCCGTGTCATGCCAACAACTGGTTTTAAATAAATGTGTTTAGTTCCGATGCAAAGACCCTATAAGTGAATCAATATTAAAGCCAAAATATGCAATCTTTAATGACCTGACAACAGTATCGTAACTATATCCTTCTTAATAAGTCTATTTAAAGGTTTTGTTAGCTTCTGAGGTGAATACTGACATTTTAGTGCTTTATAAAGAATATTACCATAAAAGATTGGATGTGAAATACCTGAACGTATAAGAAGTCTGCATGTTGAGCTATATTTACGAATGATGTCCTTGTACCGATGATAAAATTTAGTAAATGTTTTGACTAGTTTGTGATATCGAAAACCCTGGTGTAATAATTTTCAGTAATACATAAATTTCTTTCGTTAAAATCTGAAACGTTGTTACATACACGAGCGAATCGTACAAGTTGAGATATATAACACCGTAAGATGGTGACAAGGAACGTCACCATCTAAAATGGATAATTAACGATAGGAAATGAAAATCATCTCTTTTATCATAAATTTTGTATTAAGCTTTCCGTTAATGATATGGATATCAAGATCGAGGAAAGGGCAGTGGTCATTGTTAGTATTAGCTTTATTTAAAGTAAGTTCAACAGGATAAATTTCTTTAGTATACATACTGAAGTCGTCATTATTGAGAGCCAATATATCATCCAAATATCTAAAAGTATTATTAAATTTTGTATCAGATGTTGTTTCGATGGGTCTTTGCTAATTTTAGTCATAAATTGTAACTCATAGCAATACAAAACAGGTCCGCAATAAGTGGTGCACAGTTAGTCCCCATTGGAATTCCGATAACCTGACGATATACGGAATCTCCAAAGCGAACAAAAATATTATCTAGTAAAATTCAAGGGCAGATATAGTATCAAAGCATGTCCAATTGACATATTTCTTTTGTTTATTGCTACTAAAAATGACCTAAAGAGTTAGAACATATTATTCACATTCTGACTTTTAAATGCCCATTTGATTATGTGTGTGAATTTTTCTTAATGAGAATGTGAGGCAATGTGGTATACAGGGTAGAAAAATCAAAACTTTGAACAGATTGTGGTAGTGGTAGTAGTAGTAGTAGTGGTGGTAGTGGTGGTGGTAGTGGTGGTAGTAGTGGTGGTAGTAATGGTATTGGTGGTGGTAGTGGTGGTTGTGGAGTAGTGGTAGTGGTAGTAATGGTAATGGTAGGGTGTTAGTAGTAGTAGTAGTAGTAATGGTGTTAGCAGTGGTAGTAGTAGTGGTAGTTAGTATGTAGTAGTTGTTGTAGTGGTTGTTGTTGTGGTAGTAGTAATAGTAGTAGTAGTAGTAGTAGTAGTAGTAGCATAAGTAGCAGTAGTAGTAGTAGTTGTTGTTGTAGTAGTAGTAGTAGTAGTAGTAGTAGTAGTAGTAGTAGTAGTAGTAGCAGTAGCAGTAGTAGTGGTAGTAGCTTACAATTTGCAATTTCCTAATTTATATAATTTCTTTTTATTCTTACAGTTCTGATTTAAGCTAAGCTTGCTTCTCCCACAGGAAAAGTTTACTTAATTCATCTCAGACATCTTTGCTTTAAAACACTCCAAATGTTGACAAAACTGAAATACAATACCTCTGGTTCATTGGTCATTAGATTAGTAATTGCCGTCTTCAAAGCAATAGTAAAATTTTAGACACTAATTAATTATCTGCGTGTTTTTCAGATGACCTTCACGCTTTTATGGAATACTTGTTTTTTTTTTTCATTTCGTTTTTTTTTTTTCCATTGTATTGGATTATTTGGAATTTGTTTTGCTAAGATTAACTTATTTTTTTGAAGGTCAGACTGATTAAGATCATAGTGTGTTTATCATATGATAAACAGAAAAACGTAGGAGTAATATCAGTCAATTGATCATGCGCCATTGTCAATGAACGGAGATACGGGGTAAAGTAACCATGAGACAGTAACACCACAATAGTTAATCAGAAAAAGCATCGGGAGGTAAATATACTTTCTTCTGATGATCAGCGACTCATTTTACAAAAGTCTTACGAGAAAAAATACTCGTAAGTCATCAACATTTCGGTATGACTTACAATCATTTTTTTGTTAAAAGAGCCACTTATTTTTCAAATTCTTACTGCCCTTTCAAAAATACTTCCGATTTCAATTAAACTTTACTAGAATTACTGAAGCCTGTTATTCTAAATTAAGTGCTTACAATATTGTTAAAACCCGGCTACATGTAAATCAAAAATTTCGCCACTGATTATTTATTGCTTTCCTTTTACAACCGAATTGTTTCGTGTTAGGCATTGACAGCTGTTCTAACTTCCTTGGTAAATTCATCTACAAATTATCCATACTACAGGGAAAAGTGGGCTCATCACTTATTGTTAATCGTTAAGAGACGTCTGTAAATCTTTTATTTTGTTCTTTTATAGTTGCTTTGATATCCGGTCTCGTTTAAAAAAAGCCAAAATCTATAAAAAAAATTAGTCAGTCAAACAGTAAACATGTCCTTAAATTGAAATTCTCTGAAAGAAACTACTAAAAGTTTAATTTAAGTAAGTGTAATGGATGGGTAAAAAAAGTTTTAATAACATTATTTTACAGAACTTTAGACTCTACAAAATCATGGTCACAGCATAAAAAAATAATATTTGGGCCCTGTTTGGCTGTAGGGTTTGTAAACAAACTTATAAAACCATTTCTATACATCAAAGTGTTACAGGTCCCTTCCTATCATGAAGTCGAGTTTATTAGCATTATTGGCCTTACATTAAGTAATGAAATGAGAGAGACAATTATGGCTAAGTAGGAAATACTATGGTTTAAACAAATATACATATAGAGGTAGACACTGGTATAATATAGGATTTGAAAATCATATTTCTAATCATAAAAATGCGACGGTTGATTTAAACATATATTTAGTTCTATCCAATGCAGGGTCTTGTATAGCGTAAAATACGGTACTGGTTGTTTACATCAATCTGCTTTGGTCTATAGTAGATAAGTTTGTTTCATTTGCAATCATACCACATTTCCTATTTTTTTTTTAATCTGTGGAGAGATACACTAGCAAAGTGATAAAGTTTAAACATTTGTTTCATATTTATTATGGTATCACAGGAAATGCTATAGTTTATACAAATAAATATACATGGAGGACGTTATAGCAAGTCCATGTCAATGACTTTAAGACATAAACAAAGACCCCATAATTATTATCACTTGAGTATAAAGTTCCTAAAGTTGGATGCGGGTTATCGTTTAAGATAAGGTCATTCACCTTGTATAAAAACTTGATTTATCGTTTGTAAAATGGTTAGTCAACTGGTTATGGCGGAAATGAAATAAGTTCACGTAATGCATTATCCATTGTAGTGTCACAAGGAAGATCAAAAGAAGGCGACCAGTGGACGATTGTGATCTCTTAAAGTGCATTACAGACAGGATCCTAAATAAGCAGTTAATTCTAAGATTGTCTACCATATATGTGCTTGACGTACTTTTAGTAACCTTTGCTATCTGAATCGCATAAAATGTGTACGCCCACTTTCGTGTAAAATTTCATTGCCCGATGATTATAAGGATTATTAGTACTTAGATATAAGAAGATGTGGTATGAGTGCCAATGAGACAACTCTCCATCCAAGTCAAAATTTATAAAAGTAAACCATTATAGGTCAAAGTACGGTCTTTGTTTAAACTGATAGTCAATATATGATATGTAATAATTTTGGTGGCACTTCTTTTAATGTACGTCTGCTAAAAATGAAAATATTAACATTTTTTAAAGTCGGTGCGTCTGAAGCGCTTTTCTGTATTTACCTTCACCAGGGAAGTTGAATCCATAAAAAAATTGAAAACCAAGGATGTATCAATACTCAAATACTCAAGAAATATACGAAAAGACATAAAAGAATAGACTAATCCAACAAAGGTCATCTTTGCCTAAGGGGTTTGAACCATAGTTTTTTGATAATTTATAAATTTATCAGCGAAGAAATTAAGTACGGTAATACTAGTATATAAATCATGCAATACAAAACTTGTACATTTTACAAATGTAGTTGGTTCCATATAAAAAGAAGTGTTACAAAAATGTTAACATATCGTATAATTTTCTGTCCTCTTTTCCTACAATGTGATACCGGTATACCGAATTAGACCTATTACTGGGTTTGTACTCGCATGAGCACCACGACGGATGCCACATGCGGAGCAGGATCTGCTTAAACTCCTGGAGCACCTGAAATCAACCCCGGTTTTTGACGAGGTTCGTGATGCTCAGTCATTAATTTTCTATGTTGTGTTGTTTTGTTTGACTTTTCATCGTTTTTTGCCATGTCTTTGTAACTTTATTTTCGACTTGTGACTTTGAATATCCCTTTGGTATATTAGCCTCTCTTCTAGCATTTTACATAATATAACAGTTGATACAACGATGGATTTAGTGGTTTTTACATAAAGTTATAACGGCACAACTAATTAATAGATTGATTTCAAGAGAACACCAATTATATTTTATATTTCATGTATTTGTATCTGACTTGTAAATCATAAGATATGCCAATTCATAACAGCGTTTGAAGAAATCTACTGTAGAGCTTAATGGACTTGTTGATGGCTCTGCACAGTAATAAACATCCAAGAAACAATCGCTTAAGTGCCTTTGCTCTTGTGATTCCATTTAAGTGTACCACTTTAGTTTTAATGAGAGTCATTCTTTACATAAGATAATATCACAATGGACCTTGAATTAACAAATTGTTGTGCATAATCCCATCGCTTATTTTTCAAGTTAGAATAAGATAGATATTTTATTCAGCCTATAGTCTAGTAAAAATCATGAGTTTGTGTACATCCGCTAGCTAGGAAGAATATAGGGGATCAAGTATGCTAAGATTTTCCTGTACCTTATTGTATGTTATTTCATGTATCGGTTTTATGTCCCTTTATTCTAGATTGACTGTGGATATCAAGATCTCAAGAAACTAGTTTATACCTTCTACGTGATCAAGTGGCTGTCCGAAGTCAAGAACATAGCCAGAAGCAGTCTTTTTACTTTTTATCTTTTATTCTTCGTAGTGGTTTTTTTGTTCTTTTTTTTTTTTTTTTGTCTTATGGGGATACTTTGAGTTGGTAATGTATCTTTGATATTCGTTGTTACGATTATTGTCCCCGTTGGTTTTCTCACTGAGCACTTTTAAGAGTATGACATACTCATGTTGATACCTTTCTACTGGTAATGACCGTAAATAATATCCTATATTTGTATACTTCCTGCAAAGTCAAACGGATCCCATTAGCAAGTAGTCTCCGTTCATACAAAATGAAAATAAGTGATAATAGTTTACAACAAACATAGAGATTTGCACCGCATGCAACATTCAAATGTACTAAAAATCAAGTATGAAGGATAGCGTATAAAAGTAAATATCAAAAGTTATTTACTTTTTCATTCAAAGAGCGAGTAGTGAATGTATCCAGGGGTAGATTACCGCTATCAAAAAAGGCACGATATCCACTTCATTTGAACTCTACTGGATAGTTGTCTCATTGGCAATCATAACAAATCTCCCTTTTTTCTATTTTTATATGAATACACTATCAACAGACAACATAGAGGAGAACACATCGCACGAATCGTTTTCCTGGATTTACCTTCCGAGAGAGCGACTAAAAAATTGACAGCTGATGATATTTAGATACATTTTGAGCTATAAAGTACTCAATAAGTACGAGTATTTTTTGACTGTATTCCGTGTTAAGTGCTGTGGTATTTTACAGCCATTTTGTCACCTGAAAAGCTAAAACAAAATGGTTCACTGACTGATAGACAGGCAGGCAGATATTGGTATTTAACTTTTCTTTAGATAGGTAAAAACTGTTTGAGGTAAAAACTATAGTTATATACAAAAATTCGAAGATTTCTATGAGTGCAAATGCTACTTCTGTAGGCTGCCCTCAATGTTGGAGGAGCTTTTTGCATATACTTTGTTGTCTTGCATATAGAATCAACACAGAAACTATGGAAAACGAGTTCAACATTTAATACATTACATTTGTGTTGATTTCTGCAAATTAAAGTTCAAGAAATATCAAAAGAAGCTGGCATTATCCTTTAACTTTACTTTCCGCTATATAGATGATGTCCTTTCACTGATGAACGACTATGTTAAAACTGCATCTACCAAATGAACTTAAACTACAGGATACCAAAGCTACAGTTAAGTTTGCCTTGCATCTTGGTTTGCATTTAGAAATTGACAATTGACAATGAGGGTCGATTGAGAACTAAACTTTACGACAAAAAATGATTTCAATTTTTCTATTGTGAGCTTACCATTTCTGTGTAGCAACATTCCAGCAGCGTCTGCATATGGAAAATGTATTTGATTTGGTTCGATATTCCAGGACTTGCGTCTTACTAAGATTTCTTTGATAGAGGATTTCTGCTCACAAGGAAGCTAATGCACCAAGGGTTCCAGGTGCCATGGTTAAAGTCATTCATTCGAAAGTTTCACGACCGGACGCAATCATGATTTGGTTGACTGATATATGTTACAAGATGACTATAGATGTGTCCTATTTATCGATTTCCCTTTCTCGTATCTTTTATCTCCTTTTTTGACTATCGAATTTTATAGTTCTTTCTCCTATATCTAATTCATTGGTTTGAATCTAAAATGTGCAATAATATATATAGCATCTTTCCTGCTTGTCATGAAAAATTTATTTAATGCATCACTTTGTTTTATTGGGTAATCTCAATTTTCAAAAACAGTTTCACTTTTCGAACCTTTTATACTGTAAACCATTTATTAGATACATCTTTCTATTTCAATCTCCATATATTAAACTAAAGATACGTTGATATAACATTTATATAATATGAGATATTTCCTAATCAAGCAAGATATTACTCTGATAGTTGATACACAAATCATATCTTAAAATTAATGGTCGGATGAAGGGCATGTTTTCAAGCTAAAATTGTAAAAGCTCATTTGTTTTTACTTAATAGATGGTTTTCAAGAAGAACATATCAATTATTTGTTTTAGTGCATGCTGATATGTTTCCCTCAGGGATTTATTTCAGTATACCAATTTATAATAACATATATCATGCAAATAAAGATATCGTAGAGAGAGTTTGAATGTAATCTTTGGTAAATGTAAACAGAAAGACAAGTATTCTTCGAGGAATTCAAGTTTTGTTATACGACTGCATTTTAGACAGTACAATAAAACATCACTTAGGTTTGAGTTTGACGAATTCGACACAATTGCCTACAGCCCTTCATATTATTTTCAGTTTTGAAAAAATGTAATGAAGTAAGGTAAAATATTAATAACAGTTCAGTTTAAGGGAAACATACAGAGGGTATTCTAAACTGCAGTTTCTTTAAGACACCCTTTCAAACAGTTTAACAAAACTTAACCAATAAGTTGAGATACGTTTTACAAGAAAAAAGCTAGCTTGCTCTAGTACCTGACTTCATATAATATAATCTGATAACATCTATTTGTGGTATGTTCTTCGGTATCATCGATATCATTAGATCACAAATGGCTTTTTTGTGGGATTTATTTTATTATGCAATCTTAAATATCTTTTTTCTTAACTCATCGTGGTACATTCATCAGAAAAGTTGACTAATATACACGAAAAGCCATGTTGAATAGACTGTTAAGATTGAATGATGGAAATATAAAATATCTGTTTGCAATGCATATTTTTTATAATTTAGGATACTTTTTAAAATTCTGAAATCTGTAAATATATCTCAGCTTACAACCAGTGCTTTCTACAAATATCTTAAAACTTGATTACTAAATCAAGTTTTTGCAAGAAAGCGTATCATCTTGTTATTTTAATAAACAGTTTATTGGTATAAAATGGTATTTTCCTACTCAGGAGATTATTGATGGTTCAATCTAAATGTCAAAAAGCAATGGTTTTAGTGTTTTATTACACATGCTTTCTACAATAATCTACTAGTTTATCAATTTTCGTTGTGTTTGTAGAGAGTATTTCAGAACTTAAGTCTACATTTAGATCTACAAATAGAGTTTATATAGTGAGTATATCTAATTTTATAAAATTGTAAATTTTTGCGTCTAAATACGTTGTCAGGTTTCCCACTTTTGCATCAATCTTAATTAATTAGACGAAAGCTGGTAATGGATGACAGCCTCATTTCAGATGCTTTTTTAAATTGCTGTCAATATGTAAGTTCCTTAGCTCGAACTTTATAACAAGTCGGTTTTCAGTAGTTTGTTTAAGTCATCTGTTGCAAAGTAACCACAAAAGACCTTATCTCAACCAGGCATTTTCATTGGTGCCAAAATTAAAGGCCTTGTTGTTGATGGGACTATCTTTGCGATAATTATGATTATCAGATGTATTGGTGTAAGGAGTTACTTGTTTCAAAGAACTGAATTACGAATATCTGTACAGTAGAATCATTGAAACTAACAGAACATTCTGTTTAATCATATTAAACCTTCGATTAACACATGTTAAAAGTATATAAAATGGTATGTCAATTTAAAGTTAGGGAATATCATGAGTTGCAAAAAATTGAGTTGCCTCAATAGAATTTTTTTTTTTAAATGCGGTTTTATTTTTAATATGCAGAACTGTTTTAGCTTTATGCTTTGAAATTTAATTTAATAAAGACAGTATATAAATAACACATAGCTGAGAGGGTGATAGAGCAGATTGTTACCCCGAGAAAACATTGTCAGCTGAGGCGAAGCCAAGGTTGACAATGTCTTTTCGAGGGTAACAATCTGCTCTACCACCCTCTCAGATATGTGTTATTTAATTTATTATACTGAATGTTCTGTTATTACTGTCTATTAAATTTCAAATTCAAAGTCATAAACTATGACAACCATCCGTATTTAATAAAGCGCACACTTGATCAAGCGTCTCCGTGAAGGGTAATAGAGTATTTACCATAGGATAGAGTAAATTGTCTCCCTCGTATTAACCAATCAAAATCTGGCATTTTGACATGAAGTATAATAAAACATTATGTCTCCCGTCGTTTTTATAAATGGTTAAGAAAAGATATTAGGGTTTAGCAAGGGGTTATGGTATATATGGTCAGCTTCCCGACCAAGAAGTGAAATCAGATATTTCTTAACACGTAAATGTCATTCTAATAATCAATTACACTAATGGTTCAAATTAAGAAATGAATAATCATTTAAAATGAAAGGAAAAAAATCTGGCTTGCGTTCCAATATGCACAGTTGTGTTGATAATTTAACACCTCGCTGATTACACGTGAACTGATTTTATAATATATAATTCAATTATGTGCTAGCAGCCATATTACATTTGTTGTTTTCTTAAAACAATTTGAATACATTGTATAATGAAATATATATCAAATACAGTAAGCACCCTTTATTTCATCGCGTTTAATATTTTTTCGAGAAGTGACAACATTAAACATTGTTTTAATTTATTGACTAAGAAAAGTAAAAAAATGTACACAAAGTTAAATGAACTTGACAACATAATAAAGCGAGTTCTCCATTATAAAAAATAATTGCAATAGATAGAATGTTAAAATACTACTACATATGTAATTTAAAAAAATGCAATGAAAAGGTTTTTTTTCTTTTCAACTTTGTTACTTTTTTACCTAATGAAGGTAACTGAAGGAAGATTGCAAACCTTTCTCAAACATTGGTAGATAGTGGTGTTCTCCCCGATGGACTGCATACTTCACAGCCCTGAAGGAGTAGAACATATGCATTGTCGCAGCCAAGAATGTGATTGAGACTCATGGAGGAAGTGTGTAATTGAGCGAGTGTATGTGTTAATGATGAGAGAATGGGCGTGCGAAACAGTGAAAAAAGGTGTAGGTATGTGTGAGTGAGTGAGGAAGCGCCGGAGTGAGGAGTGAGTGAGAGAGATGGAGGAGTGAGTGAGAGAAGGGAGTGTGAGTGAGAAAGAGAGAGAAAAAGGGAGGGAGTGTGAGAGAGAGAGGGAGGGAAGTAGGTGTGAGCCATTCGTTATGTTTGTATATGCATTCAATTTGATTTAATAATTAAAGCATGTGTGGCTTTATAATAAGTACTGATTCCAATTCTTGATTCCAATTCATACAAAACAGTATAACCGTGGCATGAAAAGGATGAGTAAGAAAAAGTGCATTTGTGATTATTGCTCTCGTACTGTATTGGTATATTTTCGTAGTTGGGTTTCAGTTCTGTCACTTATTTGTAAAAAGTACATTATACAAGTTGAATTTAATTACATGTACCATTTACTGGTGAATTATCGCGCCAATCATCATAACAGCGATGAATAAATAAAGGCATCAGTAGTATACCGCTAGTCATAATTCGATTAAGCAAAAACAAATCTGGGTAACAAACTAAAACCGAGGGAAACACATCAACTCAGAGGAAAACAATTGGCCAACCGTTATGTTTGAAATAGATTTACTATTCAGCGTAATGAAATCATTTATACATAATAAATATCCATAACAAATACATACCAGTAAATTACTCATCTCTTGTTTCTCCATTAAAACATTACTTCAGTTAATTTTTTGTTTGACTTTTCAATGGTTCTAGGAGCCGAACAATATGGAGGCCCTCAATCAAACCAAATATTGGAAAGTAAAAAAATCAAGCGAAAGGATTATACATTGAGCAAAAAGGCTATGCAAGTGGGGATTTATTCTTTATTTAAAATAATTATAAATAATGCCAATATTCATAACAGCAATGAACTAATCTACTGTTCGGGTTAATTGAATCATTTCATACACCAATAGATATCCGAATATCACACTTCAGTCTTTTCAGTTGTTGATTCACTGAGCCGAACAATATGGAGGGATAGATTCAAACAAACAAAACAGTTGGAAAGACTACAACAAATTCTCGGCAAGAGAGGGCTTATTATTTTTTTTTTCAAAAATAGTTCCTTAATTTGAATATGGTAAAAAGTAGGAGATTCAGAATAGGGGGCGACTGAATAGCAGTCCATTAGTAAATGCAGATTGAATAACATTGAAGAACCAGAGTTTGATTGAAAACGTCAAGCCACCAGAAGACATGGATTAAGGTAGTTCAGGGGTATACCGCCATCTTGAATTGTACAATCACGGTACATAATCGGTCTAGTTCTTTGCCCAAATCTGCAAATTTGGAGACAGATTTGCAATTTATTGGTTACACTGTTTATTTATATAAAGAAAACTTAGTGATTCATTGCATTATCGACAATGTTTTATCAAATACCAAATATTTGTGTTTTAGAATCAATTTTTCAAATAAGCCATTTAAGGGAGATAACTCTTTAGTACAAAATTTATACTGGACATATAGGAAATTTTCATTTTTACTTGTAGCAAGAAAAGAGTTCGGTGACACCATTTTTCTTTCCATTTTCTTAAAATATATTTTAAAACCTATCTTTTCATATTTTATTTCAAAATTCTGTCTTATAGATTTCTTTTAAGCACAAAATGTGTTTTTCATGAACAATCTAAGCAAATTTTGGCAATTCTGAACGACTCGTACCTTGAAAATAGGGCGGTGACCCATACTTTTTATTATTTTTTTGAAAAAAGCATAGTAAAATCTTCATTTTGGCAAAGTATAAGAAAATTCTGTCATTTTTTTTCTATACCCCTGAACTACCTTAAATAACTTTCTAACAACATATGGTATACAACAGTACACCATCAAGCGTGGATTAAATAACATTCTAGCAACAGAGATCGATTGAATATATTTTTCCACAGCAAACGTGTATTTAATAAAATTCAACCAACAGGGTTCATTGCAGCAGTCTACCATGAAACGTGGATTGAATAATATTCAACCAATAGAGGCCAATTGAAAACAGCAGTCTACCAGAAAAATTAGATATGGAAACAGATGATTAGAAACTTTCTATTTCAACAAACAGGAAAAATGTTGTATCTCCCCAAAGTCGAAGTTTTTATTCAATTATTTATTTATATGTTGTTCTGCATGAACCCCGTTTGGTTTTTGAATTTGAAGTCTTTAAATTATTTCTGGCTTTCTTTTATTTTCTTTTTATAAGCTCGAGTGTGTCCAGAAATGTTTTTTTTACAGAAGCAGGTGCTGTACGTGGAATAATTAGTTTCATCCTGAATGTATTTTTGATTAAAAAAGATACTATTATCATGGAATGGAATCATTTCTGTGGTCATTGCTTTCGTGCTTTATTGATACATTTTTGTAGTTGGGTTTCAAAAAATCATACATCAATTATTTATAATAGTACATTATACAACAAGTTAATATTCAATTGCATATATCATTTATAAGCAAATAATCATAACTCATGTAAATGTCTATATCAGAAATGAAATAGGTCTACTGTTCAGCGTAATTGAATCGTTTTGTACAACAATAAATATCCGAAGTGACAACCATATAAGTGTCTCAGCTCTTGTGTCTTCATCAAAACGTCACACTTTTCAGTGGGTTGTTCATTGAACCGAACAATATGGAAACCTTATATAAATCGAAAAAAGAAAACAACTGATGGAAATACCACAAAAATGAAATACCACAAAAATGAAATACCACAAAAATGAAATACCACAAAAATGAAATACCACAAAAATGAAATACCATAGTTTATTTAATCTTTACTTTAAAAAAATTCTTTTTTTCAAATATAATAAACAGTCGGAGAATAAGTTTATAAACATGGGTCGGTTAAATAGCAGTCCACCATCAAAGGTGGATATAATAGAATTCTACAAAAAGAGGTCGACTGAATGCAGCAGTCCACCAGCAAAAGCTAATAAAATAACATTCAATCATACGTATATGGACAGAAAAAAAAAACAAGCGAAAGGATTATGAATTAAGCAAAAAAAAAACTATGCAAGAGGGGTTAATTCTTTATTTTCAAATTCATTACTTGATTTTGATATAATATCCGGTAGAAGTAATTGTTTACAAGCACAGGTCGATTGAATGACATGCCACCAACAGAAGTCGATTGAAGAACATCCAACCAGAAGAATTTGATTTAATTAATATCAATTCAACCAGCAGGAGTGGATTGAATATAACATTTCAACTTACAATGGCATTTGAATAATATTCCATTAGCAGAAGTGAATTAATTTACTTGGTCCAACAGAGGTCAACATAGAAGCAGTTCAACAGCAAAAGTGGAAAGACAAAATAAATTCAGCAGAAGATTTGAAAGAACATTACCGGGTTTATACTAACATGAGCAACACGACGGGTGCCACATGTGGAACAGGATCTGCTTACCCTTCCGGAGCACCTGAGATCATCCCCAGTTTTTGGTGGAGTTCGTGTTGCTCAGTCTTTAGTTTTCTATGTTGTGTTTTGTGTACTACTGTTTGTCTGTTTGTCTTTTTTCTTTTTTAGCCATGGTTTTGTCAGTTTATTTTTTAGATTTACAAGTTTGAATGTCCCTCTGGTATCTTTCGCCTCTCTTTCACAACTACGAAATCCAAAAAAGTTGCAGACACGGATGCTGCATGTTCAATTATTCGTCTACTCTATCTTGAATACTGTTGAATAATGTTTTGTATCTTGAATGTTTTATATTAATATAATTTTGCTTAAAATAATTGTTTGATGAATTGTTTTGGTGACCTTTGCTTCTCTAAGCCAATCGTTACGTTTGTATTACAAATTCAATTTGTTTTATACCTGAAAGCATTTATGTTTCTTCAAAATTAACACATTGATATTCAACCAAAACTATATGCTTTTAAAAGAAACAGTAAGCTATTGGAGATCTTTCATACTTTATTGATAAATTTTGAACTTGGGGTTCAAAAACATATATCAATTACTAGTATTTGAAATAGTACATTATACAACAAGTTTATATGTTATAAAATGTATCATTTACTGGCGAATAATCATAAATCATGTCAATATTCATAACAGCAATGAAATAGATCTACTGTTCAACTTAATTGAATCGTTTTATACAACAATAAATATCCGAAATGACTACCATGTAAGTGTCTCAGCTCTTGTATCTTCATTAAAACATCACACTTCATTCTTGTCAGTGGTTGGTTAATGGAGCCGAACAACAAGGAGGTCTTAAATAAAGCAAAATAACAGCAGGAAAACAAAATGCTATGCAAGAGGGTGTTAATTCTTTATTTCAAATTTTAAAAAAATTCCTCGATTTAAATATGATATAGAAAACTAGTAAGAGAATCTGTAATACAGGAGTCGTTTAAATAGCAGCTAACAAGTTAAAACAGATTGAATATCATTCCACCATCCACAAAGGTCGATTAAATACATCAGTCCATCTAAATATAACTGGATTAAATGACAATCCACTAACAGAGGTCGAATGAAAACAGAAGTCCACCATATTGAATACAGCAGTCCACCGATATAAGTTTATTAACTAACATATCACCAAAAGAGGCCCATTCAATACAGCAGTCCACTAGCAAAAAGTAAAATCACAAAAATACTGAACTCCGAGGAAAATTCAAAAAGGAAAGTCCCTAATCAAATGGCAAAATCAAAAGCTCAAACACATCAAACGAATGGATAACAACTGTCATATTCCTGTATTGGTACAGGCATTTTCTTATGTAGAAAATGGTGGATTGACTCAGAATAACAATGCAAGAAAAATTTGAAAAATACAATACAGTTATCTCTTAATTCTAATGCAATTATTTTGTATTAATGGTTCTGATTGGATGACAGTAAGCGTAAAATTCTCTATCTCCTTGTCTGTAACTAAGGAAGCCGACATTTTGAATTCTGGAATGTATTGACATGTAATTTCTCCAACAGTACGCAAAAAACTCACATTTTGCACCTAGAAATCTTCTTTTTACCTGGCGACGCGTAGCGGAGACAGGTAAACGGGTATTTGCGACAATAAAAAATACCGATAGACGTCCGCAAAGCTTTAAATACAATACAGTTATCTTTATTCTAATGCAAAACAAGTACATAATTCAATTTCAATCATTATTTCGGTGTAAAATTCTCATTAAAAAAATTCCGCGAAAAGATGTTTTCTGGCTTCTTGTCCGCTTCAGAATGTAATAAAATTTGAATTGAAGTAGATGATTATAAAGTTTCCTATTTAACCACCCGAACAAATAAGTTTTGTCTCACTGAAATAAGATGACATCCACGTTTTTTTTTCTTTTTTGTAATTTAATTTGTAAATATTTTGAATTTGTATTTATGTGTTATTCTGCATGAACCCTGTTTGGTTTTCGTGTTGCAAGGGTTCTTATTATCTTTTTATTTTTAATGTGTTTACCTTAATTGTGACCAGATACAGATGTCGTATGTGCATTTATTAGTTTTATCTCGAATGCAGTTTTTAAATCCAGATTACCAAAAATAAATAAGCATGCAATTGATAAAGAATTATTTCTGTGGTTATTGCTATTGTACCTTATTGGTTCATTCTTGTAGTTGGGTTTAAAAACATCAATCAGTTATTCATAATAGTGCATTATACAACAAGTTTATATCAAATTGCATTATCGTTTCCTGGCGAACGCTCATAAGTCACGTTAATATTCATAAAAGCAATGAAAAAGATCTACTGTTCAGCTAAATGGAATCGTTGATAGTTTACACAGTATTAATATCCAAAGAAACAACTGTATATATGTATTTCTATTAAAGCACCACACTTCAGTTCAATTTAACAGATTAAAACAGGTCGAGTATGATCAAAAGGGGATATTAGATATTCGATAATGAAGGAAGAACCCAACAAAAAACAAAAACAGCAAAAAAAAAGATATACGATATTTAACAACAAACAAGTGTCTGTGCGATATATCAACTTCTTAAGCGCCCCTTGTGTTCTGCCACTGATCGAAATTAAAAGGGGTTAAAGGACATAGTGCTCAAAAACTAGTTTTACCCCGCAACATGTTCATCCCAAATCAGGAATCTCGTCAGTGGTTTCCAACTTGTTGTTTATTAGAGTGATTAAGTTTCATTTCGTAGTCCTATTCCATGTACAACAGAACGTCTGGATGGTGGTCATTCATTTCTGTATTCTTAGACTTTAAAGGTCATCATTTTCTCTATTTTTAGTTAGTGCCCTATTATTCTCTATTCTTTATTTTTGGGGCCTTTTTTTTTTCTCTAACTCTTTTTTATTGGTCAATTATTCTGTATTCTGTAAACCCTAATCAGACCCTCATAGCACTTGCATGTAGAATCAGAAGGTCTCTTTGTGACCAGAAGTTTGTAACGCCAAAATTATAAAATATTTCAGAGCATAAAAGCCAAAATTTCTAGAATAGATCATAAAAGCCGCCCGACTCCAACTGAGAGGGGTGCAATATTCGTTTAAACACAAATTCATGATCTCGTTAATGTTATGACACAAATTTTATCTTGTGACAAAACAACTAAAATTCCAACAAGAAGACTGACATAAAAGAAAATGATATGATCAATATGCAGTACTATTGATTAACAAAACCATCAATTTGACGGATGTGGTAAAATAAACAACGGTTACCCATTGTACATTGCGTCCGGCTTCTCGTCAACTCGTTCTTTTGTTACTACAAATTCACCGCGAAGTCTTTCAAGAATAAACAAGAGACTTAATTTTCACCTTAAGCTATATTGGTTTTGACCTTTCATCTGTAATCCATGCTCACATTATTTTTTAGACAGCATCTATCCAGTTTCCCAATATTAACAAGTCATTTTGATTATCACAACCTAAATCTGTAACCAAAATTGAAATCTTTAAAGTGGTCAATATTATTTATTCTGCTACAAGTGCTACTTTAAAAAAAATGACTACTGTATTACCGGTAGGTAAAACTGATCAAGCGTACCTCAGATAAAACATGATTCCAGCTGTTTGACATAAGGAATTATGTTTTCAACAAATCACACTAAAAAAAAAAGGCTTGATACTACCAATTTGAATATAATTTATCACTTGCAAGAAACATGGTAAAGATAAAGATGGTGTATTGTTGGTTTTTCTTCTTCTGACTATTAGCTTCAGCTGCAAATTATCAGCGTCAAGTTGATTTTCGGACAAACACTTTCCTTTTGAAAATCATTTATTTTGCATTCTTTAAAATCCGCGACATCACGACAGAAACTTTAACCCTTTTGCTGACATAGTATACACTATTCTTTTTAACTGGATAGGTTATTATTGTTTCTTAGTATTTCAAACTTCCATCATTATGTACGTATCGTTTAAATTTGTCTTGTTGTTGATTATGTGGTATGGTTAATGCGTTCCTTTGTCGGGTGGATTATGTTGTATGGTTGATGTGTTCCTATGTATGTTAGCTAATTATGTGGTACTGTTGATGTGTTTTACTGTTGACTAACTTTTTGTAGCACTGTTAATGTGTTCTTTTGTTGGCTTGGTTTTGTAGTATAGTTGATGTGTTCTGATATTGGCTAGATTTTTTGTTCCCAGTATAGTTGATGTGTTTCTATATGGCTACTTAATGCGGTATGGTTGATGTGTTCCGGTTTTCTACATTATATGGTATGGTTGATGTGATCCTATGTCAATTAGACTATGTGGTACGGTTGATGTCTTTTTCTGTTGACTAGGATGTGTGGTATGGTTGATGTGTTCCTATGTTGGTTTGATTATGTGTTATATCTGATTTGTTTGTATGTCGGCTAGAATATGTGATATGGTTGATGTGTTCCTATGTCGGCTTGATTGTGCGATATAGTTGATATGTTCCTATGATGGCTAGAGATTTTGTGTGATTGATGAGTTCCTATTTCTGCTAGAATATGTTATATGGTTAATGTCATCCTATGTCGGATCGATTATGTTTTGTGTTTCATAGGTTCCTAAGTCTACTATAACATGCGGTATGGCTGATGTGTTTCTATGGAGGCTTGTTTATGTTGTATGGTTGGTGTGTTTCTATTCTGCTAGAATATGTGGAGTAGTTGATGGGTTATGTAGCCTAGGTGTTGTGGGTTGGTTGATGTTTTCCTATTTTGGCTAGGTTGTTCGGTGTGGTTGATATTTTCCTATGATGGCTTCAGTTCTTGTGTGATTGATGTGATCCTTTGTCTGCTAGAATATGTTTTATGGGTTCCTATGGAGTCTTGCTTGTGTTGCATAGTTGGTTGTTCTTATGTCAGCTAGAATATATGGAATAGTTGATGTGTTCTTATGTTTGCTAGGTTATTGGTGATGGTTGATTTGCTCCTATTTTGGCTAAAATATGTGGTATGGATGATGTGTTCTCATGGTTAGGTGTTGTGGTATGATTAATGTGTTCCTATGTTGGCTAAGTTATTGGTGATGGTTGATTTTCTCCTATTTTGGCTAAAATATGTGGTATGGATGATGTGTTCTCATGGTTAGGTGTTGTGGTATGATTAATGTGTTCCTATGTTGGCTAAGTTATTGGTGATGGTTGATTTTCTCCTATTTTGGCTAAAATATGTGGTATGGATGATGTGTTCTCATGGTTAGGTGTTGTGGTATGATTAATGTGTTCCTATGTTGGCTAAGTTATTGGTGATGGTTGATTTGCTCCTATTTTGGCTAGAATATGTGGTATGGTTGGCGTGTTCTCATGTTGGCTAGGTGTTGTGGTATGATTTATATGTTCCTTTGTTGGCTAGATTAATTGTTATGGATTATATGTTCCTGTGTCGTCTATAGAATATGGGGTAAGGTTGAGATGTTCTTATATCGGCTATAATATGTGGTATGAATGATGTTTTAGGTGCACATTATCAATATCTATTATTTTTCGGTGTTTTTTTGTCATATAGCTCGTCAACAGTTTCGGTTCTTATACATCCTTGGCTTTCAAATTTTCTACTTTCGGCGTTCCTGATGAAGGTATATCCAGAAAAGCGCTTCGAACGCTGTGTTTTCATTTTTTATAGCATGCATGTACAGTTACCAATGAAATACCACTCCACTGAAATAATACTACATGTACTAATGGATTATGAGAGAATAACAGCTTATAGACAGATTACTTGTGTTTGACCTTGTATGTTTTTACTTTCCGAATGTCTATGGTTTCTTTATATATTATGTCTATAATAAAACTTTAAATCAAGTGGTTTAATGGAACCATAAGAGCAGCGACACTTATGTGTTTGTTTACAATTTAAAAAAATCATTACTTTGAAGATTCTTTTTAAGTTATTTTGCTGATATGGTTTAGCAATAATCAGCACATAGTACTAGAGTACTGAAAAGCAATGACGTGCACATGTAGTAAGTGTATATCTAATTTAATAGATATATTATTGAAATTAACTTATAAATCAAGGGTATCCTATTTTACATAAGACAAATACAGAATCTATTTAAATGATTCAAAGAAGATGTGAGTAAACGGAAATGATACAGTAAACCAACATCACACGACAACTAAAATAGCCATCTTGAGGTCATCAAGTACTAACAAGCGTATGCATTGCCTAAAGCTTTAATCTCCGCGAGTGTATATACAAACTGGGAATAAAATCAACAGATGCAGCCAAATATCTGACAAAAAAACAAAATGAGGATAAAAATTTGCCTATCGTATGCGAGGCATAAACAATTTGAATAGATAGAAAATACCAATGTATTAGTATACAGAATAAATATGTTTTGAGCTAGGAAGTGACTGTGTTGTGCGAAACCATACCATTTCGAACCTATTCGGAAATACAAACATCCTAATAAAAGACACTTAAAACAGTGAGGTTATAGAAAATAGGCAAAGTTTGGCTTTATCGGCATCGCAAGTCAAAATACTTTTTTATTTATGTCGAAAATCACACCATTTTCCACAGTATTTTTACAGTAATAGCTTTTAAGCACCAACGTCATAACGGGTGTAAAATATCTGTATGTATATATATGGTACTAATAAGCAAATTAATTTTAATCCTTCAAATTGCGAGCCGTACAGGTTTTACAACAATAAAAGAACTCTTGGTTTTGAAAATAAGTTCCCTCCTCCGGATGCGAGATTTTCTCGCTGTTGAAGACCCATTGGTGGCCTGGGTCTGTTTTCTGCTCTTTGGTCGGGTTATGGTTGTCTCTTGGACACATTCCCCGTTTCCATTCTCAATTTTATTAAAAACGATTCTAAATAACATTACAAAGAATACTGGTGGCATAAACCGTCCTTTTTAATCGTATGTTTATCTTCTTTGCATTTTACTATAATAAGCCAATGTTAAACCAACATGTCAGGATAGTTCGGAAAAGAAAATGTGGACCAATTAGCACTAATGACTTAAACATGACTCCAATCTCCAGAAACCTTTATTGAGACAATAACAGTCAATGTCCCGATTCGTCAACCATTTAATAAAACATGTCCTTAATGAGAAATCAATTTCCGTTTGTATCAGAAGTCAGGTTTTTTTATGTTACAAATTACTTTTTTTATTATGGTCAGAGTTTTTCTGGGATATTCTTTTGTTCGACTTGACATGTCAACTTGTAATTTGGCACTAAATTATTTTTTTACTGAATTTCGTTGAGAGTTATGTATAATGATTTTTTATAGAGTGCTGAATAGTCTATTAATTATGAAGGTTTTTCTTCATTTTTTTTAAAGAAACAATGACAAGAATTAATACGAAGCTTATGTAAAAACTGCATAGGACTAATATACTGCCTTTCCGTTTTTTTTTCAAATACGATGTATTATAAGAACCAATTTGCATGTATAAAATGTTAAGTTAATAATTCAATTGAAAAAAATATCGTCCCACATCTGTAACAAGGTTTTTCTTTTAGAATGTACAACATGACAACGACAACGATTATGAGTTCAAAAGAAAAGATGTAGAAGAAATAATTGTCTTTCATGCACTGACATCAGTCCTTTAATTTTACTATTTTGATCCAAAACGTAACTAGGTAAATATAAATGCATTTGTGAAGAAGAATCACAATGCAAAAAAAAAAAAAAAAAAAAACACAACAAAACAAAGTCATACCGAAACTACAGATTTTATTTCACGATCTAGATATTTTGTGCATTATCCTGATCTAGAAAGTTCGTGCATTATCCTGATCTGGATAGTTTGTGCATTATCCTGATCTGGATATTTTGTGCATTATCCTGATCTAAATATTTTGTGCATTATCCTGATCTTAATATTTTGTGCATTATCCTGATCTAAATATTTTGTGCATTATCCCGATCTAAATATTGTTTGCACTATCCTGATCTAGATAGTTTGTGCATTATCCTGATAAAGATATTTTGTGCATTATCCTGGTCTAGATGTTTTGTACATTATCCTGTATTGGATAGTTTGTGCAATATGTTGTGCATTATCGTTTTCTAGATACTTTGTGCATTATCATGGTCTTTATATTTTGTGCATTATCCTGTACTGGATGTTTTGTGCATTACCTTGATCTAGATATTTTGTGCATTATCCTGACCTGGATAGTTGGTGCAATATTAAGTGCATGATCCTTATCTAGATACTTCGTGCATTATCCTGGTCTAGACATTGTTTGAATCATCCTATCTAAATATTTTTTTGAATTATCCTGATCTAGATATTTTGTACATACCAATATTAAGTGCATAATCTAGATAGTTTGTGCATTACCTGATCTAGATATTTTGTGCATTATCCTGACCTGGATAGTTGGTGCAATATTTTGATCTGGATATTTTGTGCATTATCCTGATCTAGATATTATTTGCATTATCCCGATCTTAATATTGTTTGCATTATCCTGATAAAGATATTTTTGGACTGTCTTGGCCAAGATAGTTTGTACATTATTCTGTACTGGATAGTTTGTGCAATATTAAGTGCATGATCCTTATCTAGATACTTTGTGCATTATCCTGGTCTAGACATTTTGTGAATCATCCTGATCTAAATATTTTGTGAATTATCCTGATCTAGATATTTTGTGCATATACTAATCTAGATAGTTTGTGCATTACCTTGATCTAGATATTTTGTGCATTATCCTGTTTTGGATAGTTGGTGCATCATTTTGATTTAGATATTTTGTGCATTACCCTGATCTAGATATTTTGTGCATTATCCTGTTCTAAATAGTTCATTGTTAGCACTATCTTGAACTAGATATTATGTTCATTACCGTGATCTAGATATTTTGTGCATTATCCTGTTCTGGATAGTTTGTGCTATACTCTGATCTAGATATTATGTGCATTACCCTGATCTAGATATTTTGTGCATTATCCTGTTCTGAATAGTTTGTGCTATATCCTGATTTAGATATTTTGTGCATTACCCTGATCTAGATATTTTGTGCATTATCCTGTTCTGGATAGTTGGTGCATCATTTTGATTTAGATAGTTTATGCATTACCCTGATCTAGATATTTTGTGCATTATCCTGTTCTGGATAGTTTGTGCTATATCCTGATTTAGATATTTTGTGCATTACCTGATCTAGATATTTTGTGCATTATCCTGTTCTGGATAGTTTGTGCAATATCCTGATTTAGATAGTTTGTGCATTATCTTGGTCTAGATATTTTGTGCATTATCCTGTACTGGATAGTTTGTGCATTATCCTAATCTAAATATTTTGTGCATTATCCTAATCTAAATATTTTGTGCATTATCCTGGTATAGATATTTTGTGCATTATCCTGGTATAGATATTTTGTTAATTATCCTGATCTAGATATTTTGTGAATAATCCTGATCTAGAGAGGTTGTGTAATATTTTGATCTAGATATTTTCTATATGCTGAAGTATTTTTCCTCTACAGGAGGTTAAAGATACAAAAAGGATAATGATATATCCCATACAATAAAATCACATCCAATCTTTTATGGCTATATTTTATACAAAGCACAAAAATGTTGTCATTCATCTCAAAATCTAACCAAACATTCAGACAGACTTATTCACAGGAATATCGTTACAATACTGATGTAAAGTCATTAAAGATGGCATTTCTTTTTAATCAACATTGATTCACTCATAGGGTCCTTGCATCAGAAATAAACACATTTATTCTAAAACCAGTTCTTGGCATGATACAGGTTATGTTCTTCTCGTGTAATTTATGATGACATGATACTAAACCCCAACAGGAAGGATTGTGGTTGATTTTCATATGATGAAGACATAATCTTCGATCAGTTTAATTGTGGTCTGGAGCTGGCATGTCAGCAACTGCTACTAGTCCTTTGTTAATTTATGTTGATCATTGTCATTTTGCTTAGTTTCTTCTGTTACCTGTTTTAACATCAGACTCTGACTTCTTATAAACTGAGTTTTACTGTATGTATTGCTGTGTGTTTGTTTATCACACATTGGCTAGAGGTATAGGGGAGGGTTAAGATGTCATAAAACATGTTTAACCCAGCCGCATTTTTGCACCTCTCCCAGGTCTGGAACCTTTAGCCTTTTTTTTTTAAAGTTTTGGTTTATGTATGTTTTGGAGTTAAGTATGGTGTCCATTTCACTGAACTAGTATACATTATTGTTTAGGGGCCAGCTGAAGCCCACCTCCGGATGCTGGATTTTCTCCTGCTTAAACCTATTGGTGGCCTTAGTTGTTTTCTGCTCTTTGGTCCTGTTCTCTTTAAAACAGTCCCAGTTTCTATGCCCTATTATATAAAGTATGTCCTCTCACTCAACAGAATGACGAACCTTATTGCATTCCTGAGAACATGAACTTGTGTTTGTAACTAGAATCTTTCAAAAGAACATGACATTGGCCTGGTTACCATAATCTTTCCAAAGAAGGTGACATGAGCCTGGCTACCATAATCTTTCCAGAGAAGGTGATATGAGGCTGGCTACCATAATCTTTTTATAACACGACACTACTGAAAATTCAAAATTATTGTGAGGTTTTTATCAATGGGAATAATGTGACTGGATGAGCATCGCAATAACAACTCCCATTTTGATACCTGATACATATATCTATATTCAGATTTTCCTGAAATCACAGTAAATAATCTCGTATTTTTGTTCATTCTTCAAAAATCCAAATAATTTCTGAATTTAAAGTAATTATAAAATCTTTTTTAGAGAACATGACTTTGTCTAAAGTGTAAGTCTTATTACTTATTATTTGTTTTACCTTTAATCCCCACCTTTATCTTAAATTTTTGTTGATCATTACAGATGTCAATCTTAATTCTATTGTATCAGTGCACGTTTAATAACAACAATGTCCAAAATAGCAAGCATGCCGACAAAACTAATGACATCCATACTTGAGTATGGCAACTCAGCTACATCCTAGTTTGTGAGGCGATACCATAGGAAAGAATATATCTTTCCCCCTAAAAAAATAGGGTTCTAAACCTATATTATTTTCACCTGTATGATACTGGGCTTTCCTACATGTACATGGGCAGGTTCTCCTATCTGAAACTGATTACCTATACATAACTACCTGTACTATATGTGCATCTTCTATAGGTTCTCAGGAAAAGAATGTTGCAGAATTTACATTTTCTTCAAATCACTTCACCAATTCCTGATAATACTCATGATAAACTTTGATGAAAAAACAAATATCATTTAAAGAAGTTTTATTTCTATAATAAATATTCAATTACAGCATTATACTGTCTCACATGCCATAATTATTCTGTGTTGATATCCGATTCACATGTTATGTATAGATTCCTTAAAAAACTGTCAAAACAAACTGTAAAACTAAAAAGCCATTAACAATTTGCTACTTTTCAATTGCTCAATAAAAATACAAATGCTATTCGATTCCTTTGATAGAATCAGAAATGCTGTATTAAGTAGCTACATTACTGGTAAAAATATACAGATATAAGAACTCTAAAGCATTCTCAATACAGTTATAAAGACTGTATCATATTTTATTGCACATCAATTATTTAAAGAAAAGTAAAAAAAAGAGATAAGAGGTAAGTGTCCATGAGACATCAACCCAACAACATAATTTCACTAAATAAATCAATGTTATCAGGCTAAAATGTATAAAATGCTCACCAACCAGCAATGATGGGTTTTACTATTATAAAAGGAGATCTGGGGGTAAATGTCAAGGAGTCAGCAACCAACCAACAGAAAACCATCCAAAAAGACATTGAACGATGTTTTCCCATTTTTGTTCTGTGACTTTCAGATGAAGAACAACAATCACATTGCTCTTGACATTAAATTCTTTTTGTGGACATTTTCATGAAATAAAATGCTGATCTTAACTAATGATTTAAAACCATTCATCAGTAATTTATAAATTTTCATTAATAATTTTATTATTATTCATTGAAGAATCACATGTATAAATATTCATGAATGAATTCCCTGAATATTAAATGAAGCTGATTGTCTTCATGGATTTCATTTGTTTGGTTATTTAATGGTCAGCTGAGATCAGTTCAGGTCTCCATTCATGGCTGTCAGCAAAAAATATTATTTACTTATCTAACTTTGACAAATATTCTATTAATGCATGTCACTTTTGCACATTTTCAAAGTACAAGTTTGCATAAATTTGTCATAAATATTTCAAAATATGTTAAACATTTGATATGGTCTAGGCTTGAGATTTGTATTGTAAAGTGTAAAGTCCTTCAAACTCTGACAACTTTGTAAGTAAAAATTTTCTGGACTTTAAACAAAAGTGATATGTACTCATTATGTATGTTTTCAAATTTGAAATTTCAACAGCAAATTTTTAATATTCACTCGAAAGAGTCTGAATTTAACCATTAAATTGACATGCGTGAAACAATGCCTGGTTAAATCTTTCATACCATAGAACTTCTCAGTATCCCACTTTATGTGTCTCTAATTTTAATTCTATTGTTTTGCCCTTAAAATAAGCAATTGTTTTATCATGCTCCTATCCAATTATAAAGCCGATATCAAACTTAATTGAAATTCAAAACATGCATTTTATATGAATTCCAGTTTCCTGTACAAATCTCCAGGCTTTCATGTAATTCGAAAATAATTGTGATTTTTTATAAATCTACATTTAAGTATCAATTATAACTCAGTTTGAAGTTAGTCCATTTCCTTTGATAAAATGTCACGTAATCATGAATAA
The DNA here is from genome assembly GCA_017311375.1 of Mytilus coruscus. NCBI lineage: Eukaryota > Metazoa > Mollusca > Bivalvia > Mytilida > Mytilidae > Mytilus > Mytilus coruscus. Next base: position 45,201,248 of record CM029599.1, on the reverse strand, counting down.
ATCTCTTTTACCCTACAGGTGAATGTTCTAACATTAATATATCATTAAAAACAAAATATACATGTAAATCACCCTGCAGATCAATAAAAGATTCTAACAAACAAGGTACTGCATCAGCTGTGTATAAAACAATAAACTGTTGACACAGAGATATGTCTTGCCTGTCCACAGAAAATTCAGAAAAAGACAATCTGATGGACAGCAACAACACAATTTAATTCAAAGTTGCTGCTGGAAAAGCCACACCTATGTCTCACCTTGTGCGACTTTCGTCGCAGGCGACACAAAAAGTAATAATAAATACATTGCACTGGCAAAATACAGACAACTCACACCGTCAAAAGCAATATGTAACACAATCAATGGACTATACCTAGCAGCATGGTGACCAAATCAATTGTAGCACATAATTATTCATACCAGAACTGTGATTCTGGTTAAAAAAAAAAAATTTGTTCTCAGCATCTGTTTTCTAATCTGTTTTAGGTGTTGGCAGTGGAAAATTGTTCTGAGGGTGTTCACTTTTCAACAGTGTTCAGTTTATTTTTTATAGTGTAATCATTTATTGAATTATCAATAGTTTCTTTATTTATTTTGTAAAATCTGGATATATTGTGTTGTCAAGTTTAAATGTTTTGAAATTTGTGTTCAGCTCATGAAAAATACTCTCCAACTTCAACTATTTAAAAAATGTGAAAAATATGTTAACAAAAAAGCTTTATGAAAATTTGAAAAAAACGACATCAAAATATATTTTTTCTCAAAATTGTTGGCTTTAAATGAAACCATTAAGGAAAATTTTCAGATGGGTACTCACTTCTTCTGACTTGAATATCAATTTACGATTTATAATGTCCAAAGACTTATGACCCAGATATTGAATTTATGATGAAACAATCTAATGTAAAGACAGATGCATACCATAAGTTTAACATTTAGTTCTAATTAAAAACATTGCAACTGTTAAAAAACAACTAATATGGCACCAAAAATGACTGTGATGAATATTTGTATAATTCACAACCTCATAGTGTGTATGAATGATGGTATTATAATACTGATAGAAAGAAAAACCTTTCTTAAAAAATTAAATGAAATTGTGTCACAATTCTGGTACTTGAGTAAATAAATTCATTTCCAATACACCAAAAATTTTATGCAAAGATGTAATTAAATAAATTTCCATAGTTTCAGATGTCATTGACCAGTACGAACATTTTGGTGTATGCATTCAAACATATTTCCCAGAATGCTTTATATATTTTTCATTATGAATCTTTATTATATAAATTATGCTGCCACCATAAGATCATTCTTAAAAGTAAAGTAATAAATAACATCACAGACAAATTTATCTCCCTTTTTTAAAATTCATTCATCTTCTGTTTCACATTCAGGTGGTGGGGCTAAACCTGTCCTGAGTGTCACTTGTACATTTCTATTAATACTGACTGCTGGGAAAAATACCCCACGGAGATCATTAAAAGCAATTGGTCCATGTGGCTGTTCATCCACATAATAACACATAAGTTGTTTTTCCAAGTTCAATAAAACACCGATGACACTTCCTCGTTGAATACCTCCGTCAGTTCTATTCCGATGTTCATCATTATGTAAGAACCAACTTCTACTGTCGTCAATATACATACTCCAAGCTTTGTCATCCTTACCTGTAAAATATAATAAACTGTTATCACAGAGATATGTCTCGCCTTTTTGTAATTTTGATAATGCAAATGTTGAAATTAAAATTGCAATACTTTAACAGTAAGTAATGCAAATATTCAAAGTCGATGAACCATGACTGAAGGTACATGGCTAAACATGTACAATCTCCATGGAATGAGATGTGCCAATGCTAATACAACTGCATACCAAATACCATTGACTTATTATAAGTTGTTCCCTTTAAACAAACCTAAACACAAACATTAACTTGTAAACTATGTAAAAGTTTCAAAGTCAATGAACCATGATCAGGGTGGGCTATATAATCTCCATGGAAACAATACTTGCAAATGCCAATAAATTTGCACACCAAATATCAATGACTTAACATTAGCAGTTCATCTTAAACTGATCTAATCACAAACTAATACATGTAAACTAAGCAAAAGTTTCAAAGTAAATAGACTATGACTGAGGGGCGGGCCAAATATTCTCCATGGAAATGAGATGTGCTAATGCTTATACAACTGAACACCAATTAACATTGGCCTACCACTAATGGTTCCCTTGAACTGACCTAATCACAAACTAATACATGTAAACTTAGAAAATTTTCAAAGTCTATAGACCATGACTAAGGGGGCGGAGCCAAATAATCTCCATGGAAATGAGATATGCCCATGCTTATACAACTGCATACCAAATATCATTGACCTACCACTAGTGGTTCCCCATAAATTGACCTAATCACAAACTAATACATGTTAACTATGAAAAGTTTCAAAGTCAATAGACCTTGACTGAGGGGGCGGGGCCAAATAATCTCCATGGTAATGAGATGTGCCAATGCTAATACAACTGCATACCAAATATCATTGACCTACCACTAGTGGTTCACCATGAACTAGACCTAATCACAAACTAATACATTGTTGACGCCACCGCCGCCGCCAGAAACAGCATACCTATGTCTCGCTTTTTGACTCCGTCAAGGCGAGACAAAAATACAATAAAGGTTATTTTTGTAGCATGCAAATGTATACAACATTGTCTGTTTGGGGGAAAATAGTTTAAAGAGTAAGAGTCAACATTTGTATTCTTGATAAAATTGTGAATTAAAATTCAACAAAACAATCCACATTACCTGAAATACAAATATCTAAAAGCAAAATGGTAGCAGTGAGCAAAGAGCAAAACATTACAGCCATAGAAAAAGAAACCACTCTGATAATAGATAGTACTCCACTATTTTCACCTGAATTGACACGGCTTAAACATGTACATTATTTAGCGACATTCTATTTAAGAAAAGGTAAAAAGTGATACTATTTTCAGTTACCTTATAAATATCACCATCTGAATGTACTTCAAATGAGTGTAGTGACTGAGATTATCTTTGCTTAAACTGAAGTGTTAACCAGTAAATTACATAGCCTTTTCAGCAAAGTCCAGTCAGCTAAAATTTATATAGTTACATAACCAATCTATACATGTCTGCAAAATGTTATTATAGATTAACTTAACTTAAAAAGGGTGATTTGGATTATTCTCCTATTTTAATAAAGCCAGTCTGGTTAAATTTATTCAATAACTTCATCAATCTATGTCTGTGAAACTTCTATTTTAGATTACCTTTCAGTAAATAGAAGTGTCTTTATTAGCCATTTTTTAGCCAAGTCAGCTTAAAAGTTATCAATAAAATGTATCAGCAACTTATATATGTCTGCAAAATGCTGTAAGGATACGCCCACATCTTTATAATTGATACTCAAGATAATACATAGCAGTCAAAATATAAATTAAACCTTGAAAATAAAATAAAATATCCTGATAAACAGATGAAAGAAATAAACAAAGGAATAAATATCTAATTGAATCCAGAACATAATACTCCCATCTGAAATTCATATGTGAACTTTCATTTCTAAATTAAACTATGTATTGAAAGTAGCATTAAACTCCAATAAATGAATTACCGGTATCATAAGTCATAATTTGAAAGCATTCTAAAGGTTAAGATTCCACAGAGTAATTGAAAATTTGTTAACTATTAAAATCCAGTTTTTTTTTCTGTAAGGAATTATTTCAAGGATCAAACAACAGGGTTTAGATAATTAAAAGATTTCCTAGCATGATTATAAAGTTGAAATAAAACTGTGTTTTAATTGGTGGAGGAAATGATTATGTTCATTCTAAAAACAGCTTTCACTTCCAGAATGCCTGAGTTAATCCTTATGATTTTAGTGGGGTTTTTAGTTACCCAATCTTTCCTTTTCTTTGTAATGGTTTATGGACTGCTGTTTGTCTTTTAATCTTTCCTTTATTAGCCATTGTGTTGTCTGTTTTATTTTAACTTATGATTTTTTTTTTAAATTTATAACCCTTCCCTTTAGTATTTAAAAATTTTATCTTTTAAAATTTTTGGTAAAGGTTAAACGCAATACTTTTATGTATAATAAAAATAAATTGCATTGAAAACCTACTGTAATTTTATTATTCCCTTTCCTGACATGAAGTCACAACTGTACTTTTATTACTCTATTGTCTGACTTGTTGAAATAAAAACAGTCATTGCAAACACCAACAAAAATGCTGTTAGTACTTATCAGAAAGATAATATTTGATATTTTAAATACCAATAAATTGCTTCATCAGAAATAAAATGGAAGATAAAATGTCAACATTAACAGATGAGAGAAGTAAACGGAGCAATAAAATATGAAATCTAATCTAGAATGTTTAATTCCTATACCAAACCCTTGTATGGACAACATAATCAGTAATTTTATCTTTCGATTTTCTGATATAAATTCACAACTGTACTTTTATAGCTTGATTTGATTCTTGTTCAAGTATTTGAGGTGCTAATTACTTGCGTAACAACAGTTGTTACAATTGCGTAACTTTAACGATGTGGTGAAATGTATTTTACATGTTCAACCTCTGTGGTTATTTAAAATCAACGGCAGAAGTCAGCAAAAAGTGAAGAATAAAGCAACTATAATACCAACACAAAAAGAAGAAATAAAACAAACCGTGAATGAATCCTTTGAAATGTTCTATTCATTTTATGGTAAAATGAACTCAATGCATTAATCTTTTAACATTAAAGGAAGCATAAAGGAAAATATTTATTCTCAATTTTTGTCCTTAGGATGGTGAACAGATGGGAAAAAGTTTGGGTTTGTTTATTTTTTCTCTTTCAAAACTTGATAGCAATATAATCAAAACAGTAAAGCATCCATGATATATGGTTGAAGAATTTCATATATAATCTATAACTAAAAGGGTACTTTAATAAAAATATGAAATACTGAATTCTATTTGATGTACAATTTGTGCATTTCAAAAATTTCATAAGTTGTTCATGAAACCAAATATTGTACAGTGCACATGAGCAATGGTAGTTCATTAAATCATTTGTTTGATGTTAGATATTCATAAAAGATATTACATTCTGTTTATTAAACATAAGTATTACACTCTCTACTGATACTCTGTACTAACACAAAGAAACAGATGGCCCTAGCAAGATAGTTGTGTATACAGTGCATGAAGTGTAACAAAATATTTAAGGAAACAACAATAACATAGGCTAATTTGGGTGCTGTCCAGGAGATGAGGTCAGGGGTGAACAAAACCTATAAGGCGTTTGCAGGGCACTTCACACTTTTTCAAATTGTGACCTAGAGTTCTCGAAAAGTGGTGGTCCGAGGGATTTGACCACCAAAATTTGCAAAGGACCAACACAATTTTGGTATTTTGTAATAGAAATAGTAGTGAGGACCAGCAGTTTTTCTTCAGGGACCACCAGATATAAAAAGATTTCAAGAACTCCGATTGTCATATATTTGTGGTTAATGTAAAGAGGACCCCATTAATCTGTCACTCTATCTGATCAAAATTCTCAATGTTTAATTTTTTTAGTTTACATATTAACTTAAAGTTTTATAACAAAAATCTTAATGTCCTCTGCAGTAAATGTGTGCATTATTTCTGTATTTACAACCACATCTTTCCACTAATAATGACAGTTGTTACATTTCTTTACCCTTTAAACCCAAAAATTTTATACGCACACAGGTGAAGCTGTAATGATATCTAGCAAGAGTGTTCACAGCCATCTTAAATTTGCAGTAGGTGTGAGCTTTTCCTATGTGCTAAAGCCCCCCCCTCAACTTTAGGATGAAGAACATCAATAAAATTCCTGTTCCTTTGCTTTGGGTTTTGTCAAGTGTAGGTGGAGATTTTGTGTAATGAAATAATGTACAATATCACTTATTTTCAGTAACAAATAGTCAAATTTTGTTTTTTTAAAGCATTACTCTGTCTTTATATTTAATACTGTTTGGTTCACTTTGTTTTTAATTTGCAACATATTTATCTTAGTCTTACAGTCAAAGAGTTGCAAAAAGCTTTGATGTAATGCAAATTTCTAGTATGAAACACTTTTAAAGTTTTTCCAAAAAAATAGGAATTCAGTTAATGCTTTTCATCCAAGGAAATGAAAAATAAAAAGATTCAATTCTTAAATGAGCTGCATTTATCTTTCATATTTCAAGTTTATACTAAAAAAAATGGAATTCCGTTAATGCTTTTCATCCACGGAAATGAAAAAAACAAAAAGATACTTTCACTTCTTAAACGAGCTGCACTTATCTTTCATATTCATGACATGAAAGATAAAACTTGATATCATCAATAAAGAACTAATTGACACTATGACTGAAGTGCCAGAATCAATCGTATTATAAATTTCATCTATGCAATTACGTAAAAATGCATTTAGCGCTAGCATGAATATGTCACTTTTACTTTAAAAAACACCCAATATGCTGTGCATGAAATTAAATTTACTAGCTGAACTTGTAAGAACAATAATTTAATTATATGGTTAGGGAAACTAAAAGCACAAATGCATCTGCATATTTTTATCCAAGTCTAATCCATGAAAACTATTTTCAATGATACTCTATTTATACAGATTGGATAAAACAAATGGCAACGTCAGAGATGTATAGAATTATTAATGATTTATGGAATGAACTTTTTTTATAATCTTACGTTACCAATTTCTTCTAAATAAAATACCAATGGCTTGCTTAAATTTTAGGGTACAAAAAAGATAGACTTATGTCGAAAAAGTTTCGTTACACAGGATTAAAATTAATTTGATTCTAAACATAACAAGTACCATAAATGTTGAAGTAACCACAGGGCGGATCCAGCCATTTGAAAAGGGGTTCCCAACCCAGGATAAAGGGGTGTTCCAACTATATGTCCCCATTCAAATGCATTGATCGTCCAAAAAGGGGGTTCCAACCCGGAACCCCTCTGGATCCGCCACTGAACCAAAAGTAAACTTCATTCTTAAATAAATTGAATGATATTTGAGGATTAGCTATTCCATGTGAATCCCCATTTCGACAAATTCTTTTAAGTCTTTATTGCATCAATAAAACAAACAAGGTCCTTAAAAAAATGATGGTGCTGCCAGAAGCTCTTATATCTATATTGCATCAATAAAACTAACATATAATCTTCTCTTTCTGTCTTCATTCCCTGTTCACGACTAGAAACTATTTCTTTACAAATACAATTGAAAATATTTTTGTCAGTAGATATAGGACTATCCTTGTTATATATCTGGTTAGTTCTATAGGATGTCAACCCTATGCAATAGGAATTGATCAGACTTAGGTATCTTTCTTCATTAAAGAATTAATCATCGTTCAATCAGGAAGACACAGAAACTCTATTTTCATTAGCTGGCTAGATGTAATTACATTAAGGCCAGTAATTTCCAACGAAATGAGACTTTTAAGTAGTAATTAGTGTCTGGTATTTAGAGGTATGCCATGATCTAGCTATAACTTAAAGGTAATGGCTATTATACATCTTTCCTATTAGTAAAGAATCTATGTTTAAAGAACAAATTTACAAGAAAACGAAAAAATTTTACAGCTTTTTAAATCTTTTCAAATATAGATCTTTTGGAACAAAATGCATCTTTTATTCTTATCTTACTAAGACAATTACCAAAAGCTGGATCCCAAATAGAAACATACCAATTTGGCAATCAAAATCTTGTCCAAGGATTGATTGATTGACTGTTGGTGTTTAAAGCTAATTTCAGCACACTTGGCTATATTACGGCAGTTTTTATTGGTGGAGGAAGTATGGGTACACCAAGAGAGAATTTCTTCGGGAAAACTGGCAACTCTAGCAAATAAAGATCAAACTTGAATCCACCCTTGGGGTTTGAACTCACACCATCATGTTCAAGGACAGAAAGCACTACGGTCTAAAGACAACAGATAACAAGCATTCTGAGAGTATTGCATGGCAATAGATAGTCCCCTACCGGATAAAAATTCATTATACTGGAACAAAATGCTAACTTGTTCTATAACTTGTCATGGTGTAAACAAAAGTAAATATCATGTCAATATCTTCAAGCATGACTAAAAACAGTGTGGAAAACTGATTATATGAGTGAATTTTTCAAGTCCAAGGACCATAACTCTGCACAAAATTATTAGACCGAAACAAAATTTGAACTTGATCTGTAACTTGTCATGATAAATTGCTTCGCTGAGCGCAGCTGGATATGCCCGCAGAGGTCTAACTCTGAACAGTTGAGGCAAAATGGACACAATATTCAAGCTTGATACAGGTCTGAATTTGGATTGTAATTAAATATTTGACATACATGTATTATAGGTTTCTGAATAAATGTAGTCAAAGAACTTGAAGTTGGTTATATGAATTGAATTTATATTCAATTAAATTCTTGCTGTTGTGCAATACACTGTGCTGTTGCGCAATACTTAGTAAATCTGTTGTCAGACTATAAACAAATAAAATTTATAAAATTCTAAAGGGCGCTTACATCAATAGATATAAACAGCTCACCAAAGTTTCATACAATTGCTGAAAGCATTTTTGAGTTATTGTCTGAAAACTGGAAAATCCCCTTTTTAATGAATAAACCCCATAATTTGGAAATGTAAAATCTAAAATTTATAAAATGCTAAAATTTATAAAAACAAAAGGAGCTCACGTCAATAGATATAAACAATTCACCAAAGTTTTACGCAAATTGGTTAAAGCGTTTTGAGTTAATGTCGGACATGTTGATGACGGACGGACAGACGGAGGTACAACGGTATACCATAATACATCCGTAAACGGGCATATAATATAACTATATACCAATTATCAATCAATATTGTATAAGCATGATGAAAAAACATTGGATATGATTAATAGTTCTCTAAAATTAGATATGATGTAATACAGTGTATATCTATTTTCAAATTATAATCAAATATAATTAATAGTTCCAAATATTTTTCTTTCATTGTCCCTTACTTATAAAGATTTGTAACTTATCTACAAAATGTCAACAACATTTATCTACACAATGTAATGTATTGAAATATATACATTAATAAAAATAGATTATTATCTAATTAAAGGATTTCTCTTCATAATTTATATATATATATATATATATATATATATATTCAGAAAATTAGTTAATACTAAATAACTAACAAACCTGCCAAAAATTCTTCAAATAATTTAACAAAGAATGTCCTTTTAAAAATGAGTTATCTCCTTTGTACAGAAATATGGTTAACATAGTACTCTAACATTAGATATGGTTCAGAGTATGGTCCATAACTATTGACTAAATCATCAGACCAGAACAAAATTTGAACTTGATCTATAACTTGTCATGATAAAACTATATACCAAATATCAAGTCAATATCTTCAAGAACGAAGAAAAAGGTGTGGAAAGCTGATTTGCGGACTGACGGACTGACGGATGGACAGACGGACGGAGTGCAAACCTAAAGTCCCCTTCGACTTCGTCGGTAGGGGACTAAAAAGAGGGAGAACACTCAAGAAAATAATTATGTAGGGTGACCTGAATTCAAGGGTTCAGTAACATTAATATTTTCCAGTCATGGCTGATTCTTAAAGGCAAGTAACCGAAATGTATTTTGGGTTTTCAGTTTAAAAAAAATTGATAATTTACCAGATCAGCAATTATATACATGCTGTACTTTTCACATTCTTGTCCTTTGAAGAGAGTTCTTAATGCCATCTTAGCTACTTACCTAACATAAAACACTTTCCAACATCAAATCTTGCTATACCAATAGCTGGGTCTGTCTGACAGTCATACCTGTCCACAACTATCTCCCAATAGTGTACACCTTTAGAAAATCCTACACTTCCAAGTACAACTCGGTGGTCATAACTATTACATGTAACTGTCTGATTGTCATTAGAAAATAAGATATCTGGATGTGCTGAGACTGGATCAAAGTGAAACCAGGCCACTGAAAAAAAAAATGTAAGCTGATCAGTTTTTGGTTTCTTATGAAAACTTGTCAAGGTAAAATTAAGCCTCTGAAATTAAGATAAAAGTCAGTGACAGTGAAATTCAAAATGCACGAAAATATTATTTCTGGATTTGATGACATTGAAACTAAGAATATGAAATCAATATGAAAGCTTGTAGATATCAATGTACTAGTATATACATGTATATATCAATATGATAGTAAATATCAATGTGAAAGTAGAAACCAATATGAAAGTAGATATCACTGTGAAATGGAAAGTAGATATCACTGTCAAATTGAATGTAGATATCAATGTAAAAGTAGATTTCAATGTGAAAGTAAATAACAATGTGAAAGTAAATATTAATGTGAAAGTTGATGTTAATGTGAAAGTAGATATGGAATAGAAGAAACATCAATTTCAAATAAACAATTGTATTCATTTTTAGTTTGAGGTGGTCTTCAAGGTAAACAAGGTGAAGCATAAAATTTTAAATAAAAATAACGAAATTAAAAAAGGGACTAATTACTTCTTGTCATAAGGATTTTATTGTCAATAGGTGTAAGTAGAATACTGCCAAGAATCATAAAAAAGTCATGAATTTTATTAAAACAGCAGACAAAATATTTGCTTTATCAAATTAATTTGAAATCTGAAACATATCCTATAAAAATCTGAATTCCATCAACAATTTATTAGGTAATGTTATGAAAGCGAAAATATAATGGGCTTTATGACTCAACTTTTGCATCATAAAGATTCAAAGGCTGCCTCCAGTTAAACATCTTTGAATGTTAATGAAATGGTTAACTGTTATTACCACAAGTTAATTTCCCTGCAGTTTAATTTAAACAGATAGTGAAGGTCCCCCAGGGGCTATAAGTATGGAATCTGACAAACTGTCAAAATCTAATCTAATGCTTTCCAAGTTCTAATTACTATTTAATGATCAAAGAATCAAAAGCTGTTTTTTTTTTCCTCTGTTGTATCATGATGTTTGTCTGTAAGTCTGTGAGCATGTCTGATTCACTACAATAAGGTTGTGAAATGAGCTATGCATGACATGACCAGTAAAAAGGAAACCCCTGGAAAACGAACTGAGAATAGAAGCACCCACCCTTGTATGAATCGATATGCACTTGATCAGATGTATCATAATTTTAATAAAAGCTACATTGTACATAGTAAAAATTGGTCATCTTAGAACTGAAACTACAATAAATTCATAAATAAATTTAACTGAGTTTCATTTGCAATTTCAGTAGCTATTATATTTTTCAATAGTTCTTATTGCTAACAAAATACACCTTAGCAGATGCTAAGAAAAGGGTCAAATGATAATGAATCTGCACCATCATATGAACAAATTTTTTCGGACTGACAAGTCTTTGCTAGATAAGAGTCTTGATTGTCTCATTACAGTGCTCACCTCAAGTGAAGTGTGGGAGGTCCCAGGATCAATCCTTGAATGGCTTATTGCTGTTTCTCCCCCAAGCAGGCAGCATTTAGGAGGATTCACAGACTGGTTGGCTGAACAAATAATGTGTCTGAGTAGGGACATATTTCTTCCTGCTGATACTTATTCTCTCTGTTTTCTTTACAGGATGTTCCAGAAATTGGCTTATATTTTTCTAAAATCTGGCAATGCTTTCTTACTAAATAACTTGTCTCATGGCAACAACACCACATCTCCTTATTTTAATATTTTTTTCCTGGGAACTCTATCAAATACTTTATGCAATATGTCCCAAGGGTATGATTGCATCATCAAAACCAAACTACAATAGGACTCCTGGGATCTACTGCATTGTCAGATACTTTGTAAAATAGGGTTTCTGGGAACTATAACATTATGAGAGCCTTTGTGCAAAACCCCCCTGGGAAATAGAGCATTATAAAACCCTTTGTTAAAACATGTCTATGATTAGCAGTCACGGTTTGTTCATGTTTTGAATAGAACTTCAAAAGTTAAAAAAAACTTTCCATATCTATTGAGACACAGTAGAACAATTTGTTTCATTTGATGTTTTAACCAATGAAAAGAACAACTGAGAACTTCTATCAAATTTTCTTTGGAATAAAAAATATTCTTGTAGATCTTTTTTACACTGCGGACATGCACATCCCTTATGACTATATGTCTAAATAATCATATGTTGAAGTCTGTATATTTACAATTTAACTTGTTCATTCCAATGACAAGAAAGCATTCTTAAGTCTAACAGTTTTTAGCTTTAAATAAGCCTTTAAATTTTTATATAAACAAGTGAATCATAAGATAATACACTAAAAATCAAAATTCCTAAAAAATAAGGTTATTGGTGATGGCAAGTTTAAAATTATGCTTTGTTTAATAAATGTATCATTATCTTACATTCAGCTGTCTGCAGGCTAATTGGGTCACTGTAGTCACTTTCACCGCAATAGTTTCCAGCTTTTACTCTTGCATAGTATAAACTGTTGAAATGGAGTCCATCTACTGTGCACATGGTTTCACGTCCAACATACACTACCTATAAAATAGATTACTTATCTGTCAAAAGGAGTCCATCTAGTATACATATGATTTCAAAGAAGATGTTCTATTTTATCACACAATGGACAGGAACTAACAGAGTGTAACAGACATGACTTATCGCATTCTGTTTTATTCTAAAGCCATTTTTAATCAGTATTTGTTGTAAGTTTACAAAAGATACTGACATATGAAGAACAATGGCTTGAAAAGTGTTGACAACTTCAAATAATGTTTCACATTAAAATAACAGGCCACGTTTTTATATTTTTCGTCTTGATTGTACCTGTTTCCTAGTAAACTACCAAAACTATGTAACTGCATAACCCAATTGCTAATAAATTTACCAATGAAATCTTTACAAGATATAAGTAAAAAATTTAATAGCAGCTGAGCAATAATTAATGTCATGCCATGATAAGTATCATTATCATCAAAGACAAGTTAACCTGTTTTTATGACAATCTTTTACACCTATGATCATTAAACCAATCGATGATGTAACATGTTGATTACTTACTGGATAAACACGATAAAAAGAACGTTTAATAAGTAATTATGACTGACTTTTATACATTTACTTAAGATTCTATAGTATATCATCCACCACTGCAGCATATCAGAGAATGTCAATTATCTGTGAATAATTTATTTTAAAAACCTTCAATTTTTGACTTCAGTATATTGTGATTTACACAGCGCTGATTGCATTTTTTGCAACTTGTGTGGTTTTTTTAATTAACTCAATTTGTATCGTGGTTAGGTATCTTTTTTTTCAGTAAAGACATTTGCTTGTTGGAATACCTCTCTGATCTACAGAATTCATTAGTTGTAAATTAAAATTGAAACAGTACTCCATACTGATCCAAAAATAATTGGATAAAATGATAAAATTTTCAAAAGTTATCAATTACACATATTAATATTTCAATTACAGAACAGTGCAGGATGGTAAGGAACGGATGTGATGGTTTTGGGCTGTTTTTTTTTTTTTTTTTTTGGTTACCTGAGGCAGGGACAGAACACAAAAATGTGGCAACCTTAGTTTCATTTACATAATATTTTGCAAAATCGAAACTTAAAGTTTTTGTTTTTGTTTCACATATTCAAAATTTTGCTAGATATCATAAAGTGGTGTCTGACATATATTTCTACATTTCCTGTTGTGTCTGCTGACTGATCATGGACTTTCTATAAGTAACACTCTCTGACAAAAATGGCCAATATATTTTATGATTGTCCCAAATACTGCAGTCTTACATTTACCAAATATTGTTTCCCTAATATGTCAAATCATATGGAAAGGATAGGTAATATAAAGATACTGGTTATTAACCCTCTGATACATAAATAAATGGCTCAGCAGGACAGTTTTACATTTGTGCAGACTTCTTGCCATGAAAGGGAACTATGCAGTATGGCCTTGATCAATGATCAACTTCCCCCATTGTAAGATATGCTTCAAAAGATTAAAAAAGATAACAAACCCAATTGAAATCTGAACAGACCAACTTAAGAAAACTTTACAAAGAGGTACCTGGTTCCTTGTTTGGGATAACATTTGTTTTCACAAAATTAAATATCAATGGGATGTTTAACATCTTCTGATATCTCTGCTAGAAAGTAAAATGCTTGGAAAACATAATATCTAGTTCAGCAGTGAAATTGTTCTCTTTTTGGGACACTTATTTTAACTGTTAAAACGTTTTTAAGATTAGTACAGCGACAATCGTTTTTGGGATCTTATGATTATTGTTAAAATTTTTAATCAGTATTTGTTGTAAGTTTACAGAAGATACTGACATATGAAGAACAATGGCTTGAAAAGTGTTGACAACTTCAAATAATGTTTCACATTAAATAAACAGGCCACGTTTTTATATTTTTCGTCTTGATTGTACCTGTTTCCTAGTAAACTACCAAAACTATGTAACTGCATAACCCAATTGCTAATAAATTTACCAATGAAATCTTTACAAGATATAAGTAAAAAATTTAATAGCAGCTGAGCAATAATTAATGTCATGCCATGATAAGTATCATAATCATCAAAGACAAGTTAACCTGTTTTTATGACAATCTTTTACACCTATGATCATTAAACCAATCGATGATGTAACATGTTGATTACTTACTGGATAAACACGATAAAAAGAACGTTTAATAAGTAATTATGACTGACTTTTATACATTTACTTAAGATTCTATAGTATATCATCCACCACTGCAGCATATCAGAGAATGTCAATTATCTGTGAATAATTTATTTTAAAAACCTTCAATTTTTGACTTCAGTATATTGTGATTTACACAGCGCTGATTGCATTTTTTGCAACTTGTGTGGTTTTTTTAATTAACTCAATTTGTATCGTGGTTAGGTATCTTTTTTTTCAGTAAAGACATTTGCTTGTTGGAATACCTCTCTGATCCACAGAATTCATTAGTTGTAAATTAAAATTGAAACAGTACTCCATACTGATCCAACAAAATAATTGGATAAAATAATAAAATTTTCAAAAAGTTATCAATTACACGTATTAATATTTCAATTACAGAACAGTGCAGGATGGTAAGGGAACGGATGTGATGGTTTTTGGGCTGTTTTTTTTTTTTTTTTTTTGGTTACATGAGGCAGGGACAGAACACAAAAAATGTGGCAACCTTAGTTTCATTTACATAATATTTTGCAAAAATCGAAACTTAAAGTTTTTGTTTTTGTTTCACATATTTAAAATTTTGCTAGATATCATAAAGTGGTGTCTGACATATATTTCTACATTTCCTGTTGTGTCTGCTGACTGATCATGGACTTTCTATAAGTAACACTCTCTGACAAAAATGGCCAATATATTTTATGATTGTCCCAAATACTGCAGTCTTACATTTACCAAATATTGTTTCCCTAATATGTCAAATCATATGGAAAGGATAGGTAATATAAAGATACTGGTTATTAACCCTCTGATACATAAATAAATGGCTCAGCAGGACAGTTTTACATTTGTGCAGACTTCTTGCCATGAAAGGGAACTATGCAGTATGGCCTTGATCAATGATCAACTTCCCCCATTGTAAGATATGCTTCAAAAGATTAAAAAAGATAACAAACCCAATTGAAATCTGAACAGACCAACTTAAGAAAACTTTACAAAGAGGTACCTGGTTCCTTGTTTGGGATAACATTTGTTTTCACAAAATTAAATATCAATGGGATGTTTAACATCTTCTGATATCTCTGCTAGAAAGTAAAATGCTTGGAAAACATAATATCTAGTTCAGCAGTGAAATTGTTCTCTTTTTGGGACACTTATTTTAAATGTTAAAACGTTTTTAAGATTAGTACAGCGACAATCGTTTTTTTGGGATCTTATGATTATTGTTAAAATGCTTTTAAGATTAGTAAAGCAACAATTGTTTTTTTGAGACACATTTGAATATTGCTGTAATGTGTTTAAGATTAGTATAGCGACAATTGTCTTTAATTCCTAGACGCCAGTAATTGCATTTTGTTATTTCCCAATCCCTTGTTTGCACTTAGTTAATGCTTTTACAATTATTACATTTACTGTAAGCTAATTAATATGGTGACAATTGTTCTTTACGCATAGACACCATTAAAACATTTTATTAACCAAACCTTCATTTGCTCTTTGTCAATTAGTATATTCTTCGGCAATAAATCGAGTAAGGACTGTTCTTTAAAGACATTAGTAAAACTATTTTGATTAACCAAATGTTTCTACTGCCCTTTACTAATTAGTGTTAATTTAGAACATTTAGTTCTGTGACAATTGTTCTTGTCTACGAGACACCAATAATAAAAACATGTTTATCTGACACCGTTCCATTATTATTCTGCCGTAAGTGCTTAATGTTTCCAGTGTTGATTCAGCTTAATTTGCTTTTTTTCACAATGATATTTTTGCCTACTCAGCAATATTGACTATGATGTCGAAAATGTAGAATATTTCATACATTCTTATAGATTCATTTATAAAGTTTTTTTAATCGATGAAAAGAATCTAGTAATTGACTGATATCTGATGGAATTTACATTTATAGATGTTTATTCTTTCATTATTTTAGTCGAAGTCTTAACAAAAATATTGATTATGAAAGTTTTAGAAACCCAGGTTGATGAAAGTTTTATTATATAGACTAATTAAGACTTCAATAATTGTGGGATAGTCATATTAATGAGAGTACCTGAATATATACGCAAATATAAAAGAAAAGCGCACACAGGTGAAATCAGTTAAAACTCTTAACCATCTCATCCAAACCATGAATTTCTTAAAAGAATGAATGTATTAAAATAAGCTCAAAATTGGTAAAAAAAATCAATGAAATTTCAGTTTAATAATTTTCATAATTTTTTCAAAAATAAAAAGAAAAGGTACTGGCAGTAACAATGCTCACACAAATGCAAGTTTTACAAGTTAAAGGCATACTAGATTAGCAATGATGTTATAATATCATAATGATTTTTGACTGGTTTGGTTTTTGATGATAACAAGTATGGCTTTCAAAAGTTCTGGTCTGGAGCATTTCTGATGAAGGTTATTCTAGGAACATGTGACAGCTGCATAAAAATCGGCCAGTCCTGAATATGCATAAAATAGTTGCCACTGGACTATAAGCAAGCTACAATCAATCAATCATTGAAATCAGTATTATATATTTTCAT
Source organism: Mytilus coruscus (assembly GCA_017311375.1). NCBI lineage: Eukaryota > Metazoa > Mollusca > Bivalvia > Mytilida > Mytilidae > Mytilus > Mytilus coruscus. The sequence goes on along the minus strand of CM029599.1, from coordinate 45,184,015 downwards.
TCATCATATTTTCAAATATTTCATTCTGTAGAAAATATAGGTCGCATGCATGAACCTATGAATTCTTTTGTAAGAGTGTGTATCCATACACACTGTCTATATCAAATGTGTTTTTGGTTCAAGGGTTTGGCAATTATTTTTCACGAAGACAGAAAACCTTTAAAATGCAAGAAATAGCGTTAAAATGTAAAGTACCATACTTCACAAGGTATAAACATAGTCTACAACAAACTATCTATTTTGGTTGATTTTAGCTGTTGGGTTGCTGTTTCATTGAAATTTATCCATTTCTCCTTTCTCTGATTAATTAAAATTTCTGTGTATTGGAATATGGCAAAGTCTAAAAGTTTGAAACAGATTTAAGTCTTTGAAGTACTTTGACTTGGTCTTAGAAATTCAAACTACAAAAAATTGAATTCAATTCATTCCTCTCAATTTGAAAATAATTTAATAATGATGAATGCATCATAAAAAGAGGAAGTATTATATTATTTAAAAGTTTTAAAGATGAACAATTTTTTAAAAGCTTTAAATTTAAAAAATTATTACTGGCAGAGATAAATAGATTTACTAATTCAACAAATTTTGGCATGTGCAAAGGATTCATGGGAAATCAAATTAAAGGAATACTTGAAGAAACTCTGATCATATTACCAATGTGATCTGTAATTCCAAGTTATCATCTTAAAACTTTCAATCATGCAAATGGCACATCCATTGTAGAATAAATTCAATCTGAGGACACGACACTCCTGGTATGTGGCTTCTGTCTTCAAAGGAATTTTAGTCAATATATAAAGGAAGCCATTTTAGAATGACTTTATGTCTCAACTTCCTTGTTTTTAACCTTTTCCATTGATAAAAAATGCCATTACAAAAGATATTATGGTAAATCATGCACTTTTATCTGCCATAAATAGTATTTTTTTTTCTATTTCAGATAGCCAAAGGAAGATATGGTCATACATTGGTTAATGGCCACGTACAGCCAAACGGATTCATGTGATAACCAATCTTTATTATTTAATAATAAAATAAGGGGGAAAGTCAAAACTGAAGATGAAATAACTTCCACTTGTACAAAATATTTGGCCTTCATTTGACTGTCAAATGGACAGACTTCTTCACACTCATGAAAGACATGTCTATCTCTTTATTACAGATTCAAGGAAGAACGTATTTTTCAAATTAAACTTACTCTAAAATCTCCGCTGTTTCCATCGTCAATCTCTAGATAATAATTGTCAACAATACTTTCTGAATGTGGCTGCCATACAATAGTTACACTATTGTTCTCAGCACTACATTCTTCAGGTAATATGGTTGGCTTTCCTGGTGCTGCAAAATAGACAAAACACATTATGTGCATTACTGATTACAAAACAACTCATCATACTTTCACCATAACATTAATTAAAATGACCAAAAATATATATTGTTAATTATTCACTACTGATTGTTTTGACTAGTCAACTTACAATGCTGTACTTAGAAAATACTGATAGATAGAATAAGAGGTGCCTGAAATAATTTCTTAGCCTTTTTTTTTGTGTTTCTTTTAATTTGGCATTTATGAGATCCAATCCTAAAAACATACAGATAATTATCTTTGATGAATCCTATACTATTGTAAGTAAAATAAAACTGATAGTAAAAAGTAGGTGGTGTCGTTGTGCTTCAAATATACTCATCATAGATACCAGGATTGAAATTTAGTTTTTGTGCCAGACGCGCGTTTCCTCTACAAGACTCATCAGTCACCCTCGAATCAATTTGTTAATTTTATATCTCCTCATATGACAAGAATCCTTTCACATACAACAACTTTCTTTCCAGAAAATATAAAGTTTTTAAATTGAACATTTTTGGTCTCCTTTGAATGAGATTGTATTACTTTAAATTTAGATGAATATTTTGTAATGAATCATGTTTTTTTTTTTAAATATTAAAGTATACAAACTGTTTATTGATTTGCTTCTTTTTACCAATAATTTTCTGACTCAATGTCTACATACATGACATAACACAGTACCACAGTGTTAAAATAAAACAAGAGACATAAAACTGTAGTAAATAGAAATATAGCTAAGCGACGCGATGCAACACAACTGCTTGTATGAATCATTTCACTAAGCTGTCCACACGTTACCCTGGTGCTATCCAAAATCCTGGGAGAACACTGGAATCAAAAATGTTAAAAGGCCAAATAAAAGTTATTTCTTGTTTTTTTTTCTGTTTTTGTTTTAATTTGGCATTTAAGAGATCCAGTCGCTAAAAAACCTTCAGCTAATTATCTTTGACAAATCTTACATTATTGTAAGTAAAATAAACCTGACAGTAAAAAGAAAAAGGTGCTTGAAAGTAATTTCTTAGTTTTTCATTTTGTATTTTAATTTTGCGATTATGAGATCCAGTTACTAAAAATATATTGCCTAGAAATTATCTTTGACTAGTCATGACACTATTACAAGTAAAATAAACCTGATAGTAAAAAGTAAGAGGTGCTTGAAAGTACTATGTTAGTTTTTCAGTTTTTCTTTTAATTTTTCTTTTATGAGCTCTAACAGCTAAAAATGTTACAAAATCTCTCTTGAGTAATAATTGCATTTTAATCGAAATTATCATCTTCAAGAAGCACAAGTGTTCTATTGATCTGATATTAAAAGATATCAGAGAAGCTATTGAGTACATGTACATCAAAATAGATTTCATATTGATACACAAGAGATTGAGCTGTGAATAAGGAATGCAATAAGTTATTGGGAATTCTGACTATTTTCACAAATGGACAGACTTCTTCACACTCATGAAAGACATGTCTATCTCTTTATTACAGATTCAAGGAAGAACGTATTTTCAAATTAAACTTACTCTAAAATCTCCGCTGTTTCCATCGTCAATCTCTAGATAATAATTGTCAACAATACTTTCTGAATGTGGCTGCCATACAATAGTTACACTATTGTTCTCAGCACTACATTCCTCAGGTAATATGGTTGGCTTTCCTGGTGCTGCAAAATAGACAAAACACATTATGTGCATTACTGATTACAAAACAACTCATCATACTTTCACCATAACATTAATTAAAATGACCAAAATATATATTGTTAATTATTTACTAACGATTGTTTTGACTAGTCAACTTACAATGCTGTACTTAGAAAATACTGATAGATAGAATAAGAGGTGCCTGAAATAATTTTTAGCCTTTTTTTTTGTGTTTCTTTTAATTTGGCATTTATGAGATCCAATCCTAAAAACATACAGATAATTATCTTTGATGAATCCTATACTATTGTAAGTAAAATAAAACTGATAGTAAAAAGTAGGTGGTGCCCTTGTGCTTCAAATAAACTCATCATAGATACATGTACCAGGATTGAAATTTAGTATTTGCGCCAGACGCGCGTTTCCTCTACAAAGACTCATCAGTGACCCTCGAATCACAGTGTTCTCCCCAGGCATTTAAAGGACCGCGGGCCCGCGATGTATAATTTTTACCGTGGTGGTATCGGTATTACCACGATGTAAACTTTTGTCCGTGGTGCTAAAATTTTCAGTAAAAATCGAAAATCAGTAAAGTGTTAAACGATTTGTTAAATCTTTTCCGTGCGGTATAAAATTCCAGGTGAAATTTGACCAGTTCAACCCAGATTGTTGACACCACGTGATCGATTTACCTTATGAGGTTAACCTTGTTGATTGGATTTAATTGATGTATTTAACACTTGTTTTAGGAGTTCATAACTTTATGATCACTGATAACTATTTTATGGCTTCACTCACAACCCAAGCTGACCTGTGACAAGTCTCCAAATACTTTGTACACAAACAGTGTGGACCCGATAGTTGTACACATGCCTGTACATTTTGTACATAATAAAGTTGGTTCATTAGTATAGTATAATATGTCTGATTAAACCATGGCCAAAACTTTCTTTAATTATGACATAGTTAGTGCATGATATCGCGTTTCAAACTATGGTATCTGTGAACATGTAATTCAAAGGGGACGGACGTCTGTACATATCCATGACCCAGTTAGTTCACGTAGAATATTAAAGTTTATTTGCAATTAATTGCAATCAATTTTAATTAATAAATAAAATGCATGACTGTACCTTCAAACTGGATATCTATATCCACAATTAATGAATAACAGAAGTAATCTTGCAAATGTTATCCATAAGCACATATTAAATCTATTTATATCTACTTCCTGTCATTTAGGCGGAAAAATAGGGAGACTTTGTTGTTGACATTGAATATGGTTACTTATAGATCTATAGACCTAAAATACATTTATAGATTAGGAATTCTTTTAAATCGTTCATGACAAATACAGTTTTAGATTTCAGTGCAGTATTAAGTCTGTATCAATGTTTGAGTATCACCAAAGACAAGAAAGGTTAATATTTACATGAAATCTATGGCAAAATGTTTTTAAATTTATGAAAAATTTCTTTTTTAAATTTAAGATAGAAACTGGTCCAAATAATAAAACAATATTTGTTTTGTTAATTTTATATCTCCTCATATGACAAGAATCCTTTCACATACAACAACTTTCTTTCCAGAAAATATAAAGTTTTTAAATTGAACATTTTGGTCTCCTTTGAATGAGATTGTATTACTTTAAATTTAGATGAATATTTTGTAATGAATCATGTTAAATGTTAAAAGGCCAAATAAAAGTTATTTCTTGTTTTTTTTCTGTTTTTTTTTTAATTTGGCATTAAAGAGATCCAGTCCTAAAAACCTTCAGCTAATTATCTTTGACAAATCTTACATTATTGTAAGTAAAATAAACCTGACAGTAAAAGAAAAAGGTGCTTGAAAGTAATTTCTTAGTTTTCGGTTTTATTTTAATTTTGCGATTATGAGATCCAGTTACTAAAATATATTGCCTAGAAATTATCTTTGACTAGTCATGACACTATTACAAGTAAAATAAACCTGATAGTAAAAGTAAGAGGTGCTTGAAAGTACTATGTTAGTTTTTCAGTTTTTCTTTTAATTTTTCTTTTATGAGCTCTAACAGCTAAAAATGTTACAAAATCTCTCTTGAGTAATAATTGCATTTTAATCGAAATTATCATCTTCAAGAAGCACAAGTGTTCTATTGATCTGATATTAAAAGATATCAGAGAAGCTATTGAGTACATGTACATCAAAATAGATTTCATATTGATACACAAGAGATTGAGCTGAGATTTCATATTGATACACAAGAGATTGAGCTGTGAATAAGGAATGCAATAAATTATTGGGAATTCTGACATTTTCTGACTGAGAGAAGCAATGGCATGCCATGCAGGTAAAACCTTATTTTCAGATTTTGAGTATATGTACTTCCATCACAAATTTTTATATTGATACAAAGGAGATTGAGCTATAATTGAGGAATGTGTAAAATCATTGGGAATTCTGACTATTTTCTTCCGACTGAAACAAGCATTGGCATGCCATGCAGGTAAAACAAAGGTATAAACCCAGTACATCCAGGATTTTTAAGTAGTTTAATACAGGTACTTCATGATAAATTTTATATTAATTCAAAGGAGATTGAGATGTAATCGAGAAATTTATAAAATTCCAACTATTTCCTGCCTAGACCTGAGCAATGGTATGCCATACAGGTAACAAACTATGCTTTTACATTAAGATTTGGCAATACCCTTATTAGATGCAAATCAAAATGATATAGAATACATAATTATGCAAATGAAAGTAGTCATTGACAGTTACATGATATGGGTTATACCAAATTGATGTAAATAAGAACAAAAATTTTACTGGAATTTTTGTCCTTGATTTTGAATTGCTTTTTCAAAGATGAAATTTATACTTTTAATAAATGGGGAATGTGTCCATGGGACACAGATGATGCCCCTGCTTGCATATCATATAAAGTTATAAAGGGACATAACTAAAGAACGATAAAAGTGATGCTACCCAAATTTGTACTTGATCTGAGTTTTGTGGTAATAAGAATTGTGTATAAGTTTCATAATATTTGGTTGAGGTAACAACTTAAGTTAGAGAACGGAAACAAAAAATTCAGCAATTTTTCCATTTGTAGAGGGGCATGCCTCTAGAACAGTAAAAGTGACGTCTCCAAAATTCAAACTTGATCTGTATTTTGTGGTAATAAGCATTGTGTATAAGTTTCATAACATTTGGAAGGGGCAAACTAAAGTTAGAGAATAGAAACCAACTTTGGGACGTACGGACATACCGACAGACAAGGGTAAAACTTAATGCCCCCTCCCCTACGGCGGGGGTATAATAAAAACACATTTGTTATCCTGACTTAATGCCAGCTCTATGTTATCTATAGAATTTTGAAACTTTCTATTTGAAATTTAAAATAATACCCAATCATAATAATTATAAAAGGTATAACCATGGAATTTGAAACTTTCTATTTGAAATTTAAAATAATACCCAATCATAATAAATATAAAAGGTATAACCACGTAAAGCATATCAATATATGCAAATAAAAATAAGAAAATGTCATACAGATATTTAATAATATGGATAAAGAGTCATCACAAGAAAAAGTAGGAGATATGTCTTTTTTTTCAAAAGCAAAACAGAGGCATTGTATATCTTTATCCATAATGTGTCATTTCTAAAGACATTTTTTTTCTTCAATTAGGAATGTCTATTATAAAGCTGACAGTTAGCAATTTTCTCGGAAGGGATTGTAGCTGTAACAATTAGAGAAATGTTCATTAGTGACATACTATTTCAGACCAAATGAATTCCCATGTCTCTCCATTTATCTTTTTGCCTTGTATAGATTTCAATGAAATTCTATACACCAAGGCTAATATACCATACAAAGATAATGGAAACGTATTAAATATTTTTCTAGAAAAATCATTTTCTATTTTTTTGACAAGAGATTTAGGGTATGTTTGCTCATACTGTCTTTAGTTGGATTCAACCCACTCGGCCCCTCCTTAAAAAATAAATAAAATAAATGGAGAATGTGCCTGGGACACAGACAATGCCCCCGCTTTCATATAACGTTATAAAGGGAAATACCTCAAGAACGGTAACAGTGACGCCAGTGTGGATAAGTGTCATAACATTTGGTTGAGGCAAACTCAAGTTAGAGAACAGATACAAAAAATTCAGCAATTTTTCCATTTGTAAAGGGCATAACTCTCTAACAATAAAAATGACACCACCCACATTTTAACTTGATTTGTGTTTTGTGGTGATTAGCATTGTGTTTAAGTTTCATAACATTTGGTTGAGGCAACTAAAGTAAGAGAACGGAAACCAGATTTGGGATGTACATATGTACGTATGTCCCCATAGAGGGACAGACGGACGAACTGACAAGGGTTACACTTAATGCCCTCTCCAGTGACAGCAGGGGCTTAAAAATGGGAAAATAAAAATTTAGTTTGAGCTAAAAAAAAAACAGGAAAATAAAATTGAGGAATTCATGCATACCATTTTGATACTTCCGATTTAAAATAATCAACAGTTCAATACAACACACAACTAATAGTGTTCAACATACAATATAATTTACAGACAAATATGTAACATAAAAGTGGTACTCCATGCAATGGCTACTTACTTGTTGTCCCATCTGACAGATTCAAATTATAAAACATTTTACAGTTAACTAATAAGATATTTTAATTTTTCAAGAGTAAAACTAATAAGAAAGAAACAATTTAAATCAGTACCATCTGATAGATTAAAATTATATACATTTTGTATATTTACTGTAATCTATCAGATGGTTTACTGATTTAAGCATGTGGTCATTTTCCCTAAATCTATTGTGAAAATGTTGGATAAGTTTTTAACTACTAATCATGTACTAAGATTATTTTTTGTCACAAAATGTTTCAGCTTAAAGCTGTATGTCTGTGTTACATGTAAGTGTTAGCGGGAATTAAGAATGATTTTGCTGCTTAGATGATTACAGAACAAGAAAGTACATCAGTTTTGAACATATTTTTTAATCTTGATAGATGAAAATAAACACAGCTTTATCTAATCACAAGTGAAAAGGAAGTTTTTATCCATAAATTCTGATTGTGCCTTTGACAATTGCTGGTTTAATGTCAAGGATAGGATAAATATTTTTTGTGATAATCTTTTTCAAATCGATTTTTTTCATATTGAAATGGAAATTTTTATCACCTTGATGTCAAATATTAGCAAATTGAAAATAATCCACACAGAATAGAAAACAAAAAAAATATTTGTATAGTTTTATCATTCTAATAATGTTTATAAATATTTATCAGTACCCATAGCTTCCCTTTCCAAACAAAGTATTGGTAGTCCTTTATATCATAAAGATATATATGCAGAAATTGAAAAGCTTATATTGAATGTTAAAGAGTGTTTGCCACAGACATTTAGGATAGCATCATTATAAGATTTTTAAACTACAATGTATATGTAAAACAAATTGCCCAGGTTAGGGGGAGGGTTGAGCACTCACAAACATGTTTAACCCCGCCACATTCTTCATGTGCCTGTCACAAGTCAGGAGCCTGTAGTTCAGTGGTTGTCGTTGGTTCCTCTGTCACATTAGTTTTTCGTTAATTGTTTTGTTATAAATTAGGCCGTTAGTTTTCTCAATTAAATTGTTTCATAATTTTCATGTCAGGGCCTTTTATAGCCGGCTATAGGGTATGAGTTTTTCTCATTGTTGAAGGCCGTACAGTAGCCTATAATTCCTTACATCCACTTTATTTGAACTTTGGTGAATAGTTAGTTGTCTCATTGGCAATCATACCTCATCTCCTTATTTTTATACCAGTGTGTAATGCTAGCTTACCTTTCATTTGGAAAAAGTTCATTGTCTGTATTGAATGTTGTACTGGGGTAGAATCTAAGGTGAGCTCAAACTCTGGAGAAACTCTAGGTGCCAGCTCTATATCCTTGTTGAAGTTCTGGTTAGCCATATTAACTCTGCTAAGCAATCCATTAGATACCTGAAATAACAGAGGTTATCAAATTTTAAAAAGAATTGAAAAAGAATCTATGGGTTAGTCAGTATATCTTTTAAAATAAAACCATTAACTTATTTTTCTTATTTCAAGCCATATCATTGACAAACTGAAAACATGGATACCAGTATTGCAAGGCAGGAAATTCCCTTACAATCTCACATAAATGATAGTAATGCTATCAGGCTAACTAACCTAATGTCTAATGAGTTTTGAAATTTAACAAGATTCAAGCTCTTTCCATGTCTCAGATTGCTGTTGATGAAGACTGTTATGGTGAATACAAATCTTAATATCTTGAATCAAGTTGTGACTTTAACCTCTGACAACGAAATTCAGAGGGGTTCAAGATCTCACCATGACCAATAACAGCAGTACTGGCAAAGCATTGGACAATGTTTGATGATCATAGGATGAAAGAATGTATCTCTATAGTGCCTTTAAGAGAGAATGTTAGAGATGGATAGACCAATACAAAGAGGAATTACCATCTAAATGCTGCAATTTTGTTGTTTATCTTTAAGAGAAGGTACCTTTAATAAGATAGTTTGAATAAAATTTAAAAATTTACCAGTAGTCAAAATAATATATGTGTCTTAGTTTTAGCCTTATCAAAGGTAAAAGCAGTCTCAAGGCACACACTAAATCAGATTAATTTTCAAGATTTAACTACATAGCTAAGTTTTAGTGTATATTGATGGCTATATCAATTTGTTCACAATGCTATTTTTTTCTTTTTTAAAGTGTGTGGTTTTTTTAACGATTCTTCCAAGAACTTGTTTCCTTTCTTTAAATTTTAAGCAGACAACCACCTGCTATATAAGCTGTGTGAATCATGCTGAGATCAGGGACTGAATACTAATTACCCATTATCTCTTTAACAACTTAACCTTTAACCTTCATCCATTGTTTAATGTCCGTTGTGGATCATAAAGTAACTATTCGATAATATCCAATGGCTCTTTAAGGGGATTTGTTTTACATTTGATGGGACAATTAAATACCAGTTTGCTCCTTACTTCCCTACAAAAGCAGTCCTGGGAGAAATATTGCATCTGGCCTATGTCTACTAATAAGATCATAAGGCAAGAGCATTCTGGAGAAAAGAAACTTTTCTCTTTACACTTTATGATTATGTGCATTACTGCACTTAATGGGGTATGATATAACCTTCTTTCATCTCTCTGACTAAATTAAGTTTGTTTTTTGTTAGGCTTCAAAGTTCTCCTGACTTTATGGGAGTGGAACTAACAGTTCATCAAAAGGTTCTTTACTAAAACAGAAATCTGTTACAAGTCTGTACTTTGGAAAATACATGATGAAAAAAAAAACACAAATTGACTATAATTCTCAATTAATCCTTGAATAATATGAATTCATAATTAACCAATATTAGTTAAAGAGTACAAAAGATACCAATGAATGTTGGTTGAATGATATTTCATCTCTAGCTTTCTGATTTTAGCTTTTCTACTTCTGCCCAGTTTTTTGGCCTTCATATAAAAATTAGGAGATGTGGCATGATTTCCTATGAGACAACTATTCACCAGAGTCCTTAAGCACCTATAGGTCACAATACAGCCTTCAAAAATCAGTGAAACCCATAATGAATAGTCAGTTATAAAAGGCTCTGACATGACAAAATGTGAAACAATTCATACAAGGAAAACCAACAGCCTGATTAATGACAGAACTATTATTGAAAAAACAAATATAACAGACAGCAACCAGTGATTATACATGCTTCTCTGTTTCATGTAATTCAAACCTGGAGCAGAGTACCTGCAGTAGTTTGCTTAGGAAACACAGAGATCAAACACAGCTTATTTTTCAACAAACATCAGTTTTAATGATAAAGTTCAAACCATTAAAATCTATAGTATCGATTAGATAAGACAGACTCAGAGGTGCCAGGACTAGCTCTGACAGATGGCCCATGTAAACTTAATAGCAACAAATCACTGGCACAATCCATTAATTCTTAAGCTTGGCAAGATTTGTTTTCATTCAAAATAAAATTTATTATTTAAATAAATCTTATAAATGGAGAATTCTAATATTTAAATATACCAAGTATTTTACAAAAAATATCATTGGTTTTGTTGTTAGGATAGTCACAATATCTATGATTATTCCTCTTAACAGGTTTTTTTTTCTTTCATTCTTCAAGATCAAGAACTCTAAATGTTTTGATGATTTTCCTTATATCAACCTTTCTTTGATGACTATTTTTTTTAATTAATAATATTTCAAATGGAAGACAAATGAAAGACTTGAAGAGAAATGTTCAAAAGCAGAACTTCAAAGATACAGTTAAAGGGTAAAGAAAGGATGCTTAAAGGAAAAGTATGAAGATTGGAGGAAAACAATATCTATGGAAAAAGCTGACAGGCCAAAGATCAGAAGAAGGAAAGAAAAGAACATAGCTTGAAGTGACAGAGTTTAAAATGGAGAGTGAATTGAGAGTACAATGGTGAACTAAACAAAACAAAGCTATAAATAGGAAAAAACAAAGAGATGAAAGTGGCAGCTAATCCTTTGAAATTTATACCATTTCAAGGATATTTAAGATTTTATAACTGCCATTCCTAAAAATCTCACTTTTTATGGTTTCATTTAGTTAAAAGATTCTTCCTTTTGTAATTTTGATGAGGTAATATAAGATCACTTACTGAAATGGCAATTTGATAAAGGAAAACAGAGAGAACAAAGTTGTGATCTTCTGAAATAACCATTTCATTTTTTAACCAAGCAATTTTGTATATATGAATCTTCTTATTTAATACAGTACTATAAATAATAAACATTAAATTATAATAAAACAATTATCTGTTGATAAGCACTCTCTCTAAATGCCTCAAGTAGTCAATAAATAAGACAAATTGTGCCATCTGGCCTATCTCATATTTTGATAACAGTGGTCAGTATGAGACAAATTACTGCCCATTTTCTTTGACAGGAAAAGTCATTCTTAACAATAAAATGACACTCTCAGAGAGATCTGCCTTATTATCAGCCTATAAAGTCCACTGCAATTAGCTCATTGATCAAATATTTAATCTAAAGCATGTAAAAGATCTGAATACTCTATTGTGTATGGGTGAAAATAACTCTTTTCAAAAGATGCTGTCAAAATGTTTGATTTGAAAGTCCACCATGATGAATAGTGTAAACCTATGAGAAAAAGATATAAAATTTATTTGTATTTTATTGGTAACTATTGGTATGACAAATTAATATGTTTCTACTTATCTGTACACATTAATCAATGTCAAAAATCAACTATCATCAATGATATAAATATCTATCAAAATATACTGTCCATATGGTTTAACTATTTAATTTATTATTTTCTAAGTTCCAACAGTGCACAAATCATTTAATGAAATATCCATATATGAGGTCATTATCTGAAAACAAGGAATCAATGTTGGCCTTTCTGCAATTTATAAGATAAGAAGTAATGAATGATGAAGATGATGATAATACATTGGTGTTTAATGACCAGTAGCAAATATTACATGCAAATCAGAAAGAATTTATACAGGGTATGGAGTGACATAAAACAAGTGGTTAAAGCAGGAAATGAAACTATATTTATCAAAGTACATCAATTTTATTACTGCACTTCATCTTGAAACTGTCTATTATGTAATTGATTAATCTTATTGATTGATGGCTGTCAACATCATTACATACATGTGCTATGTTTCTACCAGAATAAATTTTTACAATAACTTTATTACTTATAAGTCATCTCTTGATTCATGTCATGTGACATATATCTCAAATCTTTATCCTTTTCTCAAACAATGAGGTTACTATCAAGCAGATTCTCTGAACCAGTAAACAATTTTGTTTAGGGGCCAGCTAAAGCCCGCCTCAGGCTGCTGGATTTTCTCACTGTGTTGAAGACCCATTAGTGGCCTTGACCTAATTTCTGCTCTTTGGTCGAGTTGTTGTCTCTTTGACACATTTCCCATTTCTATTCTCAATTTTATATGTTTTTGAAGTAAGAAGAAAAGGGAATTATTTGTGATTCATTGAAATATAATGCATTTTTTCCATTGGTTTTTGTCTGAAACAATGAGTTAAAAACCCAGAGACAAATGAAATTTCTACAAATCACAAAAACAAGAATCCCTCCATTCTAAAGTTTAGTATTTTATTAAAATACATTGTTTTAATCAAGTTCTAATTCTGTGAAGATTGGCATACCTCACAAATAACAGTAAATATAGAGTACTTTTCAAATACAAAAGCTCCCACGTACCTTCACAATGAATATAAATTGCAAAGAAATTAGCCAATGAAGGAGATAAAATACCCAGTCTTTCCTGATGACTTGATTGTTTACATAACCTTACCAAGAACTTTCTAGTGAAAACTTCATCAACTTCTTCCACTAGACCAGTAAATCTAATCTATCATGACAAACATTTAATATCTACCAGACTGGTCAATGTTTCTTCTGACCAAAGCTTGTTTATGTAAGTCTTTCCAAGTTATTTATAAGAAATGTCAGGAGTTTAACAAGCTTCGTCTGAAGCCTTCATTGGGAATTTTTCCATACTTTATCTCTAATCAAATTTGAATTAAATAGATATCAATAGGATATATTCAAATGAGACAAGATTAAACAAAAGAAGGTGAAATGCATCTAGGTCAACATACAGTCTTAATGTGTCCATTTGAATTTTCCACCCCCTTTTTTTTAGTGGTCTGTTGTGATAGATTGTGCTCACATATCTGTTGGATCCACATTGGTAAGACAAAATCCTTTTATTCCCCCTCCCCCCCCCCCCAACCTTAGTCATAGAGGAGAATATCAAGCTAATACAAAGTCAAATAAAAAAGGCAGAGATAAATTGGCAAGATCCACAGCTGGTAGCAGCAACATAAGTTTCCGAAATTCATCTGTTTTATAAAGGGATTTTTTTTTTTTGGTAGGCTTGTGATGACAGGTTTCTGTCTCATTGGATGTTTTCTCCACATCTTCATTCTTACCATCACATTATATACCAAGAGTCAACCAGCACCATACTTAATTTTATGTTTTTGTGAAGTTTTATCTTACTATAGTGACACTCACATTAAGTCGCTTGAACCACCCTATAGCCAATATACTGTGGATTCATTATTATTCATTGGGTACTAATTTTGGTGTATTTCATGGATTTAGGTAAACCACAACATAAATGTTCAATGAAATACAAATTTCCTAAATTTATGTTTTGTTAAAATTCGTCAAAAACCACAAAATCAATTATCTAAAAAAAAAAAATCTCCGTAATCCATGAAAATATATTCCAAGGAAATGATTGAATCCAAAGTAAACAGTTTTGAGTACATTTTACTGTTTTATTTATGATGAGTTTCAGTATGAATAAAATCTAATGAAACACTTTCATAATACTATCTTATTGATTTGGCTGTCCTGTCGTAGTTCCTTCAAACAAATTGACAGGGAAACATGTGGCATATTGAAATTGCATCAACAGAAGCATTCAGATAAGATGATTTCTTCAATAAAAACATTTTTTTTCTTTGAAATCAAACATTGTTTCCTTGTCAACTGTAAAGTTGTCTTTTATCCTCAAAATCTGTAATATTTGATTTACTTTAAATTCTTTAAAATTCCTTTACAAATTTGTCTTCAAATATTTTGATTACCAAAGCAGTGGATGAATAATCAACAAATGGGAAGCAATATTATTGATGGGACCGATATTGAATTTCTTGGTTCTTAAATCTGTTTTTGTCACCGTTTTAACTGTTTTAGATCAGCGACAAGTATGAGTAATACTATGGGAGTCTTAATTAAAATGATAACCATTTAATGATTAAATGTCACTTCTTTTAAAGTGTCATCTGTTGCAACACTTGACTGCTAGCCATCTCTGTAATTTTTTCTAATCAAAATAATTATTAGCAATGACGTTTTTTTTTTGTGAGGTCATTTGGGAAATTTGATGAGATGGCATATCTATGATATTAACTACAACTTTCCAAGACATGGAGGGAAGTTTGCCATATTCTATAGAAATTTTATCTATTGTTGAAGGCCGAATTGTGTTGTTGAGTTGCTATATGATTGACATATAACCCATATCTCCAATTATTCATATGGAATTAATTTAAAACTTTAAAATTTTGTATTAAAAAGATAATTTATTGCATTATAAGCCCAAAAGTAAAGATGTATTTTATTCAGCTAAAACCACCCTTTATTTTCTGAAAGTCTTTTTCATGGTGTGAATTCAATTAAGGCAGCTCCATGTTCTTTCTAGGTTAAATGGGAATTAACAGGTTAAGAATTTCTTATAAGTGTTTTATGCCAATCTTAGGCATTTTAGGAAATGCATGCCCACATAGTCAATGCTTTGTTTCACTGTTCTGTCACCAAATACAGAAGCTGTAATAAAGGAAATATACTCAACAAGATGGTAGTGTAAAGTAAAATCTTTATGCATTGTGTAATATTAGCTCTATTTATCCAACAAATTTTCAAATTAAGAGAAATACAAAGATTTTCTTCATATAATAAAATTTGAAATTTTTTACAAGAATCACAAAACAAAGACTTTCAAATGTAAGGGTATTATATATGTGGCGAAGGGCATAAAGGACATTTTGATATCAAACAGATTTTACAGTACATCAAATGCAATCAAATTGGATTCAGTCAACAGAAAAGTCTATTGATTAAATTTGATTAGAGATGTAAATGTTGTCAATTTTCTTCTGAAATCATTACAGGGTTCACTTAGGCTAATATTCTGAACATCAAACACAAATAGACAGAAACCCTGCCTTGTCATACTGCAAAAACGTCTTGCTTCAAACATTTAATATACCACAAAATATATTGTAATGTTCCTTCAATCTCGATTCAATCTACTTTCCTTTTAACATCAATGCAAAGTTATAGATTGGAACAAATTAGATATTTTTGTTATCAAACTTAAAGACTATCTGATAATACATGTCATCTTTTAGATCTAAGATGATACAGGCAGTTATATGTCTTTGTATCATCAAATCAGTGGTTTATTTTCAGAATAATTAAAGCTTAATTTTGACATATCAGGATTGGAATCCTTGAAATGTTAAACAAATTTTTGAATACTGTAAATTCAGAATTATGAATCAACAATATAAATTAATATGATTTCTCTACTTGTTCTAGTATAATATTACCCATAAAAATTAAAATGTGAGTTTTAGTTATTGTTGTGAGCATTCTGTCAAGTGTTTTGGCAATTAAAAACATTAAAATTTATTTTGAATATATAAAATATTCTTTAATAAAAATAACAATATTTGATCTTGATTATCTGTTCTACCTTTTTGATTCAGACAGTTTCACACTGTGTCCCATGAAGAAAAATCTAAAATCTTTACTTTTTTTATTTTTGTAATCTTTTATCATTGCTTTTGAATATGCATAAAATATTTGCCACTGGACATTTACCAAACCATAATCAATCAATCAATCAACATTTCAATTTTAATGTCTTTAAAATATGTTCCTGTGGGAAAAGCTGCAATATTTCTGGAAGTAAAACAGAAGCTTAAATGACAAAAAGAAAATAATTTAAAGTCAATTGTATGGCTTCCTATTTCAAGAATGCTGGGACAATCAAACACAGCTGGGTGGTGGAAAAGAACAAAACAAATAAATTCTAAATAGCTTGGAGGTACAACAATCTGCTATAAATCACAGGAGAATGCAGCAATTAGAGAAATATGACAATGTGTTGGTGCCACACAATCAATAAAACAGAGACTGACAGACTGGACACACTGTAGTGGTCATTGATGTATTGGACTTTTAATTGACCCATGGTCAATGAAGATAAACATCAAATGTTTTTGTCTCAGTGAACAAAGGAATTCACAGGAATATTTATTGTATGATTGAGTAGATAAGGAAATGACTAAGACCAAACATCATAAGATATAAAATATGTGGAGTACTATTCAAATGTACTAGTTTTGATTGAATTTGACTGAATGATTATCAATTATATCAAATTCAAATTCCATACTCAGAGGAAAAGTCAAATCTGGTTCTTATCCTGGATCCTATGGCTTTCTGAACAACTCTTCTCTCAATGTCTACCTTTCAACAACCAATTTGTCACTATTTTATCTATAACATATATCGATACTTCATCTCGAAACAACCTTAAGAAAACATTGAAATGTTTTTCAAAGAAAGTATAACAATTGAATACATAAAATTTTAATACTATCTGATAGATGAGGTTAAGTTCAGGATATATTATACCCAGGAAGAAATCCAAAAGATTGATACTACTTGTATAAACTTATGCACAAACAGTTGTATTGAATTCAAATTTTAGAGAATCTGTGTGGCAACCCTCTAAGGGAGACTATATTTGTCATTTGTCATGTTCTAAAACAGTTGACCATGTCCTTTTCGATGGACATTTTCTTTGTTAAAGGATTAACTTAACTCATATCTAACAAAGGCCAACAAAAACTATAATTAGAAAAGAACAAACTTACAGGATTGTCTAAAATGTAATGGACTAGTGGAAAAGTTAAATGGGCCCAAAAACTATGGATTAATTGATTGCCTAGTTAAAAATTATATTACTGGTAGATAATTTAAACTACTGTAAATTCAGAAATTATTGTGAGGTTTTTATTAATGCAAATAATGCGACTGGATGAGTATTGCAAAAGTAAGAACTCTCGTTCTGATTTATTTTCGAAATTGCAATAATTAAACTCGCATTTTTGTCCATTCTTCAAAAATCACAATAACAAATGCATGCAATAATTGAATGTAATTTCAGTATAATCTTTTTTTTTTTTTGGAAAATTTGAGGACAGCTCATCGTTTTAACTTATTCTCATACTTAAAAGTATTTCTGTAACATTGGCTATTATATATTTATAAATATTAGGCTACGAAAAACAATCAATCAATCAATGAAGACAACTATTATTAAAAAAAAAGCTTAAAATAGAAGTATAGACCAGATAAAATCCTAGAATAGGCACCAGTGAAAATCAACTGTACTTTAAAAAACAATAAATCACAGAAGCAGGAAGCTTTGAAAGTCATAAAAATAAAACTGCAGTCTCCAGCTTCACAACAACTGCAGGATACCTCAATTAAAATGTGGACATAGAACTCAAGACAAAAACTAATAAAAGTAGTCAGCCCTGGTGGTTGAACAATCAGCTATAAATCATTACAGAATGCCATCTTTAGAAACAATATGACAGGCTGATGCTTGATGCAGCCATTGTCAGGGTGCCAGACAGACTGGACAAATGATAAAAAGAGGTCACTTATTAATGACTGGTCAAAGACTGACCATGATCAAAGAGAATAAACATCAGAAGAATGATTATTTTTTATCTTCAAGCCTACTGCACATTGTGATTTATAGAACTGGCCATTGTGGTTGAATAGATTAGGGCTCATTGTAACTTAACTAGAACCTTAAGAGATGGCTGCAGGTCATCTTTCATTTGTCAAGCATTATTTAGTTTACTGATAACAGAAAGTTATTTTCATCTTTGTCTTTGTAAGAATGAAATCTCTCATATCCCCATGGGGGATGAGGGCCATTTCATTTTAATATGCTCCTATTAATAATGTCAAATAGACAAATCTGATTCTTATCCTAGGCACTTTACTATTAATAAACAACAATAAGTACACTTCAGAATATTCAGGGTCTATTCAAAAAATAAATCAAGATTTAAATTAAATTCCTTCTTTTTTAATCTTTCAGAAATCACAATAAAGTATATCTTATATTGAATCTTAATACTTTTACCCAGAATTTGTCATTTGAAGTTCATTGTACAAACTTATTACTTAAAAACTTGAAGCAATACTTGCCTAGTGTATGATTCTGCACAATGCACCCAGAGGTATATTATATCTCTTCACAAAAGACAGTTATAATTTTGCATAATCTAATGTTATATATTGTTGGAAATAATGTTTAAACATTTTAATGGTTCATGTGAAATAGAAAGTGGTTGTTGGATATGTCGATTAATGATGATTTTTTATTATTTTTTGGCAAAGTTATTTTTCCTTAAAATATCTGCAATGAAATACTTTTTAAGAAAAGATATTCTTTATGTTCATAACAATTGCATACTAAATATTTCTAATTATAACTACTACCATAATCACTTTTAAATAATGGGATTGTTCTATTTTATGTGCATATATGTATAAATATAGATTGCATCAAAATCTGTAAAGTCTCTCATAACTCTTTTTAGAGTGGCTCTTTTATAAATTATTTTGTAATATTATTGTATTTTGTAATTATTGTTTTATAAAGGTAAGACTTTAATTGTCTCGTCTTACCTTGTTTGTTTTGCATTTTTACACAATGATCAAGGCAGTGAAGACAAATAATTTCAATGTCATAATTGAGTTTTAACAATTAAAGAGCTGAGGACAACCCAACACTGTTCTTACACAAAGGCAAGATCAGATATCAGCTAAGAAATTTGAAGTTCTCTTTACAAACACAGTAAAAGGTCTTTAAACCTCTGGATATCAGAGGACAACAAAACCACACAACTTTTATGAAAAAAACAAACGGCTTTTAAAGAAGAGTATAAGTCAGGATAGAATTAAAGAAAAGCAATTATGAGGATTTTATGTCGTAAATCTACAATGTAGTAATATTGCTTTTCTCTTAAACAGTGCTTGTCATATCCTGCAAAAGTAAAACTTGTAATTTCCTGGTCCATATCAGAAAACCATCAACGTAATCATCTAACAGGCCTTATATTTACAGTCGAATAACTTAATATGACAACGATTGTTGCTGATAAATCACAAAACATCACATTCAAAATGGTGATTTATTTCTCCGTCATAAATTTTTTATTCCTATAAATGCATATAATATTATATGCATCAGCAATCAAAACAATTAAAAGGAGAAAACGATACAAAAACCAGTATGGATATTAAGCTGACAAATTATTTATCTTTTAGAAATTCTTCTCCCCAGGGAAGCTGTTTCTTTTTATTTTTATCAAAAAATGATTAAATGGAAAAACATAAAGCTGAGACAATTCTTGTCAACTGAAAGCAGCAGACACTTGATATCATCTGAAAGAGAATAATTTCTTGTGCAGTAATGAACTTTATCAGGGTGTCTGGGTATTAACAAAAGATAGCTCTATAATTAAAACGTTTGAAGTCCTTACATAATCAAATCATCAATCGGAGAAATTGTATAAAAATACATCCGACTGAATGCCATTAAAGACATTATGTCGAGGAATTAATATAATTAATCGGACCAGCACCTGATGCATTTAATTATTTCTTTTCTGTTGTTTTCTTAATGGCATTGAGATCTGATACCAAAAAGTAGTTAGTACATCAAAACAGTTATTAGTTTTTAAGAAAGTAATGGTGCGGTTAAGTATGCTAACATTAAGTATGCTAACTGTGAGTGACTTATCAAAAACCAAATAAATTTTTTTTTAAAATATTGAAAAATTCCGGACACCTTATCAAAATATTTTGTTGCAGATCAAATTCTTCAATGCCATCTGATCATCAATTATTCATTTTCTTTCTTGGTTTCATTGTATGATATTGGAACTTTTATGACATAATGATAAAAAATTCATTGAAATGTAAGACATCAATGCAAATGTTTCCATTTTTTAGTTCCCTACCGACGAGGTCGAAGGGAATTTTAGGTTTGCACTCTGTCTGTCTGTCTGTCCATCTGACAGTCCTGCAAATAAGTTTTCCACACTTTTTTTCCTCATGCTTGAAGATATTGATTTGATATTTGGTATATAGTTTTATCATGACCAGTTACAGATCAAGTTTGAATTTTGTTCCGGTCTGATGATTTTGTGCAGAGTTATGGTCCTTAGACTTCAAAAAATTAACATAAGTAATCAGTTTTCCGCATTTTTTTTTGTTATGCTTGAAGACATTGATTTGATATTTGGTATATAGTTTTACCATGACAAGTTACAGATCAAGTTCGAATTTTATTCGGTTTGGAGGATTATTTTGCAGAGTTATCCTCTTCGGACTTAGACAATTCATGCAAATAATCAGTTTTCCTCACTTTTTTTGTCATGCTTGAAGATATTTATTTGATATTTGTTATATAGTTTAACACCATGACAAGTTATAGATCAAGCTAGTTGTTCCAGTACAATGATTTTTAACTGGTAGGGGACTATGTATTGCTATGCAATACTCTCAGAATGCTCGTTAATAACATTAACATAGCAGTCATGGCAGTTGGGGATAGTTTGTGTGAAATATTATGGAAAGATATCATCACATATTTTCATCATTTCTGAGAGCTTAAAAAATGGCTAAAATATGTCTAGTTTTTACAGAAAACTGTATGTCAAATAAAAAACTTCTGTAAAAAAAAAGTATGATATGACGTTTTTGCACCAACACAAGATTCTAGATTAATTGATCATACTTAAGTTTGGAAGACAATAATGTTAAACATTTGGAAGCATAAAAACAAAAGGGCTCTATCAGTATGACTAAAACTTAGAATTATGTAGGAAACCCATCAGGTTTTTTACTTATTTAACAATACACAAAAATACTGACCTATCAGAAACCCTCATTTTATCAAAAGCAAAGGAAATAAAACTAATTAAATTTGTTTTTTTATTGACATCAATATTCTATGCACAACATTCAATTTGATATAAACTTGATCTGAGGAAACAGTTGGTATATTTGATTTTCCAACTTTTTTATGGATGTAAGTAAACAATAGTTGATACTCTTGAAAAAAAATATTTGATTATTTTTATTTTTCAGAAATCTTTAGTAGCCAGTGGTATACTATATAAATTTTCCAATAATGATCATTATCATTGATTTCCTGTGAATTTGACCATAAAATGTAAACATTTGTTGTTGTTTTTAATAGACATTTACACCTACTCTATTACACCTGACCACATCAGCTCATCTACCTGGGTGTTCTCATCCCTGTATCAAGTAAAGTAGATCTCTGTCTGACAAGTGTAGGAAACTACTACACCATGTAAAACATTGATAGATACATCATCAACATCTGAAATAATATTTTGACATAGCCTCTTCTATTTTTAATGAAAAAGTCTGTATAACTTCTTTCACTTTGTTAAATATTGGAAGATAGTTTTGCACTAGTAAAACACAGTCTGTCAAAACAAATTAGTTAGGAAGTGTCAGTGGTCAACATCAAACCCTACTCATCTAAGAATGTTTCACAAGGTAAAAAATGTTTGCATGTTTATTGAACAGATACCTGGTGTGTATGCAGGTTTTATTAACAGTATTTTTGCACTTATTATGCAATGAATCACATCACCTGGTACCATATTGTAAATGTTCAAATAATTGTAAAGCAAAAACAAATATCAATTAGTGGATCAGGAAACAGTTGCAAGTTTATCAAACAAAGCATATCATAATTTGTGTATGCAAATATAATTAAGGTAAAACAAAGCATATTATGATTATAAATGAACTTTTTTTACAAAATCTCGTCAGAGGAAATTATGAATGATCAAATATTAACAGGCTAAAGCAAATATCTATGATTGCATCAGGAAATTAGCAGAAAGTTTATGTACATCAATGCAAAAAGCGACTTCTATTAAATCAGGCCATTAGTTTTCTCTTTGAATGGTTTTACATTTGTCATTTCAGTGCCTTTTATAGCTTGCTCATTGTTGACGACCGTAGAGTGACCTATACCTGCTTACTTCAACATCATTTGGTCTCTGGTGGACAGTATTCTCATTGGCAATAATACCACATCTTCTTATTTTTATATTTTATACAGTATCCTAAAAGCTTTCAAATGGTTGACTGAATAAGACAATTGCTTTCTCCTCTCCCTTTATCATTGTCTCTTTCTTCCTGATTTCTACTTTTCATTCCCTTTACCTCCAATACTAATTTCTCCTTCCACTTTGTCTTTTCCTTTTCTTTTCCCCTTGAATACTGGCCATCAGTCAGCCAGTCTCATATTACCTTATATACCCTTTTATTACATGGTTCAGTAGAGCACTTAGGGACACCACACCAGCAAGTTATATGGGAGATTAACCTTGGTCAGCAAGGTAATTAAAAGAGAACAATAGCCAGGTACGAAAAAATACTAATACAAAATATACATTTACTGTATGTATCAGCAGTAGTACATGCATCAACAAATTCATATCAATAATTGTCCACATCAAGCAACAAAACTATTTTGATAAACTGATTAATGGGGGTTTGGAATGCAATTAAAAGAAATGTTTGATAAATATCAATTCTGGACATGGTTTTCAGGTGCTTTAAAAGAAATGAAGTGTTTACAATCCAATAAACTCTCAGCTTTACATGGACATTATAAATGGCCAGAAGGCCAGTCTTGTCAACAACAATTATCATGGTCAATAATTAAAGTGACGAATTTACCTTGCTTGACCTGTTTATATCCTGAGAAAAAAGCAAAGGAATATAGTCTAAGAAATCATATTCAAACCAGATGTAGCTAATGTATTAACAACAAACATCTGTATGTACAAGTATAGGATACTGTGGTTTCATTTTTTTTTTTTTGTGGCAACCAATTTTCTTGCATTTAGAAAAAAATGTGTTTTCATGGATACATGATTTTGTGGTTTTTACAAGGCTACAGAGTTCTACATAAATGCCATTAATACTAAGAGCAACAAAAATATATCAGCGTTGGAACTTACCTGCAAAAATGAAGCTGGGTCACCTTCTTTTAATACTTCTATGCAGAAATGTAACAGTCCAGTTGTCTTTTGTAACAGTGAAGTACAATGTGTCACTTGTTCTTTTAGTACCGGACTTTCATCTCTCTTTCTTGATGCACATTTTCAATCAATTCCAGCTTTCTTTTCTTTAAAGCTTCTATTAAAGCATCACACTGGGCAACAACTCTGGCTTCAAATTCAGTACAATTGCCCTAAAAAAAATAAAAAAACAACTGTTCTAGAAAATTCATGTGTAGTATTTTTTTCTTCTGTGAATAAACTAAATTCATCTTGTTATCTGGGTAAGAGAACATGTAAGAGATATTGGATATACATTTACACCACAATTATAAGTTATTGAAGGAAATAAAAATCTTTGACTTCACAGATCCAAATTCCAAATTGATTGTTTTTTCCAATGTCATTCGGTTCACCTTGTCTTTTGTCATATCTAAAACATTTTTCCAATGTCATTTGGACCACCTTGTCTTTTGTCATATCTAAATAGTTTTTTTCCAATGTCATTTGGTCCACCTCGTCTTTTGTCATATCTTAACAGTTTTTCCGATGTAATTTTTGTACACCTTGTCTTTTTGTCGTATCTAAACAGTTTTTCCAATGTCATTTGGTCCACCTTGTCTTTTGTCATATCTAAATAGTTTTTCCAATGTCATTTTGTACACCTTGTCTTTTGTCATATCTAAACAGTTTTTCCAATGTCATTTGGTCCACCTTGTATTTTGTCATATCTAAACAGTTTTTCCAATGTCATTTGGTCCACCTTGTCTTTTGTCATAACTTATTAGTTTTCCGATGTCATTTGGTCCACCTTGTCTTATGTCATATCTTAACAATTTTTCCAATGTCATTTGGTCCACCCTGTCTTTTGTCATATCTAAATAGTTTTTCCGATGTCATTTGGTCCACCTTGTCTTTTGTCATATCTAAACAGTTTTTCCGATGTCAATTGGACCACCTTGTCTTTTGTCATATCTTAACAGTTTTTCCAATGTCATTTGGTCCACTTTGTCTTTTGTCATATCTAACAGTTTTTCCAATGTCATTTGGTCCACCTTGTCTTATGTCATATCTAAACAGTTTTTCCGATATCATTTGGTCCACCTTGTCTTTTGTCATATCTTAACAATTTTTCCAATTTCATTTGGTCCACCTTGTCTTATGTCATATCTAAACAGTTTTTTTCATATCATTTGGTCCACCTTGTCTTTTGTCATATCTAAACAGTTTTTCCATTGTCATTTGGTCCACCTTGTCTGTTGTCATATCTTAACATTTTGTCATTTGAAGAATTGGTGTTGATGGCAGATTTTCAATTGTTTCTGTCAAAATGATTCACATTTTTTTTTAGACTTGGGGTGATCTAAACCTTGATATATTGTATAGACATGAAGGACAGTGTTAAAATGATTCACAATTTGTTTAGACTTGGAGTGATCTAAATCTTGACATATTGTAAAGATATGAATGACACATGTTAAAATGATTCACATTTTTTTAGACTTGGGGTAATCTAAACATTAACATATTGTATAGACATGAACGACATAGACTGTATATTTAGCTCTGCAAAGCTCTTCATATTTTGTGTCTTTTGGTTGCTGTCTCATTGACATATACACTACATTTCATTTCATTCATATTAAATTCAAGGTCAGTTGTAGTAAAGTCAAGAATAATGAAATTTTTGTAGTAGATATGCACCACTGTAATAGTTTTGAAATGTCACTTTAAAGCCTTATTGTTTTTTTTTTCAACTTTGATCAAATACATGAATCTTTCAGATAAAAAAACACCTCTGAGATCAAGACATACAAACAATAAATCTAATTTTACCGAAATTTGTCTATGCAGGACTGCAAAAACGAAATTAATTACAGCATATCAGGAAACATAAACCTGTTTTCTTGACACACTATGCACCAAAACTAATAGACATTCTACACAGAACCCATTCAATATGTATAACATTTCTATGCTTAATCAAATATAAAGGCTGAAAATAAGTTTTATTGTGACATATCAGCAACTAGCTGCATACAATATTGATACATGATAACAAAACATGAGAAAAGTAAAAGTAACCTATTAACATCAAGGCAGATAAATTTTCTTATGCAAATATATCACTTTCCCTTGAGTTTTAAAATCAATCAAAATAGTTTTTTTAATATGGCTTCATTGAACCAGGGATTCAAAAGACATGTTTGATATTAAAACAATATATCACACTCCATTGATACTTTTTATCCATGAATTACAGTAAAACTATTCAAAATGACATTTTTTGTATATGGCTGAATTTGAGAGCCACTGTTCCAAGTTTACTATTTAGTTTTAGTATCTCCATAATATCACAAGTTCCTTTTCAAGTTTCAACACTGACAAAATACTGTAGTCTTTTGAGTTCTTACTTCAGGAAGGAATTTTTGTCTTCAAGCTAGTCCTATTTTGTTTGTTTGGAACATTTATTTCATTACAACGGAACACACATTTTTGCATGACTACTTGATTTCAATTGTATCAGTCAACCAGAAAATGGTAAAAACTATTTGGAAATCTTTGATAAGCCAATACCCTTTGAAGGTCAGTTGACCACATTTAAGTGCCAAATCCTGATTTGAATTGCCATCTATCTAGCTGATCAAAACAATATCAATTAGTAAAAAAATGTATTGTTTCTAAACTGTTTCATAACCAACTGAGTTTTATTAGTACATGTTACTTTGATTTTTTTTTTTTTTATAGAATATTGGTTTACAGCATAGAAACTCATAGAATCCAATTAACAGTCACTCAAATACTTCGGCTTCTCTTACTCCATTAAACTATATTTCGCTTAATTTTTCAGATCAATCAATAACACATAGAGACACATTCAGAAAAGCAGAGCAACCAGCAATTATCTCACATTTAAGTAACCTTAAAACGGAAATGGCAAGCTTGGATGGGATCAAAGATAGAAAAGGCTAATCTGTGTGCAATAATATTATTCAAACCATAACAAAAAGTTATTGAATTTAAATTCTTTACTGGTAATTAATCCAATATATATACTATTGCTGTAACCTAGGAAATATCTATTTTCACAAGATCTATTAGGAAACACTATGTAAATTGCTACTTTAGAAAACTAAACAATGAAGAAATAAAGTTGCTCATCTACCAAGAGTTACAAGTTTACCATAATATGGTATTAGCAAACAAAGAAACAAAAGTTCATAGTTCTAAAATTTTGTTCTGTTGCACAACGAAATTATTGAATAATATTTTTGAGAGTAGAGCATAAATACCATTGTATACCAGCTGGGATTTCAACACGGACCCGTTGCACAGTAAGCCATTGCTTTATCTAAGCTTAAGAGGTAATCTCCTAGCACAGCTAATGGAGGGAGGGAGGTTATATAGATATAAGAAGATGTGGTATGAGTGCCAATGAGACAACTCTCCATCCAAGTCAAAATTTATAAATGTAAACATATCTACTAGGTCAAAGGAAGCACAGCTTCACACTTAAACCGCTAAACAAAGACTAACACAAATCAAACCAAAAAATACTTTGTGCAATTTGGCCAAAAAGGGTCAAATATTGGGATGGAACAATTTCTAAATCACAATGAATATAATTTATTATTACTTTCCATTGAATGAATTGGTAGGCTTTATTAATAATATCCAGCTATGCATAAGTTTTTAACTGTTGTACTGTTACTTCAGATGGATTGATTGATTTATTTTTGGTGTTTAACAGCACTTTCAGCACTCTTGGTTAAATCAGGTCAGCCAATTTTTATTGGTGGAGGACTGTGGAGTGCCATTATAGAATAACAGATCTTTGCAGGAAAACTGACAATCCTAGTCAATTAAGATTCCTGCCATGTGTGAGGTTGGAACTCACAAACTCAGTGTTGACAGGCTAGTGATACAATAAATGAACTACTTAGAGATACTTAAGAAAAGCACCTGTTGTTAAAAGTAGCATTGCATGTTAAATATACAGAATTTATTTACCTTTTCCTTTCTTCTTTATGATTTAAAACAAAAATTATCATGTTTATAAATCTTAAATTTGCATTTGAAAAATCCACAGAAAATTGTATAATAAAGAAAGTGATGATTAATGTAGATAATATGAATTGATATCTTTCACTATTGCACCTACTGTTAATATCATCACAGTGCTGAATGAAACTTTCATCTAATTTAAAGGAAGCTGTTCTACACCTCTCTGACATGGCAAAGATCTCATCAATAATAGATTTATATTATTTACCTATCAATATGTGAAATCACTTATCACATTAAAATACAATTTACTGTCAGGTAAAACAACAGATATATCGTCTAAACTGCTGGAATCTGTAAGTTCTTCAATCCTCAGAACAAAAAACATGAGAACAAATGAAGAAGCAATACAGACTACAGGGAATGCTGAACAGTTACAATTCTTAGATAACAGATAAACAAATGGAAATCTCAGATACACCAGTGGGGATACAAAAATATCTCATCTTGTTTCATCATCTTTGTTTCCTCATTATTATATACATAAACCTACATTTTTTATCCTTCTTTTGTATATTTGATGAGTTTAACATAACAGCAATACAATACAAATCAAAGATGTCCAGTGGGAACGCAAAAACTGTCAGTAATCTTATCAGATGCCATAATTTTTTGATGAGCATCAATCTCACATCTTAAAATTGTGTATCTTCATTTAATAAGATGCATATCAAATTCTGAACAACCCTAAGAAAACCTATGGTACAAGTCATATTTTGATTTTAAATAAAAAGATGGCCAAAGCATACAATCTGCAAAACATCAGTGAAACAGAGCTTATAACCTTATTCATAACACAAACTAGATTAACAATCATACAAATGTAAAACCAAAAGTTGTTAACACAGTATTGCTGCATGGCCAATCACTGTTTTGTTTATCAACATTGTATGTCTACGATTTCTCAAGCTTCACTAGCTGTCTGATGATGCTGTACAGTGTAAACAACATCAGTATCCTTTGCTGTCAATGAATTGGAACATCAAATCAGATGTGGAAGTGAATGGTTCAAAAAAAAATTTAATAAACTCTTATACATAAATAAGATGTGATGTTTAAATTTTTGCTTCGGAAATCTTCAAAGTACTCACTAAGATTTGTTGATTGTTACTAATAGTTGCTTCTTGTCCAGCCTCAAATATTTCAGGACTATTCAAAGAATAAGAAGACTATTATGACAAAAATCTGATTAGGGTTAAGGTGCAACTACTTACATCTTTAAATATTGAATTAAACTAGAATGATAAAAGTTTGTTTCTTAAAATAAGAAAATAAATTAAACCAAAACCTAGAAAGAGAATGCTCAATATAAACACAAAAATTACAAATGAATACAAAGTCATATATTTTGTAGGAATTTTTTTTTATACCAAAAACAATTGGAGAACTAACTATGTGTTCTAAGCAATTCCAAAGATGCAGATCATGGTATTTGTGCTTTGTACTATTATGATGCTCCACATAAAATCTAATGGAACTGGGTTTCCCAAAGATGTCGAAAGCAACATTTCATAAATAAACCTTGATTATCTGAAATTAAAGGTTTTATTTATTTTGAATGTTGGTGTTGACATAACCCTGGTTCTTAAGGAAAACTTCCATATAGATTTTCTTCCTTAAGTCAGGATGTGATTGATTGATAGATGGGGGAAAAGATTTATGAATGAAAATCAAATCAATTCATAAGAAGCTTTCAGACTCCTAACAGGACTTAAATGGATGAAAATTTTGAGCCTTTATGCAAACATTGAAAAGCAGTGATAAGAAGAATCGATACATCAGCTAATTTTGCATGAAATAGAGGGCTTAACTTCCACTTGCAAAACCAGGCTTGCAGAGAGTTATGGCAGACTGTTAGACTCCACAAATCTGAATCATCTGAGTGATGAAGATTTTACTTTTGTGTTTTATCAGAGTTGTTATAATTAAATTTGTCTATTCATTGTTAAGATAAAGTCTCTATACTGGGTGTAAATGTACATTTTATTCATTTACTTGTCTTCACAATCAGAGATGAAATGAAAGATGGCTTTTTAATGGCGATTCCAGATAAACAATTTCCACCACTAATTTTTGGAAAATTGTGCAGCCACTAACGGCAGATGAGAGATTTATAGCCATTTTGCAGGAAAGGGCTCATTACTTATCAATTTTTCCATATTTGCCATTAATGTTTTGAGTTGAATAGCGTGTTTAAAGTAGGAACTATTCTAATGTTCTGCTTCTTGCTTCTATTGTTAAAGCCACAATGTGTAACTGTGATTAATAATGTGAATATAAAAATACATTGTACATGGGTCTGTTATTACTGTTTTTCAGTGTAATTGAAAGATGCATGCAAAATGTCATGATTTTGGGGTTTTTTTATGTTGTTTTGCTGGTATGTTAATTCTATCAAACACAAAGATGTCATGACTTATTTAAGTCATTCAATGTCTTAAAAAGATTTCTTTTAAAAATCTCTTCCTTGATGTTCTCTGGTTTGACTACTGTACATGTTATGATGATAAATTCATTTCAAATAATACTTAAAATAGAAGGGTTTGAATGTAGATATGGTAGATTAAATAAAGGAAATCAAATCAAAATTGGATGAAAAATTAAAAAAAATTAGATGTGAATGAAAGTGCAATTTTCAGGGCTTTAACCCATCATTATTAATAAAACTGGGACTTTGAACTCTTATAATTC
Source organism: Mytilus coruscus (assembly GCA_017311375.1). Classification (NCBI taxonomy): domain Eukaryota; kingdom Metazoa; phylum Mollusca; class Bivalvia; order Mytilida; family Mytilidae; genus Mytilus; species Mytilus coruscus. The sequence goes on along the minus strand of CM029599.1, from coordinate 45,153,458 downwards.
ATCAACAGACTTATCTTTAAATAAAGCTTAACAGGAAAATTCATAAAGAATTTAAAAAAATCATCACAATTAGTCTTGTATGCCAGTATGCCAAATAGAAATTTGTTGACTACAGAGATCAAAACTACCAGCCTTATTTTTGTGCCAATTAAGATACATAGTTTTAAAATTTTATACTTATCAGAACAGTTTTCACAATAAACTTTAAAATCTACAGGCCCAGAGCTCAATTTTTTTGAAAATTTTAGTTAAATTCTGTTGGCCTGTAGAGATGATTTTACAGGCCTGAAAACTATTTTACAAGCCTGGGCTGCTGGGCCTGTGGTTAAGCCTGAAGCCTGTAAGAATAATCAGACATAGCAAATGGAAAACAATATGAACATAATTCAGCAATATAAATTAAGGGTCATAAAATAACAAAAAGACTGTTTATTCAAATTTCCTGATTTTGAAAGAAAGATACCTGTTTTCATAAAATATCTTCAAAAAGATGTAAATCCATTTACTGTAAACTTACTAAACCAATTTTGAATTAGATTGTTTTGAAAATTAAAGTACTTTGAAACGTACCCTGTATTTGACGTGTTTTTGAGTAAAATAAAGTAAAGAAAAGATTGATCTTAGGCATTTGATTACAACTTGTAGTAGAGCTATGCAAAATCAAATTTTCTCAAACTGATGAAGTTTTAATACTGTTCTTATTAGGAGAAAAATGCATTAGAAAACTTTCAATCATCTCTTTTGAACAATTCCCAAAACATCAATTCCACAAATGTCGCCAAGAAATATTCTCATTAAGGATGTCAACCCTACTAAAACGAATTCTAAATTCATGATCTTCAAAGTAATTTGTTATAAATATATTGATTGGTATTTACAAGTATAACATTACTTCAAACTTTGGTCAAACTCAGTTACTCTGATCACACTTCCTGTCTTTATAAATATCTAATCATATTATTTATTTATGAATTGATGTAAAATGCTTAAAAAGATTTGTTTAAAAAAAAATATTGATTTTCTTTTTTTTCCCTCTGTTCTTTTTATTCATGAAGCCTTCAAATATTTGAGGAGTATAATTGACAAGGCTGCTAAAGTAAATGAGACGAGGAAATGGGGACCAATTAGCACTAATGGTTGTACTACAACTGCAATTCTCTCTAAGTCAGAATTGGTTTCTAGAATACAATCAACCTCCCGTTTCTTAAAAATTTCTATTCATGCTGTTCTTAATGAGAAATCAATTTTAGTTTGAAGTATTTTGTTCTCAGCTAAGCTCTTTTGTGACAAATAACTTTTTATTATATTCTGAGATTTTTATGATGTTTGGCTTTTTTGATTTGACAGTTTTATAGCGTAAATTGAAACTTAAACTTCTTTCTCTTTGAATGAAATTATATGAAATTAAACGAAATTTTTTCATCAGCTTAAGGCATTGTACCAAAGAACCTTCATTAACGTCCTACAGGAAAACAATCAGAACAAGAGGATGCAATTGAATTTGTAAGTAGGCAGTAGCAAAAATGCACAAAAAAATTCCTGATAGAATTTCACATTCTATTCATTTCAAATTGAAACTAAAAACTATTAGCTGAATTAAAACACATAAATTCATATTTAAGCCCAATTTAGGGCATGGTTTTATTAAGAGAAAAGGAACACAAATTATTACTAGTAATAATAACTTTTTAAGTTACGAATATGTGTTTGTCACAATAGTACACAACAGCTCATCCTAGAGAATTATACCAACATGCCAGATATCAAATGTGTATTTTCTTTACTAAAGATAAAAGTATTCTGGCATGGTCAAAAGTAAAAGTTCAGGCATCATGGATAAAGATGATATTGTCTTGTGGAAATACATAGTAGATATCATAAGTCTATAGCAAATGATAAGAAAGTTCTTGTCCAGGATGTCTTCTTGTAAAAAAAAAATAACCGTGACATTTAGGTCAAAAGTCAAGATCATGCATCAGTCCTGGGAATAAGAGAATCCAATTTAAAGACATTTTCTTTCTCTGTTATTGAACAATCTTATATTCATTTGTATTAATAAACCTGAACAAAAAGGGTAAAAAAGTGAGTTGGATAACTTAACTAGTTTCTGATCTCCTTCTGATTATCAAAATTTGTCATGTTCCCAAAAACTAAAAAGATGCAAAAGGTCTTTTCTTATTTTCAGGTTAATCCCTGCAAATGAATAGGACTGTGTATCTGAGACGCAAATTCAATATATATATAAACCTAGTTGCACAACACATTAATTGTAGCTGAGCCAGACTCCAACCATCATAAATCTGAATCTCTGAGACAATTACATGTTCAGTGCATAACATTTGCATGCAATTCAATGTTTACTAGAGTCACCATTATTTTCCTTGTGTTTATGACATTCAAAAAGCTCATAAAATTTTGTATCAAAGTGAAATACGCCCTCTTTTTTCTATGTCAAAACATGCAATGTCCTGGAGAGACATAATAAGATAAATATGGTACATAGCACATGAAAAATGTGATTATATTCAACCAAATGTCTTTGTGTTGTGTCATTTACCATTGTGTAGGACAAATCATATGACAGTATTTTCTTAAATTCCTAATAAATTACATTAATTTAACTGACAAAAATACAAGTGCAAATGAGCTACAGCAATCATTTCTTAGCTGCTTATATATCTGCTGTCTAGAATGAGAAGATCAACTCCCCTGAGAATATAAACCTGTCTATATCAGAGATATCATGCACTCAGCATTGTAATAAGGGTTTCAGTTTTGTCAAAGTGACAATATCTAATTATACTGTGGTATTATCTTCAAAAATATTGTCTTCAATCTCAAAAGCTGCTGTCGAACTAATGTAGTTAGCTCAACAGATGCTCTAACCTTTTAGAATGTTTCCATGGAAATTTTACTTACGTGGACTTTTTCTGACATTCCTTTTAATCTTTGTATAAATTCTGTCCCAGCTTTGGCTTTCTCTGATAATGACTGTAATCCATGGGACAGTTCTGTCTGTGAAGGAAAATTTACAATAAATGAATAATTGAAATACTTTTACTTCATGCTAAAATTTTCTACTCCCATTTTTTTTTTCAATATTTTGAAGTAAAACATTTTAAATGCTTGCATGTGTGAATATAAAGAGATTTTCTTTTTGAGTTTAAGCTATTAAGGCAAGTTGAAGCTACAGGCTAAATTACATTTTAAAATCTGACTACAAAAGAGGCAATTGTATCAACAAATTTTGTGATAAAAATCACTCATAAGTAAGGAATATTTATATATATAACTTATGACGAATTTTATTCATCGGATTTTGGGGAAAATAGCTGCAAGCTAGCAAGTCAAGTCATTGAATTTCTATTCCACTTTAACATAATATCTTCTTTAACTTTACGTACAAGCTCCTAATATTATTAATATAGGATACACCTTACTTTCTTGCATGAAGTCAATTCCTATAAACTCTATCAGTACATGTAGAAGAAGCTGTAGTCAATTTATAAAATTAATATTGATCAGGTCGAATTTGGTAAATCTAGTGGGTCACATTTGAGTCTAAGCGTAATGCGGAATTGGCAGACTTTCTGTAAGTGTGATATGTGAAGAAAGTCAAATTATTTATTAAAACGGGAAACGAAGTCAGGCGGGACACGTGAAATTACAAGCGCTATTATAACAATGATAAGTGGGATACAGGATTTTAACAAAACAATAAGCGGGATCCGGGATCAAACCCCCCTCCCCTCAACTGAAACCCCCAACCTAAGGTTAAGTAACCTGATACAAGTTGGCTTAAAACCAAAGCATTCTGGTTAATATTTTCAGGTGTACACAAAATGATTGGTTAAAAACATCCTAAACAATGGAAACTCAACCACTGATGTGATGCTATTCTTATTTTGAGGAACATTAAAAATAAAATGCTCCGCAGGGCGCAGCTTGATACGACCGCAGATGTCGAACCCTGAACAGTTGGGGCAAGTATGGACACAACATTCAAGCTTGATACAGCTCTGAATTTAAATTGTGATTAAATATTTGACACAGCATAGGTTTCTGACACAGAATGAATGTGGTCTAAGAACTTAAAAATTTTAAATTGGACATTCACCTATTATGGTCCAATATCCAAAATCTAAATACATGGTTAGATTCAGCATATCAAAGAACCCCAAGAGTTCAATTTTTGATGAAATCAAACAAAGTTTAATTTTGGACCCTTTTGACCTCAATGTGGACAAAGTTGATAACGGGTCCAAAAATCAAAAATCTGAATACATGGTTAGATTCAGCATATCAAAGAACCCCATATATTCAATTTTTATTGAAATCAAACAAAGTTTAATTTTGGACCCGATTTGGACCAACTTGAAAACTGGGCCCATAATCAAAAATCTAAATACATGTTTAGATTTAGCATATCAAAGAACCCTAAAATTCAATTTTGTTAAAATCAAACTAAGTTTAATTTTGGACCCTTTGGACCTTAATGTAGACCAATTTGAAAACGGAACCAAAATTAAGAATCTAAATACACGGTTAGATTCGCATATCAAAGAACCCCAAGAGTTCAATTTTGATGAAATCAAACAAAGTTTAATTTTGGACCCTTTTGACCTCAATGTGGACAAAGTTGATAACAGGGTCCAAAATCAAAAATCTAAATACATGGTTAGATTCAGCATATCAAAGAACCCCAAATATTCAATTTTTGTTGAAATCAAACAAAGTTTAATTTTGGACCCGATTTGGACCAACTTGAAAACTGGGCCCATAATCAAAATCTAAATACATGTTTAGATTCAGCATATCAAAGAACCCTAAAATTCATTTTTGTTAAAATCAAACTAAGTTTAATTTTGGACCCTTTGGACCTTAATGTAGACCAATTTGAAAACGGGACCAAAATTAAGAATCTAAATACACGGTTAGATTTGGCATATCAAAGAACCCCAAGAGTTCAATTTTGATGAAATCAAACAAAGTTTAATTTTGGACCCTTTTGACCTCCATGTGGACAAAGTTGATAACGGGTCCAAAGATCAAAATCTAAATACATGGTTAGATTCAGCATATCAAAGAACCCCACATATTCAATTTTTGTTGAAATCAAACAAAGTTTAATTTTGGACCCGATTTGGACCAACTTGAAAACTGGGCCCATAATCAAAAATCTAAATACATGTTTAGATTCAGCATATCAAAGAACCCTAAGAATTCAATTTTTGTTAAAATCAAACTAAGTTTAATTCTGGACCCTTTGGACCTTAATGTAGACCAATTTGAAAACAAGACCAAAAATTAAGAATCTAAATACACGGTTAGATTCGGCATATCAAAGAACCCCAATAATTCAATTTTTGATGAAATCAAACAAAGTTTAATTTTGGACCCTTTGGACCTCAATGTGGACCAATTTAAAAACGGGGCCCAAAATCCAAAAACTTAATACACAATTAGATTCAGCATATTAAAGAACCCCAAGAGTTCAAGAATAAAACCCCATTGAAATTGGTCAAGAAATAAGCAATTTATACAAAGTATCTTCTTTTGCACAATACTGTGCAATTGAATATTTCTTGCAATTGCGCAATACTGTGCAATTGAATATTTCTTGCTATTGCGCAATACTGTACAATTGACAATTTCTTGCTATTGCGCAATATTGTGCTATTGGATATTTCTTGCTATTGCGCAATACTGTGCAATTGAAGATTTCTTGCTATTGCGCAATACTGTACAATTGAAAATTTCTTGCTATTGCACAATACTTATTATATAATAATTTACACATCCTGTTTGGTGTGTATCTCCTGCCATATCATTATTATTTGCTTTTAAATATAAATCAGAAATAACCAACTTAAAATGGAAAATTTTAAAGTAAAAAGGAAAAAAGGAAAAAAAAATCCCCCAATTTTTGTACCCCTTATGATTCATCACCCCAAACTCAATACAGCCTTCCCTTTGAGGTATGGTACCTTGCAGCACAATTTCAGAGATCCATACACTTGAACACAAGTTATTGTCTTGAAACTAGAAAAATGTGTTTTTGGCCCTTTTTGCCCCTAATTCCTAAACGTTTCAGGCAATTACCCCAAAACTCAATTCCAGCTTTCCTTTGTGATATGGAACCTTGTAGTACAAGTTCAGAAAGATCCATACACTTACACACAAGTTATTGTCATGAAACTAGAAAATGCTTGTTTTTGCCCTTTTTGGCCCCTAATTCCTAAAATTTTGAGGCAATTACCCCAAAAATCAATCCTAGCATTCCCTATGTGATATGGAACCTTGTGGTACAATGTCAAAGAGATCCATACACTAACACACAAGTTATGTCTGGAAGTTACAAAATGCTTATTTTGGCCCCTTTTGGCCCTAATTCCTTAACTGTTGGTACCATAACCCCAAATTCAATCCCAACCTTCCTTTTGTGAAATTGAACCTTATGGTAAAATTTCATAGAGATCCATTCACTTAAACTAAAGTTAGAGTGTGAAAACCAATGCGTCTTCGGACGACGACGACGACGACAATGTCAATATCGACCGCAAAAATTTTGCGGTCGTATAAAATGAGATTCTGAAACGTCAAATTATACTTTTATCTTTAGATATCTTTTACACCTATAACTAAACCCGATGGAATTGTCTGACTGTTTCATTCATCTTTAATATTTTAATTCCAAACAAAATATGTATTTTAACTAATGATCTGCAAAATATCCAATATTATTTGGAGAAAAAAAGCAACATCAATTTTACCCCATGTCTCCTTTCATTCGTAACCTTATTGTTCATATATATAATAAAATGCTCCAGGGCGCAGCTTGATACGACCGCAGAGGTCGAACCCTGAATAGTTGGGGCAAGTATGGACACAACATTCAAGCTTGATACAACACTGAATTTGGATTGTGATTAAATATTTGACACAGTATAGGTTTCTGACACAGAATGATTGTGGTCTAAGAACTTAAAATTTTAAATTGGACATTCACCTATTATGGTCCAATATCCAAAATCTAAATACATGGTTAGATTCAGCATATCAAAGAACCCCAAGAGTTCAATTTTGATGAAATCAAACAAAGTTTAATTTTGGACCCTTTTGACCTCAATGTTGACAAAGTTGATAACGGGCCCAAAATCAAAAATCTAAATACATGGTTAGATTCAGCATATCAAAGAACCCCATATATTCAATTTTGTTGAAATCAAACAAAGTTTAATTTTGGACCCGATTTGGACCAACTTGAAAACTGGGCCCATAATCAAAAATCTAAATACATGTTTAGATTCAGCATATCAAAGAACCCTAAAATTCAATTTTGTTAAAATCAAACTAAGTTTAATTTTGGACCGTTTGGACCTTAATGTAGACCAATTTGAAAACGGGACCAAAAATTAAGAATCTAAATACACGGTTAGATTCGACATATCAAAGAACCCCAATAATTCAATTTTGATGAAATCAAACAAAGTTTAATTTTGGACCCTTTGACCTCAATGTGGAAAAATTGATAACGGGCCCAAAAATCAAGAATCTAAATACATGGTTAGATTCAGCATATCAAAGAACCCCATATATTCAATTTTGTTGAAATCAAACAAAGTTTAATTTTGGACCCGATTTGGACCAACTTGAAAACTGGGCCCATAATCAAAATCTAAATACATGTTTAGATTCAGCATATCAAAGAACCCTAAGAATTCAATTTTGTTAAAATCAAACTAAGTTTAATTTTGGACCCTTTGGACTTTAATGTCGACCAATTTGAAAACGGGACCAAAATTAAGAATCTAAATACACCGTTAGATTCGGCATATCAAAGAACCCCAATAATACAATGTTTGATGAAATCAAACAAAGTTTAATTTTGGACCCTTTGGACCTCAATGTGGACCAATTTAAAACGGGCCCAAAATCCAAAAACTTAATACACGATTAGATTCAGCATATTAAAGAACCCCAAATAATTCAATTTTGATGAAATCAAACAAAGTTTAATTTTGGACCCTTTGGACCTCAATGTGGACCAATTTAAAACGGGCCCAAAATCCAAAAACTTAATACACAATTAGATTCAGCATATTAAAGAACCCCAAGAGTTCAAGAATAAAACCCCATTGAAATTGGTCAAGAAATAAGCAATTTATACAAAGTATCTTCTTTTGCACAATACTGTGCAATTGAATATTTCTTGCAATTGCAATACTGTGCAATTGAATATTTCTTGCTATTAGCAATACTGTACAATTGACAATTTCTTGCTATTGCGCAATATTGTGCTATTGGATATTTCTTGCTATTGCAATACTGTGCAATTGAAGATTTCTTGCTATTAGCAATACTGTACAATTGAAAATTTCTTGCTATTGCACAATACTTATTATATAATAATTTACACATCCTGTTTGGTGTGTATCTCCTGCCATATCATTATTATTTGCTTTTAAATATAAATCAGAAATAACCAACTTAAAATGGAAAATTTTAAAGTAAAAAGGAAAAAAGGAAGAAAAAAAAATCCCCCAATTTTTGTACCCCTTATGATTCATCACCCCAAACTCAATACAGCCTTCCTTTGAGGTATGGTACCTTGCAGCACAATTTCAGAGAGATCCATACACTTGAACACAAGTTATTGTCTTGAAACTAGAAAAATGTGTTTTTTGGCCCCTTTTTGGCCCCTAATTCCTAAACGTTTCAGGCAATTACCCCAAAAACTCAATTCCAGCTTTCCCTTTGTGATATGGAACCTTGTAGTACAAGTTCAGAAAGATCCATACACTTACACACAAGTTATTGTCATGAAACTAGAAAAATGCTTGTTTTTGCCCTTTTTGGCCCCTAATTCCTAAAATTTTGAGGCAATTACCCCAAAAATCAATCCTAGCATTCCTATGTGATATGGAACCTTGTGGTACAATGTCAAAGAGATCCATACACTAACACACAAGTTATGTCTGGAAGTTACAAAAATTAAGAATCTAAATACACGGTTAGTTTCGCATATCAAAGAACCCCAAGAGTTCAATTTTGATGAAATCAAACAAAGTTTAATTTTGGACCCTTTTGACCTCAATGTAGACAAAGTTGATAACAGGGTCCAAAATCAAAAATCTAAATACATGGTTAGATTCAGCATATCAAAGAACCCCATATATTCAATTTTGTTGAAATCAAACAAAGTTTAATTTTGGACCCGATTTGGACCAACTTGAAAACTGGGCCCATAATCAAAATCTAAATACATGTTTAGATTCAGCATATCAAAGAACCCTAAAATTCAATTTTGTTAAAATCAAACTAAGTTTAATTTTGGACCCTTTGGACCTTAATGTAGACCAATTTGAAAAAGAACCAAAAATTAAGAATCTAAATACACGGTTAGATTCGGCATATCAAAGAACCCCAAGAGTTCAATTTTGATGAAATCAAACAAAGTTTGAAAATCAAACAAAGTTTAATTTTGGACCCTTTTGACCTCAATGTGGACAAAGTTGATAACGGGTCCAAAAATCAAAAATCTAAATACATGGTTAGATTCAGCATATCAAAGAACCCCAAATATTCAATTTTGTTGAAATCAAACAAAGTTTAATTTTGGACCCGATTTGGACCAACTTGAAAACTGGGCCCATAATCAAAAATCTAAATACATGTTTAGATTCTGCATATCAAAGAACCCTAAGAATTCAATTTTGTTAAAATCAAACTAAGTTTAATTCTGGACCCTTTGGACCTTAATGTAGACCAATTTGAAAACAGGACCAAAAATTAAGAATCTAAATACACGGTTAGATTCGGCATATCAAAGAACCCCAATAATTCAATTTTGATGAAATCAAACAAAGTTTAATTTTGGACCCTTTGGACCTCAATGTGGACCAATTTGAAAACGGGCCCAAAATCCAAAAACTTAATACATGGTTAGATTCAGCATATTAAAGAACCCCAAGAGTTCAAGAATAAAACCCCACTGAAATTGGTCAAGAAATAAGCAATTTATACAAAGTATCTTCTTTTGCACAATACTGTGCAATTGAATATTTCTTGCGATTGCGCAATACTGTGCAATTGAATATTTCTTGCTATTGTGCAATACTGTACAATTGACAATTTCTTGCTATTGCGCAGTATTGTGCTATTGGATATTTCTTGCTATTGCGCAATACTGTGCAATTGAAGATTTCATGCTATTGCGCAATACTGTACAATTGAAAATTTCTTGCTATTGCACAATACTTATTATATAATAATTTACACATCCTGTTTGGTGTGTATCTCCTGCCATATCATTATTATTTGCTTTTAAATATAAATCAGAAATAACCAACTTAAAATGGAAAACTTTAAAGACAAAAAGGAAAAAAGGAAAAAAAAAATCCCCCAATTTTTGTACCCCTTATGATTCATCACCCCAAACTCAATCCCAGCCTTCCCTTTGAGGTATGGTACCTTGCAGCACAATTTCAGAGAGATCCATACACTTGAACACAAGTTATTGTCTTGAAACTAGAAAAATGTGTTTTTTGGCCCCTAATTCCTAAACGTTTCAGGCAATTACCCCAAAACTCAATTCCAGCTTTCCTTAGTGATATGGAACCTTGTAGTACAAGTTCAGAAAGATCCATACACTTACACACAAGTTATTGTCATGAAACTAGAAAATGCTTGTTTTTGCCCTTTTTGGCCCCTAATTCCTAAAATTTTGAGGCAATTACCCCAAAATCAATCCTAGCATTCCCTATGTGATATGGAACCTTGTGGTACAATGTCAGAGATCCATACACTAACACACAAGTTATGTCTGGAAGTTACAAAATGCTTATTTTGGCCCCTTTTGGCCCTAATTCCTTAACTGTTGGTACCATAACCCCAAAATCAATCCCAACCTTCCTTTGTGATATTGAACCTTATGGTAAAATTTCATAGAGATCCATTCACTTAAACTAAAGTTAGAGTGCGAAAACCAATGCGTCTTCGGACGACGACGACGCCAATGTCATACCAATACGATTTTTTGCGGTCGTATAAAAATGAGATTCTGAAACGTCAAATTATACTTTTTATCTTTAGATATCTTTTTACACCTATAACTAAACCCGATGGAATTGTCTGACTGTTTCATTCATCTTTAATATTTTAATTCCAAACAAAATATGTATTTTTAACTAATGATCTGCAAAAATATCCAATATTATTTGGAGAAAAAAAAGCAACATCAATTTTACCCCATGTCTCCTTTCATTCGTAACCTTATTGTTCATATATATAAAAATGAACAAAGTTGTGGAAAAAAATACCATAGAATTGACAAGACAGTAATACATTGTAGACATGAAAAGCAATATGTATACATCAACCCCAATTGATAGACTTCTCTTATTTACAGATCTTTCCATTCTCTAATATTAAATTACTTAATGGAAAAGAATTGCTGTGAGGCCTTCACTCTGTCAAGTTTACAGCTTGTATGCATTAGATACGAATCAATATGTATTTAGTAAAAAGAATGGCAAGCTTAAGACAAAATCTATTTGTAAGGTTTCAGTTCTACTATTGAAGTACTACGCAGAGAACTTATAAGTTTTCTCACGAAATGTTGAAGTATTAATGTTTTACAGTAATGTCTAAATTCCTTAGATGTTAAACAAGCAACAATCAATCAATCAATCAATCTAAAATCTTTTGTCAGATTTCTTGGGTGTCATTAATTCTTAAGTCGGAATCTTATTTTTAGTTCCATAATGCTCTACAAATATGTACTTACTTTATGTAAAGCTTCCATGAATGACAATTTAAGATTTCCTAGTTACATATATCTCAAACATGCTGAACTAAAATGTTGTTAAGTCTTTTACTACAACATAAATGTAGGGCTAATTGAACTAACATCATTTTTTTTAAATCATTAAAAATATCTTTTTTGTTAGTCAGATACTACTCTATGGAGTATATTCATAAATTCACCTATCTTTGCCATACATATGTGTGTCCAAAAGTACATAACCTATTTCATAGACACACAAAAACTGGGTTCCTTTTTAAGGCTTTTATCATAGCATGTATACAATGTCCCCAAGAGTTTAAAAGTTACTAAATTTTCATCCTTTACTCATAGTTAAGCATTGATAAGTATAAGTATATATTTAACCAGCTGCCTATGTAGATAAGGACATCTAAAGGGAATTACTTGTTGTAATCAATTTCTATGCTGGCGCCATGATGTTGTAAATCAGACAATTCCCTCAACACCTTGTAATTTACATCAAACAAACACTGGTCAGTCAATACACATCTCAGAAATGACCAATGATTAATTACCTATTGGCCAGCTATGACAGAGAGTAGATCTGACTTCCATGTACTTTATAGAAAACAAATCACAATAGCAGTCCTTTGTGAATCAAGCTTATGTTTTGTTGTTATATGGCTGAATAGTTTATTAATTCTCCATCTGTTCATCATAAAAAGTAAAAAAATTAAACAAAAAGTTATTCAAAATAATTTACGGGAAGTAATTCTCAATTCTTTTTGTCTGTTTCATTGCAAGTAATTTTTCTTTGGTCTGAAACAAAGACCTCAGAAGCCAACAATCAAAAATGTCTAAAAAGATGATGGTGTTCCAGCAATCTATTATAAATAACATTTCATCTTTGAAAATCTGGAAGCAAGCAATTCAGATATAATTTCAGACTTACAACCAAAGCATAACATTTGCCACCCAGTTTAGATTTGAAACAAAAGTTGTTCTGGTGAAACCCTAGTAAATCAGAGGTTATGGAACCTAACAAGAGCTGTTTTTTTAGAAATATTATTTCAATACCTACTTTTTTTACAATATCTTTCAACATTCAAATTGCAAGTTTAAAGAAAACTGATTCACACATGTATGGTTTTGGTTATAAGACCTTGTTGTTTCTCATTCTTACCCAGCCTACAGTTCATCAAGTTTGCTTTGTGAAATTATAGTTTGAAGAAGAAATTTACTATTATAGTGATACCTAATAATCAAATGTATAGGAAAACCTGAAAGTGCTGAATTGTATTGGAAATCCAAAGATGTAATAGACACATTACCAAAGAAATTTATTTCCTCCGGAAATATAAGTCTTCTACAATATACCACTGATGGTTAATAATCACTGAGGCTATAAAACATTGTCAATTATATTATCTCCTGATGGAAATTTTATAACAATTTGTCTGGAGTAACACTGCTTCAACATAGTATGAGATAGGAAATAAGACAGGTCATTTCACTCGTATATGTAGGAGATTTTAATTAGATATAACAGATCTTGTAAATCCTTTTCGGATTGTTTTTAAAGAGAGTTGCTGCTTACAAGAAAGCTACTAAAGGAAAGGTTCACAATGTTAAGTTGAGTTTATCTCTTCCAATGTTTTATGGACACCGTCATAATTTGGTAGGTCCTTACAAAATATATGTGGCACATATGACCAGATATTTTCCTTTTGTTGAACCCACAATTCCCTGCCATTTCCTTATTTATGACTTATCACAAGATTTTGACTTAAATAATGTGACAGGTGCCACATGCACTTATAGATGAAAAACACAGCTTGACCATCCAGGGCACCCCAGTTTACCATGATTTATAGCTGGCTTCATGATGCTAAATATTTGATGGTGTGGTTTGTCTTTCTTCAACTTATGCTTTTTTATTAATTCTTCATGTTTTCTTACTATTTTACATATTTTAATTAACTTGCCATGTCATTGTCTAAACTCTCAATCTCTAATCTAAGATTTAGAGATGTTTTATAGTTTATAATAAGTATTTAAGCATTTCTCACATTAAAATGAGCTGGTTACTTGTCAAAACCTATATTGCATTCAATATTTAAGTTTCCTATTCAATTATGTTATAGAGTTTATGACTAATGCTTATCCTAGAGCTTGACTTTGCTTCAAAACCTTACACCTTTCAATGATGCTATTATAACATGTTTAATGTGCAATATGTCAATATCATCAATTTACAACGTTAAATTAAATTACTGTGCAGATTTTTTTCCAATTTAAATATTTCTATATTTGAAAAAAACATTTCTTCAAAATTAGAAAAGCCAAACCTTTAATTAAATACTTCAGCATTAAGTTGCCTTTCATATCTTGTCTTGTAGATAAAATGACTTTACAGCAATTTTCTATGTATATCTCGACAAATGACAGGACAGTAATTGAGGAACTGTCCACGACAATACCCTATAGACATGAGTAACAATAATAAGTATGCTTTCACAATACTTGGTATTCTCTAGATAGACCTCTCTTGACTTAAATTTCTATTCACGGCACTCATATCCAGATATTTTATGGAAATATAAGAAAACCTTTGAGTGATTGTATAGTTTAAATTCACCAGGGTATAGAATATAAATTGTTGACAATATAGAGACTATTGCTAATTTCAATAACCAAACGATTCAATGATGTACTTCAATCACATTACAATATATTCTGAATGATAATAACTGCTTTAAGTAATAGTGTACAAAATGTAAGATTCAATGTATTTCATGAAAACCCAGTATTGAGCTCATGTGCTATTGTTTAAGAAACAGAAACTGAGAAAAGGATGAAAAAATTGGTTTAAAAAAATATCTAAGAGGAAATAATCCATAGATTTCTATACAAAAAGGGGCTGCTAATACAGAGATTTTAAGCTTTAAAAGCTTTACAATCTTCTTACCCCGTATATAATTTATTCAAATTCTAGACTTAAAATTTATTGACTGTAACTTATATGTAGAGATGCAAGACAAAAAAATATGAGGGTCAATCAAATATATATTGATATATTTTCCACACCTACAATATGCAGCTCAAAAGCTGTCCATCTTGATATGAAATAACTGGCTATTTCTGATGATGTTGTAAATCTACCAATTCCCTCAACACCTTGTAATTCACATCACCAAAACACTTGTCAGTCAAACTCATCATAGAAATAAATGATAATCAATTATTACCAATATTCTGGTTTTATTTGCCTTCTCTTACTTACATGGTCATAGGTCTGAATAAATCCAGTGAAAAAGAAAAGCAATAAACCAAAAATAAGACTTAAAGACTGAAAAAATCTCAGATTGCACAATTTGTCTAATTTTATTAACTTTTTGCTTGAAAATATTCAAACATCGCTTTATTTTTAAAAACGATATGTAATTGTTAAAGAAATCAGAAGACAAAAGATTGGTCTAACTTTAGCTAGTCTCAATAGCAATGGTCTACAGAAACCACCACAAAAAAATGTCCTGATAAGAAATTAAACAATTCAGTATAATTTATATCAATTTCAAAATATCTTATTTTTATGTGAAAAGGTAGTCATATATTCTACTGGAAACTTTGGAAAACGAGTTTTGGTATGTTAGTTTTGAGAAACATTTGAACGGACTGAAAAATTTAAGTATAAATTACTATTCCAATATATATGTCAAATAACAAACCCATTTAAAACAATCAAGCAATTTGTATAAACATGATAAACTAAATGTTCCCCTAAGATAGAAAACATGTATGCATGTATAAACATGATAAACTAAATGTTCCCCTAAGATAGAAAACATGTATGCATGTATAAACTGGTTTTTCTGTCAAAAAATCAAATAGAAAAGTGACATAGATAACAGAATATAATTGAGAGTAAATAACATGCAAGAATCATCAATTTGATCTGGAAATTCCAAGACCAATGATGTTATAAACATTATTACCATAAGAAATTTTATCGTCAGTGGAATTATATGACTTCTGCAAATATACCAGAGATGGCAAATGATTACTGAGGCTATATACATCATTGACAATAATATTAAGATCTGACAGAGATTTTATTATAACTCGTCTGGACTAACACATCTTCGAGTATTGATATTATGTAACAAACTGTATGTCTAACAATACTGCCTAGAACTAGACAAAGAAAATAATGTATTGTTAACTGAAGAGATATTTATCCACTTTCTATTCTGATTATGGACCACCACTTCTTCAGTAAGGTAACAGAATGTATGTGATGTCAGATATTCATGACTTCTGTTCAAAGATGTTTTTTTGTCATAAAGAATTACTTTAGATGAAGGCTGCTTCTATACAGTTTGGTATGTGATTGGACCGATTAGAACTTACACTTTATGAAACTTTTTTTATTTGAGGATACATCAAAGATCATTAATATGTTTAATATGTACTTCCGTACTGTTTCATAATTTTGCAAGATTCAAAATATGTAGTTTGCTTTTGGTGAGAGAAAATGACTAAGGATCAGAAAAGTTAATACATGTATTGGTAAGATTTGATTTTGATTTTTGGTGTTTTAACGCCACTTTTAAGCACCGCTTTTGGGCTATTTCGTGGCGGTCAGTTTTTATTGGTGGAGGAAGCCGGAGTGCCCGGAGAAAACCACTGACCTTCGATAGGAAAACTGACAATCCTAGTCAATTAAGATTGAGTCGAGTGCACCCGCACGAGCGGGGTTCGAACTCACAACTTCAGTGTTGACTGGCTAGTGATTACAGTAGTAACTACTTAGACCACTCGGCCACCGAGGCCCCTGTGTATTGGTAAGAAGAAGATCTTCAACTGGTTCAAACTTCAGATTACATTTACATGTACAAAAATTGAAAATGTAGTAGAAAAAACTAGAGAGAGAGTAATGCTACATGTACATATAAAATGTAGTAGAAAAAACTAGAGATAGAGTAATGCTACATGTACATATAATATGTAGTAGAAAAAACTAGAGAGAGAGTAATGCTACATGTACATATAAAATGTAGTAGAAAAACTAGAGAGAGTAATGCTACATGTACATATAAAATGTAGTAGAAAAACTAGAGAGAGAGTAATGCTACATGTACATATAAAATGTAGTAGAAAAACTAGAGATAGAGTAATGCTACATGTACATATAAAATGTAGAAGAAAAACTAGAGATAGAGTAATGCTACATGTACATATAAAATGTAGTAGAAAAACTTTAGATAGAGTAATGCTACATGTACATATAATATGTAGTAGAAAACACTAGAGAGAGAGTAATGCTACATGTACATATAAAATGTAGTAGAAAACACTAGAGAGAGTAATGCTACATGTACATATAAAATGTAGTAGAAAACACTAGAGAGAGTAATGCTACATGTACATATAAAATGTAGTAGAAAACACTAGAGAGAGAGTAATGCTACATGTACATATAAAATGTAGTAGAAAACACTAGAGAGAGAGTAATGCTACATGTACATATAAAATGTAGTAGAAAACACTAGAGAGAGTAATGCTACATGTACATATAATATGTAGTAGAAAACACTAGAGAGAGAGTAATGCTACATGTACATATAAAATGTAGTAGAAAACACTAGAGAGAGTAATGCTACATGTACATATAAAATGTAGTAGAAAACACTAGAGAGAGAGTAATGCTACATGTACATATAAAATGTAGTAGAAAACACTAGAGAGAGAGTAATGCTACATGTACATATAAAATGTAGTAGAAAAACTAGAGAGAGTAATGCTACATGTACATATAAAATGTAGTAGAAAAACTAGAGAGAGAGTAATGCTACATGTACATATAAAATGTAGAAGAAAAACTAGAGAGAGAGTAATGCTACATGTACATATAAAATGTAGTAGAAAAACTAGAGATAGAGTAATGCTACATGTACATATAAAATGTAGTAGAAAAACTAGAGATAGAGTAATGCTACATGTACATATAATATGTAGTAGAAAAACTAGAGAGAGAGTAATGCTACATGTACATATAAAATGTAGTAGAAAAACTAGAGAGAGTAATGCTACATGTACATATAAAATGTAGTAGAAAAAACTAGAGATAGAGTAATGCTACATGTACATATAATATGTACTCAGTGTGAGGAGATTTGGGCAAGCTATAGTTGTACTGTATATCAAGAAGTCTTTTGAAGCAGTTAAGTTAAAATCATGATTTTGCTTCAAAGTTTCTACATAGTATAAAATGAACAGATCAACAGTTTTGTTTAGACTTTACATTGAATTAAAGGCCTTAAATGACATGAAAACCATCTCAAATATTATCTTGGACAAGAAAAACTTTGCATTTCTAAATTATATATTATACTTCAACTTGTAATCTTAAAACATCTGCTTATTTCACAATTTTCTTTGCAAAACTAAGATTTGCACATAGACCAAAACTGCTAAAAGAGTTCAAATAAACCTCTTCCCTTTTTCTCTTTAAAATTCAAAGTAAAGTAAAATAAATAAAAGAACTTAAAGAGAACGTAATGCAATCGTAATGTTAATGAATATTACAGAAGCTAAAATACCATACAAAATGTTTGTATACAAAAGAAAATCAGTGATAAATGAGTTTTTCTAATGACTAGAATGAGTTTTTAATTTTACATTGTAGGTAATGGTAGGTGTAAAAGAAAGTTAAGTTACAGAAGGCGTAACTTGGAGCTTAAAGTCACTTTAAACTAGAATAGCCTTTTGTTAAGCTTAAAGTATAATGTTAACATCAGATATATTGCAGTCGCCAATTAGTTGTGAAGAAGAATGTCAAGCTTGTTAGATGAAAATTCTGTTTTATATCAACATGATCAATGATTACAAATAAGTTGTTTTGATAGACAAGAAAATAGAAGTATATACCACTTTTTCTATAGCAGATCTACAGAATATGCTGATAAAGAATTGAAGGGTGAATGAAATTAATGACGTAAACAGTGCAGGACCTTAAAGCAACTTCAACTTCACTTCAAATACAGTGTATGGCTATGCCATGTTGACCTCTGAAAACAAATACAGTGTATGGCTATGCCATGTTAACCTCTGAAAACTGACCATCAAGTGTTTTGCAATAATGCAATTGCTACACCAAATACTCTGACAAAAAGACCTGGACTTAATCATCAAGGGATATTTGGTGTGAAGTCAAAAACTACTTTTTAACACGCAAGATTATTCCAAGCATTTCACAAATCTTTAAATTTGAAGTTAATTTGACAAGTCCAAATCAGTCCAAGACTCATCTAAATGAGTTTCAAGGAAGTTTACACATCAATTTGGCATTCTTAAAATAATAATACAATTGATTAGTGTATAAAAGATAGGATTGATAACTGAATACAAAAACATTATTGCAGACTGGTGTAAAGTCACAATTTGGCCTTTACCCTCATAATGCTGTTCTCCATCTCAAAGTAAAAGTTAGGCTTTAAACATGTTAAACACTAAAAAAACTAAGCAACCCCTAACTGCAAGCTCAAGACAATATGTTCCTCAGATGGATTAAATCAACCTAAGGACACATCAAATTTACAATGCAGTTTGAAAGATGCCTGCCATGTACATTTCTTATCTAACACTTTAATTAAAAAAAAAAGATAATGTGAGTGCAGCACTTTTCATTTTACCAAATTAAAAGATAGCAAGTAATTGCCATAGTATAACAATGTGTTTCACATTTTTAAATGATCATAAACACCCTGTTATCTTCTTAACTAAATTTATATTATATAAGTTTTGGAAATTAATATTTGTTCAAGAAATTAAATTCTGATAAGATTTTGATTTAAGATAGCTGTACTTGAGGTACTTGGATCATAATATCAAACCAAAATTAGGTTCAGAAGATTTACATTCTATTTCCACTTTAATCGAAGGTTTATTAAATATATTTTGAGTAAAGTAATATCCTTACAAAGAGGGCATTTCCTGTTCTTTGACACTGGAGGTTTTCACAGGTGAGCTGGTTAAGTGCACAGGTGTTTTTTCTTACAAAATGTACCTGTCTTTTTGAATTTATCAATTATAGTAAAAATCATAGCATAAATTTGGTCAATTATATCTTTTTTTTTTTCATATCTTTTAAATCAGTATTAAAGTATTTTAACAAAAATCTGCACAATATACATTTCATAAACTGATATATTGTCACCAGAAAAAAAATGACATTTAAACAAAAGTCAATCCCATAAAGTTGTAATGTAATTTGAAGATCATACCCTAATAAATTTTATAAATATACCTTTCAAAGTTCCAATATACCAATCTAATCATCTACTTTAATAATCAAAATTTAATTCATGATTTCAGAGACTTAACATAAAAACTTTGCAGATTCAAATTCAAGAAATCTAATAAAATATCATCAATCTTGTTAATCGTCACTGAAAAAGGTGTTGATGCAGAAGCCAACAACATTAAAGAGCTACTACCGCTATTAACAGATAATACTATGCATAAATGATCCACTTAACCTCAAAATATCAAATATCAAATGAAACAATGTGTCACCAGCTAACTTATAAAAAATTCATATGTGATTATGACTGCTCATTGATTCCTGATTTTTTTTATTTACAAATTTAAATGTAATTTTAGGCTAATATAAACAATGACTCATTGTGTACACTTCCTCAAGTATTGCTCTAAACTTGTTTGAACATTCAATGCCCAAAACCATATGAATCGATTTTGATTAAACATCTAAAAAGTGACGAGACCTCAGTTGCCAGTGTTTGTAAATGACGTTATCATTACATTGGCTGGTGTACACATCTTTTTTCACAGTTTAATATATGTGAGAAAGTTTGCTGAAGCCCATCATTAATTCATTGTGATAGTTCAATTTCTTTCTTTGTTGTTATGGTCATCTACTGGGAATTTAATCCCGCTTCACTAGTTATCATACTATCGAATTACAAATTAATTCGTCAAATTTGAATAATTTGCATAATGCAAGATATGGGTATAATGTGACATGTCAATAGGAATGTTGAATAATGGATGTAATTTATCAGATGATAATAGATTGGTCACTGCTGGTCAAAATTTTTCAAACCCATCCAAAGGATGATAGAAAATGTGATAATGGAATTCCAAAGGTGGTTTTAAGATAATCTTCATTTTATATTTTTCTTCGTGAATTGAATTTCTTTTCAAATTGCCCTCATGAATAAATATTCTTTAAACTGAAGAAATAAGATAAAATTTTCCCACATAAGAAAACAAATTAATTTGAATATTCAGTTTCTCTTTTCTTTTCTTTAATGGAGGTTATGAAATGTTGGAAATTAACATTTTATTGACAGATTTAAGACTGTTAAATAGCAGTAAAACCCCTTTTAATTTCTAGGACATCTACCAGCTTCGTCATAATTACTGACAGTCTAACAAAAATGCAAAACTTAATACAGACAAAAGACTATTTCCTCATTATATAAAGTTAATAGGGAAAGCTTTTGTTTTAATAGAGTTTATTGTGCATATCATATATATAGAGATGAAAAATATTTATCTTAATTATCGTCAGCATTATCACTAAGTAGGTTTAATTAGGATCACATGATGCCTACTGAGTATGTTGACAGTTTGCTTATTTTAAATTATCAGATACTTGTGTCAGAATTCACAACTCATGCTGTTTCATAGCAAATAACAAATTAACACTCAATTCATAAACGATTTTGCATGTATGAAATAGATTTGACATCAATGAATAATATGATGTAGAATTTATTGATTTAGAATTACATAAATTCCTGTATTCAAAGAAATCAGTTTGTGTCTTTTTAGCAATTAAAACATTTATAAATATGTTTTAGGCTTATATCTACAAAGAATTTTTGTGGCTTAATTTTGCCCAAATAGAAATATAATTTAAATTGAAATTTCTTTGTGCTCTTTAAAGTAACTGTGTAATCTATTGTTAAAGACAAAACAACACAGTCATACATTGTGTATATACATGAACATGTACAATATATAATAATCCTGTATAATTGCTAGATATTGTCTTTGGTTTAGTTTTAAATTTACATTGTACCAATTATTTTATCAATTTTATGTATATTTGTCATGATAACCATGGGAAATTGGGTAAAATCTCGGGTAAATAATACTACCTAAAACTTAACATTGATTTATGGCAACAAATTAATTTTATAAATTGTTTATTAAATAAGAAAAAATATGTGTATCACTTGAAAAATGAATTCTTTTTACAAACAAGTAACACATGCTGGACTCTTGTATCTTGACATTAATGTTTTGTTAATGCGTTGTTTACATGACATAAAGGATGTTCTTAGTTATGTTCCTCTTACCTTGTGAGTTTTTGACATAACCCCAAGGGCCTGAACATCATGATCAACATGACGTCCCTCTTGTCGACACACATAACAAACAGGCAGTTTACAAAATAAGCAATACATGCTTAGATGTTCTTCTTCATGTTCTATACATTTTGCCTCACTAGCTTTATTTTTGGCCCGTAATATAGCTCTCCCTTGAATTGGTCCCACCATATTATGTTTTGCCAAAGGTCCCCTTGAAGGGTGGCAAACATCTTTACATGTATCACAATAAAAAATTTCACATTGTTCACACATGCTGCATGCATCTTTAGCATCAGAATGATCAGTTTGTTCACACATTTGACATTTACTTGTATTATTTTGTAATTGTTTACATTCATTGCAATATTTTTCCACAATAGCCTCAAGAATAGTATTTTTAGGTAGAGATTTGTATCCACTTTCATCTAAAAATACAGGTTTTTTACAGACAGGACATTTCACAATATAAGAACTTCCCTGTACTGAAGGTAAAATATTTCCACTGCCAATGTAGCTACTAGGTCTACTATTACATACAACTCCACTGTCAGTTTCACTAACTAAACTTAATTTATCAAAATCTTTAAGAAGATCTGTATCCCCTAAAATTTGTAACAAAGAACTATCCTCAAACTGAGACATAAATTCCTGTGAAGACTCCTGCATATTTCCAGCACACTCTAAACAAACAGAGTGAGAACATGGGAAAAAGACGGGCTTTGAATAAAACTTTCTACACTCAGGACATTTAAGTTCCTCATCCATAGTCGCACCTGTATGAAGTGCAAAGCCGTTTCAAAGGAAGCGGTTGTTATCATCTGCTATCTCGTGGGTCACGAGATGTTGCGAGAGAAAATGACAACAACAATGGCAGCCTCCAGGATCTCCAGAAAATTTTTAAATCTTTTACCAGTTTGTAAGAAAAGACAGCATATTTCAATTCAATATTTACACTCACAGATATCAAACTCAACAAATCACCGTTTTCTATCAAGGTAAGTTCATATATTTAGATGCAAAATGAGATAAACTATAACACGTTAGTGTGATAGAACTTAATACCAACATAAAAAGATCAAAAGACAAGGAACCGTATAGGACTAGAGTGGAAAGAAAGACAACCACTACTCACAAATAAGTTCTTATGTAAATGTCACTGCATTGACCTTTGAACTGCGTTTCCTATTATTATTATTTGTTCCAATTAATAGGTCTTACCACAAAAATCTTGAATGTATTCCCCAAAAATTAAAATAAATAAATATAAACCATGAGTTGGTGAAGGACAGGCAACAGCGACAAGAAGAAAAAAAAGGGACAATTTTAGGAACCAGTTTCGCTAATTAGGCCCTAGAGACAAGAAGAATTTTAGCGACAAGAAGAAAAATGAGCGACAAGAAGACAAATTAGCTACAAGAATTTGAAGAAAGTTTATATACTATCAAAACGATAAATTAATAGAAAAAGTCTATTGATTACAGCTGATTATTTGTTGTTTAATAATGTTTTAAATTTTGTTTTATTAAATTGCACTACAGTTCTGTGATGAATTTATTTTGAAATAAGAATACACAGATGCTGAGAATAATTTGTGTCATGCATTTATGTAATATATGGTCCTTTTGAGTCTGAAATAAATAAAGATTAGATTTATATTTTATAATTTGGTTTAAATCTTTGATATGTCAACCCTGCCGACTTTACATAAGTACTGTAATGAAAATACACTTATATTAAAAAAAACACCCTTTAATGTATGTTTCTATATTTAATTTTTTAAATGATAAATATCAAGATTTGTTGGCACTAAATTAATCTTCTTGTCGCTAATTAGTGAGACCCCATTAAAACAATAAATTTAAAGAAAAGTAAATTAATTGCCGTTGATTGTTAGTTGTTTTATAAAGTTTCATATTTTGTTATTCTTTCAGTAACACTACAGTCTAGTAATGATTTTTTAATTGAAAACTTTTGTTAAGGTATAATTTTGTAACAATCTTAGAATCTCATTATGACATTTCACAAATCATTGATAATTGAATTACATTTATATAGATAAAAGAACATGGCAATTTTTGTCAAGCCTGTCACAGAAAGCTTGACATACATGTGTAGGGATAGAAATCCGGCTCCAGCGGCAGCAGCGTTAGCTAACTTCTTAAAAGCTTTATATTTTCAAGGTGGAAGACCTGGATGCTTCATACTTTTATATAGATGCCTTATGTTATGAAGTTTCCATCTGTCATATGTCCATTGTCCTTGACCTCATTTTCATGGTTCACTGACTACTTGAAAAAAGTTAAGATTTTTGTAATGTTAATTTCTCTCTTATTATGAGTAATAGGATAACTATATTTAATATGTGCGTACCTTGCAAGGTCCTCATGCCCGTCAGACAGTTTTCATCTGACCTTGACCTCATTTCATGGATCAGTGGTTAAAGTTAAGTTTTTGTGTTTTGGTCTTTTTTTCTAATACTATATGCAATAGGTCAACTATATTTGGTGTATGGAAATATTTTACAATGTACATGTCAGTCTGGAAGGTTTTATTTGACCTTAATCTCATTTTCATGGTTCATTGCTCACTGTTTAGTTTTTGTGTTTTGATCTGTTTTTCTTAAACTATAACCAATAGGTCAACTATATTTGTTGTATGGAATTATTGTAAGGTGTATATGTCTGTCTGGCAGGTACCATCTGACCTTGACCTCTTTTTCATGGTTCATTGGTCAATGTTAAGTTTTCATGGTTAAGTTTGTTTCTTAGATACTTTAAGCAATAGGTCAACTATATTTAATGCATAGATTGATTGTAAGGTGTACATGTCTGTCTGGCATGGTTCATCTGACATTGACCTTATTTTCATGGTTCATTGATCAATGTTAAGTTTTCATGGTTAAGTCTGTTTCTTAGAAACTATAAGCAATAGGTCAACTATATTTGGTGTATTGAATGGTTGTAAGGTGTACATGTATTTCCGGTTTGGTTTATCTAACCTTGACCTCATTTTCTTTGATAATTTTAGTAAAGCTTTATATTTAGGACTACCAACATAAAATCAATGGTCAGTAAAGAAGGCGAGACATTTCAGCGTGTGCACTCTTGTTCTTGATATAAGAGCATACAGGAGGAGCTTTGTCTACAAGGATTTGCTTGTAAGCGAAGCTTAAACACAGGATCTGTATTTTAATCCGATTGGATTACCTTATAATTTGGTTATAAAAAAGTTAAAATTTTACAAATGATTCTATCCACTAAAACTCCCAAGTTTTGCTGAAGTAGCATACATTTATTTTTGATACTAGAAAATATTTTTTATAAGCTCTGCTGCCCAGTTGAACTAAATAACCCTATCACCTTGTACTCAATATAAAATCTTCAGTTTAAGATTCATAGAAGCAAACTGCTATTGCATTGATTTTTTGTTTACATTTTATTTATATATAGTTTTATTCTCATGTTTGTAATGAGACATCTATTTATGATAATGGAGTGAAACATGTAAAAGCTTATACTTGTGTTCTTTTTATAACATAATCAATCATGCAAACATTTCTGAAATTATTTACAACTGTCATGCATCTTCTATTTAGATACATGTAGCTAGATTTATTTGATGGAATATCAATATAAAACATTGCAAAATTAGTTTAAAACAATACCAGACATGTAAACATTCTAAAATCATTAAATTTTAAAACAATTGTTAATACCTAATCTGGATTGCCCATAAAAGTCTTATGACTTATTTCCAGTTGGGTCCATTAATGTTACATTCTTAAAAATATGAAAATACAGTTAATAAGAAATCATGACATTGGCAGGTTTTATACTTATTATACTAAAATTATAATTGATAATGACATTGACTGGAACATTCAAGCATTCAATAAAATGTAATTTGCTAATAAAATTGTTGCTTTCCCTTTCTGATAAAAAATCTTTAACACCAGATTTGAAAGATTCAAAATTTATGTTGCTCTTTAAATCATTTGGCAACAAGTTCCAATCCTTTATAGCATTATAATAAAAAGTTAAAGTCTGTTGCGCTTTTATGGGAGGTATAAAAATTATATTCACTAGATCTTGTTGAATGATTATGACAATCTTTGATCTTAGTAAAATTGCCTGGGCTCTTTGAAAATCTATTAGGCAAAAAAGCGGATTCTTTCTTAAAAGGTCTGAATAAGTTAACCTACCACTCTTTATGGAAATATTTTATATATATGAAGACTTTTATGCATGATAGATATTTTTTTTGATACTATAAATCAATTATATATAAGTGATGTCTTTTTTAGTAAAAAAATCAAAATATCTGTTGTTTTTGCATTATGAAATGACTGTATTTTTTATTTACTTAGTTCCACACAAGAAAGTTATGACATTGTCATTGTTGGAGGCGGTATTGTTGGTATGGCAACAGCAAGAGAAATACTAGTACGACATCCAAATTTATCTGTTGCAGTTTTGGAAAAGGAATCTAAAATATGTAAATAATAAGTTATTAACTACCTATATTTATCTGTGCCACTCTTGAAACCTCTATATCAGATATTTCCACAGTTGCCAACCTGTAGAAGTTACTTTGGCAGATCATGACCCAAAAATTAAGGATTCAAATGTTTCTTTAAAAAGCAAATTCTCATTTGTTTATTGAGGATCTTCTCACCTATCAGTGAGAGGTGGAAGAACCTAGGATGACACTCCTCCTATTGCCCCTCATCAGTGTTCTTCCTTGAATTATCAATTACAAACAGGTAGGCTGGCAGTTTTTATACGACTGCGGTTGTATATTGGTATCATGTCGTTGTCGTCCGAAGACAGTTGGTTTCCGGACAATAACACAAGGTTTATAACCACAAAAGGAAGGACTGGATTGATTTTGGGGGTTATGGTCCCAACAGTTTAGGAATTAGGGGCCAAAAAAGGGGCCCAAATAAGCATTTTTGTAGTTTCCAGACAATAACTTAATTGTGTTTAAGTGTATGAATCTCTGTGAAATTATACCACAAGTTTCCATACCACAAAGGGGTGGTTAGGATTGACCTTGGGGGGTTATGGCTCAAACCATATAGGAATTAGGGGCAAAAAAGGGGGAAAAAACAAGGGTTTCCTGGTTAATGGACTATTAAGACAATTTAAAAGCAGTGTAAGGGAGGTAATCCAAACACATTTAAAGGTAAATGTTGTGGATGATTCGATTACCTCCCTTACACTGCTTTTAAATTGTCTTAATAGTCCAATAAATTCAAATCATATGATCAAGTTCTTTGACTACAGTTATTCTGTGTCAGAAACCTATTATGTGTCAAATATTTAATTACAATCCAAATTCAGACCTGTATCAAGCACGAATATTGTGTCCATTTTTTGCCCCAACTGTTCAGGGTTGGACCTCTGCAGTCATATCCAGCTGCGCTCAGTGAAGCAATTTATTAAACAGTGTCTTGTTTCTCGAAATTATTACGAGAAATTCATTTCCGATAATATCAGGAAAGGTTCTAGCACATTCCACTGTTTTTTTTTAATTTTTCTTGGCATTATTCTAGTTTAAAAGATCCTGTGCACAATGAGACATGAGAAGTTATTTTCCTGTTCCATAGCAGTGCTCCAGCTAGAAATTGAAAGTGATTGGGTGCCAGTGGAGGACAGGGCACATTTTAAGGTTGGGGAAAGGATAGTGTATTTTTGAGTTTATTTTCATTGTTTAAAGTGCATTATTTACACAAAATCTATTTCAGAAGGGCCATGTATGGTGCTTATTTTATTAATGTATAAACATTCCTCTAGAAAGACCACCTCTATTTTTAGTCCACTTGTAGTTATATTATGATGCAAATAATCTTATAGGAGGAGGTATACTTTTTCTTTAATCCTGCAGTCTTCTTGTGATTGATAAATGGTTCAATGTTTAATGTATAGAGGCAAAGGATTTATACAATATGTCATTTGGAATGCTTTTTTTCAAAGACTTCAAAGAGTGGAAATATATATGGATAGTAGACCATTAAAAGGCTGTCCTTTCATGATCATTTACTAGCATAGATACAAGCTGCTAGAGATGGTATTTTCTTCAACTGAACACCACATTTTTTTATACCTGTAGTCCTTACTGTTTGTGTGTCATATGCATTATTTCAGTAAATCTTTTAGTGTTACTAGCAAAATTAGACAAAAATAATTTTATGCCCCACCTAGATAGTAGAGGGCATTATGTTTTTCTGTCTGTGCGTCCGTTCGTTTATCAGTTCGTCCGTTCTTTCGTCTGTTCGTCCGTTCTTTCGTCTGTCTGTCCCGCTTCAGGTTAAAGTTTTTGGTCAAGGTAGTTTTTGATGAATTTGAAGTCCAATCAACTTGAAACTTAGATATAGGAAGATGTGGTATGAGTGCCAATGAGACAACTCTCCATTCAAGTAACAATTTATAAAAGTAAACCATTATAGGTCAAGGTACGGCCTTCAACACAGAGCATTGGCTCATACCAAATAGCAAACTAAAGGGCTCCAAAAATTACTAGTGTAAAACCATTCAAACGGAAAAACCAACAGTCTAATCTATATAAAAACGAGAAACGAGAAACACATATGAACTAAATAAACAGACGACAACTACTGTACATCAGATTCCTAGTACACATGTTCCCTATGTTATGATCTTTCTAATTTGAATGCCAAATTAGAGTTTTGACCCCAATTTCACGGTCCACTGAACATAAAAATGATAGTGCCAGTGGGGCATCCGTGTACTATGGACACATTCTTGTTATACATTAATTTAATCACATTATTAGTGAATTAAATCAACATTTTTAATTATGCATTTTTCAAGTATCACTTTTAGTAAGAATGCACATCTAATAAATTTTTTTATACCTGTAGTTCTAACTGTTTGTGTGTCATTATTTCAGAAGAATTTTATGTCATTATTTCAGAAGAATTTTATATCATTAAGTCATTGTTTTGATATATTGAAGCCCCTCACCAGAGCGGACATAACAGTGGAGTGATACATGCTGGTATATACTATACACCTGGAAGTCTGAAGGCCAAGCTGTGTGTGGAGGGTGTAGAACTTCTGTATAAATACTGTGATGAAAATAATGTGCCATATAAGAAGTGTGGTAAGGTAGGTAACTGTTTAATATCTAAATGTGTTGATGAAATTTTAAAATATTCAATCAGAAATCAGTTTGTGATCATTTTTGCTGAAAAAAACCAGTTTGAATTAATTTTCTACATATAAAGATTTAAAGTTGTCAGTTACTGATATGATATGCATTGCCTTTTACTCCTAGATCTGCTTTTGAGCAAATTTGTTTTAAACTTTTTTCAAGGATGGCTTTTATTAAGTAAATGAAACAAATGCATAATTTAATTTGGATTCATTTATTAGTATTTTGATACCTTTTTTTGTTGATTAAGGAAAAATTGTATTTTTGTGGATATTTAATTTGTTGGTATTCTCAAATTCTGCATACAAGCTTATGGAAAATGTTTTCTTCGTTGAACATTTAAATTTGTGGTTAACTTATACCTGAGGAATCCATGAAAGTTGGTATTACACGAATAATAATGAATCCACAGTAACCAAATTTTCTTGCAAAACAAGACACACAATGCCTAGACTTTACCAATTAAACTCTTACATGCAAGACCATACATTCATCCTTTACTTTTAAAGGAGTAAGCATTTACAGCTGATATATTTTAACATGACATGTATTTATGACTGGCAGTGTACATCTTTAATGAATAAAAGGAGGTGTGATGTATTAATAACTGAGAGAACAACATAACAACACAAACTAACAAAAAAAAATGTCTCCCAAAAACTATTTCAAACTTTGAATTAGATCAAATCTTAATGATTTTGAGATTCTTACACTTAAAAAACTAAGTGCTAAAAATAGATATAGTCGTGAGAAGTTTTAACACCTAGCTTGAACTGATACTTTATATTATTAGCTGATTGTGGCAGTCACACCAGAAGAAATTCCAAGACTTGAGGGCCTATTGAAAAGAGGAAATGAAAACGGGGTCAAGGACTTAAAGATGGTTGAATCCCATGAAATTAAAGAATATGAACCAAACTGTGTTGTGAGTATAATGATCAGGCTTTTTTTTTGCAAGTTTAATGCAGAAGATGATAGAGTGTCAGCAGCAACTTGAATACCAGATCACTGCATACCACGGGAAACTGTGCATGCATTTATCTTTGTTATGAACAAGATTGGGGCCATGCAAAATTACGTGAGAAAATCTTTTCCATCATTTAAAGAAGTTTAAGCCCTATATAAAGTATTTTTAAGAAACACACTTAATTTCCCTGCTTCCAAGAAGTTAAAATATATTTTAGAGGAAAAACTACAAAATTTTCAATGTTTCTACAGTAAATGTCATTTTTACTCAAATGAAGAAATCATGTTTTCATAGGCTGGAAGTTGAAAATATACATTTAAAAGAATAACAACTTTAATTATTGTCTCGCCTTGACGGAGTCAAAAAGCGAGACATAGGTATGCTGTTTTTGGCGTCGGCGACGGCGGCGTCAACAATGTATTAGTTTGTGATTAGGTCTAGTTCATGGTGAACCACTAGTGGTAGGTCAATGATATTTGGTATGCAGTTGTATTAGCATTGGCACATCTCATTACCATGGAGATTATTTGGCCCCGCCCCCTCAGTCAAGGTCTATTGACTTTGAAACTTTTCATAGTTTACATGTATTAGTTTGTGATTAGGTCAATTTATGGGGAACCACTAGTGGTAGGTCAATGATATTTGGTATGCAGTTGTATAAGCATTGGCATATCTCATTTCCGTGGAGATTATTTGGCTCCGCCCCCTTAGTCAAGGTCTATAGACTTTGAAAATTTTGCTAAGTTAACATGTATTAGTTTGTGATTAGGTCAGTTCAAGGGGAACCATTAGTGGTAGGCCAATGTTAATTGGTGTTCAGTTGTATAAGCATTTGCACATCTCATTTCCATGGAGAATATTTGGCCCGCCCCTCAGTCATGGTCTATTTACTTTGAAACGTTTGCTTACTTTACATGTATTAGGTTGTGATTAGATCAGTTTAAGATGAACTGCTAATGTTAAGTCAATGATATTTGGTATGCAAATTTATTGGCATTTGCAAGTATCGTTCCATGGAGATTATATAGCCCCACCCTGATCATGGTTCATTGACTTTGAAACTTTTACATAGTTTACAAGTTAATGTTTGTGTTTAGGTTTGTTTAAAGGAACGACTTATGATAAGTCAATGGTATATGGTATGCAGTTGTATTAGCACTGGCACATCTCATTCCATGGAGATTGTTTAGCCATGTACCGTCAGTCATGGTTCATCGACTTTGAATATTTGCATAACTTGCATGTTAAAGTATTGCTATTTTAATTTCAACATTTGCATTATCAAAATTACAAAAAGGCGAGACATATCTCTGTGATAACAGTTTATGAATTATAGAAATTGTTGGTATTCATACATTTACAGTACCAAAGAATGACTAATTCAAATGTAAAACAGTGAGGTATTTACATGTATAGCAAAAGTGTATAATTGTTCAACAATTTCAACATTTAAAGGATTTTAATCAATGAGAATTATTCATCAGCTAACACAAATTCTCAGAGATAACCAAATATGTTCCTCACTTTTATGTCATTAGGCAGATTAAAGAGAAAAATACTGATTGCTACCAGTAGAAAGGAGAAATTTGTGCTAGGATTTCAAGAATTTGACATTTCATAGCAAAAAGCATTTTTTTCAATTGAAATTATATTCAAATATTGATTAGACAATAATTTAATTGACTTTATGAGTAATAAGGGCACTTAATAAGGTCATCCTCTACCTAAAAAAAAATTGAGGTTAAGGGGAAACAGTATTTTCTCTCCATATCTTTGCTGTAAAGTAGTTATGTGCAATTCAAATTATGTATTCTTATTCCAATATGAATATGATGAAAAATCAACTTTTCTAAACAAAACCTATTCACCATTTATTATCAATAATATTTTCGCAAATCTGAAAAGTTGCATGAAATGATGTACAAATGTAATACCAATTGAGAAATATCTTTTTTTCAGGGATTGAAAGCCATACACTCCCCTCATACAGGGATCATTGATTATGCAGAAGTAACAAGATCTTATGGACGGACATTTGAGAAAGCAGGTGGTAAAATCTATACAAACTTTGAAGTGAAATCTTTGGATGTTACAAAAGAAAGTTCTCCAGAATCATCAAGTGGCATGAAACATCCTGTTACTGTGAGGGGAGATAACCAAGTAAGTGTCAAAAATTGACTTCATTTTGTTTTCCGAATATATTAATATTATTTCTCATTTCTGATGTTAAGCATTCAGAATGCGTCATAAATATTTTGTTACTTGTATTTAGATTTTTGTGGATCACCACTATAATAGCGAAAATAAAAACTGCAGCAATAAGTTTGTATTTGCATTGACAGAGAAGTTGTTTAGTATATGAATATGTTTATCATTATTTACTGAATGTTTTTAATCATAGATCTATGGAATTCAGCAAGCCATTAATAGTCAGCCTTTTTCAAAATATTTTTAAAAAAAAATTTACACAGCAAAGATTTTTAAGTCAGCATGTCTGTAAATGAATGAACGATCTTTTATTTCCTTTTATGGTAGGTAGACAGTCGTAAACCTTATTGTTACACAAAAAAATCAAATCTTATGTCCCTGAAATGGCCAAAATTATATTTGAACATTGACTTTCAGCATGTTACAATATTTTTGAATGACAATGTTGAATAATGTTATTTTTTTAGGCAGTGCAGTGTAGATATGTTGTGACCTGTGGAGGACTACATTCAGACAGACTGGCAGAACTATCAGGATGTAATAGGGAACCAAGAATAGTCCCATTCAGGGGAGATTACTTGTTACTAAAACAAGAAAAATGTGATCTTGTTAGAGGCAATATATATCCAGTATGTAAACATTGGAAAGATGTTCAGAAAGTTTGTAACAAGGGAGATAATTGAACAATATCTGGTCTTTATATTTGATTCTCCATTAGTGTGTTATAAAGGCCTTAGTTTCCTAAAAATGTATAAAAGATTACAAGTAGTATGTACAAAGTTTTTAACTGTAATGTCTTTGAAATATATATGAATATTCACTTATATTTTAGATCAAATGATTGTATATATATACAGATCTAAATTTTCTATAAAAAAAAATGACAAAAAATGCATAGTTTTGAAAGATATTTTTGAGTTGCAGGCATGCATTGGTGGCCTTGGGCTGTTTTCTGTTCTTTAGTAGGGTTGTTGTCTCTTTGGCACATTCCCCATTTCCATTCTCAATTTTAAGATTCAGGTAAAAGAGGTTTTTGTTCAAGCAGACGATCACTATGGTAAATTAATTAGTTTTAGTTTTGTATTGTCTCTGAACTTAAGAATAGTCATGAACAAAAATCTTTCATTAATAGTTAAAATCATTGTTGAAAAAAGGAAGAATAAGTCCAATCTAACCCTTACTACAACCTGTTCTATGTAAAGTCAAACATTTTGGAAGACTTTTCTGTCAGTACATAAACATTGGTTAAAGATTGAAATTGGTTTTTGGAAGATTCTTTATTTATTCAAATTGGAAACAAAAACAGGTAATCTGAGATTAATTCACTGCCAAGCTTTGTGTTAGAATGTGCTAAAGCCAACACTTTTTTATCCAATATTACAACAAAACATATGCATTGATTTCTTTAGAACAGGTTTTGTTGGTGATTTTTTTTTTTGTCAATTTTTAGATATACTTATCTTAATTTCTAGGTACCAGACCCTAGATTTCCTTTCCTTGGAGTTCATTATACACCTAGAATGAATGGAGATGTATGGTTAGGTCCAAATGCTGTGTTATCATTTAAACGAGAAGGATATAATTTAACAGATTTTAATTTAAAAGATACGTTTGATGCCTTAAGTTTTAGGTATGTATTTGCAAGGCAAGAAAGGTTTAAAAATATCAAATTGAAATTAGAAAACGTCAATTAAAAAGGACAGACAAGGCTATATTTACAGAAGAGAGTGAATAAATGATAAAGACAAAACAAAAAGTTATGATGACAAAGCACATAAAACTTGTGTTAACTATTTTCATTAAAATTGAGGTTAGAAAACTAGTCATTGGTAAATATAAATTTTAAGGGTTAATCTAGGTGTGTTAGAATGGCACAATCTTCCTCACCTGCAGAATCACAGAAGGACTCTATAGTTCCATGAAAGTAGGTTTTTTTTCAGAATGAAAGCTGAACTCAATCTATAAGTCACCAATGTGGACTAGTAAATGAACAAAAACAACAGCTCAATATCTACAAGCATAATGAAAAAAGTCTGGAAAATTACAATGTTTATGAAATTTTCTCAGACAAGTGTCCTTAATTCTGTCAAAAACAAAATGTGAACTTGATATGCACTGACCATTGCACACTTATTAACCCAAAATAGGCTCAATACCTACTGGCTAATTGGAAAAAGAACAGCTGTTTTAATTAGGTTAGACAGAATATCAGACATAGGGAACACTATATGCACTGGCCACTGAGTGGAAAAGGTATAAAATAGTCTACAATCAAGCCTGCCTTGAGTAACTTCTATCCTTTATTGTATGTACTACTGTCATGTATTATTATGTATAAAATGGAATATTTTTACTTGTATTTTATTTAATTTATTCTATCTTATTCCAGAGGTTTGAGAAAGCTTGCTCTTAGAAATTTAGCTTTTGGTATAAAAGAAATGTATCGTGGGTTTTATATTGGTGCAACAGTCAAACAGTTACAGAGATATGTACCAGAACTTGCCAGGGAAGATGTCATCAGGTAGTCATATAATTAAATTTTGAAATCTTGTATGAAGAAGAGAGATGAAAGATACCAAAGAGATATTCAAACTCATAAGTAAAAAAAAAACTCACAATGACATGACAGAAAATGAAAGGTGCTGAAAAGATAAACAGTACACAAAACACAATAAAGAAAACTAAAGACTGAGCAACATGTACCCCACCATAAACAAAGGGTGATCTCAGGTGCTGCAGAAGGATAAGCAGATCCTGCTCCACATGTGGCACCCGTCGTGTTGATCATGTAAGTACAAATCAGGTGAAAAGTCTTAATTCGGTAGGTCACATTCGAGGAAAAGAGGACTGGATTGTGGTTACAGCAATTGGAACATTTTAAATTAATAGAATTGGATGAATTTTGACTTGTTATTCATGGAAGATATGAACATACACGATTAGTATAATTAGTATTCAAAACTCATTTCAAGTTCATAACACAAAAAATTGAAATAGCAGCTCAGATCTAGAGTTTGGATGTGTTATTTTTGTTTTGACAGTTGCAGTCAGCAGACATGGGTATTCCTTTTCCAGAGATGATGATTGAGTTATTAATCCCATCTTTCTTTTGTTATTCCCTTTTTCATTAAGATCAACCAAATTTTGTGTTGGAAGTACTGTACATAGAGATAAGTATTTGTCATCTACAAGTTTATCCTATATATTTCATATAAAACACATTTTTTCAAAAAGACTTGAAAACAATAATATATTTAATTGAAAGTGATAAGTACTTATATATTTACAAGTACTTAGATAATACTAGCTTGTCTGACATTTAATACAAGATCAAGGAGCCCTTTAGAATAGCAATAGATAGAGGGATGTGTGGTGGACTGTATACTTCTGTTGGCAAATACTTTGATAATGCCTTACTAAATTAATAGAATTGGATAAATTTTGTATACTTTTAGGGGTCCATCTGGTGTAAGAGCTCAAGCCTTAGATAGAGAAGGACAGTTAGTAGATGACTTTGTATTTGACAGCGGTACAGGAGATCTTGGGAGTAGGATATTACATGTAAGAAATGCTCCGTCACCAGCAGCAACATCGTCTCTGTCTATAGCTAATATGGTTACAGATAAAGTAGAACAGACATTCCAATTATAGTATAAGTCTGCTTTAGGAATAATGGTGCAATAACCAGCATTTTTTTATATTAGTTCATAATCTGTGATAATTATTTAAATTTAGTAATGATTATTGTCTGTTTTGAAAATTTTTCAAAGGGGAGATGTTATAGATAATTCATATTTTATGGTTTTTCTCGAAGTATAACACACCGAGGGGTGTCAGGATTGGTCAAATGAAAGACCGACCGTAGGAAGGTCTTTCTTTGGGCAATCCTGACACCCCGAGGTGTGTTATACGACAAGAAAAACCTTAAAATATGCATTATCTGACTTATATACCGTCAACAAATATTATTTTCTGCAAAAATTTACAGTAATTCCATCCTATTTTACCGACCACACTAAAGTGGGATATTCTTTGCTGATGTGTTAAGGTTTTAATCCGCCTTACGGCTCATTTATAATGTGTAATAAAACTCACTAATTAATCTTGATATATAAACTTTAGAAATCATTGTCCAGTTTAAATAGAAATATTGCAGTAACTGCATGAAGCAAGAGACAAATGAATTGTTATGTTGTATGAAAAATACAAGTCACTTTGTAAGTAATTTATTGTATCAACTTTGTTTATGAAAGAGGGATGCTATGTTGTTGGTTTTTTTTATTTATTTTTTTTATTTTCATGACAATTTTATCACGGAAAAGCAGATTATTTTTGAAACGAACAATTCAGACTAATGTTTTCTCTCTTATGTCTGGTAATACCACTTTTTATACGACCGCAAAAAAATTTTGTGGTCGTATATTGGTATGACGTTGGCGTCGTCGTCGTCCGAAGACGCATTGGTTTTCGCACTCTAACTTTAGTTTAAGTGAATGGATCTCTATGAAATTTTACCCTAAGGTTTAATATCACAAAAAGAAGGCTGGGATTGATTTTGGGGGTTATGGTACCAACAGTTAAGGAATTAGGGGCCAAAAAGGGGCCAATAATAAGCATTTTGTAACTTCCAGACATAACTTGTGTGTTAGTGTATGGATCTCTGACTTTGTACCACAAGGTTCCATATCACAAAGGGAATGCTGGGATTGATTTTGGGGTAATTGTCTCAAAATTTTAGGAATTAGGGGCCAAAAAGGGCAAAAACAAGCATTTTCTAGTTTCATGACAATAACTTGTGTGTAAGTGTATGGATCTTTCTGAAATTGTACTACAAGGTTCCATATCACAAAGGAAAGCTGGAATTGAGTTTGGGGTAATTGCCTGAAACGTTTAGGAATTAGGGGCCAAAAGGGCCAAAATAAGCATTTTCTAGTTTCCAGACAATAACTTGTGTTCAAATGTATGGATCTCTGAAATTGTACTGCAAGGTACCATACCTCAAAGGGAAGGCTGGGATTGAGTTTGGGGTGATGAATCATAAGGGGTTCAAAAATTTGGGGGATTTTTTTTTCCTTTTTTCCTTTTTTCTTTAAAATTTTCCATTTTAAGTTGGTTATTGCTGATTTATATTTAAAAGCAAATAATAATGATATGGCAGGAGATACACACCAAACAGGATGTGTAAATTATTATATAATAAGTATTGTGCAATAGCAAGAAATTTTCAATTGCACAGTATTGCGAATAGCAAGAAATCTTCAATTGCACAGTGTTGCGCAATAGCAAGAAATATCCAATAGCACAATATTGCGCAATAGCAAGAAATATTCAATTGCACAGTATTGCGCAATTGCAAGAAATATTTAATTACACAGTATTGTGCAAAAGAAGATACTTTGTATAAATTGCTTATTTCTTGACCAATTTCAATGGGGTTTTATTCTTGAACTCTTGGGGTTCTTTAATATGCTGAATCTAACTGTGTATTAAGTTTTTGGATTTTGGGCCCGCTTTTAAATTGGTCCACATTGAGGTCCAAAGGGTCCAAAATTAAACTTTGTTTGATTTCATCAAAATTGAATTATTGGGGTTCTTTGATATGCCGAATCTAACCATGTATTAAGATTCTTAATTTTGGTCCCGCTTTCAAATTGGTCTACATTAAGGTCCAAAGGGTCCAAAATTAAACTCCGTTTGATTTTAACAAAAATTGAATTCTTAGGGTTCTTTGATATGCTGAATCTAAACATGTATTTAGATTTTTGATTATGGGCCCAGTTTTCAAGTTGGTCCAAATCGGGTCCAAAATTAAACTTTGTTTGATTTCAACAAAATTGAATATATTGGGTTCTTTGATATGCTGAATCTAACCATGTATTTAGATTTTTGATTTTGGGCCCTGTTATCAACTTTGTCCACATTGAGGTCAAAAGGGTCCAAAATTAAACTTTGTTTGATTTCATCAAAATTGAATTATTGGGGTTCTTTGATATGCCGATTCTAACCGTGTATTTAGATTTTTAATTTTGGTCCTGTTTTCAAATTGGTCTACATTAAGGTCCAAAGGGTCCAAAATTAAACTTAGTTTGATTTTAACAAAATTGAATTCTTAGGGTTCTTTGATATGCTGAATCTAAACATGTATTTAGATTTTTGATTATGGGCCCAGTTTTCAAGTCGGTCCAAATCGGGTCCAAAATTAAACTTTGTTTGATTTCAACAAAATTGAATATATGGGGTTCTTTGATATGCTGAATCTAACCATGTATTTAGATTTTTGATTTTGGGCCCGTTATCAACTTTGTCCACATTGAGGTCAAAAGGGTCCAAAATTAAACTTTGTTTGATTTCATCAAAAATTGAACTCTTGGGGTTCTTTGATATGCTGAATCTAACCATGTATTTAGATTTTGGATATTGGACCATAATAGATGAATGTCCAATTTAAAATTTTTAAGTTCTTAGACCAGATTCATTCTGTGTCAGAAACCTATGCTGTGTCAAATATTTAATCACAATCCAAATTCAGAGCTGTATCAAGCTTGAATGTTGTGTCCATACTTGCCCCAACTATTCAGGGTTCGACCTCTGCGGTCGTATCAAGCTGCGCCCTGCGGAGCATTTTATTTTATATATAAAACTCAAGAATCAGGATTAAATATTATATCCTATCCCCATTTCAAATTACGTGGGTGTGATAATATAGAAAATAAGAATATATGTCCATTTGATCATTAGATAGAGTAAAAGGTATATAAAGATGTAAAAAAAAAGAACTGCCATGAAGAGTGCATGAAATCATGATGCATGCACTTTTAAATTAGTACATGTAACACGAAAAACGAATATCCATAGGTCACAGTACATTTTCCAATATAATGTGAATAAATAAGATTTTCACATCCTACGCACGAATGTGTAAAATCTGGCTTTTTTATGAAAAGTTTTCCATTGTTAAATACATTTCCCATAATATCCCATTATTGTAGCGATAAATTAACTAAACTTCACATTATTTGTTTTAAAAATTAAAATGTGCGTCAACAGCAATTTATGGTATTTCAGTCCAATAAACCGAGGAAAGGATTGTTTCTGCCTTAAACCTGCGAAATATGGAAAATAAAAAAGTGAACCCTCAATAATCAACAGCACGCGATAGCTATCAAACGAATTGAATGTTTAAGTAAATTAAAGTTTGCATTTTAATCAAGAAAATAATGACCTTATACAGGTCATTATTTTATGCCTTGAAGCAAATTTCATTGAAACTTGGTATCGTCCGGGTTGATTCTTCGAAAGAATGACCTGTCGTTCTGAAAGAAAATAACTCCATGTAGGTATATAAAATTATGTGATAGTAATATATAGGTTACAAGAGCGCAATTATTTGTTATGCATTTGTCATAAGATACCAGTGGTGTTCCATATTTCATTTCTCGAAGACTACACAAACTAGGAAAAAATGGGTAGCAGTTCCTGTTACTAGAAATGGCAGATTTTTAATGGCCCCGATGTACAGATATTGTATATTTTCTATACTTTGTAAAAATGTGAATTTGATTTTCTGGATTTTTTAAAATCTAATTGGATAGGCTTTCGATTAAAAGTTATTCTAATCCTGTATCATCCAATCGGAAGCCCTGCAAGATTTTATTCTGAGTACCATCTTGGGGGTGAAAAACTTTGCTGGTAAAATGTAAACAAATAATTGCGCTCTTGTAACCGAAAGTATTATTCATTACAGGGGAGACAATTATGTGATCTTAATATGAAGTAAGAGTCATATCAATGAAACTGTTAATATCAATTTGTCAACTGTTTTGTTGGTGCATGTCAAACAATTTTAAACTTTAACATGTTAAAATAGGCTGGTCAAGCAAATGGTCGAGCAGACTCCAGCTGCACAAATAAAGACTTTATTTGAGTTTAAGTTTATGCGATCTTTTTGACCCCACCTTTTGCCTTTAAGCAGCCACACATTTCCGGTCATAAAAGTGACATGATGAATATAAGTACTATCAAAACAAACCCTACTTTAATACCTTCTCATTTTAATCAAGGTTAATTAGTTGTCAGACAGCTGAAATTTACCTGTTCAGGCGACAGGTAAACTATTTTGTACCGGACATTGATCGATCTATTCAAAGTTATTTTCTTACATTTCAGCGGTTTGCATCTAATTAATTTAGTCAAAAAGATTGAAATTATCAGAAATACCTTTATATATATGATTTGATGAAAATTCAAAAAGGTTTTAAACGAAAAATCATCAGAACCACGTTGTTTGAACTAGTACATGTGTGCGCATGTCCGCAGGTGGAAAATTTAATTATGCATCCTAATTCTTCAAAAATGTTAAAGTTATCATTGATACCTTTATCTAATGTTCATTTCGAGTATTTTCTTGAAGAAATAATGTGGAAAGAGCTGCTTAAACTCAATCGTGCTTTGTAAACGTACACAGATTTCACGTATCCGTCTCTGGTCCATGTTTTACCATTGTCAAAGTCAACATCCGGTATTAGGAAAATGTGCTTTTTTAAAAACGAAATTAAAGTTTTTGACAACATTATTTTGCACAAATAAAGAGTCTTAAGGCAGATATTAGTACGCTGATGTTGCACACTTCGAATGATGCATGTTATTTTGCACAAATAAAGAGTCTAAGGCAGATATTAGTACGCTGATGTTGCACACTTCGAATGATGCACTGTCAATTTAACAGTTTACGTCAGAACATCGAATTTATATCAAAGTAAAGTTTAATATTGTTTTTTTAATGTCAATCATTGGTTATATGATAGCCAACTGATTACCATAATTGCCTTTTGTTACTAAGTCTTAAGGGATTAAAATCGGGATCAGACATAAAATGTCCGACTGGCTCAAAAATTTTTGGAAGCCCTGCTTGTGACAATTTATAAAATAACTACTCCTAGAATACAAATATAGAAAAATGTTCATTGAGTGACCAAACAACACATTTATTTACAAATTTCCATATTGCTTGAGTTAATTATCAGTGTTGTTTGGTCATGCAAGTTGATTTTTTTTTTTTTTTATATTTGAATAGTGGATTAGTTATTCTTTTTATTACATTCACCATTTACTAATTAATGGAAATAAAGTAGAAAATGTAAGAACTATATTTTTTAATTGCATTCTCAATTTGTATTGAAGCAATGTCATTGACAATGTTTTGACAACACCCATTGATGTATGACACCAGAAGAGAGAAATTATCAGTTTTTATTTTGCTTGGAAATTCTGGTATTTTTAATGCAAACCATGTAGTAATGCCTTGTATTCAATCAAAGAAATTGAATTTAATCTTTCATTTTCATAAGCATATTGTTTAATTGCTTAAAGTTGTCTCATATTAAGTGCCTGATATTTGAAGTTTATATTAAGAAATCCAATAGAATTTTCATATTAAATTACCTACATTAGGTAAGTTGTGCGAAGAAATCATGTATTTAATATAGAATAGTGCATGTAGTTATATATTATGTATAAAGGAAAATATTTTTATACTGATCTTTGATAGAAACAGATTGAAATAGAAATGCTTAAAAATCAAAAGATAAGTTATTGAATATGTTTTAATACCATTATTTGTACAAATATTACATGCAAAGTTGATAAAGATAAAAAAAGAATGTTTCAGAGGATACCAATGCCCTGCTCAAGCTTTGCAATTTTCCAAGTTATAAAGTTGCATAACTCTAGAACGGTAAGTGACTGGCAGCCCAAATTCAAACTCTGTCTGCAAATTTGGATTCTTAGCATTGTGTTGAGATTCATAAAATGTGGATAAGTTAAACTTAAGTTAAGAGTGTGGAAACGAAAAAATTAGCAATTTTCCAAATTATAAAGGGGCATAACACTAGAACAGTAAGTGACTAGCTGTTCAAACTCAAACTCAGTCTGCAAGTTTTGGATCTTAGCATTTTGTACAAGTTTCATGAAATTTGCATGAGGCAAACTTAAGTTAGATTGCGGAATGAAAATGGGACAGATGGACGGTCAAGGGTGAAGGGTAACTCTAAATGCCACCATTGGCCTACGGCGGGGCATAAAAAGTGCCATATAACAATGCATCTTGTATTACTTATTTGTTGTTAAATTTCTTTTTTTTTCAAGACATACTTGTTGAATTTTTTATGAACTATGAGAGGGAATTCAATGATATGTATATATCTATTTATGTTGCTGCATTTTTGAGTTTATATTTTTATTACATATTTCTATAATTATATGTATTTGTTACATTGTTTTGTGATACTACAATTCATTTTGAGTAGTAAAGCCACATATTATTGTATTCTTATTATTGCTTTAGATTTTTTAGAGATATTTTTGGTAAAAAAATTGTGGTATGTGAAGATATATCCCCCTCTTTTTAAAATAAAGTATCGAAAAATGTCTGAACCGTGGCTAACATTTTATACTTTAACACTTGAAGTGCTTTTTCCTCTTAATGAAACCAAATTTTGGATTTTTCAAAGAAAAGATCATCTATTATAAACATTGAGTTGAAAATCAAAATTGGCAGCATTTTCCCCCTTCATATTAATCCACAGATCTAGAAATTAGCTTCTTGTGGCTAATTTTTTCAGAAAGAACTTTCAATATAATTGTCTCTCTTCTTCAATTTTATATAATTGGAAAAGAAGGGATATGGTGAATAAAGCATTAATGAAAGAGTACTTTACATTATGCATGCTATAAATTAATGTCATACATTGTTATTTAGAAATTTTTAAATATTCCATTCTGTCTTTAATCATGGTATTTCTAATACAAAAAGGACCAATTTCCAGAAGCCACAAATGTAAAAAAAATCTTATCTTCATGGGATAAGAACAATAAGAAATTTGTCTGTTGATTTCCTTGTCATGTACAACCACTCAATGTACCTTTCAGAGTTCTTGATAAAAAAAAAACTTACCCTGGTGGTCCTTGAAGAAAATCTGCTGGTCCTCACTATTATTTCTATTGCAAAATATCAAAATTGTGTCTGTCCTTTGAAACTTTTGATGCTCAGTCCCTTCCGACCACCACTTTTTGCCCTTTTCTGTTAAGTATTACAATGTCTAGAAATTCAATTTAGAGTACACTATTTATGGTTTGTCCAGGAAAATTGTGATTGGAGTTGCGAAACTCAATATTTATACAAACATACAAACTAACTACAGAGTTATTTTATTTGTTGATTTTAGTAAATGGATCCGAAGAATATATTAAAAGATTGCAAGTTTTTAGAAAATTTAATTATACCTGTATGAGTTTTTGGATTTTTTTAAAAGAGGATATTCAAAATGGATGAAATGCATTTCATTTGTATTTTTTACAATCCATCATGTACAAGTATGTGATCATATATTTAATAAATAAACAGAATCAAAATATGTGTTCCATTTTATTTTGATATAAGATTGGTATATGGCATTAGATAGGGAACTCTGTATTCATTATTGATGAGTGCTTGGCTATTGGTCAACTGCTACCTTTAACTGTTTTCTGCAGTGATTTCTTGACAACAAGATTTTTAATCAAGTGTTGGTTATTAATAAAATGGATCGTGTTCATTATTTTGTCTTCAATGCGAAATAAGAGACATGTTTGCTATTACAGCTGTACCTAATATTTGCATAAAACTGAAAATTAAAAATAGTAGAAGAATTCATTTTTAAACAATTATAATGTTTGCATTATTTAGTCACTGAACAATAGAGGTGTATTTGAATGAGAGAGACGGTAAACCAACTACACAAAAATAAACTAAAAAATTATTAGAGCTTAAAACACAGTCTTCAACAATGGACAAGTCTCTATTCAATATATCAAGCTCAAAATCTAAATAAAAACAGATCTCAAAGATCTTCCACCACAACCAAATTCCCTTAGTGACAAAAAACCATTATGATACAACTAGAGATAAGCAAGTCCCT
The DNA here is from genome assembly GCA_017311375.1 of Mytilus coruscus. Lineage (NCBI taxonomy): Eukaryota > Metazoa > Mollusca > Bivalvia > Mytilida > Mytilidae > Mytilus > Mytilus coruscus. Next base: position 45,108,986 of record CM029599.1, on the reverse strand, counting down.
CTGTCTGTCTATAATCAATATGTTGTCAACAAAATCATTTGTGATGGTTCCAATTTTGTGTGTGTATGTATGTGTGTTCATTAATATCATTATTTAATTTCATTAAATTTTATAATAAAATCTAAGATAAGATCATTCCACATTGGATAAACACAAAGTTACAGTATTTGGATAGCCTACTTCTAAAATGTCCTTAAGGAAACAATATATACCATACTGGAAAATACTAAAAACTAGTCTCTGTTATAACCAATCTTAACAGTAAACAGCCAAGAGCATGAATCCTAATTAAATACTCAGTTTAGGCTCATTGACATCTCTAGTTGGTTAAGGTAGAAGACCAAGGGAGTTAAACTGTAAATTTATTCCTGGTTGAATTAGAATGAAAAATTACGAGTACCTGCTGCTGATATGCCTTTTGAGAACATTGTGTTGGGTTACCTCAGACAACACAAGAAAATACCATGAAAGATTTGATTTTGATTTTTTTTTTTTTTTTAACACCACTTTTAAGCACCGCTTTTGGGCTATTTCGTGGCGGCCAGTTTTTATTGGTGGAGGAAGCCGGAGTGCCCGGAGAAAACCACCAACCTTCTCTATTGAAATGTCATGCAAGTTCTAACCAAACAACATGAGTGGTCCTTAGATTACGCACTGTAAACTATAATTGATTGATTGTTGGTTGCTTAACGTCCAGTGGCAAATATTCCATGCATGTTCAGAACGAAACAGGTAAACAGTGATGTGCTTGTTTACTTTTGATCAATTCAGACTCCTTTTAGCCTATAGTTTGATAAGGAAAAATATTCTAGAGTAATGTGTTTGACCAACACGCTCAGCCTGATTTTTTAATAAGCTAGTTCACATGGTAAAAGTCACATTATTCTGACTTCGAGCCGATCAGTCTTTGCTCTTACTTATCGGAGAACCAGCACATATCAATTTCAAGTCTTTGGATTGACCTGTCTGGGGGTTCGAATTCACGACCTCTCGGACTTCAGGCGAACACGCTACTACGTGACCACCGATGCTGTTTTTTGGTAAGGTAGGCGAAAAGGTAAAAGCTGGTGAAGTTAAGTGGATTTCTACTGGCTGGTCTTATCCTTGTTAAGACAGTAGATGTGTTTAAGGGAAAAAGTGAATGACTATTCAGTACAACCAGATAATCTCCTTTAAAAGATTCATAACAGGCTATGTTCGTTAACATATGTTGTTGTCCAGCTGACAAAGTAGCAAACACTATATTTCTTTCATTAAGCTCATACTGGGACAAGTATACTAATATAGAATTAATATATTATGTTCCAGGCTAATACAACAGACTGTTTGATGAAAAAAAATTTAAATTAAACTTCATTTTGACAACCTGAGATATAGAAATGTTTTGACCTCTTTTGAATGGTGTGTCATTGAGTATACTCCACATCTCTTTCCATTCTTTCCAAAATGTTCCTTTTTGAAGAATTGTGTGTTCCTCCACTGCATTTTGTATCTAAACAACGCAAATGTTATTGCAAAATTTTACGAAACCAAATTATCCAAACAAATGAATTAATTGTTGTGTGCTCAATGTTCAGTGGTCAATATTTCATAATGTAACACTAACTGATTAAAGAAAGAGTCTGATCGACATGAGCATTTGCCTGCTGTGCATGTTGATTCCCAATTTGAAATTATCAAAAGGTAGATTCAAGATGTTCGATTAACCTTGTTAAAAGGTAAAATGATGAATTGTCATTTGTCAAGCTATAACTAGACACCGAGTCTATACATATACATGTACTTACAATTCTAAAACTTTAAGATACCATAAAACATAGGCAACCACTGACAACGAATTGGACAAGGAACATTTACATAATTTTAGTTATCATCTCTATCCTACAAATAACTTGTTTACGAAAGTAGAAACACATTGTATGTGTGGTAACATGATACTAAGAAATTCTACGAAACCATTAGTTTTAAAAATGCATATCTTTTGTATGGACAATTCATTTAATGTTGGGTTTTTTGTAGATACGTTTTTCAATAGACAGAAGACATTAACATGGGTACCAACTGTTTTTTTTTTTTTTTCATTTAAGGCTGTCTTCTTAGAGCGTTTTGTGAAGACAAAAAATGAGACTAAACTAGCTTAGTTAATTAATCTAATTATACTTGATTCTCTAAAAACAAATACAATCAAAGGTACAGAGAATGACATGCAAAAATCATATACAAATAATACATAGTATGGTAGCGGTGAGTTAACATTGGTGTAGTATGAGATACAATATGAAAAAAACAAAAAAAACAAAACAAAACAAAGCAAAAACAAAACAACAAAAACAAAAAAAACAAAAAACAGCATTGTAGTGTGGTCTAGCCAGGAGGACCGATTTTCTCGTTTATTATTTTAATAAGTTTATACAGTCAAAATATGAATCAGAACTTAATGATTTTTGCTAAATTTTCCTTGATAAATAATTGCCTTTTGAAAAACCAAGAAAAACAAAACTTTGTGTTGTCTTGTGTATTATTAGAATTGAGAATGGAAACGGGGAATGTGTCAAAGAGACAACAACCCAACCAAAAAGCAGAACATAGCCACATTTACCACTTCTTTTCTACACCTCCAGTGTTTTTGACAAATTACAGTCTGTGCTCTGTATCCTTGCAAAGTACTTCATATTTACCCTTATCAAGGAACAGTTGATCTACTCAAAGTTACTGAAATGTATTATAGCTGGAATATAGTTTTATGATTGTAGTTGAAACGAAAGGATACGTGGCGTTTTAATTACCAAAATCTTTAAACACACTTGATGAAACCTTAAGAGAGGGAACAGCCACTTTATTGTCGTTCTTCATCTCGAAGTAACAGGCCTTCAATAAGTAGAAAAGGCTCATATGCCCTATCGAAGTTTAAGAAGGAACCTAACACCGCTATTAGTACATGGAATTTATTGCTAAATGTCAACATTTGAACATAAGTGCCTTGAAGAACTAAGATGCGGGGTGTTATCTATCATCAACGAATAAAAAAAAACTACATCGATCAAAGAAATCAGACAATACTGTCATAAGACAATAATTATATTGTTCTGACTTTTTATTTTGTTACACGTTTCAATTTGGTTTATTTGCAGAGATGAGAATTGTAAAAAAAAGTTACAGATCATGGACAGCGGCAAATTGATATGTCTACTGAAGAAATGACTGGTAAGTTATTAGGTACTATATCCAAAAGGTGTGGATGGAGGTTTACAGAATAGAGAATAATGGGCAAAAGATATTAAGAATAGAAAAAAATGGAATAGGAAAATAAAGAATAGAGTATAAGGGGGTACTAAAATATAAAGAATAGAGACTAATTGGCAAAAAGAAAAAAGAATAGAGAAAAAAATTAAAGAATACAGAAATGAAGGACCCCCATCCAGACCCGCATATAACACAGACACATAGTTGCTTTAGAACATAGTTTCCACTAAATTAAAATTTAACGAGAGTTTAGCATGCTACTAATAATTTGTTCAGTCTGGAACTACTTTTTAATATTACGAACCTTCGTGGTTTTTAATATTTTGTTTGAGTTTGGTTTTTCAATCGCAAACGTTAAATAGGTATTGGTATATTTAAATTTTTATTCACTAGCGTACCCGATATAATATTTTGACGTTAGAATAATAGTTTCAGATTAAACTATCTTAAATCACTACTTCTTGGAATTTAAAAAAAAAATGCTATTCATTTATTTGACAGTGTTTCATTCATAAAGACAAACAAAAAATTGAGCAAACTATGTTGTCAACCGTGTAAATAAATTTTAGTTTGACTCGCCACTAAAGTGATAAGTGTAGTAATACTGCAAAAAAAACCTTTTATATTTTGCATTCTTTAACTTTCCCCTTAAATTTGTAGCTCTTATTTCGCGGTTGGAAAAAGACAATACTGTACGAATGCCAAATATTCGACAAGAACTAGAGCGGATTAACTGTAAATATGATACAAAACAGGAAGCTAAAAATAAGTTAGCATGCGAAATAAACACATGGGAAAATACCATCACTGCTCAGACAGGGAAACTCAGAACATTGAACAAAGCCATCTATACAATGAGAACACAAAATCCGTCACTGGTAAGAAGATTAAAGGAACTGGGATGTACGCTGGTAAGTGTTGATAAGTTTGTCATTGATCTCTAAAGAGTATTACACAATGTATCTTTCATAGAAAATGTGTCTGCTTTTTATTATTTGTTTTAATTATAATTTTGTTCTTTAGATTTATAATCTTACTGTTGCATGTGTACATATCAATTCACTATATACTAAGTGTCAATTGAAATGCAACATATCATACTACAAGCCACCTTTGTCCCTTTTGAAATAACAATTGCATGTGTATTTTTTTTTTTACAAATAGCATGGAGAATTATAAAAACAGTGGAAAACATCCACGAACATATACAGATTGTTAAAGATGTGCTTGAAAACTCATCGAAATTAACGGATTTGAAAGGTAAATAAATGAATTTTATAAATAAATATGGAAACCAAAATCGATCATAAAGGATATAAGGAAAACTTTTATCTTAATAAAAGTTTTATAAAAAGAAAAAAATCTGACGTCACTATGGTGTACATATATAACCTTGAATACATCTTTTTGTTCAAAATTCGAGTCTGAAACTGTAATTCATAGTACATAGATTTTGTTCAAAGATTCATGGGATCCATGAACATAAACAGAACACAAACAAAGGATGAAAAAATGAAATGATAAAAAAACACAAGCAAATAAAGACACATAAAGTTTTCATATCTATAGCACTATATGTTATTATATATAACGTCACGGTACCCAAATTGCACCGAGTACCCAAATTGCAGTGGAAATCTTACAAGTTAAATAGGTATTGGTATATTTAAATTTTTATTCACTAGCGTACCCGATATAATATTTTGACGTTAGAATAATAGTTTCAGATTAAACTATCTTAAATCACTACTTCTTGGAATTTAAAAAAAAATGCTATTCATTTATTTGACAGTGTTTCATTCATAAAGACAAACAAAAAATTGAGCAAACTATGTTGTCAACCGTGTAAATAAATTTTAGTTTGACTCGCCACTAAAGTGATAAGTGTAGTAATACTGCAAAAAAACTCCTTTTATATTTTGCATTCTTTAACTTTCCCCTTAAATTTGTAGCTCTTATTTCGCGGTTGGAAAAAGACAAAACTGTACGAATGCTAAATATTCGACAAGAACTAGAGCGGATTAACTGTAAATATGATACAAAACAGTTAGCATGCGAAATAAACACATGGGAAAATACCATCACTGCTCAGACAGGGAAACTCAGAACATTGAACAAAGCCATCTATACAATGAGAACAAACAATCCGTCACTGGTAAGAAGATTAAAGGAACTGGGATGTACGCTGGTAAGTGTTGATAAGTTTGTCATTGATCTCTAAAGAGTATTACACAATGTATCTTTCATAGAAAATGTGTCTGCTTTTTATTATTTGTTTTAATTATAATTTTGTTCTTTAGATTTATAATCTTACTGTTGCATGTGTACATACCAATTCACTATATACTAAGTGTCAATTGAAATGCAACATATCATACTACAAGCCACCTTTGTCCCTTTTGAAATAACAATTGCATGTGTATTTTTTTTTTTACAAATAGCATTGAGAATTATAAAAACAGTGGAAAACATACACGAACATATACAGATTGTTAAAGATGTGCTTGAAAACTCATCGAAATTAATGGATTTAAAAGGTAAATAAATGAATTTTATAAATAAATATGGAAACCAAAATCGATCATAAAGGATATAAAAAGAAAAAAATCTGACGCCACTATGGTGTATATATATAAAACCTTGAATACATCTTTTTGTTCACAATTCGAGTCTGAAACTGTAATTCATAGTACATAGATTTTGTTCAAAGATTCATGGGATCCATAAACATAAACAGAACACAAACAAAGGATGAAAAAAATGAAATGATAAAAAAACACAAGCAAATAAAGACACATAAAGTTTTCATATCTATAGCACTATATGTTATTATATATCACGTCACAGTACCCAAATTGCACCGAGTACCCAAATTGCAGTGGAAATCTTACAAGTTTTCCTAGAGACTAAACAGTTTGTATTTTTAAGATTTGACACTATGCACGTCTTTCAACATAGGTAAATATATTTGAATATACACAAAACGTTCACAGTATATATCAAAGAGGGACGAAAGATACCAGAGGGACAGTCAAACTCATAGATCGAAAACAAACTGACAACGCCATGGCCAAAAATAAAAAGACAAACAGACAAATAATAGTACAGATGACACAACATAGAAAACTAAAGACTAAGCAACACGAACCCCACCAAAAACTGGGGGTGATCTCAGGTGCTCCGGAAGGGTAAGCAGATCCTGCTCCACATGTGGCACCCGTCGTGTTGCTTATGTTATTACAAATCCGGTAAATAGTCTAATTCGGTAAGTCACATTCGTGAAAAGGAAAGGGTATTGTAGTTACGACATAAGGAACATATCCGATATCATCTGTGAAACGGTTATTCCATAACGGTCAACCAACTCGTGATGGCGTCCGTAAAATTTACGAAGGGATGATTTCAACTTCACCATTTGGAACTCTTGGTTTAATAGCTTCCTTGTGAGCAGCAATCCTCTATCAAGGAAATCATGATAGGAAACACAAGCCCGGATCAACAGATGAAGTGTTCACTGGAAAAGGTAAAATGTACGGAAACGTCGCCATGCGACGTCCACAAATAGTCATCTTTTAAAAATTAGCAAACAAAATATGTTACAAGCATTCATTTCATACAAAATTAACAGTAAGCATGGACTAATGTCAAATTGTTCTAAATATTTGAAGAAATAAAGCAAAAGATCTGTTATTTGACTTTTGAGGATGTGAATTTAAGCATGAATGCAATTTGGGTACTCCTCATTACAGAATCGTGGATCGTTTGAAGGTTCGTTCAAACCCATTTTGTCTATGATTTATTATGGATTCAAAATTGAATTGGTGGAACCATATAGTAAATAATGATACATCTACAAAATAAACACAGAATGGAAACTTTTGTCTGGATCATAAAAAAACGTAGGTGAAAAAACTGTCAAAATAGGTGCAATTTGGGTACCCTCACGTTAGTTAACAGTTAAATGTGTGTTCTACTGCTTTTAATTGTTTAGCAATATTACTTAATACTTACATTATTTTACTTTTTGTAGGATTACCAATGAAATGTAAAAATGGCAATAGTCACGAACTTTGAAGAGAAATGGATATTTACACAATTTTCCAGACTTTCTTTATTTCCTTTTTCTTTTCTTTATTGAGTATTTAATTGGATTTGCAAACTGTTATGTATTTTTCATGCTAAAATGTATACTGCATGCTAATGTGATTTCAATATTTATTCTATACCTGTTTTTTTCATTTATTTACTAAAAAAAATTAATATATGCCATCACAAACGACATATATATTTAGGAATTTCTGTATTTACTATTTCAGTACATGCATCTAATTTAGCAGAACATGATTTGCAGAACAGGATGCAACCCTCTGGCGCATCTTGAAAGTCGTAAGGTTTTTTTTTTTTGTTATGTGAGGGTTGGGAGGAGGGAACATTTGATTAACAATTAAGCTTGTATGTATGTCGTTTGGTGAGGTATATCATTAGTTTATTCATTTGTTGTTCTTGGATCTTTACTCTTCAAACACAAAGACAGTTTAGAGGATTTTTAAAATGTTATTTGGTGTTTCACTGGTTGCCGACAACAACGATTTCATGCAAATACAGTATGTCAAGAGCCTCTCAATAGGGGATGTACACAATTACTATCTTTACAGATGTCCATTCGCAAAAAAAGTATTGTCCAGGTTATAGGGATTTATTTTGAATGGATTTACATATTCACAACAAAATGTTTCTTTTGAAAGTATAAGTATATTCAGAGGTGAAATCATCAAGTAATCGAGAGAAAAAAAAACGTCATGTTTTTTCTTTGCACAAAACTTAAGTTCTGTGGCTCAAAAAAAAATATACAAAAAAATTGTATTTATACCTGTTGAAGATGTAGAGTAGTAACCTAGTATCTATTTTTATCCTAAGATATTTTTTGTAATAAGAACCCCTGACCTTCACAAAAATTAGATAAGTCTCCCGGTCTACATAATTTTTGCTACATTTAAATATGAGAACAAAAACTAACTCTTTAAAATATTATTCAAGAAGCATATGAATCCAGCGACAAACAAATCAAACGTGAAAAAATACTCGATTATGATGAACATTTCAGTACAACCATGGAAGTATTATATTGACAGGAACTACAACGATTAATAAGCACTTATTTATAACCCGGGTAGCACTGTAGAAAAGATATGGAAACTGTCTTATTAGTACGCTGTCGTTAATTTCTTTTGTGACTATCTGCGATGCCGCGGTCATAAATTGACCAGAGATACTTTTTATCAATCACGTGGATTTTATCTAGATCGATTAACATCAATACTTGTCGGAAAACACCTTTACTTATTTCAATCGCGTAGGTTGACATTTATTCATGAACAACTTATTTAAACAAATCGACAGATGCATAAAAAATGCAAAACGGCCCAGAATTAATTATTCTACAACAATTCAAAATAGTGAATGACATCATTTTATTTCTTCAGGGGTTAAGTTAAAACTGTCAAAAGGGTGTGTTCCGGTTGCCACCGGGTCACGAAAATTTTCTTAATAAATATATACACTGTGACGACCCGATCAATGTATATAGCAACGAACCTGGATTACCCTGGAAAGTAGCAATTTTCAGTTTTAAATGCGAAAATTAATCGATCAAGGACTTAATATCACAGAAATTATGCATAACAAATAACGTTAAAAAAAAAAAGACCCACCTCGTTATTTATAAAAAAAATTATATATACATAAGTGGGTTTAAATTTTTTGATATTTGTTAAATTCACAACTGCTAAAATATTCGTATTTAAACGAATTTTATATGCAGCCGGTGTCAGTATTTCTATTTGTCATTTATGAATGTACCAATCATGATTTATATGATTTGACCCGTATTTATCAATTTGAGGGGAAAAAAACGAGACTTATAAAATGTTATGGAATAGCTAAAGCATCTCTATCCCATAAAATATTTTATCACTATCTGTCCTAATGATACTAGTAAATATTATTGTACAGTTGCAGTACTTACAAAATTTCAACACATCGGGACTCAGCTGAAACATTCGTATACCAACCAATGATCTGGATTTAGAGCGAAGCTTGATAATTCCTACATTTATTTCAAATCTCTTTGATCTTTAATTTTTATCAGAACAATCATTTTACAATCGTCTTAAATATGCATGAAATGTGTGCCACTGGAGTAAACAGTAATAATTTTATATATATTACATATAGTGCAATTTCTTCCGAAAAATAAATCAATAAATATGGGGCTTTTATTCAATTAATATGGTACAAATTTCCATCGTCAATGTGTTTTTCTATAAAATTAATGATGTCTCGCACAAATCCACCAATCTATCAATCGGCACACATATGCAGATGTAGGGTAACGGAATCTGCCGAGGTTTGCCGATTGCTGTTTCCTAAGAATTTTAAATTATCACAACTTTCGATTTCTTCGTTTATTTCCGTAATCGCGAAAGCAACCGAGAATGACGATATTGTAGGGCACCACACGCTGGTGTGTAAATAACGGGCCATGTTTCAAGCTAATAAACATGTCATTAAATTGCGCGCGGCATCGCAGATGAAACGTTTGAAGTCGGGTCGTAGTAGTTCCTGCCAATATAATACTTCCATGGTACAACTTATGATCAAAATTTGATGGTGAACATAAATCGCAGTTCGTTATTTTCAATGTGTTTCGTTGTAGTATATGGAAGGTAACTAGGGTTTTCATTGCTGAAGAATATTGTCGATTGGTCAATTTATCATGTTTACATTTTGTATTTTTCAAATTACTATATTTATGCAAATGTATTCTGACGTCAATATTCTAGTGGTACATGTATCGACCTGTTGCAAAAAATCTAAATCTTTTAATTTTTACTATTTTTACATTTCCTTTTTCTGTATATTTTCTCATGGAATTCCTTTTGAATTATTTGTGTCGCTGGAATGTTCAGGCTCATTGATCTATGAATGTCTAGAATGACAGGAGGAAATATTTATTTAACTACTAATAAACTTTTGCCGTGAAAAAAAAACGATGTAGGGGAACATCCTACAGACAAAAAACAAACACTTAAAATTGCTACAAGAAGTACTTGAAAACTACACAAAAGTACTTTAAAGCACCGTGAAGTGACGGTGGATTAAAAAAAACTATTAAGGAACAAATTACAGCTCCATAAATATCCAAATTCACAAAGTTTCCAGATTTTAAACTCCGTGCAGTTTTAATCAAAGTATAATTCCATACTTGTGCTATTGTTGTAAAGGTAAAATAACAAAAATACCGAACTCCAAGGAAAATTCAAAACGAAAAGTCCCTTATCAAATGGCAAAATCAAAAGCTCAAAACACCAAACGAATGGAAAACAACTGTCATATTCCTGACATGGTACAGGCATTCCCTTTTATAGAAAATGGTGGATTAAACCTGGTTTTATAGCTAGCTAAACCTCTCACCTTGACTGATCCTTAAAATAAAACCGGTATAAGACCGGGGCCTGAGGCGTGCACCCTCTCAATTGACAAAATTTTCTCAATTTTAAAGGGAAAAAGTTGAAAAATTTAGTGGCGCCACGAGGATTTCTTGAAGTGCACCTTTCTGTTTGAGAAATCTACTATTATGCCCTTTTATATAAATGGAAAAATTGCTGAATTTTTCGTTTCCGTTCTCTAACTTAAGTTTGCCTAAACAAAATGTTATAAATTATACACAATGCTTATTACCACAAAACACAGACCACATAACTACAATTTAATGATAAAATATAAAACTTTAAAGCTTCATTAAAGAAACGTATACACAATGCTTATTACCAAAAACAACTGATCAAGTTCGAATTTGAGTGGTGTCACTTTCAACGTTCTCAAGTTATATTCTTTTTTTAACATTATATGCATACGGGGACATCATCTGTGTCCCACTGACACATTCTTCTGTTATTTTTCATATGCCTTTCAAAAACATATGAAAAACGTATGAAAATTATATGCTTTTCATATGATTACTATAGGTTACAAGAGCGCAATTCGTAATGCATTTTCCAAAGGGTAACAGTGGTGCTCCGTATTTTATTTCTCAAAAACTACATAAACTAGGGAAAAACGGGTAGAAGTTCCTGTTACTAGAAATGCCAGTGTTGCATAACGACTAAACTTGAATGGTTCAAGACTCTTTGCCATGGCAGTATTAGTGGGTAGGGCATTCCAGTCTCGATTAGTCTTTGAATAGAATTCCCACCGAGCAACGCGCTGCAAGATGTACTTTGAAAGAACTGCTATGCATATTTCGACTAAATCTTGTTGGTGTAATTAGTCTATCAGGGGCATCTTTGCGGACTAGTCTATTCACGATTTTGTACATCAGTACTAATCTTGAATTTTTTCTTCGTTCTTCAAGTGATGTCCATTATAATCTTTCTAGCATGTTTGTGACAGATGAGGTGTTGTGTTATCTGTTTTCAACATATTTGGCAACCCTTCGCCGAATCATCTCAATCCGATGAATATCCTCCTTCAGATATGGATCCTAAGTTGTACAGGCATTTTCTACAATTGGTCTAACTAGTGCTTTATATGATCTTTCTTTTAGTGTAGGGTTTCTATTATAATTATACGTTTCTTTTGAGGAAACTCATTGTGTTGTTCGTTTTTTCTTTTTAAAGATGTTTGTAATGTGTCCACTCCACTTCATATCTGACGTTATGGAAACACCCAGATATTTGGCTGCTGCTACATGTTCTAGCTCCTGGCCATGGCGTACATACTTGTTTATTGATGGTTCTCTCTTTCTTGTGATGGTAAGTACATTACATTTTTCTGAATGATAACTCATTTTCCAGGTTTGTTCCCATAGTGCCAGTTTGTGAAGGTCGTCTTGATGCAGGATTCTCCTTCAACGATTACAGCTTGTTTCCGGTATCTTAGGAAATTTTGGATCCTAATGTTGGTTTTCTCTTTCATACCATAGTGGTCAAGTTTGTGTGTTAATACGCTGTGGGACACTTTGTCGACTGCTTTGCTGAAATCCATAATTAGACAATCTGTTTGTTGACCTAGATCCAGGTTTTTTGAGACGTCATCTATGAATTCCACTAGCTGGGTGTCACAGGATAGCCCTTTACGAAAACCATGTAGTAGTGGTTTAAGATATTATGTTGATCAGCACGAGTCATGATGTTGCTAGTGACAATGTGTTCCATAAGTTTGCAAGCAATACAAGTCAGCGACACTGGTATAGAATTCACTGCTTCAAATTTCTTACCTTTTTTAAGATGGGACATAAATTCGCTGATCTCCATATGTGTGGTACGTCTTCAGTGTTGTATGACTCTTTAAATATCAAAGTTACGATAGTTGATATCTCAGAAGACAGTTCTTTTAAAATTCTAGGTTTTATATTGTCTGGTCCCGTTGCTTTGTGTACGTTTAAGTAAGTCATTAGTAGTTTGGTGCCTCCATTTTCTGTTATATTTATTTCAGGCAAAGTGTGAAAATTTCCTGTCATCTTAAACTTATCTTTGAATTCTTTTTCTGTTACATCTTATCTTGATGAAAATGCTTTTTGAACTTGGGAATTTAGAATGTTTGCCTTATCCTTTGATTCTGTACGAAGGATTCCCTCCGATTTAAGGTGAGGGATGCTGTTATTATCAGTTTTTTTGTGCTTGATACAAGTCCAAAAGCGCTTCACGCAGTTTCTAGTGCCACTATCATCCTGTTGATGCCTTCTATATATTTCCAGTAAGCACGTAGAAGTTTTCGCTGTGCATCTTGTTTTAGTTTTTTTTTTGTAATTTACCGCATCGTCATGGTTCAAAGGCGATGCGGCAAAATACAAAAAATAAAATAAAACCAGATAAACAACGAGAACTTCGACGTGCTTACGATTGCTACATTGGTTACAAATAGTTTTTAAATCTCTTTTGTCGTAATGACATCATACAATACCATTCAATACAAAATATAAGATTTAGATAGTAGATAGTAACTATAGCCATGACTATTTGAAATATGCGACGATACAAAGCACACAAATGTCGCCATTCACCTCAAAAGCTAACTACACTTTTAAACAGTCTTATTCACAAGGGATATGTAGTTACGATACTGTTGTCAAGTCATTAAAGATGGCATATTTTTGTTTCACTCATAGGGTCTTTGCATCGACAATAAACACATTGACTCTAAAACCAGTTGTTGGCATGATAATGGTTATGTCCTCTCGTATAATTTATTATGGCATGATAATAAACCCCTAACGGGCTCCTACCTAGGAGACAGATTAATATAAGCAATTTTTCTTGTTTCTGAATCCTATTTATTTCATGTATCAGAATTATATACTATGTATTGATTTATTCAAATAAATAGGGTTAAACTATCACATAAGGGAAGGGATTGTGGTTGATCTTCATATGATAAAGACATAATATTTCAATCAGTTTAATTGAGGTCTGGAGCTTGCATGTCAGTAACTGCTAGTAGTCCTTTGTTAATTTATGTTGATCATTGTCATTTTGCTTAGTTTCTTCTGTTACCTATTCTAAAATCGGACTCGGACTTCTTTTAAACTGAGTTTTACTATGCGTTTTGATGTGTGTTTGTTTATTCCACATTAGATAGATGTATAGGGGACGGTTGAGAAAACATGTTTTAAACCGCCGCATTTTTGCGCTTATCCAAAGTCAGGAACATCTACCCTTTGTTGTGTCTTGTGTGTGTGGTTTTTTCTTATTTTGATTCATTTGTATGTTTCGAAGTTTAGTGTGGCGTCCATTTCGCTGAACTAGTAAACATAATAGTTAAAGGGCCAGCTGAAGCCCGCCTCCAGGTGCGGAATTTTCTCGCTGCGTTTTCTGCTCTTTGTTGTGTCTTTGACATATTCTCCGTTTCGTTTCTCTATTCTATCTGTGACATTTGATTACATTTTTATGGTTTATATAGTATTAAGAATTTTGGTTCATATTGGGTTCATTTTCTCTCCTTTGTCAATAATGAAAATGTACAAAATAGAATCCAAGTGTTCCTTATTGATGTGAAATTCACGATAAACAAAGTAGAAACTATGTATTATTTCGGTGACCATACATTCACTTGGGTCCACCGACTGACACTTCAGCTTTTTATCTCCAAGGATATTATCATTTTGATGTCTTATTAATTTATAAATTTATAAATAATGAAATATCTTATATTAGTATTTTTAGTGATTACGTTGAATTGTAAAAACAAAAATACCGAACTCCAAGGAAATTTCAAATCGGAAAGTTTCTTTTCAAATGGCAAAATCAAAAGCTCAAACGAATGGAAAACAACTGTCATATTCCTGACTTGGTACAGGCATTTCCTTATGTAGAAAATGGTGGATTAAACCTGGTTTTATAGCTAGTTAAACCTCTCACTTGTACGACAGTCGCATAGAATTTCATATATTGACAACAATGTGTGAGCAAAACAAACAGACATACTTGGTAAAAATGTCAAAAACAGGGGTACAGCAGTCAGCATTGTGTTATAATCTTAATCACTTTGACAACAAACAAATATGTCAACAAATAAAAACCAAAATGGCATATAGACAAACCAAAAACGAAAGGCAAGAATACAAAAAATGACCACAGCACAACAGAACATTAGCGGGGGGCATAAGTACCGAGTCACGCCAAAAGGATATTACCAAAAATGGACTAAACAGTAAAGGTTAATAACTTACAAAGACAAATAAAATAACACTAAAACACGTAATTGAGATGATAAACAACGTCAGTTCCTAGAATCTATACTTCAAGACCATCATGTATTATTTGTGAAGTTGATACGGAATATTTATTAACAAGGTATCTTCCGATGATCTTCATGATTCAAAAAAAAAACCCTCATAAATTTTCCGTTGAAAAATTCAGAAATTAAAGAGAAAACATTAACACATCTTTTATAATATCATTTGCTTATTCATCTCTGCACTAATGATTCAAATACAAGTTGCTTTCTTTAAAAAAGAAATGCAATCGTAAACCCAAAATGCATGTTTGGTATTAAATATTAGATATTTTTAAGAATAGAGTTAGTTTCTAGGCTTAATAACAAATTAATGATTTTTGTGTTTATAAAAAGAAATGCAATATGTGAAACTTAATAGCTGTTTTTTTGGGGAATTTGAGATACACAACAGCCTGTGTTTGATTTTGCTTTTCCACCTGCCCACCCGTGCCCACTCTAGCTATAATCTCTTTTTGTAAAAATATTGATTACAAATGCTTATCTGCTTTTTCAAGTGATTGTACTTGCATGTTTTTTAGTTTAAACAAAGAACTACATGCCCACTCCTATGGGTGGGCAGAGTGGACAAGGTAGAATGTTTGCCACCCGGTGCCCACTCCTTTGGTGGGCCGGTAGACAAAGCAGAATCCACCTGAGCTGTAGTGTATGTTCAAAGTTATTTGAACAAGGACTTGTTATTGTATTATTAAGATCCTTACACCAGCTCTGCAAGGTTTTAGTGATGCTTGGGGTTGTAAGCATTGGCAATTTAAAGTTGTGTGATTTGTGCTATGAAAAGTTTAAGTTCTTACAAATAAACAAACTAAATTGAAATTTAAATTAAAAAAAAATAACATATACAAACTGAATTTATCACTGAATACCCTTTGTTAAACATGAGTTTGTTTTAAATTCACAATTATGAAAATTGTAAGGTGTTCCTTTTTATATTTGAACATGTTCTTTCATTAACTTTTAAAAAGTGTCTTTACATGGTATAGTTACATTAATGTTTTATGGTATGTATGTAAAATTTTTTAAAACAGGTATATTCATAAGCACATGTCTTTGTCAGAAGCATGTTGTTTGAATTGTTATAACAGTGTTTTGGTACCCTTAGTAGGATGCAGTTCAAAGTGAGCCAAATATTGAAGGCTGTATTATAACCTGTAATTCCTTACTTTAACTACACTGTATCTTACTGGAGAGTTCTCTTTGGTATTCCTACCACTTTAAAAACACATTTTCTCTCTGACATTTGATTATTTCAATAGAATAATCTAAATATTTTAATTGAACTGAAGTAGCCTTGTAGGTTTCTTATATTGACCTATCCTTCTTCTCTTATACTAGTCTAGTCATTTGGGTGCACTGTATAACCTACTGATCACTGAGATGGTTTGTATTGAAAGAAAAAATGTAACCTGTAAATTTACATTTTACCTAATTGTACCACATTGTGTCAATGACATTCATACCACATCTTCTGAATTTTAAAGCGAATCTGTTTTGAATGAAAAATTAATTGATTTCCAAAATTGATTTTTTTAAACTCAAACCAGCTGAATCTAGAGAAAGTAATCTCCAATTATATATGTCATTCAATGTCAAGTTTCTTGGTGCTTCTTTGTTTGTTCAGTGTGAGCCAATTAATTTATAGAGAAATAATGTCCAGTTATAAAATTTACAGCTCTTAAAATATTTACAAGAGAGCATGATTCTGTTAAAGAAGTTCCAATCAAAGTTTACTTAAAACTTAAAATCATGCATTTATTAATGAAAAAGCAAGTTTATAAAAATATTTCTATACATATTCATATATATATACACTCAAGTCTGAAAATCTTTGCTATGATTAAGTACAACCAAAATACATTCTTCAGAAACATACTTCTAAGAACACATATTTTAAGAAGTTAAACAAACATGTACACCTGCTTGGACTTTACAATGTAGCTATTATGTCAGCAACAAATGGTAACAACAGGCGTCGCTCTATATAATTAAGAATCTCTCAGTATCAATTAAAAATAATTTTACACTCACTTACTGTCTTGTTAACTAATTAATTAGTACAACAACCGATTTGTTTTGCAAGGCTAATTTAACACCACAAAGAAACACATACAACCCATACACCGTAGCGATTATATAAGACATCAGAGGAAGTTTAGTTTACACAGTTATGAGAACTGTTGACCAGGAGCTTTTAATTAATTTATAGAGAACGCGTTTATATCAGTACATTATCAAAATGATCACACAAAGCTTTGTTGCTTTTGATAAAAATTTTAAAAATTATCATTAATAAAACAAACTTCAAAATTTCATAAAATTATTTTACATGCATAAAAACCTAAATATCAAATTTATACATAATCTATTAAAACCGAAAATTCATTATCTGATTGTTTTCACAAAAAAATAATTATTTTGTTTTTATAAAGAGGAACATTTTAAAATTAATTACTACAGAAGTGATAATTAGTACTGTTGACCAGGAGCTTTTAATTAATTTATAGAGAACGCGTTTATATCAGTACATTATCAAAATGATCACACAAAGCTTTGTTGCTTTTGATAAAATTTAAAAAAAATATCATAAATAAAACAAACTTCAAAATTTCATAAAATTATTTTACATGCATAAAAACCTAAATATCAAATTTATACATAATCTATTAAAACCGAAAATTCATTATCTGATTGTTTTCACAAAAATTATTATTTTGTTTTATAAGGAGGAACATTTTAAAATTAATTACTACAGAAGTGATAATTAGTTCCTGGCTAAGGTAACTATAAATAGAAAGTATTTGTGGCTAAGGTAACTATAAATAGAAAGTATTTGTTCTTATCTCTATCTGCATCTGTCATCACTCGGTATCTAAAATAGACATTTGATATCTTATCGCTGACCCTATTAAGTCTACCGAAATTGCATGCATGATTAATTTTAAGATTTATGATCGTAATTAAAGCGGCACTTTTAGGGTGCAATTGTTACTAACTAAAGTTTTGAAAACGTTTTGGGGCGTTTGTTGTTATTTTCTAACTGCTACAGAAGTAGAAACATCGTTTAATAATTCTTTTCTGATCCTATTTGAACTTTCAATAATTCATGCTCATGTTGTTGAAAACATACTTTTATAAACGTAGAAAAAAAATTCGTTTAAACAGGTTCAAGTTAGAAACAAATTAATGTTTGCATGTATTGTATTAACAAACGAAAACGACAACACATTTGCATAGTCAAGTGTATTTTTTTTAATATATTTTAGTTGTAGGTTTCCGTTTTATTTTATTTTTCATATTCAATATCTATTTAATTACATTTTAATAACCATTTTTTTTTTATTAAAGTTGCAATATTTAATCACAAAAAATAACTGTAATTTAATCATATGCAAGAAAGACTTCCCTTTAATTTCAGTATAAAAAAATAAATAGCTTGCTTTTTACATCATGTACATCTTCCCTAAACTTAAAATCTAAAATAAAATGCTACTAAAAGTCTTTCTAAAGATTTTATTTTAATTATTCTCGTTCAGAATATAAAGCGCATTGTTTACATGAAATCTTATCTCATATCTAAACACAGCTGGTTTCAACGCTTGACTCTAATTAAAATACTACGCATGTAGGTTAATATTAGCAGCTTGTAATCGTGTGCAAGAAAATATTATATCATAATAAATTTCAGATCATACGTAAAATATCTCTATAGCAACTTAAGATGCTAATGCTTATTCAACAGATTAGTAAGCTATTGCGCATGTATTTGAAAGGTGGTCATAGAAAGAACAGAAGTGTTCCGAATAACATCCGGTGTTCCGAAAGACTACATCTATCGTCCAATATATACTGCGTAAACCCTCAGGGTTTACGCAATAACAAGCTACCAAAATTAACTTAATGCACCATAAACACATTTCAAAGTTTACGTCTCGTCAACTGTGTTAAAAACCCAAGATTAGAAATACATAAAGTATAAAACGTTGAATGAATAATATAAAAGAAAAACACAAGTCGGCCATAAACCTCTTTCTCTAATTCTTTGGTAATTTTACCCTTTCCGGACCCATTGTATAAATTTTTTAATCAAAGTGTGGTTGTCGATGATCCTAGAAGATGATTGGATGAGATTAAGGGTCATAACCTTGATCAGCTCAATGGATGAACCAAAATATGCTAACAGGTGTTAATGAAATTGACAACTTTGTGGAATGTGGTAGGCACTCGAAGGGTATTTTCGTTTATCAAAAATGAAAATTTATTTGATTATCATTAGAGAAACAGATGATTACACAGTTACTCGTGGATTATCGGATTTATCCAATTTCGATAGTTAAATTAATAATTTTAAAAGCCTCGCCGAGGCTCAGACTTTAAAGTTGATGATTTAACTATCTCGATTGGATAAATCCGATATTCCACTGGTACCAATGTAAGAATATATGCATCAGGATTTCCATAGATTGAATATAAAATAATTACATTACATGTTTGTTTCATTAAAATACGTTATTTTGACTGGATAACAGCACTCTCGCGCTATTCTAAAATTAACCTTCATTTCAAAATGAAATAGATTCATGATGACATGAGCTTCCACAATAAAGTGCACACGTAGATAAAAGAAAAACTTGATAGAAATCGTGTTTTCATGATCCTAGCAAAAAAATTTAATTATAAGTTGAATGCTTCTTTTAGTAATTTTATAGGGTTGTAAAAGCGTTGACCGTGCACACATTTTTAGAATATACTTCGGTTAACGCATTTACACTCCAATAAATTTACAAAAAGAAGCAATTGAAATACATGTTTGTAAACTGAAAATTTTATACTAGTAATGATACCATCAGGCTTACAGTCCACCAGCAAGTAAAATCGATCTTGTGGTAGTGACACACAATTACCAGGAACGAAAATTAATTTCATAAGCACTTTATTCAGTAGCCAGTGCTTCGGTACTGACATGATTTATAAAAAAAACCTTTCTTAAGTTTTATGTTGATAAATTCAGAAATAAAAAAGAAACTAAGGTTCAAACATCCTCAGGTAAAGTTGACCTTAGACGGATTTGGCTATTAATTTTTTTCCCTTTGATCTAGAACTCTAAATTAGCGTAGTTCGGTATTTATACATCCAGCATTCAAATTTTGAATTTCGAGCGTTCCTGATGAAGGTAGATTCAGGTAATCGCTTCGGACGCTTAAAATTGATTTTAGTATTACTTTCATTTGTATATGCGTTTCATTTTTGTTTTTTTAATTACTCATCAATTATGCTTAATAGTATATGTTGAAGGATAAGAGACTGCAAATGACATTACTAGGTCAAGAAAGCAGTCGAGAGAAACACGAACATACACTTTGAGGATTATCCTAGAATTTAACAAACCTAAGAACTGCTTCAATATACCCTACAACAATAGTATCGATTAAAAACTGATCCCATAAATGCGACTTAATATCACGAAAGCAGTTCTGCTGTTGAAAACTTTTTTTCGGGGAATGAATTTCTTTCGTTCTGTTTGCTGGACTTGTAATTCTTAGAAAAACGAAACTGTAACACCTTTATTAAACAAACTAACATGAAATTGACCGGAAAAGCTTTTTCATTGAATGTTCATCAAAAAATGCCACTGGCTTCTTTGCCAAAAACTCATCTGGCAGTTTGTCTTGTTTTGTCATTAAAACTGGAATTAACTGTCCATATTTTTATCCTTTTCTAAACACAAGAGACATTTTTCGACTATGAACTGAAAATCTGCTGACTTTTTGTAATTTTTAGATATTAATATAAAAATATATTGTTTTTCCAAATACGGGATCACATTAGACCGATATTGTCCTGGTAAACACACTTCAGCTTGAAATTCTATTTTCAAGTTTGGAACTCCTATATTCAGTTCTCTTTGAAAATGTGCAGCATTTTCATTGTCGTCGTTGGAATGGAGGACAACTGCAGTTCCACAGTAGCTCTTAAGATCTATAATAAAAGATATAACATCTACTTAAACCATAAAAAGTAATATAGGCATGTCATGCTGCTGATGAAAAAAAGCAACATTTTTGCCAGGCTACATTTTGGGCTTCACCATGTTCCTGTATCATATATTAAATCCGTCACAGTGGTCAACAACATTTTTTTTCTTTTGTTTAAATATTTTCTTTTTGAAGAAAGAAACATTTCAGATGTGTTAGGTTTTTTTTTTACTTTTTGGATGACAAAGGAGGAGACATTTTATCACGTCTAGATAACTCAAAGGATATGACAAATCTTTGAGAAAAAAATATTTTTTTGTATTCACCATGATATTTTTCATTCTTTTTTTTTTTTCTATTTGTCAGCTTTTCTATTAGACAAAAGCTGTAATGCAAGATAATGTCTTACCTGAAACGTACATTTGAGTTCAAATAATTAGAATTCATCAAGACTTTCATTGGCGATTTCAACAGAAAATGCAATCATTACTTGATATTTTAAAAAAAAATTATACCATAAAATGATTAAAATGTTAGATTTGAATTTTATCTGTCAAGTTTGTTACTGGTTTACCTTGATTTATGTCATTTGTAAATTCCTTATTCAGTTTTTTGTAACCCAGCCTCCACTCTACACCAAGATCATCTAAACTGTCTTTTCTCTTTCTTCTCTTCATTCTTTTCCTAAATGCGGAAGTATTTAGATTTACAATTTCCACATTGAACCAGTGAATACATAATTTATCTTGTATCATATGTTATGTATTGAGATATTTTAATGTAATTTGTCACTTCGCAGACTTATAGATTAAATTCACATATCTTGTGTACTGTTTCAATTATGCAAATGCGTGTTAAATAGATTGTGTATTTTTTAAATTATCTTACTTTGAAAACTTAAAGCATGCATGCAGTATTTATTGTGCGCAGCAATAAATGTTATTAAAATAAAAAGCCTCGAAATTGTATTGCTTGTTCAAATTTGTAGACGGTGATAAACAATCATTAAATGTCAAACGAATATTCCTTCAAGCAAATCATAAATGCAACATGTTCCATACCTGTTTCTCTTAGATGAAAATACGAAGTCACACAGTTGCTTTGCTTTGGATGGTAACAAAGATAATCGTTTTGTCAACAAGTGTGGTTTGGATGATTGCTTTTTATAATTTTGAGGAATATCAATACCATTCGAGCTAGAAACGTTGCCCTGAGATGGAAGTAGATATCCTGAAAGCAGATCTGTACTTGCTAAAGAACCCCCTACTTGTATCTGTTTTCCATTTGAAGTTTGAATCGCATGGTATGGTTCTTTGTGTGTCTTTGGTAGCTTATCATCTTGACTCTGACTTCGACACGCCCCGAACTCTTCATCTGAAAGCTGAATAATCGTATCAACCGACGTACTAGAGCTTTGTAAGACGCTTTTATTTTCAACAATTTCCAAGTGGGAGGAACTTGACTGACCCAATCCACATCTATGATTAGTTCCACCTTTTAGATGAACCACCGACCCATCAATTTTATCTGAACTTCTTTTATCACAAAACACAGGTTTTATAGTTGGAAAAGCTGCTGAATGATCCCCACATGTTCCTATGACAGTTGGATTTCTATTAGTACTTGTTCTATAACCATGGTCTCCACATGCATTTAAGGACTCAAGATATGGCGTTGGTCTGAAATTTAGATCATTTGATTGAGTTAATAGCATGTACATAAGCTCAAGATAATATGATTTGTGGAGGAGGCTATGTAACTTTACGAAATAGATAGTAAATATGAAGCGGATGGATATCTAAAAGCTTCACACTTGGTGTTTTGTTTTATAAACTTTCCAAAGCGTCAACAATAGCTCTTGTACAAATTAGTAAGCATTTTTAAAAGATAGGGACACTACAAGCAAATTAATTATTTCATATCTAATGTATAAAAAACTATACCTCATACCGTAGTACTATGGAAATGTTTTTTTTTTCTGAGAAACTACCCCGTATGATTATACTTTAGTGTTACCATCAGTAGTATCCCTGATATTGGAGATATATGCTTACCTCTTGAAGGTTTACCATTTGTTTCCAAAGCTGATACAAGTTTTGTATTTTAATCAATGTGTGTGTATCATCATTAATCTGCTGGAAAAAACTTTCATGAAATTATTTGTTTCGAAGTGAGTAATTTTGAAAAAGCTCACCTAGAAAATGGAATAACATGTTGTATATTTTCGTGTCTTTCGCAACTTTCTTTTTCAACTGTTTTTGTTACTACTTCTGTTGTGTCCAAAAAAGAATCTTGTCTAGCCTGTAAGAAAAGAAGTTGAGAAATACCAATTATAAATCATATCTGGAAATCAAGAATTAATCAAGTTGAAGGAACATCATGTGTAGATAAGTATGTTTTACATCTATATTTGTATATATAGTATTTAAATAACAACAAAATATTATTTACTGTTTTACTGTTAAAAAAAATCCCCAGAAACACCTAAAATTACTTCTTTTGCGCTAAAAGGCAAGAAATGTCATAATTTCTAATCCAGTCTATCATGGATAGCCAGAAATTTTGTACAACATTACATTCCCAAAAAATTTTCTCTGATTTCTGAATATTTTTATACTATAGAAAAATAGCAAATATTAGGCATCTTAAGACATCTACCACAGTGTTTCGATATTACCACTGATCTCTTTACTTTATCTGGTTTTCCTTTCCATAAAACAAATGAAAAAAATATGTTCTGAATCCCCTTCTGAACCCCTTCTGGGGGTTAGGAAGAACAGACAGAACTTGAACCAATATTAGAAGTGCTTAAGTTTTAATAACTATAACCCTTCCAATAAATGTTACCGTAGTGCTCTGTAAGCCCAAATATTTTACGATGACTTAATACTATTTATCTTAGCTGTAAATGACTAACATAGAGTCCTACCCACTTTTGCAAGCTCAAACCATATACCTAATACTAGTAGTTTTAACCTCCAAGAAAGGCACCATACAAGATTTTTGTCTGGCAAAAGTTTTAAATATTTTTTTTTTTACCCAATCAATATGGTTTCAGTTTTGTCAACATTATACTTCGGACCAGTACTTTACCAATAGCATATTATAAAAAGTTTGGTCCTTACCTTATGAGGTGGTTCTGTCTCTCTGTGTTTTAGATAATCAGGTTCTATTAATAGTCCGTCTGAAATAGATATCCTATGTGCAGATGTGTTTGCATCTAAAGAAAGTTAAAAACTCTTAATATACACTGTAGTAACCTTAATGTTTAAAGAAAAAATTTTGTTCCAGAAAAAAACAAATATTACATACAAAGGTAATCCGAGATATATTAGTTTGACGTCTGACTTTGTAATTTTCAGACTTGCAGGCCAAACAAGTATAAAAACTGTCAGATGACAAACTTTACTCAGACAAATACAAAGTAAACATTGATATAGACTTAAATAGGGCATTTCAAAAAATATTTGGTCTTAATGAAATTCTTAAATTCTCAGTTGAAACGATCGGGATGGTTTTTGAGTACTAACAATAGAAGTTCATTACGTTGATACAATTGTTCTCATTCTTAGGTGTTTGCAATTTCATTTCGTTCAAAATTTTTTACCATTTAATACTTGGGTTTTTTAATTCCAGATTTTTTCTAGAAACTGTAGTCACTTTCTCACTCTGTGTGTGTGTGTTGAAAAGAAGGGGGTTATAGAATGGATCACCTTATCTGTATTCGCCAATTCGGCAAAACCTTTCAGATTTTGGGCCCTCGATGCTCTTCAACTTCGTACTTTATTTGGCCTTTCTAATTTAATTGTTTCGAGCATCACTGAGTCATTTGTAGACGAAACACGCTTATGACGTACACAATTTTAATCCTGATATCTATAGTGATTTTATTGACATGAATTATCATTGATATTGTTCTATTTTGAAATTACCAGTTTACAAAACTTCGAATTTTGTCAAAATACTAAGAATTTTGTTCTCCAGAAATAGATCACCTAATCTGTATTTTGCAAAACTTTACGGATTTTTATGTTCGCAATGCTCTTCAACTTCGTACTTTTCTTTTTTTCTTTTAAATGTTTTATTCAAGCGTCACTGATGAGTATTTTATAGACGAAACGGGCGTCTTGCGTACAGAACTATAAGCCTGGTATCTTTGATGAGTATTTTTTTACAACCACTGGTTCGATGCCACTGCTGGTGGATGTCCCCCTCCCCCGAAGATATCATTAGCTTAGTAGTCAGCACTTCTGTGTTGACATGTATTTTCATTGTTTTGTCATATTTCGAAATTAACTGTTTACAATACGTTGAACTGGTTGCAAAACTAAAGATTTTCTACACACAAAAAATATATCACATAAGCTGTAGTTGGAAAAACGTTTTGGGAATTTTGGTTCTCAATGCTCTTCATCTTCGTACTTTATGTTGCCTTTTAACTTTTTTTTGATTCGAGCATCACTGATAAGTCTTTTGTAGACAAAACGCAAAATTATAAGCCTAGTATCTTTGATGAGGTTTTTTAAGTATTTCTTCATAATAGAAAATAAGCAGACATTTCACAAACTACTGCTAAACCTCTACAAATAAATGAAGTTAGCTTATATTCTGCTAAAATGTAATACCTTTTTATAAATAAGAGGGAGAGATCACAAATATTCAAATTATTTGTCATAACAACAAAGATAAACAACAGACACCATATGTTGTATAAATAAAAAATATGTATTCTCTATCCAAGCAGTCTTTGTCTTTGTCTTACATGCCTGTACCAAGACAGGATTATGACGGTTGTTTTCCATCGTTTGATGTGTTTGAGATTTTGATTTTGCCATTTGATAAAGAACATTCCGTTTTGAATTTTCCTTGGAGTTCGGTAGTTTTGCTATTTTACTTTTTTTTTGCAATCATATTCTGCAATGTATTAAACTATTTTAACTGTGTCTATTTAATATGTTGTTTATCTTTTGCCTACATATTATATTATGCATATAATGTCTATAACTTTTTGGGGGTTTTGACTGTCGCGTTTGCCAATTCTATCTGTTATTTTGTTCTCTGTTGTGAAGTTTGGGTTTGTGATGATTTTGAGGAATTGGAAAAAAATTAATAAAATGCTCCGCAGAGCGCAGCTTGATACGACCGCAGAGGTTGAACCCTGAATAGTTGGGGCTTGTATGGACACAACATTCAAGCTTGATACAGCTCTGAATTTGGATTGTGATTAAATATTTGACACAGCATAGGTTTCTGACACAGAATGAAAGTGGTCTAAGAACTTAAAAATTTTAAATTGGACATTCACCTATTATGGTCCAATATCCAAAATCTAAATACATGGTTAGATTCAGCATATCAAAGAACCCCAAGAGTCCAGTTTAATTTTGGGCCCTTTGACCTCAATGTGGACAAAGTTGATAACAGGGCCCAAAAATCAAAAATCTAAATACATGGTTAGATTCAGCATATCAAAGAACCCCATATATTCAATTTTGTTGAAATCAAACAAAGTTTAATTTTGGACCCTGATTTGGACCAACTTGAAAACTGGGCCCATAATCAAAATCTAAATACATGTTTAGATTCAGCATATCAAAGAACCCTAAGAATTCAATTTTGTTAAAATCAAACTAAGTTTAATTTTGGACCCTTTGGACCTTAATGTAGACCAATTTGAAAACGGGACCAAAAATTAAGAATCTAAATACACGGTTAGATTCGGCATATCAAAGAACCCCAATAATTCAATTTTGATGAAATCAAACAAAGTTTAATTTTGGACCCTTTTGACCTCAATGTGGACAAAGTTGATAACGGGGCCCAAAATCAAAAATCTAAATACATGGTTAGATTCAGCATATCAAAGAACCCCATATATTCAATTTTGTTGAAATCAAACAAAGTTTAATTTTGGACCCGATTTGGACCAACTTGAAAACTGGGCCCATTATCAAAAATCTAAATACATGTTTAGATTCAGCATATCAAAGAACCCTAAGAATTCAATTTTGTTAAAATCAAACTAAGTTTAATTTTGGACCCTTTGGACCTTAATGTAGACCAATTTGAAAACGGGACCAAAATTAAGAATCTTAATACACAGTTAGATTCCGCATATCAAAGAACCCCAATAATTCAATTTTGATGAAATCAAACAAAGTTTAATTTTGGACCCTTTTGACCTCAATGTGGACAAAGTTGATAACGGGGACCAAAATCAAAAATCTAAATACATGGTTAGATTCAGCATATCAAAGAACCCTAAGAATTCAATTTTGTTAAAATCAAACTAAAGTTTAATTTTGGACCCTTTGGACCTTAATGTAGACCAATTTGAAAACGGGACCAAAATTAAGAATCTAAATACACAGTTAGATTCGGCATATCAAAGAACCCCAATAATTCAATTTTGATGAAATCAAACAAAGTTTAATTTTGGACCCTTTGGACCTCAATGTGGACCAATTTAAAAACGGGGCCCAATATCCAAAAACTTAATACACGGTTAGATTCAGCATATTAAAGAACCCCAGGAGTTCAAGAATAAAACCCCATTGAAATTGGTCAAGAAATAAGCAATTTATACAAAGTATCTTCTTTGCACAATACTGTGCAATTGAATATTTCTTGCAATTGCGCAATACTGTGCAATTGAATATTTCTTGCTATTGCGCAATACTGTACAATTGACAATTTCTTGCTATTGTGCAATATTGTGCTATTGGATATTTCTTGCTATTGCGCAATACTGTGCAATTGAAGATTTCTTGCTATTGCGCAATACTGTGCAATTGAAAATTTCTTGCTATATCACAATACTCATTATATAATAATTTACACATCCTGTTTGGTGTGTATCTCCTGCCATATCATTATTATTTGCTTTTAAATATAAATCAGAAATAACAAACTTAAAATGGAAAATTTTAAAGAAAAAAAAGGAAAAAGGAAAAAAAAAATCCCCCAAATTTTTGAACCCCTTATGATTCATCACCCCCAAACTCAATCCCAGCCTTCCCTTTGAGGTATGGTACCTTGCAGTACAATTTCAGAGAGATCCATACACTTGAACACAAGTTATTGTCTGGAAACTAGAAAAATGCTTATTTTTGGCCCCTTTTTGGCCCCTAATTCCTAAACGTTTCAGGCAATTACCCCAAACTCAATTTCCAGCTTTCCTTTGTGATATGGAACCTTGTAGTACAATTTCAGAAAGATCCATACACTTACACACAAGTTATTGTCATGAAACTAGAAAAATGCTTCTTTTTTGCCCCTTTTTTGGCCCCTAATTCCTAAAATTTTGAGGCAATTACCCCCAAAAATCAATCCCAGCATTCCCTTTGTGATATGAAACCTTGTGGTACAATTTCAGAGAGACCCATACTCTAACACACAAGTTATGTCTGGAAGTTACAAAATGCTTATTTTGGCCCTTTTGGCCCCTAATTCCTTAACTGTTGGTACCATAACCCCAAAATCAATCCCAACCTTCCTTTTGTGATATTGAACCTTATGGTAAAATTTCATAGAGATCCATTCACTTACACTAAAGTTAGAGTGCGAAAACCAATGCGTCTTCGGACGACGACGACGACGCCGGACGACGACGACGACGACGACGACGACGCCAACGTCATACCAATATACGACCACAAAATTTTTGCGGTCGTATAAAACCATTTCGTTTATGTTTATACGAAAATGTAAAATAAACGAAACAAAAGAAAGATTACTAACAAATTATCGTATCTTTCATATTTTTTTGTGGCAAAAAGTAAAAATAACAAAAATACCGAACTCCAAGGAAAATTCAAAACGGAAAGGCAAAATTCAAATGGCAAAATCAAAAGCTCAAACACATCTAACGAATGGATAACAACTATCATATTCCTGACTTGTTACAGACATTTCCTTATGTAGAAAATGGTGGATTAAATCTGGTTTTATAGCTAGCTAAACCTTTCACTTGTATGACAGTCGCATAAATGATGGCAAGACCAGAAGGTACCTCAACGGTAACCTTAACATTTTCCCGTGATTTAGAACTGAGCGTAAAGTTACAGTTACTCATAAAAGCCTTATTAAACATGTTGTCATGTTATCACAAAATATTCATTGCATTATAGAAAAGTTACCTTGTGAATTTCGATACCAACATCCTTCCTCTGGTGGATCAAATTTGTTCTTCACCTGTAAATATACAATTTTCACTGCATATTTTAAATTGATCAGGTTTATAAAGTACCATTCCCTATCATGGAAAGATAAAAATTTATACATTTTTACATTTTCCATAACTTTCTTTTAATTAACAATTCCTGAGGTTTGGATTTCTTAATTCCTTATTCAAGAACAAATTGACTCATAGAACTTACTTGCTTTACAAATTTCTTCAAATAAACCATTTGTCTATGTCTTTCATCTGTTTGTCTATCTATCTGACTAATCTGTTCCTCCAAGATATATAGTCTTTCTTCCAAGTCTGAATAACATATTTCTTCTACCTGAAACTTCAAAATTTTATTTCTATCATTACTGCTTCCAATTAACGTGTAAATTTGAAAAAAAATAGTTGAAATTCTTACTGTTTTTCATTTTATTTTCACTTTATTCAAGATTTGCAATTTCATAATTTACAACAATATACCAAAAACTTTTCTTTCAATTCTCAATATTCCAGTAGTAAGATTAATTTTGAGGTCTACTAATGTCTTTTTGTGAATATCACAAACAAAACTTACTGCGGTATTCAGTTCGGTAAGTGAATGTTTTAAAGCTTCTATTTGCAAGTCAGTCCTACCTGCAAAACAAAGCAAGCAAATAAACCTTATTTTCACAATTATACTTCCTAAAATTAGCTATATCTTGTGTCTGTACACTTGAGTAATGGTGAATTTTAAAATTAAAATGAAAAATGGTGAATAATAAGTGGAGAAATAAGTAGAGGAAAACAAATTGATTTCAATTTCAAACATCAACAAAAGGAGTAGCATTAGTTAAAAAATAGTGTAAAAAAGCTTATTACTTTTGGTGTATTACTGTTGTACTCAGGGATCGAGTTCGTTTTCTATATACATTTACAAATGATATGTATAATGAAAATTACCGTTTTTGGAACGTGTGTTAACTTCGTATATGATCTGGAATTTCTGTACCAATAACATTGGTTTCTTTAGGTAGTCCTCCAAGGCGGAGGCTATGTCACAGCACTCATCAAAATAGGTTTCAAACTGCGATTGAGTAATATCTGTGTTTGGTAAATGACAAATCTCATTTCTTACTCTGGCTAGTGATGACAAATGTGTTTCAAAATGGATTTTTTCAGGTAAATGTCTAAGGAGTTTTGTTATGATTGTAATATCGAAACATTTGTATCCAGTTCCTGCAGCATTGATAATGAGTTCTTCTTCTCTCTGTATAAACCGACTAGGAAACTGTCCCCTAACTGCCTTGTAATAATCTTCTACCTGAGAATCAGCAATGGAGTGTTGTAACAGTTCCCTGAGCAGCTCAGTCAAATCATCAAATACTATTTTGTGCAAAATGGAAACATATGTATTACACTTCAGTAGATTAAAGTCTGTTGTAGAAGTTATAGGAAATGGCATCTTAACGTCTTCTGGATTCCTCAAGTCAAACAACCAGATTTAAAAGTGACATGTCCTGAAATATATTATGACAAAATTTCAGGGTTCTGTTTAAAACATTACATTCGTTCAATTTTAGGAATTGATTTTGTCAAACATTGCATAAAAGACCATACAGCAGTAAGAATATTAAATAATTTTAAAATATTATATTCTGTACTGAAATTGAAACTTTTTTAAAGCTTCATAAAAACGCTCATAGTTTAGAGAAAGATAGGAGTGAAATAAAAGGACTAAACAGAAAAGCCAAAACCATTAAGATAAACGCGCTCATGTTAATACCTGTTGTACGGTAGCGAACATTTACTGGTAGAAGTCCATTACAAGACAGTGGTTGTAGACATCATGTTCCTTTTCATATCATTTCCATATCTAGCTACTCTTCCTAACATATAACCACCACAACTTTGTTTAAAACCTTTTTCCGATTTGTGAAAAAAATGACTGATTTTGTCAATACTTTAAGACGGTTATTTCGTCATAATCATATAACTGTGCGTTTGTTTTTTTTTTCACCTTTACATATATATTTCCATATGATTGCACACTTTTTGTTGCTGACCTAGAAATTTTAAGTGCCAGTAATCCTAACGATATCGGCAGAAATCATGTATGTTTACAATGATTGCTGACGACAACTAGCCACACTGTGAAATCCCACAGTGCTGGGATGCCCTAAATCTTTTAATAGACATACAATCAACACATACCTGTGTAATGACTAAGATAATAACAAATTGCGTCATAATACAGGTAAACTGACAGATACACAACTTGTCACAAGCGCGAATTTTAAAAATAATTTGAATCTTGTTTCAGATATATTGAAAAATGATAATGTTAAAAACACATCTAAACAACAAAGGTTATGAAAAAGTTTGCACTTGTAAATATGTGGATCGAATTTCTTAAATATTACTTTTAAATTGCATAACAAATAGCACTGACAAATAGCTTGATAACTATTCTAGAATATTTCACCTATTATCATATAAGGATCGCTGCCCATTTTGGAAAGCACATATAGAAAAAGATTTCCCGGATAGATAAAAACACTTAAAAATTGAATAAAATAAGTTTGGACAAGCCAATCTAACAACCATCTGGTCAAATGTTCGAGAGAAAATTTCTAAATTTGATTTACAATTAAGAAGTCCGAAAGCAAGGAATTGTTTACATGATTTCTTAGCTATATTTATTCATATTTCTTGCCTAAAGTAATATTGAAGTTAGCTCTGAAACAACTCTCATATATATGTGTCATATCGTCGAAAAGGTATGCATCAGGCGCTCATTATAAACTATATACAGTTATGGTCTAGAGAAAAGGTGAATATTCGAACTTTTCAACACAAAAGGTTTTTTTTTTCTTGAGGGCGAAGCCCGAACTGAAATAAGTTTTTCGTGGTTGACAATTTGAGATATTCACTTCTTCTAAAGGGTCATAATTGTCTTATTATACAGAACTAACAGTAAAAGGGTTTTCGAAGTATTGAGAAGTACATGCTGTGCCGAAGTAAAAGATTGACAAAACACTTCTGTACATCTATTTACAGAAAATCATTTAAAAATAATATATTCTGTTATGAAATTGAAACTTTTTTTCAAAGCTGCATTAAAACACTTACAGTTTCGAGAGAAGAAGTGAAACAAGAGGCTCTATAGAGCCTGTGTCGCTCACCTAGGTCTATGAGCATCTTCGACAATGGACTCTCTCCACCATTGTAGAATAGAATTTTTTTTTTTTTGTTGATCTTGTATTGTTGGTATTTTTTCTGTTTACAGTTTCTCTCTATTTTCTTAAGTTTTAGCCCAAAACGCAAAAAAAAAAAAAAAAAAAAAACAGAAAAAATATCATTAAAGGCAATCGCTCCTATAAAGTGTAAACATCAATTTCGGCAAAATTTTACTTATTTGTACATCTTGTCTTGCTGATAATTTTTGCTATTTAAATGTCTATCTATATATAATAGTTTTCAAGATGGTAGGTAAAAACAAGAAATATTGGTAAAAATCGTAATCGACACGACTGACGATTTCGGCTATTTGACTTATTTGTAGATCAAGTCTTGCTGATAATGTTTGCTAATTTAAGTCATATCCATCTATTATAGTTTTTCAGATATAAGCAAAAACGCAAACAAATTATGAAAATGGTCATTAAAGGGCAATGATTTGAATAAGGAGTCGTCTGACTATTTCGACCATTGGACTTATTTGTAGATATTGTCTTGCTGATCAATTTTGGTATATAAAGTTTCTCTCTATCTATAATAGTTTTTTTTCAGTAAAATTCATCATTTAAGGGCGATAACTCCTATAAGAAATCGCCTGACAGTTTTGAAGTAAATTGACAAAAAGGTAGATCTCATCATTTTGAACATTTCTGCCTCTTTCACAATTTTTCTATAATAGCAGTTTTCAAAATAATAGACCAAACTTGCATTTAACCCCTATGTTTTATTTTTAGCCAAATCTGCCATGTTGGTTGGCAGGCGGGTTCGTTGGACTCATTTATTAAACAAAATACCCTAATGATGATTGTGGCCAAGTTTTGTAAATTTTGGCCACGTAGTTTTAGAGAAGAAGATTTTTGTTAAAGTTAATGACGACGGACGACAACGACTGGCGCAAAGATAAGATAAAATAAGAAATTTTATAGGTTTAAAATCCAAAATTACAGAATTGTTACCAAAGACCATAAACATTGACTATACATTAACATACAAACATATATCTGTCCACATTTATAAATATTGTTTATAAATGTATATATATATATATATATATTTTATGTAACAATATTTTCTTTTTATATAATTAAAATTGTACATGTCACTAATGAATTTTACAATAATTCTAATTATATGAGAAAAGCTCATTTGGCATTTTCGGCCAGGTGAGCTAATAAAAAGGACTAAACAGCAAAGCCATCATATTAATCCCTGCTATACGGTAGCAAACATTAACTGATAGAAGTACATTACTAATTAATTCAGTGGTTGTTGACATTCATACATCATGTGCATTTTTTTTAAATTATTTCCACATCTAACTACTCTTCCTAACATATTTTAAACCACCGTAACTTTGTTTCAAAATTGAAAGAACTGTTTTAAATCTTTTTCCGATTTGTGAAAATGTAGTTTAATCCCGATGGCGATGATTTTAGACCAACCAACACGCCCAACTTATGAAAAGTAGTTTTTAATCCAGACTGCAAACTCAGCCCACTTATGAAAAAAGAATACAATGAATACTGATGAAAAGCTTAGGAAGGCATCTTGTTTTTTTAGCAGTTCAGTTGGGGAAATTGTGTAGATTACACTACTTTTCATAAGTAGGGCGAGTTGGCTGGACTTAATTCATTCGGATTTTACTACTTTTCATAAGTGGGGCGAGTTGGCAGGACTAAATTCATCGGGATTTTACTTTTTTTCATAAGTGGGGCGAGTTGGTAAACAAGAGTGGGGCGAGTTGTTAAACAAGAGTGGGAGATAAGTGGGGCGATTTGACAGTGGGGCGAGTTGTCTTGCTTCCCCAGTGGATACGTCTATGCCGTTCTAAATTTTGAAGCCTCTTATCTTTAAAATGAGTTTTTTTTATAAACAACAATCGAGCTCATAGTAAATCATATATAGATCTATATCACTATACAAAAAAGGTGCAAAATTTATATTACATGGATACTTCAACAAGTCTCTAAATCCGAATCAGAATAAGCATTTGAATTAATGCTCATACAGTAAAATAATAACAATGAAACATGAATATACAAAATAATCCTAACAATATCAGCAGAAATCATGTATGTTTACAATGATTGCTGACGACATCTAGTCACACTGTGTCAAACGAGATTACACCGTTCTGGGATGTCCTAAATCTTTTCTTTGTTGTGAAGCATAGATCAGCATAGACATACAATAAATGTATAAGTAATTAAGTTATAAATAATTTAACGGAAAACACATACCTGTATATTAAACTCCATTATGAAATGACAAAATGTAAAGACTACAATGTTTCAGGTAAATCAGACGTGGGCGGATATAGTTTGAATCTTCTTTAAGATATAAAGAAAAATAATAACGTTAAAAAAACACGTCTTATTCTAAACAACAGAGGTTATG
Source organism: Mytilus coruscus (assembly GCA_017311375.1). NCBI lineage: Eukaryota > Metazoa > Mollusca > Bivalvia > Mytilida > Mytilidae > Mytilus > Mytilus coruscus. The sequence continues at coordinate 45,074,195 of CM029599.1, read as the reverse complement.
TAAATCTGCACTTGTAAATTTGTGGATGAGTTTCTTAAATATTACTTTTAAGATTGAATAAACATATAGTTTGATAAAGATTCAGGAATATTTCACATCTTATACATTTTAGGACCGCTGCACCATTTTTGGAAATACATTTAGAAAAAGATTTCCCTGATACCGAAAAACACTGATTAACTTATTAAGTCGAACTAACAGTAAAGGGCCTTTCAAACCATTGAGAAGAACATTACAAAACACTTCCGTACATCCATACTGTCTGTTGTAAAGTTCAGTATTCAGTTGGTGTGATTCTGTTATATTTTTATTTAATTATTGATAACGCATGTGTCAGTCGTTATTCCCCAAAAGTGTAACGTTGAAATTGTTTATTGAATGTAATCTAAGGATGATTTCAAAAGAATATTCTATGTGTTTGCGATGGAACCTCGGATAGGACATATACAATTTTTCTCCAGTTAATTAAACATGCATTTGAAAAGGGACTTTTCGTTTTGAATTTTCTACAATTTTAGGCCAGGTGAGCTAATAAAAAGGACTACACAAAAAAGCCAAATCTATTAAGGTAAACACGCTCATATTAATCCCTGTTATACGGTAACAAACATTTACTGGTAGAAGACAATTACTAATTCAGTGGTTGTTGACATTCATACATCATGTGCATTTTATAAACTACTCTTCCAAACATATATTAAACCACCATAGCTTTGTTTCAAAATTGAAAGAATTTTTAAGGTTTTTTAAACCTTTTTGCGATTTGTGAAAAAAGTGCAGACCATTTATTTTCTGCCAGTGGAAACGTATCTGCCGTACTAAATTGTGAAACCTCGTATCTTTAAAATGAGTATTTTTTATGAACAACATTCGAGATCACTGGAAATCATATATAGATCTATACAAAATGTGCAAAATTTATAATACATGGATAGTTCAACAAGTCTCCGAATCGGGATCAGAATAAAAAAAATGACTTATGTTCATATATTAAAATAATGATAATAAAACATAGATATAAAAAAAACTTTACCTTGATTAAAAAAATGATAATAAAACATAGACATAAAAAAACTTTACCTTGATTTAAAAAATGACTGATTTTGTCAATACTTGAAGACGGTTATTTCGTCATAATCATATAACTCTGCTTGACTCGTAAGTTTTTTAACTTTTGAATATATATTTCCATATGATCGCACACTTTTTGTTGCTGACCTAGCAATTTTAAGTGCCACTGATCCAAACAATATCGGCAGAAATCATGTATGTTTACAATGATTGCTGATGACATCTAACCTAACTGTGAGAACAAACCGTGGGATATCCTAAATCTTTTAATAGACAAACGATAAATTAAACGGAAAGCACCTACCTGTGTGATGACTAAGATAATAACAAATCACGTCATATTACAGGTAAACTGATAGATACACAACTTGTCACAAGCGCGAATCTTGAAAATAATTTGAATCTTGTTTCGGATATATTGAAAAATTATAATGTTAAAAACACATCTAAACAAAGGTTGTGTAAAAGTTTGCACTTGTAAATATGTGGATCGATGTTCTTAAACATTACTTTTAAATTGCATAACAAATAGCACTGACAAATAGCTTGATAAATATTCTAGAATAGTTCACATATTATCATATTAGGATCACTGCCCATTTTGGGAAGCACATTTAGAAAAAGATTTTCCGGATAGATAAAAACACTTAAAGAGGGATTAAAATAAGTTTGGACAAGCCAATCCAACAACCGTCTGGTCAAATGTTTAAGAAAAAATTCTATATTTTATTTACTAGTACTATTAAGAAGTCCCAAAGCAAGGAATTGTTTACATGTTTTCTTAGCTATCTTTATTCATATTTCTTGTCTAAAGTAATATTGAAGTAAGCTCTGAAACAACTCTCATATGTATGTGTCATATCGTCACATGTATGCATCAGGCGCTCATAATAAACTATACACAATTATGGCTGTAGAAAATGTAAGTATCCAAACTTTTCAGCACAAAAAGTTTTTTTTCTTGAGGTCGCAGCCCGAAGTGAAATAATTTTTAAGTGTTGACAATTTGAGACATTCGCCTTTTCTAAAGAGCAGTATTTTAATAACACATATTTTCGATATTTAAAGCAATATATGGTATAATTCGGTCGTGTGCAGCTAACACCGGACCTGCCGTTACCGCATGTGCTTCGAGTCTGGTCGGAGAATCAACTGTTTAAGCAGATACAAGTTTATCGGCTGTTGCATAAGTCATTACTTTACGCTTACTCGCCTGAGAATTCTTCTCGATATTATCAACGCGTCTATGTAATTCACTTGTGGATGTCATAGGTGAATTAATGCCCTTTACTTCATCACTTCACTGAAGCATCATACTTTCCGAACTACGATTCCAATTGAGGGATGTTTTGTTACAATTTTCCAGCACCATTTATTTACTGATTCTAGTTTCGCATTTTGAAATAACTGAAGCATTGTTATCAATAATAACCCTGAGTTCTATTTTTTCTGTCAGCTGAGCGCACTATTTCAGTGGTATTTAAGTTCTCGCCTGCAAAATCTACTTGCTTAAGTAAAACACTTTTAACTTCCACAAACAAAACTATCATTTAGTTGAACGATTGCAGTTCTAACTAAATTCAGTTGATTTTGAATATCATCCTTTTTGGTTTATAGCTCTTCATATTTTTAATAAGCTTTGGATTTTCAAATATTTTGGCCACGAGCATCACTGAAGAGACATTGATTGTCGAAATGCGCATCTGGTGCAGAAAAATTGGTACCGTTTATGTTATTACTACCACTGGGTGGATGCCTCTGCTGGTGGACTGATAGTCCCCGAGGGTATCACCAGCCCAGTAGCCAGTACTTTGGTACTGGCATGAAAATACGGATTTTGTGTTATTAAAATTTGCTGTTACAAAATGTTGGAAATTATTTAAAGTTAAGGAATGTATCTCCCTCATGCAAAGCTCTGATTCCTTGCCCAGCTTTGGCTATAATTTTTGGTCCTTTTTGGTTTATAGCTCTTCATATTTTTAATAAGCTTTGGATTTTCAAATATTTTGGCCACGAGCATCACTGAAGAGACATTGATTGTCGAAATGCGCATCTGGTGCAGAAAAATTGGTACCGTTTATGTTATCATGCTTTCCTTTTGCTTATTGAAATCATTATTAAGTTTAAGTTTTGCTTTTGTTAATTGTCGATTTTACACAGTACAGCAGACTTATGATTCTCGTTGGCAATCTTTAACTCACTAATTGAGCTCTCGACATGTATCAAAGTGTCTCGAAGGAAACTATCGACAAAGAGTAGAGCAATCGCGACCCATTTTATTTACTACTGGATCTCAATTTTAGTTGCGTTCGTTATCTTAAAGTTGCGGATGCAAATGGAAAGTTCGATCTTTGCTTTGCTTTGATAAAATATTGCAATCGTAGTTGTTCTAGAGCAATTGCGTCATTGCTGAAAAAGAAAATCAATCAGGTAACAAAGGGTCTTTGGGCATGAATTGTCTTATTCATTGTTACACTTTTGTCACAATTCGTTTTGAATTAACAGTTTAACTGGTGGCTCAAAACAGTTTACTTCTACTAATTATTCACAAAATGAAGAATATCTTGTTGACGATATACAAATTCAAAAGTTCTTTTTATGATCATAGAATGTGAGTGAAAATATTTTTGATTGCACAAAATTTTCTTTATCACCAAATATATTGACGAAATTCCTAGCGGAATGCTTCAAAATCACAAGAAAATTGTCCCAGCATAATATCACACAAACCACCTCATTGGAGACAACTCACAATTCCAATGAATAAAAGATAACTTGACAAAGATTCATATCCATTAAGAACTGATCGATTGTCAAATAGTGAAGTACAAGGGGAAATTTCCATATGTTTAGCATTGAAACAACAAAGGGTACATAATCATTAAAGCAAGGTCTAAAACAACCTTCATACATATGTGTCATATCGTTACATGTATGCATAGGGCGATCATAATAAACGATATACAATATGGTCCATAGAAAAGGTTATTGTCTAAAATTGTCTACCCATAAAGGTTATAATTAATTACATCGCGATGACCGTGAGGGCATTCCGATGTATGTTGCCGACGAGATTTCTACTTACGTAACTTTCGTGTTTGACTGGTAACCGATCTATAAATACGCGGACATTATCGAGCGCAAAATAACATTCCTTATCGCTTGTTATAAATTCATTTCTTAAACGAATACTCATAAAAATATTTTTGTTTAGAACATAAGTTAATAATATGAAAATGTTTTGTCGTTAGAAATATGCATATAAGTAAAAAATCATTGATAATATCGATCCACACGTACAGAAAAATTGTGTTAACGCCTGCGGAAGAATATCTCAAGAACGTTTTGCGGGAAAAAATGAATGCCTGCTCAAATTCAATTTATTAGAAAAATCGAATTATTACAGAAGAGTGTCCACCATGCACTTGCACTGCACTATTATTAGAATAGTAGAATAGAATGATATACAAATGGATGAAAATTATATATACATGTTACTGTTATATACAAACATTAATATAATATATAATAACAAATCAGAGTATACTTATTTGTATCACTACAATATAATAGTTAGTACGGTGACGTTGAATTCCCTGTCATTCATTCATCATCCACATACGAACTTGTCTCAGAAAAAAATATATCTCTGTACATTAACCTCGCTTTCAGGTATACAGATGTAATTTTTTTTTCTGACACAAGTGCTTGTGACCATCCACAAGAACTTGCGGTCATCCGATGTTCAGTACTTCAGTACTTTGATTGTATATTACCATACCTGACAAGAAAATCATTTTATTACGAAACCGTGAGTCAGATGTTTTCAAAACTATAAAACATTCTAGTATCATGAACCTGGTGGTGTCTAAAGGATAACATTTGCATATTGTAATTATAGGGGTGCATATATTGGGTGTCAGTCAAAAGGGGTATACTGCATGCTTAGCAAATATATATTTTCAGTCCGACCGGTGATCGAACCCATAGCCATCCGCAATCTCAAGTCGAGCACCATCGAACCAATTCTTATTCGAGATATCCAAAATATAATAATTGCCAAAAGCACTTAACAAACATATCTTTTGGAAAACGTTTTGACCACGACTTATCGCTATTTATTTATATATGTAATACATGCAACAATTGAATTTCAAGATTATATGATTTCAATTTAGGTAACTTTCAAGGAATATTTATTGTCCGCTAAGCACACGGTATTTAGAATCAAGAACAAAGACTGGTTAAAATTGGGTAAAGAAGATTCGTGTAAACTTTCTGGCACATCGTTCCTCTGTTTCATGATAGTCCACAACTTATGATTTTCATTTCCTTCTAAGCCTTTTGAAGCTTAATGCAATATTATACCCGTGCTTATAGATTATAAAGGTCATCTTAAAATCTTAAAAGTGTCGAAGCTACGACAAAAAAAAAAAACAGCAGTATAAATTGGCAGATGCTACGCAGACCAGACCCACCGCCTGGTTGACCAATACTAAATGTAATTGAAAACAAACTGTTTTTTTTCCACTTCACTTCATAAACTGATTTTTGTTTCTCAAGAAATTAAGAATCAAACTATTCATGTGTTTATTTAAAAAAAAAAGGGTACTCAATATCACATTTTGCTTCACAGGTTACTGTTTCCGTTTGTATATCGTATTGGTAATCCTAAAAAATATATAAAAAATAATCATAGCTTAAAAAATCTCAAAAAAAAAATAATTACAAAACAATGTTGTACATGTAAGTTATACGAAATATAATATTCTTTTTTATGTATATGTTACAAGGACTATTGTAAAGGGCGGATTGTCAAATATGAATGCACAAAAGGTGGTTAAATGCAGAGTTTCAAATTTTTCGCTGGTTCGTTTCGAAAACATTTATGAAGTTTGTTTTTACCTTTGACATCCATCAACCTTGACGTATTATCCAGAACATTCTTTGCAACTTCAATCTGGTGAGATTCTCTGGTCAAAGAGATCTTCTACTGTAAGTATGATTTTCCCAGCTAAACATAACAAATATATATACATATAAATGTTAAATTAAGAAATTTAATCAAATGAAACTAATGATTCTAACTCCTAAGGCAAAGTTGACTTTAGATGAATTTGGCTATTTTTTTTTTTTATGTCTCTGTTGATCATATAGCTCCTAACGTTTATACATATTTGTACATCTGTGGCTTTCAAATGTTTGGAATTGAGCGTTCCTGATGAAAGGAAATTCCGAAAAGCGCTTCAGACGCACGAAATTTATTGAGTGTTGTTTTCATTCATTAACAATGTTCACTGGTTTACCTACAACAAAATTTGTCTTTCTGTATGATAAAATTCACTGTGTCATTCTCAACCTATCAAAATAGCTTACCGTCAAAATCGGAAAAAGGGTGACGAGCATGGTGATGCATCAAAGTTTAATCATAGCACATGTTTATTTGTTTGTCCCATTTCAGGAAACTCGCCAGAGATAGTCTGCATGATATCTTTTAAAAAATGTTTTATTATTTCAGGGAACTTGGTATAGATGACAGAACTGTGATAGTCCCTGTAAAATTCATCACCTTTTTTTAGATTCGGGGAAATCTAGAGGTTGACATATTGTATTATACATATCTGTTTATTGTTGGCAACCGTATAAAATAAAATAACAAAAATACCGAACTCAAAGGAGAATCCAAAACGGAAGGTCCTTTACCAATGGCAAAAGCTAAAGCTAAAACACATCAAATCATCAAACGAATCAGGGGCGGATCCAGGATTTTAGGTTAGGGGCGCGAGGCGACAATTTTTTTGAGGTAAAATTATCGAAATATTCTTTATCAAGCTAAAGACAACCCATGCTTTGCAAATTTAAGGAGGGTGTGCACTCCCGGGACGCCCCCGCCTGAATCCGCCCCTGCGAATGGCAACCATATGTAACCCTCTGGATGTCTATCCTTTTATACCAACAACAACTCTACACAGAAAATCAAAGATTGACGCATATTCCATATGTCGTGTTATTCACATGCAATCAATAGTACCGCTTAAGTCGACGCTAGGGGCCGTCTTGACCTTGTTGTAAGGTATGAATGATTTGTTCATTGTTGAAGACCCTACATCAACTGTCAAGATGAAGAACAGGAATAAAAGCCCTGTTCATTGATAATTTTCTATGTTTTCTATGTATTGTGTGCGATTTTGTCCCATGTACATTTACTCCATATCCTTTCATTTTGTATCGAATATGATTATATGTATCACTTCTACATGCAAATTACTACGTAAAACAAATACCCCGTGTCCAGTGTCCTCAATCCTTTTAATTTCTGCATAATCTGAATGATCACATAGCTGATGGTTCAGTTGTCTTAGTTTTCTTGTTTTATGCAGCATTGTTTCTTTCCAGGAATTAATTTCAAACAGAAGTGTAATCTCATTCTGTGACTTTGCATCGAGTTTGGTGTAAATGTCCAGAAGATTAGTCACGATGGCAGAGATACAGACATTCCGGTTTTCATCTAGTCTGAACATTAGAGCTGCAATAATTATTTAAAAAATAGCAAAAAAACAACAAAATGAAACAACAATAAAAATCCCTAACAACTACCTATAAAAGAAGACCAAATGATGTAGATTGAATAAATACTTCAGATGAAACTTAGCAATATTAAGGCTAAATATATTTAAAAGAAGAATAAGTGGGAATTGAATTTGTCAAAGCCGACATAAACTCGCTGAATTAGTTTTACTCCGGTTAATCATTGTGCGACAAGTGACCCAACTAGAATTTGTACTCACTAAATGACTTTTAATTTTGCAAATTATATATTGTTTAGTGTTGGAATCAGCGAAGTAATGTCCCTTGCATTAAAGATTGAGTTTAAAAATTAAAAATTCATATCAGTAAAGAATATGTATATTACTTGTAATAATAACAAAAACAGTTGCAGACTGAAATTATTATTGATAACAAGCTTAACTCTCGTTAAATCTTGGTTTAGTGGAAAATATTTTCCAAAATAACTAACGTCATGTGTCTGTTTTGTATGTTGTACCGGATAATTTACCATTCACTTCTTCGGTAGACATTATACATAAATAACACATAGCTGAGAGGGTGATAGAGCAGATTGTTACCCCGAGAAAACATTGTCAACCGCGGCGAAGCCAAGGTTGACAATGTCTTTTCGAGGGGTAACAATCTGCTCTATCACCCTCTCAGATATGTGTTATTTAATCTATTATATTGAATGTTTTGTTTTTACTGTCTATTAAATTTTCAAATTCAAAGTAATAAACTATGACGTCTTGTAAATAACAACCATTCGTATTTAATAAAGCGCACACTTGATCAAGCGTCTCCATGAAGGGTAATAATAGAGTATTCACCATGGGATAGAGTAAATTATCTACCTCGTATTAACCAATCAAAATCTGGCATTTTGACATGAAGTATAATAAATCAATTTCCCATTGTCCATGTTCTGTAACTTTTTGTTAAAATATCACTTCTGCAAATAAACCAAATTAAAACTAAAATAAACTAGTTCAGGACCGTCAAATTCTATATTGTAATATAAAAAGGAACCAAAAAAGTCACATATTCCATGAATTATACATTGATACGATGCTTTTTGTCCGCAATTTGCTTTTTGTCCACTTTTGCTTTTTGTCCGATAATTTTGCTTTTTGTCCGATAATTTTGCTTTTTGTCCGACACTTTTGCTTTTTGTCCGTTGCTTTTTGTCCGTTTTGCTTTTTGTCCGATAATTTTGCTTTTTGTCCGACACTTTTGCTTTTTGTCCGTTGCTTTTTGTCCGTTTTGCTTTTTTCCAATAATTTTGCTTTTTGTCCGACACTTTTGCTTTTTGTCCGTTGCTTTATGTCCGTTTTGCTTTTTGTCCGCTGATTTTGCTTTATGTCCGATGTAAAAACGTGTATATTTTTGTAGGTTTTATTTTGAACTTCGAAAAATCATCATTAGAGTATCTTATTTAAAAAAAAAATGTCTGATTACCTCGCCTACCAACCAATGTGGCCACCATAACTGAAATAGAACATACGGGGTAAAATTAAAGTTTTGTCTATTATTTTGAAAACCATTAAAAAGAGACAAAATCTGACAACAGCAGGATGTTGAGCTCTACCAATTGTCGAAACTTTCAGATGACGTCCAAAATTGGTTTCCATTCTCAAACTATAGTTCGCCCCAACCCAATGTTATGAAACTTAAACGCAATGCTTATTACCACATATCCCAGATCAAGTTTGAATTTTGATGGCGTCACTTTTACTGCTCTAGAGTTTAGAAATGGAAAAAACTGCTGAACTTTTTATATCCGTTCTTTAACTGTAGTTTGCCTTAAAAAAATGGCATGAAGTTTATATGCAATGAATATACCACAAAACACAGGTCAAGTATGAATTTTGGTGGCCTCACTTTTCTTCTTATGCCCTATATAAATGGGGAAAATACTGACTTTATCGTTTGTGTTTCTTAACTTAATTTAAAAAACGAAGATGTGGTATGAATGCCAATGAGACAACTCTCCACATGAGGCTAAATGACACAGAAATTTACAACAATAAGTCACCGTACGGCCTTCAACAATGAGCAAAGCCCATACCGCATAGTCAGTTATAAAAGGCCTCGAAATGACAATGTAAAACAGTTCAAACGAGAAAACTAACGGCCTCAAGCAAATTTTATGAAACTGATATACAATGCTTATTACAACAGAAGTTAGATCAAGTACAAATGTGGGTAGTGTCACTTTTGTCGTTATCAAAGTATGTCCCTTTCTAAAGTTATATGCAAGCGGGGGCGTTATCTGTGTCCCATTGGACTTATCTTCCATTTTAATATAGGATTAATTGCCCTAAAATGACAAACTTTTTTGCCTACTATCTTGAAAATTATAATAGATACAGAAAAACTTAATGGTGATCAGCAAGATCAGTTCTACAAATGAGACAACATGATCGAAATCGTTAATCGACTCCTTATTACAGATAATGTCTATTGATGATGATTTGGACAATTTTTTGGGGGGCGTTTTTCACCTTATATCTTAAAGTCTACAATAAAGACAATATGAAGGCGACTACTTATTGGAGTTATTGCCCTTTAAATGTAGTGTCTTTCGCATTCTTGGATTGTATATAACCCAGGGTCGGATCCAGGATTTTGGAAAGGGGGGCGTAGTATAAAAATTGGCCGAGCTGAGCGAGGCGAAAATTTTTTTGGACCTTTTTTTGGCTAAAAAACATAAAATAAGTGTAAAATGCATTTTATAGTTAAAGTGTAGGGGTTGGACATTTTTGGTGCCGTATTCTCTCCATTAATTGTCTATTATGAAATGATTGGATGGATCCAAACTATGTACTAATTAATATATTTGATGTGGGATTTGTCAGTAAAAAATGGACATGGAAAATTCTCGTTTGTTGTATTATTAGTTAGAATAACCTCACAGATTTCTTGTTGTAAACAAGATATACGACTATTCAATGAAATTTACAATACGACCAACACGAAGAAAGACAAACAAGCAATTTTCATCCAAATGTTTGGTTGAAATGTTTCACCCAACAAGGGAAGTGAGGGGTTCCAAATCAACCAAAGACTACGAATGAGTCGGAAATGACAATGAAGTTGTGAATGACGGTCGACACATGGAGACATGTAGGCCACACCCAGCAGGCAGGTTGCAGTCGGGCCTTGAAAAAAGTATTCAGTATATCAGTTCGGCGAAACACATTCCGGTCAGATATGGGATTCACATGCAACCCCCCTCCCCCCCAAAAAAAAAAATTACGCCCGTTTTTTATTTATCATGTTCATTCAATGCTAAATAATTCTGTTGAAAATATTTTTTTCTAATAGCAAAAAAGTGGACAGTATTGTTTTCAATCCAGATACGGCCAGAATTTTTGTTTAAGGCAAAATCAGGGTCAGAATTTTTTCTATAAAATATCTCAGACTACCCCCTCAGATTAAATGGTCCGTACCTTAGACTTTAAATCTATATCTAAAGCTTACTGACTGGGGATCACTATTCAGCAATGTTATTAATGGGCTGGGGCGTGGGGGGTTAAACATGTTTTCGTAGGTAAATAATACTGCTGTGGAACTTTTTTTTTCATGAGAGTGTAATAGAGTATTTCTTTCTGTTGGGTGGAATTGTGAAACAGAAGTCAATACGTTCTTGCTCAATACTTTGTCGCTTTGAAGGCGTCATGCTTGTCATCCTCAGCCTAAGCAATGTGTTACTGTAATTTGAATTTTAAAATTACTGAGTGACGTTTTTTTCGACGAACTGGTCAACTCCACCGTAGAGAATCACATGACTTTGACATAATCAATAATATATTACAGTAAATACGAGCGAAAAATATCTTTATAAGTAAAGAATTGTCGCATAAAAATTAGATACACGGGAAATGGCAAAGTTCACGAAGTCTAGTCTGATTAATCATTTTACAAAAAAAAAAAAAAGTGCAAGCAAAGGGGGCGTACCCCTCTACGCCCCCCTCTGGATCCGCCACTGATAACAAGAAAACCTAAGGGATAATTTTTACTCATTGTAGCAAAATTTGACTGCAGAAATGCAGATAACTAATGTGAATTTTCTTTTAAAAGAACAATTTAATAAGAATTGAACTGATAAATACTAATATTTTTACAAAATAAATTTTATTTGTTTGATTTTTAATGTTTTTAAATTGGCATTTTTAGGGGAGATAGTGCATTTTCTGAAAGAATCTACATGAACTAACTTTTGCTATCTTAAATTTAAGCAGGATAAAACCCTATTGTATCTATTGATATTCTCAAAGCATTTTCTTTAAGCTATCTTCTCGCATTTTGTTTTCAATTCTATAATTTAGATTAGCTTCTGATCACATAATGCTGTTTTCCCCCGTATAATCCATACAAATACCGCGCTGAAGTACGTCAATTATTTAATTTTCATTATTCAAAATTCAATATTGAATAATGAAATAGTTCATTATTCACTATTCAACGTTAAGTGATGAATAATAAATAATGAAATAGTTTATATTTCAGTATTCAAGTTGAAAAGTGAATAATGAAATAGAATAATATATTTTTTACTGTGACACTATATCCCGTATTTCATAAGTCGTCATTTTCGTATAATCTAACAAATTTTCAAATTAATATACAATTTTGTAAGAAAAAAATCAAAACACTATGTGAAATAATGATCTTAATTTATTTATTTTGTTTCGGAGGATAAACTAGTGGGTTTTCCTAACTATTTTAACAGAAATTCCTTGGTTTAATGTATGGACGACCTGAATACCAAAACATATATAAAAATTAAAATACTAAACATTGTCTTTTTTATTTTCACAAGATCTTTGCTATTCTTAATCCTCTGATTATAGATATAACATGTCGATTGTGCCACAATGACCATAAGAGGGGTTACGGAGGACTTAAACGCTAAAATATGCGTGAAAATTAAGAAATAGCCAATTTTGAATAATGAAATGGATACTTTGAACAATGGAATGGACTGCTGCAGCCCTTCAGCCTCTAATAACAGATATACCTTATGACTCATTCGAAAGCTTATTGTATTGCTATCTTATACGTCATTAAAAGCGTACCAACAGAGAAACAAGAGATATATAGCCTATAGCTATGCAAAGAGGAATAAAATGGTTATAAACAGTATGTTCCGCATTGACCATTAGAGGGGTTACGGAGGACTTAAATGCCAAAATACGCGTGAACATTAAGAAATAGCTTATTTTGAATAATGGAATGGACTGCTGCTACCCGTCAGCCCCTAATTACAGAAAACTTTATACACCATTTGAAAGCCTATAGATAGAGGAATAAAATGGTTATAAACAATATGTCCTTTTTTTTGTGTATCCATAGCAACAATCTGCTTTTATTTGTTATCAAATATTACAAAAGTGGGTGGGGGGGGAGATAGCACAAGTAGAATTTCAATCGCTTAAAGTAATACCTTCTTTTTAGTAACTGTTAACATATATCTATTAAGAAATCTCATTTTTTTGTAAAATTGCGTCAAAAACTTCGTGTGGAAAAAAAGCGTTTGTAAACATTTATTTACATTAGTTTCCGGACCTATGGCCAGTCTAGCTTTCAAAACACAGAGAGTCAAACAGAAAATAGGCCATAAAACAAGTAAAAAGTAATCTTTTTGTTCTTATAAACCGTCTTTGAAGGCTAAATTAGTACTCAGCTGTCTAAAAATGAATTTTATTGCACTATAACTTTCATATTTGAAAATTCCATCTGGGCCAAAATACGACACCAAACTCCTTACTGTGTATTGCTACCTTATACGTCATTCAAAAGCGTACCAACAGAGAAACAAGAGGTATATAGCCTACAGCTATACAAAGAGGAGTAAAATGGTTATAAACAGTATGTCCCGCAAAAGGTGCCAAAATACACGTTGTTAAAAACAATTTTGTTACTCTATCAATAAGCTTTCAACTGGTGTATTAAGGTTTCTTTAATTAGAGGCTGACCGGTCGCAGCAGTCCATTCTATTATTTAAAGTAAGCTATGTCTTAATAGTCACGCGTATTTCGATATTTAGGTCATTCGTTTCTCCTCTAATAGGCGGTGCGGAACACATTGACTATATACCTTTTTCTCCTCTATTAATAAGCTTTCGAATGAGGTATAATGTATAAGTGTAAATAGGGTTAAAGGGCCGCAGCAGCCAAATCCATTATTCAAATTATCCATTTCATTATTCAAAACTGGCTATTTCTTAATTTTCACACGTATTTTGGCATTTAGGTCCTCCGTAACCCCTCTAATGGTCATTGCTGTACAATTGGCATGTCATATCTATAATCAAGGGATGAGGAATAGCAAAGGTCCAGTGAAAATAATAAAAGACAACGTAAAGTATTTGAATTTTTATATATTTATGGTATTCAGGTCGTCCAAACATTAAACCAAGAAATTTCTGTTAAAATAGTTAGGAAACCCTCTGGTTTTCCTTCGAAACTAGATAAATAAACAAAGTTAAAAATTTCAAAGAGTGTTTTGATTTTTGTCTGATATTAATATGAATATTTGTTAGATAACACCAAAATTACGAATTCAGTAATACGGGAGATAGTGTCACAGTCAAAAAATATTATTCTATTTCATTATTCACTTTTCAACTTGAATACTGAAATATAAACTATTTCATTATTCATTATTCATCACTTAACGTTGAATAGTGAATAATGAACTATTTCATTATTCATTATTGAATTTTGAATAATGGACGTACTTCAGCGCGGTCATACAAATTGTGTCATTTTGTCACAACCTGTAGCTTGCGAAAAATGCTCGGTGACCTATCATATTTATTATTTTTTTTAACATTTCACAATATATACTACGTTTTGGCAAATTCTATCATTTTTAATCTAAACTTCCATACCACTTTAAAGAAGATTTTCACCTATTTTTTTTAGTTTTTTCATATATTATAGAAAATTATGATAGATTAAGATACACTTTAAATCACAAAAATGATCAACAAGTCAAGATCTACTAACAAGTCAAATGTTGTCGACAAAGTTAAGTAGACTGTGAATCTTTATAGAAAAGCAATTGCCCTTAAATGAGGATTTTTTTTTATCCTCTTTTGTGTTTTGAGCAAAACTAAACAAGATAGAAGGAATCTAAACAGCACATGACCAGCAAAACAGATTTTGTCATGAATAATATTCTTGTGTACAATGTTGGAGAGTGTCCTTTTTTGAATATGCACATAGACCCAGGTGATCACAAAGGCTATTTAGAGCCTCTAGTTTATTATTATTAGAACTATGCATAGTTGGTTAAAAATGACTGTTAAGACTAATGTCGAATACTTTTCGCTTGATAGTTTTTTGGAACAGATGTGAAGTACAGGGTTATTTGAACGGACGTAATTCGAGTTCGAACGTTATCTAACTCAAGTATGACTTTTTTCTTGCTTTTACTTTCGACATGTAAAGTTTAGCTTATGTCATGAATGTCACGCCCTTATTGTAAAGAAACTTCAATAAACAGCAGACTATATGCCAGATCTTTCTAACAACTAGTGACAAACAATTTGGGGCGTAATTTAAGGAGGCTTTTCCAAGGATGCAATTGCTTGTAGACTGTATATTTACCCTCTACATTAGACCAAAATTTTCACAAATCCTCAAAAGGGACCTTTTAATGATAGGTCATGTCAAGGGAGATATAAAGCAACACACACCCAGCAGGATCGAAGCATTTGTCTTAAACATCTCCGATATTGATTCCGCGTGGCTTTCAAATTGACACGAGTATCCATTGGTGTTCATTGTCAAACCTTTGGGGTTATATCAGTTTCATGGAAATTAACAAAGAGCATGGCAACCTTTCCTTGGTGATGTTTTAATGGCTGTCCGGCGTAAAAAAATATCTGTTAACCAACAAAATATCTTATGTGTACCAAAAGCCGTCAGCGATGGTCACACAGACAATTTGCTACCTTCGTGGATCAAAATCAGACTTTTCGCGGGATCCTATTAAACATCTAGTGTTGTCACTACATGTACCATGTGCTGTAGAGATTTCGTTGCACAACATGACAGAAACAGTCTTTGTTAGGACTCAATGTTGATAATTCGACATTGGATGTTTCATATACCCATTGTAGCCGAAAAATGATAATGAAACACTTTTGTTTGATATCGATCTATTGTTTGAATTGTAAATTTTCATATTCATTTTTTTTTATAGATTATCATTTTGAATATAGATTTTGTTTCTGAAAAAGCAAGTGTTGGACTCTCGCTTTTATTGGCACTCATTTCATGTTAGCTGTCATTTTTTAAATGTGCTTATCTGAGACCAGGAGTGCATTCCAGCGGCTTTCTTTCGTTTACTTTTGCGTACATTTTATACAGACCAGTATTTTTTTCAATTGTTTTACCAATATTCTAGCTGCATGTAACATCCGGAACACTCAGAACAGCGAAACAAAATTTAGATTTCAGAAATAAATATCATTTAGCCATCAACGAATGGTTTTTCAAGAGATGTTTTCGTTGAAGGATAATTCCATTATTTTTGTGCAATTTTAAGTCTTAACGACAAAAAAAAAAAAGATAAACAGAACATTACGTAAAGCATTAAGTATCACCTATAGTATTTAACAACCTTAATTGGTGGTAGTTCATATATATTTCTGCTATTTTCTTTGGATATAAGTTATTGTCCTGAATAAACATCTTTATGCGTTTGTTCGTTTTTCCGCATGCGTTTCAGTTTTTATCATAAAATTTCTTCTATTAGCCAAGACAAAACTTTAAATTCGGCCGTTATAAATGTTTTCGCCAGAAACCCATGCTTTATTATCTAATAGCAACAAATTCAATCATTATATTATTATCAAACTTTACAATAAGTAGTTTTTCAGTAAACAAGTTAGTAAAGTGGTTTCAACGAGTTAGTTAAAGTCATATGAAACCTCAAATTTAAATAAAAATGATGCATATGTTTTTTTTATAACTAAAAGGATAGTTTTCAATATAAAACATATGTACATATACTTTTTTCTGAAGAAAATTCTTTGATTCGTCCACATTTAGATAAAGTTTACTTTTTTTAATTGCTTGCTTCCAGGAAGCAATTCGCCGACATATTTTCCGTATGCAAAGTGACCTTAGCGTGACCCGTCTCGTAAAAATCAGTTGATCGCAATACGCATAGTTCCCTCATTGAAATAAACTATAATCTGATTGTTCATGTTATACACGTGCTCAATATCCATGCTTCTTTGTTGATTGTTTACTATAAGGTGACAATCGGTAAACTTCGGCTTCAAAACACGACAAAGAATTAGCCGCCATATTTTCACATCATAACAGACAGAGAGAAAAAAAATGACGATTATACGATATGTTTGCGTAAAAAATGATAAAATCGTGCACAGAAGACTAAGTTTATGATAAATACATGCATTGGTTCAAGAATTGAATAAACATTATTTTTCAACAGTCACTCGATTCATATATGTATGACTTTAAGTCGTTAAAACATTCAAGTTAGCTGTGTTGTTAGTTAAGTCGTCATAACAAGTAAGCTTATTCGTTATAACGACTTTATAATAAAACTCCAATCAAATTTGAACTTAAAAATGCTAATTTACCTTAAAATTAAAATATCAGGGACAGCAACCCCAAAACGCGTTGTCTAATATAACTGAAAAATCTCGGGCAGATAGATCTTGACATCATGAACATTTTATCCAGGCTCTAAATGCTTTAGTTTCAGAGATATAAGCCAAAATCTACATTTTACCACAATGTTCTATTTTTAGACATGGCGGCCATCTTGATTATTGGGCGGGGTCATCGGATACTTTTTAGAAACTAGATACCCTAAGGATGATTGTGGCCATATTTGCTTTGATTTTGCCATTAGTTTCAGATTTTCTGAAAGTAAACGACGACGACGGATGCCAAGTGATGAGAAAAGCTCACTTAACCCTCTGGTCCAGGTGAGCTAAAAGACAAAACGGACAAAAGCAACGGACAAAGAGCAAAAGTGTCGGACAAAAGCCAAATTATCGGACAAAAGCAAAACGGACAAAAAGCAACGGACAAAAAGCAAAAGTGTCGGACAAAAAGCAAAATTATCGGACAAAAAGCGAAACGGACAAAAAGCAACGGACAAAAAGCAAAAGTGTCGGACAAAAAGCAAAATTATCGGACAAAAAGCAAAAGCGGACAATAAGCACCGTATCATACATTGTAAAATACTCTAACAAAACAATGACAAAAATATCCACAGTTACCAGCGTAGAGCCCAGTTCGTTTGATTTTCTTAAGTGACGGGTTGTTCGTTCTCATTAAAGAGGGCTTTGTGTAATGTTCCGAGTTTTCCTGTGTTGGCAGTGATGGTATTTTTCCATGCAATTATTTCGTCAGCAAACTTCTGTTCAGCGTCATGTCTTAAATCATCTTTGCTGTAAATCCGTTGTAAATCTTCTAGAATGTTTGGAATTCTTATGATTCTGTTCTTTTCTAATCGCGAAATTAGAGCTACAAGTTTAAGGATCGAGAAGGTTAACAGAATATACAATATTAAAAAGAGTTAAGAATTTTGATTTTTTCCCCACCAGCTTTTTGCAATTTTAAACTAGATTTAGAGCCTGTGTCGCTCACCTTGGTCTATGTGCATATTCAACAAAGGAAACTCTCCAACACTGTAGACAAAAACAGAATCTGTTTTGTTGATCTTGAATTGAGTCTGTTTAGTTTTATATCTTCTTCAGTTTTTGCCCAAAACACAAAAGAGGGTGAAAAAATTCTCATTTAAGGGCAATCACTCCTACAAAAATTGACAGTCTACTAACTATATCGGCAAAATTTGACTTCTTTGTAGATCTTGCCTTGCTGATCATTTTTGCGATTTAAAGTGTTTATTTATCTATGAGAATTGTTATCATTTAAGGCAAACTGCAAAACAAATGGTCAAAAACGTCATTAAAGGGCAATAACTCCAAAACGGAGTTATCGGACGATTTCCTTCACATGTCTATCTATTATAATTTTTATTATATAAGGCAAAAAACGCAAAAATTGGTAAAATTCGTTATCAAAGGACAATAACTCTCATAAGGAGTCGACTTACGATTTCAGCTATATGACTTATTTGTAGAACTTGTCTTGCTGATCATTTTTGCATTTTAAAGTTTCTATCTATAATAATTTTCAAGATAATAGGCAAACATAAAAAAATGGTAAAATTTGTCATCGGCCATCTCGGTTGGCAGGCGGAGCCATCTGGACACATTTTTAAAATAGATTCCCCAATGATGATTGTGGCCAAGTTTGGTTAAATTTGGCCATGTTGTTTCAAATGAGAAGATTTTATTAAAAGTTAACGGACAACGACGACGACGAGACGACGACTGACGACAGACGCCAAGTGATGAGAAAAGCTCAATTGGCCATTGGGCCAGGTGGGCTAAAAAAGCAACATAATAATTATTGTCTTATGGCAATTAATGTCGTTTAGTGTGGAAATCAACAAAGTTACGTAATTTCCCTTGCACTAAAGACTGAGTTTAAAATTCAACTTGAAAAATATGTATGTTACTTGTTCGAAATATCATTACTTTATTATAACCAAAAATTACCTTTAATTTCCTCTGAAGACTCGTCGATTTGCCACATTTCATGTTGCGTTAGTTTTTGATATATTTCTGTTAATAGAAAAGATAGGTGATTTAATATAACAACACATGTTTTCTCAAATTAAGGCATTATTTATGCATATGATGAAATGTATGAGGATATACTGAGTAGTTAATAAGAGCAGAGGACGAAGAGAAGGAGAGAAGAACAAATAAGAATTTTAAAGAAATACATATCAAATTGATGGTGGATACTTTTCATATTTCTTGTTTTAATCACAAATCCTTCTGAAGGAAACACATCTCACACTCACCTTTGAGTAAATTTGAGTGGATAAGGTTTTCATGCAGAAGATTGCAGAAGAAAACCCGTGAATGCAATGAAGAAGAGAATCATTTGTATTTTGTAAGGGTTTAGCCACTGGTCAGGAAAAGAAAAAAAATAGAAAATATCTTTAAGGCAATCGTACACCATAAGTTTAAAATGGAAAAAGTGTAAGTAAAACAATGAAAAGGTTCGAAACAAAGTACGTACATAAAATATAAGAATAAACAACCAACAAAAAAGTCATCACATACGAATGAACGCTTAATCGATGATGTTTCGCTGCCTCCTTCTTATTGACTACATTTTAAGCTGGTTCGATATGCTCGTGATTAAAGTATTTTAGATGAATTTAATATTTGCATTAATGAAAAAAAATTAACAACGGTGCACGTTGAAGATATCACTGATAAAGTGATCAAAACGTTTGTTTTAAAGATTTGAAACACGAAGTACAGATTAAATATAATCACAAGTAAGACACGATTTTTTTGTTATATACATATAATGATACAATTTGTATAATTTTGCCAAAAACTATTCGCAAAACCATTAAAAATACACGAAAGTAGTTATTAAGCGGGAGACATTTTTTCGTTTTTAGCACACCTCTCTTCTGCACATATTTTGAATGCTAACCTCACGCGCAGACCAATCAAACATCGATAATTTAAAGGACAACGAATTGAATATACATGATAAATATAAAGCCAATGCACTCAAGTTCTACGTTTTTGCCTCAGAACTTTTTCATAGACTGTCAAAATAAAGCAATACATCTTGCTTCATTTTTGTCGTTTTTTTCTAATAAATGTAACGTTGTGAATATGTTCATGATGTCATAGAAAAGTATTTTCAATTTAAAATTTAAAAGACAATACATATGCATATACGACTAATGACAGAATATTCCGTATAATAAATTAAATAACACATTGCTGAGTGGGTGATAGAGCAGATTGTTATCCCTTGAAAAAACATTGTCTTTTGGCTTCGCCCTTTGCCGACAATGTTTTTTTCGGGGGTAATAATCTGCTCTATCACGTACATGTAAAACATATATATAATACCAGCTTTCTTAATCTCCGTCGTTGTTCTTACAAGTCATCAGATGATGTAAATTATTTTTGAATAACGATAAGAAAAAAATATACAGGGGAATCGGGTTAAGTGGTCGCCTTAATTGAAGAATTCCATAAGTTGCAGAAAGTTATGCTTATGTACCATATCCATAACATATTAATTCGTTTACTTGTTTTATTGTAGTCAATTTGATCACTTCGGTAATTCCAGTATATAACGTCACGGTACCCAAATTGCACCGAGTACCCAAATTGCACCTATTAAACGAAAATAGCAGCGGAAATCTTACAAGTTTTTCTAGAGACTAAACAATTAGAATTTTTATGATTTGATACTATGCACGTCTTTCAACATAGGTAAATATATCTAGATATACACAAAACGTTCACAGTATATATCTACAGATGAAGTGTTTACTGGAAAAGTAAAATGTACGGAAACGTCGCCATGCGACGTCCACAAAAAGTCATCTTTTAAAAATTAGCAAATAAAATATGTTACAAGCATTCATTTCTTAAAAAATGAAGAGTAAGCATGGACTAATATCAAATTGTTTAAAATATTTGAAGAAATAAAACAAAAGATCTGTTATTCGACTTTTAAGGATGTGAATTTAAGCATGGATGCAATTTGGGTACTCCTCTTTACAGAACCATTGATCGTTTGGAGGTCGGTTCAGACCAATTTTTCTATGATTCAGTATGGATTCAAAATTAAATCGGTGAAACCATATAGTAAATAATGATACATCTACAAAATAAACACAAAATGGAAACTTTTGTGCAGAGCATAAATAAACGTAGGTGAAAAAACTGTTAAAATAGGTGCAATTTGGGTACCCTCACGTTAGATATTTTTGATGACATAAGACAAACAAACGGGACAACTTACCCAAAATATTGGGGCAAGTGGTCACTTTTGTATGAATGTATGGCTGATCTTTGTCGATATATCAAGTGCTCAATTTTGCAATAAAACTGTGGAATAAAATTGAGAATGAAAATCGGGAATGTATCAAAGAGACAACAACCCGAACAAAGAGCAGAAAACAGCCCAAGGCCCTCAATGGGTCTTCAACACAGCGAGAAAATCCCACACCCGAAGGAGGGCTTCAGCCTCGCTTCAGCTGGCCCCTAAACAAAAATGTGTACTACTACTAGTTCAGTGAAAATAGACGTCACACAATCTTTTCAGAGAAAACTACACACTTGTGATTGGAATGTCAACACAATGTTTATGAAGTACTAAGAATTGGTTTAAGTTTCGATTACTTACAATTAAATTGAACATAAAGTGCGACACTGCTCCTTTGTAGACTGGTGCTGACCTTGAATTTTCCCGCTGTCAACGCATCGCAGATGTCCTACTTTTCACGCTTAAAATTAAGAGAGACAACTCCTCCAATAAAATTGAGAATAGAAATGGGGAATGTGTCAGAGACAACAACCCAACCAAATGGCAGAAAACAGCCGCAGGCCACGAATGGGTCTTCAACACAGCGGAGGTGGACTTCAGCTGGCCACTAAACAAAATGTGTACTAGTTCAGTGAAAATGAACGTCACACTAAACTCCAAAACATATAATTGGTTTCATTGGGGTCTAAGCGTGACGCGGGATTGCCGATTTTTTGTAAGCGTGACACGTGAAAGTCAAATTATTGTGCCGTGAAAACGGGAATTGAAGTCTAGCGGGACACGGGAAATTACAAAAAAAAAAAAAAAATGAGAATTGCTTTAATACGTACATAGTGTAAGCGGGATACGAGAATCTGACAAAACAGTAAGCGGGATCATCAGAACCCCCAAATGAGACCCCCATATAAATGAACTAAAATTATAAAACATACAAGACTAACAAAGGCCAGAGGCTCCTGACTTTGGACAGGCGCAAAAATGCGGCGGGGTAAACATGTTTTGTGATATCTCAACCCTTCCCATATACTTCTAGCCAATGTAGAATAAACAAACACACAGCAATACGCACAGTAAAACTGAGTTCAAAAGAAGTCCGAGTCCGAAGTCAGAATAGGTAACAAAAGAAACTAAACAAAATGACAATGATACATAAATTAACAAAGGACTACTAGCGGTAACTGACATGCCAGCTCCAGACCTCAATTAAACTGATTAAAGATTATGTCTTCATCATATGAAAATCAAGCACAATCCCTCCCGTCCGAGGTTTAGCATCATACCATCATAAAATATATGAGAACTGAAGAGCATAACCCGGCCGTATCATGCCAACAACTGGTTTTAGAATAAATGTGTTTATTTCCGATGCAAAGACCCTGTGAGTGAATCAATATTAATACCAAAATATGCCATCTTTAATGATCTGACAACAGTATCGTAATTATATCTCTTCTGAATAAGTATGTTTAAAGGTTTGGTTAGCTGTTTGAGGTGAATGCCGACATTTTTGTGCTTTGTATAGAATATTACCATAAAAGATTGGATGTGAAATACCTGAACGTATAAGATGTCTGCATGTTGATTTATATCATATAATGATGTCCTGGTACCGATGATAACATTTAGTAAATGTTTTGACTAGTTTGTGATATCGAAAACCCTTGTGTAATAATTTTTCAGCAATACAGAGATTTCTTTCGTTTAAATCAAATACGTTGTAACATACACGAGTGAATCGAACAAGTTGAGATATATAAACACAACAAGATGGTGACAAGGGAACGTCACCATCTAAAAATAAATAATTAACAATAGGAAATGAAAAATCATCTCTTTTATCATAAATTTTGGTATTAAGCTTAAAATTATAGATATCAAGATCCAGGAAAGGGCTGTGTTCATTGTTTGCTCTGAACCTGTGTTGATGGTCACATGGGATCTGGTGTTGGTCAAAGTGATCCATGATGGTGCTGTGAACAATATGTTCCAACAAATTACAGCAGATGGAAGTCAATGAGACTGGTCGGTAGTTGGAAGCTTTGTGTTTTTCACCTTTTTTGAAGACTGGTACAATTTTGGTAGCTCGTCAGTCGTTGGGGATGGTTCCGGTGTCCAAAGATTTCTGGTAAAGTAAAGTCAGGTATGGTGATATATGTTCAGCTGCTTCTTTAAGTATATAAGCTGGAATTTCATCAGGACCAGGCTTTGAATGGTCTTAATCCACGGAGTAGCTTGTAAACTCCAGCCTGGCTGACTGTGATATTGTCCATAGTTGGAAATGGACTTGGTCCCATATGTGGTATGTTATGTATGTCTTCTTTTGTGTAGACAGATTGAAATTGGTGGTTTAATATTAAAACTTTTGTTGGCGTATCGCTGTGGAGAATTCCATCTTTGTCTTTTAGGGTTACAATACCTGTTGATTCTTGTTTCCTGCTCTTGATGTAGGACCAGAAGCGTCTTAGTTGCTCCTTGTGCTCTGTGCTGATGATATCTTCCATTTATTTTCCATGAGCAACCCTGGATTCTTTCTATAACTGTGCCTTGAAGAATTTGTATCGTTTCCAATCTTTAGTGTTTTGGTTCTTTTAACCTTGGTGTATGCTCGCTGTTTGCTAGCTGTTGCTAATTTTCCGTAGCTGTGTATTCATCCAAGGGTGACTGTATCTCTCCTTAGTCTGTTTTGTTTGTTCATATTTGGTCATTACATTCTTGTTGATGTTTTTGAAGTTATTCCACATTGTGTTGATGTCGCTGGACCTGGCATTTTGAAATTCAGTGAGGTTATCAGTAAGACTTTTCTTTATTCCCTCAAAATTCAGAGACAACTGCCTGTGTAATCCACATAGAAACTTGGGGACAGGAATTTTTTTTATCCCTCCCCCTTTTTCTCCCCGAAATCCGTGATCAGTGACCGCTGTGGGTAGTAAACTAGGAATTGAAAGTGAATAGAAAATACATGTTATTTCTAGTATATACGATGGAGAACGTCTGTTGTAAAGTTGGCATATGTATAGAGTATATAACAAAATTATGATTTGATGTGGCGGCATGGAAATTATATTATCATCCTTTTAATACGACAGACCAACATTACTGACCTGAAAGATACACCATCCTACTTGCCATTATACATCATGTGCTGTGTTACAACCCTAGATAAAGCCGTTGAGGAAAGTCATTACTCGACTAACGAAAGCTATAATTTTATTTAGCATGGTTGGTCGAGTGATCAGTCTAGGGCGATGGACACAGTGCAGGCGGTGTTGCCACAATGGTTACAGAAGCAGGGATAACTACAGAATAGTATTATTTTTAAAGGGGCATTAGCTACGAGATATAAAAAAATCTAAATATTATTTGTTTTGTTCAATCAGGCATTAATGAAAGGGATATAGTGAAATAATAATTCACTTTTAGCAGCCAATTTGGATCAATTTTGTTAAAATAGGCTAAGAAACATTGCTGATGAATTATTCACTTGCAAGTGATTAATTCCACCTTATAGAATCCTATTCATGTGACCTTCAATTTAACCCCTTCGCTGGAGATGGGTTACGCATGTATTCAGCTATTAAAAGGAAAAGAATGTCAACGTTGAAAGTGAAACAAGGATGAATCATTTTTGGTTGACTGATTCGATCCACACTTGAAAAATCATTCTTATACAGGTAAAAACGGTGTCAAACATACTTTTTAACCTACAATTTGAAATCAAATAGACATAGAAAAATCAAATTGCACGTGGACGCTATCTGTTTAAATTGAGTTGTATGACCGTTGGCAGTCTTCGGAGGTCATCTCGACGGTTAATTAGATGGCGTCTAACGTTAGACAAAAATACACACGAAATGTTGATACCGTGATATTATCGAGTCCATGCATTGTCAGTTGTTTATTTTAGACTTTTTGTAATTTGGATATACGTTTTAGTATGTTATAAATCAAATATGAGAATATGAGTCAAATCGGTGAACATGAATTTGACAGCTAATGCCCCTTTAAAGATAAAGAATAATGAGCGAACTTGAAAACTAATTAAAGAATACAAAAATGGACCCTCCATCGATACCCTCATAAAGGAACACCGTCTGGATATTGGTGTACGAAAAGAGCTTAAAAATTTGAATGTGCATGATTTTTTCCATTTTTTTATTCTGTTTATATGCAAAAAAGAAAAGTTATATGTTTAAGCATTTATTTACCATATGTTATGTTATGTTATGTTTAATGTACAAAACATTGTTTATAGTTTTCAGATATTTTATTTATACAGACAATGCTTAATAATAATGTACTATAAGCAATTTAATATTCTTTTAAAGTGCCAAACATATATTTTTCTTATTTTAGCTTCAACATTCTCTGTTTTTTTTTTTTTTTTATACATTCGAGATTAATGCTTTGATGCTCCTTTACTTTTATAAATAAAATGTGAGTACAATATACATGTGTACAAATAGGTTGTATATATATATATATATATATATATATAATATATTGTACATGTACATTTTATATATTATGTTGGTCAGTATTTCATTTTTAAATGATTATTAAAAGCATAAACACAAAAAATATATTGAAGCACTGTATTAGGTTATTTTGTTTTAGATTCAATTGTGTTTTTTTTTTTTTTTAAGTTATGTTTTCCCACAGAAATCACAAATATATGTATTGATAACAATGATTAGAATGAACTAACATCATCTCAAGCCATTGATATGTTAAAGGTGCTTGATATGAACATTATTGAAAACGAAATGTGAACTTAGTGCAATCCCAGAATTTCACATTTTGTTTTCAATAATGTTCATATCTTTTTAGTAATTCTTGTAATTATTTTTTTCACACTTAAAAATGATGTATTGGAATTCCCTCGTGTACAGTAGTAGTGTCCGGGATCAGCGGAACATAAATCGGTAAGTTCGTACGATATCACGTGCGTAATTTCCGTAAATAAAAAAGATGGGTCATCTTTGTTTACGTTTGTGAATGAATAGATCTATCATTTAGATTGAAATAACGATGCCTTGGAGTTTTCCGTGGTCAGATTATGTGAAGAAAAGGGCATGCAGATACCTTTTACAACACTATCTTGGACAGTTTCTGAAAGAGAAGCTGACTCTCGATCAGCTGAGCGTCAATCTTTCCAGTGGCAAAGGAAACATTACCCAACTAGATTTAAATGTTGAGGTTGTTAATAGTTATTATAGAAAATGACTTCAAAAATATACTTTTATTAACAAACTTAAATTGTCTTATTATGTGAAACCTTTTGATGTCACATCCTGTAATATGGGACACATGTAAAATTGTATGTTTCTATATTTTTTTTTAAACAATGGTGCTTGATCACACAGTCAGGTTGCTGATGTTACTTACTTTCTTGCTTTGTATCAACTTTCTTCATCTGACCTTTTAATTGTCGGCACAGACCTCTGTCTCTTTATGAACAATTCCAGAGAAGGTGCGGCAACATTAGAGGATGGAAGTGAATTCAAAGAGTTCACAATATAATAAGAGGAAAGTTTGTTTCTGACATCAGTTCTAGCATTATGCTTTACTTTTAGTTGTGACCTCTGGTTTACAAGTCTTTCAGTTCAGAAAAAAATAGCAGAACCATGCTTTGTAACGACACTATTAAATCCCAAACTTTTCCAGACATACTCAATCTCCTAAATTATAGGGGTTTCAAAGGTTAGGACTGTTTGTCTGATTGCTTTGTTCTATGAAGGAAAATTTGTATGGTAGAAAACAGCCTTCTTTTACATAAGGAGTTCTAACCCATGTAGGGCTATAGTATACCAAACTATGCTGTCTTTTTTGACATATTCCTTATTCATTCAAATGTAAACATATACATGCATGAATGCAGTTATCAACATTTACTGATTCCAATCTTGCCATCACATTCTTCAATTATTTCTCACATTTCATTATCATCTGACACCACTTATCAAACTTTGCAGGAATGATGTACATTTGTACATTGTATCATCATTGTCCGTGTTTTAAATTTATACAGGTGCTTTGTCCTAACATCCTTTTTCACCACAGGAATTCAGAAAAAAATCTTAATGTCATACTTTGAAAATATCTAATGAAAAAGGTAATTTTAAATGATGTGTGATCGTTCATGGAAAAACCTGTTTACCAAGTAGAAGTTGAAATTCAGAATATGTTTGTAAATGATGCTAGAGCACTGAATAAAGTGTCATAAGAGAGGCGAAAGATACCAAAGTGATATTCAAACTCATAAGTCGAAAACAAACTGACAATTCCATGGCAATAAACAACATACAACAGTACACAAAATACAGCGTACTAAAGACTGAGCCACACAAACCCCACCAACAACCGGGGGTGATCTCAGGTGCTCGGAATGGTAAGCAGATCCTGCTCTATATGTGGCACCAATCATGTTCCTTATGTAAGCACAAACCCAGTGATAAAATAAGCCAAAATCACAACAACAAAAAATTTAAAAAGTTGTGTATGCCATTAACCAAAAATAGAAAAAGAACATGTTAATGTAAAGGAGATATTACAAAAGAATAAGACTTTGTAATGGTTTACTTTTACAAATTGTGACTTGGATGGAGAGTTGTCTCATTGGCACTCATACCACATCTTCTTATATCTATTTGACAGTAAAACACTGTTCCATATTTAAGTCAAATACTGCTCAATTTAATGATCACATTAGTTTTTGAGGGACCTTTAGCTTAAACTAAACACATGCCAAAGTATGAAACACCAAAGCTGAATGAATAACTGATTATGTTTTGGAGTGTACATGTTGTCTGCTCTATGGTCGGGTTGTTGTCTCTTTGACACATTCCCCATTTCCATTCTCAGTTTTATCACAATGCATAAGCTGTGGTTCCCTGCTGACTACTACACTTTGTTCATAGCAATAAATACAAATGTACAATCAGATTCCATCATACTATGCTATGAAAAGAAATGAGAATTGTAATGAAGCATTTAATTGAGATATTTATCAGATAGTAATATATTTTTTTTAATAAAATTGTATATTGATATGGATTAGGTAAATTATTTGATGAGGTTTTTTTTTTGAAGAGATACATTGTAAGGACACCCTCTACAATTTGAATACAAACATGAGGAAACATAATTAACAAGCATCTTGAAATGGATTTTTTCTTATACATTTAAATTTTGCTTATAGTACTCTTATAAATTGTACCCTTTTGGCAGTTTAAATTTTGGAATAAAGACCATGGACAATACAGGTCTGAATTTGGTTCCTAAAACTTAAAAAAAGGCTGCTAATAACAACCAGTGATCCTGATTGAACAATTTTCAAATATTTTCTGAAACTATATGGTGAAAATGTATGAATTGTTGATTGGAAGAACCCCATTTAAAATGTATTCCTTGGGAAACATTGTTTCATTGGAGCATGAGGCAGTTAATACTTTTCATTTAAGCCACATAACAATTTCATCAATCCTATAACTGCAGTGTACTCTTAGAACTTTTGGCCTTTTATAGCCAACTATACTGTATGGGTTTTTCTCATTGTTGAAGGCCGTACAGTTGCCTTTAAATGCTTACATCCACTTTATTTGAAATCTGGAGGATAGTTGTTTCATTGGCAATTATACCACATCTCCTTATTATGTTGTTCTCGTCCTGAACATGCATGAAATATTTGCCTCTGGACTTTAAGCAACCAACAATCAATCAATTTCCTTATGATATTTAACACATTTTGCTTAAATAGATCATGATACAGTCTATATTGAAAGTTCCCTACAAATGATCCTAATTGGGTTCCAATAAGATGAATTAGATTGTTGCCAGAGGCAATCTATGATTTTGAACTTAGTGGTCAATTAACCAAAAGCTCCTCTAAATTATGGGGCTAAAATTTTGGAAACTTCAAATGATGTACATGTATAAAAACAAAACCACAAACGACAATTATTTTAACAGTTTTTTCATTGAAATTAAATAAAATAATTACAGTGGCGCCAATATGAGATAAATTCACCTGCTAATAGAACATAACTCTAATGAAATATAGGAAACAGATTTATGTGAGAAAACTTGATTCCTTGAAGAATTGACAAAAGGTATTCTATACCCTGAATGTAAAGCTATTTTAAGATATGTTACATGTATCTTCTACATTTTCAGTCTTTGAATGAAGCTTTAGAAAGTAGCAGTATACCATTAGAAGTAGTAGATGGTTTTATACATGAGATATCTGTATCTGTGCCATGGACTTGTCTGATACAAAAAAGTACAGAACTAGAAATAACTGGTTTGGAGATTACATTGCAACCCAAACAAAGAAATCAACAAGGTAAATATTCAATACCTTATACCTACATTTTTGTACATGTATTAATTAAGTATTTATGACCTTGTATGAATGCTTTGCCTAGAATACAAAGAAAGCAGAAGTTCATGTGTGGCATTACAATTTACAGTGACAAAATAAAACGAATGCTTATATGTAATGAATAAATTATAATTATAGCTATTTTCTAAAATTTTTCTTTGATTTTTTTTTTGGTGATAATTTTTCAAATCACGCTTCTCCATTGATGTGGGTTTTTCTCAGTTGAGAAACAGATAATGTATGACGTCAGGAGTCTACGTCATTGATGTTGCCTAGGAAAACAGCGATAAACAGATGATCAATGGTCTTTCAAACTCAAGAATGTTTCTTGTCTACATCTCATCTCAGAGCTGTCACCCTTCAAAGAGATTATAATGAGAAACACCCTCTTGTTTGAAAAACCATCAATAATCTATAAACATGATAAATATAATAGTATTAAAAAAACATTTAATTAAATTAAAAGAAAAAAAATTCATAGGTTTCAATAAAAGAAGATATTGCTTATACATTTTTTTGTACCTCAAAAAGTCCTCAATGAGACAGCAAACCAACAATGAAAATACTAAATCTTTTACATTTCGAGGGCAACAGATGTCGAAGAAACATTGAGCAGTTTTTTAATAAAAATATATTTTCAGTGTGGGGAAATATTTCAGGCAGATGACTGTTAACACTTTCTAAAAGAGACATACTTGCATAAAATAAACGGAAACTAACGCTGAAAATGAAATGTGAGCAGTTTAAAGAAAATTACGTGTCTCAAAACTTGTGTATGCAAGTAAAAAAGAAAATACTATTCACTATTCGTTATGCTTAATAAGTCTACGGCATTTTCTCTTTATGATTTGTTAGCATTACTTTAGGATAAATAAAACATTTCGGCTACAACAGGAATACTTCTATAGCTGCATCAACTCGTCGTTGCATTATATTCATTTACGCACAATGAATGTAAACTTTGTGTTGTATTTAGGACAGTGATCTTTAAATATTTTTAAAGGAATTAATTGCCGTGGGAAGACGATACACATCTCAGTGATCAACAGTGCGTGGTTGAACTTTGAACTTGACTTCGCTCACAATATTGAATGCTAAAAATAGTGACATCAATTTTGTCCACGAGATTTTTATTTGGCGGGAAATATTATCACGTAACAGTAAACTCAGGTGACCTTTCTGGATGACCGTGGGAAAATTCATTCAGGGTTTAAATTTGCTTTGTAATGATTGACATTTGTGTGCGTTAAAATTGAGGCTCTAGACGGTCCTTTAACAATTGATTAACCGGAATCTAAAATATAATCCTTTTCTGAATAAACGAACACCAGCCTTTTATTTTTACGTTTCTCAGTCAGCACAGAACGTAAACCTGGACATTATTTATACGTCCATGGTCAACAATATACATTAATGGTAGATGAAAACACGATGCATGTCGTTCAGTTCCTGTTGGGCGTTGGTAGAGATCCTCTGTGAAAATGTGCAGATCGTTAAAATCCGATCCACATTTTTTTCACGTATTTCTTTCACGATATAGTTTCATTTTAATATTCTATAGTAATTGTTGAAATACTTCTTTTTTATTTCGACAAGGACTTTTAACATCCAATTTTATTTTAAATAATAAAGGATCAATAACAGATCATAACACAGATAAACAACACATGATTTTTCTTCTTCATAGATAGGTCTTAAACAGAAATACTTCAGGCAGATGACGGTTAACACATTCTAGATGGGTCTTAAACAGAAATATTTCATGCAGATGACGGTTAACTCATTCTAGATAGGTCTTAGAAATATTTCAGGCAGATGACAGTTAACACATTCTAGATGGGTCTTAAACAGAAAATTGCAATAGAGCCAATCGCTGATCATAAAACAGAAAATTGTATATATATTTATGCACACAATTTGGAAAGTGGTGTAAGGATTATTCTTCTTAATTCACTGTGTCAGTACAAAGCTTTCAGGGTGAAGTCTTTAATTTGCAGGTATTATAAGAGCTCTTTAAAGTTAACTGCAAACAAAGAAATTTAACATAAAACAAAATTGAAATCAAAATAATTTTGTGAATGTACAGATGTGTTTTATTGAGAAATTTGATCATTGTACCTTTTTAATTTTTTATACAAACCTTGAAACTTATAAGTTATAGCTGCTTGTCTGGATTTAAAAAAAAATGAAATTTCAAAGTTAAGTTTGAGATGTACTGCTATTGATTTTTCTTACTTTGAGCTAAAAATTCAGATGTCTAAGATTTAACTTTAGCTGGTTTTCAATGATTTTCAATGGGTGAATTATTTCTATTTCAGCTGCAGGTTTAGAGTCTATGTTAAGCAGTACAATGAGTATGACTTCCAGTTTGAAAATAGCCGAAGATTGTTTAAAACGTACAACTTCTGAAGAAAGCCTTGCAGAAGACACTTCACAGCCATATGAGGGTGTTCAGATTTTTGCACAAACCATTGATTCAGGTATTTATTTCTTAAGAACAAACAAGATGTGGTGTATACAACAATGAACAGAAAAAAAAAGGTTAAAAGTTTCCTTGAGGTCAACATACAGTCTTCAACAGTAGACAGGTATCTACCTATATGTGTATAAATAATATGTCAAGTCCTCAATTGTCTAAGTCTAAAACATGTTTGTCCAGGATACCAGTATTCAGAGAAAATGTACTTCTTGATCTTTTCAAGTTTATTAAAATTTAAAAAATGATAGGGTGCAAATCTAGCAATCAGAACTTCATTGGAAGGCTATTATAAGATTGTATGTGTAATGGATATGACCTTCAAATTAATTGACTTTACTGTAAGTTAAAAAAACTTAAAAAATAGTTTGAAGAGGTTTCTACCCATTATGAAATAAATTGTAATTTTAGAACTACATTTAAATACATTTATATTCAAATGTTTATCAAATTGTTGATTGACCTATAATTGTTTGGAGAATGGTATTTATTTGAGAAGTAAAAAGATGTAATGTGTAAGTCTTTATTTTAAATATGGAACTGTTTATTACAGTTTTAAGTCGGGTGAAAGTTACATTGAATGATACAGTAATTAGACTGGAGCATCTACCCATGCAAGCTGAAACAGGAGTAGCACTTGAAATTAGAATAAAAAGGTATGAAATAGAGAAGGCTTGTCATTTCATTCACTGTCCTATGAATTAATTTTATTTTTGGATTCCTGTCTTTAAAAATGGTTTTTGGAAAACATTTGGTTTGTTGGGTTTTATTTTGAATAACTTATAAACTGAAAAAAAATGGATATATGATATTAGAATTTGTTGTTTTGTCGATTGCAAAATATTAAAAATTATACTTCATTGGATGAAATTTTAGTGTAAAATGGGGATTTCAGGATTATTTATAGATTCCCCTTAAATTTGAAATGACCTCATCATTATTTCAAACAAATGTAATTGTTCATTTTTTTTGGCTGCAAACTTTTCCCATTTTTTTCAAAACCAAAAGCGTTATACCTCTTTTCCTTTAAAAGATTTTCATTCAAAACTGCTACCAGCTGCTTGCATATATATATCAGATATTATAATATATTACGGATTACAAATGTGTCGAGTTTTGTGATGGATAACAGCACAGAGATGTCAGTATATTATCAGGAAACTGCCGGGGTATATACGACGTTTTTACCCCAATTGGAACCTCAACCATGTCATCATAAAATTGTACATTTTTAAAGTAAAATGAGATTTTATTAAATAAATACTTACCATCATAAATTCTGAGTACATCCATCTGCGCAAGTCTGACAGGCGGAAAACCCCAAATAAAAATATCATCCAATGAGAAGAGGGATGACCAAGCAGTGCCCGTATAACAATGCCTTTATATCATCCATTTAATTTCCTAAAGTAAGCAAGAAACCCTAGGAAAAAAAACAGGGGATGAAGGGGAGGTTGGGAGGGACCTTTAATTTATGATGGTAAGTATTTATTTAATAAAATCTCATTTTACTTTAAAAATGTACAATTTTATGTCAATAAATACGTTACCATCATAAATTCTGAGTAAAATATAGAATCTAACGCAAAGCTGAATCCCCTGAACCAGAAGATGCAGGAGGAAAACAACTCTTTGTGCGGAAACTAAAGGTCCTAAGGAGTACAAACTCTGAGCTTGAGTAGATAAAGACTGCAGATAGTGAGAAATGAAAGAATTTTCAGATCTCCAGAAACCTGCAGATAAGACTTCCTCTAAAGAAGCGTTATTAAAAAGGGCCCAGGAGGTAGAAATAGCTCTAACATCATGGGCTTTAACATGCATACTATTCAGAAGTTCTTCATTAGAAGAATTGTAAGCTAATTGAATAGTTTTACAGATCCAAGTTGAAATGGTTTTAGCAGACAAATCTTGTTTTCCTTTGTAAATAGGAATAAATAACCTGGAATTTGAGGAAGTGCGGAGACTCCGTGTTCTCTGAAGATATAAAAGTAAGACTCGGATAGGACAGAGTACTTTAGAACTTGAATCATCAGGAAGGGCTGGAATCACTATCGGTTCTGAACCTCTGCTCGGAATTTGATTTTTGGCTAAAAAGGCTGGATCCATTAATAGAGTAACAGATGACTTATCCCTATTAAAACGAAGGCAGTAATCAGCAGTGGAAAATGCATGAATTTCACTTTTTCTTCTACCAGAGGCCAAGGCAAGAAGAAAACAACACTTATATGATAAAAACTTGATTTCAACCTTTTCAGCAGGTTCAAAAGGATGGGTTTTTAAAGCTGATAAAACTACACTCAAATTCCAAGACGGGATTAAAACTCTCTGTCTAGGGCGTTCAAGAGTGAAATTCTTAACTAAAAGAGAAATGAATTCATTATTACCAAAGTCTGGACCTCCAGACAGTTGAATCGTCCTAGAAATAGCTGATCTATAGCCTTTAATTGTAGAGGGAGATAATCCTTTCTCTTCAAAAAGATGGATCAGAAAGTCTGCTAGTTGCTGTACAGAAATTTGGAAAGGATCAATTTCCTTCTCACTACACCAACTACTGAAGATAGTCCACTTGGCATCATAGACGATGTTAGTGGAATCTCTAACTGCTCGGGAGAGATGTCTGGCTGCGCATTCAGAAAAACCTCTCTCCTTGAAGCTATCCCTGAGAGAAGCCACGCGAACAGATGTAGCTTCTCTGGATTGGGATGAAGAATCTTGCCCTTGAACTGGGACAGAAGGTTGTGTCGTACTGGTAGAACCAGTGGACGAGCACAAGACAGATGAAGAAGATCTGGAAACCAGGCTTGTTTGGGCCAAGCTGGAGCAATAAGAATGATCAACCCTTGCTCTGCTGAGATCTTCCGAAGAACTTCTGACAGAAATCTGAACGGAGGGAAGGCGTAAGCAAACATTCCGTCCCAAGGAACACTCATGCAGTCTACTGCGTAAGCTTTCGGATCTGGTACAGGAGACATGAACACTTTGTAATTGAGGCTTGTTGCAAACAGGTCTACATGAGGAGACCCCCACTGAAGTGTTATTGCCTGAAATACTGATTGGAGAAGTTCCCACTCTGTATTGACTGGGGAAAGTGTCCTGGACAGAGCATCTGCTAACACATTGAGTTCCCTGGGACATGACGAACTACAATCTGTAGATGAAGGTGATTGCAAAGAAGGAGAATTTCTCTTGCTAAAAGGAACAGCTTGTAACAGTGAGTTCCCCCTTGGTTTCGCAAATAAGCCACCACAGTGGTGTTGTCCGATGCTAGAACAAGAGATTTGTTCTGCAGTAGGGACTGAAAATGAGACAGTGCAAGAAGAACTGCCTTCATTTGTAGTATGTTGATATGTTCCTTCAAAAGATCTGGAGTCCACACTCCTGAAACTGAAAGACCTTCCAGATAAGCTCCCCAACCGAGTCTGATTTGGAACTGGAGAGGACAGAAGTTGGCCTCTCAAAACGTTTGCTTGAGAAGTCCACCAAACCAAATGAGGATACAGTTCCTGATGAATGATTGGAACTGGAAATTCCCAATCCTGTGAAGCTGGGAGCCAATGTTGATGTAGATAAAATTGAAGAGGTCGAATGTGAAGGCGACCAAGTGGAACAACATCCGCTAGTGAATTCAAGTGACCTAGCAGTTGTGAAAATTGGTGAGCAGTAACTGTTTTTTGAGATAGAAACAGATGAATTTTTGAACAAAGATTCTGAAACTTTTCCTGAGGAGGTCGAACTATGCACTGATGAGTAAGGTAATGTTCGCCTAGGAAAATAAAGTCCTGAGACGGAATAAGGTCTGACTTTTTCCAAGAGATGAGAAACCCCAGAGAGAGAAGCAATCTGATGACTACATCGGTATTGAGATAGAGTTTCTGGGGAGAAAGTTCCTTGATCAGTGAGTCGTCCAGGTAAGAATGAATCTGAATAGCCTGTGAATGAAGGTGAGCTATGGCTACCTGCATGAGTTTGGTAAAGGCTAGTGGTGCAGTTGACAGACCAAAAGGGAGAGCTCTGAATTGGTAAACCCTTTTGTTCCAAACAAACCGAAGGAATTTGCGGTATGAATGGCAAACTGGAACATGAAAATAAGCGTCCGTGAGATCCAGGGATGTTGTCCACATCCCTGGAAGAATAGAAGCTCTGATTGAACGATTGGTCTCCATTTTGAAATGGGGAATAATCATGTAAGAATTGAGGATAGACAAACCGATGACTGGTCTCATTCCTCCTGTCTTCTTCGAAACCAGGAAGAGACGAGAATAGAAACCTGGATCTATTGAAGATACAGGGACTTCCTCCACTGCCCTCTTTGTCAAAAGAGTCTCTACTTCTGTTGACAGAAGAAGAAACTTCTGTGGATCTTGAGTATTGGACAGTGGGATAGGAACAGAAGAAAGAGGAGGTTGTTCTTTGAATTGAAGAGTCAATCCCCCTCGAATTACTGACAGAACCCAACAATCTGAGGTAATACTTGTCCATTTTTTTAGAAAATGAGTTAACCTCCCCCCTACTGGCAATTGAGAAAGAGGAGTTTTGTAGTACATCTCTGGATTGGGTTCTGACAGTAACGTACGAGGGGGCAACTTCCTAGGAAGAGGGATTGGCCCTCTTGCCACCTCTCTTTAAACTGTTAGGTTTAAACTTAGGGAATGAAGACTTCTTAGGTTTATTACCTCCATCATTAGTCATTTTCCTCCTCTTCTCTTGAGAATTATAAGAAGAGCCTCCAGCGGAAGAATAACTACCTCGTTTAGAATTATTTCCAGAAAGAGATACATTCACCTTCACTGGAGCTGGGGTTTGATTGAGATGCTTCTGTACCTCATTAAGTGGCAACCCGAAAATCTTATCATCTAAAGATCCTTAAGATTATCCGAATCCTTTGCTTTATCCAAAATTTCAGCTCTTTTGGATAAAGTGCAGTTGGCTATTGAACCCATAATCAACAACTGAGAGGCACCCAAAGCCTTGTCCACCTGTAATAGAAAAGGCTTGACCTCTGGTGGAAGAGAAGAGTCTTTAAGTACTGGAGCAACTGCAGTTAAAAAGTGTTCAGCAGTGCCTAAAACATGAGAGGCATTCCTGAGAAGATTCTCTGTTTTGGACCAA
The DNA here is from genome assembly GCA_017311375.1 of Mytilus coruscus. Taxonomy (NCBI): domain Eukaryota; kingdom Metazoa; phylum Mollusca; class Bivalvia; order Mytilida; family Mytilidae; genus Mytilus; species Mytilus coruscus. Next base: position 45,036,667 of record CM029599.1, on the reverse strand, counting down.
ACAGACTGAGAAAGACGCAGTCCATCAGCAGGTTTAGAAGCAATCGAAGATGAAAAAACCTTGTGACATTTAGGTACCAATTTACCCAAGGTAGAATCAAAGATATCATAATCTTTCGAACGGAACTGCTCAGTAAATGAGGCAAGCCCAAAACCATTCACTTGGGAAAATTGGGACTCATTAGCCACAATCCCATCATTGATGATCTGCAGAGAAGTAGACATATGGTTGGATTGTGGAAAACTAGTATGTGACTTAGCGTTGTCTATAGACAGACCACATGAAGCCTCGAAAGTAGAGGTAAGTCTCTTGGGTCTGGGAGGAGACTGAAATGGTACCTTGTTGACATCTCTCATAATGGTATAAACCGAATCTCTAAGATCCTTCAAGGTAGAAGGAGTATCTTCAGCCTCAGGATCCTTACTGGAATTGGTAGAAGAATGACCAATTACAGAAGAAGAGATAGACACAGGAACAGAAGGTTGAGAAACATTCTGAGAGACCTGAGTTGGATTATCACCTTCTTCATCAGAAGTAAAACCTTCTTCCTGACTGCCTGGGGCCACCGAAAATCGTTCTTCCTCATCACTGTCCTCCGGGTCACTTCCAATATTATGATCTGGAAGGAGTGAAATCACTGGAGAATTTGACTTATTGGCAATGTTCTCTAGTGTACCCAGGTGGTTGGAGAAAGACGTCAATTCAGAAGAAATAGACTGACGAAAGTCGTCCAGGATACTCTTGAACCCATCTAAAGAGGGGCCAGAGTCAGTAACCTGATTAAACTGATGCCTAACAGAAGAGGTAGGCAGAGCAGCAGGTACAGATACACTACTACAACTACTAGATGACACTGCTAAAGGAGGAGCAGGAACTGACAGATTAGATGTAGTACTCTGAGGAACAATAACTGGTGTGGTTATTGGTCCACAATAAGGCCAGAAACCTGGGAAAGGCTGACCAGGAACCTGACTAGGAAAAACCTGATTAGGAAACCCTTGACCAGGAAACCCTTGACCATGAAACCCCTGACCAGGAAAGCCTGAATAAGGATAACCCTGAGACCAAGGAGGTCTAGACCAAGACATGGCGTTACTAGCCAAGCAGGTAAAGTGAAGCCACAGTATGACGCTGGTGCTCTATACCCAGGTAAGTTTAGACCCATAGAAATACCAGGGTAGGATGAAATAGACCCAGTGGTGTCAACTGGCCTAGAAAATGTGTGCGTAACAGTGGCAATGGTAGGGACACCTCCATGATAACCGACAGAACCTGAATTGGGGGTCTGTTGACCGGTCTTAGTAGTCACCAAAGTAAAAACGTTGGTTAGTTGAATACTAATAGGAGGGGTTCCCTGCCTTACCGTTGTTGCGGTAGCAGTAAAGGGTAACGAACCGTCTAAAAAAACATCATTACCTGTAATGGCCTCGAAAGGACTGGAAGCATTAAACTCCATAATTAAATAAGTATGAAGTTAAATACTTATAAAATATAATATTATAACAACAATAATTAATAAACAATGGTATGGGGATACCTACAATATTCACTATCGAAAAAACAAAAAACTTGAAAGTCTTCTCTGTAATACGCGTGTCTCGATGCGCAGGCAGAAATTAAAATGGATGATATAAAGGCATGGTTATACGGGCACTGCTTGGTCATCCCTCTTCTCATTGGATGATATTTTTATTTGGGGTTTTCCGCCTGTCAGACTTGCGCAGATGGATGTACTCAGAATTTATGATGGTAACGTATTTATTGACATAAAACCTGTTACCATGTGACATAGTTTAAAGCTATACAGAACACTTAAAGAATTCAGAGGCTCACAGAGGGAAAATAATGACGTGCATCCGTCAATAATACGTTTTTAATTTAAAATCACACAATTTACACTCCAAATACTTAAAATTAATGTTTTAAAGTGTTATTATAAATTATTACATACACGATGAAAATATTTTCACAGCAAATTACAAAATCCTTCACGGACTTCACGTATGCGGAAAATATCAGGTTGGGTTTTTCACTATATTTGTTGTAAAAAATAGTCAAACATACTTACAAACAGTAAACATGAAATCTTAAAACTTTGTTGAAAAAATATTCTTCACGAAAAGAAATGTTTGTCAAATGAAAAATAGTGCAATTATATGAATTACTCAAAACATTAAGAAACAAAAAACATGTAATGAATAATGAATATATATACAGCATTGTTAATGTTTAACAAATACCTGGTACTGGAAAAAAACCATTAAGGCAGGGGTAATCTGTAATATATGTGTAGTTCAGGTCTCAGACAGGGTATATAATGTGACATTCCTGGCTTAGGGTTTATATCCCCATCGCCTAAGGCTCATGGAATATAAACTCTAAGCCCTGAATGTCACATTATATACCCTGTCTGAGACCTGAATAACATATAATATAAAGAAAGCATGTTTTCAGGTGTTTTATTTTGTAAGAATTTCCTGTATGATTAAAATTTGTTTCAGAAAAAAAAATCCTATGTACCATTTGATTGCTGTCCTCACTGGTTATATATCAGGGATATAGTACAGTACTATATATTATACTGGTTTGGGATTTTCATTTCCAATTATTTAAACTTTGCAAACACTTAGATTTTGTTTGGACTATTGTTCCCTGTTTTAGTGGTTACTCGAAAACATCAACAGTACAACTGATAAAATCAACTGAACAATTTTGGGGTTCTTGTTTGGAAAAAGTTGGTAGCTATAATCAAAGTAAAAAACAAAGTATTTGGTATCGTTCATGATTTTATTCAGAACATCAGTTGGACTTTGGCTCCTCTAAATACACATAAACAACATGTAAGTCCTAATAAAAATAAAATCTACATTATGATATAATTGTGCTGTGGCATACAGAATAGTGAAAATTAGATGCATCTGAAAATCAATCCATTTGCAGTAAGCTCATGGCAAATATATTTTTGCTTAAAAATCTTTGTTGGTGCTACAATTTCTCCAATTTTCTTTATATCCTCTCCCATACTCTTATTGGTTTTCTGTGAAAAAATTAAAATGTAAACAAAGATATACATTTGTTATATTATTAATATGGTACATGTATTCATCAATTTTGGTTAAAAGTTTTTTTAATTTAGATAAAAAAAAGATTAAAAAAAAACACTTCTCTGGAGTATCTTTTATGGTATCCATTTACATGTATGCTGGGTATATAAGTGCTATGTTATTTCTGTATAATAAAGGTAAAATCCATACATATATATCACATATATATAGAACATTATTTACATGTACATATACAATGAAGTAATATATTATTAAAGCTGACTATGCTGTATGAGTTTTGCTGATTGTTGAAAGCCATACAGGGACCTATAGTTGTTAATTTCTGTGTCATTTGGTCTCTTGTGGAGAGTTGTCTCATTGACAATCATACCACATCTTCTTATTTTTATGCCCCCGCCGTAGCGGAGGGGGCATTAAGTTTTACCCTTGTCCTTCCAGTACGTACGTACATCCGTCCGTACGTATGTCCCAAAGTTGGTTTCCGTTCTCTAACTTTAGTTTGCCTCAACCAAATGCTATGAAACTTATACACAATGCTTATAACCACAAAACACAGATCAAGTTTGAATTTTGGTGGCGTCACTTTAACCGTTCTAGAGTTATGCCTCTTTACAAATGGAAAAATTGCTGAACTTTTTGTTTCCGTTCTCTAACTTTAGTTTGCTTCAACCAAATACTATGAAACTTATACACAATGCTTATTACCACAAAATACAGATCAAGTTTGAATTTTGGTGGTGTCACTTTTATTGTTCTAGAGTTGTGCCCTTAAACAAATGGAAAAATTGCTGAATTTTTTGTTTCTGTTCTCTAACTTAAGTTTGCCTCAACCAAATTTTATGAAACTTATACACAATATTTATTGGCACAAAACTCAGATCAAGAACAAATTTGGGTAGCGTCACTTTTACTGTTCTTCAGTTATGTCCCTTTATAACTTTATATGATATGCAAGTGGGGGCATCATCTGTGTCCCATGGACACATTCCCCATTTGTTATATATATAATTTTATTGTAAGAACGAAGACTACTCCTTCTGGGATATGCTTAGGATGACAAGTCACAACAGCACAGCTACACATGCTTTCTGGTTTTGATTCTGCATACTCAGAACTACATTTGTATATAGGTAGCCTAGATGTATTGAAGTGCAAAATTTCATTTTATGATTACCCATCTGTGTACAGTAGTGATAGTTTCCCCAACTCATTCTAATGGCATTTAATTGAGTTTCTGATATAAATGTGCTTTGGCATACAAAATAGTGAAAATTAGATGCCTCTGAAAATCAATCCATTGGCAGTCAATGTCATGTCAACTCTATAATTGCTAAAAATCTTTATTGGTGCTACAATTTCTCCAATTTTCGAAATATCCTCTTTCATTTTCTTATTGGTTTTTTGGAAATATTTCTTAAAATTTAAAACAAAGATATACATATGTTCATTGTGTTATATTATTAATAAAGTACATGTATTCATCAACTATGATTTAAAAAAATCTAATGACTACCTTGGAACTGAAAAATCATGCAGCAATATTTGAATTTAGATTTGAAAAGCACTTCTCAGAGAATTTATTGTGGTATCCATTTACATATATTGCTGGGTATATAAGAAAATCAGCCAAGTACAGTTTTTGTACTTTGTTGTTTCTGAATAGTGAAGATTTAATCCATGGGTACAAATCACCAGAACCAGAAAGTTATTTACATGTACATATTGTATGTTGTAAAAATGAAAACTACTCTCTCTGTAATTATTTAATAATTGAAAATTTGGTTTAATGCAAACTAACATTGAATATCTTATTATACCGAGCTATATTGCCTCCAGATGCCAACTTCCTGTTTTCTGATACTTTAAAATTATGAATGGGGGTATGCTTAGCAAGACATGGCACAACAATGCATGCATTCGTAGCCAATATGTATTGAAACTTTGTTGAAATGTAGAATTTTATTTTGTGATTACTGATCAGAAAACAGGGTTTATAATTTCCTAACTCTTTCGAGTGTTTTAACATTGATATTTAAAAATATATTATTTTGATGACTATTATTGAGGATGACCAATAGGTGAGTACTGTTGATTCATTAATTTTGGGGACACCAATCTTCAGGATTTTGTGGGTAGGGTAAACAACAAATTTAAATTCTTAAGAAAATACAAATTTTTAGTTACTTTGATAGGAGCAAATGATGAAACCACAAAATAATGTACCCTGGAAATATCAAATTTTTCTTCAACCATGAAAATTGATACCAATAAAAATAATAAATCCACATTTAATCATTTTTGTCGAGCCTGCGACTTGTGTCGCAGAAAGCATGACATACGGATAGTGATCCGGCGTTGGCCACGGCGTGCGTTAACTAACTACTTAAAAGCTTAATATTTCAGAAGGTAGAAGACCTGGATGCTTCACACTTTGTATATAGATACCTTATGTTATGAAGTTACCGTCTGTCATACGTCCTTTGTCCTTGACCTCATTTTCATGGTTCAGTGACTACTTGAAAAAAAAAATAAAGATTTTTTTGTAATGTTAATATCTCTCTTATTATGAGTAATAGGATAACTACAATGTATATTTAGTATGTGCATACCTTGCACTGTCCCCATGCCTGTCAGACAGTTTTCACTTGACCTCGACCTCATTTCATGGATCAGTGAACAAGGTTAAGTTTTCGTGGTCAAGTCCATATCTCAGATACTATAAGCAATTGTAAAGTGTACATGTCCAACTGGCAGGTGTCATCTCACCTTGACCTTATTTTCATGGTTCAGTGGTTAAAGTTAAGTTTTGTGTTTTGGTCTATTTTCTAATACTGTATGCAATAGGTCAGCTATATTTGGTGTATGGAAATATTTTACGTTGGACATGTCAGTCTGGCAGGTTTTATTTGACCTTGACCTCATTTTCACGGTTCATTGCTCAATGTTAAGTTTTGTATACGCCCGTTTACGGGACGTATTATGGTATACTGTTGTAAGTCCTCTGTCTGTCCGTCCATCGTCAACATGTCGGACATTAACTCAAAAACGCTTTAACCAATTTGCATAAAACTTTGGTGAATTATTTATATCTATTGACGTGAGCTCCCTTTTGTTTTTTATAAATTTTAGATTTTACGTTTCCGAGTTATGGGGTTTTATTCATTAAAAAAAAGGGGGATTTTCCAGTTTTCGGACAATAACTCAAGAATGCTTTCACCAACTTGCAAGAAATTTTTGTTAATTGTTTATACCTATTGACATGAGCTCCATTTGGATTTTTATAAATTTTAGATTTTACGTTTCCGAGTTATGGGGTTTTATTCATAAAAAAAGGGGGATTTTCCAGTTTTTGGACAATAACTCAAAAATGCTTTCAGCAGTTCTCATGAAACTTTGATGAATTGTTGATATCTATTGATGTAAGCTCCCTTTAGAATTTTATAAATTTTAGAGTTTACATTTCCGAATTATGGGTTTATTCATTAAAATTTAGGGGATTTTCCAGTTTTCAGACAATAACTCAAAATGCTTTCAGCAATTCGTATGAAACTTTGGTGAACAGTTTATATCTATTGATGTAAGTTCCTTTAGAATTTTAAAAATTTTATTTGTTTATAGTCTGACAACAGATTTACTAAGTATTGCGCAACAGCACAGTGTATTGCACAACAGCAAGAAATCTTTAATTGAATATAAATTCAATTCATATAACCAACTTCAAGTTCTTTAACTACATTTATTCAGAAACCTATAATACATGTATGTCAAATATTTAATTACAATCCAAATTCAGACCTGTATCAAGCTTGAATATTGTGTCCAATTTTGCCCCAACTGTTCAGGGTTAGACCTCTGCGGGCATATCCAGCTGCACTCAGTGAAGCAGTTTATTGTGTTTTGGTCTGTTTTTCTTAAACTATAAGCAATAGGTCAACTGTGTTTGGTGTATGGAATGATTGTAAAGTGTACATGTCTGTCTGGGAGGGTTCATCTGACCTTGACCTCATATTTATGGTTCATTGGTCAGTATAATGTTTTCATGGTTTGGTCTGTTTCTTGTATACTATAAGCAGTAGGTCAACTATATTCAATGTATGGAATGATTGTAAGGTGTACATGTATTTCTGGCTTGGTTTATCTGACCTTGACCTCATTTTCTTGGATCATGATAAGTTAATGTGATACTAGTAGTAAAACTTTATATTTAGGGCTATCTATATAAAATCAAAGGTAGTAAAGTAGGCGAGACATTTCAGTGTGTGCACTCTTGTTATCATTATCGTTAAATGAAGGCTGTATACTAGGTGATTAATAGAAATATTATGATATTTCAGGATAGAATATTTTGATGATTTAGCATTAGATGAAGGCAGTTCAGTTGATGATATGCACAAGTGGGAACCATCAGCAATCTCCCACAAGAATATAAGTATGGAAGGTATACAGATATTCTGTGATGAATTTACACGTCTTTCTCGACAGTACAGTTCACCAGATATAGGCTCAGATCCTTCATCACCTGTATCACCATCAGTGAGTAGCATAATTAAATACATAAAACTGTACCAGAGATAAATATGTGGGAGAGGATTTTACATGTAGTTAAAAGACTTTGTTTTATTAAACCTCACCATGCATGAAATTTTGATAAAAAAAACTAATTGAAGTAAAAAAGAAATAATCTAATATTTGGATTCATATAAGTTTACTTTTGATTGAAATAGGGTTCTGCTTGACTGATTTTGATTTTCAACTGCTTTTGAAACTTCATCCTTAGGTTTATCTTTTGTTGCCGTATCTTTTACTCTCTTTGAGTGACTCTTTTTAATTGAAATGCCTTCTGATCACTTCCCATGTTGATAAAGCCTTAGTGTTATGACCATAAGTACTTTATTACACAGTTTTACATAGAACAGAAATGTATTTTTAGGGGAGCAAAATTTTAACATTGGATGTCTTAACTGTCTAGAAAAAAATTGGATGAGATTTTAAATGTTGGAACTGAGAGATATCGAAAGAGTTAAGTCTGTACTTTTTGCTTTTCACTATAGTGTTTACAAAGAGTTAGTAAGCAGAATTTTTGTTTATTATTAAAACTTTCACCACCTGTATGAATATCTGAACATAAAGAAAGACAGATTCATTTCCAAGATTATATTAAAAAATCAAACTTTGCTTATTTACAGGTCTTTCACTCCACTAGTAGTACCTTGTCATCTGTACCACCATTCAGCCAATCAGAACCCACCTCATCACTACCTAGTTCAGATTCTGACCCAATACAAGTGGCTGTTATAACAGGAAAGAATACATTGAAACTGAAAGTAAAACAAGGGGAAGGATTAGGAATACAGGGGCCAAAGGTAACTTAAAGGAGTTATATAAATATAAGGAGATGTGGTATGATTGCCAATGAGATAACTATCCACCAAAGTTCAAATGAAGTGGATGTAAGCAATTATAGGGAACCATACAGCCTTCAACAATGAGAAAAACCCATACCATATAGTCGGCTATAAAAGGCTCCAACATGAAAAATATGAGACAATTCAATTAAGAAAATTAACAGCCTAATTTATAACAAAACAAGCTAGTTCAAAGCAAATAACAACTAATAAAAAAAATCATGTATCTAAGACTAAAATAGTTCCCTAATATTATTTCATTTAAATATAAGAATAAACACATCCAGAAAGGTGTAATAAATAAGACTGTTTTTTTTCAACATGCATATATCTATTTATAATCTCAGAGTATCTTGTAAAGAAGCTCAGATGATACATCCTAAAAGTAGCAATGGTGCAAAAGTACTGAAACCATTAAAAGTTAGGTTTCCAAATGTTACAAAGAAGATTAGATTTGACATGACCTGTTTTCACTCTCTTCAATGAACTGTTTATTTAGATTGAAATATAGTTTTTCCTTCATTAATCTTTGTAAATCTTCAACTTCAACTATGTCAATAGATTTGTTGCATCATTTACATTTGGTTAGATATAAGATGGCACCAATTTTCACTTGTTTATGACCGCTTTTTTATGACCGTCTATGATAGTGAAGGGGCATTATGTTTTATTGTCAGTGTGTCAGTTGGTTTGTTGGTTTTCCTGGAAGTTATAGTTACACCAACTACACATGTTCATTATGATATTAACTTTTAAAATCATATGCCAAGTTAAAATTTGCACCAAATTTCTGGATTCATTGGTCATTGACATTTGATAAGGTGATTGGACACATATTCTTGTTAAGATTGTATTTACTAATATTTGTTTGTTTTTTTTAGGTTGAAATGGAATGTGAGCTTGGTGCTGTACATATCCTTTTGTGTCCAAAACAGTTCCATGCCTTATGGGCGTTAGCAGATGGATTGTCATCTCCAGGTAAAGTATAACATTGACATACTTATTTATAGGGACAACTTGTTGATATCCCATCAAACCTGATTTTTTTGGGAGTTCCCAATCCATATTTTTATCATAGCATTTTCCATAATCAAGGACTTTTTTGTTCTTTTTATACGACCGCAAAATTTTTGTGGTCATATATTGGTATGACGTTGCCGTCGTCGTCGTCGTAGTCGTCCGAAGACATTTGGTTTTCGCACTATAACTTTAGTATAAGTTAATAGAAATCTATGAAATTTAAACACAAGGTTTATGACCACAAAAGGAAGGTTAGGATTGATTTTGGGAGTTTTGGTCCCAACAGTTTAAGAATTAGGGGCCAAAAAAGGGCCCAATAAGCATTTTTCTTGGTTTTCGCACAATAACTCTAGTATAAGTAAATAGAAATCTATGAAATTTTAACACAAGGTTTATGACCACAAAAGGAAGGTTGGGATTGATTTTGGGAGTTTTGGTCCCAACAGTGTAGGAATTAGGGGCTAAAAAAGGGCCCAAATAAGCATTTTTCTTGGTTTTTGCACAATAACTTTAGTATCAGTAAATAGAAATCTATGAAATTTAAACACAAGATTTATGACCACAAAAGGAAGGTTGGGATTGATTTTGGGAGTTTTGGTCCCAACAATTTAGGAATTAGGGTCCAAAAGGGTCTGAAATTAAACTTTGTTTGATTTCATCAAAAATTGAACTATTTGATATGCCGAATCTAACTGTGTATTTAGATTCTTACTTTTTGGTCCCGTTTTCAAATTGGTCTACATTAAGGTCCAAAGGGTCCAAAATTAAACTTAGTTTGATTTTAACAAAAATTGAATTCTTGGGGTTCTTTGATATGCTGAATCTAACCATGTATTTAGATTTTGGATATTGGAATACCACAAAGGGATGGTAAGAATTGTCTTTGGGAGTTATGGCTCAAACCGTTAAGGAATAAGGTGCAAAAAAGGGGGGGGAAGAGTCCCCAGGTTAATGGACAATTACTTAAGTACAAAACATATTTTAAAAGGCAGTGTAAGGTTGGTAATTGAAACTCATTTGAATATCTCACCTAAACTGCTTTTAAATTATGTATATTGGAAATTTGCCAAAAACTTTATTATTAATAAATTCCATTGGAAATAACTTTAGTTTAATGAACTTCATTGGAAATTTGCCAATATAAAATGTTGTTGATGAAGCTTTTTGTTTATCTCACCTAAACTGCTTTTAAATTATGTATATTGAAATTTGCCAAAACTTTATTATTGATAAATTCCATTGGAAATTTGCCAATAACTTTAGTTTAATGAACTTCATTGAAATTTGCCAATATAAAATGTTGCTGATGAAGCTTTTTGTTTATCTCACCTAAACTGCTTTTAAATTATGTATATTGAAATTTGCCAAAACTTTATTATTAATAAATTCCATTAGAAATATTCAATTGCACAGTATTGCGCAATAGCAAGAAATCTTCAATTGCACAGTATTGCTCAATAGCAAGTAATCTTCAATTGCACAGTATTGCGCAATAGCAAGAAATCTTCAATTGCACAGTATTGTGCAATAGCAAGAAATATCCAATACCACAATATTGCACAATAGCAAGAAATCTTCAATTTCACAGTATTGTGCAATAGCAAGAAATATTGAATTGCACAGTATTGCGCAATTGCAAGAAATCTTCTTTTGCACAGTATTGCGCAATAGCAAGAAATCTTCAATTGAAATTTGATACAAATTTTTTAACCCATTTTAACATTTTAGATAATTTACCACATTTATTTTGTGTCAGAAGCCTATATTATGTCAAAATTTGATCACAATCCAAATTCAGACAGTATCAAGCTTGAATATTGTGTCCAAACTTGCACCAACTGTTCAGGGTTCGACCTCTGCGGTCGTATCAGGCTGCGCTCAGTGAAGCATTTTATTATGATATTGATTTTATGCAAAAATGAATTTAGTATTTACCTACACAAACTTGTAGTGTAATGAGAGAGAAAAAATATTTCAAGACTTACTATGTATAATTTTTATATCTACATTAAACACAACAACACTCATAAATTACTGCAAAGTAATAGTTTTAATGGTCAACATGTTTCACCAGCAAGCGTTGTGTCTTCAGGACAAGTATATATATGAAATAAAACAGAGAAGTACAAATTTTGCGGTAAGCCGGAAGTGATGTTACAATAATGGTTGTTATGACGATGTTATCAATAAAAATAGAAAGTGAAAGTGAAATAAAAATAGTTAAGTTGAATAGAAGTGAAAGAAAGTCAATAAAGTTATAAACAGTGGTTGGCTGCTATTCACACACATGTGTATACAGTCCCATTGGAGTTCCTAGTGGTATTGTTATAGAGATGATGGAGGTGGGTGATAAAATGTTAGGTCCAATTTCCCAAATGGACGACACCTCACTGGTAATTCCGTACCAATTCAACTGGCTTCGCTCTAGAAGGTACTGCTTCCAATTGAGATGTATGATCGCCACTGGTATTGGGAATAATAAAAATCGAGATAGATCTGTAAATATATAATTTGTTTGTTAAATGTCCACGGATCAAGTTAGGCTTCATATATATATTGTGTGGATCCTGTGGTTCATTCTGTTTCTGGTTCCATTCTCTTTTCTCTAAATGGGTTGCCTTGTATTCCAAATAATTTTGACCATGTGTACTTATGTGTTGGATGTTAAATTTCCGTAATAGAGGGCTCATTATGTGGATTCTCATGTGTTTGCTTTTGTTTCAATACCTCTCCTTCTTTATTCTGGTGGTGTGTAAAATTTTGCGATCATTTTTAGGAAGGGATCGAGAATCTTCGAAATGGTCTGTGTAATCGTTGATGCTGGTTGGTCATACATGTATAGTACAATGCTTGTGTAGCATAGGTGGATCCTTACGGATGCAGGAGTTTACAGTCCTAAAGTTTAACTGTAATTGTTTAAGTGAACCAACACCTGTAATACAAAATATGTTCCTATTTTTGTTAAGAAACTACACTGTTCCAGTGTTGATTTTTGTATAAAGTGTAACCCAAGCTCAGAGATCAAAATTGATTTGGATGAATGAAATTTTTTGTCTATACCCACTTAGATAACATGTGAACTATGCACCATTTTTTACTATTTTCTTTATCATAAAAATGTTGGCATAATTTAATAATTACACATTGCTGTTTCAAAAGCTACAAGTGACAGGAAGATGAAGCGAAACAGAAGTAAGAGTAAACCCATGAGTCCGGATGACTATCGAAAGATAGAGGAAGACCTCCAACGACAGCTACAGTCTGGCAGAATACAACATCAAAGACAAGAAATCTCTCACTTCACAGCCATGCATGATATTATGACTGGATCTTTTGGTATTATAGTCTTATTTGATATTACTATGATAAAGTATGAACTAAGGTTAATATTTTCCTACAGGGTCTCTGAAAAATTTGAGACTGTAAAACATGAAAAACAATTTCTAAAAAATTATATCAATGTCCATATGGAAAAAAGAAGATTTGTTATAATTGCTAATGAGACAACTCTCTACCAGAGACCAAATGAAATAGAAGTTAACACAGAATAGATAAACAATTTGTAAAGCAGTCCAGTTCTTTTTTTTATGCCCCGCCATACTGGAGAGGGCATTAAGTTTTACCCTTGTCTGTACGTCCCATTATTGGTTTCTATTCTCTAACTTAAGTGTGCCTCAATCAAATGTTATGAAACTTGTACACAATGCTTATTACCATAAAACACAGATCAGGTTCAAATTCGGGTGGCGTCACTTTTACAGTTCTGTAGTTATGCCCTTTAAAATGTTATATGCAAGTGGGGGCATCATCTGGGTCCCATGGACACATTCCCCATTTATTTGTGTCAGGTAAACAGATTAACCTGACCTTTCTGCTAACCAATAAATCATTTATATTTATATTTTACTTGTTTCTACCGCCAATACTCTCAGTGTCATTTTACTGACTAAATTTGTCATTTTAAAAGAAAATAGTCTAGCATATAAGGTTGTCTAAACCTCAATTTTTTTTTATTATTATATAAAGTAATCTGCATTGTCCATATAGTGAATTTTTATTCAGACAATTTTAGTGATACTCTTACGATATTCATCGAAACCACTTTGCCATTGAAGCGGTCTGTCATTTTTTCAGCTTTTACTTAACATTATTATACCGACGAAGTCGAAGGGGACTTTAGGTTTGCACTCTGTCCTGTCCCTCCTTCTGTCCATCCATCAGTCCGGCAACTCAGCTTTCCACACTTTTTTCTTCGTTCTTGAAGATATTGATTTGATATTTGGTACATAGTTTTATAATGACAAGTTATAGATCAAGTTCAAATTTTGTTCCGGTCTGATGATTTAGTCCAGAGTTATGGTCCATAAAAAAAATCCAAGTACTATGTTAAACCATATATCTGTGCAAAGGAGATAACTCATTTTTAAAAGACATTCTTTGGTAAATTGTTTGAGGAATTTTGTTGCAGGTTTATATGTTATTTTGTATAAACTAATTTTCTGAATGCTACATGTATATATATATATATATATATATATATTTTTTATTAAGTGAAATCCTTTAATTAGACAATTATCTATTTTATTAAAGTATATATTTCATTACATTACATTGTTTAGATAAAAGTTGTTGACATTTTATAGATAATTTAAAATTAAACTGAAGTTGAAGGAAAATAGGTCTTTTCAAAAATTAGAAAGAAAAAATTTGTAAAGAATAATGTTTTATATGAAATTTTATAATAAACATGTATTAGAGATCAAAACAATAATATTATAATAAACATGTATTAGAGATCAAAACAATAATATTATAATAAACATGTATTAGAGATCAAAACAATAATATTATAATAAACATGTATTAGAGATCAAAACAATAATATTATAATAAACATGTATTAGAGATCAAAACAATAATATTATAATAAACATGTATTAGAGATCAAAACAATAATACTATAATGAACATGTATTAGAGATCAAAACAATAATATTATAATGAACATGTATTAGAGATCAAAACAATAATATTATAATAAACATGTATTAGAGATCAAAACAATAATATTATAATGAACATGTATTAGAGATCAAAACAATAATATTATAATTGATATGACAATATCTGAATATTATAGGAGGTGAGGACCAGTTTTATTCTGTAGGACATCATAAAGACATGGAGTCTTCCTTTACAAGCCAAACTTCATACAGTACTGTCTCAAGTAAGTCATAAAATACTGTGCTATAAAAAAAATATTGTATGATTTTGTGCTAAGGAGCAATACTTCCGGACTTTTGAATGCAGTGTATTGGCATTTCCATTCTTTCGTTACCCAAAGGTGAAATTTTAAAATCTTGTTTTAGTGTGTTGAATCATTTCCTTGGTTTGTTATTATTAGGGTATATATTGTTGTTGACACTGGTTAAATTTGGTTACTTGATGGTTTTTATGTAATTGTTACCATTCAATATAAAAGTATCAATGGCATATGTACTTTCACATTACTTTTTGTTTAGTAAGTCAGATATTAAACATTTTGATACATTGCATAATTCACTGAAACATACCTTTAACTCTTGCGTTTATGCTGAAATAAATTAAATTTATATGAAATACAGGTATATTTTTTTTATGCCCCTTGCAAACAGAACTAAGAGGAAGGGGTTAAATAGAAATAATCATATCTGTCCCTATGTCTGTCCATGTGCATTTTAAGTGCAGCTCCTCACAAACAAATAGTTTCTATATTAATCAACCTACAACACACCTTGGAATGGGCGTAAAGGAATATTATCCCTTTCAAACATGTAAAAGGGGAGATAATTGATTTACTTACATCAATAGACAATAGTAAAGTGGTGGTGGTATCTTTTGTGAATTAACTCACAGAAATCGTGCAATGAAGCAAAGTTGTGAAGTAAACAATTGATCACCAACTTCCAGTTAAGTATTTCGAGTCAGTCTTGAAATTATTTATCGTTTTCCATGTCATGTTATTTTCCATATTTCTTTTACATGATTTACAAGCACAACATCTTGTTCATTACGAATATTTTTATAAGCACATTCACACTAGCTAAAATTAAATTAAATAACCTAGATGCATTTTACTTTGGAAATGTATTATGGTAAATATAATGAATATTCACGATCTTCACATGATGTAAAGAATCATTTCAGTTTTTAAAGTCATCTATATCTTCTTCAAGAAAGTATTACTATTGAATAATGGCAGAGTTTACAAGCCTTTATCTATTCTGAAAAAAAGAAAATAAATAGTTACCTTTCTCTGAGAGCAAATGGGTATATTTCTTACTGATGGAACAGTTAGGTTTGATGTTTGTTTTATGTTACAAACTGAGAATTCTTTTAGACGACAATACAGACTTTGAAAAGATTACATTTTAGTCAAATTTATTAATTGAAAAGGCTACTTTAATTTAGATTTGATGAATATGATTTCATGTTGATATTTTATGAAATATATTTTCAGCTGTAAGGTCTGGTGGAACAGAACACAGGAAGCCCAAGGGTAATTTACTCATTTTTTTCGCAATGATTTATATTTTCGCGGTATTTTTTAAAATTGCTCTCAAAAATTATTTGGTTTACAGTAATATTCCTTGCAAATAAATAATGCACGAAGTTAAATTCTGAAACATGTTTTTTCTTGATGAATTCAAATTGAACAAACTAGTTACAAGTAAATTGGGTAACAAATGTATGGTTAATTTAATAGTAATTTGGGGCCATGGTAGCTTAGTGGTCTAAATTCATCTACAGTAATCACAAGCCTTTCCAATAAGCTAGTTCATGGTGAGATTAATGGATTTGACAAATATCTGATGCATTTAGGACTGGTTTTAAAGGCATTGTGAAAAAAAAACTTACATCTTATTAGTTTCAGATTTTTATGATTCAATCAGCAATATTGTCATATATTTCACCTCAAGTTCTCAAATGCCTATAAATCCCTATTTTGTGTGCCTTCTAACTTCTAAGTCTTATCCTCATCTGTCATTTAATAGAATTTTACTTCAAAGACACTGCAATACTTCATGTGATGAAATAGATAATTTTACTCCTTTAATACCTTTTGTAAAGAGTTAACTGATAATGATGTCAGTACACGCAGGATTTTACAGGTTGCCATTAAATTCAATGTCTAAATCTTTTTTAGATCCAATGAAGAAAATTTTAGATGATCCATCAGCAGAGTTTTCCCATTATAGACTGAGACTAGCATTCTTCTCAGTAGCACTTTTGCATGACAATCCTTGCTCTAAAGTAGAGCATGGCCAGACGAGAACACAAGAAAATAACATTAAAGATCTGTCTACGTCTTACTTCCAAAGAGTGTTTACTATTGCTACAGCTGCTAGGGGGACATGAAAAGTTTGAGAAAGAGTTTTGTGGAAGTACTGAAGTATGATCATATCAGGTAATTAATTCATCATTTAGCCTTGACTTGGAAAATCACACAGCTCAGTCATTGTGGTACATAACTTTTCATTGCAAAGCTTGAGCGGGGCATTCATGTCCTCAGACACATTCTTCTTCTATTTGTACCTAAAGTGTGCATTTTTATACGACCGCAAAAAAATTTTGTGGTCGTATATTGGTATGACGTTGGCGTCGTCGTCGTCGTCCGAAGACACAATGGTTTTCGCACTCTAACTTTAGTTTAAGTGAATGGATCTCTATGAAATTTTACCATAAGGTTCAATACCACAAAAGGAAGGTTGGGATTGATTTTGGGGGTTATGGTACCAACAGTTAAGGAATTAGGGGCCAAAAAGGGGCCAAAAATAAGCATTTTTGTAACTTCCAGACATAACTTGTGTGTTAGTGTATGGATCTCTCTGACATTGTACTACAAGGTTCCATATCACAAAGGGAATGCTGGGATTGATTTTGGGGGTAATTACTTCCAAATTTTAGGAATTAGGGGCCAAAAAAGGGGCAAAAAACAAGCATTTTTCTAGTTTCATGACAATAACTTGTGTGAAAGTGTATGGATCTTTCTGAAATTGTACTACAAGGTTCCATATCACAAAGGGAAAGCTGGAATTGAGTTTGGGGGTACTTGCCCAAAACGTTTAGGAATAAGGGGCCAAAAAGGGGCCAAAAATTAGCATTTTTCTAGTTTCCAGACAATAACTTGTGTTCAAGTGTATGGATCTCTCTGAAATTGTACTGCAAGGTACCATACCACAAAGGGAAGGCTGGTAATTGCCTCAAAATTTTAGGAATTAGGGGCCAAAAAGGGGCAAAAAAAACAAGCATTTTTCTTGTTTCAGGACAATAACTTGTGTGTATAAAGTGTATGGATCTTTCTGAAATTGTACTACAAGGTTCCATATCTCAAAGGGAAAGCTGGGTTTGAGTTTGGGGGTAATTGCCCTAAATGTTTAGGAATTTGGGGCCAAAAAGGGTCCAAAAAACAAGCAATTTTCTAGTTTCCAGACAATAACTTGTGTTCAAGTGTATGGATCTCTCTGAAATTGTACTGCAAGGTACCATACCACAAAGGGAAGGCTGGGATTGAGTTTGGGGGTGATGAATCATAAGGGGGTCCAAAAAATTTGGTGGGGGGGGATTCTCTTTTTTTTTTTCTTTTAAAATTTTCCATTTTAAGTTGGTTATTTCTGATTTATATTTAAAAACAAATAATAATGATATGGTAGGAGATACACACCAAACAGAATGTGTAAATTATTATATAAGTATTGCACAATAGCAAGAAATCTTCAATTGCACAGTATTGCGCAATAGCAAGAAATCTTCAATTGCACAGTATTGCACAATAGCAAGAAATATCCAATAGCATAATATTGCGCAATAGCAAGAAATTGTCAATTGTACAGTATTGCGCAATAGCAAGAAATTGTCAATTGTACAGTATTGCGCAATAGCAAGAAATATTCAATTGCACAGTATTGTGCAAAAGAAGATACTTCGTATAAATTGTTTATTTCTTGACCAATTTCAATGGGGTTTTATTCTTGAATTCTTGGGGTTCTTTAATATGCTGAATCTAACCGTGTATTAAGTTTTTGGGTTTTGGGCCCCGTTTTTAAATTGGTCCACATTGAGGTCCAAAGGGTCCAAAATTAAACTTTGTTTGATTTCATCAAAAATTGAATTATTGGGGTTCTTTGATATGCCGAATCTAACCGTGTATTTAGATTCTTAATTTTTGGTTCCGTTTTCAAATTGGTCTACATTAAGGTCTAAAGGGTCCAAAATTAAACTTAGTTTGATTTTAACAAAAATTGAATTCTAAGGGTTCTTTGATATGCTAATTCTAAACATGTATTTAGATTTTTGATTTTTGGGCCCCGTTATCAACTTTGTCCACATTGAGGTCAAAAGGGTCCAAAATTAAACTTTGTTTGATTTCATCAAAAATTGAATTCTTGGGTTCTTTAATTTGATATGCTGAATCTAACCATGTATTTAGATTTTGGATATTGGACCATAATAGGTGAACGTCCAATTTAAAATTTTTAAGTTCTTAGACCACATTCATTCTGTGTCAGAAACCTATGCTGTGTCAAATATTTAATCACAATCCAAATTCATAGCTGTATCAAGCTTGAATGTTGAGTCCATACTTGCCCCAACTGTTCAGGGTTCGACCTCTGCAGTCGTATCAAGCTGCGTCCTGCAGAGCATTTTATTGACATTAGCATGTCCTTGTTATTTTTTAAAACACATTTTGTTTTGTTATTATGGTTGAATTACATATACCATAACAATCTGATTTGAGTTATTTCCCTTGAATGAAAAAATGTCTGTCAACATTATTATGATTGTACAATATAAAAATAAGGGGATGTGGTATGATTGCCATTGAGACAGCTATCCACCAAAGTTCAAATGAAGTGGATGTAAGCAATTATAGGCAACAGTACAGCCTTCAAGAATGAGAAAACCCGTACCGTATGGTCTGCTATAAAAGGCCCCTACATTAAAAATAGGAAACAATTAAATTGAGAAAACAAACGGCCTAATTTATAACAAAACAATTTATGAAAAACAAATATGACAGACATGAACCGACAACAACCACTGAGCTACAGGCTCCTGACTTTGGACAGGCACATAAAGAATGTGGCGGGGTTAAACATGTTTGTGAGCGCTCAACTTTCCCCCTAACCTGGGACAGTACAACAGTTTACAAAACATTTTGCAGTCATATATTGGTATCACGTCGTCGTCATTGTCGTCAGCGTCGTCCAAAGATATTTGGTTTCCTGACAATAACTTTAGTATTAGTAAAAGAAATCTATGAAATTTAAACATAAGGTTTATAACCACAAAAGGAAGGTTGGGATTGATTTTGGGGGTTATGGTCCCAACAGTTTGGGAATTAGGGGCCAAAAAGGGGCCCAAATAAGCATTTTTCTAGTTTCATGACAATAACTTGTGGAACAGTGTATGGATCTCTCTGAAATTATACCACAAGTTTCCATACCACAAAGGGATGGTTAGGATTGGCTATGGGGGGTTATGGCTCAAACAGTTTAGGAATTAGGGGCAAAAAAGTGAGAAAAAACAAGGGTGTCCTGGTTAGTGGACAATTACTTAAGTACAAATTACAGTGTAAGGGATGTAATTCAAACACAACTTTGAATTACCTCCCTTACACTGCTTTTAAATTATGTATAAAGAAATGTTATATTGTCTTGAGGTGATTAGCTGTCAATTCTTTTTTAGAAGTTACTATTTTAATAATTTTAAAAATGCTGATTTAGGTAAATTAATTTTAGCTATGATTATGTATGTCATTTTCTATTTTAAGACTATTATGATGTATTTAAATGGGTTATTATGGTTGCAAACTCCATTGGAAATTTGAATTGAGATTATGACCATGTCTTGAGGAAAGAATTTTTTGGAAAAAGGGGGATGTTGTGGGGACAATTTTTCTCCTCAAGATTTCAGAAATCAAAAGAAAATTTCTTCAAATATTTTTTTGGGAGGGGTCAGGCATAGTGTATTGCACAAAAGCAAAAATTGAATATAAATTCAAATCATATAACCAATTCTAAGTTCTTTGACTACAGTAATTCTGTGTCAGAAACCTATTATGTGTAAAATATTGAATTACAATCCAAATTCAGACCTGTATTAAGCGCAAATATTGTGTCCATTTTGGCCCCAACTGTTCAGGGTTGGACCTCTGCAGTCGTATCCTGCCGGGCTCAGCGAAGCAATTTATTTACTTCTAAATTAATGCAAGATAACAGTCACATAAATTGTATGATGTGATGGCTAATTATGCATGAGGCTATTAAAAAGGTCATAATTTTCTGTTACAGTTATAATAGCTGGACATTGTACTACAAGGTTCCATATCACAAAGGGAATGCTGGGATTGATTTTGGGGGTAATTACTTCCAAATTTTAGGAATTAGGGGCCAAAAAAGGGGCAAAAAACAAGCATTTTTCTAGTTTCATGACAATAACTTGTGTGAAAGTGTATGGATCTTTCTGAAATTGTACTACAAGGTTCCATATCACAAAGGGAAAGCTGGAATTGAGTTTGGGGGTAATTGCCCAAAACGTTTAGGAATAAGGGGCCAAAAGGGGCCAAAATTAGCATTTTCTAGTTTCAGACAATAACTTGTGTTCAAGTGTATGGATCTCTCTGAAATTGTACTGCAAGGTACCATACCACAAAGGGAAGGCTGGTAATTGCCTCAAAATTTTAGGAATTAGGGGCCAAAAGGGCAAAAAACAAGCATTTTCTTGTTTCAGGACAATAACTTGTGTGTATAAAGTGTATGGATCTTTCTGAAATTGTACTACAAGGTTCCATATCTCAAAGGAAAGCTGGGTTTGAGTTTGGGGTAATTGCCCTAAATGTTTAGGAATTTGGGGCCAAAAGGGTCCAAAAACAAGCATTTTCTAGTTTCCAGACAATAACTTGTGTTCAAGTGTATGGATCTCTGAAATTGTACTGCAAGGTACCATACCACAAAGGAAGGCTGGGATTGAGTTTGGGGTGATGAATCATAAGGGGTCCAAAAATTTGGTGGGGGATTCTCTTTTTTTTCTTTAAAATTTTCCATTTTAAGTTGGTTATTTCTGATTTATATTTAAAACAAATAATAATGATATGGTAGGAGATACACACCAAACAGAATGTGTAAATTATTATATAAGTATTGCACAATAGCAAGAAATCTTCAATTGCACAGTATTGCGCAATAGCAAGAAATCTTCAATTGCACAGTATTGCACAATAGCAAGAAATATCCAATAGCATAATATTGCGCAATAGCAAGAAATTGTCAATTGTACAGTATTGCGCAATAGCAAGAAATTGTCAATTGTACAGTATTGCGCAATAGCAAGAAATATTCAATTGCACAGTATTGTGCAAAGAAGATACTGTATAAATTGTTTATTTCTTGACCAATTTCAATGGGGTTTTATTCTTGAATTCTTGGGGTTCTTTAATATGCTGAATCTAACCGTGTATTAAGTTTTTGGGTTTTGGGCCCGTTTTAAATTGGTCCACATTGAGGTCCAAAGGGTCCAAAATTAAACTTTGTTTGATTTCATCAAAATTGAATTATTGGGGTTCTTTGATATGCGAATCTAACCGTGTATTTAGATTCTTAATTTTGGTTCCCTTTCAAATTGGTCTACATTAAGGTCTAAAGGGTCCAAAATTAAACTTAGTTTGATTTTAACAAAATTGAATTCTAAGGGTTCTTTGATATGCTAATTCTAAACATGTATTTAGATTTTTGATTTTGGGCCCCGTTATCAACTTTGTCCACATTGAGGTCAAAAGGGTCCAAAATTAAACTTTGTTTGATTTCATCAAAATTGAATTCTTGGGTTCTTTAATTTGATATGCTGAATCTAACCATGTATTTAGATTTTGGATATTGGACCATAATAGGTGAACGTCCAATTTAAAATTTTAAGTTCTTAGACCACATTCATTCTGTGTCAGAAACCTATGCTGTGTCAAATATTTAATCACAATCCAAATTCATAGCTGTATCAAGCTTGAATGTTGAGTCCATACTTGCCCCAACTGTTCAGGGTTCGACCTCTGCAGTCGTATCAAGCTGCGTCCTGCAGAGCATTTTATTGACATTAGCATGTCCTTGTTATTTTTTAAAACACATTTTGTTTTGTTATTATGGTTGAATTACATATACCATAACAATCTGATTTGAGTTATTTCCCTTGAATGAAAAAATGTCTGTCAACATTATTATGATTGTACAATATAAAAATAAGGGGATGTGGTATGATTGCCATTGAGACAGCTATCCACCAAAGTTCAAATGAAGTGGATGTAAGCAATTATAGGCAACAGTACAGCCTTCAAGAATGAGAAAAACCCGTACCGTATGGTCTGCTATAAAAGCCCCTACATTAAAAATATGAAACAATTAAATTGAGAAAACAAACGGCCTAATCTATAACAAAACAATTTATGAAAAACAAATATGACAGATATGAACCAACGACAACCACTGAGCTACAGGCTCCAGACTTTTGGACAGGCACATAAAGAATGTGGTGGGGTTAAACATGTTTGCTAGTGCTCAACTCTCCCCCTAACCTGGGACAGTACAACAGTTTACAAAAAATTTTGCGGTCATATATTGGTAATACGTCGTCGTCATTGTCGTCAGCGTCGTCCTAAGAAATTTGGTTTCCTGACAATAACTTTAGTATTAGTAAAAAGAAATCTATGAAATTTAAACATAAGGTTTATAACCACAAAAGGAAGGTTGGGATTGATTTTGGGGTTATGGTCCCAACAGTTTGGGAATTAGGGGCCAAAAGGGGCCCAAATAAGCATTTTCTAGTTTCATGACAATAACTTGTGGAACAGTGTATGGATCTCTCTGAAATTATACCACAAGTTTCCATACCACAAAGGGATGGTTAGGATTGGCTATGGGGGTTATGGCTCAAACAGTTTAGGAATTAGGGGCAAAAAGTGAGAAAAACAAGGGTGTCCTGGTTAGTGGACAATTACTTAAGTACAAATTACAGTGTAAGGGATGTAATTCAAACACAACTTTGAATTACCTCCTTACACTGCTTTTAAATTATGTATAAAGAAATGTTATATTGTCTTGAGGTGATTAGCTGTCAATTCTTTTTAGAAGTTACTATTTTAATAATTTTAAAATGCTGATTTAGGTAAATTAATTTTAGCTATGATTATGTATGTCATGGGGGCATAGTGTATTGCACAAAAGCAAAAATTGAATATAAATTCAAATCATATAACCAATTCTAAGTTCTTTGACTACAGTAATTCTGTGTCAGAAACCTATTATGTGTAAAATATTGAATTACAATCCAAATTCAGACCTGTATTAAGCGCAAATATTGTGTCCATTTTGGCCCCAACTGTTCAGGGTTGGACCTCTGCAGTCGTATCCTGCCGGGCTCAGCGAAGCAATTTATTTACTTCTAAATTAATGCAAGATAACAGTCACATAAATTGTATGATGTGATGGCTAATTATGCATGAGGCTATTAAAAAAGGTCATAATTTTCTGTTACAGTTATAATAGCTGGACTATCCAGAAGTATTGATATGTCTGCCAAGAATTTTTATTGAAACAGTTCGTTGATTAAAAAAAAATGTCAACTGAAATCTTAATTACATTAGCTGAAAATAAGAATAAGGTGACAATTTTAGTAGTTTCTTTTTGATCATTTTTTGTTTTTGATGGATGGTAAATTAAGCTTACTTTACATTTATAATATTACCTCTGTAGAAAATAATGGGGATATTTAGGAATCCAGTAAACAGAAGACCTGTTTTAGTTTTCTTAAAGTCGACACTTTTTTTGTTTGCCAGCCAATATGTTTAATATATGGTGATATTGAATCTTGCTGGCAGGTTTGGGGAACTCTAGAAAACAAGTCAGTTTATAAAAAAATGATTATTATAGGGCATAGTAGAATATTTGGTAAGCAGTCACACTGAAAAATGAAAACAAGTTAAGATAACATCAAATTAGTGTTTCTACAATATAAAAACAAGGTGGTATGATTGTAAATCAGACAACTATCCACCAGAGTCCAATCAAAATGCCTGTTAACTGATAGTATAATTTTATTTAGGTTACTTGGTAAACCTTTGACAGTTGACTGTACAGAGAAGACAATTCCAACACATCATACAATGACTGTGGATTTGACTGTTGGTATGTTTGAGATGGTAGAATGTCTGTTTGACAGAAGAGATAAAACTGCCATGCCAACTTATACAGAGGTTAGTGAATATTCACACATATATAAATATAAGTATAATTGCAGGTTATAAACATAGAAACAGCAACACTGTACTTGGAAAGAGTGAAAATAATCTGATGAGCTGATTAAGAACCAAATTTTTATATGCTTGAAGTTGTGATTAACTTTCCCACTTATCTTGATGGCCTGGACATGTAGGTTTCATACAGACGTTTTGATAATAAAAAAGAAATGATTTGATGTTGTGATAGCTACAATATAGCCTTTTTGCATTGTTGCACCATCAAAACATTAATCAATCAACTTGATGTTGTTACATCTGAACTAATATTGAAAGGTTATTGAGTGAGCAAGTAAACAATCAGGCTGCGTAGATCACTCTGTCCTAATAATATGATGCTGCCAAAGGGCTTTGGTTTTCAATTTAACTTCTGTCCAGTATTTTAACCTGAAATACTACCTGTGAATATTTAGCTCTTTTCATGTAGAGCATTAGTTTATGTATGTTTCATCTACTTTCACTGGTATTACTGTTCTTGGAATACTGTCTTCTTTTATTTTGGTTTTTGCAGTGTGTGCAGATTGTGAGCTGACCAACACTAGATAAATGTATAATGGGTATTTACAGGTCTAGTTACAGTTTTATTATCCCCTGCAAACAAAGTGTGGTGGGAAGGGTAATGAAATCTGTCTGTGTGATCTAATTTTTGAGTCTTTGGTCCAATTTAGATCAAACTTTTAACAATAACAGAATATGATGTGTCAGCTTTGCAGCACAAAAGGTATTTTCCTCCTTTGAGTGTTTCCAGAATTTTGTTTGCTGATCTAAGAAAATATGAAGAAATCAGTAGACAAATCTCCTCCTACATACTTCATCAGATTTTCATGAAACTTTGTGCAGAAATTTACAAATCTTGACCAAAATAATGAGGGGACAAACTATTGATACCTTTCGATTTCCACCTTTCTCCTGACTCCTATCTATTTCTCAACTCTCTCCTTTTTCTTTCAACTCCCCTCTCATGCTTCAATTCTGGAGATTCTGTGATTCTCTCAGTCTCCATTTACCCTGTCTACCCCTTACAAAGGTAGATAACTAACAAAGGTGTTACCTTTGCA
Source organism: Mytilus coruscus (assembly GCA_017311375.1). Taxonomy (NCBI): domain Eukaryota; kingdom Metazoa; phylum Mollusca; class Bivalvia; order Mytilida; family Mytilidae; genus Mytilus; species Mytilus coruscus. Next base: position 45,010,797 of record CM029599.1, on the reverse strand, counting down.
ATGGTAGATAACTTACAAAGGTGTTAGTCTTCTCAAAGGGTGAAGAGCTACCCGCTTGCAATGGTAGATAACTTACAAGGTGTTACCCTATCATCTTCTCAAAGGGTGAAGAAATGGTATAATTAACCAGTCATGAAAGATTTGAAATCCAAATGACTGAAATAAAATTCCTTATTTCACTCAAATGAAATTTTGAAATTTAATCAAGATTTGATATAATTTTCAACTCATACTATCCAGTCATATCTGATTTGAAAACACATGTGACTGAAATGATATTTGTTATTTGCAAGATTGAAAATGTAAATAATGCTGTCAATATTAAATGCAAGTTTGTATTTTTGCAAACCTATCCCATCACAATTTTTGCAATAATAAAAATCATAGCAAAAAATTTTCAATGTACAGTACTAAATTTTGATTGCAATGTTTTTACAGTAATAAAACTGCCACACAGTATTGTATGATCATCCATAGGACCTTTAAATTTACTGTTATAATGTCCTTGGTGATGCCAGTTATGCTATTTAATCACTTTTACCTGTGTCTTCACCTGACAGGAGAATATATTGATCAAGTTCAGACGATTTAATTCATTATTTTATAACTTTTCTGCAAAGACTATAAATAATTTAGATTTTAAGAATTTTTCAAAAATCAAACATATGCTTTTATTTACAACACACATGCCTGCCAGTATCCCCTCTTTTATTCAAGTTCAAGTTCAGAAGTGTAATTGTAAAATATACTATAATTTCATGCAAAAAAGTGAAATGATTATCAGTCATATTAAATCACTTTTACATGTATGGTTTAAAAGAAGAGTGTGCTTGTTGAAATGTCTCACTTGCTTTACTGATAATGAATATGTTTATGTTGAAAGTCTTTAAGATAAAGGTATTGCTATAAGTATCACATAAACTCAATATTATCAATGATCCATGTAAATGAGGTAAAGGTTCAGATTAAGCATGCGTAAGTGCACACTTTACAATCATACCATACACCAAATTTGACTCATTGCTTTTGGTAGCTGAGATAAGCCCATGACTATAAAATTTTAAACTTGATCACTGATCCATGTGTTTAGGTCAAGGTCATTTGAACTATGTCTGACAAGGATCCCATATATCAAATATAGTTATCCTATTACTCATATTAAGTAAGACAGAAACTTCATAACAAAGGGCATTTGTATACAAAGGATGAAGCATCCAAGTCTTCTAATTTCTGAAATGAAAAGCTTTATACAAATTCTTATTGAATCTACCATATTATCATCGCTTAGTCTCATATTCTGCAACTTTCATGGCAGGGGAGACAAAAGCTGGGTTTGCTTTAACTTTGACAGCCTCTTGTTTTTTATCAAAGCACATGCTCCTGGTCAGATTATTTATCAAGGACTAAGTCAGATTCTTAGTAACTACAACTAGTATACACATTTGGTATGTGGATTGGTTGTGATGGGTTTATATCTATCTGACTTGCCCTATGAGTTTGACCTCATTTTCATGCTCTTGTAGTCAGGAGGTTAACTTTTTTGGACTACATTTGTTCCTTAGTTGTGACATACAATATGGTTAGTAGATTGATTGTGATTAGTTTATATTTATCTGACTTGCTAAATGAGTTTTACCACATTTTCAAGCTCTTGTAGTCAGGAGGTTAACTTTTTATGCCCCCACTATGGAGGAGGGGGCATTAAGTTTTACCATTCTACTATGTCTGTACGTCTGTTCGTCCCATTGACACATTCTTCATTTATTTGGACTATGTTTGTTCCCTAGAAGTGATACACAATAAGGTATATGGATTAGTTTATATCTATCTGACTTGGTCTACGAGTTTGACCTCATTTTCATGCTCTTTTAGTCAGATGAAGTTTTTGGATAAAGTTGGTTAATAGCAGCTATATAATTTGTTGAGAGGATTAAATGTCTGTCTGATATATGACATATGCAGATCTTGTCTTCTCCAATATTGTTTCCTGGTTTTAGAGAGGTTAAGTTCATTATCATTTTACAGATGTTACTTCTGTAACATTTCTAGGCTTATTCTGATAAAATTCAGGCGAATTAAATGACTGAAGTAAGCAATATCAGCCTTTGGAATATATGGGGCTACCTAAAAACAGCTTTTAGACATAATGACAGTGTTATCCCCACAAATTTCTGATTGCATCCTGGTAAATAGGGAATTTTGAAATACCATCTTGTTTAAAGAAATTATATTTCAACCATAATGTTACATGGCCTAAGGAAGAACACTGAATGAAACACATAAGACAGAAGATAGTAGTTGTGAGAGTTTCTAAATAGTTCCTTTTTATACAACTGTCTAAGACGGGACGTATTATGGTATACCGTTGTCTGTCCATCTGTCTGTCCCTCGTCAACACTTCGGACAATAACTCAAAAACGCTTTCACTAATTTGAATGAAACTTTGGTGAATTGTTATATGTATTGACGTAAGCTCCCTTTTGTTTTTAATAAATTTCAGATTTTAGGTTTCTGAGGGGGGATTTTCCAGTTTTCAGACAAAAACTCATTGAGCAGTTATGAAACTATGGTGACTTGTCTATTGAAATATGCTCCCTTTTGTTTTTTATAAATTTCTGATATGACATTGCAAAGTTTTGGAACTTTATTCATTGAAAGTTCAGGGTCTTTTAAATGATATCTGTATTGCAGCAGGTCAAACATTTTTTATGGTGTCAACTCTTGTTCCTTTTTCTTTAAGTTACATATCCCTTGATTATTTGAAAATCATCAAAAGGGTCTGATGCTGGATTAACTCATCTTTATATGCTGTAGTTGTAATATACTGCCCATTGCATAGTTGATAAGAAAGGTAACTAATATTGAGTCATAAAAATTTAATATTCATATAATAATATATTATTTTGACATAAATATATACATCTGAAAAAATCTATACAATATTTTTAACAATATAATGTCTTATTTAGTATCCGTGATATGTAAATCTAGCACTAGTCTTGATTATGTACAAAAAATATGTCAATTTGATTATGCTTGGTGAAAAACGTCTTTTAAGGAGGGCCAAGGAAAAAATCATTTAAACATGACAAACACTATTAATGAGTATATATTTTGAGTTTTTCCCAGAAGGTCCTTGGAAAAGCTAAATTGAAAGTTAATTTTAATTTTTTTTTCTACTTTAAAACAGAGAGTATATGTACATGTTGATGATCTTTAAACAAGTGTTGAAAAAATATTATCTCAACAAACAAATAAATGTGTGCATTGAAAAGATGTATAAAAAATGCCTGAAAATTACATATTAAGGCACTTTTCTACATCATTGAATTATTCATCACATCAGTGGTTCTGCAATATTAACAATGAACATCATCTTATATATCAGTAAGCATCTTTCATATTCACAATTCTTCACTTGATAGATTCACTCAGCATTTTAACCCCTCCCCTCCACTCCCCTTCCTAGAAAACAAAATATGGGAATATTATTTTATGAATGTGGGATAAAAATGTAATAAGTAAAATCATCAGAACTTAAAATTTGTCAAGTTTTTTCCTTTTTTTTTTTTTCTTTACAATTTAACTATTTAACTTGAGGTCCCAGATGGACAAATGAAGATAGTTTTAGGCATAAATTTAAGGAGAATGCAAGTACAACTATCATTTTATACAGCATAGATTTCCCAATTCATTCCAGACAGGACTATGATAAGTAACAAACTATACAAAATTTCATCAATTCAAGTGCCTGAGCATAGTTTGTAAAAATTCCTGAGTTGAAGCGTACATAGGTCCGCTGTATCAGAACTAGGGATGTTTGATGATCTGTGGGATTATCTTTTGTTTCCAATTAAAGTTATATGAACTTAAGAAGAAGAAAATTAAGTAGTATTACAATCCCTATAGATAACTTATCCGGTTGTTCATTCATGTGGTTTTTTTAGTTGTATATCTTTCTAAATTATTTGAATTACATCTTGCCTTTTGTTTTTTCTGAAATCAAAATGTTTTCACAAAAATTGAATTTGTATCCTATTTACAAAGTGTTTTTTTTTTAAGATATGTCGAAATTTATAAAAGTGGAGATATTTACAAGTGTATTACTCATTGTGTTTACATTAGCCAATACACAATACTGATCAATAAACTCCTTCTCGTATTTATGGCACATGACTGATAAATGTTACTATTGATTTGTGGTGAATATCATACTGAACTAGTTGCAATAAACATCAATAAAAATTTGAAAGTAATGAGTGATATATACAAAAATCATGTATTAAAATAAACAACATAATTCATAACTCTGTAACAGTTATTGTGAAATAGTTTTTGCACTGATCATATGATAAAACAACAAATAGATGTAAACTATGGAGTAAACTAGAGTTATAAAAATGAACAACAACAAAAAAGAGAAAGACAACAAACAATATACTTAACAAATGAATTTAATGAAAATAATGTAGAAAATGAGGCAAAATTTGAAAGTGTACAATAACAGGATGCATTTACCTCAATCTGACACTCATTTCGTTAAATTTGGTTTGTAAAAATACTTTGAAAACTTTATCTGTTTTCAAATTGATGTTAATGTGTAAATTTTTCTAAAAAATACTCATTAATTTTCATATCTTTCTTTCATAGCAAATAGAAAAGCTCAAGACTTTCTTAAATGGAAAAGAAATTTAAATTAAAACACAAAAAGGAAGAAAAGGGAAAGAGCAAGCAAAAATAATATGATAGATTTTATAGGTTTAAAAAAACAAAATGGTTTACACACCTGAAGGTCATACACCTGAAGGTTATACATATAGAAGCAAATAGTACAAATCACATAATTAGTAAACAAAAATTTCAATAGAACACAAATATGTTTAAAGACTAGTAGGGTATAGGTGTACTCATTTAAATGGATTGCATAAAAGAAGCCTATATAACCATAAGGTGTTTCTTGTTATCTATGTTTGTTGTCATAAATAAACCAGTTGTGCAATATACTGCATAGGAATTTGTATAGACATACACTTATAATTTAAACCATAAAGTCAAAATACAGGTGTATCAAAATAATGGAACACGTATACCTTAAGAAGTTGGTCAACAATAAAATGTATAGCCCTACTTAATCACATTTTACTGATTCTAAGCTGACATGTCTTTTAGTAGAAAAGAGGCAAATTTCGTTTTTAAAGTAATTTTGTAAGTGGTCAGGGATCAACCCCATGGCCTTTTGCATTTGAGGCAAGCATACTAGTAGAAGACCACTATGGTGGTTTCAGGAAGAATGAGCACAGATGAAAGGGAGTCAAAATCAAATGTTACTATGACAAGAATGTAGTTTCATTTAGATTCTTACATTATGCTGTTGATGATAATCTGTGAATCTCTTAGGAGTAAAAATTATTATCCAAATATTATCTCCCTTGGTTATATTACTTTGACTTGAATGTATAATGTCCATTGATATACCAATCCATACATAAAATTATTCCAATTATAGTACAAATTACTAATTTAGTAAATAAAACACTCAAAAATACTATTCTTTATGATGTATGATATGAAACTATTACATTTTTGCTTATATCACATACTTAAACAAAATATTCCTCATAAAATAAATCTTATCTACACTTGCATTCTACACTGTTATTCATGAGAAGAATTGACAGATCTAGGTTTGCACTGATATCTTTGTATCACAATCAGTCAAAATTGTTTGGAGCCTTTAAGGCATTAACTCATTCTCTTTTCTTGCAATCGTTCACTTATTCAAAAAATATGTTTATTCATATTTTTTGTATGAGAATGGCCATGTTCTTTTGACCAGGTCTGATACTGGTACCAGATCAGTCCTTTTTCAGAGAGAACTTAGGAACACAGTATCATAGAAATCCTTCCTGTCTATGAATGTCACATTCTGACATTGAACATGATATCACATTATAATCCAGGCAAAGGACTCCGATTATTAGCACTATATTATCCCAGATTTTCATATTTCTGTTTCTGGAGTGATTTCATGGTATGTATGGTCTGTCTGACTGTCTATATCAAATCCATGATTCAGAAATCCGGCAGAGTTATTATTTTCATAATGTTTAGTCCTTGGTTTAGGAAGCGGTCTATCTTTAATGTCATTCGTATAAATACTTGGTGGTGACTTTTGAGGGTCATTGATGTAAGAGTGAGGCTGTGGTGCATGTCCGTTAAGTTGTCCTGGTGTTTTGTCATAACGAGATTTGTTGGATGATGAATCATTCAAATTTCTGTTTTCCTTTAAGTTTGAATCTTTTAAATAACCTTGTACCTCTCTTTGTTTGATACGAGGGTCATTCAGATATCCTTGTGGTGCAGCATATTTTGGGTTGTTAGTTACCTGGTAGTAACCTGGTGGTGACGACAGGTCACGTGATGTGCCATTAGCTCCTTTACCATTGTTCAGATGGGGCTGTATATTAATCATTTGATTTTCATTAAGATATTGATAACTTCCTGCAGAATGACGACTATTTGGACTCAACGGTTCACCAGTCTTGCCTGAAGATATAGCACTTACTATAAGATCACCATTTGCTTGAGGTTTCTTTGGTTTTGAGAAACGTTTTGAATCATATCCAGTCGTGGGTCTTGCATTAAATGCAGTAAAATGAACAGGAGGCGTGTCTTTATATTTTGGTCTTGTTTGATACCTTATAAGGAAGAAAAGGATCACTACTATCAGGATAATTAGTAATGCAACACCTGCTCCAATCGCAACAATTTCTCCAGAACTTAATCCTGTGGAAGGACTAGCAGTTGGTGCAAATGTTGTGACAATACCACCTAACGAATTCTTGCAGTCAGGAACAGTAACTCTGTTGTCAGTTGTTTTTGCTTTGATGCAGATTGAATAGTCCTTATGATTCTCTAAAGGCAATGTCCATTGCCTTTGGTTTGCATCAACCTCTGTTGGGTCATTAGTTTCACTAGTTGCTAGCTGTTGATGGGTAATGAAAAATTTGGACAACTGGTCTATATTTTGAACAGTCCAAGATAAGGAAACATATAATTCGTTACGTCCATCGATTGAAAGAGTAATGATTGGTAGTGGAACTGTAGTTGTAGATGGCGTGGTTGTACTTGTTGTTGACGTTGTGAAAGTCTGACACTGAATTGGTTGTGTACCAGGTGGACAAACAAGGTCACCGGGAGCTAATTGAGTTAGATATTGACTGTTAAGATTTTGCGGAGTACTGCAGACTGCTTTTAGAATATATCGAAAAAAACTATCATCAACTTCCTTTTGTCTTGCCCACTGGTATAACTTTGCCAGTTTGCAATCACAATGCATAGGATTCTGGTCCAAATATAAATTCTCTAACATGGACAGTTCTTCAATGACACATTTATCAATAAGAGTTATATGATTTCCGGTTAATTGCAGTGATGTGAGACTGTTTCCTAAACCATGAATTTGTTCTTGTGTTAGTTTGGTTAATCCATTATTTGCTATCTCTAAATTCTCCAGTTGTGTATGATACTGAAATGTTAAGTCTGGAATATTTGAAAGTCCATTATTTTCTAGATATATGTGTTTTAATTTGGTCATTACTTTCAGTGAATTCCAGAATGGCATAGGTTCAATGTGTGATTGTTTAAAGTCTATACGTAGCAAGTTCTGAAGTCCTTGTGCAGTATCTTTGGAGAAGCTCAATTTATTGTCTGATCTGCCAACAGTATCTAAATAGAGTTCCTTTAAATTTGGTGTGTTATTAAAGGTTCCAGGATCAATATGTGTGATATCATTTCCAGATAAGTGAAGAAAATGAAGATTTGACAAGCCTGCAAAGTCATTTTGTTTAAGTTGAGTAAGTTGAGTTTGTTGTAAATTTAAATTTGCCAGATGTGGCATATTTTTGAACAAATCTGTAGTTATTCCATCAGAACCAATCGGATTACTGTCTAATATTAACTGTTGAAGCTTTGTCCAGTTACCCTCTTTCAGAGTGGCCAAATTTTGTCCATTTAAATTATTTAGATGAAGACCAAGATATTCCAATTTGTCATGTAAATAGTTGAAACATCCAGATTGTAAGGCACTGATATAATTGTGTGATAAATCCAATTCAGTCAGTTTACTAAGTGATTCGAAAGCATTTGCAGTATATTGAAAGGTTGTAATACCATTTTGTACAAAACGAATATGTTCTAATGTTGTAAGATGTCGTATAGCACTAACAGGGAACGATGTAAAGTCTGGATTATCAAGTATCTCTAATCTCTTCAGATTCCTTAATTTACCTGTCACAGAATCTGATGATATATATTGCATCTTGAGTGTATGTAAGATCAGTGTTTCCAGATCAGGAAATTCTTGTGGAAAGAAAGTAATGCCATTACTATCTAAAGTGAAACGTTCAAGTGTCAATGACTTAAGTTTAGTCAGTGTTGTCAGTGAGTAAAATGGAACACGGTTTGTATCGTCACCCTCTAAAATGAGTTCTGTCAGATATTGTTCCAGCCCACTAAATGAATCATTTGCCACTGTTCCTAGGTAATTTTGACTGAAGTCAATTTTTCTTACTTTCAGCCCAGCAAATGCATTACTTGAAATATGTACAATTCTGTTGCATTTTACTTGAGGATTAGGTTTCCTGCAATCGGATTCAGCAGCGTTGCTGAGTGTCAGCTCTTGAAATATTTCGTCAGTAGCATTTATGGCAGGCACACTTAAAAAACTTTTTTCACGACAATCTATTATCCTTTCACTAGACGGGTTCTGTCCATCAAGACAAATGCACTCAGCTATCGGACAGTTTCCTTGTATCCTAGTCATTTGCAGCCATATCACTAATATTGTTATATATATTCTGTATCCTTCCATTGTTTGTGTAGGTCTGGAAAAAAAAATAATTGAAACTCAGAATAATTTTTTGGTTTTAAAATTTTCAGAAAACCAAGGTTATTGTTGAAGGTATAATGGTATATTTTACAATCATACAATGCAATATTTATGTGGGGGTTAGTTTTTATGGTACTGTGGATGCATTATTATTTGTGGGATACCCATTGTCGTGGATTTCCTGGGCATAGGGAAACTACGAATCTAAATGTTAACGAAGTATAAATTTACTATAGGTTTGTATGCACTTTTTGACAAAACCTTAAAATCAAATATCAATGACAGTGCAATTTTTCCTCAACCCACGAAAATTGCTATCCACAGAAAATAGATAAATCCAAAGTATTGTAAGACAGAACTTACAAAAAAAGAGATGTTTGTAACCTCACAGTGACACCACAAGTTTGAAGTGATATTGCAATGTATGAAAAATCATCGCTCCTTTACTTTTGGTTTCTTCCCACAGGGAATAGAACAATCAAAGTGTTTCATGGTTTTTCTGATACAAAATTTAATAATACTTTTAGATATTTGGATGATATATTGGCTCTCAATAATGACGACTTCAGTATGTATACTAAAGAAATTTATCCTGTTGAACTTACTTTAAATAAAGCTAATACTAACAATGACCACTGCCCTTTCCTCGATCTTGATATCCATATCATTAACGAGCTTAATACAAAATTTATGATAAAAGAGATGATTTTCATTTCCTATCGTTAATTATCCATTTTAGATGGTGACGTTCCCTTGTCACCATCTTACGGTGTTTATATATCTCAACTTGTACGATTCGCTCGTGTATGTAACAACGTTTCAGATTTTAACGAAGAAATTTATGTATTACTGAAAAATTATTACACCAGGGTTTTCGATATCACAAACTAGTCAAAACATTTACTAAATTTTATCATCGGTATAAGGACATCATTCGTAAATATAGCTCAACATGCAGACTTCTTATACGCTCAGGTATTTCACATCCAATCTTTTATGGTAATATTCTTTATAAAGCACTAAAATGTCAGTATTCACCTCAGAAGCTAACAAAACCTTTAAATAGACTTATTAAGAAGGGATATAGTTACGATACTGTTGTCAGGTCATTAAAGATTGCATATTTTGGCTTTAATATTGATTCACTTATAGGGTCTTTGCATCGAACTAAACACATTTATTTAAAACCAGTTGTTGGCATGACACGGGTTATGCTCTTCTCATATATTTTATGATGGTATGATACTAAACCCCTAACGGGAGGGATTGTGCCTGATATTCATATGATGAAGACATAATCTTTCAATCAGTTTAATTGAGGTCTGGAGCTGGCATGTCAGTTAACTGCTAGTAGTCTGTTGTTATTTATGTATTATTGTCATTTTGTTTATTTTCTTTGTTACATCTTCTGACATCGGACTCGGACTTCTCTTTAACTGACTTTTAATGTGCGTATTGTTATGCGTTTACTTTTCTACATTGGCTAGAGGTATAGGGGAGGTTGAGATCTCATAAACATGTTTAACCCTCACCGCATTTTTGCGCCTGTCCCAAGTCAGGAGCCTCTGGCCTTTGTTAGTCTTGTATTATTTTTACTTTTAGTTTCTTGTGTATAATTTGAGTTTAGTATGACGTCCATTATCACTGAACTAGTATATATATTTGTTTAGGGGCCAGCTTAAGGACGCCCGGTGCGGAATTTCGCTGTATTGAAGACCTATTGGTGACCTTCTGTTGTTGTCTGTTCTGTGGTCGGGTTGTTGTCTCTTTGACACATTCCCATTTCCATTCTCAATTTTATTTTAATATGTTATTGTAAATTCAGGTAGTGACAATTCCAGAGTTTTCAAACTTAATTCAAAATACTAACCAAGTTTTGTCCTTTACCATCAAACTAAACTTAAAACAGCCCAATCAAGTTAATTAACCAAAACTGGTAATTTTTATCAATTTATCAAAACTCTGTTTTCCAAAATCTTTGACTGTGCTTGTAAGTTTGAGTTGTGGCAATATGTTCTTTTTGCTGATACAAATTGACATAAACAAAAATTAAAATAGGTAAATTTATTGCATAGTTATATAATAAAATACCCTTATGATCAGTGATGCATGGAATTTTTATTTTTAAGTGGAATCATATTGTAATGATACTCTTGAAGTAGGAAGTAAAATTTCATCATATTGATTGTCAATAGAATAAGCAGATCAGATGATATTCAAAATTTTCAAATTGACCTGTGATCAGATGACAATTTTTATTATGATTTGTATATCCTGTTTTTTTTACACAATTGTTCTCAAGAGTTGTTCAATAAAAAAATTTGTATTTTATTTAACTGATGTTATAAAATATATTGTGTACATGTTTATCTCAAGCTTGCCATATCCTGAAAACATTGTAGTTTTTAAAAGAAGTATTTGCAAATAAATCTATGCTTGAAATAACATTTAGACAAACAACATTTCAATGTTTTTTAGGTAAAAACACCGAAGCATAAATATGAAAATATTTAAAGTGTGTCACTTTATTTCTAACTTATGAATAATTTTTGACTAAGTTGTAAGTTATTACACTGTAATGAATTACTCAATAAATGAATTTTATGTTTATGTAGTTGTATATTGCATATACCTGATAAATTAGCCAGGGGACATGACTGATTTTGTAACAATTTAACATGCCATTGTTTCCATTATCTTACAAGAATCTTTATGCTTTTGTCTGGTCATGGAGCTTTAATGGGATAACTCCTTGATCTTTAAATATGCATGGGTATTTTTTCTTCTAGGAAAACTAAAATTTCTTATTTATGTCAAAGGAAATAAGCTTATTGACCACCAAAATTGGGATGGAAAGTTGAACATTAATCACAAGCTAATCTTTTATTTATACAAGCTAATCCTTTATTTTATTTATTTTTTCGTCCTGAACATGCATGAAATATTTGCCATTGGACGTTAAGCAACCAACCAACTATCTTTTTATTTTTATTTGTAAATTTAGCCTTAAATTTCTTAGTTTTGTTTATCTTCATGATTGGTAAGATTTTTGTTTTGATGAAAAGTACATAAAGAAATAAAACGTTTGATTTAGGTTAACAGCCAGGTGAACTTGCCCTAACTTTACAGTGATAATATGTAAGGTATTTTACTAAAATGCACATAAAAGATTGACTTTAAGGTAAAAAGTAAAGTATTACACTAGGGATCCAGTTTGATGACCGCCTGGCAAAATGTCTTTGATTTCATATCAAAAATACAGTTTTAGTTTTGTTTTCTGCTTTTTTCTGCTTTTTTCCACGTTTTTAAACAAGTTTTGATGTAAAAGTTTTTATCTGAAAGGCATTTACAAAATCATCTGATTTCCCTCTAAAAGTATTTTATGCCAGAATTGAAGACCAAAAAGTGTCAATTTAGACAGATAAAGACATAACTGTTGACCACAGCCCTGGATATGAAGATGTCACCATAGATATATTCATGATTATTGTGCACCTTCTTACCTGTATAATTTGTTTACAAATAATCAGCAGGTAAACATCAAAGTTCTTTCGAAGATGTTGGTTTCACGATGTCACAGATGTTCTTTGATACATTTCCCAGTTAATGGTTACACTTGATTATCTCATTTTGTCTTAGAATGCAAGTCTAAACTTTTGTTTTTGTTCTAAATCAATTTCAACGTCACACACCTTTTACACAGGTAAAAATAACCAGGTGAGTCAGGTATCTCTAACCAATCACAATGCTTACTTTAACAGGTAAAAATGTTTACCTATGATCAATAGAAAGGGCCTTAACCTACTCTATAAGAGTCGTTATCACCAATCCATAGAAAAAAGGATTTATTCAAAGTGTAAATAATCAACAATAACGTTAAACTGCTACTTTTCATTATTTGTATAGAAATGATAATTTGTATAAAATTGATAATTTTCACCTTTTGTGAACAATGAAATGACCATTGATGTTAATAGTCATGCCTAAGGGATAGGATCCAGATAAACTTATGTAATATTGTCAAACATGTAGTAACCTATTACTTTAATTGTTACTGGTGACTAAAAGTTTTTTTTGGGGATAAAAACTGATGAACCTCCAATTTAGAAAGTATTTAATTTTAGAAAAGAAAAAAGAGAAGATTTTTTTTTTTCAATATATAAGTTATGAAAATCTTTTAAATTATGAACTGACATAAATGAGAAGGATTTTTGGTTTTATAAAACTATTTCAAGTACTTTGAGCTATTTATTATTGATAAGTTAAATAGATAAAGAAGATGTGGTATGAGTGCCAATGAGACAACTCTCCATCAAGCCTATTAAAAGCTAGTTTTATTTTTATCTGACATAAATAATTATTGGAGAAATAATAAAAATTATTAATGAATAAAGATAGAAAAAGCAATTTTATTTTTAATGAATAAATGTAGTGCAATCATTTTCTATAAATCTAGAAGAAGATTGATCGAGAACTATGTGTATAAAAAAATATTTTAAATATTTTTGGTCAAACATGAGATTTTCAACCAAACTTTTGCTACAGACAATTCTAAATTATAGGAAAACTCTTGTCATAAGAAAGCCACAAATTGTGCTCTTTATAATTCATCTGTGTCAAAATTAAGTTCAGTAGACACTTTCACATAGTTCTCATATGCAAACATTACTGCAAAAAATGATGATAAATGATAAAATGGTAAATATTAATGAAATGATAAACCAAAGTTCAGCAGTTTATTTTTCACAAAAGCATACATTGCTTTTGTTTTTGCAATTATTATATACACCTACTTTTGAATGTTCATTACTAATTGTAAAATATGAATTTAGTCACCATAATTTATAAATTTAAAAAATTTCAAGTAAAGCAAATTAATCCTTTCTATAATTCCATGGAGAAGACCATTTTCTTATAAACAGCATTTTAGATTTTCAGCTTAGTTTCTCCTTTATTGTCAAATTTTGATAAGATGTTGATTGATTGTTATATGCTAGATGATCAGTAGCAAATATTTCATGCTGATGGAAGTGGCTGTTTATATTCAAATCCTACACAACCAATAGAACACCTAATGTGGTGAAGCAGATTAAAATGTGACAATCATTTTAAACCCATCAACACTATCCCAAGTAAATTGATTTTGTTCCTTTTTAAGAAAGTTATTACTTAAAAGTGAGGACAGGGGACTCTTAGAATGTATACTTGTGTTGTATCCAACTTACATGTCTGTAGTTTTGTGACAGACTGGAAGAATGGATAGAAAGGCTAATCAATAACCAGAAGATGCATTGGTGCTATCATATTCCTTAAAACAAGACCATCAGAAATTTTGAAAATTTATTTATTTTTTAACTTTTATATACTGTAAATTTAGAAATTATTGTCAGGTTTTTATTATTGCCAATAATGCGACTGGGTGATAATCACAGAAATAAGAACTCACATTCTGATATCTGATACATATAAGTGAAAGAAGATTACCCTGAAATCACAATAATAAATCTCGCTTTTTTGTTCTTTCTTCAAAAATCGTGATAATAAATCTTGCTTTTTTGTTCTTTTCTTCAAAAATTGTAATGATAAATCTCGCTTTTTTGTTCTTTCCTCAAAAATCGCGATAATAAATCTTGCTTTTTTGTTCTTTTCTTCAAAAATAGCAATAATTTCTGAATTTACAGTAGTTCTGTTTTATCTTAGGATTTGTTTTTTGATTGACCAAATATTACCATTTATTTATTGCTTCCTAGGGTATTCTTCCCTGGGCCCCCACTACAACAGCCCAGAACTTTTCCCAACTAAGTCAAAACCCTCATCATAGAAACCTCACTATATATAGGCCATTGTTGATACAAGACAGAAACAACAGCTGTGAAAGTTGAAGTCTTTCTTAGTTTATGGAAATTTGTTCATCATTTTTTTTTAAAGTTTCATGTCTTAAAAGAAGCCTGCAGCAGATTCATGCAACAAGGTACAAAAAGTGGAAAGAAATTTGTAAAATAGTCATTAAAATTATGTATATCTTACCTGTTATCTTTTGATACATTTTGTAAATATGTAAATGCATATTACTTGCTCATCAGCATGCCTTATGGTATGAAATATTCATATTTAATGCATTTTATGTTTCAACTTGTCTTATCTTGTCAAACTATTTACCCTTGTATGAATTATACATGGTCATCAAATCACCTCTCCGAACTTTGTGGTTTTCCTGAATTATACTTCTACGTAAATATTTATATTTAGTTCAGTTATTTGTAATCATGTATCTGTTAACAATTTTTATTTTTTAAGTGCTTGAATGTTTTTTCCTAGTACGTACCAGTTACACAAATGCACTTATTCAAATCATATATGGATGAAGCTGTATTTTTTTTAAGTGGTTCCTTTCAATTCCATTGTATATTGTATATGGGGATTAATTATAGGTTCCATACATGATGATCATGCAGTTCAGTTTGACACTAAGAAATTTAACAGGATTAGTTCATTAAGGATTGATTGTCCTTAATGACTTGTCATAAATGGAAATTTTCACGTTTAATTTGTTGCATACAAAAAATAAGTATGTGGGTCACTTTTGGGGAAAATGCAATGATATGAACTATTTCCTATGTTAGATTAAGGTTGAGTTGTTTGAGCTTTGACAATGTCAGTTATGCTCTTCTTAAGAGATAGAAGTCATATGAAAGTATCACTTTGAAGGAAGTTGATTGATTGATTGGTGTTTAGCACCACTTTCAGCACTATTGTGCTATTTTGTTGTGGTCAGTTTTTATTGGTGGAGGAAGCTGGAGAGAACCATCGACTTCGGTAGGAAAACTAATAATCCTAGTCAGTTAAGATTGGAGTTGAGCGCCCATGCCACATTTGGGATTAGAACTCACAACCTCAGTGTTGACAGGCTAGTGATACAGTTGTTTGACTACTTAGACCACTTGGCCATCTAGGACCCTGATGGAATTTGATATCTTCTCATAGCACAGATGTAGATTGTTGTGATACTGTTCATCCACGGAAGAAAGGGAGGATGTAGAAAGGTTGATAATTTTGACTGCCAATGGAAATTATGTAATTAGACATGGGTAAGAAATGTGTCATGTAACAGATCTACTACAACATTTCTATAACAGGGCTTGAAAGGGTCTGCCAATGATCATGGATAACCTCATTGCCATGAATAATCAACATATAGTCTATATATACTAGATGTAGATACTTCTGAGTTATTAGATTTGGTATATATGTATCTCTTTTCGCTTTTATTACTGTAAATTAAGAAATTATTGCATGCATTTATTATTGCCATTGTTGAACAATCGACACAAATGTGAGATTAATTATTGCCAAGTTAACATGTATTAGTTTGTGATTAGGCCAGTTCAAGGGGAACCATTTAGGATAGGCAAATGTTAATTGGTATTCAGTTGTATAAGCATTAGCACATCTCATTACCATGGAGAATATTTGGCCCCACCCCCTCAGTCATGGTCTATCGACTTAGAAACTTTTGCTTAGTTTACATGTATTAGTTTGTGATTAGATCAGTTTAAGATGAACTGCTAATGTTAAGTCAATGATATTTGGTATGCAAATTTATTGGCATTTGCAAGTATCGTTTCCATGGAGATTATATAGCCCCACCGCCTCTTCATGGTTCATTGACTTTGAAACTTTTACATAGTTTGCAAGTTAATGTTTGTGTTTAGGTTTGTTTAAAGGGAACGACTTATAATAAGTCAATGGTATTTGGTATGCAGTTGTATTAGCTTTGGCACATCTCATTTACATGATGATTGTTTAGCCATGTACCTCAGTCATGGTTCATTGACTGAATATTTGCATAACTTATGAAACTTGTTGAAGTATTGCTATTTTAATTTCAACATTTGCATAATCAAAATTACAAAAGGGCGAGACATATCTCTGTGATAACAGTTTATTTTTTATGCTTCAAGCGACCTGATGGGTCAAGCTCTTTCCAATTGATTTTTACAGGTTGTTCTAATGTTGTGCTGTAACATCATGGTTGCAGGTTAGGGAATAGTCGAGTGCTTGCAAACATGTTAGTATTTTGGCAGGTTGCTAATTCTTTATGTGCCTGTCACAATTCAGGAGCATGTAATTCAGTGTTTGTCTTTTGTTACAGTCTGTCAAATTTGTTTTTCATTTATTGTTTTACCATTGAACAGTTTTCTCTTGGTGGCCTTGGGCTGTTTTCTGCTCTATAGTCGGGTTGTTGTCTCTTTGACACATTCCCATTTCCATTCTCAATTTTTAGTATTTTGGCAGGTTGCTAATTCTTTATGTGCCTGTCACAATTCAGGAGCATGTAATTCAGTGTTTGTCTTTGTTACAGTCTGTCAAATTTGTTTTCATTTATTGTTTTACCATTGAACAGTTTTCTCTTGGTGGCCTTGGGCTGTTTTCTGCTCTATAGTCGGGTTGTTGTCTCTTTGACACATTCCCCATTTCCATTCTCAATTTTATTCTCCGTTGAATTGTTTAACATTTTGTCATGGTTGGCCCTTTATAGCTTTGATACTATACAGTATGGGTTTGCTCATTGTTGAAGGCTGTATGGTGACATATAGTTGTTTATATCATCATGTCTGAATTGATAGGTATAAGTTAATAAATTTTTATGACTTACTTGCTAAAATGTTGCTTGGTTTTCTGTTTTACTTATAACTTGTATATAATGAAAATGAACTTTTTATAAACATTGAAATTAAATATGGTGAACCAACACCTGAAGTGGTGATTGTGTGGTAGGGTCGTTTTATAAAAATTGACGTATAGAATGGGGCTAGCTTATTTTGCAAATAAATTGAGTGATCGAGTTGCTTTAACCTCTATTGAAGATGGGAAATGCTCAAGTGATTTGTAAAGGAAACATTGATTAGCTACATTATAGATAACAGGACCAATGAGGACTCTTTTTACTGACAATGACTTTTACAAAAACAATATAACAGATATCTTACACTTGGTCAGTGCTGTTCAGTAATATTTATCAAGACTTATTTGTTTTAAAAAAAAATCAGTCCTTGAAACCAAAATTGTTCAGATTAAACTTGAGTAAACCATAAATGTAGCTTGAATTCACCTGAGGCAAGCTGTTTTACCTGAGCAGTATTGATTTTAATATCTAACAGTTTTGTATATGCATTTAGATAAAATTCAAATTAATCTGACCCTTTTAAAGAATGTTGGTCAACGCATGTATGGTTTTGGTTATCATAACAGAACAATAATTTGTGCAGTTCATTCATTTGATGTAGTCCTTTTTTACTAGATTTTGTATGGTTGTTCATAGTTCTGTCACATTTTTGATAAACGTTTGTCAAGTAACAGATGGCAATATTCTATCCAGTTTAATAGCCAGAACATACTATTTTATAATATACAGCTGCACATCCAAATGTACAGGTATTTCTAAAAGGAGAATCAATAAATAACACATGTCTCCTCTAAGTTTACTAGTCTATAATTGTGGACTTCTTAAACTTGATCGCCCTGTATATGCATTTAATTTGCCGCTAAACATTAAACAGCCATACATCATCATCATCATCTGAAAGTATATACCTGTCTGACATAGGGATACATTTGTACTAGCCAGACTAGAACAAGACATTTTGTGTAGTGATATTACTAGACTCCAACTTGTTTTAAGGTGATAGGTAAATAGATTTAAACTTGAAAATGATTATAGGATAAATGATCTGATTTACATAACATGTATTTTAAAAAAAATGAAATTGTTGGAGGTAAAAGTTGTTAGGAATTGAAAATCATTGTTCACAGGGTTGATCTTTTTGATATTTTATTATTATTTAAAGAAAACAAACAGTCTATTCAATCAGTTTCAGAATTCATGCTGAACACACTATAATGGCAACTGTATTATCAAATGAAAGTCTCAATGCAGAGCTCCCGGGCAGTGTCAGGGTACACACACAGTACACACACAAGCACGAATAAAATCCATAAATCAGAAGTGGCCACTTGGTCGATGTTAGTTCCTGTTGTAACTCTTTCTTTCTTGTAATTTATGGAATCAAAATTGATGAAAAGTAGGCTGAATTGTCAGATGAATATTCTATAGCCATCTCTTCTAAATGATTTCTTATCTGTGTCTGGTTGAGGTAGTTTTAGTGAAATTGAGGCACTGAATGTGTTGATTTCCTACAGCCTGAGCCATCCCTTCTAAACATTTCTAAATCTGGGTTTGACTGAGGTAGGTGTAGTGAAATTGTGGCACTGAAGCTGTTGTGTATATTTCTGACACACAAGGTGCTTTTCGGACAATCTTGTCAGAGATTTGTTCCTTAATCTTTTAGGAGTGCTACATTCAGCATTCAGAGAAAATTCAAAATATTCAATAGAGGCCTGTTTAAGTTTTGTCCATTCCTTCAGTGCTTTTAGTTTACAGTCACAATGCAAAGGATTATTTTTCAGTTTTAAAGTATCTAAGACTGCAAGTTCTTCAATTACACATTTATCGATTAATGTTATAGAATTACTGGATAAATCTAGTAGTTCTAGACTGCCACCTAAGCCATTAATTTGAGCTTGTGTTAGTTCAGTAAGACTATTGCTACTGATCTCTAGCCTTTCCAACTGGGTATTATACTGAAATGCCAAATCTTGAATATTTGACAGTCCATTATCTACAAGCTTTATGTCTTTTAAACCAGTCATGACACTCAGTGAATTCCAGAATGAAGTTGGCCAGAGTTGTATTTTTTGTAAATTGATACTTTGCAAATGCTGAAGTCCCTGTGCAGTTTCTGCAGTGAAGTTCAGTTTATAATTTGATCTTGTTAGAGAACATAGTTCAAGATCCTTTAAATTTGGTGTATGGGTGAAGGTTCCAGAATCAATATGTGTAATTTTATTACCAGATAGATCAAGAAAATAAAGATTGGACAATCCTATGAAGTCATTATGTTCTATTTGAGTGAGCTGAGTTTTCACGAGATAGAGATATTCCAGATTTGGCATGTTTTTGAATAGATTAATAGGAATACCACTTGTTCCTAGAGGATTATTGTCTAATACTAATGTTTCAAGCTTTGGCCAGGTACCTTCTGTCAGAGTTATCAATCTGTTTCCATCTAATTTATTCGAATGAAGACCTAGATACTCTAATCGTTGTTGTATATGATTGAAGCATCCAAATTGTAAGACATTTAACTTGTTTTCGGACAGATCCAGTTGAGTTAACTTATGAAGAGGTTTCAATGCATTTCCAGCATGTTGTTGAAATGTTGAAATGCCGTTTTTTACGAAACGGATTTGCTCCAACGTAGTAAGATGTCTTAAAGCACCAAGGGGGAATGGTGTAAAGTCTGGATTTCCTAATATCTCTAATCTTTTCAATTTTGGAAATTTTCCTTAACAGAACATGATGCAATATACTGCATCTGAAGTGTATCTAGCACAAGAGTTTCTAGATGTGAAAATTCTTGTGGAAATGAAAGGATACCATTATTAATTAGAGCATAATGTTCTATAGTTAGTGACTTAAGGTTAGTCAACTGTGCTAGGGAAGCAAAGGGGACAATGCTTCTATCATCACCTTCTAAGATAAGTTCTGTCAAATATGTCTCCAGTCCCCTGAAGGCATCACTAGGCACTGAAAGTACGTAATTTGTACTGAAGTCAAGTTTGTGGACTTTAACTCCTGCAAAAGTATTATTTGCAATGTGAATTATTCTGTTACTGCATGTTGAAGGGACATTGTCCCTACATCTTTTGTTTTCACTGCTGAATGTCAGTTCTTTAAATATTTCGTCAGAAGCAATGATAAATGGAACTGATAAAAAGTTTTTGTCTCGACAGTCTATAATTCTTTCATCTGTGGGCGAATCCCTGTCGTGACATACACACTCTTTAATTGGACAGTCAGCAGCTAATATTGTAGTCAGTTGTAGCCATATCACCAATAAAACACCATATACTAGGCATCTTTTTTTAAGGTCTGAAAAAGAAAACTTTATGTGTCAAATTTAAATGATATATTCTTTTTAATATTTTCTTATAATTTGGTTTTGGATGTAACATGTCTTCTGATTGGCTGAAAATGTTTTGTCTATAAGCTCACAGACATAATTTTGTCATGTGACTGTGACGTCATCAACATTTTTATCATGATTTACTCCTTTTTAGAATTAAATTATAAGGAATGACTGTAATATTTTGTCTGTCTATTCGAAATAACCTAAAAAATGTGGTGCACACTTTTAAATAACCGCCACGCAGTTATTTAGTGTGCACCATTTTTGATAAATTTAGTGTGCACCACATTTTTTTGATCTTCATTGAATAATCTTCAAATGAAGAGTCAAAATTAATTTTATGAAAAATATTACATTCATTTTCTATCAAAAATAAGGCTCAAAGAACTTTTTATAATTTATGCAAGGAACCATAATTTAATGAATCACATATTTTATTTATTTCTTCATAGACAGAAAAATATTACAGGGGTAAACATGTAGGTGGTATTTGTATTTTTCCATAATTCATAGTTGATTTAAGTTTTCTCAGACTTTTTTTATGCCCCCGCCGTAGCAGAGGGGGCATTAAGTTTTACCCTTGTCCGTCTGTACGTCCGTACGTCAACCGTACGTCTGTGCGTCCCAAAGTTGGTTTCCGTTCTCTAACTTTAGTTTGCCTCTACCAAATGTTATGAAACTTATACACACTGCTTATTACCACAAAACACAGATCAAGTTTGCATTTTCGGTGGCGTCACTTTAACCGTTCTAGAGTTATGCCCCTTTAAAAATGGAAGAATTGCTGAATTTTTCGTTATCATTCTCTAACTTTAGTTTGCTTCAACCAAATGTTATGAAACTTATACACAATGCTTATTACTACAAAACACAGATCAGGTTTGAATTTCGGTGGCGTCACTTTAACAGTTTTAGAGTTATGCCTTTAAAATGGAAGAATTGCTGAATTTTTCGTTTCCGTTCACTAATAGATATAGGAAGATGTGGTGTGAGTGCCAATGAGACAACTCTCCATCCAAATAACAATTTATAAAGTAAACCATTATAGGTCAATGTACGGCCTTCAACACGGAGCCTTGGCTTACACCGAACAACAAGCTATAAAGGGCCCCAAAAGTACTAGTGTAAAACCATTCAAGCGGTAAAACCAACGGTCTAGTATATATAAAAAGCGAAACGAGAAACACGTATAAATTACAAAACAAACGACAACTACTGTACATCAGATTCCTGACTTAGGACAGGTGCAAACATTTGCAGCGGGATTAAACGTTTAATGGTACCAAACCTTCTCCTTTTCTGAAACAATAGTATAACATCACAACATAGAAAACACACGATAAAACATCAATTGGAAGGCTTAACTCAATCAAAACGTAAATTAACACACTATGAACGAATAAATTCGATCTGTGATACCTGAAAGTAAATACATAGTTAATAAAATATTAGGGACAAACATTCAAGGCCAAAAGCAAACAAACAAATCCAAATAAAGCCATGGCAAAACACTACCATGAAATATTAAACCCTTAGAAAATAATCACTTATGAAAAACCGGTTTTCATAATATATACAGGTAAATAAAAAATAACTTTGTCGTTTTAGGTATACTTTTTCTGTCTATATAAAATCTTCCAATAATTAGGAATACCACTTTAGTTTGCCTCTACCAAATGTTATGAAACTTATACACAATGCTTATTGCCACAAAATACAGATCAAGTTTGAATTTTGGTGGTGTCACTTTTACCGTTCTTCAGTTATGTCCCTTTATAACATTATATGATATCCAAGCGGGGCATCATCTGTGTCCCATGGACACATTCCCCATTTATTTAATAATTAAAATGTGGTTTCCTTGTTCTTAGCATTTCATTTGTCAAAAATCACTTGACATTATCCTTAAACAGTTTCTGGTTGTTAGAAAAAAGGATTAAATTGACTTTTTTTTTTTTGACATTGTGAGTGAAACAAATACAGGGAAAATTGACCCTACTCTTTTTAGTCCCCTACCGACGAAGTCGAAGGGGACTTTAGGTTTGCACTCTGTCTGTCTGTCTGTCTGTCTGTCTGTCTCCATCCGTCAGTCCGGCAAATCAGTTTTCCACACTTTTTTCTTCGTACTTAAAGATATTGATTTGATATTTGGTATATTGTTTTATCATGACAAGTTACAGATCAACTTCGAATTTTGTTCCAGTCTGATGATTTTGTGCAGAGTTATGGTCCTTGGACTTAGAAAATTCACTAAAATAATCAGTTTTCCATACTTTTTTTCGTCATGCTTGAAGATATTGATTTGATAATTGGTAGATAGTTTTATCATGACAAGTTACAGATCAAGTTCAAATTTTGTTCCGGTCTGATGATTTTATGCAGAGTTATGGTCCTTGGACTTTGAAAATTCACTCAAATAATCAGTTTTCCACTCTTTTTTTCGTCATGCTCGTTTCCTCTTAAATTTTGAAGGTGTCTTTCATTGCTACAAAACGCAATGGTCCTGAAAAGGTCTTCAAAAACAGAAAGTAACAGAGAGCATTGTTAGATCCTTGAACACTAAGAAAATATTTCGGTCACACTTTTCTCAGCTACAACACAATGGAATGACTTCATATCTGGTCAGCAGTTTGACAGTGATATCCTTGATGTTTTCATTTGAATTGTTTACATTGGTTTTCTGGTTTGAAATGTTAAACATTTTGTTATGTTAGGGCCTTTTTACTAACTATACAGCATGAGTTTGGCCCATTGTTGAAGGCTATACGGTGACCTATAGTTGCTAACATCTGCATTATATATGGTTACTGGTTGATAGTTGTCTCATTGGCAATGATACCACATCTTCTTACTTTTATATTGACACAGGATCTGTATTTTTGTACATCATAATTTCTTTTTTTATTCATAAAAATGGTTAAATAGGTTATTTGTCATGCAAATCCCTTTTAAAAAAAATTGAGGTGCAAATTTTAATCTTTAAATGAAAATTTGAAATCTAGAACTTGGTATAAGATGCAAATAATTGGCTAACTTACCAGTTAATTTTTCATCCATATTTTTTATGAAATATTAAATCTTAATATGTTTGCTTTTAAAAACTGTCAGCCAAATAATTTTATGTTGTATAAATACTACAGGGTCATCCCACCTTCAAACTTTGTGGTTTTCCTCAATGTGTATTTATTGATGTTGAAGTGTATGACGCAAACATATTTTATTTGAAAAACCATCATTTCTGCCTCTGTTTGAATGTACCATTATTGAAAATATAAGGTTGAATTTAGATGCCAATTAACCAATCATACATGAGGTTAATTGCAAATCAAATGAAACTTTTCCACAAAGTCATATCCTATTGGTCAATCTATTTAAACTTTTGTCAATTCTATTGTCCCATTGAAGAAATACAATAGCTATTGTTCTCTGTGTAGTTTATTCACTGGGACTTTTACATTTCTTCTAAGAGAAATCCATCACTCATTGGTTAAAAAAAATTATCTTCTGAAGATGAAAATATGTTTTAACTCACAAAATTGCATGTGATGTTGTATTTATTCAATGTCAATAATATATTTTCAATCTGTTTAATGTAAACAGTGATTCAAACATTAAAAGTTGATTTCTGACAAAATTTTCAACATTGTTCCTATTAAAATTTGTTTTTTTTTGTATTTGACAAATAAAAACTGGAAAATGACGATGTTTAAACCTAAACACCTATTTGGTATACAAGATCAGATAATTGTTATATAAAGATGCATGAGTTAACCTCATTTTTTTATATAAGATGTAGAAAAACTGACATAGATTTTTAAAGAAACTGCTGTTTAATGTTGGGCATAATTTTCTTGCTAAAGTAATCATTTCTCTTTCTCCCATCCCTCTCTCTTCCAATAGATAACATTGCAACATGCTATTTAGGAGGCAACCACTGTATGTTCCATTCTGAGGTGCTGTTTTGGAAATTAGAGGAAGCTTCCTGGCTAAAGTCAACATGTAAATGTGAAAACAGTCTTTGTTTTGAAGAAGTTTAAAGAAATGAATCATGATTATTTGTTTTTTGTAGCCCGTTTGAAAATAGTTCAAAACCATAAGCTACATTCTTATTTGTTAATTCCGTTCTTTAACCCTTCTGGAAAACCAATTACACTGGTTTATATGGTTTGGTCTTGACTATCATATTCAAGATATGCTTGATCTCAATTTATTTATACCCAAGGCAACAAACTCCAATCAGACTTTTAGAGTAGAAACAATATGAAACCTCAACTTTATACTTAATCGGTTTGTTGAAACAAATCTCACTTTTCATTTCATCACTTGTACTTTTGTAAATTAGCCAAAATATAATGAAGTTGTTAATTTGTTGTTTTTATACGATTGTGTGACAGACAGAGGGAAGCAGGAATAACAGTGCCAATTGGGTATAGCTCATGTCCAGTACACCATTTTAAAGATCCTGTTTTTGCAATTGCAAGTTCGTTGAATACTGATAGAAAAATAATTTGTTACTAAGTTCTGCTATTTTTTGCTTATGAATGCAAACGTTTTGTGTTGCCTAATTTGTAAAGATATCATCATATTTTTTTGCCAAAAACGCTCTAGGCCTCTGTCAACTAGATCCTATAAATTCGCATATGAATACAGATTGCCTCAAATCCTTAAAAAGATGATGGAGTTCCCAGAAACTTGGATTCTTCTTTAGGTGGGACATGAAGTTGTGCACCTGCTACTTCAACTTTTAGTCTGATTTTGTGTGTGTTCAGGACTCAAACCCATATTTATTTAAGAACTGTTTCGATGTGACATATAATTTCTGCATTTAACAAACCTACTAAGTATAATAGTCCCAGATGATTAAGGAAAGTTTGTTCCAATATTTTACCAACTAAAGTAATTGACTTCTAATAATAATTCCATTTTTGCTATTTTAATTAAAATAGGAACAATTTTAAAAACTCATTGATTGTTCGCATCTTTCCTGGACGTAGAATTTTAATTGCTGCTTATACAGACTTTGCTCTTTTTTGATAGTGTTAAAATGGCTCAGTTTTAAATTGCCCTATCCATTGACGGTCACTTAATCTCCAATGTGAACCCAGCTTGTAATTTAGAAGACTTAACATATGCGAATCTAGTTTAATTAACTACTGATGTAGGATATCAATCAGCCTCGATTAATACTTACCTCAACATTACAACGCTAATACATATTCATTAGATCAATTAATTACCTATTATGCAGGCAGCCACAGAAAAGAACAGATGTATTCCGAAAAGACAGTATGCATTTCCAGTATTCAGAAAGACTACAAAAACGACCAATATATATGCATGAATCCTCAGGGGTTCACACAATGATTGACCAATAGGAGATAACTCTGTGGAAAAGATTCATTTGGTTCGCAATAACATTAAACTGAAAATTTGCCTTATATGACAGTGCAAAGATTATTTTGACCTAACTGATTTAGACATTGTGAATGAGTAAAATGGCAGTGCTGTCCCTCAGGCCCTTAACACACCAAAGACTTGCAGCCCTATAATTTCAGAGGGTGGTCCTATCAGCCTAAGGGTGGTCCTACATTTCTGGCCCGTGGTGCTATAATTGTCAGTTAAAAAATCGTAGATTGGAAAAATTTTATGTGACTTGTTAAATCTCATATTATTATAATGTTGTTTCTCTATATTTGGTTAGAAATTGTGATACCTTCTATATGATGTTACTCTGCAACATATTCATGTGCCTGTTCCAAGCAAGGAACCTCTTCAATGATTGTCTTATTTCACATCTTAAAGTTTTTGTTATTTGGAAAATTTGCTGTTGATGATAGAGCTTGGATTGTTTCTGTTTAATATGTTCACAACTTCCTGCAGACTGTTACCATATGAGCTAACATGTTGAAAATATAGCTCAGTGTGTCAGTCTAGTACAAAGCCGGGTTCATATTCATATAGCATAAACAGGTTCATGTCCTGAATATGCATTAATTTGATGCCAGAGACTAAACAGCCATACATCCATCTATCAATCTTTTAACTATTGGTTGATTTGTTCATTCATCCATTATTTAATGTGCCTTTCCCCAACATGAGCCTCATATATATCTTTGATAGTCTGTGTTTACCAGTAATTTATTCACATCTTTTCTAGACTCTACACAATAAACTAAGAGTTGAATATATTCTGTAGATTGAGTATAGATACTTGTGTATTGTTGTTCAATTTTAGTTACTGATTCAAATGATTCCTTAGGGTTTCTCATAGATCGTAATTTCATATGAAGGCATAAAACAAAGAAAGGGGGTTATGAATTTATAAGCTCATCACAGTTTTTTGTTGTTGTTGAGTCTCATTTATAATACCCCACATTATCTTTTCTTCTCATAAAATTCAGTTTGGTTTTATTTCTATTAAAATGGCCTTTTTAAGGACACCTTTTCAAAGTACTATACATGTACATGTATCTATTTTTGAACTTTGGACTGTAAAATTGTTTTTTTCTTATATTAAAAAGAAAAAACAAAATCAAGGAAATAAAACAAATTCCTGTCTTCTTTGTTATGTAAGTTTGACATGTTAAACCAATGTTATAAAGGAAAGAGGATCTTTGTCATTACATAAAATTGTCATTTTCATTCATTTAATAAAATGAGACATATGTTTATGTGGTTTTTGTCTTGTGTTAAATTCAAGGTTTGACCGAGTATTGTTTAACTTTCCTGTGTTAAAAACACAGGTACAACTTATTCATGACTTGATCGTGCTCAAGTTTGATAAATTGATTATAAGCCTGATTTAATGGAAGAAAAGGTGAAAAAATTTATTGGTCAGATCGAGACACCTATATTGAATATAAAGGGATTGGACACACCTATTAATTATCCTCACATCTGCTGTATGAGGTTCACATTGTTATACCGTGGAGGACCATATATAATATTTCTATGATACATTATACTTCTTAAACTGTGAGATTTCCTGTCTGATTTTTTTTTCTCTCATTCAGTTGTAACACATTAATCAGATCACACACACTTGACATTTTTTTAAGTATGTTTATCTCATTTTTACAAAATTACATCATGGATAAGTTGATCTTCTAACAAAATTTTTTTTTTTGCGTGTGGGTTGTCATTTATAACATCCATTCTGTTGTATTTCTTGTCAGATAAAATCAAGTTTGCTTTAGGAAGATGCATCTTAGTTAGTATTTTAAAATTTACAAAATGTATTTGCTGGTGGGCTGTTGAGAGTACCTATATGTAGGCCATCTCCCAGTTTTCCATGTATTTGCTGGTGGGCTGTTGAGAGTCCCTGTACGTAGGCCATCTCCCAGTTTTCCATGTATTTGCTGGTGGGCTGTTGAGAGTACCTGTATGTAGGCCATCTCCCAGATTTCCATGTATTTGCTGGTGGGCTGTTGAGAGTACCTGTACGTAGGCCATCTCCCAGATTTCCATGTATTTGCTGTTGGGTTGTTGAGAGTACCTGTACGTAGGCCATCTCCCAGTTTTCCATGTATTTGCTGGTGGGCTGTTGAGAGTACCTGTACATAGGCCATCTCCCAGTTTTCCATGTATTTGCTGTTGGGTTGTTGAGAGTACCTGTACATAGGCCATCTCCCAGTTTTCCATGTATTTGCTGGTGGGCTGTTGAGAGTACCTGTATGTAGGCCATCTCCCAGATTTCCATGTATTTGCAACAACAATGCTTCATTATGTACATATTGGTAAATTCTTGGCAGAAACATTTTGTGAATTTCTCTTTACAGTCTGCCAGCACTGGCTCTAAATCTCATCCTGAACATGTATGAATTATTTGCCACTGGACATTAAGCAACCAATAATCAAGCAATCTCATTCTAAACCAAGTTAAAATGTAGCACTAACTAAATTAATAAAGAATAACCAAATTTGAAACTTTGAAGGTAGTCAATTTTGTACTTGAGAACATCAAAAGGCAAAAGTGGGACTTATGAATGCAGTTATTCCTTTAGAAAACTGCAGACTTTAAAAAATGATAATCATTCATGTCTTATATTTGTTGCTTACAATTATTTTACAATAAACATGCGATAAACACCCGACTAGTTATAATGACGCGATAGGATAAAGCTATTTATATTATATACAGACCACACCAATTATCAACAACCTTTTTTTTGTGTCCAAGATAAAAGTAGAAAAATAAGGAGATGTGGTAAAGTATGGTCACAAATGTTTAGGTTAAGTTGTAAATCGTGTAAGATCAAATTGCTGGTCAAACTTTTTTATGATGTAGACATTTGAAATACAAATAGGTTTGTTTGCCGGTTGTAGATGCCTATCACACAAGTAAATACATATTGTTTACATTCCCTCAGGTATTTAATATTATTTTGACCACTGCAAGGTTTACCTTGTTATATGATAGGTGAACTTATTTGTTAAATGTCCAGTAATACTTCCTAAAGACTTATGGACTTAACTTGTCTAGACTGTTGGTGAATTAAAAGTTTGTTATTTTATATTTTATGTGGTTGTTTATGGATTTGTGAAGACCAAATGTTGACCAATAGATTTGTACATATTTGGTCATTTGTGTTGTTGGGTTGATGTCTTATTGTAGTTGACCTCACATCTCCTGTATTGTGTTCTTTTTCACTGTGTCTTCACTGTTCTGTAAGTGTGGTATATTTAGACAGTTCTGGTTGATTTGATTATCAGAACCACTTGACAGTATAAGTAATAAGACAGTACTGGTTAAATTGACTTTGATATATATTATTACTTATCCTAAACATTTCATTAAAAATTGAAGAAACTTGTGGAAGAGATCATATTGAAATATGCTTATGACCCATTGGTGGCCTTCGGCTGTTTTCTGCTCTTTGGTCGGGTTGTTGTCTCTTTGACACATTCCCCATTTCAATTCTCAATTTTATTATACATATAAAAATAAGAAGATGTGGAATGATTGCCAATGAGACAACGCTCCACCAGAAAACAAATGACATAGAAGTTAAAAACTATAGGTCTTTTACGGCCTTCAACAATGAGTAAAACCCATGCCTCATAGTCAGCTATGAAAGGCCCCAAAATGACAAATGTAAAACAACTCAAACGAGAAAACTACTGGCCTGTTTTATATACAAAACAATGCACGAAAAGTAAATATGATATACAGCAACATACAACAACCACTGAATTACTTACTCCTGATGCATGTTTCAAATTCATTGAAAAAGAATAAAGATAGAACTTGATTTATGCTTTAGTTAAAATTATGTGGTCTTCAGATGAAAAGAGAAATTAAGTTAATCTGACAGTACCTTTATTTACAGTGCACTATAATTTTGTGGGTTTAATCCATAACCAAAACCACAAGTATATATCGATACCCAATTAAATGCAGATATCTTCTAACACACAAACTCAGATTTATTTCGTAAAGAAAAAGAAAAATAAATAAATTCATCATGGATTCACAATTAGATAAAGGAATCTGGACTGTGATTGATCATGTGGTCTCTGAAAAGATTAGGATGTAGATTAAATATTAATACAAGTTCTAAAGTAGACTTCAGGTTTTCTCAACAAAATTTGGAAATAACATATGCTACAGTTAGTATATTTTCAATAGCAGTTGTTTTTTTAATGTATCTGACAGTCTGACTTGTTATGTACTAAGTGTATTTAGAAATGCAACATATCATACTTCAAGTCCCTTTTGGTCCGTTTTTGAATTGAAATACTAAAATTTTCTTTCAATACATTCCTCAAACATTTAGCTAAATGTTGCTGTAACAGTTTGTCTTATATCAACTTTTTTCAGTTCAGACACTTGAGATTAGTATCATAGGGGTCAAAATCAAAGCCATTCAGATGTGATTACACAGGACCAAAATGCAAAGGAAAACTGTTCATTTGCTTAACATTTCGATAAACTTTGCTATAGGGATTCATTACCCCATCTGAAGTGTAAATTACAATTTGGAATTTTTTAAACGTTAAAATCTGAGTATCGAAAAGCTCTGAAATTTGCTGGAAATATTCAGTATGGATAACTAAAAAAGTCTTTTAAATTGAATGAAAAATTAAAAAGAATGATTTGTCAATTTCCCAAGTTGATCCATCAATTTGATTGTTTATAAGTTGGAAGATACAAGTAGGTGTTGCTTTCTATTGGCACCCAGTATATAAAAATAAGAAGATGAGTTATGAAAAAGTGGTTTTACTGATTGGTATTGTGAAAGGGAAAAGCCTCTGGAATAAGCGTAATGATAAAGCAGAAAATTCACTAGTAATAACATACTATTTTTACAAAAAATTTGTAAGGCTAGTTTTAAAGAAATTGTGATTTAAATGTAATAATTAAAGTTTTGGCAATTTTAAAGTGTAATCTAAACATTCACACCTGTATTTGACTGAATATTCCACCTTCTATTTCATGCAAGAAAACAAATATTTTGCTGTTCAGGTGCAGTTCCATTTGCATTAGTAGAATGCCAAAATGTATTAAATTGATAAGAGAGATTGAACCAAATACTCTGCCTCATCTGACAAAATTTTTCTGTCCATTACGGCATCAGAGAATCTGATCAGGCAGTTTTTATTGAACATGATTTATTTGTTCAAATGTTGTTCAACTAAATATTGTAAAGTAACAGTGTATCAGTATAAAGTTGATGTTTATTTATCTAAAACAAATACAAGTACAGGTAGCTCTTTACCTATTAATGATTCACCGTGTGTATTAAATTAGACATGACTAAAAAGGAATAACCAAAAATTTGAACTTGGCTGATAAGTAGTCCTCTTTACCATACTCGTGGACGTGAAATAAATCAAAGGACATGATAAGATCCTGGATCTAAAAATACATTAAATGAAAAGATTATTAAAGTCTCGTTAAAAACACATATACATAAATGGAAAAATGGATTTTTTGAAAATAGACGATGAGATGAATGGTATAGGTCAATGGAATAGCAATGTGATGACCAAAAAACTAGCAGATATCTATAGGTCAACAAGTAGTCTTTAACAATAGATAATTGTCTATACAGTATGTGAAACTCTGAATTATCTGTTTCTACATGTAAAAGAACCACTGGACAACTCTTAGAGGGTCTGTAGGTAGCCTTTTAGTATGCAAAATTCCAGCCTCTATCTAGCATACCATTATTTTCCACCTTTCATCTCAGTTGAGATCTTACAGAACTTACCTATTGTGTTTATTGTTAATTAGTTCTCATTCTGAACATGCATGAAATATTTGCCACTGGACATAAAACAAACATCAATCAATCAAGACATCTATACTATCTGGATTAAAATGTATCTGGTGTTTTCTTGAAGGAATATTGTATATTGGAATGTTGAAATCAGGTAAAGAGTTAGCATTTGAAAAATGTCTCATGTTTCATGTGAATCCTCCAAAAATTAACCAAAGTGGCTAAAAGGTGAGCATGTTGTTTTGGCTGGGGAGATGATGATGTGCACTTGTCTGCATCTACCATTTTAAAATTGTTCTTTGTTTAGAAAAGTTTAAAATGGGAGTCTGGTTCTGATTATTTGAGGTAAAAATTATAAAAAAGTTGCTATTGTATTGACTTTTTCTTTTAATTTGAGTAAAACTTAATGTGGATTATCCCCTATTGTGACAGCATACTAAAATTCAGCTTAGTATTTTTGGAGAAAAAAAAATCCTTTGTTTGTTTTTATTATAGTCTGACTGAACTAACCTAATATTTGAATGTTTATTAGAAAAATGTGTGTGAAGATTAAGAAAAAATGATAATACTAAGTACCTGGAATAACATAACTAATATCAGGAAAAAGAGCAAATATGAAATTATTCTTGATTATACAGTTTCTTAAATTACCATGACACCAGGTGAAAATTATTTAATTAAAAGTAAAATTACTTGAGGAGGGACAAGTGGACAGATTGATGACATAATTAGTGGTCTTTAAAATTAGAAATAAGAAGGTTTTACTGAAAGCATATTCAAAAGCATGAATTCTAGATCTGCTTTTTGTGCTTAATATTTTTTCTATCATATATTTTATACATAGTTTTACTTTGTTTATATGGTACTCAGAGACAGTCCAAGCAATTACCAGTAATTTTAGCAAAATTTAAAAATGATACTAATGTTATATGCAGAGAGTTGGAGAAATTGTAAAGTGTTGATAACAAAATTAGCCTAAGTGAGAAGCAGGGCTAATTATTAAGCTTTGTTTAATGTACTAAGGTGTTTATTGTTTCCCTCTGATAATGCTTTGAATTATTTCTCTTCACTTTTTCATCTATCAGTAGAAGTTACTCCATATAATATATATATTTCTTTTTCAGTTACTTGTTTTCAATAAAGATGGTGAACAACACGCCACACACATGTACAGCAGTATGCATGGTAGTGCTCCATGTATTAAAGCCACCATAACCTACATGGAACAAACAAAGGTAAGTCAGTATAAATGTACACACATGTACAGCAGTATGCATGGTAGTGCTCCATGTATTAAAGCCACAATAACCTACATGGAACAAACAAAGGTAAGTCAGTATAAATGTACACACATGTACAGCAGTATGCATGGTAGTGCTCCATGTATTAAAGCCACCATAACCTACATGGAACAAACAAAGGTAAGTCAGTATAAATGTATACACAAGTACATCAAATTGCATTGGGGGTTTCATCAAACACACCATAAAAAATGAACCAAACCCATTTTGAAATAAGCAGTCCATACATATATGCAGGAGAAAATGATGAGGCAGCTTTAAAAGTATGAAACACATTTAGAGGTTACCATATGAGTTTATCATTATTTAATAAAATTGTAATCTCCAAATTGTAATTCAGTTGTTGTGGTTGGTTTCTGTCTGCAATACTGTGAATGAACTTTTATTTGTTGGGTACCAATTTTCGTGGTTTTCATGGATGGCTTTATCCACAAGTTTAAGTGTACAACGAAATATAACAACTGTTGTCTGAATCAAGACATGGAAAGATTCCCATGTAAGTTTTGACTACATGCATGTTATGGATACTGGCATATAATGTAGAGAATACATTGCATATCAGAATAAGAACTATGAACTATATTTATAACTTTAGCAGGAATTAACTAATTTAATCTAAAAAAAAAAACATAAACTGTATGACTTTTATCCCTATAATTCTCATGGGAAAATTTGCTTTGATCAATGAAAGTCAGACCTCTGGTGATGATATGAGATGATGAAGTGTTCATTTTATCTCTTCATAATTCTCATATGATTTGGGCTCATGTGGATAGTTGTCACATTGGCAATATCATACTACATCTTCTCATTTTTATATTAAAAAGGGAATAGTTATACCAGGAACAGTGCAATTGAGATAAATATTTTACAAACATAACGATGAATCAACATTTAAATACAACTTTAGATTTTCAGCATAAAAGTTTTAACAACTTTATGAAATTAGATCACCTTTTTGAAACATGAAATACATATCAAATTAGACATCTGCTGTTGTAGCCTAAGGGTTGTTTGTAAAAAAAATGTTAAATTTTTATAAATGTTTAGCAATAACCTTTAAATATTGATTTTGGCACATTTTCTGTCCTAAAACAATTTAAACTGAAATTTTGACGAAGAAGTAGTTACTTTAATTTAATTTCGGAACATTTAGAATTATTAAGATTACTGGTCTCTCTTGGTTTATATTTTTAATCCACTAGTTCTTCATGAGACCTCCTTCATTTTCATAGAAAAATATAGAGAAACCTGTGGGTTTTTTTTTTTGCAAAATTTCAAAAAGACCAAAGTCTGCACTTACAAGTTTATCAAAAATTTTATCTAGTCAAAATCCATTATTATGAAACTATTTTTACCCAGAGTCCATCAGCTTAGCTTTAGTTTTGTCATTTTGTTTGTTTTCAATCAATTATTTTACATGAATGTATTGCAAAGAT
This sequence comes from Mytilus coruscus, assembly GCA_017311375.1. Classification (NCBI taxonomy): domain Eukaryota; kingdom Metazoa; phylum Mollusca; class Bivalvia; order Mytilida; family Mytilidae; genus Mytilus; species Mytilus coruscus. The sequence continues at coordinate 44,975,916 of CM029599.1, read as the reverse complement.
TATTTTACTGTCTATTGCAGTTTATTTGAAATTCTGACCCAATTGCAATTTGTTTATCAAACCAAACTGTTCAACTGGTCAAAATTTTAAGCAACTGCTTTAAAAAACCACAATAAGTCATCAAGTGCAAGGTGATAAAATAAAGCATGCTTACAATCCTTTAAAACTTTAATTTTACTTTATTGCTATTAAATAAATCTTAAAATGACTATACATCTTGTTATTGTAAAGTCATTTAAAAGGTGAGAGGTAGTAATTTTTTATTGCTATAAACATGTGTAAACCCTTGTACACTAGCCAAGGGTTATGATCCAGTCCCCTCCTCTCTAGTGAAGATGGTGTAAACTAAGCTTTCATACTATTTTTTTTTTTTATAATAAGTCTTCTATTTCAAAAGAGTCAGACATCAGTTTGATTTAAAACATGTTATATTCAGTAAAATACATGTGAAATTACAATATGTTGTTACTGTGACTTGACTTACAATTTGTTTGATCAATCAAACTGGTCAGAAATTTTACTCACTTCTGTAGAAAAACCACAACAATTACTGTCAAGTCACATTAAGAGCTTTTTACTTAATAACCTATTTTGGTTTTTTATTTCCCTTGATATACGTAATTGTCTCTTTTAATTTTCATTGCATATTGTAAACATAAACATGCAAATTTCCTGTAAGTTCTATTCTAAGTATATTTGTACTTGTTTTCATTTATACATGTATCATGTCATGTTATTTAAGTGAAGGAATGCTTGAGTGACGTGAGTCTTATAAGGTAGATTATACCCTGATCAATGCATTCATCATATGGACATTTGAGGAATAGAAATTGAACCTGGTTTCTGTCCTTTCACCATCCATTTGTCTTTTTGTTTACTTTTAATGATCTCTTTTGATTTTCTTATACCATATATTTCTTCCATCAGAAGAATTAATAGACATTTTTTTTTTTTTGGAAAGTTTGTTTGACATTTTATATATAAAGTATACATAATCCCTATGAAATTTGTAGACACTCTAAATAACCAAGGAGACTATGGAAAAAAGCAAAACCTCCTCTATACCCACAAACACTTTATTACTTACATGGGAATCAATCATATATATAAGGATTTTTTTTTCCTTATACATAGCAGATGTGCCTTGAAATTTTATGATAATAAGTGGGGACGGAAGTCTTTTAGTTTTCATAGTACAAATTTATGTGAAATTGTTAGTTTTGAATTTGGCATTTTGCAGGGATCTAGAAAAATCAGCCCCAGAACAGATGTCAATGTTACGATTGGTGCATGCGAGTCTGAGATTGATGTCACAATCATTGACAGAGTCAATAGTCTGCTGTCACCACCACCAAGATCAAGGTCATGCAGTCATACAGGAAATATACCCATGTACACAGGGGTAAGTTCCAAGGTTTTGTTTATACAGGTCCAGGTTATGCAGTTATACCAAAGATAAACACAATATCAACTATTTTGAGGAAGTATTTTGCCATACTGTTAACTTGCTCGTTGTATAATGAAAAAAAATGAAGAACTTGAAAATTCAGCATAAAAACTTTGGTCATTCATAACTGCTCTTGTGCATTTTTATATGCCCATTTACGGGACGTATTATGGTATACTGTTGTCCGTCTGTCCGTCCGTCAACATGTCGGACAATAACTCAGAAACACTGTCACCAATTTTCATGAAACTTTGGTGAATTTTGTATATCTTTTGACGTAAGCTCCCTTTCCATTTTTATAATTTTAGATTTTACGTTTCTCAGTTATGGGATTTTATTCATAAAAAATAGGGGATTTTCCAGTTTTTATGCCCCCGCCGTAGGGAAGGGGGCATTAAGTTTTACCGTTATCTGTCTCTACGTCCCAAAATTGGTTTCTGTCTCTAACTTTAGTTTGCTTCAACCAAATTTTATGAAACTTATACACAATGCTTATTACCACAAAACACAGATCAAGTTTGAAATTTGGTGGCGTCACTTTTACTGTTCTAGAGTTATGCCTCATGACAAATGGAAAAATTGCTAAATTTTTCGTTTCCCTCCTCACTTTAGTTTGCCGCAACCAAATGTTATGAAACTTATACACAATGCTTATTACTACAAAACTCAGATCAAGTACAAATTTGGGTAACGTCGCTTTTACTGTCCTTGAATCATGTTCCTTTATAATGTTTAATGCAAGCAGAGGGATCATCTGCACATTCCCATTTTATTAGTCCCCTACCGACGAAGTCGAAAGGGGATTTTAGGTTTGCACTCCGTCCGTCTGTCTGTCTGTCTGTCAGTCCAGCAAATCAGTTTTCCAGACTTTTTTTAGCTCACCTGGCCCGAAGGGCCAAGTGAGCTTTTCTCATCACTTGGCGTCCGTCGTCCGTCGTCGTCGTTGTTAGCTTTTTACAAAAATCTTCTCCTCTGAAACCACTGGGCCAAATTTAACCAAACTTGGCCACAATCATCAGTAGGGTATCTAGTTTAAAAAATATGTCCGATGACCCTGCCAACCAAGCAAGATGGCCGCCATGGCTAAAAATAGAACATAGGGGTAAAATGTAGATTTTGGCTTATATCTCTGAAACCAAAGCATTTAGAGTAAATCTGACATAGGGTAAAACTGATTATCAGGTCAAGATCATATGCCCTGAAATTTTCAGACAAATCTGACAACCTGTTGTTGGGTTGCTGCCCCTGAATTGGTAATTTTAAGGAAATTTTGCCGTTTTTGGTTATTATCTTGAATATTATTATAGATAGAGATAAACTGTAAACAGCAATAATGTTCAGCAAAGTAAGATCTACAAATAAGTCGTATGACCAAAATTGTCAGTCGACCCCTTTAGGAGTTATTGCCCTTTATAGTCAATTTTTAATAATTTTTCATAAATTTTTGTAATCTTCTACAAAAATCTTCTTCTCTGAAACTACTGAGACAAACTTAGCCATACTTGGCCATAATTATTATAAGGGTATCTAGTTTAAAAAATTTGTCAAATGACCCCGCCTTCCAACCATCATGGCCGACTTCGTTAAAAATAGAACATGGGGGTAAAATGCAGTTTTTGGTTTATATCTCTGAAACTGAAGCATTTAGAGCAAATCTGACAGGTGGCAAAAATGTTCATCAGATTTAGATTTATCTGCCCTGAAATTTTCAGACGAATTCCGACAACATGTTGTTGGGTTGCTGCCCCATATTTAGTAATTTTACAGAAATTTTGCAGTTTTTTGTTATTATCTTAGATATCATTATAATATCTAATACTATTAATTATGATTTTAACCTTATTTTATACAATTTCCAAAGCATTAGTAAATATAGGTGAGCGACACAGGCTCTTGAGAGCCTCTAGTTTCTTCATGCTTGAAGATATTGATTTGATATTTGGTTTATTGTTTTATCATGACAAGTTACAGGTCAAGTTCAATTTTCACGATTTTAGCTTTTCTGTTTGTTCAGTTAAAGCCCTTTCCCTAGAATTAAATTTTTGATGAAATACTTATTAATTAGTAGATTTCTGTTCAAAGGGAAATAACTTATTTTTCAAAAGACAAAATGACATTTTGGATTTTTTTCCTTTTCTTTGGTAAATTGTTTGAAGAATTTAGTGGTAGGTTTGTTTGTCATTCTTGAAGATATTGATTTGATAATTAGTATATAGTTTTATCATGACAAGTTACAGATCAAGTTGGAATTTTGTTCCAGTCTGATGATTTTGTGCAGAGTTATGGTCTTTGGACATAGAAAATTCACTTAAATAATCAGTTTTCAACAGTTTTTTTTTGTCATGCTTGAAGATTTTGACTTGATATTTTTATGTAGTTTACACCATGACAAGTTATAGATCAAGTTAGAATTTGTTCCATTACAATGAATTTTTAACCGATAGGGGACTATGTATTGCCATGCAATACTCACAGAATGCTTGTTTACTATAACTCAAAAATGCAATGAACAATTTTCATGAAAATTTAGTGAATTGTCTATATTTATTGACATAAATTCCCTTTCAATTTTAAAAAATTTCTGATTTTATGTTTTTGAGTATTGGGACTTTATTCCTAAAAAAGGGGGGATTTTCCAGTATTTCAGACAATAACTCAAAAACGCTTTAAGCAGTTATCATGTTGTTAATATCTATTGAAATAAGCTCCCTTTTGTTTTTTATTAATTTTTGACATGACATTGCGGAGTTATGGAACTTTATTAGTTGAAAAATTGTCAAGAACTGTCCAGTTGGCGACAGGGGTATCATGCGCTCATGGCGGAGTTCTTTATTCTATAACTTCGTCAATATTTAAAACAGGCCTGAGATAATTGCAGACAAGAACAAATGCATCAAACCACACCCCTTGACCAGATATCAACACCTGTTCACAAAAATAAAATACTTTTACAAGCTTTCAAAACTTGAATAACTTGAGTGTAAGTGTATGGATCTCTATGAAATTGTACCACAAGGTTCTATACCTCAAAAGGAATGTTGGATTGATTTTGGGGGTCATGGCCTAAACCGTCTAGGAATCAGGGGTTAAAAAAAAAAAAAAGGATTTTCTGGTTTCCAGACAATCACTTGAGTTTAGCAAGATTCCATACCAAAAAAGGAAGGTTGGAATTGATTTGGGGGTTATGGCCCTAACCATTTAGGAAAAAGGGGCCAAAAACAATACTTTTCTAAACTTTGTATAAATTGCCAATTTCTTGACCAATATCAATGGGATTTACTGGTAATTCAAAGTCTTGAACTTTTGGGGTTCTTTAGTATGCCAAATCTACCCCTGTATTTAGATTTTGGATTTGGGGCCCTGTTTTTATATTGGTCCACATTGAGGTCCAAAGGGTCCAAAATAATTGATTTCATCAAAAATTAAATTATTTTGGTTCTTTGATAAGGCAAATCTAATCGTGTTATAATTTTGGGCCCCGTTTTCAAGTTGATCTATATGTAGGTAGTGTTGTTCCGATGATCGGAATAAGTCGGAAATCAGTTGGTTGGGGCGGCGATGTCGATAATTGATTGGGATTTTGTTCAATCGATTGTCGTTATAGTTTCCGGAGCTTTAGCATATCAACTTCCGGTCTGTTTCCGGTTTGCATTTTACATGCGCAATCAAACAAATTGTAAAGAAAATATCAGTAGATGACAATAACAATGTCAAACATCCTATAATCAAAGACTTAAACAATTTCTTTCTTTATTAACGTGGTAAAAGCATTGACTTTACAGATTGATCGTATTTTATTTAAAATAAATAACTTTTTGTGAAATACTTTCTTTCAATTCCGGTACTCGTCACTCGAATGCGTACAACCAATCATTCTGATTTTCAACAAAATAAATTTGTTGCTACATTAGAACGTTGTGCATTTGCCTTTTCTAAATGTTTTATCCATTTGTTGCGTTAAAAACGTCATAATTCTTTCCAAATTGCTTGTCAAACATCGTTTATTTTTGGAAATTTTCCCGGTTTTGTCCGCCATTGAAATATATTCGAATCACAGATCGGATACGGACCAACTATGAAGGAATTCCGCATTCTTACGATTATAAGTACAGACGCACGAATGACACAGCTGACAGGAGAATAATGATTACAAAAGTGAAAAATATGCATACCACACGAATAAGCAGACAATGGTTGGATCCCGCTAGTTAAATGTATATATTTCAATGCATTGTTTTATTTATTGATTAATTTTAAATTGCTTTAAGTTAAATACTTCATATATTTTTTTTTTAATGAGAAGCATTCAAATTTTGATACAGCTATGTATTTAAAATTATGATGTGAATGATACCATTGAAATTAAGAAATTTTAGTGTTATTGTCGGTAATAAATGGTGTAATTATAAGACAAAATAAGTTCAATCTGAATCTGGATTCTAATTGATTCACTGTTTTAATGGCTAAATAAAATATGTAAAGGAAACAAAAGATCAAATATGAACATATAAAACTCTGCAATGATATGGAATATACGTATTAGACATGTACAATGTGACCGAATGCATGATTTCATTTCAAAAAAGGGCAAGGTATAATGATGCGATTATAACCGATAGTCGGTTGGTTGCTGTCAACCGATAGTAATAGATAATCGGTTGGTAATTTCAACCAATTATCCAACACTATATTTAGGTATAAAGGGTCCAAAATTAAACTTTTTTTGATTTCAACAAAAATTGAATTCTTGTGGTTCTTTTATATGCTGAATCTAACCATGTAGTTAGATTTTGGATATTGGACCATAATTGGTAAATGTCCAATCTAAATTCAGAGCTGTATCAAGCTTGAATGTTATGTCCATACTTGCCCCAACTGTTCAGGGTTTAACATCTGCTGTCGTATCAATCTGCACCCTGCAGAATATTTTATATTCTTTTTAAATCACTTAGACTTTTGGCTATTTCTTTGTTATTTCAATTTTCGAAGAACAAGAAGTAGCTAAAAAGAAAGTATAAAACCTATAGTTTTCAGAATATGTTGCAATATCATTCTGAAATAAGAGGTGATGGTTCATGTAGCTCAATAAGTGAACATGACAATTTTCACTAATTTATAGCACATGTGTCACTATGCCGTATGCCTCTTTCTTCTGAACAGGATTATCGTAATTACTGCACACAGGACATTCACTATGTACTAAGATAATTATAGCAACATTTGAAGTCTGGTCTATATTATATATTAATGTTATCAATCCAGGTCCCAGATACATTCAGTCAGACATTAGAAGATGGTGCTAACTCATCTGAAATGACAACAGATATTAAAGTGAATAGTTCTAATGTTAAACTCTATATCAGGTAAGTGTAGTGTTTATTAATCATAAGTCATATTGACTAGAGATACATGGGATCTGTAAGTCATATTGACTGGAGATCCATGGGACCTGTAAGTCATATTGACTAGAGATCTATGGGATCTGTATTCATAATAAGGTTTGGCGAAGTTGTACATTCATGAAAGAAAATGTCATGCATGTAAAAAAGGACAAAAAAGTCACGAAAGATTTCATTATATTAGAATGGCCACTTCAAAAAGATCATTTGGCCCACTTGTAATTCCAATCAACTAAAGTACTTTTTAAAGTTTATTCATGTTGTTTGCGGCTGAAAATGTGTAATGATTATGTCGTAATAATAAGGGCCAGACTTAAGTCCCATCCACTATCTGTTTAAAAAAAAAATGTCAGCCAAACACTTCCTTTTTATATTTGTGACTATAGACATCTATTATCAAAACTATTCACAAAATCATTGATAAGTAGGCTTTTTAGCACATCTGGCCCAAAAGAGCAATTATACGCTTTAACCATCACTTGGGGTCTGTCTTCTGTCTTAAACCAAAAAAAATTGTTCTGCAAAACTACTAAACCCTTTCAAACCAAGCTTCACATAAGTGATCCTTAGGGTTTCTAGATTAAAGATTATGAATTATAGGCACAGTCCATCAACACAGCCACCATGGCTCAAAATAAAACATACAGGTAAAATGCAAGTAGTTGTCTAAAATCTTGAAAAGTAAAAAAGATAACAGAAATCTTATTGGGTGAGAATGTCAATATCTAATTACTTTGCATTTGTACCAATAGTATCTTTGAATCTTATAGGTATGATATTCATTATACTTTTCTTGCAAATATTATTACATTTGATCATGTATGTCCAAGTCGTTTTACAAACTAAAATGAAATGTTCATACATTTGCAAAAGAGAGGCGAAGGATACCAAAGGGACATTCAAACTCATAAGTCGAAAATAAACTGACAACGTCATGGCTAAAAAAGAAAAAGACCAAAAGACAAACAACAGTACACAAAACACAACATAGAAAACCAAAGACTGAGCAACACGAACCCCACCAAAAATTGCGGTAATCTCAGGTGCTCCAGAAGGGTAAGCAGATCCTGCTCCACATGTGGCACCCGTCGTGTTGCTCAGGGTAGTACAAACCTGGTGATAAGTCTTATTTGGTAGGTCACATTTGGGGGGAAAGGGGATGGGAATGTAGTTACGACAATTGGAACATATCCGTTGTCATTTGTGAAACGGATATTCCATAATGGTCAGCCAACTTGTGATGGCGTCCATAAAATTTACAAAGGGATGATTTCAACTTCACCACTTGGAACTCTTGGATCAATAGCTTCCTTATGAGCAGCAACACTCTATCAAGGAAGTCATGATAAGAAATACAAGCCCTGGAATATCGTATCAACTTGGAGATATATACTCTGTATGCAGGTGCTGCTGGAATGTTGCAAACTTTTGATTCAAGCAAGGGTATATAATTTTAAATATTATAAAAATAAGGAGATGTGGTATGATTGCCAATGAGACAACTATCCACCAAAGTTCAAATGAAGTGGATGTAAGCAATTACAGGCAACCGTTCGGCCTTCAACAATGAGAAAAACCCATACTGTATGGTCGGCTATAAAGGCCGTAAAATGATAAATATGAAACAATTCAATTGAGAAAACTAACGGCCTAATTTTAGACTGCTTTGTGATGTATTCTGGCCTTTATTCACTTATATACTGTATTAACTAAGCTTGAGAAAATATACTTCCAGGTTTCCTATTCCTGATTTAAGGCCACAATCACAAGTTGACAGGTTTCCATGGTGGAAAAAGAATCTACGAGAAGAAATGGTGATATTAAAACTGAGTGATTTTAGATTTATAACGTCCATAAAATCCCAACAGTCAGTTCTACAAATGGATGTTATTTGTAAAGAGGTTCATGGTAGGTTTAATGGATGTCATTTGTAAAGAGGTTCATGGTAGGTTTAATGGATGTCATTTGTTCAGAGGTTCATGGTAGGTTTAATGGATGTCATTTTTAAAGAGGTTCATGGTAGGTTTAATGGATGTCATTTGTAGAGGTTCATGGTAGGTTTTACAGATGTCATTTGTAAAGAGGTTCATGGTAGGTTTTATAGATGTCATTTGTAAAGAGGTTCATGGTAGGTTTTACAGATGTCATTTGTATAGAGGTTCATGGTAGGTTTAATGGATGTCATTTGTAGAGGTTCATGGTAGGTTTTACAGATGTCATTTGTAAAGAGGTTCATGGTAGGTTTTACAGATGTCATTTGTAAAGAGGTTCATGGTAGGTTTTACAGATGTCATTTGTAAAGAGGTTCATGGTAGGTTTTACAGATGTCATTTGTAAAGAGGTTCATGGTAGGTTTAATGGATGTCATTTGTAGAGGTTCATGGTAGGTTTTACAGATGTAATTTGTAAAGAGGTTCATGGTAGGTTTTACAGATGTCATTTGTAAAGAGGTTCATGGTAGGTTTTACAGATGTCATTTGTAAAGAGGTTCATGGTAGGTTTTACAGATGTCATCTGTATAGAGGTTCATGGTAGGTTTAATGGATGTCATTTGTAGAGGTTCATGGTAGGTTTTACAGATGTCAAACTAATATGAGGAATAATTAGTAACCAATAGCCTTTTTCACCTTAAGGAGTATCCATCCATGACATAAAATCAGTACATACACAGCAAAAAACACAAAAAAATTCCTTGGCATGTAATTATCTAGTGCCTTATGTAGAGAAATTTACAGTATATCAATCTTACAATTTGTAAATGTTATCTCCTTTTTATTTTATTTTTAAATTTCCAGCTTTATTACTCTTAAGTTAAAGAACATGAATGTTCAAAAACATATGGCTCAGTTGTTAGTATGTGTATTATTTAGGCAAAATTTCCTTTATATTTTTAGCTAAACTAATGAAAACACATAGATTTGTTTTGAATTTTTAAAAATGCAAGAATAGTCCTATCAGTGCTAAGTGCTTTTATCAGTATAGTGTTTAGTATTAATGATAAAAATTGTATATCTCGAAACTATCAGCAAGTTGACACAATTTTCAAGATTCTTTAATATTTATTCTTGACTCTTGTACTTTAATCAAACTTTAATGATAAACACATATTTCACAACAAAGCACTGATTATATCAACAAGTACTGTTGAGAAATATATCATAATGCCTTAATTTCCTGTTACCATTGACCTGATTATAGTGATGATAAAGATATCAATCATTGTTAAGGTAGCACTACAGTGTAATGAGGATTTTTTTAGTGAATTTTTTTTTATCACATTATTTTAAAGTATTTATCCATCTGAACATTTTGTAAAAATCCCAAAGTCATTATGATGTCACAACAGGGAGTAAATTAATAATTTATGTAAATAAAAGCACATGGTAAATACTTTATATATAAGAGCATATGGGAGGAGCTAACCATTCAATCATCTGTTGATACCAAGTGTCCAGCTGTTAACCTCTGACCACAAGAAAAATAATATGGTCTTATCTTATTATGTTGCAATTAAACTTAATTAGCATAATAATGGAGGTAAACAAAGAAAATTTAAAATAGAACAAAATGCAGAGGGAATAAAATCTAAAGTGAAGACAGATATAGATAGACAGATAGATATAAATGTGTAAAAGAAGCTTAAACAAAATTTTGAAAGCCTCTGACAATTATAGAATAACTAATCGAAGAATTTAAATAGAGAAAAATATTCAACGAGTGACCAAACAACACATTAATTCACGAATGCGCATAGCGCATGAGTTAATTATCAGTGTTGTTCGGTCACGAGTTGAATATTTTTCGATATTTGAATTCTTTGATTAGTTATTCTTTTTATTACATTGGCAAATATCTTTTTTTAATGAAATTAATGTAGAAAATATAAGGAACTATATCTTTTTTTCTACGCATTCACAATTTGTTTTGATCCGATGTTATTGACGTCTTGACAACGCCTATTGTTGTATGACGTCAGAGAGTGAAATAACCACGTTTATTTCACATGTGAAATTATCGGTTTTTATTTGACTGGGAAATCAATGTAATTCATTGTTACCAATGTAATAAATGTTCTTATTAAGGCAACATAATTTGTTTCTGAATCTGACACCAGCAACAATCCTTATTCTAGACAAATCACCTGGATAAAAGTAATTTTTAACTGGTACTATAAGAAGTATCAGTTCTATTTTGTAGAGGACAGTAGGTAGTATGAAAATATTTTTTATTGCATAGTTTTAAGTTTCTAGTTAATTTCACAGTACCATATTATTTCTTTTTAAATATGAATAATAATTATTAATTTTATAATGAGAATTATGTTAAATATTGATTATATGCAACTGATCACTGTTAATATTCTCTTATCTTATACTGTTTGTACAGGGGAGGAGCTTTGACCATATTTAATTACTACATTACAGATGTTGATCAAATCTGTGACGTCAAACTCCTGCCAAATACTAAATTAGTGTTGTTAAGGGATGGACAGTGCACAAATCATGCAAAATTTACAGTTTAAGTGTACAAAAGACACAAACTGTGTGGTTCTATTGATAAAATAATGGTGTCAGAACACTCCTGGGGTGTTCCCAGAGGAATGATTATATTTATGTTGCATTCATAGAGGTTCAAAGGGGGATATTCAGTTTTTAGGTAATTTCTTAAAACAATTTTTCATGGGAATTGTCATCAAGAAAAGAATATCTATGGGTGCCCCTTTTGGTTTGGCTTTGATATATGTGATTAAAGGGAGTATTTTCTACAAAACTGTGTCCCAGTTTTTATATGACCACAAAAAATTTTGTGGTCGTATATTGATATCACGTCATCGTCTTCGTCGTCCACGTCGTCCGAAAACATTTGGTTTTCACACAATAACTTTAATATAAGTAAATTGAAATCTATGAAATTTAAACACAAGGTTTATGACCACTAAAGGAAGGTTGGGATTGATTTTAGGGGTTATGGTCCCAACAGTTTAGGAATTAGGGGCCAAAAAGGGGCCCAAATAAGCATTTTTCTAGTTTCCAGACAATAACTTGTGGAATGGTGTATGGATCTCTCTGAAATTATGCCACAAGTTTCCATACTACAAAGGGATGATTAGGATAGGCTATGGGGGGTTATGGCTCAAACCGTTTAGGAATTGGGGGCAAAAAGGGGGAAAAACAAGGGTGTCCTGGTTAATGGACAATTTTATTTTTTTTGGGGGCGGGGGTCAATTCGCATAGTGTATTGCACAAAAGCCAAAAATTGAATATAAATTCAAATCATTTGAAGTTCTTTGACTACAGTTATTCTGTATCAGAAACCTATTATGTGTCAAAAATTTAATTACAATCCAAATTCAGACCTGTATCAAGTGCGAATATTGTGTCGATTTTTGCCCAAACTGTTCCGAGTTGGACCTCTGTGGTCGTATCCAGCTGTGCTCGGCAAAGCAATTTATTGGATAATTTGTTTCTGATTGAATTTAAAGGTCTCCAAAGATGAAAGGTGAAATGAGGTTTGGCACCCAGCAGTTGAATCAATATATCTTCTAATTGGAGGCATATATCAAAAATCTGAGACACGGTTTTGTAGCTTGTGCATGGTCAATTAAAGGGATGAAAACAGATTTTTACTACCATTTGACCTGAATGTGCTATTTTCATCCAAGTTGGGAGAGCACTTTTTTGGCAGTTAATGAGATATATTTTTTAATTGATAATATGAAAAATAACTTTATCTATAGATTAAGAAAGAGTAATATTTCAGCTTTAAAATGAGTTAAAGATTTTAAGGAGGCTTGAGGACACAAAAATTTCAGCAAAATTTCAAACATTTGTTTTTTGATTACAAATTTTATTTATTACACAATTAGTTCTAACTTTATGATATGGTACAAAAATCAACCAAAAAAATTGATTCGTTTTGGCCCCAAATGACTTTTAAAATGTTAATATCATTGAAAAAGATCAAAATTATCTCCTTTTGGTGCAAAAACTCTGTTTTTTTGCATTAAAATTGAAATATCTTTTTTAACACATCGGTGACCTATATTTTTTACTATTTTTTTTCAAATAAGTTGTACTTAAACTAAACAGTTGTAAAATTTTAGCAATTTCTGTAATTAAGTTCTTTTTTTTATTTTGATATTACCTCTATTTCTCCTATTAGTCCAACAGAAAAAAAGTACATTAACAAAAATGCATGCTTCTTTCGGTGGCAGATTGTGAGCTTAAATGAACAGAGACCCAATTTTTTTATTTTACTTTTCTATTAAGTATATGATAAAGTTTATTTATAGAAACAAATAGCAAAATCCTATATTTAAAAAAAAATGGATTTATACCCTCGAGTCCCCTTAAAAATCCATTGAGTAGTTTTAGAGAAATTAATCTTTAAAGACTGTTGGTTGGAGTCAGAAAAGTCAGACTGTAGTGCTACCTTAAATGTGTAGCATTTGGCTGTTATATTAATATGGAATTGTTTACAAAAACTGAGTGACTTCAAATATCTTTTTGATACCTGTCACTGTAATGAAGATGATTTTGTTCCATGTACATATATCTTTTGTAGACTCTGCTCGAATCATCTGCAGAAAGTGTAAGGTGCAATGCTATAATATAGAATTGTTATTTGCAAGAGGTCACTGAAGTTTTTGGTTTTCTCTGATATTTGGCACAACCTTTTAGAATTTTTGAAATTTTATTGCTCTTCAACTTTATACTTAATTTGGCCTTTCATATGTTTTGATTTGAGCACCATCGAGGCATCTGATGATGACGAAATGTGTGACTGGTGTTCCTAATTATTATATTAGTATCTTCAGGAAATATATATTGACAGGACTCGACACTACCTAATTATAGCCGATTTTATTGTCAGGTCATAGTTAATAAAGACACGATACGGAATGGGACATGTGTAAAATATGTACTCGCTATGATGACATGTTTTTTTGTTAATATCAATTAAATGTCATTCAAACTAAGTAATAAGTGATGCCAGTGTATCGAACTTGTAATTCGTCACATCAAATTTGTCATAATCGCATTCATTTCATCACAGAAGTGTACAGAATGCAAACAGGGTAATAAAAAAATGGTGCCGATGACATTTTCAGTAACCGCGAATTTCACATACCATTATAAAACAATTCACATCAAATAAATCTCACTTATATTGGTCATTTTATCTACTTTACGATAAAAATACCAATTCATTGTATTTTTTGAATGTTTAGAATTATGTGGTTAATTTATTGAGCAGTTCCGATAGTTTTGAGTCAGACAAAATCCATAAAAGCCTATCAGATTCATTTCCCATTAGATATACTGTTCCCAGGTATCTTTGATGAGTTTTTGTTTTGTGAGTTTTTGTTTTGTGTAAATGAAGTCGAAAAAGCAAGACTTAGGTGTACTGTCTCCAGCTTTTGCGTCTGTAGCGTCAACAATGTATTAGTTTGTGATTAGGTCAGTTTATGAGGAACCACTGTTGGTAGGTCAACGATATTTAGTATGCAGTTGTATTAGCATTGGCACATCTCATTTCCATGGAGATTTTAAGGCTCTGCCCCTTCAGTCATGTTCTGTTGACTTAGAATGATTTGCATAGTTTAAATGTTTAAAGTTTGTGATGGATCATATGAGCTGATCCGTTAATGTTAAGTCAATGATATTTGGTATGCAGATGTATTGGCATTTGCAAGTTTTATTTCCATGGAGATTATATAACCCCACCCCTTCATCATAGTTTATTGACTTTGAAACTTTTACATTGTTTATAAACTGAAGTTTGTGTCTAGGTTTGTTTAAAGGGAATGACTTATGTCAATTAAGTCAATGGTATTTGGTGTGCAGTTTATAAGCATTTGCATTTCTCATTTCCATACCTATCAACCTCTGAAACTGAAAATGAAGAAGAAAATGTCAGGTCATAATGGGTACAAACTTTTTCGGTCCAATTTTAGTATTGAGAGTTTTTATGCCCCCGCCGTAGCGGAAGGAGCATTAAGTTTTACCCTTGTCCGTCCGTACATCCCAAAATTGGTTTCCATTCTCTAACTTTAGTTTGCCTCAACCAAATGTTATGAAACTTAAACACAATGCTTATTAACACAAAACACAGGTCAAGTTTGAATTTGGGTGGTGTCACTTTTACCGTTTTAGAGTTATGCCCCATTACAAATGGAAAAATTGCTTAATTTTTCGTTTCCGTTTTCTAACTTTAGTTTGCCTCAACCAAATGTCATAAAACTTATACACAATGCTTATTACCACAAAATACAGATCAAGTTTGAATTTTGGTGGCGTCACTTTTACCATTCTAGAGTTATGCCTCTTTACAGATGGAAAAATTGCTTAATTTTTTCGTTTCCCTTCTCTAACTTTAGTTTGCCTCAACCAAATGTTATGAAACTTATACACAATGCATATTACCACAAAACACAGATCAAGTTTGAATTTTGGTGGCGTCACTTTTACCGTTCTAGAGATAGGCCCCTTTGCAAATGGAAAAATTGCTGAATTTTTCGTTTCTGTTCTCTAACTTCAGTTTGCCTCAACCAAATGTTATGAAACTTATACACAATACTTATTACCACAAAACTTACATCAAGTACAAACTTGGGTAGTGTCACGTTTAAAGTTCTTGAGTTATGTCCCTTTATAATGTTATATGCAAGCGTGGGCATCATCTGTGTCCCATGGACACATTCCCCATTTATATTTCTTATATACTATAACATATACATGTACCACTGAGTTTCCTAAAAATAATCACTTTTGTATTTGTTAAGTATATAAATATTTATCATTAATTAAATATCTTTCTAAAGCAATACCCTTTTATTGTTTTATTCACACTAGAAAGTAGTTTACTTCTTATTAATGAATGTCATAAACCCTAGCTATACATTTAACATATAATTAATATTATAGCTAATGTGTTCCTTTATACAGGAGGACGATAAATAGAAAGAAGTTAGTGTGTTTCCTTTCAGTGTAATATCTAGAGAATATGGATTTGATTTAAAGCTTTTACATTTAAGTGATAACAAAATTATTCTCTCCAACAGAAATGTATTAAAAGGTTAAAATTGTTTTAAAATGATTTCTACAGGATATACTGTAAATTCAGAAATTATTGTGCATTTATTATTGTGATTTTGTCATTTTAGACTGAAATGCGATTTTAATTTTTGCGATATTGAGAAAAACCCTGTTTAATTTATATAAAAAACTTCAAAATGAGAGTTTAAATTATTGCGATTATAACCATGTCGCATTTTTCGCAATTATAAAAACATCGCAATAATTTCTGAATTTACGGTATTGATATTTGCAAACGGCAAATCTTTTAATCAGGACATAGAATTGTATGTCAAGCTTGACTGGCTTCAACTTTTTGTGGTACAATTAACAAACAATCCTCAAATTGTTACTTTTCAATCAAATGTAATGTTTTGATAGCTGTCATTGGCACAGTAAATAAGCAAATTCTGATTTCAATTGTTTACCTTTTCTAAGGAAAAACACCTAGAACATCGAAAGTATATTTGACTTCTAAATACTGGAAACTATACCAGTCAGAAATACGGGTGAAAACGGGTCATTTTCTGAAATCCCGGGTTATTTGAATACCTGGCGGGTATTTAAAAAATCATGTGTGGAGGGGGAAATTCTTGGGTTACAACTGCAGAATACGGGTCAGTTGACAGCTATGCATTTCCATGGAGGTTATTTGGCTTTGCACTTTGAGTCATGGTTCATTGACTTTCAATGATTTGCATAGTTAACATGTTTAAATATTGCCATTTTAATTTCAAAATTATAATATATCTAAATTACAAAATGCTAGACACAGCTCTGTGTCAACAGTTTATTAATCAAGGCAGCCAGTTTGTGCCACCATGCAGTGAAATGTATCTATAAGTAGCTGCACAGTTGTTCTTTTGTTATCAATTCACACTCAAACTTATTCAAGTGTCAACTAATTTTTTCAGTCCAATTTGAATTTTAGCTGCTTAAACATTTTTAAGGCAGTGAAACAGCTTTCTTTAAATTACATTCACCCTAGATTTACCTGAATTTTAGCTGAGCAATTTTGTTTCAATATCTAATATTCTCCTTTTGGGATTTTGAGATAGAATTCACCATTTGAAAGAAAATTAGTAACACTCGTATTGTTTGGATTTATTGCTTTCTCAGATATTATTGATTTTGCTGTATTGGATACATAGAGTTTGTCAGTCATGTATAAAATGTTATTTGCTGAATGTCTAGTGGCAAATATAAAGAACAAACCAATAAAGAAATGTGATGGAATAACAAAAATATACAGGTAAAAAAATGGCCAATTTGCTACTTTCAGGTTCATTTCTACTAGACCCTAACCATGAACCAGAACCATTTGCATATGCCTGTGGGGACAATGACAACGAAGATGGATTTAATTCACCTCAGTATGTTATTTAATTGTTAGAGACCACCAGAAAATGCTGACAATTCAAAATTATTATTTTCATGTGGTAAAGTTTTATTTTTTAGTAGAATATATTTTTTATCAAAAGATTAAAACATGTGTATATATAATAAATGTAAGAAAGAAAGAACCTTCTTAAATAGTTTAGTTTTGTATATCAGAAAGTAATTAATACTTGTTAATAAACAGTTTACATATTCAATTCAATTTTCAGAATAAGTTTAAAACTATCAAAACAAATCATATCTTTACTGGATGAACAAGGAATGAACTCTGAAAACAATACCCCACTTGATTCTCTGAATGGTGCATGTCAGTTTGACAAAGTGGATCCATCTCCATTCTCAAACAAGAAATCCATGTATGGTAAAGATGATGATGGAAGTAAAGAGGATACCCACAAACATGTCAGTGAAGAGGTAGGAACTGCTTTAAATGTTACAGGTTTCTACATATCAATACAAAAAAAAAATATTGTAGATTCAAGGACAACATTTGTATACAAGGCTTCAAATGAGGGGGAATACTGGATAACCTCTGTATTTCCCCTGCTTCTGTTTGCCCATAACACTTTTTTGTCTCATTTTTCTCAGCAAATACAAGCCATAGCTACTTGATATATTGCACCCTTCATCTGCTAAAGCAATAAAGTAAGACTTGTTTTCAGTTCTTTTGATTGTTTGCTTCCAGTTTGCTGAAAAGATCTTTAAAATTCATTGACAGATATGAAATTTTAGTCATATTTCAATTAGCAACTTTTTCAGTGTATCCATCTGTCTGTTACATATTTCTGTCCCATTTTTATATGACCCCAATAAATTTTGTCGTATATTGGTATCATGGTTTGGTTTTTTTTTGGGAGGGAGAGGTCAATATGCAACAGCATAGTGTATTGCACAAAATCAAAAAAAAAAGGGGGTAATTTTTTTATGCCCCCGCCGTTTTCTAACTTAATTTTGCCTCATCCAAATGTTATGAAACTTATACACTGCTTATTACCACAATACACAGATCAAGTTTGGATTTTGGGGGCGTCACTTTTACTGTTCTAGAGTTATGCCCCTTTACAAATGGAAAAATTGCTAAATTTTTCATTTTTTTTCCAAAAAATATCAATGTCATTCTTCAAGTAATTTTAAAAATTGGAGTTATCTTCCTTTTTCCATGATTATAGTTAAATCAACTACAATCAATGCAATGTTTAATTTTGCCTTCCACTGATAAACCACAGATCAAGTTGAATTTGGGTAGTGTCAATTTAACCATTGAGTTATGCCCCTTTATAAATCGAAAAATTGCAAAATTTTTAGTTTCGGTTCTGTAACTTAAGTTTGCCCCAACCAAACATTATGAAACCTATACACAATACTCATTACTACAAAACTAAGATCAAGTACAAATATTGTTTCCATTCTCTAACTTTAGTTTGCCTCAACCAAATGTTATGAAACTTATACGCAATGCTTATTACTACATAATACAGATTAAGTATGAAATTCGGTGGCATCACTTTCACCATTGAGTTATGTCCCTTTATAAACATAAAAATTGCTGAATTTTTGGTTTCCGTTCTTTAACTTTAGTTTGTCTCAACCAAATGTTATAAAACTTATACACAACCGTTCTAGAGTTATGCGTGTTTACAAATAGAAAAATTGCTGAATTTTTCGTTTCTGTTCTCTACTTAAGTTAGCCTCAACCAAATGTTATGAGACTTACACACAATGCTTATTACCACAAAACTCAGATCAAGTTCAAATTTGGGTAGCGTCACTTTTACCGTTCTTCAGTTATGTTCCTTTATAACTATATGATATGCAAGCGGGGGCATCATCTGTGTTCACATGTGGACACAATCCACATATATTTATTTTTGGGAGGGGGCAATTTGAAACAGCATAGTGTATTGCACAAAAGCAAAAAATTGAGTATTAATTCAAATCCTATAACCAATTTTAAGGTCTCAATGGTTTTGTTATAAAGAAATGTTGTATTCTCTTGAGGTGATTAGCTGTCAATTTATTTTTAGAAGTTATATGAAATGCTGATGAAGGAATTTATTTTTAGATATTACTATTAAATTTTGCGGATCAAGGTTTTCTATTTTTAGCCATGACTATGATGTCATTTTCTATTTAATACTTATATGATGTATTTAAATTGGTTTGGTTTGATGAAGGAATTTATTTTAGATATTACTATTAAATTTTTTGATCTAATTTTAGCCATGACTACAATGTATAATGTCATTTTCTATTTAATACTTTTATGATGTATTTAAATGGGTAAATTCACACATATCTTTATTATTCCCACGCAACAAAGTTGCGGAGGGTATAATGTTTTTGACCCGTCCGTCTGTCTGTCTGTCCGTCCGTCAGTCCATCAGTCCTGTTTCTTGTCATCGCAACTCCTCTCAAACCACACAACAGAATTTCATGAAGCCTTTTTAGATAATAAGGACATACTATGTAGTTGTGCATATCGACAGGAAATTATGATTCAATTTTTTCTAGGAGTTACGCCTTTGAACTAATTTGCTTCAATGTAATACTGCAACAGTTTGTCATCATAACTCCTCTGAAACCACACCACAGAATTTCATGAAACTTTGTAGATAATAAGGACATACTATGTAGATGTGCATATTGACAGGAAATTACGATTCAATTTTTTTTTCTAGGAGTTACGCCCTTTGAACTTATTTGCTTTAATGTACTACTGCAACAGTTTGTCATCGCAACTCCTCTGAAACCACACATTAGAATTTCATGAAACCTTTTTAGATAATAAGGACATACTATGTAGATGTGCATATCGACAGGAAATCACGATTCAATTTTTTTTCTAGGAGTTAAGCCCTTTGAACTTATTTGCTTCAATGTACTTCTGCAACAGTTTGTCATCAACTCCTCTGAAACCACACATTAGAATTTCATGAAACCTTTTTAGATAATAAGGACATACTATGTAGATGTGCATATCGACAGGAAATCACGATTCAATTTTTTTTCTAGGAGTTAAGCCCCTTTGAACTTATTTGCTTCAATGTACTTCTGCAACAGTTTGTCATCGCAACTCCTCTGAAACCACACAACAGAATTTCATGAAACTTTCTAGATAATAAGGACATACTATGTAGATGTGCATATTGACAGGAAATTATGATTCAATTTTTTTTTCTTACACTTATTTTATTTCTCCAATGACAATGTGGGGACGTGGGGTATGTGAGCACGCTCACTAAGGTTCTTTAATTCCTAATCAAAAGGGCCAATAAAGAGCATATAATCAACACAAATCACAAAGTTCATACAATATACACACACAACAAATGCATACTAACAAACATACTGATTGCTAATAATAAAATATGATTTAGAACAAATATGGAAACATGATTATAGAAATAAGTACATGATAGAAGACACCCAGTACAAAGAGGGATAACTCTATTATTTTAAGATAAGTCAATGGTATTTGGTACACAGTTGTATTAGCATTGGCACATCTCATTTCCATGGCGATTGTTTAGCCATGTACTTTCAGTCATGGTTCATTGACTTTGAATACTTGCATAACTTACATGTTAAAGTATTGCTATTTTAATTTCAACATTTGCATTATCAAAATCACAAAAAGGCGAGACATATCTCTGTATTAACAGTTTATATTCGACAAGCAATTACATCTTAGTATATGTCACGAAGCTTCATCTGATTACACATACCATGTGACATGTTTTCAGTTCCTTTGATATTCTTCTTCCTGTTTGCCAAAGACATATCTTAAGCAGAGATTTTTTAAACAATAGTAGAGTATATTTTAGCAGTTTTGAAGGAGTTATGGAACTTTATCTGTGGATAAAGCGATGGGAGTATCATGCACTCATGGCGCAGCTCTTTATTTAAATAATGTTTGAGTATATTTAACCAAAAAGTTAATGCATATCCCATATGAATGAAAATTGAAATAATTGCTATAAAAAGAGGGAATATTTTATATGTTTAAAAGTGCAGAAACTGGACTGTAATGTCCATGAATTGTTGTATTTTGACAGATGGTCATACCAGGGGACAGAGATGAGATGATGGAATTCCAGGATACCTGTTTAAACAATACAGAAATAACATTGGATATATATTTGCCCATGGCTAACTGTTACCTACCTAGCAAAAATTTCTATGAAGTTCTATACAACAGGTAAGTTCAGATCATGATATGATTGGTAATATTAAAGATTTCTTGTGTGGAATATATTCTGAAGTATAAGAATGGTAAAATTTACTAAGAAGAGTTCTAGTGGTCAAAGAATTATTTTTGAATTCCTCCTCATATCATAGATCAGGTTTTTTTTCGCGTTGGCTTTTTTTCGTGATTTGATAATAAAATGGGCAGGTTAAATTTTCACTGTGTATAATTTTTGCTGAATGGGAAAATCACTGTATATAGTATTGTTACAGATGTAAACAACATAAACTTTATTAATTGACAGATACTACAATCTAAAATACACATAATTTGGAGAATTTTCAAGGAACATAAATTATGTACATTATGGCATAGTAAAATTGATGGTTTATTAGATCATTTTAAAGCATATTTTTGCAATTATCTGTGTAAATGTGATTTATTTTAATTTAATTTTACATTATATGCAAAATGTTCGGGTAATCACAACAATAAATAGATAGTTGCTAATTAATTTTTATGAACATGTCACTGATTGCTGTGTTGTCAAAAGTTATGACATGTATCATTAGCCAATTTAATTATTATGAAAACAAACTTCTTAATTAAATATGCACATTCTTGTGATCTGTCGGTTAACACAAAAGACTGATTTTATGTATAAAGTTACTTTATCTTTCCATGAATTGTTGTATTTTGACAGATGGTCATACCAGGGGACAGAGATGAGATGATGGAATTCCAGGATACCTGTTTAAACAATACAGAAATAACATTGGATATATATTTGCCCATGGCTAACTGTTACCTACCTAGCAAAAATTTCTATGAAGTTCTATACAACAGGTAAGTTCAGATCATGATATGATTGGTAATATTAAAGATTTCTTGTGTGGAATATATTCTGAAGTATAAGAATGGTAAAATTTACTAAGAAGAGTTCTAGTGGTCAAAGAATTATTTTTGAATTCCTCCTCATATCATAGATCAGGTTTTTTTTCGCGTTGGCTTTTTTTCGTGATTTGATAATAAAATGGGCAGGTTAAATTTTCACTGTGTATAATTTTTGCTGAATGGGAAAATCACTGTATATAGTATTGTTCATACATGTGATGGATTGTGAAACTCAGATCAGGAGATTGGGAAATTTTGGTCAGGAGATTAGGACTCAGATCAGGAGATTGGGAAATTTTGGTCAGGAGATTAGGACTCAGATCAGGAGGTTTTTTATCGACATAAATTTTGTTGTAAATGTAACCGTGTGATGAAGAAATTGTCTTTTAAGGTGTTTTTTTTTTTAAACTTTCCATCCTTGTACTATTAAACTTTCTTTATCTTTATTGAATCTAACTTTCTTTATTTTTTTAAGACTTTCTATAATTTCCCCGATATATTACTTTTCATTTATCTTTTAAAAGTAAATCAATCACAGCGAATTGCACATTTTTTAATGCTATAAACTGTATGAACTACATCTAATTATAAAGGTCATACTTATTATATAAATTTCAATTTAAGCCTTGAAAAGAAGTATAGAACCCTCAAATAATTTCCAAATTATAATTTTTTTTATTTGTCCTAAGGCATTTAAAATCATTTAATTACCACCCTTTTATGATAATTGGTTCAATTTATATTTCATTTATATTCTTTTAACAATTTACATTATTTACAGGAAAATATCTTTAAACAGCATAAATCAAGGGAAGTAACCCAACATTTATTTCAATTATTTTTAAATACATAAAGTTTTTATTACACAATGGCAGTGAGCCTGAGGTAAAAATCGTTGATTACCAGTATGTTTGACACCCAAGCTAGCAAGTGAAGCCATATAATTATGCATGTTCTTTGATTTACAGGTAAAATTAACTTCAGGTAATGTCAGCTATCACCGGGTATGCGGCTGATAGTTTTCATTCATGAAATATTTCATACACAGGATTTTTTTCTCTTCAACGGGAGGAAGGGAGGAGACCCCTGAAAACGGGATTATTGTACTCCCGTCGGGAGGTTCACATGTATGATTGTTACAGATGTAAACAACATAAACTTTATTAATTGACAGATACTACAATCTAAAATACACATAATTTGGAGAATTTTCAAGGAACATAAATTATGTACATTGCGGCATAGTAAAATTGATGGTTTATTAGAATATTTTTAAAGCATATTTTTGCAAATATCTGTGTAAATGTGATTTATTTTAATTTAATATTTACATTATATGCAAAATGTTCGGGTAATCACAACAATAAATAGATAGTTGCTAATTAATTTTTATGAACATGTCACTGATTACTGTGTTGTCAAAAGGTATGACATGTATCATAAGCCAATTTAATTATTATGAAAACAAACTTCTTAATTAAATATGCACATTCTTGTGATCTGTCGGTTAACACAAAAGACTGATTTTATGTATAAAGTTATTTCATCTTTAGGGTGACAATTGTTTATATATCAATTTCATGTAAACTCCGTAATTCACAGTTTTCGCGTTTCTTTAGCTGCCGCGAAAACAGCAAAAAACAAAAGAAAAAAAACAAGAAAAAACCTGATATACAGTATTTTGTAACAAAGGATTAATTTTAATACTTCTACTTGTTCAGCATGTATAATTCATGATTATGTTCATCTATTTTTTCAGTTAAAATTGTTTCTAAAACTGCAAAATTTCAAATGAAAAAATTATGTCTTTCAGGTTTAATAATGACTTGTTGTTATGGGAACCAGTTGCACCATCACCTTTACCTACTCAGGACCAAGCTTCAGGATCTATACAGCCATTTGACCTTAGTTGCTATCCTCAAGTTTTGCAAGATAATTTTGAATTAGCAAAATCTGCTATTCAGTATGGTATGCATTTTTGTTTAGAACAAATCCCATTAGTAACACTACTATTAGTTTGGGTGTAACTAGGGCCCTGCCAATTAATCAGCAGAAAGCCTATAGTAATCAGCTTATCTTTCCATGCTGTGCATTTGTCCATCACAAATCATTTCTGTTTCCTAACTTTCAAACCCCTTGGAGTTGGGTAATGAAACGTAGCATGATTATTTACCTCTACTAGAAGGTGTGCTCCACTGAAGACTGAAATCCATACAGTAAAAGTCATGGTAAAAAAATTAGTCAAACTTAAGTAGCCCTGTGCATATGATCAAAAATCTTTTCCACTTTCAAATTTTAAAACCTTTTAGAATTGAGTCATGAAACTGGGCAATGTTATTCAACACTACTAGAAGGTGTTTCTCAAACTTTAAAACCCCTTGAAGTTTGGAGATAAATTAGTGGGTCAGTAAAGTTTCTGCCTTCTGTAGGTATATGATTTTCAAATAGAATAATCCTGATTACATCTAATTTGCATCACAATTGACTTGTTTATACAAGAGGGACCCTCTTTGATGGCTCCCATCACTGTTGTATCCTCCTGTTGTACCTATGAGTACAAAATCTATTTCAATCTTTGACAAGATGATAATCATTAAGAATAAAACTAATTTTGAAAAAATGGGGAGAAGATACCTAGGGCAGCAATAAAAAACCTGAAGTTGAAGACAAGACAGACAACATGTTGACTTAAAAGAAAAAAAAAGATTTGTAGATAATAGTCCACACAAAAAAAGTAAAGATTAACCAAGATGAACCACACCCAAAACTCGGTTGAATTCATGTGTTTTCTAGAAGCTTAAACAGTTCCTGCTCCAAAAGTAGAACACAGAACACATCATGTTTTGCAAATGTCTTTAAATTCTGTAGATACAATGTTATTGATCCAAGAATATTGATATTTACATTGCCAGTTGCCAGTTGGATTACGTAAACCTGACATTCTACAGATAATGTAGCATGTATCCACCTCTTTATAACTTAGTAATTGTTAACTATCATTGAACTTTGGAAATGGATTAGTTCAGAAATTAACTGCAACTTTCCTCTCCATGAATTACATTCAGCATGCTTGATGTAATGACCTATCATTGACAGCAAAAACAATAACTGTCCACGAAAAACACCATTTCAGGATTAATCTGTTAATACCAGCTAACTTAACTGTAAAAAGTTGATATCTCTGTCAATGTAAATAAAGGATTTTTAAGAGTTGGTTCTGCTAATGTTTTTTCCAGAATCATCGGATGAAGAAGAAGATTGTAGTTACAATTATTACAGTATCCATGACAGCAAGTACCCAAGGAAGTCAAATACCAACAATAATCAGCCATGTAAAGTGTGTTTGCTTCTCAGGATTGACAAAGGGAAATTAACTACATCATTAAATTCAAAGGTATAGTGGTCTATATATATATTCTATATATAGAATATTGCTTTCTGTATTCAAAGTCAGATGAGGGAAAAATTCTAAATCCTAATTTTAGTAAGTAAAAAAAAATGGGATGTAGATTTAGTTAAATCCCAAAAATTGTTCAGCTATAGTGATTTAACCATAAAGACTCCTTGTCACTGGAATGATTTGGTGAGCAAAACTGGTTTTGGGACAAGATAAGTGTGTGTTATTACAAACATGGTAGCTTCACATTAAACATTATCACATTGATAACCACTACAATTGTTTATTAAACCAAACCATACATGTGATGACCGATTGTCTTGTAACTGGTCACTTAAAGTTGAATTTCATCTGGAGGTAATTAATTGTAAGATTTTGATATCAGATTTGCTTAAGTTAAACAGCTTGCTCCAGTCAACTTTACCTTAAATTCACCATAATTCTTCCAAGTCATTAAAATCAGAATAGAATTGAAAACTAGCTGAAAAAAAAGATCAACAAATTAACGGTTTTGTACATATGATATTGATAAATTATACAAAGTGTATCCACTAATGATCCCTCTCATGGTTTTATTATGCTTTGAGCAGTAGCTTTTCTTTAAAAATGTCTTTATGATCATTAGACTTTGCTGTTTTGTGTGACCTCTCTTCCGTCATTCTTATAATAATGATCTTTTTTTATTGTAAGCACATTATTTTCATAGCAATATCTTGTCTTAAAAAATCTTTTATTTTGTTATTACTTATGGTAGTGAATTTCTTGCATTACTATTAGAAGGATATCTAATCAAACAGTATTTTATAAGTAAAATTTTATTTTGTGTAGATTAAAATTGAGAATGGAAATGGGGAATATGTCAAAGAGACAACAACCCGACCAAAGAGCAGACAACAGCCGAAGGCCACCAATGGGTCTCCAACGCAGTGTGAAAATCCCACACCCGGAGGTGGTCCTCAGCTGGCCCCTAACTAAAATTGTGTACTAGTTCAGTGAAAATGGATGTCACACTAAACTCCAAAACATATAAATGAACTAAAATTAAAAAACATACAAGACTAACAAAGGTCAAAGGCTCCTGACTTGGGACAGGTGCAAAAATGCGGCGGGGTTAAACATGTTTTGTAAGATCTCAACCCTCCCCCTATACCTCTAGCCAATGTAAAATAAAGAAACACATAGCAATACGCACAGTAAAAATCAGTTCAAAAGATGTCTGAGGCCGATGTCAGAATAGGTAACAAAAGAAACTAAGCAAAATGACAATGATACATAAATTAACAAAGGACTACTAGCAGATACTGACATGCCAGCTCCAGACCTCAATTAAACTGATTGAAAGATTATGTCTTCATCATATAAAAATCAAGTACAATCCCTCCCGTTAGGGGTTTAGTATCATACAATCATAAAATATATGAGAAGAACATAACCCGTATCATGCCAACAACTGGTTTTAGAATAATAGTGTTTATTTCCAATGCAAAGACCCTATGAGTGAATCAATATTAATACCAAAATATGCAATCCTTAATGACCTGACAACAGTATCATAACTATATCCTTTCCGAATAAGTCTGTTTAAAGGTTTGGTTAGCTTTTGAGGTGAATGCCGACATTTTTCTGCTTTGTAAAGAATATTACCATAAAATATTGGATGTGAAATACCTGAATGTATAAGATGTCTACATGTTGATTTATATTTACGAAT
This sequence comes from Mytilus coruscus, assembly GCA_017311375.1. Classification (NCBI taxonomy): domain Eukaryota; kingdom Metazoa; phylum Mollusca; class Bivalvia; order Mytilida; family Mytilidae; genus Mytilus; species Mytilus coruscus. The sequence continues at coordinate 44,948,407 of CM029599.1, read as the reverse complement.
GATGTCCTTGTACCGATGATAAAATTTAGTAAATGTTTTGACTAGTATGTGATATCGAAAACCCTGGTGTAATAATTTTTTAGTAATACAGAGATTTCTTTCGTTGAAATCAAGTACGTTGTTACAAACACAAGCGAATCGAACAAGTTGAGATATATAAACACCATAAGATGGTGACAAGGGAACATCACCATCTAAAAATGGATAATTAACAATAGGGAATGAAAAATCATCTCTTTTATCATAAATTTTGGTATTAAGCTTCCCGTTAAAGATATAGATATCAAGATCCAGGAAAGGGCAGTGTTCATTGTTAGTATTAGCTTTATTTAAAGTCAGTTTGACAAGATAAATCTCTTTAGTGTAGATACTGAAGTCGTCATTATTGAGAGCCAATATATCATCTAAATATCTAAAAGTGTTATTAAGTTTTTGAATCAGATGTTGTTTCGATGGGTCTTTGCTGATTTTAGTCTTAAACTGTAACTCATAACAATACAGAAACAGGTCCGCAATAAGTGGTGCACAGTTAGTCCCCATGGGAATTCCGATAACCTGACGATATATGGAATCCCCATAGAGAACAAAAATGTTATCTAGTAAAAATTCAAGGGCAGTTATAGTATCAAAGCAGGTCCAATTGACATAGTTCTTTTGTTTGTTGTTACTAAAAATGATCTAAAAGAGTTTGAACATATATATTCGCATTCGACTTTTAAATGCCCATTTAATCAGGTGTGTGAATTTTTCTTAATAAGATTATGAGGCAAAGTCATATAGGGTAGAAAATCAAAACTTTGAACAGATTAAAATCACCAATATAAGCATGCAATTTATCAAGTACTTCCAACCAATTCTTGACACTCCAAAAGTAATTAATTCCACAATTTTCAAAAGCCTTATTTGAACAATTTATTACCAGGTTTTTGATTGTACCAAGTGTACTAGTAAGTAGAATAGATAGTTTAGTAGTGGAACAATGGCTTGAAGACGAAATAAATCTATATTTGTAAGGAGTTTTGTGCAGCTTCAGAAGCCAGTACATAGTTGGAACTTTCATTGTATTTGGTTCTGCTTGTAAAGAGATAGCTAAAAACTTATGTTTGTTACAGATTTCATTTTCCGAAAATGGAGTCAGTTGGAATGTTGGTGAATTCATGATTTCCTTTTGTAGAACCTCAATGTAAAATTTACGTCAAACAATAATGATATTGTTAGCAGCTTTATCAGCCGGGACAAAAACAAATTCCTTGTTGAGTTCTTTTAGTTTATGTTTGATACATATTAGTTTACATATAGATTTCAAGCTGTGAATTTATAAAAAAAATGGTATCAAACAAAACTTGAATATCATTTATAAAAAATTTTTTATACGGTATATTGGTATGATGTAGGCGTCGTCGTCGTCGTATTCGTCCGAAGACACATTGGTTTTCGCACTCTAACTTTAGTTTAGGTAAATGGATCTCTATGAAATTTTACTATAAGGTTCAATACCACAAAAGGAAGGTTGGGATTGATTTTGGGGGTTATGGTACCAACAGTTAAGGAATAAGGGGCTGAAAAGGGGCCAAAAATAAGCATTTTTGTAACTTACAGACATAACTTGTGTGTTAGTGTATGGATCTCTCTGACATTGTACCACAAGGTTTCATATCACAAAGGGAATGCTGGGATTGAGTTTGGGGGTAATTGCCTCAAAATTTTAGGAATTAGGGGCCAAAAAGGGACAAAAAACCAGCATTTTTCTAGTTTCATGACAATAACTTGTGTGCAAGTGTATGGATCTTTCTGAAATTGTACTACAAGGTTCCAAATCACAAAGGAAAAGCTGGAATTGAGTTTGGGGGTAATTGCCCAAAACGTTTAGGAATAAGGGGCCAAAAATAAGCATTTTTCTAGTTTCCAGACAATAACTTGTGTTCAAGTGTATGGTCTCTCTGAAACTGTACTGCAAGGTACCATACCACAAAGGGAAGGCTGGGATTGATTTTGGGGGTAATTGCCTCAAATTTTTAGGAATTAGGGGCCAAAAAGGGGCAAAAAACAAGCATTTTTCTAGTTTCAGGACAATAACTTATGTGTAAGTGTATGGATCTTTATGAAATTGTACTACAAGGTTCCATTTCACAAAGGGAAAGCTGGGTTTGAGTTTAGGGGTAATTGCTCTAAACGTTTAGGAATTTGGGGCCAAAAAGGGGCCAAAAAACAAGCATTTTTCTAGTTTCCAGACAATAATTTGTGTTCAAGTGTATGGATCTCTCTGAAATTGTACTGCAAGGTACCATACCACTAAGAGACTGGGATTGAGTTTGGGGTGATGAATCATAAGGGGTTCAAAAATTGGGGGGGGGGTTTTCCTTTTTTCCTTTTTTTTTCCCTAAAATTTTCCATTTTAAATTGTTTATTTCTGATTTATATATAAAAGCAAATAATAATGATATGGTTTGAATAGGTAAATTAAAAATTTTTAAGTTCTTAGACCACATTCATTCTGTGTCAAATATTTAATCACAATCTAAATTCAGTGCTGTATCAAGCTTGAATGTTGTGTCCATACTTGCCCCAACTGTTCAGGGTTCGACCTCTGCGGTCGTGTCAAGCTGCCCCCAGCGAAGCATTTTATTTTCACAAGTTTTATTATAATTGACAGGCAGAGGACAGTAAAGGTGCTGCTGTAGCTGTGTTACAGAATGCTAACTTGTTTACAGTGTCACACTTCAAAGGAGATCCCAGTCTACAATATATATGTTTCATAAGCAACCAGGTGGAACTATATCATTCAGGTAAAACTTTATCCAAGTCTACACTATATCTTTAACCAGGTAGATCCTGGTCACGGCACCAATTTGTCATATGATGGCATGAACTTAAGAAAAGATGTCTTGTTAGTTATAAGTATTGAGAAAGCTCAAGGAAATATTACAATAATTGTTATGGTGCAATTTGGGGTTGCTAAACTGTGCTGACTTCACAACAAAATTATTACTGTGGTAAAACATATGTTGTAATACAGAACATTTGGAATTCTAGTGTAAACAATTACCTCCCCTTCAAACACTGAAAACTTGATCATTTAATAGATAATTTCTTAAAAAAATGTATGATTAGGATTTAGAAATAGTTTGTTAAACAGTATGAATACCAGTGTAATAACATAAACGGTACCAATTTTTCTGCACCAGATGCACATTTCGACAATCAATGTCTCTTCAGTGATGCTCGAGGTCAAAATATTTGAAAATCCAAAGCTTATTAAAAAGATGAGGAGCTATAAACCAAAAAGGACTAAAAAGTAAAGCCAAAGCAGGGTAAGGAATCAGAGCTTTGCATGAGGAGATACAATCCTTAATTTTAAATAATTTCAAAATTTTGTAACAGGAAATTTCAATAACTCAAAATCCGTAATTTCATGCCAGTACCGGTATTGGCTACTGGGCTGGTGATACCCTCGGGGACTATCAGTCCACCAGCAGAGGCATCAACCCAGTGGTAGTAATAACATAAACGGTACCAATTTTTCTGCACCAGATGCGCATTTCGACAATCAATGTCTCTTCAGTGATGCTCGAGGTCAAAATATTTGAAAATCCAAAGCTTATTAAAAAGATGAAGAGCTGAGGGGAGATGAGAGATGTAAATTATCTATTGCTTTTGTCACCTTTTTATAAGATGAGTCACTTTTCTGTTGTTCTGGCTCCATTGTTTTGCCCACCGAAAAGTACTAACTTCTTAATATTGTAGGAACTTTATCAGCATCTGAAGATTTTTCCTTAGTACCAACTTGTGAGAACATTAGTTATATCCCAGCATGCTTAAGGAAATGTAAGAAAATCTATCCCACAGAAACAGGGGTTAACAACAAATTAGATCTCAGTAACGAGGACATGCTCTCTGTAGCTGTTAGAATCAAGAAAGATACAACTGCTATTAATGATCTGACTAAAGACGAGAAAGTAAAGGTAAGAACATTTACAATAATTCCTAGATTTATGCCCAGTCACAAATATGGCTGTGTGATATGAATTATGATTACCCATCAATTCCAACATTTATGTGTCCAGTTTGTTAAGTTTGGGTTTAAAGTCATTTCACAGAAAGTAATAATGGTGCATTAAATGATAATTTAACATTGAAATATTGTCTGTTGTTTACTTGATGCCCAATGGCAAATATTTCAAGCACATTCAGGATTATTTTCTATTGAAATCCTAAAGTATAGGACCACAGGGTTCAATATTTGAGCCTAAATAACCAAAATATATAACTTTAAAGCTAATTTTAATCTTTTATGATTATTTTTTTTCAATGTACAATGATATAGAAATATTCTTGTATGGTCATTTTCCATAAACAGCAAAATACATTTTTATAAACAATTTGAAAAGATTTACTACATTTGTACAAAAACTTTATGCAGTGTCAACTATATTTAGAATAGAAAAAAAGTACCAGGTACTTTTTTTTTACTAAAATGTAACTTTAACCAGGTAAACAAAGTAGTCAGCCTGCAAAGTGTAATGCATGAATTGTTCTAGGAATATTGCATTATATCAATGATAAGCAATTTCAAAATCTTTCTTCTTTTTTTTCCTTTAGGAATTTTTAGTATCATTGGGTGTACATGGAGCCACATTGCGACACAAAATAGTAGAATCAGGTTGCAGTTGGATCTCACAGGTATTGACAAATTAGATTATAATGAATATACATGGTTAAAAAACTTTTTAGATTTATATGAGTTAAAGGAAATTTGAAAGATTTGATTAGTGTTTCGACAAAATATTATACAAGGAGTCATGCTTTTAATAAATGGAGATAAAAATGATGATGACTGATGGCTTTTTAACTTCCAGCGGCATGTAGATTTAAGACTGAATGCCAATAAGACAATACCTAAACAGAGGTCATCAAACAATATTTGGCAAGATATGAATTGACCAGAGCACAGCCAAGTTGAGGATGACTTTGACAGAGTCAAGAACTGATATCAACATTAAATCTAATTGATAAAACATATATTGGCAACAATTAGTCAACAGAGCAGCTATTTAAAGTGTTATACCATAGGAAATATAGAATAGAGGATAAAAACAAATCTGTATGTTTAAAAATTTGGGGGAATCTAAAAGAAATAGTAATTTTCTCTCTATTATGGAAAGGGGACTGTATTTTTTGCAATAATGCCAATAAAAGAACATCATTATGTTATATTACATTCAACATGTAAATTGTTTGTTAAGGCATTTGAAATCAATCTGGGCTATGTCCTAATTCATCCTTTGTATGAAAGATTGATTTTACAATAAGTCATGTAACCACAAATGATATTGAATTTTGTTTTGTAGGTGTTAGATCTGTTAGATGCCAAAGATTATGAAGTATTAGGTTATATAGCCCCTAAAGTATTGACAGAATTACATGTACATCTATGGAAATGTTCAGTAGATTATAGGTAAAGTAAAATTATGAACATTGTTTGTTACTATAAAAAATTTCCCGGTAACTGTCGAAAGAGAAGCCTATAATCTTATCACAGGATTTATTATCAGTGGTTTTTCACAAAAATTACTGTAAACCAACTTATTTTCGTGGATACTTTATTTCGCGTTTAGCCCTTTCTAACCCAATTCGCGGCAATTTGATTTCGCGATTCTCAATTTACTTGATGTAGATAAATAAGGAAAATCCAAGTTCTACATATTCACGTTATTTTTCTACTCGCGAAAATTAGTTAGTTTACAGTATATGATTAAGAATTGCTTGAATGTTACACTAAAATATTTTTTTGTTCTGAATTTTTTTTGGTGAAATTAGTCACTGCATTGTGATTGATCATTTTTATCTTACTTACCATGTTATAGTGTTATATTAATTTTCAGTTGACATTTATTTAAGATTCCCTGCATTATATTTCATTTAATCAGCAATGGAAAAAATGAAAATCCAATGTATTGTTCTAATTTAAAATTTTGGAATTAAATATTTAAATTCAATCATTTATCAGGTGTGGATCCAGAATTTTGAAAAAGGGCCCTAGCAATCCAACATTTGGAGTGATACTGGTAAAAAGTCTATGCATTTATCATATATGAAGCTCCATAAGGGGGACCGGGCCCTTGCCCTCTAAATTTGTCTCTGTTTATTGATAGGAATATGTATTGATATATTTTCAGACCATTACAAAACCCAACGAAAGCCCTGCTGAAAGCAGAATCGTTTAGTATATCAAGTAATATTGTAGCTGAATCTTCTACCTCATTGTTAAGGTCTGTATACGTTTTATATACTGTAAATTCAGAAATTATTGCATGCATTTATTATTGTGATTTTGGAAGAATGAACAAAAATGTGAGATTAATTATTGCGCTTTTAGGTAAAATTGAATAGATATGTATGTATCAGATATAGGAATGCGAGTTCTTATTATTGCGATACTCACCCATTCGCATTATTCACATTAATAAAAATCTCGCAATAATTTCTGAATTTACAGTAACAACTTTTCGAATTTATATCACAATTTTCACAGATTAGATCTTAAATCAAGAAGAAATGATCATTCAGTATAATTTATATAGGTTATATCTAAGTATAGTGTTCTATTTTCAGAACAAGATCACCCTTGTTTATGTTATATCTATAGTCTACTGCATAGTGTTAAAATGAAAACTTCAAGCAAGTACATTGTAGTATTGTAAAACTTTAACGGATCAATGATCAATGGACGTTAAGCAACCAACAATCAATCAATCAATTAATGGATCAATTTTTTCTTACAGGTTTGTGTTAGATGATGCTTCATTATTTTTATCACAGTCACCAAAACCAGTCATTAACTTACAGAGAGGTAAGTTTAAAGAGGTCATTTCATTCAGAGATTTCAATTCTCACTAACTGACTTTTAAAATAAGTTCCTGTTGAATATTCAATTGTTTAGCAATTTTGATGATCATTCTGTTTTTCAAAAATGTTAGAAGACTTTTCTTGATTTTATAACAATTCTACTTAAAATTACTATGATACTGTGTCTAGTTGTATAGCATTTGATTCAACACCCATTATACGGTTTATTTTGATAGATTATGTATGTGTGGCAGATTTAGAAAGATTTGAACTTGCACTAAGGATGAACGATGGCAAAGAACATGTAAGATACAGTTTATTCTGTTTGAATGCCTTAGTATAGATATTTCTTTTATGTAGAATTCATATGATTTTTTATGCTGTTTCCGCACTCTTAACTTTAATTTACACAACTAAATGTTCTGAGACATATTCACAATGCTTATTACCACCAAACAATCAAGTTTGAATATGGTTGGCATCTCTTTTGCTGTTCTCAAGTTATGTCTCTTTATCAGCAGGGGCATTTATTTCCCATGGACACATTCTTCTTTTATTTTAAAAGCTAAGTACTGATTTCCCTGAAAAAAGAATGTTGATTTGAATTTTTATTTTTGAAAGACCTTGTTTATTTCAAGGGTGAGTCTAACTAAAAGTTTCAATTCTATTTGCCACAAGTTTCTGATAAAAGATGAGTTTCATTGCTAACTGATGCTAAACAAAGTCATAATAGGTTGAGATATTACTATCATCACATCTCTAGTTGATAGAAACAGTAAGTTTTCAATGTTTTTGCCATAAATATACAAACAAATTATGTTCTCAAAATTTGTTTACAGAAATTTCCAAAGACAGATTTCAAAGTATCAACAAATCGTTTAAATATAAGGACATGTTCAGATTCCTGTAAAGCTTTGATGGATCTGATTCGATACTTTGCTACAGATGGTGATTTAGATATAGAAGAAGCAGAAGATTTAAATTCTACTGGTACCTCTGATGATATTATCTCTACTGACGATGTAAGGCTCTTTGTTACAAATATGAACAATTGATTAAACAGATAAAATCAGAAAATACATTAATAAATAGGTTATCAGCATGTCGACTTATATAACTATTCATAGCAGAAGTCCTTTATCTTCTGAATTTAGAAAACTGTTTTCGTGCAAGTTTTTATTTCTTATTAAATTTTTACAGAAGCATTTTAAAAAAATGTTAGCTTAGGGAATCAAAATGCTCCAGTGAATCTGTTTCAATCTGATTACTTCATCTTACGTTACTTGAGTAATACCTGGGCAATTTTGAAGTCTATGTCTTTTAGTTCCTTCATAAAAAAGCAGCAGTGTCAATCTAAATAGAAAATTAGTTAAGAGACGAATAGCTTATTTTGAGTGCTCATGAATTTGAGTCAAATACTAAATAATCATTGACCTTTAACCAAGACAATGGTGATTGTTAATTATATTGATTTGCACAGGCATATTAAGACACCATTATTATTTATATATATTCATTTAAACGAAGCATATGTTGCCAGCTACTCAACACCAACAAACATTTTACCAAACATGATCAAGAATTTATAAAATAACTTTTTTGCCAAAAAATGTATAATCAGCCATTGTTTTCATTCAAATTTTTTAAAGTCTTTTCATGCAGTGAAATCTGTCTGTAGAGTATACAGATGAAAATGTTATAACAAACTTGTCCTTTTGGGATTCTTATAGGAATTATATGGAGGTATGATAATTTATGTCTTTTGATGTATTTTAATTATCAGAGCCAACAAACAATAGATGATGACAGTGAGGATGATAGAAGTGGTCTGTCTGAATCCCGATTAGAACAGCTACATACATTGGTTGAAGATGCCATGCAGGAATCAGGTGCTATAACCAGCCCAGGTCAGTTTAAGTATTAGAGGAGAGTTTAAGAAGATGGCAATACCAAATCAGAATTTTCTTTTATTGAAAATATTTGAATATTGACACCTGTCAAATTTAATTGCTTAGTTTTAACTTAAGAGAAACTAAAATATTCACCTAAGTCATAATGCTGCTCCTGGGTTAAAAAAAGTTTTGTTTCTTTCTCATGTAACAATGTATTTAAAGTTATGCAAGAGCTCAAGAAAACAAATATATGGTTTGCTGGTTTTGCCAGGCCATTCATACATCCTTTCAAGGGCTCTTATAAAAAATGACCATGTCGAAATGCTGGTTTTTGCCAGGTCTTTCATACACTCTTTCAAGGAAACTTACCAATAAACTTTATGATGGCATAATGTTAGTTAATTTAGTCTATCTCTTTTTTTGTCCATAGATAAGCCAGAGTCGTCTGCTCATAGAACAGAAGTATTTTTCACCACAGAAGGAGGTACGGGTGAAGTGCCCCATGCAGGGATGATGCGACCAATAGTGATTTCGGCTAGCGCTGATTCTGTAGCTAGCACATGTAGTGGTGTCTCAGAAACATTCAGTGATGATGAAGATTTCTGTATTATTGATGATCCAGGAATAGGTATCGCTGTAAGTATGTCTAAAGCTATAATTCCAATTTCTTCATTTCCCTCCTGCTTGACAGAAGCTTATAAATTAATTTTAATGTTTGCCATGGAGGAAGTCAACAACTGTTTAGTTACATTTCCAACAATCTTAATGTGTGAATTAACAAATTTCTAGTAATCTCTTCCCATTATTTAACACGACTCTCAGTATTATAGACAGTTTTATAGGTAAATCTTACGACAGTCAGCATTTTGTTGGCATTGCAGAATTGAGAATTGTTTTGTTTTTGTTTTATCAATCAAATAAAAATGTGGAACGGATACTGTTACAAGTCTGTATGTATGTCTACTTGTTGGTATATATGCTTGTAAAAACTTTCAAAAACAAAACTGTATAAGCTATCCAAGAAAGATCGCATGCTCAAATGGGAGATAACTATTGCAACCTTGTGACATAAACAAATCCTAATGAATGAAAAAGGAAACAATACAAATTGTATGAATTTCAGCCAAAAGATGGTGAGCCATGTGTAAGAGTTTTCACAACAGATCCTATAGAAATTAAGGACAATCACTTCAGTCAACCAACAGGTAAAACCGACCTACTGAAGGCCCCTGATCACTATCCTACTGCAGAATACAGATATACACTGAAGGAACTGACTATCGTCTGGTACATGTATGGCGGTAGAGACTTTAGTGATGCTCCTAAATCTACATCTTTAGGTATGTAATCACATGTTAGGAGAAGGTACAATATAAATGTCTCTAGTTTACAGATTTTAATATTTATAATATATTTACCATATATCTGGATATTTTTGTGTGTTTCAAATTTTGAATTTCACGGTAGGCAGTTTACTGCAATCTTCACCCTACTTAAACATTTCACGGTTTATTTAATTGTTGATCAAATCAGTGTAGTGTAAAGCAGGCTTTAAATCCATATTACTTTAAGCTGTTGTCATCCTAAATATACTTTAAAGATAACATGCTGGACATTAAGCATTTAAACCATCCATTACCATGCATAAATTTTTATTTGTTTTTATTTCAGATAAAGATACTACCATGTCTTTCAAACCTGAGAAGAGGTAAAAAAAATTATTTATTTTGTTTTCAACAATTTCTTTTATATTTAGTTTTTCTGCCAGACCAAGGTCATAATTTTTTTTCTAGCCAGCTAGATCAAACAATATGATGTGTACACCTACTGACCCTTGATGTTACATGCCAACACATAAATTTTGGAAAAAGGGATATTTGGTAAATGGACAAACGACATAATTCCAATAGCACACTGAGAAATAGCCATAATTCACAGAAACATAGTTTTTTTTCTTTCTTCTGACAGTTAATTGAAGGCTTTCAATGTTTACCCCATATGTGCTTTTATTCGTTCCATTAGACAACTAGGCCAAGGTGAACTAAATAGTCATTAATGCTCTGTATATCTACAGGGCCATGGCATTTGACAGCTTTTGTTGTCATTATTTGTCTATCCGTTGTTAGCTGTTTTGATGATGTGCAGAACCTCCCATAAAAACCTACTCTGAAAAAAAAAATGACTAGGGTTTCCTAGTTATTAGCCTAAACTAAACTGATCATTAAGTTTAAAGTATATAAATAAGTAGATGTGGTATGATTGCCAATGAGACAACTATCAACAAGAGACAAAGGACAAGGATGTTAGTTAAAAAAATTGATATGCTATCTGTAACTTCTCATTATACCCCGCTTTAAAAAAGGGGGGTATACTGTTTTACCTCTGTCTGTCCTTCCGTCAGTCCATCCGTCAGTCAGTTCGTCCGTCCCATGAATATTTTCGTCGCATTTTTCTCAGGAAATACTTGACAAGGATTTCTGAAATTTGGTTTCAGGGTTTATATAAGTAAGTTACACCGTGTGATGCGTTTTCAGATTCATCACTCAACAACTTCCTGTTTACCGAACACTTGTTTTATTTTACACATGATAGCCAAGTTGAAAATTTTCATCACATTTTTCTCAGGAACTACTTGACAAGGATTTCTTAAATTTGGTTTCAGGGTTTATATAAGTCAGCTATACCGTGTGATGCGTTTTCAGATTCATCACTCAACAACTTCCTGTTTACCGAAATATTTCGGCGGGGGTATCATCAGTGAGCAGTAGCTCACATTTTTACTTGTTAAATCCTAAAATACCAAGAACCATATTTGCAAGGATGGCAAAAATATAGAATGGAAAACTGACATTTCCATGGAATTCTATTTTATTGCTATAAAATTGCTGTAAGAAATTCAGTTGTGTTCATAATTTTCTAGTACTTATGTTATATCATGAACTTGAATTAGATATTTATATATTTTCAGTGATAGCAAACACCAGATAAGAATGGGATATAGACCAAAGCTTCCTGGTTCTGACAGACTATCAGCAAAAGTGAGAGGTGGTCCAGGCAGAGATCATGATGTTCTTATGGAATTACAACTCACCAAGGTAACTTTTCATAGCACATATGTCTGATGTTTTGAAAAAGATTTAAGCCATTCCATTTCTTTTCTATAGCTGGTTACAGTTTGGAAATAGGGGTCAGCATCATTTCAATTGTAAATTCATTTTGTGTCAGTCATTTTCTTGTTTGTGAATATCTGAAGCTGAGTTGATATGCATAAGAGATTGACCTTAATGCATTGTTATCCAGCAATGTCTCATCCTCTCTTTGGATGTAATATATGTAATATTTATGAAAAATATAGTTAAAATCATTAATAGATAGTGTTAAAATGTTTCTACAAAGTTCTGGACTGCCTATCAGAAAGTTATAATGGCTAGGAATTGCTTAAAATCCTTATTAGAATATTGCTGTATTTGTTTAAAAGTTTAAACAACATTAATTATTTTATTCCATGACTATTCTACAGATTAGAATGCAGCATGAGACCTACCCAAGTCATACAGAACAAGCCTCTAGACAAATCTTAGTGATCAGTGACGTAGAGATTCGAGATAAACTGACTGTGTCTAGTATTAACAAACTGCTGTATCAGTATTCATCAGAAACTCTTCCTAAACAAACTAATTCAAATATGGTAAGTTAAAATTTGTTTATTGTGAAAAAAAAAAGTAGTTGACCATCTGTCATTCAATATGTTGATTTTTGAGGACCTTAAAGCTTTAGTCCAATTTTAATCGTTATGTATTTGCCTACAAACTTGTGGTACATGTAAACAAGATAATTATGTTAAAATTTTCATTAAATTCCAAATCATGCATGCTTTACATGTTTTATCTAGATTATTTTTTAAATGCATACATTTTTGTTGATACAGGTTTTAATAAAAGCCGTCCATGTTAGACCTGACCCATCAATCAACTCACAAGAATGTTCATTACGAATATCTGTTCAGCCATTAAGACTTAATGTAGATCAGGTATGTAATAACTAACCAGGGTGATATCATTCTCCATTGTAAGAAGGGTATAGAAACATGTTCAAAGGATTTATGTGTTAAAATAGCTGATTTCTTTGGTTTACACACTAAATTCATCCAATGTTCTGAGAAACATTGTTATTTTGACTCGCCTTGGGCAACTGTACGGTTGCCACTAGTGGAATGGGAACTGTTGATGATACTAGATAAGGAAATTTTCAGTTACAAGCAAACAGTCATTTATAGTCTTGGTATCTGTTTAATTTATATAATTAAGGGTTGAAACTAATATATACTGTCACTATCTGTATTATAAAAAGCCAAAACCAGCTAGCTAATCTAAAGAAAAATATTGTACTATCTGAGTTCACTTTGTTATATTTTTAGGATTCATTATTTTTCATGAGAGACTTCTTCACCCAGTTAAGTGGAGGTACTGTAGAACAAGCTGTACCTCTGGAGAAAGAAACAGAATCAAAACCAAGGTCTAGGACGCCCTCTGGAGCTAGTGCTCCTTCCCCACCACATCCAGTTATGACTGTTGGTCTTCCAGAAGCCCTGGAGGAAGACACAGATCCACAAGAACTTTTAATGATGTTTGATGAAGTTCAGGATTTACAGATGAACACATCTAGTGATGGGGAACATACACCTCGACCTTCTTCATCTGAGCCAACAATAGAGCCTTCTAGTCAGCCCATATTTATAAAGTAAGTCTATTGTTGTTCTTTTTATTGTATCAAAGTTCTGGCAATATTGGCCTGTATACGTCACCTTTAGTTATCAGATATTTGTGTGCTGACCTTACACATGACTGAATTTACAAGGTCAGTGCCTTGCCATACCTCAGTGGTAAGAACTAAGATATCTGCTTGTACTTTACTTTTAAGTGGTCATCATTGTGTTGCTAGCTCTAGAAAAGTCCTATGCATCTCTAGAGGTCAGTAACTGGCTGTCTCCATGTGGCAGTTTTACAACAGATATTTATTGCAGACAGACCAAAAAATCAACCAAACTGTTACATATGATAATTAGTTTTTTTCTGATCAGTTCAGTATTAGTTTACCTATAGCTATTTAAAAATTTCTTAAGTACTGATGACAGTATTTTCAGTATAACACAGCTTTCTTCGTGTGACTTTACTTTAGATTTATCTTAATTCCGACTGAGAAATTTCAATGTCATCCCCTTCTACTTTTTAAAACTGTCTTAAAATTAAAAGAGAATATTGAGAAATTGCAACAAAAAATAATGATTTAAACGAGTTTTGGTGTTGCATTAAAATTTTACAGTTTTAATTTTAATGACAAATTATTTTGATGTACTCTAGATATCTGTACCTTTTCCCTATTTTTATGACCTTCAAAATTGTTTAATGTTTTGAAAAAACACTCAACAAAACAAACAAACAAACAGCCAAATAATTAACAAAAACAAACCAAAGGAAAGAAAAACATATCTATTTAGAATAATTTTTAAATTTCATGAATGTTATATTTTCAGGTCTTTCATATTTTCTCCTGATGTGCCAATACGACTTGATTACCATGGTAAAAAGCGTGTTCTGTCAGAACATGTAAGTTATAAATAAAGATTGAAGCTTCTCAGATATAGACAATACATACTTCAAATTTTAGCTATTTTATCATTATATATATATTTGTAGTTTAATGTTGAGTTAATATTTGTTAGAAATGTAAAGAGTTATCATCTTAATATTAATAGAAATGTATCTTAGTGTTACTGATCAAAGGGCCACATTTTTAAGAATTTCCAAAAGTTTTAACCTTGCTATTAACATACACAGTCATACAGTAGCTGCTCAACATGTTTCAATTAAAGAAATTACCGTCATCAATTGTGTAGGATATCTTAGCTTTAATATATGATATATTTCATTGGCACTATTGTAATTATTTATATGGTACCATATCAATTTTTTTCAGGGAACATTAGTTGGATTACTTTCAGGCCTTGCCCAGTTGAACTGTTCAGAGTTACAACTTAAGAGATTGACTTACAGACATGGGTAGGTTTTTGATAGAAGAGAAATATCAAACAGATTGCTTAAACTGTGTTCAATATGTCTTGCACTTGTCAGAAGATTATTGATAATCAGACAGTGGCTGACCAGATGTGATTTGCAGTTTAATGGGGAGTTATTTTAGTTTACCTAAAAAGTACTATTAAGTCAAAAGTACAACAAAGTTTTATGATTAGATATAATATTAATATGTATTCCATGGAATAAGTATTTGTCTTTTTATCTGTTTAAAACTACTCCTTGTCAACACAATAAAGACTAAACAGCTGAATCTATTTTTATGGCCCCACCGACTTAGGTTGGGCCCTATAGTTTTACCCTTATCAGTCATTCCATCATTCCGTCATTCCGCAACGAACAGTTATACAGGCTTTTTTCTAAACGCCTTCACATATTCAGCTGATTTTTAATTATGTAAGTTTTCTATGATGAGTTACAGATCAAGTATACGTTTGGTTCTGCTCGCTGATTTTTGCTGAAATTACAGGCTTTGGACTGAAAATTTCATGAAAATAACAGTTATACAGACGTTTTTTCTTTACACCTTCACACATTGAGCTGATTTTTAGTATGGGAGTCTACTAGGATGAGTAACAGATCGAGTTTACATTTGGTTCCGCTGAATTTTTTCCGAAAATATGGGCTTTGGACTTTGAAAATTTCCACTCCTAAAAATGGCTTCAAGCTATTTTTGCAAGCAGGGCCATTCATGTTGTTCCAACACATGTAGTTATAAACTTGGTTTACATAATCTTAAATGGGAGATTGCCTCTAGGATTTTTAAAGTACAGGTCAAAATCTTGTCAACATGGCACAGATTCTCTGACAGCCTCTAACTTGAATACAGAATCACTATGTAGGAAGATGCCGTCAAGGTCAGAGGTCAAAGGTAAAATTGGAAAAGTTTTCTAAAGGTTACAGCTTAAATGGCATGGTCTTAAATGGGCTTGTACCAGATTTTGTATTCATTTTAAATCAAGTCAAATGCCTAGCTAAAGTCATGGGCCAAAGTTATATCCAGATTGACATGCTTCTTTGAAGGTCGGGATAGTAGTTCATAATACTAGATAATGATGATAATGGTTTGGTGTTAAACATCCAGTGGTAAATATTAAATTCACATCACCATGAGAACATGTTAATGAGATAAATATGTGAACTCTGATTTTTAACTTGCTTATGGGCACCCATACTAACAGTCCTCATAATGACATGTCACCATAACCCAGACACATTATTTTAACACCTAGGGCCAGTCTGCTTTTACTCTTTAATGCCGTGTACTTGGCAGAGAAGTGTTAAAAACCATTTGCAAGTCTTTTGTTTGACTGACCCAGTGATCAAACCCACGACATCCTGCACTGGAGGTAGGCGCACTGCCACATGACCACTGAGGCAGTCCATAACAGTAGAATACAACCATTTAATTTGTATTGAATTATAAAGGAACAATCTTTTCCTTGTTCATTAATGCATCATTTTAATTCTACAATGTAAAAATGTTGTTATTGACATTCAGACATTTGTATTTGTTGCAGATTACTAGGGTTAGATAAACTGGTAACCTACTGTATAAATGAATGGTTAACAGATATAAAGAAGAACCAACTAGCAAGTGTACTGGGTGGTGTTGGACCAATGCACTCATTTGTACAGTTAGGTATGTAAATAGAATAGTGCTTATGTAAGGAGGAACACCGGGTATAGAGAGATAAGGGGTCTTAGGTGACATAAATCTCACAACACAAGAGCTAAAAGTGAAATATGCAGGATTCAAAAGAGACATCCGGACTATTCCAGAGATTTAATTCTGTAAATTGTCTATAAATATAAGGAAAGTAAATATTTTACAAATAAAAAATTATTGTCAAAGTTTTAAATGGCTGGTTTGCAATATTTGTGACTAGTCAGTGTAAAATGTTTACAATGTAGTTCAACTTCATAAAAAATCTTGGAAGGTTCCTCAATCAATTCCATAAAAGCAGGTGTACAAATTCAAGATGTATGTATTGTTTGTGTGATGTTTTAGTGATCGGAGTTGATTTAAAAAATTTGTTGCCCTGTTTTGTAAATTTTACTGGAAAATAGTAAGTTCCCAAGTTTGGAAAAATGTGAAAAAATTCTTCAAACAATTCCATAATAGCAGGTGCACAACTTCAACATATGTTAAATCTCCCTGTAAAGTTTCAGGATTTAAACTGTAGGAGGAGTGGATTTCACAAAACTTGTACCTTCTTTCATAAATAATGCTGAAAAATGACTATAATAAGTTCACAAGTCTGAAAAAATGACAAAAAATTCCTCAAATGGTAGCAGGTACTTAACTTCAACATATGCAATCTTTTTGTGAAGATTTAGTGATCTGGGTTGAAAAATGTAGGAGGATTACACAATAAGGTATCCACTTTTCTTCGCCTACTAATCCCCCCAACATCACCATACTATAAGCCGATTTAGGATGAACAAAAATACTCAATTGAAGGTAATGATGGGAAATGTAAAACGTAAGTTTATTGTAAGCCAAAATGTTCTCAATCACAACCGCAGAATGTCATAAAAGAAAAACTAAAAGTATGCCTTTGTATAAAGCAAAGTCAAATAAAATTTCAGAGAAAACATATATATATAATGTTAAAGTTTGGAAGAAAACATTAATGCATAAACTTAAAGTTTCCCAGGAAATATAGATGTGTAAGGGAAATCACAGATTGAAAAATATACATCAATCTCAAGTTTGTGCCACATTGAAAGAAATAAAACATTTTCCTGTAATTTTTATCATCACAGTAGAAAATATCTTACTTCACAGACCAAAAGTGTTTGTTTTTCAAATGTCATTTAATAGGTCAATTAGCGCAAAAAAGAGGTCAGTCTGGGTAATGTCTCAGAGCTCAAAATTTGTGTATAAACATAAGGTAGGGAGGAGAAGACACAACTTTGATGGCTTTTATAACTCAATTTTGGCTTATTTTAGTAAAATAGTATCAGTTTGTGTAAAATTATTTTTGATGTCTGCTATTTGTGTGCAATCATGATTTCTTATCCTATGATTTACAGTCATTTACTGAAAATAAAGTTTTTTTATCTCTTTTATAATTTTTTTATTTTTAAAACCTTTCAGCACAAGGTGTAAAAGATTTGTTTTGGTTACCAGTTGAACAGTACAGAAAAGATGGACGTATTGTAAGAGGATTACAGAGGGGAGCAAGTTCCTTTTCCACTTCCACTGCTATGGCATTCCTAGAACTGACCAATCGTGTTGTTCAGTCTGTTCAGGTAAATCTGACTTTTTTTAAAGTTTATTCAAATTTCTGTAATGTAAATGTGGGATTTTTCAAGAAAAGGTTATTTTCGTTTTTTTTTTTTTTTTTTAACCCTTTAAATAGAATGCAAAAAACCCGAACAAACAAGTGTATGCAAACCAACAATATCCATGTTTAAGAGCACACTTTGCCTTAAATTTCACAGAAAAAAGCAAGTTTGATGATAAAATGCTAACAGGATTGTAATGAATTTATACAATATGCCATTGTTTTACAGTATGTAGCTGAGCTGACCTATGATATGGTGTCACCAGGTCCAAGTGTTAGAATTCAAGGTCACAGAAGACGTAAGAAGTATGGCAGGAAAGGACAACCATCAGATCTGAGGGAAGGGCTGTCTAATGCCTATGTTGTATTAAGAGAGGTTTGTTTTGTTTCTTAATTTTATGAATCAAATCATAGATTAAGGTTAAGAAGAAAGTCTGATAAAT
Source organism: Mytilus coruscus (assembly GCA_017311375.1). NCBI lineage: Eukaryota > Metazoa > Mollusca > Bivalvia > Mytilida > Mytilidae > Mytilus > Mytilus coruscus. The sequence goes on along the minus strand of CM029599.1, from coordinate 44,929,841 downwards.
GACAACAATTTGTTCAGAAAACATTAGAAAAGTAAATGTAAAGTGTAAAATCTATGTTTCCACTGTGTGTTAGCCTTTTATAAGTATTGGTGCCATTTTATTGAATTTCAGAATGTAGATGAAATTTTGAGTCGAGTAAATAAAGAATGCTGGTTGGTTATTTTGTCTTGTCTATTAAGTCTGTGCATGGACTTATCGGAGGAACAAAATTACTGGATTTGACCGCATATATTTTAGTTGAAATGTGGGTATGGCGTACAAAGCTTTAACCTTGCATCTTTGATGAGTTTATCCTGGTAATTTAATCAGTCATGTGGATGATTATATTTTTACATATTTTCTTGAATTTAGATTGTCAATATTTCAATGAATCGTTTCAGCTCTGTTACATTTACTATCATACACAGACTACCCTAGCTTCAATTCAGCTATTTTCAATTTCACCTTTGCCAAAAGCATGCTTGAATAACTTCTTTTGTTATCAAAATATTGATAAGAAGAGAGAATTACAAATTTTTTAACTTTCAAGGTATTTTCATAAGAAGATCAATATACATGATATATGATCATATATATGTAATCACTTAATAGGAAAAATTTCTCCAAACAATCCTCCTGTTAATAATTAGCAATTGACTGCCATAGTTCAGACTTGTTCAGGAACTTTCAATAAGGAAACAAAGATTGTTTATAAATAATTACAAAAACGTTGTATAAATGAACGGAGAATCCTCCTTTATACATGTATATGTACAATATTTGCCTTTTTATGTTAACCAACATCCAATCAATCAATTAATATGAAAAAATGTAATTACAGGGATTATCTGAACAAGCACAGAACTTTATGGAGAGTGCTAATACAGAACATGAACAAAAGGGAGTGACAGGAGTTGTAGGCGGAGTCATGAGACAGATCCCATCAGCAGTTATCTCTCCATTAATTATTGGACCTGATGCCCTGTCTAATGTTTTGGGAGGTGCTAGAAACCAGCTTAGACCAGATGCTAAGAAAGAAGAAGAGGAGAAATGGAAGCTTGAACCAACGTAGTGAATTTTTACAGTGTTGTTTGACCGGTGATCAGGTTGTTTGTGTTCAAATGAAAAATTGAACCAAATTAAGTCTTTCAGTCCTTACTATGTGATGTGATATTGGAATGATGATTGAAAGAAGTCTTGACTAATGTAAGGTGTGAAATTGTCAATCTGATTAAAAAACAGATCCTGTTTTCTACGCTTTGCTTACAAGGATCTTAAAACACTCCGTTTTACTTTCTATTCTGGTAATTATTACATCAGACAATGAATTGTCAGTCTTCAAATTTTTGAAGGTATGTATCAATCCGACAAAACCAGAGAATCCCAAATGGTCTTTAAAACAGAAAGTAGAACGGAACGTTTTCAGATTCTTGTAAGCAAAGCTTGGACACAGAATCTGTATTATAATCAGAATGTGAAATTGTTACACGTAAAATGTATAAGTGTTCATGTATGTTAGTGTGAAAGACAATTGTTTACTTGATCTAGTCTGCTTTTAAGGATACTGGTATATTAGCTATATGATGTTACAGATTTTGTTATTTAATTTGAAAGTGTTTTGTTTTTATTGTAAATGTTAGTCATTTTTAGATTGTGAGAATTAACTTATATCATATTCAGAATATAGTTAAACATTGCTCCTGTGAAATTAACTTATATCATATTCAGAATATAGTTAAACATTGCTACTGTGAAAATCTTTGAAGGAAACTATATTTTTGCAAAGCTCAGAGAAATTTGTTTTTCAAACAGAATCTCCATTAAGAGGACAGTTTTGTATAAACAATGACCTTTTTATAGGGTTGACTGTGTTTATTTTCTTCTGTGAGACAAATTGCTTATTAAACAAAGTGAATAAATGTATTCAATGTTTTAATAGTTTGACTGGTATATGACAAACAAAGATCAGTTGATGCATTATAAGCAAAAATAATTTAAGTTTGATTCATAAGTTTAATAGTAGATCTTTAGAAAATATGATGAACTTATTACTGTTTTAAACTTGACTTTTACAAAATCTATATACAATAGGGTAGTTGTGAAAAGCCTTAAAGTAAAAAAGAGAACAATTAAATAAAATAAAATTTATGAATTGTTTCAAAGGTTATTGTAAATGATATTTAATACCCTTTGCTGATTAAAAGTAGGGATTATATAAAAGTGATTGATGTATGTGTTTGTTCGTGTTTTTGTACATTTATTCATCTAAGAGGATTATTGTGGTTACCCATGGTAAAATATCGACTTTTTCTGGGAATACATGGTTTATTTATTAGTTGAAATTTGCTTTGAACTAGCTTTCAGAAACTATAAGTACTTTTAGATTTCACCTTGTGTCTTTTGTCTTGTTGTTAGTTGTTTTGTGTACTATGTATTGATCTGATGGCTCAAACCCTTTCCAACTGACTTTGTTTGTTTGTTCCTATGTAATGCTGTTTGTTACACTACTGTCCAAAGGTATGGGAGAGTTTAGGCCTAGCAAGCATGTTTAACCCCACGAAATTCTTGATGTGCCTGTCCCAAATCAGGAGGCTGTTATTCATTGGTTGTTGTTGGTTGCTGTCTGCCATCTGTGCTTTTAGCAGTAATCAGGTCGTTTGCCTTCTCTTGAATTGTTTCACATTTGTCGTGCCAGGGCCTTTTATAGTTTACTAATTGGTATGGGTTTACTAATTATGGATGGCCATATTGCAACCTATAGTTGTTTACATCCTTTGATGTATGGTGGATAGTCGTCTCATTATCAATCATACCACATCTCCTTATTTTTATATTTTTGTTAGTCATATCTCCAATAAGGGATAGGCATCTTGTACCAATACCATTCTTTAAGCCATTATTATATATTTCACTGACAATTTTTTAACAGAATCTGTCTAACATAATGCAATTGTGCACTTCTTATTTTTGTTTTTGAATGAATGATTTTCAGGATTTTTCATAGTAAAACATGGACAAAATCTATACACAAGAAGGAGCAGGGGGTTGAAATTTTAGCTCTGCTAAAAAAAAATTCTGGTTTGGGATGAATTGTGAACTCTGCTAGTTTGTGACAACTTTGGTTGTGTACTTGCATTTGATGTTTTGTATAGCAAATATACAAGATTGTAAATAGTTTTAATCTTTATTTATTTGTTTTTGCCTCAACATTATTTTATTGCAATGAATTGTAGTATGTAATACCCTTGTGATTATCAAGCAGGGCTTTCAGTTTTTAGTCTGGTAGACTTAAAATTCTAAAAGTTATTTACAACAGGATCAACTTTACTTTTTTGGAGTCAAGATTCTAATACATATTTTAGAAGCGAAATTGTATGATTTTACATGGTCTGGATATCAAATGCAGGGTTTACACAGGTTCCTGAAATCATTGAAAAGTATGGGAAAATAGAACCAGAAAATTTAGCCCAATAAAGAATACTTAAATATCCTTTTCATATCTTCAACCATTTGGCACTATCTGATGTATATATATTAATGTAAAAACTCGTTATTTTATCTTTCCATTTCTTTAACATATGACTACTAACAACAAATATTTTATAGAAAAAATATTAAAGTTAATGGGGAATAGTTGGAACTAAGATTTCAACTGCAAGAAGGAATATATATTTTCATTACTAGTACAGGTAGTTTAAATTTTTGTACAGCAAAATCAAGAATGAATGGTTGGTTTTAAAGTTCCATATCACAAAGGAATGCTGGGATTGATTTTGGGGTAATTGCCTCAAAATTTTAGGAATTAGGGGCCAAAAAGGGCAAAAATAAGCATTTTTCTAGTTTCAGGACAATAACTTGTGTGTAAGTGTATGGATCTTTCTGAAATTGTACTACAAGGTTCCATATCACAAAGAGAAAGCTGGAATAGAGTTTGGGGTAATTTCCCTAAATGTTTAGGAATTAGAGGTCAAAAGGGGCCAAAAATAAGCATTTTCTAGTTTCCAGACAATAACTTGTGTTTAAGTGTATGGATCTCTCTGAAATTGTACTGCAAGGTATCATACCTCATTGAAGGCTGGGATTGAGTTTGGGGGTGATGAATCATAAGGGGGTTCAAAAATTGGGGGGGGGATTTTTTCCCCTTTTTCTTCCTTTTTTTCCTTTTTTTTTTTCTTTAAAATTTTCCATTTTAAGTTGGTTATTTCTGATTTATATTTAAAAGCAAATAATAATGATATGGCAGGAGATACACACCAAACAGGATATGTAAATTATTATATAATAAGTATTGTGCAATAGCAAGAAATTTTCAATTGCACAGTATTGCGCAATAGCAAGAAATCTTCAATTGCACAGTATTGCGCAATAGCAAGAAATATCCAATAGCACAATATTGCACAATAGGAAGAAATTGTCAATTGTACAGTATTGCACAATAGCAAGAAATATTCAATTGCACAGTATTGCGCAATTGCAAGAAATATTTAATTGCACAGTATTGTGCAAAAGAAGATACTTTTATAAATTGCTTATTTCTTGACCAATTTCAATGGGGTTTTATTCTTGAATTCTTGGGGTTCTTTAATATGCTGAATCTAACCGTGTATTAAGTTTTTGGATTTTGGGCCCTGTTTTTAAATTGGTCCACATTGAGGTCCAAAGGGTCCAAAATTAAACTTTGTTTGATTTCATCAAAAATTGAATTATTGGGGTTCTTTGATATGCCGAATCTAACAGTGTATTTAGATTCTTAATTTTTGGTCCCGTTTTCAAATTGGTCTACATTAAGGTCCAAAGGGTCCAAAATTAAACTTAGTTTGATTTTAACAAAATTGAATTCTTAGGGTTCTTTTATATGCTGAATCTAATCATGTATTTAGATTTTGATTATGGGCCCAGTTTTCAAGTTGGTCCAAATTGGGGTCCAAAATTAAACTTTGTTTGATTTCAACAAAATTGAATATAAGGGTTCTTTGATATGCTGAATCTAACCGTGTATTTAGATTCTTAATTTTGGTCCTGTTTTCAAATTGGTATACATTAAGGTCCAAAGGGTCCAAAATTAAACTTAGTTTGATTTTAACAAAATTGAATTCTTAGGGTTCTTTGATATGCTGAATCTAATCATGTATTTAGATTTTTGATTATGGGCCCAGTTTTCAAGTTGGTCCAAATTAGGGTCCAAAATTAAACTTTGTTTGATTTCAACAAAATTGAATATATGGGGTTCTTTGATATGCTGAATCTAACCATGTATTTAGATTCTTAATTTTTGGTCCTGTTTTCAAATTGGTCTACATTAAGGTCCAAAGGGTCCAAAATTAAACTTAATTTGATTTTAACAAAATTGAATTCTTAGGGTTCTTTGATATGCTGAGTCTAAACATGTCTTTAAATTTTTGATTATGGGCCCAGTTTTCAAGTTGGTCCAAATCGGGTCCAAAATTAAACTTTGTTTGATTTCAACAAAATTGAATATATTGGGTTCTTTGATATGCTGAATCTAACCATGTATTTAGATTTTTGATTTTTGGGCCCGTTATCAACTTTGTCCACATTGAGGTCAAAGGGTCCAAAATTAAACTTTGTTTGATTTCAACAAAAATTGAATATATGGGGTTCTTTGATATGCTGAATCTAACCATGTATTTAGATTTTGATTTTGGGCCCCGTTATCAACTTTGTCCACATTGAGGTCAAAGGGTCCAAAATTAAACTTTGTTTGATTTCATCAAAATTGAACTCTTAGGGTTCTTTGATATGCTGAATCTAACCATGTATTTAGATTTTGGATATTGGACCATAATAGGTGAATGTCCAATTTAAAATTTTAAGTTCTTAGACCACATTCATTCTGTGTCAGAAACCTATGCTGTGTCAAATAGTCAATCACAATCCAAATTCAGAGCTGTATCAAGCTTGAATGTTGTGTCCATACTTGCCCCAACTGTTCAGGGTTCGACCTCTGCGGTCGTATCAAGCTGCGCCCTGCGGAGCATTTTATTCAAGGTTAAATTTAAAGTTACTATTGAATGATCTCCACATAAGACAATGACTTTTGTGTTTATTCCATGGAACAGTTCACCTTCCAAGAATTTATATACCCTGACCTTTGGAATTTTTCAACAACTTTAGTCTATAAACAATATTTCCCTGAGTGCTAACAAACTCTTTGAATTTGTATTGCTTTTTGATTTGAACTATTTAAGTTTTCATTTAAAGACTTTTATCTAGATTCTAGAATATATGTAACTGTTGTTTTGGTGATTGATTTAAGGTGCTATTACTGCTTTTGATTTGTACTTCTTAAATACATTCATTTTAATAAATGTGTATTTGATGTATTTAGTTTTGGAGAATGTATGAAGTATTTCATAAGAAAGATTGAAATAACTTGTTTCAGTTCTCATGACCCAGAGGACCAAGATAGCAATTGCAATCCCTTTTTATTATCTGTTCTTCAAAAATGAAGTCAAAACATCTGTCTTAATAATGTGGCCAATTATTAAACTTTTAGGTTAATCTTTGCCACCACCAATACTAAGAGTTAAAAATTTTACAGCAAATTGATATTTTAAACCAGACTTTACCATAATCATATGAAAGGAAGTACTAAATGTATATCTTAGTTGTATTTGAAAACTATCCTCCAAACCAATATGTAAAGAAATATTAATAGGTGATTTGGTGTGTTACATAATTTTCGATTTTTATTATTAACATATGCATAGATTCCATATGAGAGGTACAGCCTTCTTTTAAAAGATTAGTTCAGTATTATATATTTTTAGCTTGTATTATAAAAAGGTCACAAAAAACATTAACACTATTTAATTATCCATCCCCTCAAAATATGGTCCCTAGATGCAAACTTTTCCATTTATCCAATTCATGAAACATGCACAGTTTTGATGAAAGTATTTTAAGGGATCAAACAAGAAACAATGACGACATCCATGCTACATGATTTATTATGTGCTATTGGTACATATCTCCCTTCATTTTAATATATAGTACCAGATGGATAAACCCAAAATTATACAGTCTATAACCAGGTTTCAGGCTGTTATGTACTACTCACACTTAACATTGTTATTGTTTTTTTTAATTTTTATTTCATTACCAGTTATAAGGATACATGTTTTTATATAATAGAAATTACCAAGTCTTTACTTGTTGTTTTTGAATGATCCCAATATTTGAATCTTCATAGGAGATGCATAATAAAAGGAATATAATAAAATGACTATCATAAAGTACCTTTTATTGTTTGTTAATTTGCCATCATAACTAGTGTAAAACAAATGTGTGTTAAGTTGTGTAATCAACATTCGTTCAGTCTGATATTTAACCTAGTCTATGTTTTCAAATGACTAATCAGTTCAGTGGAATTTTTTTCTAAGAGATTTGCAATGACAATCTATACAATAAAGTTCTTTATTGAAATGCAGATTAAGGATAAACAACAGTGATGCAGCAAACATGCAACATCAAATACTTGTTGAGATAAACGTAGCCTAATCCAATTATAAATTCAAGAGCATCTATAGGCTGGGCCAAATATTACAGCGATTACTCAAAATGAATACATGAATAAACAATTTTGATATTTTATTTTTCTTTATTTTCCACCGATTTTACACTTGGTAAATGTTTATCACTTTCAGTTTTATGTCTCTTCTGTGTTATTTTGTTCATTCTCTCAAGGCAAACCTTAGCAATTTCCTGTAGGTCAGGCTAAAAAGATAAAATAAAAAGTCTACAGTGTACTGAAATAAAATATATATATTCAAACAATTTGTTTTGTGGAACCACAAGTGTTATTACAACACTGAACATTTCTATTTTTACTCTAGTAATATTTCTGTACACATGAAAAAGACAATACCATTCTTATAAAACTTCTGTCATGCTTTGGGATTTATGACAGTATATGAAACAGTGCTGGTCCATTGAAACATTTATGGGCTGTGCCAATATATGTTTTTAAGTCAATCTAATTTGATATTTGGAGTACATTAACATGTGGAGCAGGGTCTGCTTAACCTGCATGAGCACTTAGGATCACCACTGGTTTTGATGGGGTTTGTTATGTTCCATCTTTAGTTTTCTACACAGTGTTTTGTAGACTGTTGTTTGTATTTTTGCCATGGTATTGTCCTTTTTTTTCGAATTTTTTTTATTGTCCTTATGGTGTTTTTTGCTTCTTATTTTCTTTAAGCTCTTACTCATAAATGTAATTGATTGGTATTGTAAACCATGAATTCTTTCAAGGTTAAATTTAAAGTTACTATTGAATGATCTCCACATAAGACAATATCTTTTTATGTTTATTCCATGGGACAGTTCACCTTCCAAGAATTTATATACCCTGATCAACACAAACTGATTATCATGAAAGGTTTTATTTCCTTTGGAATTTTTCAACAACTTCAGTCTATAAACAATATTTCCCTGGGTGCTAACAAACACTTTGAATTTGTATTGCTTTTTGATTTGAACTATTTAAGTTTTCAATTAAAGACTTTTATCTAGATTCTAGAATATATGTAACTGTTGTATTGGTGATTGATTAAAGGTGCTATTACTGCTTTTGATTTGTACTTCTTAAATACATTCATTTTAATAAATGTATATTTGATGTATTTAGTTTTGGAGAATGTATGAAGTATTTCATAAAAAAGATTGAAATAACCCAGAGGACCAAGATAGCAATTGCATTCACTTTTATTATCTGTTCTTCAAAAATGAAGTCAAAACATCTGTCTTAATAATGTGGCCAATTGCTAAACTTTTACGTTAATCTTTGCCACCACCAATACAAAGAGTTTAAAATTTTACAGCAAATTGATATTTTAAACCAGACTTAACCATAATCATATGAAAGGGAAGTACTAAATGTATATCTTAGTTGTGTTTGAAAACTATCTTCCAAACCAATATGTAAAGAAATATTAATAGGTGATTTGGTGTGCTACATAATTTTCGATTTTATTATTAACATATGCATAGATTCCATATGAGAGGTACAGCCTTCTTTTAAGAGATTACTTCAGTATTATATATTTTTAGCTTGTATTATAAAAAGGTCACAAAAAACATTAACACTTTAAATATCCATCCCCTCAAAATATGGTCCCCAGATGCAAACTTTTCCATTTATCCAATTTATGAAACATGCTCAGTTTTGATGAAAGTATTTTAAGGGATCAAACAAGAAACAATGACGACATCCATGCTACATGATTTATTACGTGCTATTGGTACATATCTCCCTTCATTTTAATATATAGGGGATCTCACAAGAAATGAAAGCTACAATAAATTAGTACCAGATGGATAAACCCAAAATTATAGTTCAGGCTGTTATGTATTACTCACACTTCACATTGTTATTGTTTTTTTAATTTTTATTTCATTACCAGTTATAAGGATATATGTTTTATATAATAGAAATTACCAAGTCTTTACTTGTTGTTTTTGAATGATCCCAATATTTGAATCTTCATAGGAGATGCATAATAAAAGGAATATAATAAAATGACTATCATAAAGTACGTTTTATTGTTTGTTAATTTGCCATTATAACTAGTGTAAAACAAAAGTGTGTTTAGTTGTGTAATCAACATTCGTTCAGTCTGATATTTAACTTAGTCTATGTTTTCAAATGACTAATCAGTTCAATGGATTTTTTTCTAAGAGATTTGCAATGACAATCTATACAATAGAGTTCTTTATTGAAATGCAGATTAAAGATAAACCTCAGTGATGCAGCAAACATGCAACATCAAATACTTGTTGAGATAAGTGTAGCCTAATCCAATTATAAATTCAAGAGCATCTATAGGCTGGGCCAAATATTACAGAGATTACTCAAAATGAATACATGTATAAACAATTTTGATATTTTATTTTTCTTTATTTTCCACCGATTTTACACTTGGTAAATGTTTATCACTTTCAGTTTTATGTCTCTTTTGTGTTATTTTGTTCATTCTCTCAAGGCAAACCTTAGCAATTTCCTGCAGGTCAGGCTGAAAGGATAAAATAAAGTCTACAGTGTACTGAAATAAAATATATATATTCAAACAATTTGTTTTGTGGAACCACAAGTTTTATTACAACACTGAACATTTCTATTTTTACTCTAATAATGTTTCTATACACATGTAAAAGACAATACCATTCTTATAAAACTTCTGTCATGCTTTGGGATTTATGACAGTATATGAAAGAGTGCTGGTCCATTGAAACATTTATGGGCTGTGCCAATATATGTTTTCAAGTCAATCTAATTTGATATTTGGAGTACATTAACATGTGATGAGCACTTGAGATCACCACTAGTTTTGATTGGGTTTGTTATGAAAAGTCTTTAGTTTTCTACACAGTGTTTTGTAGACTGTTGTTTGTCTTTTGGTCTTTTTTCATTTTTTGCCATGGTATTGTCCTTTTTTTTCGAATTTTTTTTATCGTCCTTATGGTGTTTTTTGCTTCTTATTTTCTGTAAGTTCTTACTCATTAATGTCATTGATTGGTATGGTAAACCATGAATTCTTCATGTCCATGCTAGAAGACTATTTTGGATCTTGCTATAAAGGTATGGTCTTTTAAGCTCACAACTTAAGTCTGAATCAAATGTCAGTATAAAAACATCGATAGTACTTTTTAATTCATAAAAATGGGTTTGAAAATGTAATAGATATTGAATTGCATGTACCCTATCCCTTTCATCTCAACTTTCAAACAGCATTTGTAAATAATAAAACAGTAAAGTGATAAACAAATAATATGCCAATCCCTGTCTATCTAGAATACATTAAAGGGATATCAAGACACATTCCCTTACTCTCAGTGAATGTAGCAAGAAAATCTGCCTGAGCAAACTTGTAGTTTGACAAATTTGATGCACAGACAGCAGTATACAATAACATGTCCATTGTTGATTGCCTTATAAAAAACTTTTTATATGCAACTAAATACCAATTAAATTCTGATGCAAATGATATGAATTTGTAGCATTAATACAGTAATATGTAAATTACCTGTATAATATGGACACCTTTAAGAGTAACTACCACCAAATCTTCCATCCCATCACCCATAATGTCCAACCTGTCAATGCCCATCACAGGGCAGGCAAAACTTTTTTGCCATAACAATTGAAAATGGTCGCATTTCTTGACCATGTAGTCCTCTTGTTTGTGTTGCTTATTAGATTGTGTTATATTTTCAGTAGAATGTTTGAAGTTCAGATTTTCATGTGATTTTGACCTCAATGAGTTCTGAATGTCTACAGGTCTCTGTTCTTTTTCATCAGACAGATGTCGATTTCTGTTTGGATCATTTATATCACCAATTTCTTCACATTTTTCATTTCCTGAGGATTTTCCAGATTTAGACACATGCTTTTGTGATACAAATTTATATGCAAGAAGTTCCTGAAAGCAAAGACAAATTTTCATGTCAAACAGTTTGTTTTTCTTCGATAATTTCAAAAGAATTTTATTCATTGAATTTGTGTTGAATTAATAATAAGAAAAACCATTACCAGTAAACAATGTTTGGAATATACTCTAAAAGTAATTATATTCATAGCGTTTCCAATTTTTTTATAAATTTACAGCATATTTTTTTTTTTTTTGTGTTCACTAATTTTCTGTTGTTGCTGAGTTTCTGTCTCCTTGACGTATACCCCAAATTTCCTTTTATTTACATGAAATTTGGCTTCCGCAAATGAAAATACTGGCACTGCAAAGTAAAAGTTTGATTTTTAAATGAATTTGCCTTTTAATGTTCACTCTATCATAAAGAAATACATTTATTTGCCTCAAAATATTATATGGCATTTTTGGTAAATGTTAAAGATTATCTCCTTGTATATATAATAAATACTGTTTCCTTATATTTTCTTTTAAATTCCTCAGAAGTAAGTAATATTTTATGCAAAATTTGTACCAACAATGTAAAATTATAAAATTAACAAACAAAAATTAAAACAACTGTCATGACCTTCAGATAAAAATTACGGCTTGCAATATAATTTTTACCTGGCCATATGTTCCAACCATTATTTCATTACATCCATCAAAATCTATATCCACAATACAAACACATAGAGGTACATCAAACTTGTTACTCTGTGGTAATACAAGGGGCGCTTTCAGACCATTTGATAAAACATTCCTGCATAACAAAACAACGTTTTTGTTACATTGTATAAAAAAAACTACCATAATTTTTGTTGTTAGTTTAAATAATCATATATAAGTATTTAGATCTTTAGAAGTTAGTAAATTTGTACAGATGGCCACTTTACCCATCATTTCAGTCTTTTGAGCCCTAGAAACATCCTTGAAATTCTAGAAAATGATGAACATTGAAGGTAGGTAGCTTTTTATAAAATTTTTGTTCTGTCTCTTAGCAATTCCATGTCTGATTCAGAATCAATTTAGAACTATTTTTTAGTCTTTGGGAAAAGATGACTTTCAAATCAATTTTTTCACCAAGGTTTTTTCTTCTTTCCAAGACTAAGGAAACCATTATGTGCTTTCAATTAAAGAACAACTGAGATTTTCAGATTAATGTGATTTGTCATGGAGAAATCTTGTAGAGCAGTGGATTTTCATGGTTGCAAAAAGATTTTGTAACATATTTGCAGTTGCTCACCAAAAAATCAAAAACATGTTCTGGAGATCAAAGATCATAATTCATTTAATGACAAATCAAAACAATAAAATATGTAAGTATGGAATCAACAAAATGTCTATAATATGTATACTATACTATATTGTAGTTCTGTGGAGAAGAAACCATGGGGACAATAAAAAGAAATTGATTGAGGAAAGACATCAACAGCATGACAGAAAAAACCAAATAACAGGCGCTAAAACACAACACAGAAAACATAAGATTGAACAAAATGAACATCACCAAAAACAGGGAATGAACTGTGTCAATATGTGCAATTTCTTTCTGGTATGCATTAATATTAACGTTTTCTTCAGTTCTTTGTCAATATTGTTTACTTGGATATGTATGATTGCTATTGATGGCTCCTTCAAAGCTGAAAACCTTTTACAAATGTGGTTCTATTTTCAGTTTACCATGTGAGATTAAATAGACAGCAATTTATCCAACCCCGAAGAGCATTTTGTGTTACAACTTCTCCGTCTAAATAATCACTAATTTTAAACAATGAAATTTTTGGAAGTTCAGTTCTTTGCAAAAAAACTCAATGGTCTTCTTCACTTCAAAACAGCACAAATGGTTAAGCAGAGTCAATTATTAAATGTAGCAAAATATCCAATATCATGGTGGCAAGATTTTTTTGTTTACAAATCATAATTGTGTTCCTCACTTTCAGACCTATTTTGGAATATTGAACCAACTCAGTTGCTCTGTAAGGCTCAGCAGTTCCTTCTCCACTAGCGCCACCTATTGGCTCCTCAAAGCAAATGATAAGTCATATTTTGTGATGTCATAAAGAGGTCAGAAATCTTCTTGAAACATATAAATAATTTATGCACATGTAATCTGATTTAACCCCACTATATTTTGTGCCTGTACAGAGTTAGACAACCATATGTTCTTTTGTTGTTGTTGTTTGTTTTAAGAGATCGGTGTTGGTGGTTGGTGTGGTCTGTTGTGTTGTCCAATTTTTTTCAGTAATTCATGATATCCTTTTCATATATAAATAGATTTTTTGGTAAAAAATTGCAAAACATTATTGACTTTATAAAATAAACTGTTAACACGGAGAAATGTCTCGCCTTTTTGTTATTTTGATAATGCAAATGTTGCACTATGTAAAAGTCAATGAACCATGATGAGGGGGTTTGGGCTATATAATCTCCATGAAAATGAAACTTGCAAATGCCTATATGTTTGCATACCAAATATCATTGACTTAACATTAGTGGTTCATCTTCGACTGATCTAATCACAAACTAATACATGTAAACTAAGCTTAAGTTTCAAAGTTAATAGACCATGACTGAGGGGTAAGGACAAAATATTCTCCATGTAAATGAGATGTGCTAATGCTTATACAACTGCATACCAATTATCATTGACCTACCACAAATGGTTCCCCTTAAACTGACCTAATCACAAACGAATACATGTAAACTAAGCAAAAGTTTCAAAGTCAATATTTCATGATTGAGGTGGCGAGGACATATAATCGCCATGGAAATGAGATGAGCCAATGCTAATACAACTTCATACCAAATATCATTGACCCACCACTAGTGGTTCCCATAAACTGACCTAGTCACAAACTAATACATGTAATCTAAGCAAAAGTTTCAGTCAATAGACCATGACTGAGGGGGCAGGGCCAAATAATCTCCATGGAAATGAGATGTGCCAATGCTAATACAACTGCATACCAAATATCATTGACCTACCACTAGTGGTTCACCATAAACTAGACCTAATCACAAACTAATACATTATTGACGCCGCCGCCGCTGCCGCGGACACCAGAAACAGCATACCTATTGATACAAAATTCAGTAGATGTGTTATATTTTGAGTGTACCACACAATTACAGAACCTAATATTACCAGTGTCACATACAACTATGTTCGCCACAAATCCTGGGATTCGAAGATTAAAAGTTAGATATCTCTTGTGTTACAGGAATAAAGAGAAAAACATACACAAATCTGAAGTGCACATAATACTTTGTCTATTGGGAATTGTTAGGACTAGAGGTCTGGTTTAATTTAATGCTCAAAATGATAAAAGCCTTATTCAATATTTTGAAAATATTAAATTTTGTTTTAATTACCTATTCAAATTTTATATTTTAATGTATTTCATTGAAAATGATACAAAAGAGCCCTATTTTTAATATTTTGAAATGATTTTTTTATTTTCATCACAACTTATTAAAATTATTTTCTGATATACATGATTTAGAAAGCCTGACTTTTTAAAAATATACTTTAGTTTTAATCACAAATAATTGATTTAAAAAAATCATGTACCGAGGGGTATATTTATCTCTCTCTAATTGGCTTAACATCCGTTTAACATGCAAACATAACTGTTGTAAAAACAGTATATAGTTTATAATAAAATAAATAGCCAAAGGTTATATTTATTGATTGACTATGTCCTTTAAAGTTGATTATGTTAAATCAATGTCTAACAATATCTATCTGAATATACATGTAGGTAACAAGCTAATTAAGATATAAAGCAGTGACTTACTATTAATGATTTCTTTTAAACACAAATTATGGCATGTTTCTACAATTTTTTTTCCCTTCTTTTTAATTCTTAATTCATTCAATACAAAAGAAAGAATCTCCCATGGTTATGTAATTAAAGAAAGTATACTGTGTAGGCTTTGCTTTGTCAGCTAACTACATTCACTAAGGTCATGGCTTTTCATCATTTTTTGAGAAAACAACAGATTCAATCTTTCTGATCCAAAATTTCAAATGTAATTGAGTTGTAATTGAAAAGTAATTGTCAATTACAGACAATTTTGGCTATGTAATTCATTACTTTCAATTACATGTAATTGAAAAAATGTTCAATTACACATTACATTCAATTACTTGAGACATTGTAATTAATTACAGTCAATTACAATTACATATTTCAATTACCCCATGTCTGCCTGGGAAGAGGGACACAATGTGCAAAATATTTTCCCATTCTTTACCTATATACAGCTGCAGGTTCCAGTGCACTCAGAGCTAATACATGGAAGACAGGATCTCCACCTTCTTCAGAATTTTCTCTTCTCTCTATAATCATAATTCTATAATCAATAATTATTAATTTCACTTAACTAGAACAAATCCATGTGAATAATAATATTTGGATGATACTGAAATTTTTTTTTTCTACCATGGGTGTCATGGCTTATAGAATCAAATCTAAAACCATAAATGACAAACATCTTCCTTTACAATACTAACTCCATATGTAATTACAACTGACTTCATTTTTGTTATTAAAGATCATTTATTAATATTTAAAAAATGTGATATATAAATTTTAATTTACCGATTATAACATATAGATTATAAATTAATATTCACTAATTTTGAAATTAAACAGTATAAAAATACATACACAATTGTCCAGGGCAAAAGATGTGATACATTCATAAAGATAAGGAGGTAGCTCTGCTGACCATCTTGAACATCTATATACTTACGACTTATAAATCCTGGCTGAGATACATTATATTCTAAGGTAAAAATGTTGATACAGGTAATAGGACTATCATGTTGAAGTGACCACGAACTCAACATCTCTACAATAAAGTGATACATAAATGAATTAAACCCCACCAAATATTTGTTCAAAATTGTACTCTTAATATGGCAAAGGAAGACAATCGTTATACTATTTAGTATAACATAAGTGATGATTCTAATTTTTCAAAATCTAAATCTCAGAAGAATGTTGCAAATAAGATGATGTATGTACTTTGAACCCTTTATGTGTATCTGCAAAAAATTGCAAATTGCTGTATACTTTAAATGAGTTTGTTAGATACTTGTGTAAGTTACAGATATGAATCTTAGATGTATTCCTAGCAGAAAAAGGGGTGTCTTGTCACAGTTAAACATCTTATAAGTATAGTTCTAGTTATTTTTTAAAACACAGGGTATTATCAACTTCAACTGACATGAGCAGTTGTTATATGTTAAAGTTTTCTAATCCTCACATTCTGTCATCATAAAACATATAAATATATTTGAATTTTAAATATAGACTGACCATTATTTTTTACATTTACATGTGAAACAGTAATCCCACCATCTCTATGTCCTCTGGCTGTTAATCGTTTAGAGTACTGGTTATAGTACACAATATCTATCCAATGAACACTGAAAAATATCATTAAATTTACAGTACACAATATCTATCCAATGAACACTGAAAAATATCATTCAATTTACAGTACACAACATCTATCCAATGAACACTGAAAAATATCATTCAATTCATAGTACACAACATCTATCCAATGAACACTGAAAAATATAATACAATTTACAGTACACAACGTCTATCCAATGAACACTGAAATAGAGAATTCAATTTACAGTAAACAAAACTTACTAAATGAACACTGAAACATATAATTCAATTTACTGTACACAATATCTATCATATCCAAGAGCAAACACTGAAATAAATAGTTTAAGTTATAGTGTACAATATCTATCCAATGAACACTGAAAAATATAATTCAATTTACAGTAAACAAAACCTACTCAATGAACACTGAAAAATATAATTCAGTTTACAGTAAACAAAACCTACTCAATGAACACTGAAAAATATAATACAATTTACAGTAAACAAAACCTACTCAATGAAACAAAACTACTCAATGAACACTGAAAATATAATACAATTTACAGTAAACAAAACCTACTCAATGAACACTAAAAATATAATACAATTTACAGTAAACAAAACCTACTTAATGAACACTGAAAATATAATACAATTTACAGTAAACAAGAAAATATAATACAATTTACAGTAAACAAAACCTACTCAATGAACACTGAAAATATAATACAATTTACAGTAAACAAAACCTACTCAATGAACACTGAAAATATAATACAATTTACAGTAAACAAAACCTACTCAATGAACACTGAAAAATATAATACAATGTAAACAAAACTGAACACTGAAAATATAATACAATTTACAGTAAACAAAACCTACTCAATGAACATTGAAAGGTAAAATATAATACAATTTACAATTCAATGACAGTACACAACCTTTATCAAATTAAGACTAAAAATATAATTCAATTTACTATACAAAATATATATCCATTGAACACTGAAACAAAATAATTTAAATTATAGTACACAACATCAATCAAATGAACACTGAAACAAATAACTTAAGTTACAGTGCAAAATATCCATCAAATGAACTGAGCATAATATATATCTGGTTGTATTTTGTATAATTTGAGGAACTATGACCAACTGCCGGACCAACTGGAAGTTGTATGGCCTGGTCATTTAACAGCTTACAAGTCATATACATGTACATTTTCTTTCTAATTTAAGTGATTTAATCATTTGTGTATTTATGAAATTAACCAGCCAGTTGAAGCATTTTTAATGTTAAAAGATGTTAAGTGAACCTTTTTTTTTTAAATCAAATTCGATGAAAGTATAGCTTATTGTCGAAAATAGTAAATAGTAACAATTAAATGCTTACCAAGTACTTATGTCCTTAAACTCAGGAAAACAGTCATCTGTAGGAAATTCATTGAAGGTCTGTTGCATTGCCTGCATGATTAAAACAGATGTGAATCACTAAAGTAATTTCTACATATTTTGTTCATTGTTAATGATTTTGTGTGCCTTCTTTTTTCAAATATTGTACTAGACAAAATTAAATTCAGAACAAAAGGTTAAGGTCAAATGAAGCCTGTAAACGTATACCACTACGTTCTTCTTAAAATAAATTCACATACATATTAAAAATATTAATATCTTATCACTCATAATATCTGAAATACAGATCTTGTCTGTGGTTGTCAATATTCATTTAACTTTTTTTTTCATTTACATGTAACTATGGGGTGCAGATAGTAAGATTTTTGGTTGTTCTGTTGAAATCATTCATAATTTGTTTAGAATTTATGGGGTTAAGAGCCTGATGTATGATATTGACACTTGTCTATCTTTAAATACAGAATATTGACCTCTATATGACTTGTTTGGTTTTATGGGTGTTGTTGTTGTTGGATCACTGTCTCATTGTTGTATTCCTCTATATAATAATAATAATAATAATAAATACTTTATTTAAAGAGGGTAAAATCAGTTAGTACAATACTAATCTCCCTTATACGTATACCCTATGAATAACTCAAAATATAATAATATAATATATACATATACATACATACAGCTTTTATGCAAAACAAATGGTGAAAAACATACAGATTCATTTCATGAACATATTTTCTTAATGATGTACAAGACAAATATATGGATTTTTAAAATATAGATACATTTCTGTGATAATCATTATTTGGTTGGTTTTACATGTTTGTTTATGAATCTGATAATTAGCTTTTTATGTTCTAGAAACAAGAAATTATGATACCTTTGTTTGAACTGTTCTATCTTTTCTATCTTTTTTGATTTCTACAGGAATACTGTTCCAAAGAACTGTACCGAATATTGAAATGTCTTTTCCATAAAATTTGTTCTCGGACATGGTATGAAAAGACAATTATTGTCCGATGAACGCAAAGAATATCTTGCATTGGCATTTTGGTTATTGTTTAATAATTGACACAGATAATCAGGTGCAATACTATTTACACTTATACATTAATACTCTTTTGTGATATATGATTTTTTTTTGAAAAGTTATAACCATCCTAATTGTTTGATAGATAAAACTTTTAAATACTAAAATGAGATTAAAGCCATTCATGTCAGATGAACATGTATTCCTCATAACAAATTCAAAGGCCAGCCAATATTAACCTGCAATGTCCAAGCTTGATCCTTAAAAATGACCTGGCCAAATGACATGTTTTCGACTGAATCAATGTTATTTCTTCTATTCTATTGAAAATTCTCTGTTCATGTGTATCTTAGTCACTGCCAACAAACAAAAACTAACTGTGACTTCTCTGTAGTGTGTATCTTAAAGTCACTGCTAACCAACAAAAACTTACTGAGACTTTTCTGTACATGTGTTATCTTACAGTCACTGCCAACCAACAAAAACTTACTGAGACTTTTCTGTACATGTGTTATCTTACAGTCACTGCCAACCAACAAAAACTTACTGAGACTTCTCTGTACATGTGGATCTTACAATCACTGCCAACCAACAAAAACTAATTGAGACTTCTCTGTACATGTGTATCTTACAGTCACTGCTAACCAACAAAAACTTACAGAGACTTCTCTGTACATGTGTATCTTACAGTCACAGCTAACCAACAAAAACTTACTGAGACTTCTCTGTACATGTGTATCTTACAGTCACTGCCAACCAACAAAAACGCAGACTCTAATTTACCAGCTACAAATATACTGAAAATGAAAAAATATTGTATAACAGTGTTTGTCATTTTTCTATTTTCATATAATGCAATTCTGTCAACTTTCTTTCTATTTGAAAGTAAGATGTAGATTTGGCAGTAATAAACTACCAATTACATAGAAAAAATGGAAAAATTCAATATTTTGTGAAAGGACACTATTTAAATCAATCTATCAAAACATAAATTTTAATTGCAGAACTAAACAATATATGAATTAATTCTGTCAAGTTTTGTTGCTTTCATATCTAAACTGTTCAATAATTTTTAAAAAATACTGGTTGCATGAAATATTCATTGACTGACCTTGTATGAGTTAATTGATAAGGAGTAAAGTCTAGATCTATACTCTGACTAAAACAATCTGAAAAATAAAAGATATTAATAGATTTTTTTTCAAATATATATCAACAATACATGTGAGCAATATAATATTGTTTCAATTTTATCATACACGACTTTTCAAGCTTTAACAGCTTACAGTCACACAAATACAAAAAATTGTAAAGCAATGTTTGATTAACACTTTAGAAAGCTTGTTTTAGAAATAACTAGATTGTTTTCTTTTGACTGTTATTTGTCTCCTAATCTAAATTAGTGAATAAAGTTAACAAATAAAATAAAATATAACATGCATCCTTCTTTAACAGAAAATTTCAATCAGTGTTGTAATAAAGGGAATTACCATTACATTTACGCACAGACAGATTATTTTAGAATACATGTATAACATACCATCTATATTATCAAATCCTGAGTATTCCTCTCTTAGTGAGTACAAATTTAAATATTGTTTACATGTGCCCTCTGAATCTTCACTCTATAAAACAAATAGACTGGGTTTATATATGTAACACTCTCAAACGTCTCCATCACCCCAAACGTGTCCAATTCCCCAAAACGTGTCAATTTTGCCCAAACGTGTCCCGATTTCACATCCCCCAAACATGTCCAATAATTGTTATTCGCCAAAACGTGTCCACTTTTAAATGCCTGAACGTCTCAAAACTTTTAGCGCTCTGATGTCCTCAGAAACGATAATAACGTTTACGGCAATTCAATAATAGGGGACACAATTGAAGATGTCAGGTTTCGTTGGATTCTAAATAAAGATCAATGTTGCTATCAAAGGACAGGCATGTTGAAGTATTTTGGGCAGATAACCAGAAATTAAAAAAGTAACAGAGTTGAAAGAAGAAAATCAAAAGTTTTTAAAGCATTAGTATGTTCAACACGGTTGTTTATATAAAGCATAATTGCAAGTTTGATTTGCAACATATAAATTAACTCTTGACTGTTGATTCCAGTGGCAAATATTTCATGCATATTTAGAGCGAACATGAAAATTGCAATTACATGGTTTTCTACAGTCAAATTCATAGTTAACTAAGTGAATTCTTTTGTAATAATATATTCCGGTGATGTCTAAATACATGTATATTAATGATGTATGAGGATATATCACAGATTTTTTTATGAGCTCTTCAAAGTATGTACTGGTATTAAGTTTTTATTAATATTTTTGGTTCGAGCATCACTGATACCAACCTTATAATTCATAATCGTCTAGTAACTAAAGGTATCATTAAAATACGTTAAAAACCATATGCGTAAATTCCAAGATGTGAATGCAAGTCATTTTAAATGTGCATCATCTTTATAACTGTCAATTGTGAAAGAGGTAATAATCGATTGTTGCTTGCTTATTGATTTATTGTTGGTTGGTTAACGTCCAGTGGCAAATATTTCATGCATATTCAGGACAAGAACATATCAACAATAAAAACAATAGGTAGGTCTATAATAAAGGCACCCTCCCTTCACAAGGTTTTGGATTTAACCTCCCATTCTGACCGTACGTGGCTGCGTACTTTTACATCCCGCACAGCCAAACAGACGTCCCACGTTGGCAAGGGTTTTAGTGTCGGTCGGAAGAAGATCTAAGTGACCATATTCCTATACTCCAGTCACACTTGGAGGTAGGACAATAGATGAAAGAGTAAAAGGAGTATACGTAAATGAAAGAGCAATAAACAAATTTGTTGTTTAACAAAATTATATATTTAATATTGGTGGACATGTTATTGTTATTTGAAGGGAAAATTAACTTAATTAATTAAATAGGCGTTAAAAAATATGGACAAGATTGAGCGTACATAAAAGGGAGACGTTTAGGCTTTATATGGACACGTTTGGGGAAATGGTCACGTTAAGGCGTTCTTACAAAAGACACGTTTTGGCAACCTTTAGCGCCTAAACAAGTTTTGCAATTCAGTGACGTAATATGGACACATTTGTGGAATTGGACATGTTTGGGGATGGACACGTTTATGAGTGTTACACATATAAAATATATAGGCAATATCAAATATGGCATTGTTTAGACACTTGTCTATTGTTGAAATCTAAATGTTGACCTTTTAATGTGTTTTTTTTTTGTGTGTTATTTCGTTGCTGAGATACACCACATCTCCTTTTAACCAATCATATTTTGATAGAACACTTTGGAGAAATTTTAATAATCTATACTGTCGAGAATGTGGGCGAAAAGTGACTAACAAATTATGAGTACTGTTTAGTTCTTGTACAGGGTCTTTCCTTCATGAACAATACAGTTAACCTATGTTTCTCAGTCTTGTTTCAAAATGTCTTAAATAAAGGAATAAGCAATCAATGAAACAGAAATCTCTCCAAAGTAATGCCAAAATGTGATCTTTGTGAGCTAACAATATTAAGGATATGTCTAAACTATGCCATTTTACCTATTAAAAGTTTCTTAAAACAAATTTTGAATAATTCAAATGTTAAAAATGTACATTTATTTAGTTTTTAATGCTGTGTCTGCAAAATGTATTTTTGGGGTCATTTTTATTTTTCTTACCTCTTCTTCAAATTTTATAAATGTTACACCAACAACAATTCTTTTATGATGAACTGATTTACTTATCACATCTAAAGACACCAGCTCTGCTCCAGCTGTCAATATCAAATACGAAAGTGTTATACGTTTACTGTCAATCTTTTTGTAATGAACAGATATCCTGACTAAATCATTAAACTCTTGTAATTTCAGAAATTATTGCTAGGTTTTTATTAATGTGCATAATGCGACTGGGTGAGTATCGCAATAATAAGAACTCATATTTTGATATCCAGTACATGCATCTGTTGACAAAATTTCCTGAAACTGCAATAATCAATGTCGCATTTTTTACCTTTCTTCTGAAATCGCAATAATAAATGCATGCAATAATTTCTGAATTTACAGTAAATCAAAATATCAAAACCATATATAGTAAAAGTAAATTTTTTATAAAATGTCATGTGTATATTGCATACTTTAAACATGTTAAAAAATTTGGTGAATTCTGCAACATGTAAATTCAGGATATTTTTCTTTGGGATACTGGCTTAAACTGCTTAAAGAGCAAAACTTTTAAGATCTGGACACATCTTCAAGCAATAATAAATATAATGAGGCATCTTAGTAAAAAATATAGCATGATCAAAAATTCTAGAAAAATTGAGTATAACTTTAGACTCAAGGATTCTTCAGAGGTTTCCTATAAAATGAAGATCTCCATAAAATTGACACATCCTGAAAAATAAATAACAAAACCCTCATTACTTTGACCATAATAACATGACTTTTTTTATAAACCAACTAGAAACAAGTTGAATTTACTGAACTTTTACTAGATCTCAGGTGACTTAAACTTGTCATAAGATATCAATGAAATTGAGAATGGAAACGGGGAATGTGTCAAAGAGACAACAACACTACCAAAGAGCAGAAAACAGCCCAAGGCCACCAATGGGTCTATAATTATTTCAATCATATGGTGATTATTTAAGAAAATTTGGGATTTTTGGTTGTTGTCACTTTGGCATTTACTATAAACTAATATTTCATATCATGTTATATTAAGGTTCATGTGGACCCTTTGGCTAAAATGGCTGCATTTTCACCTCAAAATTTACTGAGTACAGACAAACCTGTGCATCTGGAAAAGTTTTAAGGCATAGCATGCCCTAGATAAATAAAATTCAAAGTAAATTTTTAAGATACTTATACAAGTGTAGTTTATTTACTTGTATAGGTAAATTATTTTAATGGCTTAGTTATGTCTCTTAGACATTCAGATTTTTTTTACTTATACAAGTAAAAAAGTCATACTATCTTCTTTTCTTGAATTTCTCAGGACTTCTTTGCTCTAATAGAATTTTTAATTGTCTGTCCTTTGCAGATGTCTTTACTAATAATTTAAGTGTAATTTCATAGACAATGAAAATCTCATTTGTCTGTTGCGCATTTACAAGCCCTGAAGGGGCAATTTTTGAAGGCCTTGCGCAATTACTTAAGATCTTTGCACAATTAGTTTCTTTGTTGAATTAATGAGATGAAACGTTGAACTCTAATCAAAAATTATTAGCTAACCAGAGAAAAATTGTTTATGGCATGGTTTTACATCCCAAAACTTGAGAATTTTAGGGATTGTAAAAAAAAATTACTTATACATGTAATTTTTTTGAGAAAATTCAGGGGAGATTATTCAAACCTTATAAGAAAATATGAATATAACAAATTTACTTATATAAGTATATTATTATTTACCTCTTCAAGTAAATAAAAATAACTTGTACAAGTAGTACCCCTGGCTGACTCCGGTACACAGTTTAAATCACCAATTATTGTCAGGTATCTATTGTCCATCTATTGTCGATGTCAATCAATACAGTGGGTTACACTTATGTCCTAAAAATGTCCTGACGATTGTCCTGACCGATATGAAAATGCTAATTACTTTTTATTTTTAAAAGGATTGACTTTAAATTTGGAACCAAGTAAGATGACAACATTTATTTAATTAATACAAGAAAAAAATTTAAAAAAAATATTTTTAAGAGTTAGAAAACTTGACCTGACCAACTTCGACTTTGTACTGACTAATGTCCTGACCAATATGAAAATGCTAATTACTTTTTTATTTTTAAAAGGATTGACTTTAAATTTGGAACCAAGCAAGATGACAACAGTTAATTAATTAATACAAGAAAAATTTTTAAAAAAATATTCTAAAGAGTTAGAAAACTTGACCTGACCAACTTCGACTTTGTACTGACTAATGTCTGGACCGATATGAAAATGCTAAAATTTGGAACCAAGCAAGATGACAACATTTACCTAATTAATACAAGAAAAAAATTAAAAAAAAATATTTTTAAGAGTTGAAAAACTTGACCTGACCAATTTTGACTTTCACTGACTAATGTCCTGACTGACATACTTTTTTATTATTGGAAGGATTGACTTCAAATTTGAAACCAAGCAAGATAATAACATATATTTAATAATTATTCGAAAAAAATTGGAAAAATAATATTTTAAGGATAAAAAACTTGACCTGACCAACATCAACTTTGCCGTGACTATATATATTATCCAACGCAATCATAGGTTTGAACGTTGTTTTCAATTTAGACTTGTTTATATTTTTTCGTTTGGGCTTGTATTATATTTGCCTTCGGGTTTATATGACCCGTTCATCCTATTTTGACTCCTCAAAATTCAAGTCTATCCTAAATTGAGGTAAATTGTATGGCTTTCCAAATACCGTTTCGATTCCTAACATCACTGAAGAGACATTAATTGTCGAAATCCGGATATGGTGTACAAAAACCTTTGCACCTTTTGTTTGCGGTATACCATCTTTTCCGCAAGTTTATTGTTTTCTGTTTAGTATTAAATTTATAATTATTAAGATCCATTTATTACATCGGTGATCCGTTTATTTGGCAATCGCCAATGGCAGTCAGCAGGGTTTAAGAACATTTGTTGTTCGACCTGTAAGTCAAATGCGTTTTGTTAAAATATACTTTTTCACTTTTTTGGTCTTTTGGAAAATGTTGTTTGTGCTGTATTTAGACCCCTCTAACAAGAAATTTGTTTTGCATGCACACGTATAAAAATTGCGGTTTTTATCCAACGCAATCATAGGTTTGAACGTTGTTTTCAATTTAGACTTGTATATATATATATATATATATATATATGTCCTGACCAATATAAAAATGCTAAATACATTTTTATTATGGGTATTATTGACTTCTTATTTGAAACCAAGTCGAATTATAAAGTTTTTTTTTATACTTCAGGTCAATTTAGCATTTCACTTCAATTATTACCTGTGGGGAAGTTCTCAAACCTATTTCACAACTTAGTTTATTTTGGCACCTTCTGGAGGAATGAAAAAAAGTGCTAGGCAAAATCCTGTTAAGTTTTTAATTTTCTTATACATAAAATATATTTGAATATTATTTATCTAGGGCATGCTATGCCTTAAAACTTTTCAAGATACACAGGTTTGTCTGTACTCAGAGTAAATTTTGAGGTGAAAATGCAGCCATATTAGACAAAAGGTCCACATGAACCTTAAACTGTCTCTCTTTGTCATGGTAGCTTTCTCAGTATTTAAGCTGTTAGTTTTGTAAATATTTTATCAATTTTCTTACATGTAGAAAATAACTACCAATTATATCAAAATTATTTTAACAAGCTGTGTTTGCAGTTGCTAAATACATGTTCTCTTTTAATTTATAAACCAAAACATTTAAGTTCTAGAGAAAGTTTTTTTTTCTGTTATATTATTAGTACCTGGAATATATGAAAATGGTATTATTTTTGCTGATGGTGCTAATTTGTCCATAGTTATCTGGTATTCCAATGAAATGAACTTTCCAACCCTAGATGCAACCAAGAACTTGTTGGACCCATCTGGATCTATTACTTTTGCATGTCCATAAACATTTGTTTGTGGTGTTGTACTAATTCCACATGACATCCCTGGATATAATAGTGTGTGTGTTGGTAGGTTGCAAAAATGGGCATCTGTCCATTTCCAACTCTTGTAACTTATTTTACTCTCTTCCATTTGATCGAGCCTCTTTGATCTCCAATCTATTATTTTTTTTTGTCATATGTTAAATTATCTCCCCTGTCTACTTTCACTTTGTAGAAAACACAGGCATGCGCACGTGATTACTTCCTTTATTACAACACGTGAAAATGGCAACATCTACAAATCAAAACACTGAAATGGAATCGATTTCACAAGAAAAAGACGATGGGTTTATACCAAGAAAGACAAAATCGCGAAAAAGGAAATTACAGAAAGAACAATCAGACGATCAACAATCAATGGAGACATCAGAGTCTGCTCCAAAACGTCCAGTCTTTCCCCCTATCAGTGGTGACAAATTGACAGTAAATACTTTTATAATATTAATCATTATTATTATAAATCCAGGTTTTTTAATGTGAAATTGGTTGTTTCCTTCATAATGTTTGTGGTCTCTTTTTCAAAATAAAACTGTTGATATCAGCAGAAAAGAGCAATTGAAATCTAATTTTAATCAGATTGTGCAATTTATAGGACACTTCATAGTTATTGCAGCCATATTGAACAGGGTGCAGATCTTTTGAATGGAGGGGGAAATAGTAAGAAAGTACTGAAAACCTAAGCATGTTTCTAAATTCTTTTGTTGCAATGATGTTTTCCTGTGTTTTTCACTCGCCCCAACTTTCTACCAACTAGCACCACTCATGTTAACCATCTCACTCTACATGTGAAAAAGAGTTAAATCCGATGGAATTTGGGCCTACCAAATTGCCCCACTTGTGAAATGTAGTTTATTTATTTCTCTGATTTTAGCCTAATAAACTTACCACACTATTGAAAAGTAGTTTAATCCTGATGAATAAAAGACTGCCTAATTGCCACACTTATGAAAAAGGAATTGAATGCCACTGAATTTAGGCCTACCAACTTGCCTACTATTGAAAAGTAGATTAATCCTGATAAAAAAAGAATTAAATGAGGTATAAAATAACCATGAATTCATCAGATATACATTCTAACATTATTATAAAAACATTAAATTCTGATTCACCGTCAAAATTAATGCACTAAACAAGGGGTTTGTACATGTAATGATCTACAACACCCCAATGTTAAAATCCTTAGCGCTTTGATATAGACTTCTTCATTTGTATTTTTCCCAAAAGAGTTTTGATTGATTGTTAATAATGCACATTTTTACATGTTCTGTTTTTATATCTCCAGGGTGGGAAAACAGAACTAAGAAAGATTGCAGTTCCGGCAAACAGATACACACCATTGAAAGATAACTGGATGAAGATATTTACACCTATAGTTGAACATCTCCATTTACAAGTCAGATTCAATCTTAAATCAAGGAATGTAGAAATAAAGGTATTGCAATTCCTCATAACAGTAATTGTTTTACCTTGCTGTTCTTAAGGTTATACATTAAAGTACAAAATACGGACGTGTGTATAATTATTTTTTTTTATCCTTCCATGTGTCAATGAGGCACCAACCCAACAACAAAAAATCCAAAAGATATCTACATGATTGATAAATGGTCCATTGGTTTTGATATTTTAGCCTAGTTCAGTGTTAACATTTTCTTAATATGTTAATTTTAAACATAGATTTAAATTGGCAAATGATAAGTACACAATATAATGAATAATTCATCATTATGATTTATTATTCATACCTCAACACAGTAATGAGGAGAACATAGCAATATTTTCTTTATATTCATTTGTCTGTCATTATGAGAGCAGGAGAGACATATCTCCGTAAATTTGCTGTATTCTGATTTGTAGCAGAAAGGCAAGATACAGTGTATATATAAGTATGATTAATAATATTTGTAAATAAAATCTCTATATTTTTCAGACGTGTAAAGAAACTAAAGATATAGGGGCATTGCAGAAAGCTGCAGATTTTGTACGAGCATTCACACTAGGTTTTGATGTTGATGTAAGTGATTTAGATTTTGAACAAACTTTTACATTGGTAATTAAAAGTTATAAGTTCTAAATACTAAGATTTAACTTAAATTTATGAAGTATTATTGTGTGATAGTATTTGTAAGGGACCAAACATTTTAGATATAGTGGATTGGAGTAACAGGTATTTTTTGTGTGTGTTCATTATAAATCTGATTTTTTTTCTCCTTGAAATTGAATTGATTTTGTTACCGGTACTCTAGTGTATTGCGATAACTTGGCTACCTTTGCACAATAACAGCCCTTAGACTTTTCCCGTTTTCAACTTTTTATGATAAAGCTGCAGGTGGGAACATTCATATCATACCATCACATTGAGGTAATATAAACATACCACATCTCCTTATCTTTAAATTTACACATTTCTTTCATTTCCAAAATGATAAAATCTGTGATGCAGAGATAGAAGAAAAAAAGAGGGCATACCAAACTGAATGTTGTATTGCAAATAAACTCTTCGTAGATACCAGGATTAAAATTTTGTACACCAGACACACTTTATGTCAACAAACGACTCATCAGTGATGCTCGAATCAAAAAAGTTAAAAAGGCCAAAACAAATGCGAAGTTGAAGAGCAAATAAGACAACTATCCTTAAAGATCTAGGGACAAATATGTGAACAATTACAGGTGAAATACAGCATTCAGCAATGAGCAGAGACATATGAAATTGAACAGTATACAATGTATGTAATAATGTAAGTTTTACCTCAAATTTTCAGAAGAAATATTAAAAAAACATTGTTTTACATTATTAATGCATGTATTGAATGTAAAATTTCAGGACAGTTTAGCCCTTGTAAGATTAGATGATTTATACCTAGAATCCTTCCAGGTACAAGACGGTAAGAAATTAATGATGATTTATATTTCCTATTTGAGATTTCCTTTTATGATTTTCTTTTATCTGCTAATTTTCACTTCATGTGTTATTGAGTGGAATATAATATAAACAGGAAATTTTCAACAAGGGTAAATTTCGCTTACCTTATTCAGCAATTTTGTAAAATGTGCGAAAATTTCCTAAATGGGAGAATAGTTTGAACAAATCAACAATTTTGATGTGAAAGGCACATTTATCTGTAGCCCCTGGTAGAAAAGAAATCATCCATCAGAATTGTTTGCTTACTTATACTAGTAAAAAATTAAGAATTGACATTAGACAATTGTCATTTAACTGATTATAAAATACATTAAATTTTGAATCACATCTGTTACTATTCAAGACTTATTTCCCTTCACAAACTTTAATTTACTATTTATCAATGCTGTCTCGATAATAATTCAGTTTGCTTAGATCTTTCATTTAATTCTCAACATTTGGTATTGTATAAAATAAATCAGATGAAGTGTACCTGTAATTGTCTATGAGAAGTCCATAACTATGAGAAAAAGTAATACTGTATTTTTAAACTTCTCCATCTTAAACATTTATCTCATACATGTATTTAAAGACCACACTGAATTGAGAAGCAATTATATGATTTAAATTTTTTTTTAACTTTCCAGTCAAACCATTAAAAGGTGATCACTTAGCCAGAGCAATTGGTAGACTGGCAGGGAAGAATGGAAAAACAAAATTCACGATAGAAAATGTTACAAAAACCAGAATAGTTCTAGCAGACAGGTATAAATTAATTAAAATATTAATGCTTTGATTATTATAAAAGTAATTTTACAACCAATGTTCTTCTAAACTAGTCTGGTCAGGTAGAGTCTTATCTATAACTGTTAATATAATTAAGAAGATGTGAAGAACAGGCTATGAGTGCCAATGAGACAACTTCCATCCACACACACATTTAAATAAATATAACGATAAGTGTAAACAAATACAATTCACCATAAGGCCTCATCAATGAAAAAAAAACATAAAGGGAAAACAAAAATAGAAAACTAATGGACTGATAACATTCAATGGAAAGCAATCATGGCAGATGGCAACCAAAGAAAACTGCACATGTTTGATTTATATATAATAACAGCAAATTATCAAGATTAAGAGTTTATTAAAAGTTCTAGAATGAAGATAGATTTTGAATTAGAATTCTGTGTTGAAATTCTAATTTAAAATCTATCTTCATTCTAGAATTCTTAATAAACTCTTAATCTTGATAATTTGCAGTTATATACATATTGCTAAGTGTGATATTTTACCTGATTTGGTTCAGGCAGATGATTATGTGCAGGGGTTAAACTAGTTTTCTCAACATGAACCTGTCCCCTTTGGAGGGAAAAAGATTTTTTGTGTACCTAAATAATTTAATCTAAAAAATTTAATATAGTTTACTTACCTAAGGCTTTTTCATTTTCAGTAAAATTCACATCTTAGGATCTTTTCAAAACATAAAAGTAGCAAGAACAGCAATATGTAACTTAATTTTGGGTAAGTAGATTACAATTCTAAATATATAAGGTTTGTTTCTCTTCTGAACTCCTGAAAAAAAATATTATGTTGAAAAAAATAAAAAGAACGATATTGAGACTTACCAAGGCTATGACATTTCATTCTTAAAGGAAATTTCAATGAGTATTTTGTGGACTTAGAAGTAAAGTCAAGAGCATGAATAAAAGGTGATGAGGGTTAACATTAACTATTAACAAGAAAGCAGACACTCTATGCAATAAAATAAAAAATGGCAACTACCTGTAGATGCCACTGTATATTCTCTTGCAGGGTTCTATCTAGGATATTTAACTATTCATTACAGAAAATATCAAATGTTAATTTTCAAGATAATGTGATAAAGCCAGTGCAAATGAGACAGACTTCTTGAAAATTGTTGGATCTCTTTGTTCTGACTGCCATCATCAGGTCGTCCATGTAAGGTTCAAGGCTATTCCGATTGTTTGTTTCTTACCAACAAAAAGTGTTGATATAGTATGTTGTTGTAGTATAGGTAGTTGGTCAAATTTTAAGGCACTTTTTTTCTGGTTTACTTGTTATATTTGTTATTAGAAATCTTTTGGGACCGATTGAAGTTATTTTGATTGCAGCAATTGATAGACCTGAACAATGATGCTTCCCTTTTCAGGTTTTCAAATTCTCAAGCATCATAAAATGTAGGATCACAAAATTTTGTGGAGGACCATCAAAAGTGCATTCTGTCATTCCTTTGTCTGACAAAACATTTAAGTTCATAAACTTTTAGAGAGTTTTCTGCAAACAGTTAATAAACAACAGTTAAATTTCAAAATGTTTGCTGAACGAAATGGTGTTCACTGCTGGATTAATTTAGTCTATTTAGTCTGTTATGGTTTAAATGCTTTACCAATATTGCATACCTACTAAATTGTATATGAAATACTTTCATTTAGTAAATTAAAGGACATCTTAACTATCTTATTAAAACTTTTATTGTAGGAAGTCCACCATCAAAAGTATATGGAAACTTACGAACTGTCGCAGCCAGGTCATCAGAAAGATTTTAATTTATTATTAAATGTGATTGTTGCCATTATTTGGTTTGTTGCATTATTTTGATAATGCTGTAGATATATATGTATCTCTTCTATAACTTCACCTAATCTAACAGAGCTTAAGGTAATATGGGGGTATAAAATGGTGCCTGTAAAAATTAATCTATCAAGAAAGTGTTAAAGAGCTGCAAGATTGCCCAAGTGAGCTGAGGTGGCATTAAACTGCCACCAACCAGTCAGATATTTAACAGGACAATAACTTCTTGTAGTGTATTTGGTATTTGATATAGCCTTATACAATAGTTTTACAAGAACAAAAGAAATTATATTGTTTCTATTTTTGATGCCCTCGCTGTGGCAGAGGGGGCATTAAGTTTTTCCCTTGTCTGTTTCCATTCCCAAATTTAGTTTCCATTTTCTAACTTAAGTTTGCTTCTACCAAATGTTATGAAACTTATACACAATGCTTATTACCACCAAACACAGATTAAGTTCAAATATGGTGGTTGGAGTCATTTTCACCAATCTTGAGTTATGTCCCTTTATAAATGGACAAATTTATGAATTTGCCATATATTTACAAGCAGGGGCATCTGTGTCCTATGGACACATTCTTCTTTTATTAACAGCTGTTGTATTATTTATTGTGTTCATTTTAATTTCTACACAAAAATACAAAACGCTATATATAAAAACATTCTTTAATATGTATATTAATCATTCAAAACAAAAATTGATTATACGCAATGTTTTATATGTATATTGAATGTTTAATGTTATACAAGTGGTGAGACTTTAATCAAATATTGAATCTTGATACAATTAACAAATTAATCTACATACAACCACAAAATCATGTCTTAATAGAATCACAAACTTGTGTCATTTAACTAGGTCAGTTCAGTGCTGTTATCTTATTGTGTCAAATAAAACTTGATCTCTGTATGACTTCCAGGCAAGTTTGTCATCTACAGCATTCCTTATTTGTACTAAATTTGGATATGGTGCTATCTGTTGAAAAAAAAACATCATTTAAGAACTCGTTTTTGTGTTATTTAAAAATGTCTTGTTTTTTTCTCTATTATAAATGTTCTCTTTATACCTGATATATGATTTGTCTGTTTTTCATTAGAATGTACTTTATACAGTGATCCATTAGGTTATTTTTTAAACAATGATTGAATTTGCATATCTTTTTAAATGCTATCAAATTTAATTTGAATTGATGTTTTTGAGAAGAAAAAAAATATGTCATGTCTACACCAAACCCTGCTAAACCAGGAACAGGGTTGTTGTCAGAACATTAAATAAACACTTGTTTTAGTTATTTAAGTTGTGTAATCAGAAAATCTTCCTATAAAACAGTCCTGGAGGGAGGTTCAAGTTTACCATTCAACTGTTCTATCTCATTCGAGTTGGTTTTAACTCTATCCTTTAACAGTTGTTCTTATGCTTGACATTACATTTAGCAATCATTAATCAATCCTGATTGATTGACATAAAAACATTGTTAAGAAAGTCCCAACCAGTTGAAAACACAGTGTTCTCCCAGGCCCTTAAAGGACCGCGGACCCGCGATGTATAATTTTTACCGTGGTGGTATCAGTTTTACTGCGATGTTTATTTTTTACCGTGGTGCTAAAATTTTCAGTTAAAGATTGTAAATCGGTAAAGTTTTAAACGATTTGTTAAATCATTTCCGTGTGGTATAAAATTCCAGGTGAAATTTGACCAGTTCAAACCAGTTCAACCTAGTTTGTTTACACCACGTGATCGATTTACCTTGTGAGGTTATCGGTGTTGATTGGTTTTAATCGATGTAATCAACACTTGTTACATGATTCTTTTGTGTTATAATTAAGAGATCATAACTTTATGATCACAGATAATTATTTTATGGCTTCACTCACCACCCAAGTGCTGACCTGTGACAAGTCGGCAGATATACTTTGTACACAAACAGTGTGGACCCAATAGTCGCGCGGTACCTTTTTGTACAAAATAAAGTTGGATCTTTATAATTGTCATTTATACATTTCTCAATTATTATATTATAGTATTATATGCCTGATTAAACCATGTGGCCAAAATTATGACATAGTTATTGCATGATAGTCGGGTTTCAAACTATGATAGTATCTGTCAACAGACGGATATTGTACATATTACATGACCCAGTTAGTTCACGAGAATATTCAAGTTTATTTACAATTAATTGCAATATATTCTATTTTATAAATAAAATGCATGACTGTACCTTCAAACTGGAAAACTATATCCATAATTAATGAATAACAGAAGTATTCTAGCAAATTTTATCCACAAGCACATGTTAAATCTATTTATATCTACTTCCTGTCATTTAGGCGGAAAATAGGGAGACTTTGTTGTTGACATTGAACATAGTTACTTATAGATCTATAGACCTAAGATAAATTTAAGGGACGACATCAAATGTTCAATGTAGGATAAAAACTTAATTCACATAGTTTTTCACTAACCCCCACCCACCTCTTAACTTAATTTGGGAAAAATTGATTGACCAATATGGATATATGTAAAATCAATTTTGGATAAACAAAACTTGCAGCAATTTTAACCCCACCCCAAACTATTTGATTTAAGTTTTTATCCTACATTGATCTTTTGATGTCGTCCCTAAAGATGTAGGAAATCTTTTAAATGGATCATGACAAATAAAGACTTAGATTTCAGTGCAGTATTAAGTCTGTATCTGTGTTTGATTATCACCAAAGACAAAGAAGGTTAATATTTACATAAAATCTATGGCAAAATGTTTTAAAATTTATGAAAAACTTCTTTTATTAAAATTTAAGATAGAAACTGGTTCAAATAATAAAACAATATTTGTGCTTGTTAATTTTATATCTCCTTATGACAAAAATCATTTCACATACAACTTTCTTTTTAGAAACTAGAAAGTTTTTAAATTGAACATTTTAGTCTCCTTAGAATGATATCTTATTTTTATTGATCATGGATTTTATAAAAGATTTAATTACCTTAAATTTAGATGAATATTTTGTAATGAATCCTGTTTTATTTTATTTTTAAAAAATATTAAAGTATAAAAACTTTATTGATTTACTTCTTTTCTACCAATAATTTTCTGACTCAATGTCTACACAACACAGTACCACAGTATTAAAACAAAACAAGAGACATAAAACTACAGTAACTAGAAATATAGCTACGCCACGCGACTGATTGTATGAATCATTTCACCAAGCTGTCCACACGCGTTACCCTGGTGCTATCCAAAATCCTGGGAGAACACTGAAACACCCACCTACATTCTCATCAGTACACTAGATATTGGTCAGTATGTTACCATGAACAATTTACCTTTGATTGTAACCTTCTTTTAGTTTCTGTATCCATGTTTTCCTTAAGGAATTGTTTTGAAATGAGGACACATTCTGCACCATTACTGACCTACAAAAATATTAAAAAAATTACGAGATGACCAATTCAACTCTATACAATTTAGAGCTTGACATAATTGTGTAGACATCTGTCTATTTTGTAAGAGTGTGTATTGATCCCAAGATGAATTTAGATATCTGTGTCTTTAAGTTTTTGTCTCCTTGGTGTATACCTTTTTTATGGAAAATTAAATAACAGAATGTCAATTCATCATAAATTAAAAGCACATAGGAATATGGCACTTCAATATTTAAAGTAAACAACAAGAATAAATTTAAAACCATTATATATGAGAAAATTATACTTACTAGACTTAAACTTGGCATGTCATCAAAAAGAAGAGACTGTAGACCCTACAATATAATGACAAATGACATTATAATACTTTGGCTTGGCTTTAGATCTGTGGCTTCTGTTGCATAGTGAAGAAAGGACATGCAGATCCTTTTTACACTAACAAAAATATTTAACATTGGTATATACATCATATAAATTCATGGACATTGCATTAATTTAAGTTTTCAACAAATACAGATTTCTTGTTAAAACCACTGAATTAAATAACTCCTACACAACAATCTGTCAAAGGATTCTACTTAAATGAACATATTGTATGAGGAAAAACTGTATTTTAGTTGATACCAGTAGTTCAGTACTAGATTTTGTCTCGCCATGACGGAGTCAAAAGCGAGACATAGGTATGCTGTTTCGGTAGCGCGTCAACAATGTATTAGTTTGTGATTAGGTCAATTTATGGAGAACCACTAGTGGTAGGTCAATGATATTTGGTATGCAATTGTATAAGCATGGGCATATCTCATTTCCATGGAGATTATTTGGCTCCGCCCGTTAGTCATGGTCTATAGACTTTGAAAATTTTGCTAAGTTTACATGTATTAGTTTGTGATTAGGTCAGTTCAAGGGAACCATTAGTGGTAGGCCAATGTTAATTGATGTTCAGTTGTATAAACATTAGCACATCTCATTTTCATGGAGAATATTTGGCACCGCCCCTCAGTCATGGTGTATTTACTTTGAAACTTTTGCTTAGTTTACATGTATTAGTTTGTGATTAGATCAGTTTAAGATGAACTGCTAATGTTAAGTCATTGATATTTGGTATGCAAATTTATTGGCATTTGCAAGTATCGTTTCCATGGAGATTATATAGCCCCACCCTGATCATGGTTCAATGACTTTGAAACTTTTACATAGTTTACAAGTTAATGTTTGTGTTTAGGTTTGTTTAAAGGAACGACTTATAATAAGTCAATGGTATTTTGTATGCAGTTGTATTAGCATTGGCACATCTCATTCCATGGAGATTGTACATGTCTAGCCATGTACCTTCAGTCATGGTTCATCGACTTTGAATATTTGCATTACTTACATGTTAAAGTATTGCAATTTTAATTTCAACATTTGCATTATCAAAATTACAAAAGGTGAGACATATCTCTGTGATAACAGTTTATGTTATGTAGGAAATTTACGCCACAGGCTGTTAAGCAGACAACAGTGAAAGTAGTAAAAAGTTATATGTGCAGTTTCATAAATTCATAAGATTCCCTGATATACAGATTTGAAGTCATTATCAATGCAAAATTTTGCAATATATGCCACTTGACGTTAAACTGAATCCATCATCATCATCATCAATGTTAATTTAGACTCACTGGCCTAAGGTTTTTTTTTAGACTCGATATTGAGGTAACTTTTCTTTTATATTATACAACTTGAGAATAAATGAAAGTTTCCTGTACTTGTGGTCATAAAAGTTTCGAGCACGATTATCGTACTTAAACTCAGAAATCAACCATTCAAAATACTGGATTTGGTGCTTCGAGCACAAATTTTGTACTCCGAGTACTGAGTAAAGTTTTATGACCGAGGACCCAGGACTTAGTTTAAATTTAAGTATTGATTAGATCTGTTGTGTTTTTTTTCAGAGAGAATACTTAATGTTCACCTTTAATTGGCTTTGTGCAACCTAGATCTTTACTTACAAAGCATTCCCTTTCTGTCACTAGATCTATTTTGGCATAGTGAACTGGATTATCTATTGATGTTTGTGTATCCTTCTTTGTTTTCTTTACTGATTTCTTTGGTGCCTGAAACAAAAAAAAGTAATTAATTTTTGGTTATGTTACTGCCAAGAATTGCATATGCATTGTCTTTTTAAAAAATATCAAAATGATGTATGGTTACATGTCTCAATTAAGTGATACAAGTTAGCTGTGTGATTTAGATTGGGAACTACAGACTGGACATGAATGAAAAGAGGTGTTATATATTAAACAATGAGATTGATACACAAAACTATTAATAGTCATTAATAGATGGAATTTAAAGGTGTCATTTGACAAGCTTCAAACAAGCAGAGACAATTTAAGAAGAACTAGCATTTTTGATATTCCATATAGACAAAATACATATTAGGAAGCAACAACCAACTTACAATGTTCCTGAAATATACATCAAAGTGTGTAATGTGTTAAACAAAATCTGTAAGTTCTTTGGCTACTTTTA
Source organism: Mytilus coruscus (assembly GCA_017311375.1). NCBI lineage: Eukaryota > Metazoa > Mollusca > Bivalvia > Mytilida > Mytilidae > Mytilus > Mytilus coruscus. The sequence goes on along the minus strand of CM029599.1, from coordinate 44,891,498 downwards.
TAACAAATTAAAAGAAATATTGTAGTATTATTCACTGCAAAAACATTATTTTGTATAAGTTTCCAATTTACTTCTTATAGTTCTATAATGTTCTAAAGATTAGTTAATTGCTATTCTTAATGTCCAGTGGCAAATATATGAATTTATACTTATTAAAATTGAAAAAAATTTATACTTACCAGGGCGGATTCAGGTGGGGGCATGGCAGGAGTGCCTCCCCCCTGCCTAAAATTTGCAAAGCATGGGTTGTCCTCAGCTTAATAACGAATATTTCAATAATTTTACCTCAAAAATTTGAGTTTGCGTCCCCTTACCTAAAATTCTGGATCCGCCCATGCTTACAGTAGAATCTTTAAGATTGGTAGACAACCAGTAGGTTGGATAATTTAGATTGCAACTTCAATCAAAAGTATCTTGGGAAGGTCCAAATATTTTTCTGATACTAGGTTACTTTGGTAACCCTCAGCAGAGACACTTTTCTTGTTTCTTTAATATGAAGAGAACATGGCAATATTTTTTATGTGCCTTAAACTCTCCAATCAGTCTTATCATGATTGATTTTTTATACAAGCCACACAGCCAATGAAGACCACTAAGCAAGGGTCATATTTCTACACCCCTGTTGCCCTTAGAGCATGATCATAAGAAGTACACACATATTTGTAACTGTATTTTCTTACCTCTTTAGTTGTATTGATGTTGTCTTCATAACTTTGTGATACAAGTGAATTCTTGGCTTTATTAATTGTTGGCAGTTGTGTTTTTGAGGGTTTCTTATTCAAAGTTTTGGCCTGAAAATATATGACAATTGTTAATGCTATGAGGTTAAATTTATAATGATGAACTTTCCAGGATTGAAATGCTAATGGAACAATTATAAGTAAAAATATTTTGTTATTATGGATCTTTTTCAATGGGCATCATTTTTGGGGCCCTTTTTAGCTTGCTGTTCGATGTGAGCCAAGTCTCTGTGTTGAAGGTCGTACTTTGACCTATAATGGTTTACTTTTACAAATTGTGACTTGGATGGAGAGTTGTCTCATTGGCACTCATACCACATCTCCTTATATCTATAGGTTACAATCACAAGTATTTGAGATAGATTATATTTTTTTTTAATTTTACATTTTTAACAGTGTTAAATCTTCTATACAAAGGAACAGGTATGCTTAGATTATTTGGCCCCTGATATTGAAATAAAAATTCTTCAGTCATTTCAAAAGTTCTAGTTCCACACTTGTATTCACTTTTCATGATGCTGTTTTCCCAAATCAAATAAACTAAAACTACTGAAAACTGGAGGGACACATATTTTGCCATGTAGAAAGAAAATCTGATTATATACTTTAATCTGATATACAAAAATTTACCCTGTTTGATGACTTGTTTTCTTCTGATGATCTGCTTTTGAGGGAATCTGAAATAAGTCAAAAATGATGTTGTACAGCATATAAAATTTGGTACACATGCACTTGTTAAACCACATATATGGAAACAAGATTCTCCTAATTGTTTTATACTTCTACAGATGTCATAGTTTTTACACTGAATAAATTTCATTCTAAAATTCATATTGAGTCTACACAAAAACACTTACATTGCATTAGTAAGGTCCTTTCTGACCTGTCAGAATTGTGATCTATTCTTTCAAATCTATTAGTTTACATTAAGGAATATTTCCAAATGTCAACATTTTTTAAATGGTAAAGGTTGGGAAGAAATATTGGTGTGTTGAATCTTTTCCCACTAAACCACTGCCCGCACTGTGGTTAAACTTGTTCCCATTTAACCAAGTGTTGCTTATTTTCAAGAGCAATTGGTAATCAGTGTTAAAAACAAATGTCAACTTTGACCATTCAGAAGTTATTTTTTGCTTTCAAAATTTCCAAAATCGTCAGATATGAAATTAAAGTTGATTTCTGTGCCAATTTTACTGATTAGTTTATTTACCTATGCTGTTTGATCGTAAAGATGGTAGGGTTGTTGAATGTTTTCTTTTCTCTGTGGTCTTCTGGATATCTTGGTTCTCATTGGTTCGTACTGCCTTGAATGCTTGACATGATCCCTGAAACAAAACACTAACACTTTGAAATTTTGAAATAGGAGGCTAGCAGATAAAATTCAAAATCATTAAAGATATCAATCATTATGGTGTTTTATGTCTTTGGGCTCCGGGATCCATCCTCATTTTATCATTTTGCTCCATCCTGCACCATAACGGCTCTAGGCTACTTTGAGCAATGTATTAGGTTCTGGTATTCACTGATAGGGCCTAGGGCTTTGTGCTCCATTGATAGGACTATTTGCTCTATTTATAGGACCCAGGGCTTTGGGCTTCACTGATATGACTCTTTGCTCCACTGATAGTGTTCTGGGCTGCTCAGATAAAACTTGGTGATTTGGACTCAAAATACACGGGCTCCTGGTCCAAAGGAACTATGCAGCCTGTGTTATTATTCCAATGTCTACTACTTTAATTTCCATTTCTACACTGCATTTGCAAAACTAATTTTGCAATGATTCAAGAAGTTTTGTTGGACATAAAGACACTAATGTCTCATTGACAGTAATGCATGACAGTCAGCCACGAGTTACTGACAATGCAACAAGCTAGTGAAATGTAAACATTTACTCACAGATCTAATGACATACACCCATTCTGCATCATTACTGTTCTTCACAATTACTGCTCCTCTCCTGAAATTTACATATGATTTACATATTCATTAAGTGTTACTGGCTTTAATAATATGAATTTCATTACAGCTGAATGTGTTAATCAGTTAATGAATATATCAGTGTATTCATGAATTAAAAAACTGATCTGATTGAAAGTAACTATATGCAGAATTACCAAACAAATAAGAAGTTTTCTAGAGGTAAGTTATAAGAAAGGGGATGGATTAGGTTTACAGAATAGAGAATAATGAGCAAAATATGCAGAATAAAGGGCTCAAAAAAATAAAAAATAGAGAAAAATAGGTTAAAAAAATAAAAAATAGAGAGTAATGGGGTGCTGGAATATAAAGAATAGAGAATCACAGGCGAAATTTATAAAGAATAGAGAAAAAATGCCTAAAAAATTAAAGAATACAGAAATTAAGGATCCCCATCCACACCCTCATATGAGTATACTTACTTGTAGAAATGTGTAGAGCAGGAGAAATGATGTGTCTGTAGCAGTTCTAATGGAAAGTCTTGTAAATCTGGTATGGTTCTACAAATATATATTGATTCGGTTGTCAGTTGGGGATTCAAAACTAAAATAAGAGGGCGAGAATTTTGCACTTGTAAACTCCACATATAAAAGTAGTTCATATCATCCTAACTTGAAACACCGAAAGTTTATGTATAGAAAAAGTGGCTAAGGCTTTTTTGATAACTGTCCTTGTTTGCATTGTTCTATATAAACAGTTTTATTTTTCTTACAGACGTTTATAGGAACTATAAAGGTAGTATGCATGATACATATTTTAAGTTTTAAACAAGAGAAGATGAATTCATTAATAGGTTCAGATATAAGCTTCAGTGATTCTCTATGATATTTTTACAGTTCATTGAGTTTTCTTAAGCTGTCAAAGATCTGCTAGTATTGTTAGGTCAGAAGCAAATTTATCTATTTGGGAAATTGTGAACTTTCTTTTTTCTTTAACTATTGTACAAATCTATAATTATCTAATGTTGAAGTTGCATCTCTTTATATTTATATATTATAACTTGTTATATTTAGGAGAGGACTATCTAAGCTGTGATAACTTGTGTCTGATTCTTTTTGTTATATGTGAATAACAAATAAAACGTTTAAATGAATACAAGCAAATTGTAATAAAACACACAGCTGATTTCTATGCTTTAAGTTCTGCTGCTCAATATGTTAATATTTATAGTCTTACCTAAGAAAATTGATACATTCTGCTCCTCCTGCTGACTTAAATATGTCCAAAAATATCTGGAAAAAATACGATATTCTCTGTACTAATACTTTATTTATGTCCTTTGCAATAGGTATCACAAGGTAAGCACAATCGTCTTTATATACAAAAGTTTCATATTCACCATATCTAAAATTGAAAGCACAGACTCATAATATGATATTGTTTCTGTTGACAGTATCAAGATTCCCAAATTTTAATAAATTATTTTTGACCAGTCCTTTAAAATGCCAAGGGCAAACTTACATCTCTGTCTAGACCCAGTACTTCCAATGGCTCTTTAGATACATATGTAGCATTTCTTCCAGAGTTGGTTAGAATTTCTTTCTCCTACAAAAGAATATATAATGCATTCATGATGGTATGCTACTTGTTCTGGTCTGAAAAGAACAGAAACAACAACACTTAGAATGGCAACATCTTCTAACCAAAATCATGTTAGTCAAACTGCCATCTTCAAACCTCCACATTTTAAGGTAATTTGTAATCTACTAAAACTGTATGTGGAAACACAACAACATTTCATACTATTATAACTCATCTCCACGCATTAAATTACCCATTTTGTAGACTACTGCAGAGTTCACTGTTGCATACTTCTAAAGAAAGACACAAATTTGAGTTGTACTGATTTTAACCATAGATTATTTTAGGTGTAGAGCACTAACTCGTGTGATAGATTTAACAATCGTTCTTACACCGATGATATCTCCTTGTCTGTGAAATTCAGCTAGTTGTTTTCTTCTCTCTTCTGGATCTATAGTAGTGCCAAGACAACGTGATACAGCTGAAATTGATGCAATATAGTATTTATATGGTAATAAGGAGATGTGGTATGATTGCCAAGTAGACAACTTTCTACCAGAGACTAACAGACGAAGGTGTAAACGACTATATACAGATATAAGGCACTGTACGGCCTTCAACCTTCAATTAGCGTACATGTATATATATAGTAAGCCTCAACAGGTGCGGATCCAGGATTTTGAAAAAAAGGGGGACCTCGCAAGCCAACGTTTGGGTTGATGCTTGTAAAAAGTCGTATGCATTTATCACATATAAAGCTCCATAAGAGGGCCTTGTCCCCTGCTCCTCCCCCTCCCCCCTTTACATCTGCCTAAGCTACAAAATGCCCCGCATTACAAACTGTGGAACAACTTCAAAATTATCAACCAACGGCCTGATTTATGCTAAAAACAACAAAGGAAAAACAAATAAGGCAGACAGAAACCAACTATAAAAACAGAATTACAGGCTCCTAGCCCACTTAATTCCTGTAATAATCATATTACAATATTTAAGCACGTTTTAATTTCATATCAGTTAATGCAGACTTACCGACCCCTGATAGTATCAGATAGTAAAATTCCGCTTTGTTTCCTTCTCTGACTATCACATGGTTACTGTCAAATCTGTATAATTAAAAAATACGGAATAATTTTTCTATCCAGCAATTAATCCAAAGAAAGATGGCTTTTGTTTGATTTATTCAGGAGTGGATTAAAGGGGAAGCCAAGTGAACACCCCTTTTCCCCCCTCTCAATTTTTTCTGTATAGATTATGATATTTATGTATAGCCACAGACCTTTCGACGATATCTTGCTCCCTATAGTGGCAAAATTTTAGATCGGTAATTTATTATCATACTAATCCCTTCGGTTTTTAAATGATAAATATCTTTTCTAGAACAACATTGAAAATAGGGGTTTACTGTGTTAATGTTTAGACACAAAAGTGGCAAATATTACATTGTATTCACTATCGAAATCATCGGCAGTTGGTTTATTAACTATAATATATTTTGTATATATAGCAAGGCCTAAATGTAATTGGATTCTTCCCCTCGAAAGACAAAGGTGTACGAGGTATGTTAAGAGGGTGTGTGTGCACTAGAAAACAGGCTTCACCACTTTCAACGGAGGGCAAGTTTAGAAAATTCTATTCCACAACCGGATCTCCTGTACTTCTGGAGGGGTGTAATTATGTGTAACCGTTTTAATTTTGAAGAGAATCAAATGACAACAAAGGGTCAGTAAGTTTCAAATAACGGTCAACAAATCGGCTGTATACATAAGGTTTAACTAGATTGTGCTATAACTTACTTGGAATACCATCCCTTCCGACAAATTCCTTGTTGTATATGTTGTGGATAACTCGAAAATTTGCCGAAATTCCGTAAAACATGTAGTAACTGAAACAATACAATTTAGAGTGTTATACATGTAACGATAATGTTATCCATTTACAGGGTTCATAGTTTTACTGAGGAAAAGAAAATATGATAATTATACCCCACGCAACGAAGTTGCGGAGGGTATAATGTTTTTGACCCGTCCGTCCGTCTGTCCGTCCATCAGTCCGTCAGTCCGTCAGTCCTGTTTCTTGTCATCGCAACTCCTCTCAAACCACACAACAGAATTTCATGAAACCTTTTTAGATAATAAGGACATACTATGTAGATGTGCATATCGACAGGAAATTACGATTCAATTTTTTTTTGTAGGAGTTACGCTCCTTTGAACTTATTTGCTTCAATATACTACTGCAACAGTTTGTCATCGCAACTCATCTGAAACCACACAACAGAATTTCACGAAACCTTTTTAGATAATAAGGACATACTACATAGATGTGCATACCGACAGGAAATTATGATTCAATTTTTTTTCTAGGAGTTATGCCCCTTTGAATTTATTTGCTTCAATATACCTCTGCAACAGTTTGTCATCGCAACTCCTCTGAACCCACACAACAGAATTTCATGAAACTTTGTAGATAATAAGGACATACTATGTAGATGTGCATAACAACAGGAAATTATGATTCAATTTTTATTTCTTATACATTTTTTTTTTTCTTACAGTTATTTTATTTCTCCAGTGACAATGTGGGGACGTGGGGTATGTGAGCGCGCTCACTAAGGTTCTTTAATTAAAACTTGTAAAAACACAAAACAAAAAAACGAAAAAGGTTTGTCACAGTTACAAATTGAAATATGATTAACATCTCTTATTGTAAAGCTAACAAATGCCGGTTTTCTTGAGCATGTAATATTGTTCGTTTCTACAATGTACGATATATATACAATTTATATAGGCATCTCGGACATTCATTGAAATGTATGAAATTTTATTTTACATACCGCTGATATATCTTTCTCTGATCTCTTTATTGGAACTTTCTGAAGAACGCCCTTTACTGAATTCACAAAGCTTCTCTGAAATAAAAAGTTGCGTTGGATTTATAGTAGATATATAGCAAATTGTAAAAACAATGAAAAATGAAAAATCATTTTGTTTATCCTGGCTTTTTGAAATATACACTTCCTTGTTACTTCATATCTTAAGGCATCAATCTCCGAAAACCCAATGTCTCGAAGAGGAAACTATACTGATGTTCAAGAGAGAGAATCGCAACAGTAAACTCATTATCTGAAGATTTCTAAACTGCACCTTTATGATCTCCAGAAACTTACGCTTGAAACTTTATTTGCAGACATATATCAATATTTGTTCTATAATCTAACCGTTACCTTACCTGTCCAATAGACTTGAAAGGAGTCATATCGAATAGTAACTTTGGTGAGTCTTTATCGTGTTTTTCGAGTGTCTGCGTATCCAAGAAAAATAGTATAGTTTCTTGTTGTGATAGCTTGGGTGTTCTGTCGCTGAAAAAAAAAGAGTTTGAAAAAGACGATACCTTTTTATTATTTTCTCCTTAATATATATAAATGGAGTTTCGGTTTTGTGGTTATCAGTACTCTTTCCTTGGGGTCAGTGTACAGGTAAATAAGGAAAACTAATTAAATACAGGTCACCAAACAAACAAATATACATTTCAGTAAAAGGGGGAAAATCAATTTATCATTACAAAAACAGAAATATAACTCCAATAGTCTCTGTCAAGTCCGAGATTGCTCTGACGTCTGATGGTCTTTTTTGATGGCTTGTTGTGACCGTATAGTGACTGTCAATCAAGTCCTAAAAAGGCAGTCAGACGTCAGAGCAATATCTGACTACCCTCAGTTGTGGTATCAGTGATAGTGATTGTTTTGTAACTCACTGTATTGTTTGGTCTTCGGTAGCTAATTGTGAGTGTTATGGTATGGTATAGAATTATATATTCATGCTGTTATCGAAGATACACCGATGTTTGACATTTATTTCTATACACTTACTTACTTACTTAATACATTTAAGTGTGGTTTATATATCATAGCAATTTGGTGATCATTGATTATTTAAGAAAAATGATAGAGGAATGTTTGAAAATGTACGATATTGTGTTAAGAAAACCCTCAAAATCTTATCTACAGATTTTAAATGTTTTTTTTTTCACTTTACGTCCGTATTTTTAAAGCCTCCGGCAATAGTCATCTTAATAGAAAGTCAGCAAAGAAAAGATGGATGCCTTTTCTATCGATTTTTAGTTCAAGTTTTAACATGCTGAGCATGTCGAAGTTGTATGCGAAATCTTAAAAAAAAGTGATTTACCTCTTACTGTAACTTAGTTAGATTTAATATTTTGTTTATAAATAAAGCAAAGAAAGAATACACCTTTAAAAGCCATTCACAAACTACAACATGGTTGAAATTAAAAAGTAATATGAGACATAACAGCTACATTTTTTAATTGTTCCTGCAATTCAGTTCAGAAAATATCGCATGGAGTTTATTAAATACGTACCAATTGAACATTTTCTGTGCAAAGGTGATAAACTCAACCACACGACGGAATGTATCAAGACTCTAAAAAGAAACAAATTTGAATCGAAGTTTAACATGTATAAATAACAAATTAAAGAGTTAAAGATGTATAACAACTAATTCAGGCACAGAACTATTTTCATATTTTTTAAATATAAATGGTTAGCTCTATATCAACCACAATTGCATGCATGCTTGGTATTGTTTCTTTCGTTTATATTTATTTATTTTCATTAACCAGAAAAATACGAATGAAATAATACTCACGTGTCTTCCAGTTTTCCTACATTTCCAAATTCGGGTAGTTTGCAATATGCTTAAATCTTCATCGTAGGTACACTCTCCAAGAAAAACTCGATTCCTCTTCTCTTCAAGGATGATTTCTGTCTGAAAATGTGGGGATGATTTTCCTATCTCACCAAGAGTATCACGAACAAGTTGGTTGATATCATGTTTGTGCACCGTCTTTGGTTTTGCTCCCACTATAAACGGACTTAGTGTTTTTGTTTGTCGTGTTCCTTCAGTTGGAGTAGTTGGTGCAGGATGTTTCCTCCGTCTGTGTTTTCTTCTCGATTTTCTATATATAGCTGTGTATTCTTCATGTTCCTCAAAGTCACTTTCATCAATTGTATCCATATTCTGTTTGGCCCTTTTCTTCGTCTTTTTTTTTATGTTACTCTTTATATATATATATGTAACTTTTGAAAATCTAAAACTTACTCATTCGGTATCGTTTAGTTATTTTGCCTCCAAAGTTACAGTTTAATTTTGAAAAATTTGCTAAATGACAACTTGTCGTAACGAAGACATTCATATCAATTAATGAGCTTGTTTATGTCAGGACTGTGACAAGCAACTATTACCGAAAAACGTCACATCTTTTTTTTCGAACACGTTGTGTCAAATAATTAAAGTCTTGTTTTTGACGCCTCAAATCAAAATTTAAAGTATTGATTCAAAACAAGCTGTGAAAATTGTTCAAAATATGTCCAATTGCTGACATGACAACTTCGTTGATTTAATGCATAATTCAGTTATAAAGTAAAATATGTTTCTTTAAAAAAAAAAGAGATAATAATTGTATTGGTATAGATAACTCGAACAGGAAAAACAACAAACCTGAATACTCATAAAAAAATACAAACAGAAAAAAAACTTTGAAAACAAGGGAAAACGTGTTCAATTATAAAGTAAAAGTAATAAGAATATGTAGTCATATTGGTGCTTTCGAATATGTTAAAATTTTTGATTTTTCTACCCTATATACCACTTTGCCTCATAATCTCATTAAGAAAAAATCACATACCCAATTAAATGGGCATTTAAAAGTCAGAATGTGAATTTTTATATGTTCAAACTCTTTTAAGTCATTTTTTAGTAACAACAAACAAACGAACTATGTCAATTGGACTAAAGTTTACAATGAATCTATATATTTTGCTTTGAGACCAGAATATTGTCAAAAAAATAATTAAAACAAAACTTGCGTTTCAGATTATGAAAGGCGGAACGGGAAACGCTCTCGCCTCGCTCCGCTCGGCGAATATATTTTGCCTCACTTTTAAAAGAGGCTAGTTACGGCCCTGCTTGTTCGATTCGCTCGTGTATGTAACAATGTATTTAATTTTAACGAAAGAAATATCTGTATTATACTGAACAAGAATGTGTCCATAGCACACGGATGCCCCACTCGCGCTATCATTTTCTATGTTCAGTGGACCGTGAAATCGGGGCCAAAACTCTTATTTGGAATTAAAATTAGAAAGATCATATCATAGGGAACATGTGTACTAAGTTTCAAGTTGATTGGAGTTCAACTTCATTAAAAACTACCTTATAACCTGAAGCGGAACGGAAGAACGAACGGACGCACAGACCGAAAAACATAATGGGATATAGTTGCGATACCGTTGTGAAGTCATTAAAGATGGCACTTTTTTAATTAATATTGACTCACCCATAGGGTCTTTGCATCGGACATAAACACATTTATTCTAAAAACCAGATGTTGGCATGATACGGGTTGTGTTCTCGTATAATTTATGATGGCATGGTACTAAAACCCTAACGGGAGGAATTGTGCTTGATTTTTAAATGATGACGACATAATCTTTCGATCAGTTTAATTGAGGTCTGGAGCTGGCATGTCAGTAATTGCTAGTAATCCTGTGTTAATTTATGTTGATCATTGCAATCATTCACATATTAAATGAAAATCAAATGGTAGCATGAATATTTTAATTAGATATAGGCACTTCGTTTATATCTCACATAGATTGCTATTTCATCGTATGTTATGGCTGGGACTAATACTATCTATCGGTCCTAGGTCATAAAAAATGTTAAAAAGATTATAATGTTTTTTTTTTCAACTTGCCCAGTGATGATATGTTTACGATAGGCTGTAATGCTGTCTTACATACGGATATATTGTTCTGACGCAACCATACACGGAGAATCGTAACGAGGTTAGGTGTATCTGTTAAGCAATAATGAATTAATTGCGTCGAAACAATTCAGTGAGAAGTTCATATCAAAACACATATTTGGGATAGTTAAACATTCTTACTTTTCGTTATAACGGTTAAAACCTTTTAGTAAGGGGAAACTTGTATTGACAAGTTTTTCTATCTCTTTCTGTCAATATTGAAGCAAAAGAAATCTAAAGTTAATAAAATGTATTTAATTCATATAGAAAGTTTTGTCATAATACACTGCAATTAAAAAAAAAAAAAAAAAAAAAAAACGAGAAGAAAATCAAAGACAAAAACAAAACAAATACAACTCCAACTTCATTGGTTTGAATTCGAGTGCATGGATATCGTTGTAAAGAGTTCGTGTCATATAGTATTTCCATGGTTTAAATAATCTCGTTTCTCGTTTTTTTATATAGATTAGACCGTTGGTTTTCCTGTTTGAATGTTTTACACTAGTCATTTTTGGGGCCCTTTATAGCTTGCTGTTCGGTGTGAGCCAAGGCTCCGTGTTGAAGGCCTTACTTTGACCTATAATGGTTTACTTTTACAAATTGTGACTTGGATGGAGAGTTGTCTCATTGGCACTCATACCACATCTTCTTATATCTATTTAAATGTACTGGGGTAGAGAGAAGAGTGAAACAAACCAGGTAAATACTGGACCGTAATATATTGAGTCAGTATACTAATCCAAGGGTAAATAACAAACGATTTCAACAGAATTTTAAAATACCATATCGGTATTAAAAAAGGAAAGAAAAGTACATATGCAATGCAAATGCAAAACTGAGAATACTGCCTCTCCATATGTTAGCTGCTGAATTCAGTTATGTCAACAGGGGCGGATCCAGGATTTTGGAAAGGGGGGGCGTAGTATTAAAGTTCGCCGAGCGGAGCGTGGCGAAAATTTTTTTGGACTTTTTTTTGGCTAAAAAACATAAAATAAGTGTAAAATGTAGGGGTTGGACATTTTTGGTGCCGTATTCTCTCCATTAATTGTCTATTATAAAATGATTGGATGGATCCAAAGCTATGTACTAATTAATATACCTGATGTGGGATTTGTCAGTAAAAAATGGACATGGAAAATTCTCGTTTGTTGTATGGTTAGTTAGCATAACCTCACAGATTTCTTGTTGTAAACAAGATATACGGCTATTCAATGAAATTTACAATACGACCGACACGAAGAAAGACAAACAAGCAATTTTTATCCAAATGTTTGGTTGAAATGTTTCAACCAACAAGGGAAGTGAGGGGTTCCAAATCAACCAAAGGCTACGAATGAGTCGGAAATGACAATGAAGTTGTGAATGACGGTCGACACATGGAGACAAATAGGCCACACCCAGCAGGCAGGTTGCAGTCGGGCCTTGAAAAAAGTATTCAGTATATCAGTTCAGCGAAATAGACATTCCGGTCAGATATGGGATTCACATGCAACCCCCAAAAAAAAAAAATTACGCCCGTTTTTTATTCATCATGTTCATTTAGTGCTAAATAATTTTATTGAAAACATTTTTTTCTAATAGCAAAAAAGTGGACAAGATTATTGTTTTCAATCCAGAAACGGCCAGAATTTTTGTTTAAGGCAAAAATCAGGGTCAGAATTTTTTCTCTAAAATTTCTCAGACTGCCCCCATGTTATTAATGGGCTGGGGCGTGTGGGGTTAAACATGTTTTCGTAGGTAATAATATTGCTGTGGAATTTTTTTTTTTCATGAGAGTGTAATAGAGTATTACTTTCTGTTGGGTGGAATTGTGAAATAGAACTGAGTCAATACGTTCTTGCTCAATACATTGTCGCTTTGAAGGCGTCATGCTTGTCATCCTCAGCCTAAGCAATGTTTTACTGTAATTTGAATTTCAAAATGACTGAGTGACGTTTTTTTTCGACGTACTGGTCAACTCCACCGTAGCGAATCACATGACTTTGACATAATCAATAATATATTACAGTAAATACGAGCGAAAAATATATTTATAAGTAAAGAATTGTCGCATAAAAATCAAATACACGGGAAATGGCAAAGTTCGCGAAGTCTAGTCTGATTAATCATTTTACAAAAAAAAAAAAAAAAAGTGCAAGCAAAGGGGGGCGTACGCCCTCTACGCCCCCCTCTGGATCCGCCACTGATCAAGGACTGTCACGATGGGTGAAATTGTCTGAAAAGTTTTAACACTTCACAAAAATGGAAGACAGTAAGATAATATCCAGATAAAACCGGAGACATATGAAATAATGGTATTATATATGTGTCTCACTGTCTGGTAAAACTGTAAAACATTGCGGTGACCATGACTTTTAGAAATATTTCTTAAAAAACAAAAAACTTCAAACTTCGTCAAAATTTTGTTGACTCGTAACAATTTATATGCATCTCAGACGATTACAGAAAATCATAGATCTATATTCATTTTAATGTTGTAAAATTTTTGAATTGCCCGCGGTTTCAACTAGAAGCAGGGAGTTATGGGTATTGCCAAGATAAACTATAATGGCGGACACCGAACGGTGTTTGCAGTGAAGTAACGACGCTTGTGCTTATGGCATTGTAGTTATTCACTGAAAATGTAAATAGGTATAACAAGTTCCGTAAAAGAGGTCCACCTTTACAGTCGTTAACTATAAAATAGATAGTCATTCAATCTAGCTATTAAATCCTCTTTATTTAGATTAGCATGTAAAAATACTGACTATCTGTTTATCCCAAGGAATGCACTTCACACACCACTTTATAAACACTGGCTCTTTTCCACTTTATCGTTGTAGACTATAGAACGCCTGATGGTTAATAGTTCTACTGAGAGATAATGTTTATCTCTTGGCTTAAATGTGTTGAATAATGTTGTATTTGGTAGAAATTATGGTTTAGTATCTAAATCATAAATGTAATATGAGGAAGGCGCTACCTTAAATGCCAGCTTTATACCAAGACTATGTCCTATATATTGATTGATTGTTGGTTGCTTAACGTACAGTGGCAAATATTTCATGCATGTTCAGGACAAATGTCCTACATATATTTTTGGACTAGTATTTTCTTAAAAATATTCTGATTCCCAAATTGATGGAAAAAATATACTCTGTTCTGACTAGCAGAGGACAAAAAATATTCTGAATCCAGATTTTCTCCATACCTTCAAGTGTTATATTTTGACTAAATAATTTTGATTGAAATGCACTGACAATTGCTTTATGGTAGAATATATAACCAGAAAACTCTGCTATGCTTTGCATGCTCAAAGAAATGAACTCTTAAAGACCTTTCCGTCTAGCAAGCGTAAGGTCAGCGACTGTAACCAATGTACACCCCATGGGCGTATATTTATTTATTTTTATATTCCCAAACCAAGTGTATATAGACTTCTTGAAAAACTTATTCATAACGAAGTGCTCCTTTGAAGGAGGGATTTCCTAAAACAGATACAGATAGCATTGAAGCACTTCACATGTAAAAATCTGACTCAAACAAAAACCATACCTCCCCTTTGAAGCTAAATGGTTGCTCCTTATTGTTTTCTGCTGAAAATGAATTTATTGGTGATTTATATAAATGGCAATGCTTACGTTCATTATCTTGTGCATTTTCATATCCATTTTTCTTTCTTTGCAAATTTTACAAAATTTAAAACAATAAGAAATTTGTTTAATTTCTAAACTATGAATACTGTTATACAATCCATAACTTTATTAAATTAATTTTTGTTGATTTTGATGAAAAGGTGGAGGATTTGGAATATCTTTTCATCAGTATTTAAAAGTTGTAGCTGTTTTTTTTTAAGTACCTCGGTATTGCAAACAACGCTTTCTGTTTGTTGAATTATTTTTACTTTCTAAAGTAGCTGGATGTTTATATTGTATTCCCAGCTTCCTGCATCTCATATATATGTGATCAGCAAGAGGATCATTCTGTTTGTCAAAGAAGAGTTTGAATTTACAGTGAGCCTGTTTAGAATAATGTTTTGATCAGGTTTTCATTTTCATCTAAGCTTAAGGAACCATAAATAGGATTGTTAAGTTGATAATCTAAAGATTTTGCTATTTTCTTGGATGCTATTTAAAATTTGAGGGAGAACACTGCTCAGCAGTATAAATGTATTCCTGATCATCTTCTGTTTGTGGGTTTCTACATCAATTTCATGTACTAATTCAGAGTCAGTTTTATGTCATTTCTTGCATTTTGTTTTATTAGCTAATACTTTTCAAGTTTTTATCGACAGCAAAATAAAATTGAGAATAGAAATGGGGAATATGTCAAAATTTGCTTTCGAGTAATGCTAACATGTCGCTGTTGTTGTTCAAGACACATTTGGTTTCAGACAATAACTTTAGTTTAAGTAAATGGATCTCTATGACAATGTTTGAAATTGTACCAGAAGGTTCAATACACAAAAGGAAGGTTAGGATTGATTTTGGGGTTATGGTATCAACAGTTTAGAGTCAGTGGTCAAAACAACATTTTGGGTTGTTTTTCCATAATTATTGGGGTTTTCTTCAAAATTTACCATTTTACATTGATTGTTTCTCATTTATATTTAAATGCAACAAATACTGATATGGCAGGAGATACACACGAAACAGGGTGTGTAAATTATTCTATCGATAATTTGTGCATTTTTCTTTGATGTGTACTCCTTGATAATGTCGACGTCAGTATCAGTGGACTGGTCATGATAAAGAAAATATATTGGGTCAGTTCGCAATTGACATGCGCGAGTGCACCGCAAAAGGATCTTCTTTCCCTTTAATTCACAAAATTGCACATGATTTTTCGCAGAAACGCAAAAGTTATTTCGTGAATGAAACACATCACCATTGATCACTGTTTGAAACTTTCAGTAATAAAAGTTAGTTTAGCCTTTTGAATGATTCACTGATTGTGTGAAAATACGAACAGAAAATGTACGATAAACCTGATAAAATTGCGTTATCTGCAGAATTATTGATAGCTTACCTTATTATTCACAAGGACATATAACTAACATATCGTCCATGCTATTCCGATCTGAGTTTTTATTCATACATAGTCTGGCATGGCTGGTGCTGTTCCAAGTTGTCTTCTTTTCTGCATGTTTCTTGAGAAGTATTTGTTTGACCTGGTCAGTCACTATAAAGTGTTACAATTCATATTTAGACGCAACACATAAATAGTGACCAAAAGGTACCCTTTCACACAAGAGGAGCTAGAAAAAATTTCAATGTACACATTTTCAACATTTTTGTGGGACTATCATATAAAATTAAGGAGATATGTACATTGTAGTTGGAGACTTGCTGCTGAATAGAAATGTTAGGCTCATCTGATACCTGTTTACAAATTAGTCCACATTAAAGTTTGAAGGGTCCAATATTAAAATATGTTTGATTTCAACTGACAAAAAAACTATGGTGTTTTTATATGCTTAATCTACATCTAAGGTTGTATCAGGCTGTGCTCGCAAGCATTTTATTGCTTTTTGGTTTGTACTTTTTTTATTTTGGTCATGAAAATTAAATTGTAGGTGTGAAGTTGCTAACGTGAGGGTACCCAAATTGCACCTATTTTGACAGTTTTCACCAACGTTTTTTCTGAACCAGACAATAGTTTCCATTCTGTGCTTATTTTGTAGACTTATCCTTGTTTACTATATACATGTAGGTACACCAGTTTAATTTTGAATCCATATAGAGTCATAGAAAAATGGGTTTGAACTGACCTCCAAACGATCCATGATTCTGTAATGAGGTCAGTACCCAAATTCCATACATCATTACAATTAATACATGTTTAATTTCTCATCCCTAAAAATCAATTAACAGATGTTTTGTTTTATTTCTTCAATTATTTTTGAACAATTTGACATTCATTTGACATTATTCCATGCTTACTATTATTTTTGAAGAATTGGATGCTTGTAACAAATTTAATTTGCTCATTTTTAAAAGATGATAATTAGATAACTTTGCATGGTGACGACACTGACGTTTTTGTAGATTTACTTTTCCTGGGAATGCTTTATCTGTTGATATATTCTCACTGTGAAGGATTTGTGTATATTTAAATATATTAGAGGGTCTGGATGGGGGGTCTGTTATTCTGTAAGCATTTAATTTTCACCCTTTTTTCTCTAATCTTCAAAAATTGACCCTTTTTCTCTAATCTTCAAAAATTAACCCTTTTTCTCTAATCTTCATTTTTTTGCCCGTTATTCTCTAATCTTCATTTTTAAGGACATTATTCTTTAATCATTTAACCCCATCCAAACCCTCATATTAACCTACGTTGAAAGATGTGTATAATGTGACTTTTATGTCAAATCATAACAATACAAATTTTAAGTCTCAAAGAAAACTTGTAAGATTTCCGCAGCTATTTTTGTTGAATAGGTGCAAATTGTGTACTTGGTGCAATTTGGGTACTGTGACGTTATAGCCATAAGTGCTTATTGCTTTAATAGGTTGAAATGTGCACCTGATAAAAGTATTCGGTAGAGTGAAAATGTTTTGATCAGGTTTAAACTGACATATAAAACATACAGGCGACTGTGGGAGGCAATTATTTATATTGCATCCAAATAATGTGTCGGCAGCTTAAATTTCAAAGGATGTAGCCCACATAATTCGACCTTCTTTTACCTTAGGGTCCCAACCCATATAGAGCCATACTAAACTATCCTTTACCCTAAACCTTACCCTAATCCATACCTAACACTAGCCCTAACCCTAAAATCTAACCCTAACCTATAACATCCCCTAACCTAACCATAACCATGAATGAACCATAAACCCTAAAGTATAGGGACCCCTAAAGTAAAAGAAGGCCCATAATTCCAAGTAACATGCTCTATACCTATCAAAAGTCATGGTATTATCATGGGATCATGACTCCATCTTCCTATAAAATCCATTTTTGGACAATATGGGAGCATACAATACATGGTATATACCTAAACGTATCACTCAGACTCAAGTCTCCTTTTATGATTAAACTTTGAGAATGAAAATAAAACAGTTTCCATCTCCTTGGACTGTATAAGGTAGATACGTGTCATAATTCATGTAATTAATGTCAATGACAAGATTTGTTGAGAGTTTGTCAAAGGAAGTACAGTCTCCAGAATTAGAAGATTGTGAATTTGAATACATTTTTGTTTAAAACTATTGTTATTACTGTAAGTTTTGAATTTCACCTGCAATTTATTGCTTGCAGAGGGTTTTCTGTGTTCCCATGGCTGGACGGAACTTTTACACAATAAATGTTATCATTAATTATGATATTGTGACTTTTAAATGAAGTACCTTTAGGAAATTTGTCACTGAAATTGGAAAGATAAAGCAGACGAGAAACATGTCGTAAGATGTTGTTGTCCAAACTTGTTATTTCCGTGGTACAATAAAAATTAAATAAACCACACAAGTAACTAAAATTTCTAAATTCTTGTTTTGTAAACAAATAAAATTCATTTCGTATTTAACATCGAATTTGTTCCGTTCTGTCCCGTTTTTCAAGATCGCGTAAAAACGAGAACTGGCAGCCATTGAAAATATAAGGGTTTAACTAATGTCCTGACAATGTCCTTACGGATATTCCAATGCTAATTTCGTTTTCATTATTGGAAGAATTTACTTTATATTTGGAACCAAGCAAGATGACAACATTTATTTAATAAATATAAGGGAAAAAATAAAAAATATTTTGAAGAGTTAGAAAACTAGACCTGATAAACTTGAAAAATAAAAAAAATAATCGTACGAGATTTAACGAGAGTGACGAAACTTTTCAGATGGGTCGTAGAGAGAGTTATCGTTCTTTGTCCCAAAACGATGCCTCTACCATAAGTGCCAGCTAAAGCTGGCATAATACCTAATATGAGGAAGGCGCTACCTTAATTGCCAGCTTTATGCCAAGACTATGTCCTATTATATTGATTGATTGTTGGTTGCTTAACGTCCAGTGGCAAATATTTCATGCATGTTCAGGACGAATGTCCTAGATATACAATATAGGAAAGGTGTACTGACATAATAGGTCTTTAAACACATTAGCTCCAATTGAGCTTTCGTTAGTAAAGCCATATTAATTATGTGTATCAGCGGGGATAAATGTGAAAGCATAAAAAGGGACCTTCATCAGAGGCAGAATGGTGGATTAATGTTTGCACCCTATTTATATAGATATCGCAAGTTCATTCTGAACTGCCGGTTAACTCTGAACCATCTGTTACCATGGTTACCGTATTTATATAAATAGGGTGCAAACATTAACCCACCTTACTGAAAAAAATCCAGGTGAATTTTATATGGATTCCAGGCCGATTTTTAGAGGGAATCCATTTAAGGTCCCTTTACGCCTGACTGATAAAGATCCCTTTTGGATCGAAACCGGTCAGGCATTGAGCATCAACAGGCGCTGTTAACTATGTGTATTGGCATATACTATATTTTTATGAATGTCCAGGGTTTCATTATCTTTTATGTTGACAGGTACATTCCTGTTTGTAGGTGGTACTTTTCAATATATTCAATGAACATCTTATATAAAAATTCCTGAATTCAGGCGGTACTTATCAGTAGCATAGGAGGGTAAAAGTACCGGGTACCACCTCCTAATGAATGGCCTGAATGTCCTAGATAAAGTTTTTGTCTAAAATAAAATAATAAGTTCAGATGGAAAATGTTTAGGGAACGATCATTGAACTTCAAAAGGTGGGAGGGGGGGTATGGTTTTTTTCTTTAAAAAATATTCTGATTCCCAAATTGTTGAGAAAAAAAATATTGTTCAAGCAGAAGACAAAAACATTCTGAATCCAGATTTTCCCCATACATTTTGTACCTTCATTAAATTTTGAACAAATAGTTTTGATTGATAGCGTTGAAGCCTTTCGTGTGAAAAAAATCTGACTCGACAAAACCATACTATGCTATGGTCCATATTGTTTTCTGCTGAAAATGAATTTATTGGTGATTTATATAAATGACAATGCTTACATTCAATATTTTGGGCCATTTTCATATTTTTTCTTTCTTAGCAAATCTTACAAAATTTAAAACAATAGAAGATTTGTTTAACTTCAAAACTCTGAATACTGTTATGCAATCCATAACTTTATTAAATTATTTTTTGTTGATTTTCATGAAGAGGTGGAGGATTTGAAATATCTTTTCATCAAAATATTTAAAAGTTGTAGCTGTTTTTTGTTATTTTGTATTGCAAACAACGCTTTCTGTTTGTTGAATTATTTTTCTTTCTAAATTAGTTGGATGTAACGTTTTGTTCATATTCTGTTCCCAGTTTCCTGCATCTCATATATATTTGATCAGCAAGAGGATCATTCTGATTGTTAATTGAATTTACAGTGAGCCTGTTTAGATTATTGTTTTGATCAGGTTTCATTTTCATTTAATCCTAAGGAATGTTAAGCATAAATAGGATTGTTAAGTTCATAATTTAAAGATTTTGTTATTTTCAAGGAATTTTTTCATTATTTTTGGAGGGTAATTCTGTTTTCTTCAAGATTTTTAAAATTTTAAATTTTGTCAAACATTTTTGGGTTGATTTTTCCATAATTTTGGGGTTTTCGTCAAAATTTACCATTTTACATTGATTATTTCTCATTTATATATAAATGCAACAAATATTGATATGGCAGGAGATACACACGAAACAGGGTGTGTAAATTATTTTATCGATAATTTGTGCAATTTTCCTTTGATGTGTACTCCTTGGTAATGTCAGTATCAGTGGACTGGTCATGATAAAAAATATATTGGATCAGTTCGCAATTGACTTGCGCAAGTGCACCGCAATAGGATCTACTTTCCTTTAATTCACAAAATTGCACATGATTTTTTTTTTTTTGCAGAAACGTATGAGTTATTTGGTGAATGAAACACTTGTCATTGTTTGAAACTTTTAGTAATTAAAATTTAGTTTAGCCTTTTGAACAATTCCTGATTGTGTGAATATTTGAACAGAAAATGTACGAAAACATGATAAATTGCATTATCTGCAGAATTATTGATAGCTTTCCTTACTATTCACAAGGACATATATAACTAACATATCGTCCATGTTATTCTGATCTGAGTTTTTATTCATACATAGTCTGGCATGGCTGGTGCTGTTCCAAGTTGTCTTCTTTTCTGTTTCTTGAGAAGTATTTATTCAACCTGTTCAGTCACTATAAAGTGTTACAATTCATATTTAGACGCAACACATAAATAGTGACCAAAAGGTACCGCTTTCACATGAGAGATGCTAGAAAAAATTAAATGTACACATTTTCAACATTTTGTAGGACTACATGTATCATATAAAATTAAAAGAGATATGTAGTTAGAGACTGCTGCGGAATACAAATGTTTGGGTTCACCTGATACCTGTTACTCCATATTGAGTTTGAAGGGTCCAAAATTAAAATATGTTTGATTTCAACTGACATAAAAATTTTGGTGTTTTCATATGCTAAATATGCATCTGTGGTCGATCAGGCTGCGCCGGCAAACCATTTTATTGCTTTTTGGTTTACTTTGTTTTATTTTGTCATGAAAATTAAATTGTAGGTGTGAAGTTGCTAACATGAGGGTACCCAAATTGCACCTATTTTGACAGTTTTTCACCAATGTTTTTTTATGAACCAGACAATAGTTTCCATTCTGTGCTTATTTTGTAGACGTATCCTTGTTTACTATATAGTTACACCAATTTAATTTTGAGTCTATGTAGAGTCATAGAAAATAGGTTTGAACTGACCTCCAAACAATCCATGAAGGCATGTTTATGTAATGAGGTCAGTAACCAAATTCCATTCATCATTACATGTTTAATTTCACATCCTTAAAAATGGAATAAAAACAGATGTAATGTTTTATTTCTTCAAATATTTTGAACAATTTGACATTATTCCATGCTTACTCTTTTTTTTTCAGAAATGGATGCTGGTAACAAATTTAATTTGATCATTTTAAAAAGATGATAATTAGATAACTTCACATGTTGAAAGAAAACTTTTAAGATTTCCGCAGCTTTTTTTGTTGAATAGGTGCAATTTGGGTACTGAGTGCAATTTTGGTACTGTGATGTTATAACCATAAGTGTTTATTGCTTTAATAGGTTGAAATGTGCACCTGATATAGTGATAAAAGTATTCGGTAGAGTGAGAATGTTTTGATCAGGTTTTAACTGACGATAAAATATACAGGCGACTACTGCAGCTTGAATTTCAAAGGATGTAGCCCACATACTTCCAAGTAACATGCCCTGTATATACCTATCAAAAGTCATGGTATCATCAGGGTAATCATAACTGCATCTTCCCATAAAATCCAATTTTGGACAATATGGGAGCATACAATATATACCTAAATGTATCACTCAGACTCGAGTATCCTTTTACGATTAAACTTAGAGAGAAAAAAATCAGTTTCCATCTCCTGGGACTAAGGTCCTATAAGCCATATTATAAGGTAGATATGTGTCGTAATTAATGACAAGATTTGTTAAGAGTTTGCCAAAGGAAGTACAGAGAGTCAGAGTTAGAAGATTGTGAATTTGAATATATTTTTTTGTTTAAAACCTTTTTAAGTTTTGCATTTCACCTGACATGCCTGAATTTGTCTGTGAGTGTGGGCTACATGAATAACCTAAACCGTGATCACATTTAACAGTATAACCAAGTTCATTATCACTGTTACTTGACATGGGAATTCCCCATGCATGCATGAGTACCTCCGCCACGTTTCTCCCGAAATTTATTGCTTGCAGTTTTTTCTGTGTTCCCATGGCTGGACGGAACTTTTACACTATAAATATTATCATTAATTATGATATTATGACTTTTAAATGAAGTACCTGTGATTATTCAGGAAATTTGCTTTCGCTGTCACTGATAATACACCTTATCGCTATGTGTCCGCCATTACTGGATATCACACAGGTTCCCGTAAAATTGTGACGTCATAAAACAAAATATCTGACGCCACAATGGAAAAGTGATTGTGTATGACGTCAATAGTTCAAGCGGCCGGGTCAGCGGGATTAGCGATAAGGTGTATGGAGAGATGAAGCAGACGATGAAACATGACGTCAGATGTTGTTGTCCAAACTTCGGTTATTTCCGTGGTACAATAAAATTTAAATAAACTACAGAAGCAAAATTTGTTAATTCTTGTTTTGTAAACAATAAAAATGCATGCCGATTTAACATCGAAACTGTTCCGTTCTGACCCGTTTTTCAAGATCGCGATGAAACGATAAACTCGGCAGCCATTAAACAAAACAAATCGTGCGAGATTTAACGAGAGTGACGAAACTTTTCAGATGGGTCGTGTAGAGAGTTATCGTTTTTATTCCAAAACGATGCTTCTACCATAAGTGCCAGCTAAAGCTGGCATAATAAAGTATATAAATATTGCCAAGTGGAGTTATCACATAATTTGATATTTAGACAAATGTCCATTGGTTGTCAGTTTTGTAGTAATGGAAATATAATTATGCAGTTTAGTCGAGGACTTTCAAATTAAATGAATCTTACAAGACATCTGAGATAACTATTGTGAAAATACACAGATGGTACCAGCGGGAATTCGAACCCTCAATTATGGGATCTAAATGCATAGCTCTAACCGATTGAGCCAAAGAAGATCTTCTCTAACTCAACCAGTTAGACTTACCTTTATATCTACATTGATACAAGAGGGTAGGAATGCCCTTTACTGTCAAGCGTCAAACGTCTATTATTCGCTACTGTTAGCGTCAAATGAGCATTAATTTTTTATCGTCATTTGTCAAATCTCATTTTGTAGCTACCATTTGCGTCAGATGGAGTAAAATGTTTATAGTTAACGTTATTTTAACAAATATCTTACCGTCATTACCCCATTCCTACCCTCATACAACATTACTATAAACAGTAGCAGATTTAGGGGGCAGGCATAAAGGACGTATGCTCCGGTTGATCGAAAATATATACCCTTTTTTAAGCATAAAATCTAAAAGAATACATTTTGCATCGCTCATCGATATTATTTATATATTACATTTTCTGGAGTATCCCCCTTGTTACGCCAGAAAAATCGACTTTTAATTGTAGCCAACAAAAGACACAAATCAATAATAAAATTTTAACAAGATTTATTATACACTAGTTTACAATAAGTATTACACAAATAGAAATGTCAACTTAACTGTCAAAATATGAGTCCAATCTTTTATCTTTTCTTTATCCGAAAATCTTCACTGGAAACCACAGAATATTATGTCCAATAGGTCACAATTTAGTATGATGTTGTTAGTAAATAAAAATCTCAATGCAACTGCTGAGAATATTAATGTCTATCGATGTCTATATATATATCTAACTTTAGGGTCTGCATACTTGTATATATACTTGTAACGGAAACTTCTAGATAATGGTAGATGTTTAAATTACGCATCTTTTGTTATGATCATTCTGGAAACGTTATCATGGTTATGTAAGTGAAATAGAAAGTTCTAATCATTCCATGAGTATCAATGATTGTTCCAGTGATTTCTAAACTGCATAGTTGTAACACAATGTGTATTATTTTGTACACAATGTAAAAATATATAATAGGCCACACAAAACAAATTATGCCAACTAATTTGATTTTTTGATTTTTTTGTGTTTTAACGCCACTTTTAAGCACCGCTTTTGGGCTATTTCGTGGCGGCCAGTTTTTATTGGTGGAGGAAGCCGGAGTGCCCGGAGAAAACCACCGACCTTCGATAGGAAAACTGACAATCCTAGTCAATTAAGATTGGAGTCGAGTGCACCCGCACGAGCGGGGTTCGAACTCACAACCTCAGTGTTGACTGGCTAGTGATTTCAGTAGTAACTACTTAGACCACTCGGCCACCGAGGCCCCCTATGCCAACTAAAGAAATATGATAGTTACAATATCATAACATCCTTTAAAAATCCTGGATCCGCCACTGATAACACAACAGAATAAGGGTCTTATGGGGAGGTGGCTGTTTCAACGTTGCAGTTCAAAAATTGTTTCATGCGACTTATTCTATGCATCTGTATATAATCTTTCTCAATGACAGTAAGCAAATGGAATTGTTTTTGCAGATTTCCACTTGACAAATTCAATCATACATTTCTATTTGGACCATTTCACCTTGCTGAAACCCTAAGGTCAAATGACATAACCCATGTTAAAGTTGATATATTCATGCAGCTGACATGTTTTTGATCCAAAATTTATCTGAAATGAACCAAGACTATATTGGCTAATGTAATGGATATTGATACACCTTTCAGAATTGCAGCAATACAATATGTTTTTTTTTAAATGCTTTTATTTATGGCTAATAGACAGCTTATTCATTTTTGTAACTGTTTTAAAATGTTTTTCTCTGAAATCTAACCAAACATATACAATATTGTACACAATTTACATGTTAAGCAAAATTTAAAAATAGATTTATAAGTTTTACCAAGATATACAAATTTTTTATCTGAACAGTTTCAGATATAATAATTATAAAGAAGATTTACAGAAGATTGATAAACAAAGATGGCAGATGTAAGAGGAGAATCTAGGACAAGCTACCTCAGTCAATCTCAGTATTCAGAATCTACAGTGATTAACCAAGATCTGGGAGATCCGGATATCTTCCAGACAGATAGAGATGGGACACCAAAGACACCAACACAACAAACCAAAGTGGTAACATTTGCTCCAGGACATAGTTTAGCCAAAGCAAAAACAATAGAAGAATTAACACTTGAATCCTCATCTCAGAAAAGAAATGGAAAAGCTGCTGATCTCATGGCTCGACTGGTTGATAAGCCAGAAAACTCGCAAGTTTTGCGAATGGTTAGAGGATTGCCTATAAAACCAAAGGCTTCTCCGGGGCTTACACAGGTAATTTACTCTTTATCAACCCACTACAACAGTGTAAGGATTTAATTATTTTTACAACATGCCACCATTTTATGTCAGGTTTGAGCATGATTAGGGTGATTTTTTAATAGATTATTTCCTCCAAGAAACTTGTAGGTGATTATGATTCCAGATGATGTTATAAAAGAGGACAGTGGGGTTTGCTGTCTATTTCTTAGCTTGTATTGTTCAACCATTTTAACACACATTATGCTACTGGAATACAAAATTGTAGAATTTAAAAAGCTCAATATGAAATAAATTTGATTCAGTTTATTGTAAAGCCAAGTTTGGAAAATTTTGATGTAAAAAGGCTTAGTATTATTATTAATTTCTTGGTGACTTTCCATTACATTCTTTTATTAATTTATTACTAAATGTCAGGGTATTAAAAATCTTTTGGTATCACTTATATTTGTCAATAGATAAAAATAAACAAAGACTCAAGTGTTTTTTTTACAAAAGAACAAAATATTTATTGAAACAAATACTTTTTACTTCAGTTTACGTTTGATTATATTGTTTGCAGTCTTTTATTATAAAAAATGGTAGACATAGAAAGATTTTTTTCAGAGTCCTGGTATACCACGTCCACCATCTGGTAAAACTGACCAAATGCAATCCAGTTTCAGAACCACAATGTTTAAAAGAGATTATGAAAAGAGACAACATCAGATTAAAGCTAAAACCCAGCAGGGTGATGATAAAACAGTACTAACTGTCAGCATGTAAGTACATGCACATGCATTTTCGTACTGATAAGAAAGAACAGTCACTCACTTAAATATCAATTTGCTTTATTAATACAATCACACTCATTTAGAGGAATTTGGTTTTATTGCCTCGCCTGCGACGAAAGTTGCAGAATGCGAGACCTAGGGATTACAATCCGGCAGCATCAACAGCTTAAACTGTTTGTATTAAGGATGTATTCAGGTGAAATTAAAAAAATCTGGAATTTAGGATTGATACTTTGAATCAGAAGAGCATTAGTTAAGGAACAAAATAAGCTAAAAATATTGATAGGTTATGGAACTCCTTTCCAAGATATTTTAAAAAATGGCAGGAAAAGGCGGACTTAGAATTTTACCATATATTTAGCATTATTTTGGTCTCAAATCGTAAGAAAAGAAATCTAGAATCTGCTTAAATTTTAGTAAATGACCTATTATGAGCTATTGAAATCTTATATTAAAAGAAAAGTGGGTGATGTGGAGCAAAATATTTTACCCTGTATCATAGGAAAAAAAAAACAAGGAGTCCAAAAATCTGACAAAAATTCCTAAACCTGACATGACTACATCCATAAGCTTTATATTTCAGAAGGTAAAAGACATGGATGCTTCTTATCTTCTATACAGATACCTTATGTTATGAAGTTTCCGTCTGTCATATGTCCATTGCCTTTGACCACATTTTAATAGTTCAGTGACTGCTTGAAAATTACAGATTTTTTGTCAAGTGAAACACTCACTTATTATGAGTAATCATGGATTTTTCTAGCATTCCACAGGGTCCGGAATTCGGACCCATTCCCAATGGCAATTACCCTACATTTTCCCAATTTTTTGAACAAAATTCCCAAACGATCTCAAAATTTATTTTCATCTTTATTATTCATGACACAGCGATGTTCATTTTGTTCAACCGCTAGCTTTATGCCGAAAATCGCCAACAAGTAATGTGTAAATCCGAGTAAAATCGTATCTGACTGACAAAAACAACATTGAAAAACAATGGATGCCATAAACCGGAAATGAAGACAATTACAATACCGGATCAGATTCCGGTGGCGGATAAGGGTAATTCCGGGTTTGCCGATCAAATACAACAAGAAAATAATAATTCCAGGCAGGTGACAAAATACATCTGTGATGATGAAATATAAACACTAGAATTGAAAACCAAAAGATATATGGAAAAGAAAGAAAAAGCAGGAAATAGTTTATACAGAAACTCAAAATTACTTTTAGTTCACAAATTTTCATGTCAAAATCCAATAAAATGTGACAGTAATTTTCTTTATCATTAATAAATGTTGATATTACATGTAGATGTTTTTATAGCTAGTGTAAACATAATACTACAATTCCAAGAGGTAATTTCTTCTCAATTTTGAAGGGCCAATAAAAATCTGGAAGTTTCTTACTTTATTTTCACAATAAAAGATAACTTTTAATGAACTAAACACACTAAAACTCAAATCTGGTATATTTGCTGTTTTCCCAAATTCATTGAAAAGCACGTGAAAAAATTCCCAAAACTGGTCAGGGTCCTTTTTCCCAAAATACCCAGAAAAACCCCTGGTAATAGAAATATGATAATTGGTATATAGGTTCCTAGCATCATCTACATGTTTGTCAGGTAGGGTTGACCTGACCTCAAGCTCATTTCATGGACCAGTGATCAAGGTTAAAGTTGTGTGGTCAAGTCCATATTTCAGATACTATAAGCATCAGGTCAACTGTATTTGGTGTATGGAATGATTGCGAGCTGTACATGTCAGACTGACAGGAGTCATATGACCTTGACCTCAATTTCATGGTTCATTGGACAATGTTTAGTTATTGTGGTTTGGTCTATTTCTCAGATATTATAAGCAATAGGGCCAGTATATTTGGTGTATGGAATGATTGTAAAGTGTACATGTCCCGTAGGCAGGTTTCATCATACCTTGACATCATTTTCATGGTTCATTGGTCAATGATAAGTTTTTGTTATGTCTATTTCTCAGATATTTTAAGCAATAGGTCAATTATATTCATGATATTTGGTGTATGGAACCATTGTAAGGTGTACATGTCTGTCTGTCAGGGTTTATATGACCTTGACCTCATTTTCATGGTTCATTGATCATTGTTAAGATTTTGTGGTACAATTATCAATAGGACCACTATATTTCGTGCATGGAATGATTGTTATATGTACATGTCTGTCTGGCATGGTTCCTCTGAATGTGATCTCATTTTCATAGAACATTTGATAATGTTAAGTTTATGTGATACATGTAGTAAAACCTTCATATTACAGACTTTCAACATGAATTCATGGATAAGTAAAACAGGCTATACATTTCATTGTGTGCCCTCTTGTATTTCTGTTGTTATAAATATTACACATGACAAAGATCTCAGTCAAATATTTTATATAGTTTTGCATAAATTTGAAAGAAATTTAATGCTTATATAATGTTATCTCGCATATTTGGGACTTACAAATTTTGGGAAATTTGACAAATATGTGGGACTGAACAAATTGTTGAGAAAAATATTTAGGTGAAAATGATGCCAAAAAGTATCATCTTTAATATTATTATGATGATATATGCATACAATTATATTTTTTTTTTATTATTTGTTATTGATATTTAGGCTTCACAAGCCACAGCCTAAACCAATTCCAGCAACTCCCATGACAATGGATGATGGTGATGACGACAAAGAGTTAGAGGAAATAGAAGTATTAGCAGAGCTAGCAGAGATAATGGGGCCTGGAACTGAACCCAGTACTAATGGTGCCAAATCAAGTCAGTACAACTTCATAACATTTCTATTTTACTTGTAAACTCTTCATTAAGTGCAATTGAAGTCAGAGATGAATGTTGGTCCTATTACTGACTTGTTTGACCCCTGTCATGTTCAGTTGAAGTCAGAGATGAATGTTGGTCCTATTACTGACTTGTTTGACCCCTGTCATGTTCAGTTGAAGTCAGAGATGAATGTTGGTCCTATTACTGACTTGTGGGACCCCTGTCATGTTCAGTTGAAGTCAGAGATGAATGTTGGTCCTATTACTGACTTGTTTGACCCCTGTCATGTTCAGGTGAAGTCAGAGATGAATGTTGGTCCTATTACTGACTTGTTTGACCCCTGTCATGTTCAGTTGAAGTCAGAGATGAATGTTGGTCCTATTACTGACTTGTTTGACCCCTGTCATGTTCAGTTGAAGTCAGGGATGAATGTTGGTCCTATTACTGACTTGTTTGACCCCTGTCATGTTCAGTTGAAGTCAGAGATGAATGTTGGTCCTATTACTGACTTGTTTGACCCCTGTCATGTTCAGTTGAAGTCAGAGATGAATGTTGGTCCTATTACTGACTTGTTTGACCCCTGTCATGTTCAATTGAAGTCAGAGATGAATGTTGGTCCTATTACTGACTTGTGGGACCCCTGTCATGTTCAATTGAAGTCAGAGATGAATGTTGGTCCTATTACTGACTTGTGGGACCCCTGTCATGTTCAGTTGAAGTCAGGGATGAATGTTGGTCCTATTACTGTCATGTTTGTTATCGCTTTCTTGGAGAAAATCTTTTTGGCCTGTGCATATTTCATACTTGAAAGACATGATCAGAATCGATTGGTTTGGAATGTACATGATTGTAGTCATAGAGTTTAAAGGTTGTAAACCATTTTAGACTTTTCTGATAAATCTTAATCAAAATAAAGGGCTTAATATTTAATGAGATACAGGTCATGTTGGAGAGTACATTTTATATCATTTGTTATAATGTTGTTATTGTCCACACAGCAGAAAAATAATTTTAGTCATATACCTTAATTTATTATTCTGAGTGGAAAACATGAGTTTGGACTTACTTCTTGTACGAATTAGACAAAGGAAAGGAGAAAAACATTGTGATTTTTTTCTTAATTTCATTACAGTTAGTCCACATTCTTCTCAGCAGTTAGAATCAGGAATGGATGAAGTATCAAAACCATCATCAACAGATTTACCTGTCAGTGCAGAGAGGTCACCAACAAAATCACCATACTCTGTCGCTAAAGATGAAGATGATGATGAAATTCTGAACAAAGACTTTCCCGATGAAATTCCTATCATTGATACACAACCCTTGAAGGGGAGGCCAATCTCCAGTAACAGTTCATCAGCGCGTTCTGTGAGACAAGACTCAGCAAAGAAAAAGGAGTCTAATGTTATATTGAACTACTTGAAAAAGAACAGATATGACGATACTGGTAAGAATGATATAAACAGATTAATAGCATAATGTTGTAAAACAAAACTGCTGATTTGACAGTAATTACTGGTATGTTATAAGTACAATTGAAATTGCCATTGAGGCAGTTTCCAAACTAATTAAGACAGTATGATTTATAGCAGTAATCATTTAAAATAAGAATGTTTTGCAAAAAATTATATTGGACTTTAAAGACCAGGATTTTTGTCTGTGGTCAATAATTTGCAATAATAAATACACACATTAATTTCAGAATTTACAGTATATATATATATTTTAATCTCTTTGCTATATTCTAATCATATCTAATTATTAGTTTCCTACTGAGGAAACCGATAGAGCTATAAGTTTGCTTTGATTTAACATTTTTTTCTATAATGCTTCAATCTATTGATTAGATATTTGGTATGCGTATGTCGTAATATCATAAGAGGTTATAGATCAAGTTTTAGATTTGTTAGGGTAGGAAGCTTTGTGCAGAAATTGAGACCTTTGGACATGGAAAATTTGCTTGTTAATATCATTTTTTTGCACTCTTTTCTGTAAAGCATGAATTAGTTATTTGCTCTACTGTCAAACCATAAGAATTTACAAATTGAATTTGAGTTTCATTCTGGTTGACCAATTTTTGCAGAAGTTGTGGACATAGAACATAGGAAATTTCTTGAAAGTATCAGTTTTACATACCTCTGCAGTTATGTCTGACTGAAATGATTACATATTTGGTATATGGAGTTACTGATTTAGTTTGAGTTTTTGTTTTGACTGAGGGATTGGTTTGAGAGTTGTGGTCCTTGAACATAGATAAATTGCTTTAATATACAAGCTTTTAGAGAATAAATAACCATGATGAATTAAGTGTTGGGTTGGGCTTGCAGTTGATGTCAATATCCATGTCTTTAAATAACAAATAAGTTAATGTCCGAACTACATCAGTAACAATCAAATGCTTGTTCCATATAAGTGCTAACTCAAACCAAGTTAAACATTACTATCAATAAGGGAATTATTGCAAATGCAATTCCTTTAGAATGCTTGGTTTTTTTCATATTTTGTCATATTGCTTTAATTTTCATTAGGATGCAGATACTTTAATTTTATACTATGTCATTATTTTGTCCTTTGACCTTTTTACTGTTAAGATACTTTATAAAAGGAATCTACCTATACATAAATATTTGATAATGTAAACATTGAATCTTTCATTGCTTGGGTTAATGTTATGTTCACTTATTTCATGATTATGTAATAATGGGGAGGGGGAAATATCCTTCTCCACAAATTTTTGGAGAAGATACTGATATTAATGTATAGGGCCAACTTATTGTTGATGCAGAAATTTAATACCAGTGCAAAAAGTTTAACCATTGAAATTGCAA
The DNA here is from genome assembly GCA_017311375.1 of Mytilus coruscus. Classification (NCBI taxonomy): domain Eukaryota; kingdom Metazoa; phylum Mollusca; class Bivalvia; order Mytilida; family Mytilidae; genus Mytilus; species Mytilus coruscus. Next base: position 44,859,130 of record CM029599.1, on the reverse strand, counting down.
AAAGCAAAAGAAAAGCTATTTGAATGCACCAAGTAGATATAGTATACCAGTAGTTGCTTCTAATAGAATACAGTAAATAATACTGATAAGACTTAGTCATTGCATCTATATATCTTGAAAAAATATTTGTTATAATTTAACATCTAATGATATATGTTATTTATTTACAGTTGATGAAGGTAAGCTTATACACTCTGATGAATTATTGCATGTCACTTTATGCATGAAAATTTAGATTCAATGCATGTGTATTCATAAACAAGAAATAGGTTATATTTATAAGTATAAAACTTGATTCAACACATGTATTGTATTTCAAATAAAATTGATAATATAAATTTTTTTTGCATGATAACAAGTTTTTTTTAAGAATTATTTAAAATAAATTGTAATCAATATATTAAACAAGCAACAATCATTCATTTAAGAAAAAAAAAAATTGGAACTAATTGAAGTGTCTCATAACTGTTATTAAATTTGACCATTTTCATTATTAATTTCAAGAAATGGTCCATTTAAGGTTAATAGCAGATGAGTTAGGGCCTGCAAAGCTAAACTTTTTTGGGGGCATAATTGTTGGAAATGAAATTTTCATTCTATATGGTCATTTCATAATATGATTTTGCTAATGAATCTTTTATGTGGTCTTGGTTTTGTAAAATTGGCATACAAACTAATTGTTTCAAGAGGTATAATTTTTAAAGAAAATTTAATGATTCAAACTGAACTTTTTGTTTTACAGATTTGAAATATTCTTGCATTATTGTATTTTCAAAGAATTCCATATTTGAATCTTTAAAGGATCAATTTCAAATTTTTTTTTGAACTCTTTTGACTTTTTACCTGAGTATTTTTTTTATCTAATTCAATTGAAGTTCACATGGACAAGGAGATTTTAACTAGAAAGTAAATTAGAGGAGGAATTCAAATATGGCCTAATAGATCTCTTGCTGGAAGAAAGTAGGCATGCTATCAGTGTTTGAAACTTTGAAAAAGTCATTTTTAGGAAACTTGCATGTAAAACATATTCACAAAATTATTGTACAAGGTGAGTTATTTATACATAATACCATGTTTCTGAGAACATCTTCTTTTTAATCCAGGGATGGAAACATTATCCTTTTATGCAATAAGTGTAAATATATTCCATATAACATTGAATGACAAGATAGTAAACATTATTCTTCATATTGCAGTACCAGAGAACGATGACGTGCTATACAACGTAGAGAAATTAAGAAGTCAACTAGGATGGAATACAGAATTACCAAGACATGGTCCTGATTGTAGAAAGGCAATGGAAACTATATCAGATATACCAAAGTTGAATCCACAGGTAAGAAATCAATGCTTTCTTGTAAACCATCTTATTTTTGTGATTAATTTATTTTTGTGAATTTTGCATGCAGAAAAATAGTGTGAATATAAATCATCAAGAAAATGCCAAACATTGATCTCCACTTATATGAATACATCAACAAAGTTAAAAAAAATTGTGACAGTAAATAGTGGCGAGGTTGGCCAGAAAGAGCTTAATATGACAAATGTATCAGCAAAAATTAGTTGGTTTATAGGATATAAAATAGAGATTTTAGAAGCCAAGAAGTCTAACAATTTATTTCTTCTTGAAAAAATTTCATGGAACTTAGCAATATTACTTTTTATTTGCCTGAAAATTCACAGTCTTTTGCTTTTTTTGTAACATAACACAAAAGTTTGAATAACTTGCATTTTATTTTGGAAACATATTGGTAAGTTGTCTCTCACAAAACATTACCAGATGCAAAAAAATTATTCAATCTGAATACCACAACAGATGTTCAAGGAATACAAATAGTTTTAGCTGCATTGTCCTGAATATGCATGTACTTATTTGTGAATGTGAGTCCAGCAAGTCACAATTAGTCACTTTTATCAGTAAATTATGTTTATTTGTATTTAGTCACAGAAAAAGATAAAGGAAGATGATGGAGAATTTTTATACTGCTTACCAAAGAATAGGAAGAATAAAAGGGCTCGCTACATGCCATATGATTTACAGATTGTTTCTGCAAATGAAGCCAGAAGTCAACCAATCTACTGGACAATCAGTGCATCCTATATAACTAGGGTATATCCTCTGACCGAGCTGAGTTTTTTAAGGGAATATATATCTGTGTCTGCTTGTGTGTTTGTCTATGCTCTTTATGTTACTATGTTGGAGGGGAGGGATAAGAAAATATAATTGTCTTTGGATGGGCATTTCATCATATTATTGTGCAGTTGTTTATTTCAAAAAGGATCAATTTCTGCTTGAAGAATTTTACATTTGGAAATAACCTTTAACAAATGTGAGAATTTATGAATATTTATTATGACATGATTGTTTATTTTTAAATATCTTATGACATAGATTTTTTCTGCTAATGAGGTAATTTAAAACTATCTTTGATTTTAAAATTGCAGTGTACTCAGGGACCAAATGGTCAGGAACTGTCGACCAACACACCTGTCTTATGGTGGTTGTGGGAGCGAAGATTATTTTACATGATACATGAACTACCTGTATTTGTTCAATTTAGGTAAATTATTATGTTGCTGAAGTTTATGGTTTAATTCTGATTTATAAAGCTGTTCATTTTGTGTTAAATTTATGCATGTTACTCACAGCGTGGAAATAGAACATATACTTATATATTAAGTACTTTATATTAACTCTTTAAATAAAGTATTGTTGTTGTTGTTAAAGTGTATGGTCTAATTTTGGTAGAAATTGAATTGTAATTAAATAAATTCAAGTTATAAAGTGCATGTGGTGCTCCTCTGGAAATATTTTTGTAATAAAAAATTAGTACAATATTGTTTTGCAGACTATGAAAAAAAGAATAACAGGAAAAAAAAAAAAATCAAACAAACTCTGAATATGATAGGAAGGGAGGGAGAAACTAAAAATCTTCAAGCAAAAAGTTATTAATCCAACATAATATATAATTTTTTTATGTTTATCATATAGGAAATGGAAGACTTTTAAACAATGGAAGAGAAATGTTCGTATGCAGAAAAAGTCTGGAAGCAAGTAAGTAATTATGTAATCTTATTGATAGAAACTGGTTTATCAACTCTATATACTTAACATGTAAATGTTGTTCAGATTCATGAAATTCCATTGAAACTAAATGTTGTTATTTGCTGTTTTTGTACTTGTCATAGCTACATAAATTGAAATAAAAAGAAATGCATAAAACGATCACTACCGAATTTATACTGTAATATTTCCATTATTCATGGGATAGTAGTGATGGTTTTTTACTCTTATTCTTTGGGATGACAGAATGTTATATGTTAGAAAATGAATCAATTAATAGTTTTATTTTTAAAATTTTTTATGATTTATGAAAAAGAATCTTGAAGCAGCCATTTTTCCATTACCATATCAAATGTGAGCACATGAACCAAAAGACCTTTTTAGTATTTATTTATGATCAAGAGAAAGCTAATAGGAATAATTAATTGATGGTAGGGAAAAATTTTAAAACATGTTTTACGGTGATTATGGTATTGGTAATATTAAATTTGTTATACTTACAAATAAAGATAAAAATAAGTGAAAATATTCTTGTCAATTTCTTTTTATAGAAACACAATGTACAAGCAATTGTTTGTAGCCAATGAGGTCCTCCAGGGATGTCTGATACATGTTAGAAGTTTACTGGAGGCTGCCAGTGGTAGTAGAGATGGTATTGGAGAGAAAGATAGTGCTATTATTCTGATTGTTTTGGATAGGTCTGCCACATTAACCTTGGATGAATTCAAGGAAATCCAGGTGGTACAGGCCGAGAAGGCTTTGGGACAGTTGAATACCTTGAGAAATAAAATAATTGACATTGTTTGGGAGTCATGTGCAGTAAGTTGCTGTTAATAAGACTTATACCAATATTATTTGGTTTTTGAATCAACGAAATGAAAGTTTTGGAACAATATTTAAATCCAATGTATACAAAAAAATAAAATGTGTGCCATGTTATATTTGTAATATATTATTTTAAAAGATCTATGCTGTTTTTATGATTTTTCAGTTATTTGGTCAAAAATATGAAGAAATAGTGAATTTTTTATGTTTATTTTCATTTGGGAGACGCCATAAAAAATTAAAAATAATAAACAGGGTTTGAAGCTTAGAAAATATAGCAGTAGTCCACTTTGGAAGTAAGGAGCCACAGGTAAGCGAGGTGCCTTACGGCAAGGGCCTGAGTGTGCTTTAGGCTTCCAGAAGCTCTGGGGTAAATTGTGCAAAATCCTGCTTTCTGGCACTCTCCTGGCAGCAAAATTGTTTATTTGGAAATCATGATTTTATATAGAAAAGTTTTGAAAATAAAATTTCACCATTTAATTTTTTTTTTTCTTGGTCTGGTCTTTAATCTCAACTGTAAATTGTTTGTTTACCATAATGGCATTTAATCATTGAGTCCTTGATTCTCTTGTCATATTCAAATTGTTCAAACCAGAGTTGCAGACATGTAATTTTAATTGAACATTGAATTAGAAGAAAAAAATAACATTCAAAATTCCTTTTAGATAGATTGTAACTTTGGTAATATTTTGTTCTGTCTTGTTCGCCTTTCCTTTTAAGCAGTGCAGGGTTTGTAAATAATGTGTTCAAATTGAGACGATGCCAGACAAATAATCTTCAATAAATGAAGGATTGCTAGAAACTTAAAGAAGAAGAATTGGTTGTTGCCGACCGGATATTATCAAATTGTTAAAATTTCTGTTTTTAAAATTTTTATTTACATTGAAAAAGGGGGCAAAAGAGATTAGATTTTTATTGGCCCACACTGGAATTTGATATTCACTCACCAAGTGGGCGACAGAGATTGAATTTGATGGGCCCACACTGAAATTTACTCGCCAATGGTGAGTGGGGGACTGCTAATTTCAAACCCTAAAAATGAATATTTCTTGCTTTCCAGTATTACCTTAGATTGAAATTACAGTTTTATATTTTCACAGAGTTTAAAGTGTCAAAAAGTAATTTCTGACATGTCGCAAAGTAAATTTACTTTTAACAAAAACACAATAAAAATTAAAATCAACATATCTGTAGAGAGAATTCTATTATAAATTTTTATCTTTGTAGACGGTTGCAGAAATGGAAGGTATCACACATGGCATTAGACCAGAGGGTACAAAAAAAGTTCATATACAAGCACTGCCAAAAGAAGAAGTCAAAAAGTTAGATAGCAAAGCCAAATTACAAAAGAAATTTGGTATAAAGACTTTGGAAGAAAAGAAAAAGGAAGAAAAAAGTAAGAGCTGTTCCATAAAAAACATATATGAGACCCTTGGAAGGCAACTTACATTTTTTATTTTTTGCTAAATAGATGAAGTTTGAATTTATCTAGTATGCAAATAAAAAATACAAAATATGGATAAAATGAAAAATGTGCAGTTGAACTGTAGTAGGTAAGCAAATTGGAAAAGAGTTTTTTATTTTGTAAATAATTATACATTTATTTATTTTAGGTTCTAAGCCCCTTTATGCTCAGATTGCTGAATGGAGGAAGATTTTAGCAAGGTTGGCTGCCTTCCTGCGGTCCATAGATTACTTGATTTTAGAAATGTTACGTCGGCTTGTAGTGACTGCTATGAGATTACTACTGGAACATCTGTCTACATCATATTATGTCACAGATGAAGATGAAGAAAAGGTATAACTTTGTTTTTGATAATTGTCTGCATTTTATTTGATGATGGGGCGGGGGGTATTCATAGTGGCTAGATACACAAAGAAATAGTGTATGAGTAGTGAAAATATGGTTAGCCTATGATATAAAGGAGGTTTATGATTTCGTTATGGCTAGATAGAATAAATATTTGGTAGAGAAGACATGGTAGTTTATAAATCATATGAGGTTTAATATTTCATGACGGCTTAAAACAAAAAACAGGCTTTAAGTAGTTCAAAAATCTGAGTAGTTGTGTTTGAAGTGTTTTAGTGTAAATTTCATAAACTGCTGTGTAAAGTGTCAGTTCAACAACTTTTATTCGGAACAATTTCTTCCATATTCAAGAAACTTAATCATTGTTTGTAAATTGGTCACATTATGTAAATAGCACAATCATTTACCTGTTATTTAAAAACAATATATTTAAGACCTTTCATTCATTTTATGAAGCATATTCTGTTATATATTGACAAATAATGGATGTCAAAGGATTTTGTTAGCATATATTAACAATTTTTATTATCAGAATTTAATAAAACTGAATACATATTTTTTTAATGATAAAATCTTATCTCTGAAATAATATTTAAAACAGTATAGAAAATCTGTAAAGAGACTGAATCATTATGATTCAGATGAGGTGAGTTAATTCTTAGAGATTAACTTCCTGTACAACAATTCTGGTTCCCTACTCCTTTAGACTTTAAGACTGGTTTCATGTTATAGAAGTTATCTGGCCAACTGAATTTGAGCAACAGGTTTCCAGTAAATTAGGTTTTTAATTTCCAAGAAATGAATTTGAATTGTATTTTAAATATCAACATTTATTTTCTTCTTTGGGCATTGTATATACATATTTGTTATTCATTTCTGGTGCCATGTTCAGTTTGACAGATAACTTTGAACCTGCAAATTGTCCCTTAAAATAACAGTTTCACAACATTTTCTCACATAAGTAGTTTGAACACACATTAGTATTAACAATAAGTTCTTGTACTTTCATGTACTGTAAACCAACTTATTTGGCGCGGATATTTTTTCTTACATTTAGCCCTTTCTAGCTGACTTTCCAAAGATTTATTTTGGCGATTTACGTTCTGTCTAAGTTGATGTATTCTTGTAAAAGAAGATCCTAGATTGACATATTCACAACAATTTATATTTGCGCTATTTTTCTTCTTGCAAAAAGTTAAGAAAATAAATTGCTATTGAAAATTAGTTGGTTTACAGTATATGCTTAACTTATTTCTTTACTATAAATCAACTATGTGAATCTGTGTTAAAAAAAGTAGTAGTTTATGGTAAATCATTGATTCTTTGCGATTATGTTTTTGTTATATTGAAGTTAAAGCCAAATGTTAATTTCATGGTTCTTGCCATTCTGAAAGTTTTTACAGCCATTTGTAACATTTCATAACGAATAGATTTATAAAATTTTCTTGTTTACTGGAGTTGATAACTTTTATAAATAAAAAAAACTTTTGAATTACATTATCCATAAAGTAGGTTTGGTCTGTCTGTCTATCTCTTTAGTTGACCCATGCATTGGTCAAAGTTAAAAACTCTCATTGACCTATAATAAGCAGACTATGATGGACCAGTCTGGCCCAAAAGTATCTTGCTAGGTGACCAAATTAAATTTTACCATTGTGATTTTTAAGAAGAGATAACAAATTTTAGGGAGGCTAATTTATTTAAGAAAATGGATGTCCTCTTGAGGCATAGGACACAATGTTTAATGTCTACCCCTGACCTCTGATGATTATTTTAGAATTATTATCTTTCAGAAGCTCTGTTTATCAAAATAAAAGTTCATTTGTATAAGACTGTGTAATCCTAAATACCTTAAGCATCCTTAGCACTAGCATTGCGAGTCTTCCTGAGACTTTCAGCACACATTCCTCCTGGTCAAATCCTTACCTTCTAGCTTCAATTTCTTTTGCTAACTACTCCATACCAATTCAACAATTAATTTTACTATTTTAATGGTACATTTTATAAAATTCAAAGTAAGCGTAGATTCTGCCAATGTCACATAGCAACTATTTAGGTAGTTTAATTTTACTGGTTTGTTTTAAGATTTAAAAGGTGAAGTTTTGAGATATGGGAAATATATATACCACATTTTCATTTTTCTGTATAGTATGAATATACCTGAAGAAAATTTAAGCACAATTATAATCCCAAGTGGAATATATTTTTTACCGATTTTTGTGTGCTGTTTTATATTAGGCATCGACATACGTTCCATCTGAAGATGGTAGCTCATCTGATGATGATGACATTCCAGTCAAAAAGAAAAAGGTTTGTTCGTGATGCTTAATTCTCTCTGCTGATTGGCTTGTATGATCATGTTTTTATTTCAGCATAATATATAGTTAATCTGCTTTAATATTTACTCTTCTAGTTATTGTTTTCTCTGTAATCATTTTATAATTTTCAGCGTACTAAATATTTGTCTCCATATTATGTAAGCATTTTGTTACAGTTTATTGACTGTTCTATTTTGTTCATGTACAGTTTTGTTTTTTACTGTAATACATTTATATGTCAACATACACATTTTCACATGTATATCTTTTCAGTCACAACATTATAATCATGTGTATCATATGTAACTTTGATATGATCTTTGAACAGAAGTTATTTGAAATGACTAATCTTTTGTTTGAAATTTGGATGTTCATTTGAAATTATTAAAAAAATTAAAGCACCTTTATAAATTTTTCTTTTATGTGTGTGATTGCTCTGTTTTTCAAGTAATTCAAAATTTTAGCCCTTGTTCAAATAAAACATTATTTACTATTGTATAGATATTTTTTCCTTTTATTATTTTTAAATTGTTCACTTTAAATTTGTAAGACTTTTCCAATTTTTACCAAATTATTAGAAAATGTTGAGTTGTTTATTTTATCCTTTGTTTGTTTTGCCATGTACTAAATATTGTAAATTAAAAAAAAAATGTTTTCTTTGCTTTTTCTAACAGCATGGTTATTGGTATATAAACAAGAATTTAGTTTATAGTTTTCTGTTAAACTTAGTTAATATATATGCTGTTAAACTTTATCACTGATATAGACATGTAAGATCTAAGAATTCCTCAGTTTGTTGGTCCATTCATCAGTCTAGTATCAGGATAAAGTTTTAGTTTAAGGAAGTTTACCATGAAATTGTGGTCACATCAACTTGAAACTGAGTACACTTGTTCATTATGATATAATATTTTTAAAATGTATGACAAATTTGGGTTTTGAGTCATATTTTGCTGTTCACTAGACATGGGAAAGTGATAAAATACATATTCCTGTTTTTGCGTGTTCTTTCAACGATTGAAGCTATGGCATTCAATCTTCAATCCAAATACATAGCAACAGAATTGATGTGCTTGGTCAAACCAAAGACATTAAAAATGGTATTTGCTGCATCCGTGCTAGGCACACAGTTAATGGGAGTAAGAGCAACAATTGTTTGACCTAGATGAGATGTCACATCATTTTACATGAACTAGCATATTACTTATGCTGCATAATGTGCCAGTCTAGTATGAATAAAGGTTCATTTCCATATTCATATCACATTGTCATGTTTTTGTCTGAATATTATTTAAAGATTGTTTGACTGATGTTAAACATCCAGGTATCAATCCAAAAACTGATTTGAAAAAAATTTAAATGACATATTTTCTTAATTTTTGTAACTGAAATTTCTAACCTAGCTATTGTCGCCTTGAAAAGAGTTATACATATTTATAATTCACGATTAGTTATTCGTGTAAAATTGAATTCAAAGTATTCTTTCTATCTTTCACTGTTACTTTAAACAGAAACAAGTTAAGGACAAGATTGTGTGGTCAATCTTGCAATAAATGACAATGACTTGGTTAGATTTTGCGTCGTGAACAGAAGAATGTTTACAACAACCGAAAAGTCAGATGCAAATTTTGCAATAATACTTAGGCATTATATATATATGTGAAAAATGTAGAACAAAATAAAAAGTTGTTATTTTTTGTTTATTGACTAAAGTGCTGATTGAACCATTATTATATTGAGGTAAGTCATTTATTAGATACCAAATTTTATGGTTAATTTTTCACCATAGAACCCATAAATTGAATTAGGATTTCTCTAAGCATTTCAAATAAATAGACTTATGTTTTTGTAAAAGCTTATACTTTTTTTCTCATTGTTTTTCATATCAGGATTCAGATATGGGAACACAGTCAGGAAGAAGTAGTGTTTATATGGCCAGTCGACCTGAATCAAGGTAATTAGGAAGATCAGGCAGATCAATAAAGAGAATGATATTTTATAACTCTTTTATATTGTAATAATATTAAATTGTATAGGGTTCATTTGTTTATTTCTTAATGGTTGAGGATGATGATGGATATTGATGTTGAATAATCCAGTGGCAAATATTACATGCATTTTAGGACAAGAACATGTTAATATTTTATAACAGTTGTAAATCAGATTTAATTTTTGTTTTATAGGGCCAGTGGTTTTGGGAAACCTGGACAGGTACAAAAAAAAGAAAGCTATGTTATACCACAGTTTGATTTTGATCAACCAGAACTGTTTGATGGTCCTCCGGATATTAATGAGGTGGGTAATAAATATTTTCTAGTGTGGAAACTTGTGTAAATTTTTTTTTTCCAGGCTCAATTTTCTGGTTATAACGTTGACTGCATTCAATCACCAGGTAAAATGTATTGTATGCTAAATTTGGGCTAAAGCTGAAGGAGTTGTTGTTGTTTTTGTTGTAATGATTAATGAATATAGGTCATTTTAGATAGCCTTGAGCAACACGTTGCTGAAAATATAATTATATCATTAAAAAAAATAGATTATTTCTTTAATTCAATAGATTTGAATTGTTTTCTCCCACAAAACCAAAAAAATAACTATCAATAGTTTATGGTTTGTTTGCATGTTAGAGTTATTTATGATTTCACTAAATATTATGGGTAACGGTTTCCTTGATTCGGAAGAGTTGATTTTGTGGTTTTATGATTGAATATTTTGTTACATAAGTTCTGGAATGTAAGACATAGGTCTTGCTTTCACATGTCATCATTTGTTGTTTTAAAATTATTAAATTATTACTTTATGGTCCAAAAAATATTGCATTGAGTTTGCAAAACGATATGATGGTTTTACGCATATCAATTTTAGGTACTGGAAGAAATTAAACAAAAAGATGTTGTAGAAGAAGTAGCGGCAGCAGTATTTAATGTACAGCTGGTGTTGAATACCCCTAAAGAAAGAACTGCCTTATCAGGTGCAAGTAAACATTCAGCATCTCCCACATCCTCTAGGAGGAAAACCCTGGAGAGAACTGAATTAGGATCAGGAAAGAAGATGGTCAAGTTCACTGATGAACACTACTCAGCAACAGGTAATGGAGAAAGTGTCAAAGTCTATAATTATTTTTATGCCCCCCGCTGCAGTGGAGGGGGCATTAAGTGTTACCCTTGTACGTCTGTCCGTCCATCCATTAGTACGTCTGTATGTCACGACATTGGTTTCCGTTCTCTAACTTTAGTTTGCTTCAACCAAATGTTATGTATTTATTGAAAATAATGCACTATTATACACCAATGGGGTTGATGGTTATGAAACTTACACATAATGCTTATTACCACAAAACACAGATCAAGTTCGAATTTGGGTGGCATCACTGTTACCGTTCTTGAGTTATGTCCCTTTATAATGTTATATGCAAGCGGGGGCATCATCTGTGTCCTATGGACACATTCTCCATTTATTTATTGTCTTCCTTTCCAACATTTCTTTTTTTCAAAATTGAAAATCAAGAAATTCATTTATTTTATCAATTATTAAATCTCTTAAGAGTATTTTGTTATCCTGAATAATGATTTGTGGTTATACTAATTTTCATGGATTCATTTGGTTTAGGTGTACCACAAAATCAAATGTGCATAGTAGTTCACATTTTCTGTTATTAAACTTGTATGCAAACTTTGGCAAAATCACAAATTTAAATATCCACCGAAATACAACTTTTCCTCAATCCATGAAAATTGTTTTAAGAATTGAATGCTTCTTTTTGTAAATTTATTGGGGTGTAAAAGCATTGACCGAAGTACATTTTGTATGAAGCGCGGAAGCGCTTCATTCTAAAAATGTGCGCATGGTCAACGCTTTTACAACCCTATAAAATTACTAAAAGAAGCATTCAATACTTATAATTACATTTTTTAGCTAGGATCATGAAAACACGATTTCTATCAAGTTTTTCTTTTATTTACCTGTGCACTTTATTGTGGAAGCTTGTGTCATCATGAATGTTACATTTCATTTTGAAATGTGTTTTAATTTCAGAATGGTGCGAGATTGCTGTTAGCCAATCAAAAATAACGTATTATAATGAAACATACATGTGATGTAATTATACCCAAGTAAATAAATGAATCCACAGTATATGTCAATAAAATGGAAATCTCTTTATTAGATACAGAGAATTCTGAGTCAGAATCTGATTATTATACGGATGAAGAAACTGATGGAGAGAGAGAAGACCAACGGGAATCTAAAGAAGGAGAAGAAGATGAGGATGATGAAGGAAAGAAGGCAGACAAACAGTTAACTTATGCTTACACAGAAAAAAGGTTTGTAATATTGAATACAAGACCTACTGAGAATTGCTCATTAAAATTTAAAAAGAAAAAAAGAAGAGAATTGCTATTGATAAGATAAAAGTAGTGAGTAACAGTAAAAGAAAGATGACTCAATATGGTAATATTATTTAAAAGACAAGTCCTTCAAATATTTCTTTCTGGCATTATAGACATATTGATAAAGGTTGTAATTAAACTGTTGTTTAAAATCACTGTCTCAAGTATTCATTCACTTATTTATAGTTTGAAACAAAACTAAAAGAAATATGTACTGATATTCTGTATAATTTTACTTTGGTCATTGCACAAGGAAGTGTCTTCTTGTACTGTTGATGACACTGCAGTACAAAATCTACTCCAAAGTACAGTCACCAATATTAGAGTGTAGGACAGCATGATTTCTGTTTTAGCAGGTTAAGTACTTTGGGCTCGTTATCTTTCATTAACTGTGAACATTCTGTATAGTTTATTATGGATTCTGTTTCTTGTTGTCTGTTATACTGATATTATAAGTTACGTGTTCTTCTGAACTGATTTGTTTGTACATTTTGTTATGTCTGATTAAGATTAAAAGTGGTTGATATTTGAGTGTAAAAAAACAAGTTTAAACCTGTCTTATATTCATATGTCTAGTTTGTATTATATTTCTTTGTCTTTAGGGAATTTAGTATTGATGGCAGATCTTGGATGGACCCTGATAAATTAAATCACTACTTTTTATGATTTTAAGACTTCTGGACGATTGAGTCACTTGTCTGTTGTTGAGGGCCAAATGTTGACTTTGTCCTTTGGTTGCAATCTCATTAATGTATACCCCACATGTCATTTGACTCAAACTAATTTGTCCTTTGAGAAAACTGGAGTGAAAAAAATTGTCTGTGTCTTGCTCAAATATTTATTTAATAAAAAAAGACAGGAAAAGCATTTAAGAAAAGAATTTTACAGCATGTGAAAGCTTTCATTTATGAAGATAAGTTTGCTTTTGTTATAATTTGTGTGTGTTGTTTTTAGGAAACCAACTCTACCAAGCAAATCAGTTGTTGACATATCACCAAATCAGGAACAGTTCACACAGGGCATAGATGAAATAGTGGCTGGGTTTAGGAACACTATTGGTAAGTAATCCCTGAGATAGGAACAGTTCACACAGGGCATAGATGAAATAGTGGCTGGGTTTAGGAACACTATTGGTAAGTAATCCCTGAGATAGGAACAGTTCACACAGGGCATAGATGAAATAGTGGCTGGGTTTAGGAACACTATTGGTAAGTAATCCCTGAGATGGGAACAGTTCACACAGGGCATAGATGAAATAGTGGCTGGGTTTAGGAACACTATTGGTAAGTAATCCCTGAGATAGGAACAGTTCACACAGGGCATAGATGAAATAGTGGCTGGGTTTAGGAACACTATTGGTAAGTAATCCCTGAGATGGGAACAGTTCACACAGGGTATAGATGAAATAGTGGCTGGGTTTAGGAACACTATTGGTAAGTAATCCCTGAGATAGGAATAGCTCAAACAGGGCATAATTCAGCTGGTGGCTGGATATAGAAATTAGTTCATAAGTTGATAAAGCATTGTGCTTGGAACAGTTATAAAAATATATAGACCAACTTATTTTTGGATTTAAACAGTATTGGTAAGTACCTCATATATGGTACCACCAGGAACATTTATAAAAATGTGTAAGACAGACAGAAGATGGATTTATAAGAAGTAATGTTAATAAATAAATATGCCATAGTATCATGATCAGTTCTGCAAATGTGCTGAAAGTCTGGTACAGCATTAAGAAACACTTTTGACAAGCAATGGATCATTCATAATGTTTGGTTTATTTAATATCTGTAGTAAAACCTTTTCTTAATATTTTTCAACATAAAATTTAATCATGATCAGTAGAGCAGGTGAGACCTTTTAGCACTCGTTTAAAACAAAGATACAGTGAATCTCCATTTTTATTTTTTTTCAAATTTTTATTCAATATTGGACTGTTTCATTTTCAGTTCAAGTTGTTTCAATGTTACGAGAACCAAGATTAAAAGTATTCTACTCAGCACCGGTACAGGATCTGAAGTTAAACTTTGATGTAGAAGAGGAGGAAGAGAGACGTGAATATGAACGACCTTGGCCTGACCTTCAGTTTATCTTCAGTGACGACTATGAATACAATAACTTATTAGAGGAATTACATAAATACATAGAAATGGAGATGAATCTTGTCAAACAGTATGCTAAAGTAAGTTGCTTTCCTTCAGTTTGAATGCTGTAATACTTGTATAATAGAAATTTCATTTGTATATCCATTTCACATTTTCTTCATAGGCCGGACAAGGATAGACTTCCACTTTAATGAAAACAGGGAGGTTATATGTAAAAACGCTGAATTTCTAATAAAAAACAGAAAGCACTTTGGATTGAAAAGATTGATTGATATTTTTGTAAACTTTGTTATATAACAATTACAAAGGAATATTCTTTTGACATTTCTAAATAGGAATTAGTTTTGTTTTGCTGTTTGTAATTTGTAGGAAGGCAGATTACATGAAAAGATTTATGCAAATTTTCCAATTTTGTCCAACTTTGCTGTACTCTGTGAACAATTTAAGTAGTATGCCTGACTTATAAATTTCTTGCCTGAACCAGTAGTTATTCTGCTTAATAATTAAAAGTAAGGACTTGTTATTCTGACTATCTCCATTAGCATGTGAATTGTTCTATTAAATATGATGCAAAAATATTACATTGAAATTACAATTGTTCTTTAAATATTACATTGAAATTACAATTGTCCTTTAAATATTACATTGAAATTACAATTATTCTTTAAATATTACATTGAAATTACAATTGTCCTTTAAATATTACATTGAAATTACAATTGTCCTTTAAATATTACATTGAAATTACAATTGTTCTTTAAATGTTGCATTGAAATTACATTTGTTCTTTATATAAACATCTGAAATAGTCTCTGTTGTATATTTGTATATGTATGAAGAAGTAGCATTTTCCTCTTGTAGGAGTTTGATCAGTATTGTCTGATGGTTGATGATTCCAGGAAGTTAAATGTAGAAGAATCAATGGCCTATAAGCCTTGGTCAACAGATCAGTTTAGTGGTGTTCTAGCCAAACATACCAGTGAAGTAAGATATATAACGTGAGGGTACCCAAATTGCACCTATTTTGACAGCTTTCTCACCAATGTTTATTGAAGATCCAGACAAAAGTTTCCATTCTGTGTTTATTTTGTAAATGTATCCTTAATTATAGAATTAATTTTGAATCCATACTGAATCATAAAAAATGGGTCTGAACCAACCTCCAAACAACTCAAGGTTCTGTAATGAGGAGTACCTAAATTGCATCCATGCTTTAATAAATTCACATCTGTAAAAATCGATGAATTGATTTATTTCTCTTCATTTTAGAACAATTTGACATTTGTCCATGCTTGCTATTCATTTTGTATGAAAAGATGCCTCAAACATAACTTAATAGCTAATTTTTAAAGTTGACTTTTGTGGACGTCCCATGCGTCGTTTAAGTAAATTTTACTGCTTTCTCTGGATGATTCCTCTGTTGATATATAATGTGACCGTTTGTGCATATTTAAATATATTTAGCTATGTTGAAAGACGTGCATAATGGCAAATTATAAAATACAAATTATTTAGTCTCTAGGAAAACTTGTAAGATTTACTTTGCTATTTTTGTAAAATGGGAACAATTTGAATACTTTGACGTTAATGTTTATTGAATGCAAAACCATTACAGCAAATAAATTATCACTGTAAAAATGTCTTTTAGCGAGTTATCACCCTTTGTTGCATTCAATAATTGATTAAATATTTCCTCACCCAATGGAGTTGATAAGGTAATATAGCATTTGCCTGTTTATGATAACAATGGTAGTTAGTTCTATGAACCTCTACTTACATTTTGACTAAGGTCTGAACGGCGATCTTGGATACTGTAAATTCAGAAATTATTGCGATGTTTTTATTATTGCGAAAAATGCAACAGGGTTATAATCGCAATAATTTAAACTCGCATTTTGGAATTTTTATATGAATTAAACAGAATTTTTCTCAATATCGCAAAAATTAAAATCGCATTTAGTCTAAAATGACAAAATCGCAATAATAAATGCATAATGATTTCTGAATTTACAGTATGTAAGATGTGTTAGTATCCACATGCAGTCAAAACTGATATAAGTTAAACAGTGATGAGATTACTTTTTGTTTTTGATAGCTCTATTTTTTTATTCTTTTTGTTTTACAGATTGGAAAAATGAAAGCAATGACCATCAGAAAGAGAGTACACATGATACAGGTTCTGAGTAAGAACTACCGTGAGACCTGTCTACCTTATCCTACCAACATTGTGGATACAGTACATATCAAACTTCCACTTATTGCTAATAAAAGGAATGAAGACTTACTTACTATTATCAAGGTAGGTGTTAAGATACAGTACATATCAAACTTCCACTGATAGCCAATAAAAGGAATGAAGACTTGCTTACTATTATCAAGGTGGGTGTTTAGATACAGTACATATCAAACTTCCACTGATAGCCAATAAAAGGAATGAAGACTTACTTACTATTATCAAGGTAGGTGTTTAGATACAGTACATATCAAACTTCCACTGATAGCCAACAAAAGGAATGAAGACTTGCTTACTATTATCAAGGTAGGTGTTTAGATACAGTACATACCAAACTTCCACTGATAGCCAATAAAAGGAATGAAGACTTACTTACTATTATCAAGGTAGGTGTTTAGATACAGTACATATCAAACTTCCACTGATAGCTAACAAAAGGAATGAAGACTTACTTACTATTATCAAGGTAGGTGTTTAGATACAGTACATATCAAACTTCCACTGATAGCTAACGAAAGGAATGAAGACTTGCTTACTATTATCAAGGTAGGTGTTTAGATACAGTACATATCAAACTTCCACTTATAGCCAACAAAAGGAATGAAGACTTACTTACTATTATCAAGGTAGGTGTTTAGATACAGTACATATCAAACTTCCACTTATAGCCAATAAAAGGAATGGAGACTTACTTACTATTATCAAGGTAGGTGTTTAGATACAGTACATATCAAACTTCCACTTATAGCCAATAAAAGGAATGAAGACTTACTTACTATTATCAAGGTAGGTGTTTAGATACAGTACTTTTTCTTTCTCAAATGCATGAATTGAAAGAACTTCTTTAAATTATATTTGTAAATATTCTGGTCAATAATCAAAATTTTCCTTGAAAACCAACAGACCAAAAAAGTTATTTTACAAAACTGAGAAGGAAACTACTTGGGTCTGGCCTATTGACTTTCCTGAATTTTAAACACATATTAAGATTGGAAAACGACATCTATATAACCTTTCAGAGTGCACTGTAAAATTATTGGAATTTGGTCAACATTTTTGTCGAGCCTTTGACTTTTGTCGGCGAGACATAGCGATCCTATATTCCGTCGGTGTCGGCGGCGTCCACAAATATTCACTCTGTGATTAAAGTTTTGAAATTTTAATAACTTTCTTAAATTATCCTGGATTTCTACCAAACTTGGACAGAAGCTTGTTTATGATCATAAGATAATATCCAAAAGTAAATTTTGTAAAAAAAAGTCCATTTTTCCGTATTTTACTTATAAATGGACTTAGTTTTTCTGCCAGGAAACATTACATTCACTCTGTGGTTAAAGTTTTGAAATTTTAATAACTTTCTTAAACTATCCTGGATTTCTACCAAACTTGGAAAGAAGCTTGTTTATGATCATAAGATAGTATCCAGAAGTAAATTTTGTAAAAAAAAATCATTTTTCAGTATTTTACTTATAAATGGACTTAGTTTTTCTGCCAGTTAACATTACATTCACTCTGTGGTTAAAGTTTTAAAATTTTAACAACTTTCATAAAATATCTTGGATTTGTACCAAACTTGGACAGAAGCTTGTTTATGATTAAAAGCTAGTATCTAGAAGGAAATTTTGTTAAAATTTTGTTCCATTTTTCCGTATTTTACTTATAATAGACTTAGTTTTTCTTCCAGTTAACATTACATACAGTCTGCAGTTTAGATTTTTAAAACATTTATTAGATTCATAAATTATCCTGGATTTTACCAAACTTGGACAGAAGCTACTTAAAATCAAAAGATAGTACAGAGAGGAATATTTTAATTAATTTTTTCCTCATTTTGGTTGAGCCTGCGATTAACAGCAAAAGTAGGCGAGACACTGGGTTCCATGGAACCCTTACAAATTTTCTTTTAAAGCGAAAACATTTATGACAAAAATTAAACCAAATAATTCTTTGTTTGTTTCTTATCCGATATACATTCCCTGACTGATTTATTAATTTTGATGATCAACAAATGTTGTGCTTCTTATCAATTTTCATTTGTCAAATTCAATTATGACATCAATTTTTTGTTGTCCTTTGATATTGCTATTGTGAACCAGGGCTTCCAAAACGGTCGTATTTTCCGGACTTGTCCGATAGATTATATAAATGACTTGTTGAGCCTATGCTGAAACGGACATTTTAATATAGTTCAGAAAAAAAATTGAAGCTTATGCGATCTTTTTGACCTGACCTTCTGCCTTAAACAGCCCCACATTTCCGGTCATATAAGTGACATGATGAATAATTACTATCAAAACAATCCCTACTGTATTACCCTCTCATTACAATCAAGGTTAATTAGTTCTCTGACAGCTGAAATTTACCTGTTCAGGCGACAGGTAAACTATTTTGTACCGGACATTGATCGGTCTGTTGAAAGTTATTTTCTTAAATTTCAGCGGTTTGCATCTAATTAATTTAGTCAACAAGATTTAGATTATCAGAAAACGTAAATAAATATGATTTGATGAAAATTTAAAAAGGTAGTAATAAAGGTTTTAAGTGCTTTGTAAACGTACACGGATTTTACGTATCCGTCTCAGGTCCGTGTTTTATCATTGTCAAGTCAACATCCGAATTAGGAATGTACTTTTGAAGTTATTGACAGCATAATTTTGCACAAATAAAGAGTCTAAGGCAGATATTAGTACGCTGATGTTGCACAATTCGAATGGTGCACTGTCAATTTAACAGATAACGCCAGAACATCGATTTTATATAAAAAATTAAGTTCAATATCGTTTTGTGTCGATCATAATTTATATGTTGCCCAACTGATTACTATGGTAATTAAGTCTTAAGGGATTAAAATCGGGATAAGACAAAAATAAAATGTCCGGCTGGCTAAAATATTTTTGGAAGCCCTGTTGTGAACCATAAAAAAAGGGTGACCCTGTCTTGATGACATCTTACAGAAATGACACAATTTTTGCAGATCATTGAGAAAAAAATGTTGAAGTTTGGCTACATATTGTCTAAAATCATAAGAGAAACAGATTCAACCACTGTATTTCATGTGATATAATAATGGTTCACTGTAAACAGTTAAAGCTGAAATATTTCATATTCAAAATTATAATCTATTCATGGAGTATTTGAACAGTTATTAGTCAGTATTAAGAAATGAACTTCATATATTTTCAGGGTGCCGCAAGGAAATTGGACAACTATCCTAAATCTGTTGAACAATTTGTAGAGCATTTGACCTTTCTTTCAAAGATTAGTTCAGAGTTACCTGCTCTTGAGAATGAGTTTCTACTAGTGAACAAGTTATTCACAATAGCTAAGGATTACTTAGTTAACATTTTACCAGAAGAAATGGCTTTATACCAGACATTGGCTCCAAGTTTTCAGGGACTGAAGGTATACTTTGTTGAATTAGAATAAATTACAACAAAATCATTGACAATGAAACTTGAAACCTGTCACAAATGAATTATTATTTGAGGAGAAACTGAATTATATTTAGTAATTTAAACATGTGAACCAAACAACTATCTTCTTTTAGTCTAAAAGTCCTAGTCCAAAAGGGGTTCAGTTTAGAGGGTTATAAAAATAAGAAGATGTGGTATGATTGCCAATGAAACAACTCTCCACCAGAGACCAAATGACATAGAAGTTAACAACTACAGGTCACTGTATGGCCTTCAACAATGAGCAAATCCCACACTGCATAGTCAGCTATAAAAGGCCCCAAAATGACAAGTGTAAAACAATTCAAATGAGAAACTAATGGCTTCATTTATAAACAAAACAATGAATGAAAAACAAATATGATATACAGCAACAAATGACAATTACTGAATTACAGGCTCCTGACTTGGGACAGGCGCATACAGAATGTGGTGAGGGCACACTGTATGTGACAAAATTAACATCAGGTAGTGAAAAAAAAGAAAAATATAGCTGAGATTAATTTTAGACAGGGTAAAAGCTTAAAATTTTTATTTTCTGTGCAGATAATGAACAGAATTTTACCAATATAATTTGGTCACTGAAAGAAAAGTACAATACTAAATACTTCTGTCTCTAGTAGGGTGATTGGTTTGCCTGAAGCTGATATCTTAACTATTAATATAAATTTCACAATTTTTGAGTCCAAACATTACAGTGTAATATTGAATATTTGTAATTTGAATCATTTTGCCAAAGTTATATAAGGAAATGTTTTGTTCTAGAATACCATCCTGTATAATGAAGCCAAGAAAGATGAGAATATTCGTAAGTTCAGTCGAGACTTAGACACCTTGATACAACAGATTCGTTCAGAGCTGAATAAAAAGAAAGAAGAGGTGAAGAACCCTGATCTGCTGAGTATAGATACAGATCCTGGCAGAGCTATAAATACTATAGAAGTAGCTCAAGAAGATGTGCAATCTCTGTCTAAACGGATACATAGTTATGTCACGTACCAAGAGAGGTTTGGTAGCTCACTTGCCAACTCTAAGAAGAATATGTTTGGAGAGTGAGTAATTGAAATTCAATATTTTCTTAAAGAATTAGTGTTCAGAAGTAGAAGTCCAAAAAATTATATGTATTTTCTTGCATCTGGTCAGATATAGTCCATTTTAATATTGATTGGTGTTGAAATCAAAATTGCTCATACGAAACTGTGAATCTCTGTCTCTTTATTGGTAAACAGCCCTTATTGAAATCAATATATGTATATGACTAATTACAAGAAATCAGGTTAAAGAGAGTCATTAAGTATCTAAAACTTAACATAATGAAACTGATATCTTTTTTTGTCCTGCCTACGACGAAAGTTGCAGAATGGGAGATATAGGGGTTACTATCCGGGGGAGGCGGCATAAACTATTTGTAAAAAGTTTTATTTTTCAGAAGGTAGGAAGACCTGGATGTTTTGTACCTTGTATGCAGATGCCTTATATTACAAGGTTTCTGTCTGTCATATGTACATTGTCCTAGCACTCTGGCTTCCTCTACTAATAAAAACTGACCGCCACGAAATAGACAATAGTGCTGAAAGTGGCGTTCAACACCAATCAATCAATCAATGTTCAATTATCATAATAGGGTCTGTTTCTCAGATACCTTAAGCAATAGGCTCTCTATATTTTGTGTATGGTATGATTGTACTTCTTGGTGAACATGTCTGTTTTGCAGGCCCCATCTGACCGTGACCTCATTTCCATTTATTATTGATAATGTGATACTTCATAATAAGTAAAGCAGGCGAGACATTTCAGCTTGTGCACTCTTGTTAACCCAAGAATATATTAGTTACAAAATATAAACAAGTCTACAAAATATACAGCTGTATGAAAAAAAGAAGTTAAAAAACCTATTGCAGGCTTAATTTAAAATGTAGTTATAAAACATTCCAAAATATGAAATTATGTTTCTTACTTCCTTCATTTGTTGTTAAAGAATATTTGTAATATCTACAAAACAGAACTGGCATTGAGATTGAACAGTACTGTGTGACACCAGAATTAGAGAAACTCCTGGCTATTACATTTATATCAACATTCAAATTTTCTAGTGCATATGAACAAATTAATTTTTTTCAGACAATCTGTGAGGTGAATCATGTATAAAGTTGTAATTTTTTTTGTTCCTGATTAAAAATGTTGAATTTCGTTGCATATGTTTGACTTTGTATTGTTTTTCATATTAAAGAATATGTAAAATATATGTACAACCTGCATGAATTTTGATTTATTATTCCAGTTCTATTTCATATCAAATATTTAAGTATAAACAAACCATGCAATTTCCACGTTCAAGATATTTCAGAAAAATGTATAGTGATTGATTCTATGCCAAAACATTTTTTTACCCATGTTGCCTGTAATTGTTCATTTTAAGATTATTTTTAAATGGTTTATGAATAATGTTTACAAATATAAATGTGGAAAAATATAACTTGATTTTTTAAAGTAGTTTTAATTTGTATATAAACCAGTTCATAAGCTCATATTCTATACTACATGGGTGAAACTTTATTTATAATTTCAACTTTGCCATCATTTATTTTCTATTTTTGTTTTCTTTAAAAGTAGTCGACATCATTACAATGATATGGGATACACTGTAAAAAAGTAGTCAATATTATTGCAATGATATGGGATACACCTTATAAAAGTAGTCAATGTTGTTGATATAATACAGGATACACTGTATAAAAGAAGTCAACATTATTGCAATAATATGGGATACACTATAAAAGTAGTCAATTTTATTGCAATGATATTGGATACATTGTATAAAAGTTGTCAACATTATTGCAATGATATGGATACAATGTATAAAAGTAGTCAACATTATTGCAATGATATGGGATACACTATAGAAGTAGTCAATATTGCAATGATATGGGATACACCTTATAAAAGAAGTCAACATTATTGCAATGATATGGGATACACCTTATATAAGTAGTCAACATTATTGCAATGATATGGGATACACCTTATATAAGTAGTCAACATTATTGCAATGATATGGGATACACTATAGAAGTAGTCAATATTGCAATGATATGGGATACACTACAAAACTAGTCACTTTTATTGCAATGATATTGGATACACTGTACAGTATTATTGCAATGATATGGGATATACTATAAAAGTAAGTTAAAGTAGTCAACATTATTGCAATGATATTGGATACACTGTCTATAAGTAGTCAACAATATTGCAATGATATTGGATACACTGTATAAAAGTAGTCAACATTATTGCAATGATACAGAATACACTGTATCAAAGTAGTCAATATTTTGCAATGCTATGGGATACACTATAAGAGTAAGTTAAAGTAGTCAACATTATTGCAATGATATTGGATACACTGTCTATAAGTAGTCAACAATATTACAATGATATTGGATACACTGTATAAAAGTAGTCAGCACTATTGCAAAAATACAGGATACACTGTATAAAAGTAGTTAACACTATTGCAAGATACAGGATACACTGTATAAAACTAGTCAGCACTATTGCAAAAATACAGGATACACTGTATAAAAGTAGTTAACACTATTGCAAGATACAGGATACACTGTATTGAAGTAGTCAAAATTGTTGCAAACGTATTGCATTTTGCATGTCTTTTTATATAGAGAATACCTGCTAATGGACAGATCAGATGATAGCAGTGCCAAGGAGATACAAGCAGCTTTACCAGAGGTAGAACGAGATCTATCATTAAGAAAAGCACTATGGACTTCTACAATGGAATGGAACAAGTTAGAGAAACAATGGATTAATACGTTATTTGATGCTTTACAAGTAGAAAGTCTACAGAAAAATGTCAGCAAGTTTACACAAACAGTTTATATGTTAGAAAAAGGTAATCTTATCTTACCAAGACATTGAAATAAAATAAAACATTAAATTATTCACACTGAATAAAAAGTAATGTTCTTCTAATTTGAGGAAGTATTTCATATTTCTCAGATTTAAGTATGAATTTTTATTATCCCCTCACCCTATAAGATCATGAGGGAATAGGACTATATTTTTATGCCCTGCCTACGATAGTAAGGGGGCATTTTGTATTCTGGTCTGTGTGCCTGTCCATTAGTTTGTGTTCATAAGCTTAAAATATTTGGTTAGGTAGTTTACCACAAAGTTGTGGTAAAATCAACTTGAAACTTAGTTCATATGTTCTTTAAGATGTGAATTTAAAAAAAATATATGCCAAATTAGGGTTTTGACCCAGATTTCATGGTCCAAACTTTGGAAATACCATAATGGAATATCATACAAAAATATGTTCACATGTAAAAGGTTAAGAAAAGTTCTCTTGACAGTAAAAATAAAAAAAACATAGAAATAACTTCCTGGATGATTGAGGTAAAATGTGATCTTACAAATTAATCGTGTTTTAGGGGATTCTTCTATGTAATGCCTAGTGGTATCTTTGATACATGGATATTTGACACAAAATCATGCAAGTAAGCCATCCTCCCTCTTCCAATGACATTGTTAAATACCAGTTTCCTAGCTAGCCCAAAATAGAGGGCACAACTCCAATCTGCCCTTTCTTTACTCCCATCTGCCCTTTCTGTGCTCCTATCTGCCCTTTTTGTGCTCCCATCTGCCCTTTCTATGCTCCCATCTGCCCTTTCTGTGCTATTTTCTGCTCTTTCTATGCACCTTCTGCCCTTATAGTCCTGCCCTATGCATTCTTGTTGTAAGCAAATTCTTTTCAATGCAAAATAATCATTTTAACTACTGGAAAATTACATTAATTTATTTAATTTTTTCAATTTTTGATCTACAACAGGCCATAATCTTGCTGGCGAAATGACGATTTAAGTCGCCAAAGAATTTTGAAAATCGCTAAATCTCGCCGTCGACTGACTTCATAGCGAAGTCAAATCGCTATCAAAATTGGTAAAGGGAGACAACTTGTGATTGACAAGTCTCACAGGTAAAAAAAATGGCGGCTGACAAGGAAAATCGAGATTTTCGAAACGACCCAGGACTAATACTGTCAACGATCAAATTAGATAAATACAACGGCGACTTTGAACATCCTCGGATATAACTTTCAAAACTATTTAAGTTATCATTTTACGATGATTTTCATCTGAGGATATTGCGTAATCACTCAGCTGATTTGTTTTATTTTATTACTTGCACGAGTTGATCAATTTTATTATTCGGTAGGTAAAGGTGGGAATTAACGGCAGATTTATTATATTGATTGAATAAAATTGAAATATAAAAGGTAGAAAGATGACTGATGGATATAAATGTGATTGCAAACGTATGTCATTCGAACAGATTGTGATAAGCAGTGGATTTTTCTCACGATCGACCATTTCGTTGATATGGATGATATTTTAAAAATGATAGAAATTGGCTCTTTTTCGGATAATTATTATGCGATTGAAAGATATTTTCATTTATAGACTTACAATCTTTAACGATAATCTCAATTTACAACTAACATAATGTCCTGGACATTCAATATTGTTTACAAAATAATGGGAAGTGGCGGTGATATAAATTAAATTCCCAGTCATGTGAAATTCATCAGGAAAACTGGGAGTATTATTTTTTGGACTTTTAAAAATAAATTGAGGCAGATGCACATGAATTTAATGCATCATAATCATGGTAATATTACTAGCTAGGCTACTCCCTCATGTCCCAACCCAATCAACAAATTTTATTTAGAACACAATGGTATCAATAAATACATAACAACTATATATTGTCTAAACCTTTTTATAAAGAACTTTCTATATATACATTGTGTACAATAACATATGAAAAAACTGCAAGTATATCTATTATTGAATATAAAACAATTTCCTTAGTGATGAGCATGATAACACGATGCAACCGAAACGGTAATGGAATCTCACTTCTCCAAGAAATTGACCACTTCTCCCTCTTCAAAATCCTAGATTAGGCCCTGCTACAAATGTATAAACATGATAAGGTTTCTCCCACTATAGACAAGAAATTGTGCTAATGTGCCCTTCATCTGAAAATTGTGCCCCTCTGTTCTTAAATCCAAGTAGAATACTGTATACTATATAAAGACATGTATTACAGTAGTTATAATAATTTGTCTAGGATTGCCACACAATGAGGTTGTCCCTCATCTCAAGGAGAAAGTAATGGAATTTAAACAGAGTATGCCAATCATTACCAGTCTCAGAAACCCATCACTGAAACAGCGTCATTGGGATGAAATAGAAAGAATGATTGGAAAATCTATTGTAAAAGATAAGACATTTACACTGGGAAACTTGATTGAAATGAAGGTAAGTCTACATAGCTTTTTAAATTGTATACATAGCTGACTAGTTCTGTGAAATTAGGTTAACACAAAGGATCTGGAAATTTTTTCTCATAAATTTGGTAATTATACCCCCGCTTTAAAAAAGTGGGGTATACTGTTTTACCTCTGTCTGTCCTTCAGTCCATCCTTCAGTCCCTCCATCCGTCTGTCCCATGAATAATTTCGTCGCAGCTTTCTCAGGAACTACATTACAAGGATTTCTGAAATTTGGTTTCAGGGTTTATGTAAGTCAGTTATACTGTGTGATACGTTTTCAGATTCATCATTCATCAACCTCCTGTTTACCGAACACTTGTATCATTTTACACATGATAGCCAAGTTGAAAATTTTTGTCACATTTTTCTCAGGAACTACATTACAAGGATTTCTGAAATTTGGTTTCAGGGTTTATATAAGTCAGCTTTATCTTGTGATGCGTTTTCAGATTCATCACTCAACAACTTCCTGTTTACCGAACACTATATCATTTTACACATGAGAGCCAAGTTGAAAATTTTCATCACATTTTTCTCAGGAACTACTATACAAGGCTTTCTGAAATTTGGGTTCAGGGTTTATATAAGTCAGCTATACTGTGTGATGCGTTTTCAGATTCATCACTCAACAACTTCCTGTTTACCAAAATATTTTGGCGGGGGTATCATCAGTGAGTAGTAGCTCGCAGTTTCACTTGTTTTTTATAGCTTGACATTTTAAAGGATTTATATTTAAGCAAGTTGTCAGACAGTTCAAGCACTAATCTGCATGGTACGCAATCATTGTATGGAGTTTTATGTTCATGTGGATCTGAGAGCTCTCAATTGATGGGGTTCTAATGATTCTGAAATGTTGTCACTTATTCATCACAAGAGCTTTAAAGTATAACATAATTTTGGTATTTTTAATTCTAAAGGGCATCATCAGTACACACTCACTACCAAAAGTTTGGAAAGTATTAATCTGTTTTTGTTTTCCAGATAATAAAACTGAAAGATAAGATTCAGGACATATCTACAACAGCTAGCAATGAAGAAACATTAGAGAAGATGTTGGACAAGGTAATTATACCCCCACTCTTTCATATCTGGTTTACATCTGTCCATGTTTCTATCCGTCTGTCCCATAAATTTTGGTCAAACTTTTCTTTAGAACTAAAATTAAAAGCTAAATGAAATTTGGTATCAAGCTTTAAATGAGCATGCTATACTGGATGATGCATTTTCAATGCTCATCAACTTCTTGTATACCAAATACTTATGAATAATTTCACATAATGGCCATGTATGAAATTTTTTTCAAATTTTTGTCAGGAAGTACAAATCAAGGCTTTTTGAAATTTGGTATCAACCTTCATGTGAACATGATATACTGTGTGATGTGTTATTACATCCACTAGTCATCATTTCCTGTAAAAAAAATAACTTACTTTTACTAACTTTGATTGTTATTAAGTGTAAGCTGTAGAATTAAGAAGTGTCGTCTCTGTTATATTGATGAAATGAAAAGAAGTGCATTGAACATTTTGTGAATTTGTAGATTATTCAATTATGGCAAAAAACAGACTTCCGCACTGTACCACAGCCAAGTAGAGACACTTATATTATTGGAGGCGCTGATGACATCATGGCACAGTTAGAGGAAAGTGCTGTAACCATTGGTACAATCAGAGGATCCAGATATGTATCACCAATTAAGGTAGGCTTGTGTTCTATTAGTTATGAAAACATTTGATTTACTTTTTTGAAATGCATAAAATTTTAATAAAATCATCGAAAGCTTAGACATACATTGTTTTTTTTAAAAGATAGAAGAGACAATTTTATTTGCAGCAACCTCTTGATGCTGAATTTTTTTTTGAAAGTATGAAGCAACATATTTTGATTACATCAGATGTATACTGTAAATTCAGAAATTATTGCGATGTTTTTATTATTGCGAAAAATGTGACAGGGTTATAATCGTAATAATTTAAACTCGCATTTTGAAATTTTTAATTTGAATTAAACAGGATTTTTCTCAATATCGCAAAAATTAAAATCGCATTTTAGTCTTAAATGACAAAATCGCAATAATAAATGCACGCAATAATTTCTGAATTTACAGTAAATAGTACATATTGTTCCACATTGTTTTATATATTAACCTTTTGTTTAATTAATTTATTATTCTGACATATTGTTTATTATTATTCCATATTCATAATGTGATAACTTTACATACATACATGTAAAATAATGTGCTGTTTTAAAACTTTTAAAAACATATTTATGCATTAGGGTCAAGTAGAAGAATGGGAAAGAAAGTTGTTGGTATTTGGACGTACCTTAGATGAATGGTTGTCATGTCAGCGTACATGGTTATATATTGAGAAGATTTTCCGTGCTCCTGACATACAGAGGTATCATTTAAAAGACATAAATTATACATTTAATGGTGCCACATTAAATAAATTTAAGTTTTTTTTCACTTCAAACAAGAAATTAATTCAAGTTTGGTTCAATACATCACTCGATAGATCCAGTGTCAAACTGATGTTTACTACTAAGTTTCAGCAGTTGAATTATTTTTTTCATTTTTAGAGTCAGATCTAAGTCCAATCTAACTTACTCATGATGCGTTTTCAGATTCATCATTCAACAACTTCCTGTTTACCGAACACTTGTATCATTTTACACATGATAGCCAAGTTGAAAATTTTCATCGCTTTTTTTCTCAGGAACTATATCATAAGGATTTCTGAAATTTGGTTTCAACATTTATATAAGTCAGCTATACTGTGTGATGTGTTTTCAGATTCATCACTCAACAACTTCCTGTTTACCGAACACTTACACATTTTTACACTATTAAAATTATCCATATTTGGGCAGGGGTATCATCAGTGAGCAGTAGCTCGCAGTTTCACTTGTTTTCTCTTTTTTCTTGATGTATTTATATAAGGGAAGATTAGTGCAATAATACTCAATTAGACGACTGCACTTGTATTCGAATTAGAAAAAGATCTAAGTTTGACATATTTGAAATGAATTATTTCCGCAGTATTTTTCCACTTTCGAAAGTAGCGAAAATAAATCACTCTTGAAAAGTTGTTGCTTCACAAATACCACCTATGCTGATAAATGTTTTTATTTGCATTTAAAATAGAATTTTTAATTCCATATTTCATAAGAATCAAAGTATAATCGTACTTGAAGTAACAGTTAAATTTTTCTGTTATAGACAATTAAAAGGAGAATTTAAGATGTTCATGCAAGTAGACAGAGCCTGGAAAGATTTAATGAGGAGAGTAGAGGATAGACCCAATGCTATAAAGTCAGCCCTTACACCTGGAACACTAGAGACTTTACAGCAAAATAACTTAACACTCAATATTATACAGAAAAATCTAGAGGTATATTATGATTGTATTTTATAATTGCATATAAAGATTAATTGATATCTAGTATATTTAAAACACAAATTTCCATCAATAGACAACAATCCAGAACAGTTTAAAATATAAAATTATGTAATTAAAAAAACAATTTATAAGAAAAATCATAAAAGACACATAAACTTGAAATACTTGAAAAATGAAAAGTTGAGAGGACTAATTTTGAGAAAATGAAAACTAGTTTTATATCAAGTAAATGCTATTCCATGTTTTATTTAGGATCATCTTGAGACCAAAAGATTTGCCTTTCCTAGGTTTTACTTTCTCAGTAATGATGAGTTGTTGGAGATCCTGGCCAACTCAGATAATCCAAATGCTGTACAGGTAATTTACATATCAGTAAATGATTTTAATGCTGTAAAATGTTTTTAAGGGGCATTAGCTGTCAAATTCATCTTCACCGATTTGACTCAAATTCTCATAGTTAATTTACAACATACTTAAACGTATATCCAAATTATGAAAAATCTAAAATAAACAATTGATGATGCATGGACTCGATCATATGTATCAGCCTTTCATGTGTATTTTAGTCTTGATGCCATCTAATTAACCATCGAGGTGACCTCCGAAGACTGCCGACGGTCAAATAACCCTATATAAACATAAATATAGATATCAATAGATAGCGAACATGTGCAATTAGATTTTTCTAGGTCTGTTTGATTTCATACCATATGTTAAAAAATAGGTTAATCATGTATAAGAATGAATTTTTGTAGATCGAATCAGTCAACCAAATGGTTTACCCTTGTTTCACTTTCATTGTTGACATTCTTTTCCTTTTAATAGCTGAACACACCTAATTTATGCATAACCCATCTAGCTAAGGGGTTAACTTGAAGGTGACATGCAAACGGATTCAAGTGAATAATTCATCAGCGTTGTTTCTTAGCTTAATTTGACAAAATTGAAGCAAATCATAATTATACTATTTCCCTTTCATTAAATGACTGAACAAAAAAAAAATCTTATTTCAATTTTTTTTATATCTCGTAGCTTATTCCTCTTTAAATTTAAAATTGTTACCATATATGGGGTTAAATTTCATTTTAGGTTTTAGGTTTTGTTCACAGTTTGGGCATTATCAGGACCATTTAAGTCTTTGCATTTTTCATGTTTCAGAGCTTTGTACAAGGCCATTTGAATTTTCACTGTATTCATTATACGCTTTTCAGAGCTTTGTACAATGCATTTAAATGGACAGTGAAATATTTGGTCAGGGTAAATTTTGCAGTAAAATGTCCTCCAAGAAGATAGCAAAGTTATTAAGTGTTTTATGCTTTATTTGTAGCTAATATTGACTATTAATTGAACAGTAATAGTTTCCATCATTGTTTTGAGGTGAAAGATAATTTGTGTTTCAAACTCATATTTGCTTATTGTTTTTAATATTTTTATTTTGAATATATAAGAAGCACTAGTACACAAAAATTTCTTATATTTTCAGCCACACTTGGGTAAATGTTTTGGCAATGTAAAATCTTTGGAAATTACTGGTGGAATTGTGAGGAAGATGATTTCTGATGAAGGAGAAGAAATAGAAATGCCTAAAAAGTAAGTATAATGGTTTTATCAATGGTATATTTATAGGTACATATTTCATTTTTAAATCCAGACGTTTTTTGTCGAGCCTGCGACTTTTGTCGCAGAAAGCTCAACATAGGGATAGTGATCCGGCGGCGGCTTTAACTAACTTCTTAAAAGCTTAATATTTCTGAAGTTAGAAGACTTGGATGCTTCATACTTTGTATATAGATAGATGCCTTATGATATGAAGTTTCCGTCTGTCATATGTCCATTGTCCTTGACCTCCTTTTCATGGTTCAGTGACTAATTGAAAAAAAAGTTAAGATTTTTTGTAATGTTAATTTCTCTCTTATTATGAGTAATAGGATAACTATACCCTCGAGGTCCTCATGCATGTTTTCACTTGACCTCGACCTCATTTCATGGATCAGTGAACAAGGTTAAGTTTTCGTGGTCAGGTCCATATCTCAGATACTATAAGCAATAAGTCTACTATATTTGGTGTATGTAATGATTGTAAGGTGTACATGTCCAACTGGCAGGTGTCATCTGACCTTGACCTCATTTTCATGGTTCAGTGGTAATAGTTTAGTTTTTGTGTTTTGGTCTGTTTTTCTTATACTGTATGCAATAGGTTAACTATATTTGGTGTATGGAAATATTTTACGATGTACATGGCAGTCTGGCAGGTTTTATTTCACATTGACCTCATTTTCATGGTTCATTGCTCAATGTTAAGTTTTTGTGTTTTGGTCTGTTTTTCTAATACTGTATGCAGTAGGTCAACTATATTTGGTGTATGGAAATATTTTACTATGTACATGTCAGTGTGGCAGGTTTTATTTGACCTTGACCTCATTTTCACGGTTCATTACTCAATGTTAGGTTTTTGTGTTTTGGTCTGTTTTTCTAATACTGTATGCAGTAGGTCAACTATATTTGGTGTATGGAAATATTTTACGATGTACATGTCAGTCTGGCAGGTTTGATTTGACCTTGACCTCATTTTCATGGTTCATTGCTTATGTTAAGCTTTTGTGTTTGAGTCAGTTTTTCTTAAACTTTAAGCAATAGGTCAACTATATTTGGTGTATAGAATGATTGTAAGGTGTATATGTCTGTCTGGCAGGTATCATCTAACCTTCACCTCATTTTCATGGTTCATTGGTCTATGTTCAGTTTTCCTGGTTAACTTTGTTCCTTAGCAATAGGTCAACTTTATTTGATGGATGGAATGATTTTAAGGTGTACATGGCAGGATTCATCTGACCTTGAGTTCATTTTCATGGTTCATTGGTCAATATAGAATTTCCATGGTTTGGTCTGTTTCTTTTATGCTATAAGCAATAGGTCATCTATATTCTGTGTATGGCATGATTGTATTAAGGTGTACATGTATTTCCGGCTTGGTTTATCTGACCTTGAACTTATTTTCTTGGATCATCAATGCTAATGTGATACTTGTACTAAAACTTTATATGTAGGACTATCAACATAAAATCAATGGTCAGTATAGTAGGCAAGACATTTCAGTGTGTGCACTCTTGTTGTATTTCCTACAGTAAAATATTGACTTTTCAAAATGTACAAAAGGGGTTAGCAACTTGTAAATTCTTGAAACACTGAATGGATTTAAAGTAGGTTTTCAGAAAAATAAGTTCCAAATGGCTTTGAACACCTGTTTAAATTTTTTATCTGAAGAATTAAGGGGTATTTCAGAGCAAATCTCAATGCAAATGTTGAGGAGAACAGAGTTTGTATATGTGAGCTCTGCATGGTTTTTCTAGTTCAGCTAGATTGGCCACTCTTGTACTTAGATTTGTTCATGACC
Source organism: Mytilus coruscus (assembly GCA_017311375.1). Taxonomy (NCBI): domain Eukaryota; kingdom Metazoa; phylum Mollusca; class Bivalvia; order Mytilida; family Mytilidae; genus Mytilus; species Mytilus coruscus. The sequence goes on along the minus strand of CM029599.1, from coordinate 44,825,776 downwards.
ATAAAAAACTTACAGGAGCATAAGCTATGAAGATTCTCTCGGGCTATTCCTTTAAAATGTATTTTCTTTGGACATAGGTTGTGGGACATTTAATGTATTATGTCCATTCGATGTAAGCAAAATTTAAGAAAAGGAAGTATTTTGGTTGTTGGGGGATTTTGGAAGTCCTTTCTAACCTCACACATCCATTTTAAATGGAATAGCTCTCAGAAATTGTCTATGCAGAGAATTACATTTTATTGTTCACTGATATTATGATTTTAAGAAAACAATCTTAGCAAGAGTAACTTATAAAACTTTTTTTTCTTCTTTTTCAGTCGTATCAGAACAGGAAATACTCCTCAGTGGCTTGTTAGTTTTGAGACAGTCATGTTTGAAACTGTGAAAAAGTAAGTTGACTTGCTTATGTTATGCAGAACCTTTTCATTCTGGTGTGAATCTGATGCTTTGGTCCATTGTTATTGGTCCATAATCTTGAACCTTAGCTAAATTCTGTTAGAACCTTGATAATGAAAATAGTCTGGTTTATTTCTTTTTATAAATTTACATTTGAAAACTACTGTATATCAACTAATTTTCATGAGCAAAAAAATAAAATGTACTGGATATATAAATGGTTCCATGCATGTACTACTAGAATCTTCAATTTGATAAAACTTCAAAAAGTAATTTGGTTTACAGTATTCATTCTGAAAGCATTTTCATAGGAACAAGCTGTTATTCAAATTTCCTCAAGTCAAAACTATAAATTAAGTTAAGAGACTTTGGTAGACTTTTGATTGGTTGCTGTAAAGAAAAAAAATCACGAATTTTTCATTATTTCAAAGCAATTTCAGCTGTGTGCAAGTTTAGTTTAAAATGTTTATTTCTTGGAGATAAAATCTAATCTCCTTTTTATCTTCTTGTATGTAAATAATTATAAGAGAAATTCTTTATTAAAGCTATTATTTGTCATGATTTCTATATTCATTTTGAACAACTGCTGTGCTACTAAATAACCTTAAACAGATGAAACAAGCCATCTAAAAAGTAACAGCATTGCTTAAAAAACCCAGAAAATCTAAATATTATTAGGAGAGCCTTTTTTCATTTATATTACAGTAACATTATGTAAAGATTTCAATCTGTTTTTTTTTTATACAGACATTTAAAGAAAGGAATAAGTGATTGGGACAATTCAGACTTGTCAAGATGGGTACTAGAACATCCTGGACAAGTAGTTTTAACTGTGGTAAGTATATTACAAATGAATATGATATTTTAGATCTCTTTGACAAAAGAACATAACTTTTGTTTGGGTATATGGTTTGATTAAATAAGAAATGATATGCATCAATGAACCAAAACCCACCAGAAAATTTAAGTACTGGTAGTAACAATGAGGTCCATTCTACAAAGGGAGATAACACAAATATTTTTGAAAAATAACCTTTAGTAGTTTGACATTTGAAATATTTCAATATTATCATTTTGAATTGTAGGGTAATACTTTTAGTTAATATCATTGAATAATCCCTTAGTTTGAAAGAACATTTCACTGTTGGACTTAAACAGATTAGTTTATTTTTTGTGATGATAAAGAATGCAATATGGCTACGTTAGCCAAAAAAGATTTAAATTTGTGTTCTTTTTTTCCAAGATTTTTGTTTGAAAAATTGCATTTATTCTTTTCATCAAGAAAACACTCTTCTCATATAATATTTTACAATTACAGGTTCAGATAATGTTGAACAAAGATGTAGTGAAATGTTTTGATCAACCTAACCCAATCACAGCCATAACAGAGGTACAGAGTAATCTGATCAAATCATTAGAACAATTGGCTGGTGTTGTGTCCCAGAATATCAAAGGATATCAGAGAATGAGTATAGAGGCTTTACTGACCATCAATGTCCATAACAGAGATATACTACATACCATGATAGTAGATAAAGTTACCTCAAAGGAGGACTTTGATTGGAAAAAGTAAGTAGAAATTAGATGAAAATTTACAAAGTTTATCGGTAAAAGGAGGTAAAGAGTAATGTAGAAAAAGACAGGAGCCCAAAATAGAAGTCTCACATAAAGTGGGTTTCTTATGCTAGTCAGTCGGCACAAATATTCACACTCACACTGTAATTGAATATATAAATATACAAATATTTGTAATTGTTTATCAAAGTATGAGAATCATTGTAACTTTATAATAAATTACATCAAAAATTTTGAATTCACATTTTGCAACATGACCGTCTGATCTTGAAGGTGTTAAAGTTGAAGCTGCTATTGAATTTATTAAAAAATATATATTCATCTTATCATTGGAGAACAAATATTTATGGTTTTGAATTTTTAAAACATGAACATATTCTTTTTAGACAACTGCGATATGAATGGGATGAACAGAGTAATCATTGTCAAGTGCTACAATCCAATGCACAGTTTAAGTATGGGTATGAGTACCTTGGATGTTCACCTCGTCTGGTAATTACACAGCTAACAGACAGATGTTACCTTACATTGACTGGTGCTATGCATTTACATCTGGGAGGATCTCCAGCAGGTCCGGCTGGTACTGGCAAAACTGAAACAGTTAAAGATTTAGCTAAGGTAAGAATTAACTCCCTTTACTTACTTTTTCTCAAAGTTGTGGTTTTGTGACCTTGAAGATTTAGCTGAGGATAGAATTATCTCCCTTTACTTTATGTCTTTTGCTCAAACTTGTGGTTCTGTGACCTTGAAGATTTAGCAAAGGTTAGATTAATCTCCCAATATGTACATATTCTTTTTCAAAAGGCAAATTGAATAGAAACTTGTGGTCCTGTAATCATGAAGAAAAACATATAAGAATAGCAATTGATTTGCATGTATGCTATTAAGAAGTTGGTAAAGTGGGGATAAGTACGCCAAGGATTGGAATATCATTGTCTTTATACAATAAATGAAAAATTATTTTATTCATTAGATGGATCAAATTGAAACACATCAAAGAAGAACTTTTTTACATGAAAGTATATTAAGTAAAAATAGGTTAACACAGGGCATGAAAACAATCATTTATAATTCTCTCTATGTAATGATGCTTCCTTCTTCTTCTTTTACAGGCTATGGGTAAATTGTGTGTTGTGTTCAATTGTTCAGAAGGACTTGATTTTAAGACATTAGGGAAGTTTTTCTCTGGATTGGCGCAGTCTGGTAGTTGGTGTTGTTTTGACGAGTTTAATCGTATTGATATAGAGGTATTATCTGTTGTGGCTCAACAGATTCACACTATAAAGGCTGCCAAGGATGCTCAAGCTCCCAGATTTATATTTGAAGGAAAGGACATCAAACTGGATATGAGTTGTGGATACTTTATTACAATGAATCCCACGTAAGTTTTTTTAGACATAGAATTGAAACAGTAGATCCCTAATGCACTAGAATTCTGATCTTTTCATGTTGGTAGGAACAAGAAGGATGTCTGCATCCTGGATATTAGAATTTTCATTTTACTTACTGCAACTTTAAGATTTTTCAAGCACAGTAGATAAACTCTTAAAGTATTAGGATCTACATTGCTTTTTCAGTAAAGGAAGCAAATCCCTTTTTTGAGTTAATATAAAAAGAAGATGTGGTATGATTGCCAATGAGACAACTGTCCACAAGAGACCAAAATGACACAGAAATTAACAACTATAGGTCACCGTCGGCCTTCAACAATGAGCAAAGCCCATACCGCATAGTCAGCTATAAAGGCCCTGAAATGACAATGTAAAACAATTCAAACGAGAAAACTAACGGCCTTATTTATGTACAAAAATGAACGAAAACAAATATGTAACACATAAACAAATGACAACCACTGAATTACAGGCTCCTGACTTGGGACAGGCACATACAAAAATAATGTGGCGGGTTAAACATGTTAGCGGGATCCCAACCCTCCCCTAACCTGGGACAGTGATATAACAGTACAACATAAGAACGAACTATAAAAATCAGTTGAAAAAGGCTTAACTCATCAGATGGACAAAATACAAGTGGACGTGGCAGGGTACTTGTACATCCCAACAACAAAAGACATTAGGAACAGATCTGAGAGTACTCGCAGTTATCTGACAGCTAGTTCAAAGCCACTAACAACTAATAAAAAATCATGCATCTAAGACTAAATAATGCATAATTTATTGGGACATTACCAAATATATGATAGACCTGTATAATAGTTCTTTTACTATGAAATGTTTTCTTATTTACAGCTATACATTACAAGTGGAGCTGCCTGGCAAGAATCTGGATACTTTCAATGCTTTAATGATTTATTATACCTTGTAATTTTGCAAAACTTGCAAAATAACATTTCAGTTAGTAAACTAATTAGCCATAATGTTGCCTAACTTTGCCTATTATGTCTTTACAGCTATGCAGGCCGTGTAGAATTACCTGACAATCTAAAGACCTTGTTTAGACAAGTAGCTATGATGGTACCAGACTATGCCCAGATAGCAGAAATCATGCTGTTTTCTGAAGGCTTTAGATCAGCTAAACCTCTGTCGAGGAAGATCGTACAGTTATATAACTTAGCCAGTAAACAATTGTCACAACAAGATCATTATGACTTTGGTATGAGAGCCATCAAATCTGTTCTGGTTATGGCTGGGCATGGAAGGAGACATGCTCAACATAAGTAAGTACACATGTTCTTAAATTACAATCTAGCTTATTCTTGTAATTAGGGCTAATAGATACAGTTTTCCTATATTCAAATCTGCATATGTTGTCTAAAAGGCACAAAGTAATATTTGTAAAAGATTTAAGAATCTGTAATTGTAGTTTGACTTTGACTTCTCAGAAAAATGGTCATCAGTTTTGAAAGTACAGTCCAAACACTCAAAATAGCAAAATTATCTGTTTGAGACTTTTTGGTTAATCAATGAAAATTAATATTCAATGTTTAAAAAATAAATTCACAGTAGTATTTACACCTGAATAATATGCCACATGTTTGTTTTACAGGGAGGACCACATGGACAAAGTGATGACAGAGAATGAAGAATCCTACATTTTGATGCATTCCTTACAGGATGCTAACATACCTAAGTTTTTGGCTGAAGATGTTCCATTGTTTAAGAGTATTTTAGATGATTTGTTCCCAGGAATTACACCTCCAGACAGGGATTATGGAGTACTGGAAGTAAGTTTCACCTGTTTTGACTTAAGTTAGCAACCCAACAGAATTTTAGGGAGAATAACTTCTGCTTTTGCTTTTTTTTCCAGTAGGAAAAAATTTGGAGAAATGCTGTAGTTTTATTGTCTCGCCTTGACGGAGTCAAAAAGCAAGACATAGGTATGCTGTTTCTGGCATTGGCGGTGTCAACAATGAATTAGTTTGTGATTGGGTGTAGTTTATGGTGAACCACTAGTGGTAGGTCAATGATATTTGGTATGCAGTTGTATTCGCATTGGCTCATCTCATTTCCATGGAGAATATTTGGCCCTGCCCCCTCAGTTATGGTCTGTTGACTTTGAAACTTTTGCTTAGACACATGTATTAGTTTGTGATTAGGTCAGTTTATGGGGAACCACTAGTGGTAGGTCAATGATATTTTGTATGCAGTTGTATTTTGCATTGGCTCATCTCATTTCCATGGAGATTATTTGGCCCTGCCCCTTCAGTCATGGTCTATTGACTTTGAAACTTTTGCTTAGACACATGTATTAGTTTGTGATTAGGTCAGTTTATGGGGAACTACTAGTGGAAGGTCAATGTTACTGTAAATTCAGAAATTATTGCGTGCATTTATTATTGTGATTTTTGAAGAATTAACAAAAATGCGAGTTTAATTATTGCGATTTTAGGAAAAGCTACTTACAGATATATGTATTTGATATCAGAATGCGAGTTCTTATTATTGCGATACTCAAGTAGTCACATTATTCGCATTAAAAAAAACCTTGCAATAATTTCTGAATTTACAGTATTTAGCATGTAGTTGTATAAGCATTGGCACATCTCATTTCCATCGAGATTATGTGGCCCCACCCCCTCAGTCATGGTCTATTGACTTTAAAACTTCTGCTTGGTTTACATGTATTATCTTGTGATTAGGTCAGTTTAAGGGGAATTATATGAGGTAGGTCAATGATAATGGTATGCAGTTGTATAAGCATTAGCACATCTCATATCCATGGAGAATATTTAGTCCTTACCCCTCAGTCATGGTCTATTGACTTTGAAACTTTTGCTTAGTTTACATGTATTATTTTGTAATTAGGTCAGTTTAAGGGGAACTATTTGTGGTAAGTCAATGATAATTGGCATGCAGTTGTATAACCATTAGCACATCTCATTTCCATGGAGAATATTTGGTCCTTACCCCTCAGTCATGGTCTATTGACTGAAACTTTTGCTTAGTTTACATGTTTTAGTTTGTGATTAGATCAGTCAATGATATTTGGTATGCAAACGTATAGGCATTTGCAAGTCTCATTTCCATGGACATTATATAGCCCCACTCCCTCATCATGGTTCATTGACTTTGAAACTTTTACATAGTTTACAAGTTAATGTTTGTATTTAGGTTTGTTTAAAGGGAACAACTTATAATTATAAGTCAATGGTATTTGGTATGCAGTTGTATTAGTATTGGCACATCTCATTTCCATGGAGATTGTTCAGCCCTGTACCTTTAGTCATGGTTCATTGACTTTGAATATTTGCATTACTTACATGTTAAAGTATTGCTATTTTAATTTCAACATTTGAATTATCAAAAAAACAAAAAGGTGAGCCATATCTCTGTTTTAACAGTTTATATGCATTTAAATATTCTGTTTGTTGGGATTTATTTGATCCAGGGAAACAGATTTTTAATTGGGGAGAAATAGTTTTTTCTTCAGATACAAGACAATGATTTGTATGCCCTTGTGTTCTATTTATATTTGTTTGAAAAGAAAACAAGGCCAGTTAAAAAAATCAAATTTGCTTGTGGTTCAATAACAATTTATCCCTTTCCAGAGAGCAATCAACATGGCTATTAGGGACCATGGCTTCCAGTCCTGGAGTAACCAAGTAGATAAAGTGAAACAGTTTTATAACCAGATCATGGTTAGACATGGTATCATGTTAGTGGGGCCCACAGGAGGAGGTAAAACAACAATCAGAAGTATTCTTCAGAAAGCATTGATACTTCTCCCAACTATCACCCCAGCTGATCAAGAATCAAACAAGAAACAAGGTCATTATGTGGTAAGTGTAAAGTTTTCCAGATAGTGAAAAGTGCATTCTGGGAGTTAAAGGATAGTGAATGGTAAGAACCATTATTTTGGAACTGAAGTGAAAAAAAAAATGTAAATCCTGTCAAAATTATTTTCTTTGTGAAAGGAATAGGATAACACAAGCTGACCATTTCAAAATAAATGTGGCAATTATGATGCCACAATGACACCATAAATGTCCAAACTTGCTTATTTGACAAAAAAAAGTTCAATTTAAAGGACATATCAAATAGATATAAGAAGATGTAGTATGAGTGCCAATGAGACAACTCTCCATCCAAGTCAAAATTTATAAAAGTAAACTGTTATAGGTCAAAGTACGATCTTCAACAAGGAGCCTTGGCTCACACCGAACAGCAAGTAAGTTTGTTTTTGGGTTAGGCTGTTGTATCCAAGCAAATTAGGAACATGTTATTAGTAGTATTGGATTGACAAAGGAGTAGGTTCGGTAAGGGCCATATTTGGCCCCGATTATTAAGTTCAATGTTATGTCATAAAACGTGTTTTAAGTTAATGAAAAGACATATGAGAAAGTTGAATAAAACTATTTTTGCCAAAGTTTTATTTTCAATCATTGATTTTTACATCCCAAATGGGTTAAAAATAGAGATTTTTGCGACATTGGACAAAATGGTCCGGATTTTAACCAAATTAAGACCTAGGAAACATAGAGCACAGGCATTGACAAACAGAATATTCAAGTCAGATATGTAAAATTTCAGAACAATCATTAGTCTAAAATATCTTTGTTGTCAATGCATGCGCTTTATCTTTCCTCTCCAAAAAATCAATGTTAATTTACCTGTTTTCATCAAATTTTCACGGAAAATCAAAATGAGTGCTATTTGTGACATCATAAATAGAACGCAAAAACATAAATTTTCAACAAAAAGACGTTTTTCCAATCTAGTCATTATATTACGTGTGATTCCTTGTGACATTGGTCAGTAAATCCTAATTTCAAATTTCAGCTAGAATTAGGGGCCATTTTAGGGCCTTATCGAACCTACTTCTTTATCAAGGATCTACTGAAAGTTGATACTTCATTAATTTGATTCTTGATTTTATTACTTTAAGGGGACAAAAAAGCATCTTGTGTTATACTTCTGCTTACTAGTAGTTTTTGTTCCTTCATGTGTAAGTGCAAAAGATATTTACACAGGGGTAACGCAAAGCTTTTATGCATTTAGTGAATAAAACTAGTACAACTGAAGAAACATTGATTTAAGTTTTTATAAAACAAATTATTTTTCTCTACAAACAATTGACTTTTACTAAATTTACTTCAAGAATTATTTAATGAAATTGTGTTACTGCAAATATTTTGATTTAAAGTTGTTATTTTTAAAATGAAATTATTGTTATTGATGGATTTTTGTTGAAATTTGCAGCACAACAGATCCAAGAAAGGCCATGTAGAAGTGTTTCAGGTGAATCCTAAATGTGTGACATTGGGGGAACTGTATGGTGAGGTAGATTCCAATACTCTTGAATGGCATGATGGACTGATAGGTTCTGCTACTCGTAAATTTTCTTCAGATCCAAGCCAACTTAAGACAGAAGATGGAACATCAACGAGACCTGTGTCACGACTCACAGCATTATCTACACCTAATCCAGTAAGTTGATACTTAAAACTGTTAATTCAGAAATTTTTGCGATGTTTAATATGAAATATGCAACAGGTTAGGTTTCTTAAAAATAAAAACTGACATTTTTGAATTTGATAGCATTATTAGTATACAACAATAAATCTGACAGTTTTGTCAGTTATTCATCTTGTAATCTGACTGTGGCTATGAACTAAACTATTTGTATCAAGCTTTAAATTCTGAAAATATGACAATCTTATCTTCATAACAGATACCTTTAAAAGACTGAAGTTTCTCTCTTTTAAGAAATTTTATGACTTTAAGAAAAATCCATGTTATGTTTGAATAATTAGATGCTCTTTTTATTTGCTCTCATTGACATACACTCCAAATTGTCTTTTAGAAAGCAAAAATGTATCATGTGCTTTATAAAGCTTCCTCTAGTATCACAAGCTTTTTTCACCTTATTAATCTTTTGTTTTTGATTAATAATGGTTAAGACTTTATACAGCATGAAATAGGTTCTCCTTGTATTATTTTTATACAACATTTTCTTACAGACCAAAGAAGCTGAAGCAGAGAGTGATATGGAGGAAGAGAAGAAGGAACAAAATCTACATATAGAATGGAAATGGTTAGTGTTAGATGGACCTGTAGATACTCTATGGGTTGAGAATCTTAACACAGTACTGGACGATTCTAAAGTTCTCTGTCTGGCTAATGGTCAGAGAATTCATCTGGCTTCTGGAATGAGGCTGATTTTTGAAGTGGACAATCTGTCACAAGCCAGTCCTGCCACTATCAGTAGATGTGCAATGGTGTATATGGTAAGATTTTTCCTAATTTATTCTTTTTATACAGTACAGTCAGTTTCTGTGGCAGTTTGGTCAGCTTGACCTTCATTTCACACTCAGAACAAATTAGGTTAAGTTCAAAGTTATATATTTTAGTTGTATTTAAAATCATACGTCAGAAACCCATGTTATTCAACACTAAAATTCATATGTTGTACTTTATTTGTTGCAAAATTGAGGACACTGTGACTTACATTTTATGCTTGAGTAGTTTTGGTTAACTTTCCCTATTAGGTCCATATCTTTGAAGCACATAGTGTTAAAACAGAGATGTTATTCATCTACAGTCTCATAGAAAAACAACTTTCACTACATTTATATTTCCTAGTACAATATTAGGTCATTTTTAAAATGAAAACAAAATGACTTTCTTTTTTCATAATTTTGACTTTTGGCATTGAACTTTCTATATTTTTAGGACCCAGTTGATCTTGGATGGCAGCCCTATGTGAAAACATGGCTTCAAAAGCTACCTAAAGACATGCCAGAGAGTGCTAAAAAGCATCTAATGGCATTGTTTGATTACACCATAGAGAAAGGTCTGAAGTTTAAACAGAAGTATATTCGATTTCAACCTATTGAAGCTCCGACATTATCCACCATTATGACCTTGTGTAACATCCTGACTGCTTACTTTGATTTTATGCTACAACATGGAGGATTTGGAAATCCAGGTATAAAATATGTATAGTGATATATTGCAATACATGAAAAAGCATTTCCATTTATGCTTCAACTGTCTGTAAGAAATGGTTATTTGTTACAGTCGTAGTAATGTTCATATAACATATTTGTTTGTTGCTGTCCGTTAACAAAAATCTTATTCTTTCAGGTATTGTTGCAATTGGCTGAATTTTTGTTTAACTAAATTTAAGTTGGCATTAGTGTACAATAAATAAAATTAAGCAAAATTTGCTGCAAAAAATTAATAGAAAGAATGAAATCCATTCATTGGAAATCATGCTTTCACTATCCAAAACAGAGAGATTTTCAAATGTACATGTAATAAATTAAAGTTTTTAAATTAGTATTTATTTATTTCCATTTTTATAAAACTGTGTATAAAACTAGGCATGCTATTTGTTTATATTAGATTGTTACAAAAGAACATTCAAATATTTACAGATAATTTTTATTACAAGATTACTATGTTTTTTCGCCAGATCCCAAACCGGCAAAAGGTAATAAGATTTTGTCATATTGTAGTAGTTTCAAATATTTTTATAAGACATTCACTGCATAATGAATCAGGGATTGTTATCACTTTTATATATGGAATAGCATTTTCAAAGATAATTTTACTTGAATGATGATATATAACTATGGGTTTTTTTTTTGGTAATAGCAAAACTGTATCTATCCATTTCCAGTACCTATATGTTTCTCTTCTGCATATACTTAAAGGAACCCTGAAAAATATTTTTTCTTTGGAACTTTACTGGTGAACAAATATTATAACAAATATTTTGTCCAGAATTAAAACTAGAAGTTTATTTTGCTAGTCATACCAAAGCGTTTCCGTGTCAGATTTGGAAAATTAGGTATAGTGTTTAATGTAGAACTGTGTGACAAGTGTTATTTGATTGGCCAAAGCAAAATTGTTGGTTTTATATACTCCAGCCAATAATTAAAAGGTTATTGTATCTGGGTTTTTACAAATTAACACATGTATGTTTATATGAAAAGCTAAAACCAACATTTTTGCATGACCTGTTCTTGATGCCAACCAAATAAACATATTTCTTTTTATAATCTGTTTTTCAAAACTTCTGTTTTTGAACTATCTTTCTGAAAGTTATTGTGTGTAAACGTGTGAATGAATATCAAAATAGTCATGAATATCTAGAGATTGACTGTTTAGGTAAATTATTTTAGGTGCAAGTTTGATAGTATAAAAATATGTAGTTTAAGATAAAAATGCCTTGATCGTAGAACAAAAAGATTTCATTAGATTTAGTTAATGTGGAGTATTTTTGAAAGTCAGGCAGAAGATACATTCTGTATTAGTACTCTTTTTTTATGTGAATTTTTGTTCAAATCATTGTTGAAATTCATAGTTTAAAACCTATGGCAGAACAAATCAGTGTTTGGTCCCAAGGACAGCTCTTGACATGATTTAAAATAGAACTGACTACCTAGATGAAAATAAGTTTTAATTTAAAATTGATTGTTATTTAAACCCGTATGATTTTGTTTTAAGTTGTAACAGAAATAGGTATAATGCTTTACACTGAAATGTTTAAAATTTTATCATTGCTCTATAAACAGCAGCTGATGGTAAGTTGATGGCATTGTTGAGTATAGCCTTCACATTACATATTAAGGCTTTAGCAGTTTATTATAGAATGTTATGCATGTTAATTTGCTTATACATGACACATTCATATTTATAGTTATAAAATCTAAAAAAAAAATCTCAGAAAATACACCCCATTTTAAAACATGCTTATGCACCAGTTGCTTAATGGCTTACGTTATGCTTACAATTTCATCAAGATAGAAACCAATATAGTTCACAGCAAAAAAAATAACAGTTTCTTCATAATATACATTGTTTTCATCATTATAATCTCCTATCCTTATCCCTACAGTGTAAGCCATATTCAGAGCACCTTTTTATTGCCTCCAATTTACATATCAGATATACAAACTTGACAAACAATCAGATATTATTCATTCATACTATATAATATAATTCATATCTTAATTTAGGTTGAGCATGTCATTGGTTTTATTATTTAAAAATTCTGTGCATGAAGCTTTATACATATACATTTTAATGTTATAATCTTTTCATTTTACTTATATAATATTATATATGTATATCAAAACATAGATCTTTATCAGATACACTTTAGTTTAATTTTTGTTAGTCAGTGTATATGAATTATCCCTGTGTTGTTGATGGGGAAAATAGATGCATTAGTCCCGGGTTGTTGCAATAATTTGATTATCAATGCTTACAGTGTAAACCATACATGTGTGTCAGAACAATTTCTTTGCCAGTTGTAAAATTCTATCTACTTTCCTAAGAGTTATTTATAAAAAAAGTCAGGCATTGAAAGCAATTTGCCCAAGTGTATCATGAGAAAATCTTATTATATGCATCTAGCTTTGCCTTTACTGAGTAATACTGATTTCAGTTCATACCACTACTTTAAAAAACTTATGATAAAAGCTATATTCAACTGACTTGTTGGAAGAAAAAATGGTTAACACATGCATGGTTTGTGCTGTAAGAATATCATGACATCAATACTAGCATTACAGAGATAATTTTTATTGAGACAAAAAGTCATTTCTGTCTTATAAATATGAATTGAATCACATTTCCAGCATTTAAAAAAAAAAACCTTTGACATTACTATATGTTATATCTTGTTTGAGATTGTATAACATTTAAATATTTCTTCATTAGGATGCTTATATAAGTCTTTTTACAGTTGATTAACTGATATTCCTTAGAATCGGGGTTTAGTTATCGCAATTTTTTATATAGTATATTGATAATTTTACAGACAGGGAGGAAGAAAAAGTAGAAAGTGACCTTAGAACTGAAAGTAGAGGTTCAAGTAGAAGTTCCTCTAGATCTAAGCTGAGAGGGTCAAGGAAACGAGCCCAAAAACCACCTAGTGTTCCTAGTATAACAAAGGAAAGCAGTCAAACCACTTCAAAGACTGGAAGGTAATTTGATTTGTCTAAAGGGAGAATAGCTCAGTGTAGTATAGCTTATAGTTCTTCCTTTACAAGATTAGTTCCTCAAAAGGCATTTATTTCTATCTCAAAAGTAAAAAAAAATATAGGACTGAAAATAAAATTGTAGACAAACACACTCAACAGTTTTAATTAACTCTTATTAGTGTTTGTGACTGACAAATGAACATTCCCATTTGAATTTTTTGTTCCAAAATTATGGAACTTATTCATGGAATATATAAATTGAAAGTTGCTAGGGATAGGGTCATCAAGCTGTTCAGTAAAATTTTTACAAAAACTAATTTGATTTCTTTTTAGTAAAAAAAAAAAAAAAAAAAAATTTTTTGTCTTTATGTTAAATAGTCATTGCCGTATATCTAGCCTTTCAAAACTGAGGTTGTGAGTCCGAAACCTCACTTGTTGCAGATTCGTTTACTTCGATCTTAATTGACAATAATTGCCAGTTTTCTTGCCAAAGGTCATGGTTCTCTCTGCTTCCTCTAACAATAAAACTGGATGCCATGAAATAGCCAAGAGTGTGCTGAAAGTGACCTTATAAAACCAACAACCAATCAATCACACATTATTCACCTCCCCATATTTTCAACATCACCATATTTCATCTTTAACTTAATTTTTATTACTCATACACACCAGCTCATTATTAGATATTGTAGATGCATTAGATAATGCTTGTAGTATACAGTTGTAGTTTATATTTTAGTGTTTTTTCTTCGGGGTACAGCTCAGAGTAAGTTGTGTGACGTGTCATAATCACTGTAACAATGTATACACTCAGAATCACATTTTTATTTTTGAAAAATATTGTAACAATATTGGAGCACTTATGGTGAAATAATAAATTTTAGCACACATTCACTGGTCATTCTTGTCCACTGACCTAAATTTTGAGGATCACACCTAACCCATATTTTTTAATCTGTGTACATGTTATGACAAGATATTTTTATAAGGTTAACAGAGATTGTATTCTGCATGGTCACTTTCAGAACTTAAATGTTTGATACAGTGAAGTTGACCCTTTTTTAAAGCCACAGATATTCATGCAATATGTCTTATTCACTGCATTTCAGGATAAACTAAAAATACTGGAACAAATAATAGTCAATTGTTTAATGTTTATTTTTCTCAGATAATTGTTGATTTATAAGAAGAGTGGAATCTGCTTGTATTTTGAAAAATTGATAAATGTAGGATTAATCCAATTTATCATTTCTTAAATTACTAATTTATATTGAAGAATAAATCCCTATACCGTACTATATTCATTTGCAGATCACTTTTATAAGAGCATATATGAAAAAGTGTTGAAAAATTAGAAGAGGTATGTACTGAAAGAATGTCTACTGTCATCCAGATATAAGCATTTTCTTAAAGTCTAAATTGATATTTTGGGATAGCATTGCCACAATAAAATACAACAAATATAACATGATCACTTTTACTGTTTTAAGAGTAGATTGCTATGTAGATAGATGTGTAAAATAAAAGTTGTTTCCCTTTTTAGGCCAGACCCAGATTCAGACAGAGTATTATATCTAATGAAGAATCCCAGTCAGTTTTTAAACGTACTAGGGAAACTTTTTGTCTTTGCCTACACATGGAGTATTGGAGGAAACTTTCACAGACAGGAGGATGTTGATGAGGACGATAATGTCAACAGACGCGGACAGGATAAAGTAGAGAAGGATATCAACATCTGTAATGAGTTTGATAACTTCATGAGAGAACTGTTTGAAGTGGAACCTCCACTAGGTATTTCACTTCTTTTCTTTAATTCTATTTATTGTTTATAGCTAAAGAAAATATTAAGATTTTGACAAAACTTACCCACATCCTGAATTCAGATCAACAAACAAAATTTGAATGAATATTCAACAAAGCGAATCACTTTCATTAAATTTTAAGTAGGAAAATGACCTTTGCATGTATATATATAGATTTGTTTATGTTTATAAACCAGAAAAAATGTTATATTTATTTGTTAACCACCCAATTTATATCACGAGCTTTATGTAATTAGTAAAATGAAGTAACTCTCTTTTAGATCAGATTTTAACATAGGTTTTTTGCACAGTTCTTTGATGAAAAGTTTGCATTTCTTATCAAGTTAACATACATACCTTTGAAAAAGTGGTACTGTTTTATGGATGTTAGCAATGATGATGAATTTTATTTTACAAATTATCTTTTGTTTTCAGGTGTCAGACTACCTACAGGAAACAGAAGTATCTATGGTTACTTTATTGACATGGAATCTGGTAACTTTGTTCCCTGGGATACCCTGGTCCCTACCACTCGATGGTTGATAGAGAGAGGAGCTATAATTACTATAGGGGAGACAATGGGTGTATCCTCAGGTCAAAAGAAGAAGAGAGAAGAACAGGAGATCACACCAACAGTAGATATCGTCAGATTCTCCTTCCTGTCAGGGTTATTGCTCCTTAATAGACGTGCTGTATTATTGACAGGTAAATTTTGTTAAATTGTGTTTCATTGATTGGTTTAGCTGTAAGGTTGCTGAGGAAAAAAATGTTTTGAAGATAAAAGACGAAAGAGAAATGACTCACAATACAATTTCATTGAAATAAATTGAAATATTGCAGTAAATTATGATTATTTATTTTTCTTTTGAATTAAAATGTTTGTGCATAAAAATTTATCTGCTTGAATAAAGAAGCAAATGTTTTACATATGAAATTAAAAAAAAACACAAAGTGAAAAATGCTGAAGATATTTTTTTTTTTAGTAAAATTGAAATTTGAATAAAAAAAAAAACCTTGATCAAAAATATTTAAATAAAAACTCTACAAATAATATAATTGAATTAAAAACAATTTTCCTTTTATAGGTGATTCTGGAGTTGGTAAATCAGCCTTGATAAACTACATGTTAGGAAAATTGTCGCAAGATGGAGGTACCACAACCAAAAGTAATACAATCCTCGGCAGTGTCCTTAATTACTCCTCTAAACATTCCTCTTTACTGGATAACATTGCTAGCCTCACAAAGTTTGGAGAAGAAGAGGAAGGTAAAGATTTAGATGTCCTCATGGGATCATCCAAACCCAAGGCGTCAACTGGTATCCTGTATTCTATGATACAATGTAGTGCTCAGACAACATCAGCCAGGTTACAGGACAATATTATGCTGAAGCTGATGAAAAAGGGCAAGGACACACTTGGGGCTCCAAGAGGGAGGAAAAAGTTTGTGTTTGTTGATGATCTGAATATGCCTGCGCCAGAGGAATATGGAGCTCAACCTCCACTAGAACTTCTGAGACAATTCTTGGAATCAGGTGGATTCTATGATACAAAGAGCCTCTCATGGAAGGTATACTTTTCTTTATGTTTTCTGTACACTCTTGACAGCAAAGCTTTGTTTTTTGTTCTCAAGGCGAGTTTCTAGAGTTTGCTAAATGTGTGGCAGTCATTTTGATTAGCCAATCAATTAAAGCATGTCTGCTTTGACTGAATCATAAATTTTTACATCATCTTATAATTGGTTAAACTTAGCTCTCTCTTTTGTTTTTGGGGTTGTTCACACTTTTGATATTCCAGTTTTGGAGCTCTGTTATTGAAAAAGTCAAGTTTGTTCCAACAAAAACAGTAATAGTAAAAGTGGAAAAGTAAAAATTTGACTTTATCTTAGGATTGACAAAAGATCAAGATCCTTTTTATTTTGATGATTTCTACTTTTGTTGCATCATAGTTACAGCACTGAACTATTGAAAATCGGACAACTCACCCAAAATGTGAAATATTTTCAAGATTTTAGGATTGATGAAAGAAAACTTCTTCTACTACAAAAGAGTGTCTCTTGCACTGAAGGAGCTTTATATTGATGAAATTGTAAAGAAAACGCTTTTAAGATGACGAACACATTTGAGTTTTTGATTAGATTGACCTTAATATGCTTGAAATATTTGCCACTGGATGTTTAGAAAACAGTATGAATCAGTTATTTGAGTATATGTTGTCTATGTGTTGATTTTAGTTTATTATGACACTATACTTGATTGATTTATGTTTTTTTGCCATTGCAGACAATATTTGATGTAACAGTCGTTGCTGCATGTGGCCCTCCAGGTGGGGGTAGAAATCCCATCAGTCCAAGGCTACTGAAGAACTTCTGGTAAATAAATGTCCTTATTAGAATTACTTCCCCTGGTCAGAGTATAATGGTGTGACATTTTCAAATATTTGTCTGTTTATCCAATGGTTAATTTCAATGTTTGTACACAAAAATGAAAATAACTTCATGTCATTGTTTTAATTTCCATTGTGACATTGTTAGCCAATCACAATGTTTTGGTGTACACTTTTGAAAATATAACCAAGAATGCATTCAGAAACGGAAAATTATGTTTCCTCTGAGTATCCATAACTACCATCTAAAAAAATAATTTTATAGATGTAATCTTGACTTATGTGAAATTATTCATATTAGTTTCCGTTTTGGCTGCTTTTATTTAGTTATCATAGTTCAAACTTTTTTATAGGTCACAAATTATATGAATGTTGTAACCAGTTGTTTTTCTTACACGTTTATAAGATAAATGTAAGTGTGAAAATATTGTATATGAAGATAACCTTCACAATATTTTCTATTGTAGTATATTTGCCATGCCGTTACCGTCTACCAGATCTTTACAACATATTTACCAAGTCCAGTTAGGAAGATTCTTCCAGGAAGGAGAATTTGCCACAGAAGTTAAGGAACAGTTACTTCCCTTGGTGTCAGCCAGCATAGCGGTATACTACAGGATGGGAAATAACATGCTACCCACACCTGCCAAGTCACATTATACATTTAACTTAAGAGATTTGTCTAAGGTAAAGCACAGATATTACTTATTTCACCAGCAAATAAATTATTCACATTTTTGATATAGAAAGGTCATACATTTCCATTATAATACGTCAGTATAAAATGAATCTGTCTATTGCAATTAGTCCTCTAATTGATAATGATTTCCAATTATTTCTTTAACTTTCTTTTTTGTCATAGGTTATACAAGGATTATTACAAGCCCATGAATCTGTTATAGTCAGTAAAGACAATATTGCAGGATTATTTGCTCATGAGGTGACCAGAGTTTTCCACGACAGACTGATCTGTCCAGAAGATAGAGTTATGTTCTACCAGTTCTTGTCCGACAACCTTCATGATTATTTCAAGGTACAAAAAACATTAAAATCATTACATTTATCAGGTATGAACAAAATGCAGAAACAGATTTTTTTTTTATTACAAATAGTATCAGTCCATTTAAACCTTCTGCAGTCTTCTTGTTTTTTTGGTCAAACCCCAAAATTTTGTGTCCTTTTGACTACCAAGATGGAAAGACAACAAATCTAATGATTTAGACAAAAAATATTTTTGATATACTAATAGGACAACCCAGCTGGTTGTCATAGCACCATGTGACACAGATTATAGACACTTGTCTGGTAAATTTTAAGTATTTTTGTAAAAATGGTATAAATGAATAAAAATATCAGTAGAACTTTTTTTGTTTACCTGCAGAAAGGTGAAGGTCAGAGAGCAAAGGTATGATAAAAGTAAAAAAGGATAGATTGGGGATATAGTTATAATCCATTGCTAATTAGTTTACTTTTATGTTCATGCCTAGAGTGTAGATGGAATATTATAAAAGTAATTGTTGTTTAGAGGAAATACTATAGGAGTAATTATTGTGTCCATATGCATGAACATATTCTGCAAGCAATTTCCAAATACTTACTGGTCTAAGACGATATTGTTTGGTAAGGAAAAGTGTCAAGTGAATCTGATATTTGTAACAAAAAGAAGCTCATTAGGAGTCAGATGTCATGTTTTATTGGACTTGTTTGAATTTGGCATGTTCATTTTCTTTAGAAACAGTTAAAGGTTTATCACATCTTAAATAATTATCAGCATTCTTGTAAATTGTATGGGTGGATTCAATCAGTTATTTAACTAATTTCATTTATTTTGCTCGTGAAATTTTTTCTGAAAGTTGCTGGACTTTGAAAGAGCTGATAAAAATTACACTTTTGAAAGGGGCTAAAGGTGTTTTCAAATAAATTTTAATGATTTCAGTCATTTTTATTGGTATGATTGTTCATTTAGGAAAGTTTGTCATCCTTCCATCAAAAAGCTCACCATGCTATTCAAACGTCACAAACTTTGGTCAATATTACATTTCGCTTCCCTGTATGAATTTGCTATACCCATTTACTAGCACAACTTATTTAGACTTGGCAGTTTTGATTCTTCCATACAATTTAGCTTGCCTCTCTAAATTTGCTATACCCCTTTACTTTGGCTCTGGGTTGCTGTCTCATTAATGAATATCCCACGTCTCTTTTGTATTCATTGATATTATAAATCAATTGGTATAAATTTTGAAGAAACATTCCTTTTAACACAAGTGACCAAAGGTACATTTAATCCAACTGAAGAAATTTCTTGCAAATGTCAAATGATTAGATTTGGTATATAGAATCATCTGGATGAGACTGTGACCCATGTCTCTTTTCAGTACTGTTACTTTGTGAATTTCAATCTTAAATAATACATGGGACCTCATCTGAGGCAGCTTGAATATTAATGTAATTAATAACATTTTTGATAATTCATGATCTACCAACAGGCAGTGTGGTGTTGGTATACAATGCCATAACTCCATAACAGAAAACCAGTTGCTGCCTCTCCTTCTAGCATGCAACAATAAGATGTGAAGGCAAACATTGGCCGTTTTATAGTCAGAATAATGTGTCTGAGTAGGATGACACTTCTTTCATGGGATTAGTTTATAAGCAAGCACACTGAAAATCCACCTCAGCCTGTAGTTCTATCTCATTGAAATGTTCTTGTCCTAAATATAGTTAAAAGATTTTAAACTGTATATTGAATATTCATCCATCCATGATATATAAAAGTACAGTGAGCTATATTTTCATGACTCTTCACTGAGATACTCAACTCTACATGATATTATAACTAGGTATGCAGAAAAATCTACTTTAGACTATCAGCTTTTTACCACAAAATAATTCACGTTGATCCATATTTCATAGTTGACTGGTTTTATTGTAGATCCCCATGATCCATATTTCATAGTTGACTAGTTTTATTGTAGATCCCCATGATCCATATTTCATAGTTGACTGGTTTTATTGTAGACCACCATGATCCATATTTCATAGTTGTCTGGTTTTATTGTAGATCACCCATTGTTTTGTAATAGTAATTAGTCAGTAGTATTGAATACTAATCGAAATTGTTTTTGGATGTGGAATTTTCCCAGTGTTCTCTTCAACGATTAAGTCTGAATGGTGATAATCTTAATATTATTTAATTTGCTTTACATATCAAATTAGCATGATTTATTATTAGAAATATTTCTAAGTGTTGTTCATATAGACAGACATGCCAAAATAATAAAATTGTTAAAAAATAGATTGGTTTAAACATATTTAATTGCATAAACACAAATTGGATTAGACACAAGTCAAACAGACTCATGGAGTCTACTCAATTTAACATATTTAACAATACAATATATATAAGAGTTTGCATACATTAAATAATATTTCAACATTTGTTTAAATTGGACAGAAAATTTGAATGGCGCAAAAGTAGAAAAAAAAAAAAACACAAAAAACAAAAAAACAAAAAAACAACTGAACTTAGATGATGATGTGAGTTTGGTCAAGTTTTACTATCTAAATAATAAGAATCTCTTCAACAGTCTAATTAACTCAAACAAATGTTTAAAGATATTTTCATTTTGCTCCTGAGTAAGAAGACATGTCATGAAATAGAAGTTCCTTCATGATATAAGTTCCAAATGGAAGAAACATTCTGTAATATTAGTTCCACTGGAACAAATATTATAGAATTTGTTTCTTACAGAATAAAGGGTAAAGAATATTTGTTCCAACAGGAACAGATATTATGGCATTGTTTATAACAAAGTTAGGCGGAGCAAATATACATTGACAGACAACTATCGGAAATTAATAGTTCTTTATTTAATGGAAAGTTTTTTGAGAACCAGCTAAGATTTTCTAAATTCTTACTTCGCTTTTCTGAATATAATATACATTTGAAAAAGATAGGATGTGAATTTTCATGATTTACACTGCAGCGGCAAGATGGATTAGAAATAATATTAACTCTATAAAGGTCATAATTTAAGAATGATACAGAACATCAAGTTAGGGTAAGAATGATATTTAGTTTGTGACTTCCAAACTTATATTGGCATGTATTTATTACTATTGGGATTTAAGTTTTTTAGTTTCATTTTAAATTTTACTATTGTATCAGATTCTTGCGTTGAAGCATTTTATTCAATGGACATATAGTTGATGGTATAAAGGATTCATTAGTTAATGCAAGTCTACAGAATGGAAGTATTATACCGTTACCATTGCAAAGCGGGTACACAATTATACTTGGGATTTTTAAAATGCTGGTATGGTAGATAAAAAACTTAATACAAAAATCTAGGCATTTCAAAGAAAAATTTAAGTCTTGCTTTTTTGACTTCACAAATCCCCCCTTGGTGTCTTCTCCATCCTTTTTTTCTACTTTTCTTGTGATGCCATTGCTCTGAAAGAACATATTCCAAATGACTTCAATTCTTATATAGGGATTATTTGAGATCTCACATTACAAATTCAAAGTACAGTACTGAATAAGCATCCTGATTTTTTTTCAGTCAGAACAAAGATTTTTATCACATGATTCATGAAAAAGTAAATCCAAGAGTAAAAATGAAAAAGCTTCAATAATGTTGCAGCTTAATTTGTTATTTTAATTTCCCTTGAATTGTCAATTTATACTTCAACTTTGTCAGAACTCAATAATATCTCATCTTATGAAATACAAATGACAGCAGTCTAACAATATTTTGATGTAATCAGGTAAAATGGACACCAGAACAACTGATGTCAGAACAGATTTTGTTTGGAGATTTCTTTGATGTCGGTGACAAGGCCTCTGCACGTGTGTACAGACCCATCAGCGATAGAAAGAAGTTACGTCAAGTTCTGGAGGAATACTATATGAGGATGAGTTTTGGAAACACAAAGGTATTATAGAATGGTTTTAACTTTTTCAAAGTACCAGTTCTCAGCTAATACATGATATATGCAAATAAATATAAGTGATAAAGGGCTTCAGGTACCCGTGAACAATATATAGTGCACAGATGAAGAATTTTTAAGTTATGAAATTATTCACCAAGTCCTTTCTAAAGACAAACACAAATGTTTGGCATCTTTTGTGTTTAAGTATTTGCATTGAATAAAATTTTGTTTATAAATTATAATTTGTTTAAAAGACTGATTCAATCAGAAACCTGCTATTTGGTATTCTTGTTTAAATTACTTTTCACTCTCAGTCAATCTTACAAATTTTATATATATTGAAATTGTTTAAAATATACATTTTCAATTTTTTTGGTCTTTGGGGTAACTTTTTCAGTTTTGTACCAAAGAAAATAAAACCTCTCCAGAATCAGTTGGTGTTTACCTGGCCATTTAAATTTTTGCAAAGTGAATTGTCCATTAAAAAATACAATAGCTATTGTTCTATGTGGAATTCATTCAAAGGGAACTTTAAATTTCTCCTTAACAAACCATTTATTCATTGATTAATGGTTTTATTTCCTTCTCAATAAGTTGGTAAGGAAAATCCACATCTCTTGGGAAGTATTTCTTGTTTTGCTTTTTTATGTTAATGACATTTTATTTCAGTTTTTCTATATTGCTGAAGAAATGGTATATAAAGCATAATTTATTTTCATTTAAACTTTGTATTTTATTGGTCATGGTTTTGTACAATTTTTATGTATTTTAGCAAAATTGGATTTTTTGGTTGTACATGTACTGTGAAACAATTCAAACTGGTTTAGCACTGTGGTTTTTATTCTTTTTTAAGGGGAATTTAATCATTGCATTACAATGTTGCTAATTTCATCATTACACCTTAAAATCCACACTTTAACTTTACTTAATATTACTATTTTGCTTGGTTAGAAGTCACAGGACAATACTTTAGCTAAAGAAGTAAGTGATATTGCTCCCTACAATAACAAGAATGGTTTGTGCAGAAAGTCTACCTTATTAACATTTCATGGCTGACATTAACAATTGTAGAGAGAAAGTTCCGGTACAACCACACTGTGTCGTAAAAGAGTTAAAAAAAAATCACTTTGTTCCCTATAGAAAAATGCACATTTCATCCTTTAATTTATCAAACTATTCCATCAAAGTGCCTAAGTCTGTCTTTCAGCAATTGTTGCAATGGTGCTAATGAGTTTGAAGAGATGTTTCCCAAAATAGACCAGATAATATTGACTCATTGTTTTTTGGTTATACCTTGAATTTTGGTTTATTTCTTTATTTTTGCCTATTCTTATTTACACTGTGAATTGTAATTTATAAAGGGTTGTTTTCATTTTATTGTCTTAGGTGGATATCGCTGCTCATAAAATGTTAGTCCCAAGGCTATCATAAGCAAAGTTATTAGTGCTATCCCTACTAATATCATTTGCAACTTACATTTCGTGAATTTTCTGTTCTACCTATCTTAGGTGTGTTAAATGTCCTAAACA
This sequence comes from Mytilus coruscus, assembly GCA_017311375.1. Lineage (NCBI taxonomy): Eukaryota > Metazoa > Mollusca > Bivalvia > Mytilida > Mytilidae > Mytilus > Mytilus coruscus. The sequence goes on along the minus strand of CM029599.1, from coordinate 44,801,762 downwards.
ACAACTTAATACTCTTGAGTTGGAATGAAATTTCCTGTTGATAAATTTAGAAATCATTCAGAAACTAACATTCCAACTCCTCCAGGCAAAGTTGATCTTTGATGATTTTGGTTATACTGTTTAGGTTTCTCTTGGTCATATACCTTCCTTTTTTTTTTTTTTTTTTTAATTTTTGGTTTGATTGTTCCTAATGAAGTTAAATCTAGAAAACAGCTTTGCATGCACCAAATTTATAAAGTGTTAATTTCATTTAGTAATTATATGATGTTTAACTGTGAGAAATGTCTGTTGTTTTATCTTACAGTAATAAAAAACAATATTGAAAGGTCAATATTTTTTCATACTGTGTTATTAAGCATAAAATTCTTATGGAAGAAAGCTACAAAAACTAGGCTTTACTTAATGTTGTTTTTCTTAACCATTGTGATGCATAAAGTTGGTGAATAGGTATTAACAAACTTTGATATAGTTGTGACAAGGTGTAAATGACCTCTTGGTTTTCTTCCCTCCTGTCATTGGGTTGCTGTCTCATATTTGATCAATCGATAAAAGTTAATTAAAGGTTGCTTTGTCAGCAGTGATTTCACTGACAAACTTACAACAGTAGAGCTTTTCTAATTTATCTAATACTTTTAAATGTAGAATTTAATACTTGCTTAAGGATTACAAAGACTGTAGCAATGGTTTTGGATAGTGTATCTTAATCTAGCTGGTGTGGTAAAGTTAATAGTGTTCTTTGTATTTGATAACAATAGATTAAAATAAAAATCATTGAAAAGCAGCATGCATTAGTTTTATAATTTATAAGTGCATGTTTATCATGGGGAAAGTGCACATTTATCATGTGACAAGTACATATTTATCATGTGGCAAGTGCATATTTATCATTTGACAAGTACATATTTATCAAGTGACAAGTGCACATTTATATGAATGCAAGAAAATGTCATATAAATATGAGTGAATTTTGTTGTCTTTCACTTGACCTACTGCCAGCATGATATTTTGACATTGGCATTCTTACGGGGAAAAAAAATTTGAAGAAAATTTAGGGGTTCTGGTTTCTCACATATTAAGCAATAACAGACCAAAATGGAGAACTATGTGAAGGGGTAGAACTTAAATGGTGGTTTATAGATTGCCTTACTTTTAAGTATAAAGCATGAAGGGTATGATGCTGGCCTTTAGTTCTGTTCATCACAAAAGCTTTTGTCATGATACAGCCTTTTGCAATGATGTGGCGTAAAGCAAACATCAACCAATTGTCCCATAATTCTGTTCATTTGACATTATGTCAATCAAATGAATAGCCTGCCTCGATGAACAAAATTACCAGAGTTTACCATTTACATTGTCTAATACATGTGTTTTATCTAACATCAGTTTGGTGTTTACATCAGGGTAAGACATGTTTTTATCTGCACACAGGATTTTTATGTAGAGCCACATTTTTGTTGCAGTTTCTTTATAGTTCAAAAGAGGAGAGATAGACTCAGATAGTAAAAGCTTTAATTGTTCTTTTGGCTATTTAGGTCAAATGGAAATCAGAAATGTTGAATAGCTTTATCTTAGTTTATATTTTTCATTTTTCAAGATATTTGTGTGCGATCTCTTTTTATTTTCATTCCAGATAAATCTTTATTTACTTAGATGTGAGAAATCTAGAATAACTGAATAAGAATATGAAAACTATATAAAAAAAATGTTAATATTAAAAATAATTCATCATTCATAAGAAATTATACTTTTATTTGTATGATGAGTATGCAGGTATTTCAACTAGCAAACGGGAAAATAAATCCTAGATTTTATTCTCAACTATGCTTTTTGAATTGAAATTTGTAGAACTTCAAATACATATATAAAGTTACGCATAAGATACTACTTGACTTATTTATAAGATGATATTGTTAAAAGCATTTGTAATTATTAATTTATTTATAAATGGTTTGTTTTTCAGTCTTTGGTAAGTTCTGTTGCGGTCACAGTTATTGACACTCACTTATTTAATTTCAGTGTTAAAAATATAAACAAATAATGTAACACACACATATATATTAAAGTCAATAATTTAATTTCAGTGTTAAAAATATAAACAAATAACAACACATACATATTTAAAAATCAATACATATGTAACATTTTTAACAGAATCACTTGAAAATGAGAATAATTCATGTTGCATGCACATGAAATGTTTTATCACCAAAATCCATGAAAATACAACAAGTACAGGGATCAGGGGGATCCATATTTTTTTAAGGGGGGGGTTGTGATTGCCTAAAAAGAAGTAAATATAGGGGGAAAAAAGATTTTATGCTAAAAAATTATATATTTTCCAATCAAAAGGGCTGGGGTGGGGGGGGGCATATGCCACCTTTGCCGCCCTGAATCCACCACTGGGAATAACAGTGAAGGCTGATCAATGTTTGATGCCCCTATGTATTACCTGGGTAAACTGAAAAAGTTTAAGAAATGCCAGAAAGAACAAATATTATTTAAGGAACACACCTTACAAAGGTGCAAGTCCTGAAAAGTCAAAACAGAGCCATATAAATGATCTTTTATATATTTAGAATCTTCTTTAGAGAATAACTTACCATAATTTCTGAAAGAATCAACCTCAAGTACAAGTTCATTCAAGATTTAATTAATTACTTTTTGGAACAATGAGAAGTTTTGTAATATATTATATGCATATTTGTCACACACTTGAAAATTGTTGATGTAATTTGAGTGATATCGATACTGTATGAATTCCTCATATTTACCTGTTGGAATAAAATGATATGTTCATTACAATCTCTCATTTGATTGTTGATTATGTTTGTGTTTGTTGATTATTTTGTATTTCTTTGTTTGTTATATTTCAATGGAGTTTTGGGGGCCAACGTAATTTAATTGGTAGAATAAAAAACCAATCATTAGATCATGTGACATTTTTTAAATTATTAAACTTTAAGATTCTATCCACAGAGTCACACTAGTAGAGTAAATATTTTGGTCTTTTGAAGGTAGGTTTGTTCTCTCTAGGGCCATTAAAAACAACTGCAAAGGGATATTGCTAATGAATGAAATTTCAGAATTTGAAATTCTTCTTTAGTAAAAAAAAAAAAAAAAAATCTCTAAATCATGGATTTTATAAATCTAAGTTTCAGATACCTATCACAACAAACCAATCAATGTTATGTATTTTCGTTGGGTTTTGAAATTAAAGGTTTTACTTTACCAATAATGCACAATGAAGTTAGTTACATTGACTAAGAAATACTTTTGTAGTTTTTCATACTTGAAAGGGGTAACCTAATAATATTCCTATTGCTTAATTTTCCTGATTTTTATTTGAGAGAAACATAACAATTTAACAAAACAAAAATTTATAATTTTACTAGACTGAGTGACTAGATACTAAGTAGTCAAAACAGCAGATTCTGTCTGCCTTGAAGATTTAAATCTGTGTTGATAAGACACTCTTATCTAACATTGCAACTAAAATGATATGTTGCCTCATTAAAAGTTATCTCCCCTAACAGTCATAGAAATTGGGGTTTGGCATTTACAGGACCGAATTGATGATTCTTCAAATTTTTCTAAGGAATGTATTACAAAATTAACAAAAATCGACAGGACTGAATATATTTTTATAGGACATGTCCTGTCGGTCCTGTGCTAATTTTGAGGACTGCCCTTATGGAACTCTTAAAACTCAGGAATACAAAAGTGACTATTTAATTTTGGCAATTTATATATCATTATATTTTTTGCCTTATAAATTTTCATAGACATTTCTAAAATATTAATGTTTATCATCTTGTGCTCACATTTTGATTGTCTTTGTGTGTTTTGTCTTGTGTTTGTGTGTGTGACAGTCCTGTGAAAAATATGTCAAATCTGTAGCTGATTTATCATTGATTTTACCAGATTTACCATAACAGATATTTTCAAGTTATTAGAATTTTATGCCATCCTACAAACGGCTCTTTTGGAACCTGTAACTGCTAGTTTTATATCAGCAATTAGTATTGTTATTCACCAGTATCATAAGAATAAGATACATGCTAGAAATAAATGTCACATGACATTTTGGAAAAACACTAGAAGGAGATAACAAGACAAAAATATAAAAATATATTTTAATTTGAAAGACAAAAAATACTGCAATTTAGGGACAATTATTTTAGTTTATTCTTGCTATTGTAGGCAAGTCAAATGGTGTTTTTCAAAGATGCAGTAGAGCATGTCACAAGAGCTGCAAGAGTGTTCCGACAACCTGGTGGTCACATGATACTCGTAAGTTTCAGAGTTATGCCTGCAATTGTATGATTATTATCTCAGGAATGAAGTCACAGTATTATGAGCTACACTAGAAACTATTTTTATTATTATTTTCTATGCTGATGTCAATTTAAAGAAATTAGTAGCTAATTCATATAATATTGAAAATGTCAAGTATATGCTATCAGAATTTTATTTGTGCTGCTCTTTTCTTAAAACATGACCATTGTTTCAAAAAAACTTAAAAAGGACAACAAAAAAAAAAACAGAACTGCATCGTGTCATGATTCAGATGATTTAACAGATCACACAATATTAAATGTCATGAAATATAAATAACTTATATTGTTAAACATGATTTTAATCTTTTTTTTAAACTTTTTTATCTATAATATATTTATATATATATATATATATATAATCCATGAAAATAATGTTTTTAATGGTTGTCATTAAATTTTGACTTTGACAATAGAAAATTCTGTTTACTATTTTAGGTTGGTCTGGATGGGACAGGAAAGTCAACAGTAGTACAGCTAGCTAGTCATATTGCTGGATCTGAGTTATTCAAACTCTCTTTACACAGAGGATATGGTATAACTGAGTTTAGAGATGATCTGAAGCAAGTTTTTAAGCTTAGTGGAGTGAAAGGACTTACCATTGTGTTTCTATTAACAGATGCTGATATCGTTAAAGTAAGAAGAAATAATTTGAAATAAGAATGGGAATTGTGGTAATATATACCTGACAGAAAAGGATATCTGCAAAATTCAGTTTATGCGGAACATTTGAAAGAAGATGTGACCCAGGATTTCATGTTTCTTAAAAACTTTATTTCATATAAACATATTGATTAGGGGAGTGTATTCTGAACATAGTGTTCATGCAGGCAGATGCTAAAATTAAAAAGGTCTATTGACAAAATAAAATATTTTCCCTGGATAAATCATTGTATAACAATAGAAATTTAGTGTAATAGTTAAACAGTACCAACAATGCTTCAAGATCAACATTGCATTTAATGAATGGCTTTATATTTTGAATTTATTGATTAAAATTAATTTTGACTACCATTGATTAATATGTGGGATTATGTAAAATGTGGGTACAATTAATTTTATGGTTCAACCAGGAAATTAAATAATCAATAAATTTCTATCAAAATAAGGCTCAAAGAACTTTTATATTAGACATAAACAAAACCACGAACTCATTAAATATCAGAGTGGGCGTGTCATAAAACATGAAAATAAAAGTAATCCTTTTAACCAATCAGAAGACAGTACCCACACCAATTTATTTATTCTTCTATAACAAGTTCTAAAAATCATATTAACTAACTCTACATTATTTTTATCCTTTGTTTCAGAGTTGCATCAATAAATGCACATATCAAGTTCTATATTTACAGTACTTAAATAAGTGATAATGAATATAACCATTAATAAATTTTTTGTGTTAAAGTGCTTTTCTTGATTTACCTTCATCAGGAACACTCAAAGCCAAAAATTTGAAAGTCAAGGATATATAAGACCTGCAACTTTGTAAAAAAAAATATAACTTTTTTTGTAGGAATCATTCTTAGAGGATATCAACTGTATCCTCAATTCTGGTGAGGTACCAGATCTATTTGATGCAGAAGAACTAGATGCTATAAGAATGGAATTAAGACAAGCAGCGTCACAGGCAGACATACCAGACACTAAAGATTCTGTGTATCAGTTCTTTATCAGCCGTGTCACACGTAATCTTCATATTGTATTGACACTCAGCCCTGCCGGAGGAAAGTTCCGCCAGAGATGTCGAATGAACCCAGCTTTTGTTAATTGTTGTACCATCGATTGGTATGATGAATGGGAAGAGGAAGCCATGTTGAGTGTGGCAGAAGTTTTCTTTGAGAATGCAGAGTTTATAGCTGATGAAAGTTATGACTTAAAGGCAAGTAGCAACATTTTACACTAGAAACCATTTATTTGTTAATTTGTTCTTTCTTGCAGGATTTCAATTGTGTTTAAGTTTTTTCAAGAAGTTATTAAAAATTTTCTTGGTATTGAAAGCGAAAAACTGATTTGGCAGAAAGTGGTTTTATCTATAGATCTTAAAATCAAATGTGTTTCAATTAAGTAATATTGATTTCAACTGCTAACCATTTTGGTAATAAGGGTTTAGATTTAGTTGTAATATTACAACCAGTTTACCACAACCTGTATTGAGGAGGCTTTATGTTACAAGATGGATGCTGATATTGTAGGAGATGGCCGTTGAAAGTTGTAACTAAAAAGTAGCAGTTACTTAACAAATGGTGACTACAGTTTCTCAAAACTCTTACAAAGTTTGATAAGTAATACAGGAGAATTTTGAAACTGTATGAATTTTTTAAAGAAATCTAGACTTAAATTGTAAATATTTAATTTTTTAGATTCTAAAAGAAAGAGTAGGAAGAGTATGTGTAGATATCCACAACACTATTGGGAAAGCTGCTTTAAAATACTGGGATGAGATGAGACGACATTACTACGCAACTCCTAGTAGTTATATGGAGTTCATCAGGCTTTACTCCAAGATGTTGAGAGAAAATAAACAGTCCTTCATAAATAACAAGTATGTCATACCTTGACAAATAAATGTTGTAGATAAATAATCTATTGATATTAAGGATAAAAAATAATTCTCATAGATACTAAGGATAAAAAATAATTATTATAGATATTAAGGATAAAAATATAATTCTCATTGATAAAGATAATTAATTAAAGATAAAGATGATTACCACAGAAATAAAGCTAGTTCATCATGAATGTCATTATTTTGTTATTGAAGAATTTCATCACTACAATTTAAAATATCTTTTAGATAAAAAAGAAGATGTTGGGTAAACATCAATTTGACTGCAAGAAAAAAACATAAGTGTATAGTGAAAAAACATTTAGAGGTCACTATAAGGTCATCAATGATCAAGCAATAGCTAAATCATCCCAAGTCTAGACCAGTTGTTAATAAATTCAGTGATGCTTGAAGGTCTAACATCAACTTCAATTTCCTAAATAGACAAAAAATTGAAACACAACATATATGTCTTGTCTGCAACAGCTTTTAGGGGGATTATAATTTCCATGTATTTTTAAGTACTGTTAAGACAACATGTGAAAATAAAATATTGTGTATTTCTTCTATGTAATTTCAGAGAGAGATTGGAGAATGGCCTGTCAAAACTATCAGAAGCTAATGATCTAGTTGGAACTTACCAAGAAAGACTAAAAACACTTGGCCCTCAGATTGAAGAAAAACAGAGGGTAATGATTTTTTTTCCACAATTCGGCATGTTACCTTATGACTATACATGTTTGTCTAATTTTTTTTAAATGTATATTTTGAGTTCATAGACATTGTTTCTTATTTTGAAAAAAAAAAAAACTTTTATGCCCTGGTTGTGTCACTTTTACCGTTCTTGAGTTAGGCCCTTTATAACGTTACATGCAAGCGGGGGCATCATCTGGACACTTTCTCCATCTATTCCAATAAAAAAGACAGGTCGTGAAAATTGAAAATTAAAATTGAAGAGTTTTATCTAAAACTACTGTATTTTATCTTGTTTACATGATTCACCATGACTTTTGAACTATTTAAAATGTTTGTATTCCAACCATATTTGATCCTCTCACAGAGTAATATTATACCTACCATTCACAAAGTGGTTGGTATAATGCAAATACCTTGTCTGTCCTTCTGTTTGTTCCTCAATCCATATCTTTCATTGGAACAATGTAATGGTTGACCATGTAAGCGACTTTCAGTCTGTCAGGTAGTCACTTCCTGATTGACAATACTTTGAATTTTTGTTATATCCACAGAGAAAGGAATTTTTCGTCACTGTCTAATAAATATGGGAATATACTTTATAGCACGACGTTACATGTCTAACATTTATGATTTACTTTTGATCAGGATACAGAGGTTTTATTAGAACAACTACAGAAAGATCAGGATGCAGTAGAACAAGTTCAGGAGATAGTCAGACAGGAGGAGGAAATCATGAAACGAGAAACAGAAATTGTACATGAATATGCTGAGGTACGATTTAGTCTACTTCAAGATATAGCGTGATACTAATCTGTTTATTGTAACCTTAGGTTGATTCGTAATCAGGCAAAGTTGACCATAGGCTGTTTAAAATACATGATGTAGGTTATTTCAGAAACAATTTTTTGGCATTGATATCGAATCAGTATTATACATTTATGTTATAAAAGATAAGTTAATGATAGATTGTTTTTTTAGCTGTCTTTGAGATAACACTATGCCACTGAGTCTTGATATTTCTGAGAATTTAAAGAAAATAAATCTTATGACATAATAAAATTTACATGGGGATAGAGCTGTTTATTCTCACATTAAATGATTAGTAATAACAGGACAAACACATACATCTATATTATACATATATATTTCTGCTTTCTATCATATTTTTTCACTTTTTTATTTAGGAATGCGAGCGAGATTTAGCAACAGTATTACCAGCTTTAGATAAAGCAGAAGAAGCTTTGAAATCGCTGGATAAATCTGATGTCAGAGTTGTTAGGTAAGTTGTAAACATTGGAAGAAGTACTGCGAAGTACAATTTATCATGGGTATCAATTTTCATAGTTTCTGATACCACATTGTTGGTTAACTAGTTTTTAAATGCATGATGTTAAGACTTTGAGGCACATTCAAACTCAAATGAAAAATATATATTTTGTTGAGAACTAAATTTTGTAGTTGAAAGGAACCACGAAAATCCACGAAATTGGTACCCTACAAGCAATAGTACTTTCACAGTATATCTCTTGTCAGCAGCTGGAAACAAAAAGCTTAAGGGTTCATGGTATCTGATCTATGATATTCCTCTTAAACACAAAAAGGATTATTTCAGGAAAGAAATTTTGTTTTCGAACATTAGCGTATACAGAAGAGTGAACACAAATTAATTTTTTGTTCATTATCATAATATAGCTAAACTTTTATTCATAACTGATTTAAACAGAAATAGTGTATTGATAGCAGCTAGATCAAAGAATGATTTTTATGAATTTTACGAGGTGTGTTTTGAATATCTGATTATACTTTTGAGTATGTTGCATTTTGTATATTTTTTTTCTAGGACGTATGCCAACCCACCAGAGCTTGTAAAGAGTGTTTTGAGAGCTGTATGTGTGCTGTTTCAGAAAAAAGATGATTGGGCTAATGCTAAGCAGATGGTTAAAGAACCTGACTTTCTTAAGAATTTACTGACGCTTGACAAAGATCAGTTACCAGGGAGGGTAAGTAATGCACACCTTTTAAACTTAAACTTGAAGGGAAGCAATAAAACCACTGCTGATTTATTGTGCATGTTCAGATGAAAGGCTTTACTCTATCACAATACCAATGCATCAATACACCTATCACATTGCAGTTTAAAGTCATATGTTTAAACTGATCAACTCTTGAAAAATTAAAAACACATTGCTAGGGAATAAATTTTGATATAAAGCAAATGCATCGTTATGGATATTTTTTTACCATCCAATTCCAATTGTTGTTTTTTTTTTTTTGTGAAAAAAGAAACATCCAGATATCAGACATATTAGTACAAAAAACTTTTACTTGGATATGAAAACTACTATCTTAATGAACCTAATTCTGTACATTTTTCCTTTTTTTTTTTTTTTTTAATCCATTATGAAATTCCTTAAAAGTTAGTAATAGCAAATCCGAAGTACTTTTAAAACTATCAATGGAGAACTTTATTTATTTACAGGTTTTTCATAAACTGAAGAGATACTCCAAACATCCAGACTTTAATCCAGTCACAGTAGGACAGAACTCTGGACCATGTGAATCTATCTGTTTGTGGGTTCTGGCATTGGAACATTATTATGAAGTCAACAAGGTAATATGCACAAACTTTGAATGCTGATGCAAATATTTGGAAGATATCACAATTATTGTATAGCAAGAACCTTCACATTTTGCATTTGTGATGCATTTCTTCAGAAAATTATTCTGTAACTATATAAAAGTGTTTCTTTCCTGAGGCTTTCTTAAGATTTACAAATGTAAAGTGCTCAATAAAAATCCACCTAAAAAAGTATTCTTAAGAAACAGAAACTTAATAGAAATAATCTTTGGAAATATTAAGAAAATAAAATAAGCTATGTTGTGTAAATTCCCATAGTAAAAAAGTAGTCATATTAAATATTCTATTGAACTGTGAATTAAATTATGTTTCATTTTTCTCATTGAAAGTTGTAAGGTTTACTTTACAACTTTGTTTTTTTTGAAGATGGTAAAGCCTAAACAGAAGCGTGTTGAAGAAGCAAAAGAAGCACTTAAACTTGCAGAAGGTAGTCTTGCACAAAAACAAGCTAGTCTTCAGAAGGTATGCTTTATTTTAATTTGAGTAAGACATCAACCCAACAATAAAAAAAGACATCTGAAGGTCAACAAAGGGTCTTTAGTCGTACACAATTGTCCATACCATATGTCAAACTCTAAATGGCTTTATTGCAAACCAAATGAAACTTTTCCACAGATTCAACTCCTATTGTTCAATCTATTTAAACTTTTGTCAGTTCTATTGTCCCATTGAATAAATAAAATAGCTATTGTTCGCTCTGTAGTTTTTTTACTGGAACCTTTAAATTTCTTCTAAGAGAAATCCATCACTCATTGATTAATTTATACCTGAGTAAAAAAAATTATCTTCTAAAAAAACTGCTTGTGATTTTTTATTTATTCAATATCAATATATTTTCAATCTGTTTAATGTAAACAGTGATTCAAACATTAATAAAAATTGATTTCTGACAAAATTTTCAACATTGTTCCTATTTAAATTTTTTCTTTTGTGTGTTTGACAAATAAAAACTGGAAAATGATGATGTTTGAATTAAGGCCTTCTTAAATGTGTTCTATAACTAAACAAATACCAAAAAAATTTGTCAGAAATCAATTTTTATGATTAAATCAGTATTTATATTGAACAGATTGAAAATATATTATTGATATTGAATGAATACAAAATCACATGCAATTTTTGAATGTGAAACATGTATTTTCATCTCTTTAGAAGATAATTTTTTACTCGGGTAAATTAATCAATGAGTGATAGATTTCTCTTAAAAGAAATTTAAAGGTCCCAGTGAAAAAACTACACAGAGAACAATTGTTATTTATTCTATGGGACAATAGTACTGACAAAAGTTTAAATAGATTGAACAATAGGAGATGACTCTGTGGAAAAGTTTCATTTGGTTTGCAATAATTTTCTACAAATTTTGAATTTCTTCAACATAAACCACCAGGGATGGACGACAAATTAATGGACACATAGACTAACAAAAACATAACTTGAAAGGATGTCCTTTTGGTCATTCAGCATTGTCCAACCTAAAAACAGCCTAAAATTTAAGACTTGTTATTTTTTTGGCCTGAAAAAATGAGAAAGAGCACGAAACATAAACAGGTAATGTTATAGTTTCTAATATTAGACTGTTCTATATTTGTGACATTTAATTATTTTATAATTCAGATTCAGCAGCATTTGAACATGTTACAAGACAGATATACAGAAAGTGTCAATCAGAGGGAATCATTAAAACAAGAGAAGATAACTACTGGACTACGATTAAAGAGAGCTGCTGTGCTCATTGATGCCCTGGCTAATGAAAAGGTAACTTTTTACTCCCTGGTGTCATAGTAGGACTCAATGCAAATAAAGGAAAAGCTGACGTTGTATTTACTAATAAAAGAAAACATATAGAGAAAATTATTATTAAAATCTACAAGTCTAAAATTGAAATATCAGTGCAAAATCAACATTAGATGCATGAAAATGTAACTTTGGCAACACAAAATATGAACTTGATGTAAAAACATGTGCATAAATTTTAGGGAAAGATTTATATGATAGATTGGCTGGAAATTGAATGATTATGCTTAGTTCTTTCAAACTTACATGTTGGTGTTACATACTATAACATTAGATGTTGGTCAATATATATCCATTAGGCCCACAAAGCAATTGAATAGAAATTTTGATTGTGTATGACTTGTTTTACTTCAAATATTGAAGTATATGTCTCTTCTCCACTAAATACTCACTATTCACCAGTAAATATCATCAGCTTGAAGTCAAAATAATGTATCTAGGTATGTCATCCCTTGAACTTATAACTTGTGAACTGGTAAGTTATAAATCCAACTAAGCATGTCTGTCTTGTTTAAAGCAAAGTATAATTGTATAAATATGCATATAATGTTTACTGTGTGATGTTAAGTACCCTTAAATCAATCAATTAGTCCTAAAGAAGTCATGTACATGAACTAATACCTCTTCTGCTGTATTATGTTTAGGTCAGATGGCAGGAGTCTGTGAAGACATTAGAACTAAAGTTACAAGGACTGGTAGGAGATACACTAGTGGCTGCTGCTTCTGTAGCTTACATTGGACCATATACAGCTAAATATAGAAAAGATCTGTTGGTGTCCTGGGTAGACATGTCTAAATCTGCTCAGATTCCAATCACTGACAAGTTTGATCTAGTCAAAAGTACTGTAGATGCTCATCAGGTAAGATATAAATAAACCTTAAACATGATTATTCAGGTTTTTAAGGACATGTTGTTGATCAACATTTTTTACATTTTCTTATATATCTGTTGTACAAGTATTTAGTGTAACAAAGAACTTTTTGAAAAACTGGAATAAAATGGGAAAAGGTGGGGCGGGGGTTAAAAAAAAGTTGAATATATGACATTGTTAAAGATAGGTATAGGACCTAATCAAATGTATAAATATTGCAGGTTTTGAAGTGGCAGAATGAGGGATTGCCACATGACAGCCACTCTACAGAGAATGCTTTAATAGTAAAGAAAGCTCAGAAATTTCCTTTGTTCATTGATCCACAAGGACAAGCTTTCAAGTGAGTTTTTCCATTATTGGTGTTGATTTTTTTCCAAGGCTAATTATCAGATATGTTGTTCATAGCACAAGTTTATTTGTTATACTGAAAAATGTATATATTGAGATAAAATGATTCATTTTACATTATTGATAAATTATATCAGTTGCTGTATTTGATAAAAGTATCTATACATCTGTACCTAGTGTCTGCTTCTCCCTATTACAGCCAGATACCAATTTTGTGACATGGTTTTTTATTGTCGAGCCTGCGATTTTGTCACAGAAAGCTCGACATAGGGATAGTGATCCAGCAGCAGCCACAGTTAGTTCTAACTAACTACTTAGAAGCTTAATATTTCAGAAGGTAGAAGACCTGGATGCTTCATACTTTGTATAAAGATACCTAATGTTATGAAGTTTCTGTCTGTCAAATGTCCTTTGTCCTTGACCTCATTTTCATGGTTCAGTGACTACTTGAAAAAAAAGTTAAGATTTTTTGTAATGTTAATTTTTCTCTTATTATGAGTAATAGGATAACTATATTTGGTATGTGCATACCTTGCACAATCCCCATGCCTGTCAGACAGTTTTCTCTTGACCTCGACCTCATTTCATGAATTAGTGAACAATGTTAAGTTTCGTGGTCAAGTCCATATCTCAGATACTATAAGCAATAGGTCTTCTATGTTTGGTGTATGGAATGATTGTAAAGTGTGCATGTCCAACTGGCAGGGTCCATCTGACGTTGACCTCATTTTCATGGTTAAGTGGTTAAAGTTAAGTTTTTGTGTTTTGGTCAATTTTTCTGATACTGTATGCAATAGGTCAGCTATATTTGGCGTATGGAAATATTTTATAATTTACATGTCAGTTTGGCAGGTTTTATTTGACCTTGACCTCATTTTCACAGTTCATTTCTCAATGTTAAGTTTTTGTGTATTGGTCTGTTTTTCTTTAACTATAAGCAAGCAATAGGTCAACTATGTTTGGTGTATGGAATGATTGTAAAATGTACATGTCTGTCTATGTTTGGTGTATGGAATGATTGTAAAGTGTACATGTCTGTCTGGCAGGATTCATCTGACCTTGACCTCATATTCATGGTTCATTGGTCAAGATAATGTTTTCATTGTTTGGTCTGTTTCTTATATACCATAAGCAATCAGTCAACTATATTCAATGTATATGAATGATTGTAAGGTGTACATATATTTCTGGCTTGGTTTATCTGACCTTGACATCATTTTGTTGGATCATGATAAGTTAATGTGATACTTGTAGTAAAACTTTATATTTAGGGCTATCAACATAAAATCAAAGGTAGTGAAGTAGGCAAAACATTTCAGGGTGTGCACTCTTGTATTTCCTTTAATATTTATTCTTGCAATGAAAGGTGTGTAAAAAAGTATTCCTTGCAATTGATCCCTTTGTTTCAACCCCTCCTTAAACTATATTTGTATAAAAGTATGAAATCATTGATTAATTCCTGGAACAAAAAATTAACAGAGAAACATAATAGATTATGCTACACATATTATATTTTCTCTGAATTTAATACTCATTTGATCCTTATCTTAAATCTAATCTCCTCTTGTGTGTTGTGAAAAGGTAGTGGAACTAATAAGAAATATATCACATAGAAATCCATGATAATTACTGCCTACAAGGTCTTAAGGGATCACTAGAATGATTTTAGAATTTGTTATTTTCGTTTTGTTTTAAACAATAAAATTTGTAATGTCCTTTGAGAAAGAAATTCCGATATGAAAATAAGTTTATGGGATAATTTCTATTTCATTATATAATTGATTTTACCATTCTCATGATTGTTTTTCTTTGATGATATTTTAAACCTAAAATTCTTGATGGAAAAATGTCTTTTTTTAAGTTTGATTGCTGTATGTGTTATTCTTATTTCTTTATTGTTAAAAAGACAGATTTAAAACTTTCTTTACAGTAGATGAAATAATGTTTTATTAAAACTATGATTGAATATTATTTGAAAAAAAAAAAAGAATATACTTTAGATATGATTTATTTTACTTTTCTAAGCACCAAAGATTCTATAAATCCTCTATTTGGATATAACATTTAACATTTGTCAAATTAAAAAAATATATATATGAAAATCTACCATATTTATCAAGGATGTAGGAAAAATATATAAAAAGTAAAAGTAACAAAAATACCAAACTCCAAGGGAAAAACAGAAAGTCCTTTATAAAATGGCAAAATCGAAAGCTCTAAACACATCAAATGAATGGAAACAACTGTCATATTACTGACTTAGTACAGGCATTTCCTTGTGTAGAAAATTGTGGATTAAACCTAGTTTTATAGCTAGCTTAACCTCTCACTTGTATGACAGTCGCCTAGAATTCAATTATATTGACAACAATGTGTGAGCGAAACAAACAGACATAATTTATTGGTCACTGATTTTCTATGACATATTTGCAATGATACAGTTACAAACCAAATTTGAGAAAACAGTCACTGCTTTTGCATTAAGTATCTTAAAAATGATTGTTTGTCTGTGTTATATCCTATTTCACTTTTTCTTATAAATAATACAAAACATAACTATTTATTGAATACCTTTATACCCACAGCTATATAAAGGAAATGGAAGGAGCAGGATTGAAGATAGTAGCAGCATCTGACCCTAATTATATGAGAACTTTAGAGAGTGCTATTAGAGTTGGAGAGGCTATGTTACTGAAGGTCTGTACCTGATTTTTTTTCTTTGAAAAATAGCCCTATATCTACCCTTAATCTAATGAATTAAGGGAGATAATCAATTGATTCTTATCCGGAATAAAAAAAAAATCTTTGTATAATGCTTAAAGTATGTGCTGTGTTGATACCAGTTGTAAAGGGATCTGATTATAGAGATCCAAAGAAGTAGGTAGACGGGCAAACATTGGCCTTCAGGTTTTAATGTTTTCTAACCAGGAGAAATGCTACAAGTTTCATATAGAAATATTTGTGATATTATTATAAATACAAAATAACCTCACACATCTCAAAAATGTGCTTACTTTGGCATTAGGGATTTTAAATTGAATCCATTGAAGAACCAAATTGTGGCCTTTTTTGATAAGTTAAGACAAAGTTGAAAAAATTGCCAAAATGAACCTTGTCAATTGCAGAAATGCAGAAAATATGAAATTTCTAGAACATAGAAATTACAACAGAAATATTTTGTTTTTTCTTAATGATTTAAAGGAAGTATAATTTAACTTAACTAAGTTTTTCTTTAATGATTTACAAAATAAGTTATTTTTGGAGTTTTACTGCAAGTTAATTTAGGTGGTACAATGATTTTCTTGCAAATTATAAAGGAATGAAAGGAAATGTATGTTTATGTACATTTCTCTACTTTTATTCAAATTAAGTATCTATTTTAAGATCTGTTTAGATTTATCTTGCCTTTATATAAATTTTGAAATAAGACACTTACTTGACCTTGAAAAATTGTCAATAATTTCTTTACCTTTGATTAGCTTGCTTATATAATAATTTTGAAAAATGACACTACCTAAACCTTGAAAAAAATCAATGTTGTTGTTTTTTGTTTTTTTTAACCTATAAGTATTTTCTCAGGTGCTTCAACTCCTATAGACTGAGTAATTTTAGAAATTTTACTACAAGATATTGTTTTGTGAGCTATCTACATTTATTTGGAGGTTTTAAGTGCGTTATTTATATTTTTTATACTCAATTTATCAACACAAATACCAATGTCTGATTTATTAGAAGACTTTCAGTTCACTTATTTTTTTTTTACTATAAATAAATGATATTGACTGGTTTGCTGCAAAAGAAGATACAAGATATAAAATATAAAGCCAAAATATTGTATTTTTATTAATATTATTAAACTGAAGTCAGATGAATAATTTAGAATTCTAAACCATTTTGCCAATAATGTGAAATTTGTAGTCTATTCTGTGATCTGTGTAACTGAGGAGTGAATCTACTATTATCTATTATACTAACATTTGTTATAGATAGTGTACTATCAGATATGATTATATGATAGGAATTCTTCAGTTTTATGTTTTTGGTTTGGAGTCTTTATAAGACACCTTAAAAATTTTATAAAAAAATCTTGGTCCTCATAATTTGTGCCATTTATACAAGTTATCTCCCTTTTGCAGTACTTATTTCCCTTGCTAGCAAATTTGATATCTTATTCTAAATCATACCTGTCAACCTCTGAAGCTGAAAATGCAGGTCATGACCTGCATTGAAGAAGAAAATGTCAGGTCATAACACGTTCAGACTTTTTTAGTCCAATTTTAGTATGGAGAGTTTTTTTTAATATACTTTAACATATACATGTACCACTGAGTTTCTTAAAAATAATCACTTTTGTATTTGTTTAGTATATAAATATTTATCATTAATTAAATATCTTTCTAAAGCAATGCCCTTTTATTGTTTTATTCACACTAGTTTACTTCTTTTTATTAATGAATGTCATAAACCCCAGTTATACATGTAATTAGAAATCAGTTACTGTGAAAGTACTTTTATTCGTGGGGAACCAATTTTCGTGGTTTTCGTGGATGACTTTATCCACGAATTTAAGTGTCCAACGAAATATAACAACTGTTGTCCAAATAAAGACATGAAAAGATTCCCATGTAGGTTTGGCTACCGATATGATCTAGAGAATACATTGAATACTATAATAGTAGTCTCAGGGCAAATGCTCCATGAACTACAACTGCAGGCAGTATTATAGGCATTTAATCTTTAAAAACCTAAACTGTACAACTTCTGATCGTTTAATTCTCATAAAAAATATTTTTGATCCATGAAAGTCAGATTTCCGGTGATGATATGCTATGATAAAGTGTTCATTTTATATCCTCATAATTCTTGTACGGCAGGCATGTACAGTAAATAACAATTTCATGCTAGGCTTGCTTTTGATAAGAATTAATTTTACAATTCAATGTACATTCATAGCATTTGTTTATGTAACTGATTTCTTTAAGTGACATGGTTATGACCTAATTAACACCTTTGATGGTCTTTAATCTGTTGATCACTCGATCTCAGGTTAATTAGTGTCATCACTACACGGGTGCAACAATTTAAATGTTTACTTTGCAATTTCCTTCAATCAAGACAATTTGTAAGCTTCAATTCTACACTCTATTTTTTTTTTTTTTTATAAAACTAAAATCCACGAAATTAAAAACCCACGAACATGTAACTTTTGCTCTAACCACGAAAATTGATACCCACGAATTAAAGTACTTTCACAGTATAGCTAATTTGCTCCTATACACAGGAGGAAGATAGTTAGAAAGAAGTTAGTGTGTTTCCTTTCAGTGTAATACCTAGAGCATATGGATTTGATTCAATAAATTTCAATCAGAAATGGAATTTGCCTATAAACGATTGTTTTATTTGGATAACGTTCCATACAGGAGCGTAGACCAAAATTGGTACTACTATTATATAAAGTAGATAGATAAATCACAATCAGAATAGGAATTTGCCCAGAACTGATTATGTTTATTTGGTTAATCTTCCATTTAAGGAACATAGACCATATTTATTGAAAATAGAAAGTGGTTGATGCAACACAAGTAAAATTAAAATTAGAATAGGATTTTGCCCAAGTCTATCTGATTAATGTTGACATCGTTTCATCCAGGGAACGAGGAACCAGAACAACATGCATGATTTTGGATCTGTACGTTGCATGCATTGTACAGATTTGATCTTTCCTAAAATCATAATTATTAATTGATCGCAAATTGATATTTAAGGAGCATAGAACATTCTTGGAAATACAATTTTAGTATTTGACGTACTGAAATAAAATTAAATCAAATCAGAATAGTGAATTTTAGTCCAGGTCTATCTGATTGTTGTAGAAATCGTTCCATCTAGATAACGAGGGTCTACCTTTATTGTATTTAAAACAACTTGCAAGCAAAAGCAGGTTGCATGTTTAGTACAACACACATTTTGATCTTAGCTAATTTTTGGTTGCACATTGATTTTTCTGATGAACTAACAGTTTCAGATAATACATTGAAAGAGTGTCTGCAAATGGTCAAGACAGATAAAAAACACTGAAATAGTACAGAGTTATTTAGTACTTACAAATGTGTATGTAGTTTAAACATGTCAATACACAAAATTTATAATTATGTCCAGATTTAATCAGGACAGTAAATTCTTAGAAGCCTGAAATATTTTATCGGAACAGGAAACTGCGCAGTAAATTTTTCTTTACTGATAAATTATTCTCTTACAGATGTTAAGACACTACTAATATGTTGAGTCAGTAAGAACGGAACACCATTCTAAAACCTGTTGATAGCTTGTGACAACTCATATTATCAATTTTAATATTCAAGGTCAGTTTATTACTGACAAGAAGAACATTAATATTATCAGTATGTAATGCTATGACCAATTGGTTGTTTGTGTGCATTAATGAAACAAAGATTTTATATGTTTTAAGTAAACATTAGGTTGTATCTTGGGTTCAGAAGAGTTTAAGGGATCATTGCCATTATGGACTCGATTCACGGAAATGGCTTATATTTTGATTACATAAATCAGAGTGTACATTGCCAATGCATATGACATATAATATGTACTTTTGCTATTTTGCCTTAAGTACACAAAAAGGTGATAACATAAGACTTAAGGGTATATTTTACCCTCTACATATGAGAATCACTGACAAATAATACATGTATCTTCAAATCATGAAAGGAAGAGATTTTTGGGAAGCTCTTTAAAAGATAGAAAATAGCCTTTACGTCTTGTTTTCAAAGCAATGACAACAAGTTTGACAAGATTCTGCTATTTTCATTGGGTCTGTTTTCAATCTTAATGTGAGATTGCTAGTTAAAACAGCTAATCAAACTGCTAGAAGTTTTTCCTCGAGTTTATATTGAATTAGAAAGCTGAACTATAGAGGACTCAAAGATACTGATATATATATATATAAAAAAACTAGATTATCATTAGGATTTGTTTTTGAGAATTTAGATAAAGAATAAAAGCATATCATATAGATTTTGCACAAATTAGATATAACTAGTAAAATATCACTAAATAAATACAGAAAATATAAAGCATTGTTGATGCAAGATTCATTAAAAATACTACACATTGACATGGAGATTAGAGTAGTTTACAAGATTGAGCAATGAACTATCTAATACATCTCTTTATATAAATCTTCTTTTAGCCAGTCTAACACAAGATGCAGGAAAAGAAGAGGTCTTTTGGGCTACATTGTACCAATAAACATATATATATATATATATTTTCAGTTGCTTCTCATATTTTAGCACCTGTAGAAACAGTTAATCTAAAAGCAAAATACATGAAAAGCAGTTTATTTAAAAGATTGATTAATAGTTAGCAAATAACATTAAATAGTCTGTTAGTAAGTGGAAGTAAAATGCAATATGATAATTCCATGATTATAAGTGCAAACATTTATAAATATCTAAATTTTAAAATGTCACTGTTTATTTTATTTTGTTCATTATTACCCAAAGAGTACAAAATTCTAGTCTTGTCACAGTCAAGTTGTAACTTATCTACATGTAGGAAGGTTTCCAAATAGATTTGGTGTGATTGAATCCCAGAATTGAGGGTATACACTATTCAATTTTCATAATGACCAGACAATTATCTAACAACTTTTGCAGTTGCAGAAATGATATTAAATATCTGGCATGGAGTTAATATTTTATGCAAGAATATACTAGACAAAATTGAAATGTGTTTATTAACAGTTAGTTTAAATTTTTATTCAATATTGTTTTGAAAGATGTGATTATATAAATCCCATTCATTTTGTTTTGTCAAATCTGTGGACAAATGCAAAATTTTTCTGAGTGACTTTTAGTTTAACCAAATGACTGGGTTGAAGTCACAAAATAATACCAAAAGTGTTTAGGTTAGTTTATATTGAACCATATCAAAATGTATAGAATTCAGATAAGGTGAACTAAGAGAGAAATGAAATGAGCATTTCTGATTGTGAAACCATTTCTTAAGCAACTAAGAACACTTATCAAAAGCAAGCTAGTACAAGTGTTTTCCATATTGTCAAACATGTGTTTTCTTTAAATACATGTATAGAACTAAATTTGACATGTTGCATGTTAGTATTTCTGATTGCGAAATATTTTCTGAAACAAATAAAAACAATTGTCAAGAGCAACAGTTTAAGAGTTGTTCAATATGTCAAATTTTTATTTCTTTAAATTTGGATCTGTGCATGGCAATTTATAATTTAAAAACAATCGTGGCTTAAGGTTCACATTTTAGACAGTATACCATTGTGAGATATTAATTAGAAATGTCAGAACAACATTGACAGACAGATTTTTCATAGTTTGAGAAAATCATCTGTCGGCATTCTTTTTGGCTTATTAGGACAACAGTTTTGGCTTGCTCAACATCCAAATGCTCTGTAGAAGCATTATGATACCATTGGAAAACATGTATACTAAAACATTTCCACTGATTTGTCCATTTCTTTTTATTTTTACACTTAAGTAGTCTAATACGAAACACAAAGATAATGTTTGTTCATTGTTGGACTGGTAGACATTGTATTCAAAGGCTCTACCACTCATAGAAATTTCTATCAGACTTTAAAATATAGTTGGTTATAACTTGGGAAAATTATCATGTCATTCCTATAATGCAGGACTTCTCTTGACAAAAAAATATTTTCTTTCTAAATCTATTAGATATTAACAAGAGTAGTACATCTAGAAGAATATGTACTCAAGGAGACTATAACTTCAAAAAAGTTTATAGATTGATCCAGATTTAGCATAATCATGAAATAGCTTTCGTTTGAGTCTTTATTATACTTTGTTGGTATTAAGGACACTTATTTACAAAGATTTATATTGATTATATTTCTTTGACAATTATGCAGAAAAGAATTTATTTTGAAAGATATTGATAATGATCAGCAGTCATATATTCTCTGTTATTATATAAAACTATAGAGAAAACAATGGAAAGTTAGATAGAATCTAATTGTTTTCAAAAAAACTAAAGTTTTGAAAACTAATATTTCAAAGTTGAAAAGTAAATGATACTAAGGTTGGATTACTTCTTGTCGATTTGTACAAGCAATAAGAACAACCTATTCACATGACAAATTAAAAAAAAAAAAATAAATAAATAAAATAAATGCTTATTACTGTTGCAATAATATTACAACACATTTAACTCATAATGTAGGAGCTTTAATGAAATAATTTCTATACTGGCCTGCAGATTATTTATTCAAGTCTATTTTTGCAAAGTTTTATTTATGCAATCTGCAGAGTTTTGCCATTGATACATATAGTTATACAGCATAGTTTATTGTGTAATAAATTTAAATTTTGTAATTGTTTTATTCACACTAGTTTACTTCTTTTATTAATGAATGTCATAAACCCCAGTTATACATGTAATTAGAAATCAGTTACTGTGAAAGTACTTTTATTAGTGGGAACCAATTTTGTGGTTTTCGTGGATGACTTTATCCACAATTTAAGTGTCAACGAAATATAACAACTGTTGTCCAAATAAAGACATGAAAAGATTCCCATGTAGGTTTGGCTTCGATATGATCTAGAGAATACATTGAATACTATAATAGTAGTCTCAGGGCAAATGCTCCATGAACTACAACTGCAGGCAGTATTATAGGCATTTAATCTTTAAAACCTAAACTGTACAACTTCTGATCGTTTAATTCTCATAAAAATATTTTGATCCATGAAAGTCAGATTTCCGGTGATGATATGCTATGATAAAGTGTTCATTTTATATCCTCATAATTCTTGTACGGCAGGCATGTACAGTAAATAACAATTTCATGCTAGGCTTGCTTTTGATAATTAATGTTACAATTCAATGTACATTCATAGCATTTGTTTATGTAACTGATTTCTTTAAGTGACATGGTTATGACCTAATTAACACCTTTGATGGTCGATCTCAGGTTAATTAGTGTCATCACTACACAGGTGCAACAATTTAAATGTTTACTTTGCAATTTCCTTCAATCAAGACAATTTGTAAGCTTCAATTCTACACTCTATTTTTTTTTTTTTATAAAACTAAAATCCACGAAATTAAAACCCACGAACATGTAACTTTTGCTCTAACCACGAAAATTGATACCCACAATTAAAGTACTTTCACAGTATAGCTAATTTGCTCCTATACACAGCAGGAAGATAGTTAGAAAGAAGTTAGTGTGTTTCCTTTCAGTGTAATACCTAGAGCATATGGATTTTATATGAATTTGGTTAAATATACTTACCATGAAATTACATTTATATTATATAGAATATGTTTGCTTTCAGAACATGTTCTCATCGCAATTAACTAGGTGATTAAAAATTACATCCATAAGATGTACTCACCTACTCATAATTTACCTGTGTAACACACAATATCTTCAGTTTTAATTTTTGCGTTCAAGTGAGCGCATGTTTCTCGTCGACAAGGATTTTTAACAGTCTACTGTTGAAAATCCTATGTTCTAAAAACATTTTTGTTTTGGAATGTCGTTTTACGATTAATTCAATGTTTATACAGCGTTTTTGTCAAGTTTCTGACATACACGTCAACATTACGAGTCTGTAACTACGACGACCTAGAAATTAACCTTTGTTAAGTCGCCATTTTCTAATTTTTAGTCCGGTGCGAGGAAAGGCAGAACTTTTCTATCAAAATCGGACATGTTACATGAGTACTCCGTTTATAAAAGTAAACGTATGTTTAAATTCTTCTTCCACGCTGACCGAATTTTAGCTGTTTTGAGCAATCTACGAAACGGGTCAAGTGGAAAGTTCGGATGTGATTGTTTACAGTCTTTACACGAGACGGAGTAAACACATCACTAAATTACAATCAGAATAGGTATTTTGACCAGATCTGATTATTTTAATGTGGATAACGTCATTAAGGGAGTGAAGACCACTATTGTCACTAGAACCTTAAGTGATTCAATAAATTTCAATCAGAAATGGGAATTTGCCTATAAACGATTGTTTTTATTTGGATAACGTTCCATACAGGGAGCGTAGACCAAAATTGGTACTACTATTATATAAAGTAGATAGATAAATCACAATCAGAATAGGGAATTTGCCCAGAACTGATTATGTTTATTTGGTTAATCTTCCATTTAAGGAACATAGACCATATTTATTGAAAATAGAAAGTGGTTGATGCAACACAAGTAAAATTAAAATTAGAATAGGTATTTTGCCCAAGTCTATCTGATTAATGTTGACATCGTTTCATCCAGGGAGCGTAGGAACCAGAACAACATGCATGATTTTGGATCTGTACGTTGCATGCATTGTACAGATTTGATCTTTCCTAAAATCATAATTATTAATTGATCGCAAATTGATATTTAAGGAGCATAGATCATTCTTGGAAATACAATTTTTAGTATTTGACGTACTGAAATAAAATTAAATCAAATCAGAATAGTGAATTTTAGTCCAGGTCTATCTGATTGTTGTAGAAATCGTTCCATCTAGATAACGTGGGTCTACCTTTATAGTATTTAAAACAACTTGCAAGCAAAAGCAGGTTGCATGTTTAGTACAACACACATTTTGATCTTAGCTAATTTTGGTTGCACATTGATTTTCTGATGAACTAACAGTTCAGATAATACATTGAAAGAGTGTCTGCAAATGGTCAAGACAGATAAAAACACTGAAATAGTACAGAGTTATTTAGTACTTACAAATGTGTATGTAGTTTAAACATGTCAATACACAAAATTTATAATTATGTCCAGATTTAATCAGGACAGTAAATTCTTAGAAGCCTGAAATATTTTATCGGAGCAGGAAACTGCGCAGTAAATTTTTCTTTACTGATAAATTATTATCTTACAGATGTTAAGACACTACTAATATGTTGAGTCAGTAAGAACGGAACACCATTCTAAAACCTGTTGATAGCTTGTGACAACTCATATTATCAATTTTTAATATTCAAGGTCAGTTTATTACTGACAAGAAGAACATTAATATTATCAGTATGTAATGCTATGACCAATTGGTTGTTTGTGTGCATTAATGAAACAAAGATTTTTATATGTTTTTAAGTAAACATTAGGTTGTATCTTGGGTTCAGAAGAGTTTAAGGGATCATTGCCATTATGGACTCGATTCACGGAAATGGCTTATATTTTGATTACATAAATCAGAGTGTACATTGCCAATGCATATGACATATAATATGTACTTTTGCTATTTTGCCTTAAGTACACAAAAAGGTGATAACATAAGACTTAAGGGTATATTTTACCCTCTACATATGAGAATCACTGACAAATAATACATGTATCTTCAAATCATGAAAGGAAGAGATTTTTGGAAGCTCTTTAAAAGATAGAAAATAGCCTTTATGTCTTGTTTTCAAAGCAATGACAACAAGTTTGACAAGATTCTGCTATTTTCATTGGGTCTGTTTTCAATCTTAATGTGAGATTGCTAGTTAAAACAGCTAATCAAACTGCTACAAGTTTTTCCTCGAGTTTATATTGAATTAGAAAGCTGAACTATAGAGGACTCAAAGATACTGATATATATATATAAAAAAAAACTAGATTATCATTAGGTTTGTTTTTGAGAATTTAGATAAAGAATAAAAGCATATCATATAGATTTTGCACAAATTAGATATAACTAGTAAAATATCACTAAATAAATACAGAAAATATAAAGCATTGTTGATGCAAGATTCATTAAAAATACTAGACATTGACATGGAGATTAGAGTAGTTTACAAGATTGAGCAATGAACTATCTAATACATCTCTTTATATAAATCTTCTTTTTAGCCAGTCTAACACAAGATGCAGGAAAAAGAAGAGGTCTTTTGGGCTACATTGTACCAATAAACATATATATATATATATATATATTTCAATTGCTTCTCATATTTTAGCACCTGTAGAAACAGTTAATCTAAATGCAAAATATGTGAAAAGCAGTTTATTTAAAAGACTGATTAATAGTTAGCAAATAACATTAAATAGTCTGTTAGTAAGTGGAAGTAAAATGCAATATGATAATTCCATGATTATAAGTGCAAACATTTATAAATATCTAAATTTTAAAATGTCACTGTTTATTTTTATTTTGTTCATTATTACCCAAAGAGTACAAAATTCTAGTCTTGTCACAGTCAAGTTGTAACTTATCTACATGTAGGAAGGTTTCCAAATAGATTTGGTGTGATTGAATCCCAGAATTGAGGGTATACACTATTCAATTTTCATAATGACCAGACAATTATCTAACAACTTTTGCAGTTGCAGAAATGATATTAAATATCTGGCATGGAGTTAATATTTTATGCAAGAATATACTAGACAAAATTGAAATGTGTTTATTAACAGTTAGTTTAAATTTTTATTCAATATTGTTTTGAAAGATGTGATTATATAAATCCCATTCATTTTGTTTTGTCAAATCTGTGGACAAATGCAAAATTTTTCTGAGTGACTTTTAGTTTAACCAAATGACTGGGTTGAAGTCACAAAATAATACCAAAAGTGTTTAGGTTAGTTTATATTGAACCATATCAAAATGTATAGAATTCAGATAAGGTGAACTAAGAGAGAAATGAAATGAGCATTTCTGATTGTGAAACCATTTCTTAAGCAACTAAGAACACTTATCAAAAGCAAGCTAGTACAAGTGTTTTCCATATTGTCAAACATGTGTTTTCTTTAAATACATGTATAGAACTAAATTTGACATGTTGTATGTTAGTATTTCTGATTGCGAAATATTTTCTGAAACAAATAAAACAATTGTCAAGAGCAACAGTTTAAGAGTTGTTCAATATGTCAAATTTTATTTCTTTAAATTTGGATCTGTGCATGGCAATTTATAATTAAAAACAATCGTGGCTTAAGGTTCACATTTTAGACAGTATACCATTGTGAGATATTAATTAGAAATGTCAGAACAACATTGACAGACAGATTTTTCATAGTTTGAGAAAATCATCTGTCGGCATTCTTTTTGGCTTATTAGGACAACAGTTTTGGCTTGCTCAACATCCAAATGCTCTGTAGAAGCATTATGATACCATTGGAAAACATGTATACTAAAACATTTCCACTGATTTGTCCATTTCTTTTATTTTTACACTTAAGTAGTCTAATCTGAAACACAAAGATAATGTTTGTTCATTGTTGGACTGGTAGACATTGTATTCAAAGGTTCTACCACTCATAGAAATTTCTATCAGACTTTAAAATATAGTTGGTTATAACTTGGGAAAATTATCATGTCATTCCTATAATGCAGGACTTCTCTTGACAAAAAATATTTTTCTTTCTAAATCTATTAGATATTAACAAGAGTAGTACATCTAGAAGAATATGTACTCAAGGAGACTATAACTTCAAAAAGTTTATAGATTGATCCAGATTTAGCATAATCATGAAATAACTTTCGTTTGAGTCTTTATTATACTTTGTTGGTATTAAGGACACTTATTTACAAAGATTTATATTGATTATATTTCTTTGACAATTATGCAGAAAAGAATTTATTTTGAAAGATATTGATAATGATCAGCAGTCATATATTCTCTGTTATTATATAAAACTATAGAAAACAATGGAAAGTTAGATAGAATCTAATTGTTTTCAAATAAACTAAAGTTTTGAAAACTAATATTTCAAAGTTGAAAAGTAAATGATACTAAGGTTGGATTACTTCTTGTCGATTTGTACAAGCAATAAGAACAACCTATTCACATGACAAATTAAAAAAAAAAAAAATAAATAAATAAAATAAATGCTTATTACTGTTGCAATAATATTACAACACATTTAACTCATAATGTAGGAGCTTTAATGAAATAATTTCTATACTGGCCTGCAGATTATTTATTCAAGTCTATTTTGCAAAGTTTTATTTATGCAATCTGCAGAGTTTTGCCATTGATACATATAGTTATACAGCATAGCTTTATTGTGTAATAAATTTAAATTTTGTAATTTTCGGTTTTGACTAATTTCAGTATTTACAAAATTTAGTGGAGTTATTTTTTTAACAATTTTGACATAGTTTTTATATGTTGGAAATTATATATGTGTGAGAGAATTTATCCTCCACCAAAATAAAACACTGCTTGTTAATCAGTGAATATTCTATATAATATAAATGTAATTTCATGGTAAGTATATTTAACCAAATTCATATAAAATGGTTATTTTGAAATCTCAAGAAGAGATTTTATATGAATTTATAGGGTTAAATATACTTACCACAATCCACCACCACCCCTAGTATAAATTCAGTTTTTGTTTCACACAATTGTAATTATTCAAATTTGATTTAAAGCTTTTACATTTAAGTGATAACAAAATTATTAACTCCAACAGAAATGTATTAAAAGGTTCAAATTGTTTTAAGGATGTTCGCTACTCTATTTCAAAATAACAAGCTTTTTAAAAGATTGTTATAAGTTGATATTATATAAATAAAGAAACTAAAAAGCAGAAAAAAGTGAAGGGTCAGTGTGCTTGTTTTCAAGATACAAGCCATTGAAGATTTGGCGGGAAATAATTCTCTCTAGATTTTTCATACATTTAACATTGGCACCTTTTTCTTTCAAAAATGATGAAAAAATAACAAGGATTTTATAAGATTTTTCAAAAATGACATTTTAAACTATATGTAATTAAATTATGGAAAGAAAAGTAGGGGTTAGCGGGAAAATTTTATAATGGCACAACATGGATAAAACCAGAGGATTCCGAAAATCTGACACAAATTCCAAACCATGACAAGTGAACATCCTTAAAATGATTTTTACAGGATATTTGATATTTGCAAACGACAAATCTTTTAATCAGGACATAGAATTGTATGTCAAGCTTGACTGGCTTTAACTTTCTGTGATATAATTAACAAACAATCCTCGAAATGTTACTTTTCAATCAAATGTAATGGTTTGATAGCTGTCATTGGCACGGTCCATAAGCAAATTCCAATTTCAAATGTTTACCTTTTTCAAATGAAAAACACAGAGCAAACCGAAAGTATATTTGACTTCTAAATACCGGAAACAATACCTGTCAGAAATACGGGTGAAAACAGGACATTTTCTGATATCCCGGGATATTAGATAAATGTAATTTGTGCAATCCTGCTTAGTATAGCATTTAGTAACTATGATTTATTACATATTTGCATTTGATGGAATAAATTTAGTTTATTGTATCAAACTTGTTGGGATGGGAGGTAACTCTTAGTCTAAATCGTTAACAATGTAAGTTCAGCAATGAATATTACCTTTCGGGTGATATAGAATTTGGCATATTGTATAGACTTGGTCTATTGCATGATTACTATTAGGTGTGTTTTAGTTTTTTTGTCCTGGGTTTGCAGTCTTATTGACATATACCCAACTTCTCCTTTCATTCATAATCATTTATTTGCTTCTCTAATTAGTTTTTATGCAATGTTTGTGCATACTTTATAGCTAATTTTTCCATGATTAATAACCTGTGCACTGTTTATACAGGATATGTTTTTCTTAGGGTTATATTTTGTATTGACTTTAGCATTGATTGACAATCATATTATCTGTTTGGTAATTTTACACAAAAAGGGTAATAAAGGATGTTTGATTTAGAAATGTCAAATTTTATTGTTGACTTGTAGTCATTGAGATTTCTCGTTTTAGTCTTTTGTTGTTGTTCATTGATAAAAATTAAAAAACTATTTGGAGAACACTTTGAATGTCTAGCATCATTGGTATACTGTTTCTGAAGTCAGTTGGGGAAATATGAAGTTTTCAAAAGAATTCCAAAGCCCTGTGATAATTTTTGTACCTGCGTCCTGATCTTTTTAATGCTATTATACCCAATTAAGGTATGGACACAGTAAATCTAGTGATCTGATTTCTAATAAAATTGACTTCAATAATTCTCTCATTCCAAATACATACTTTTTAATGCAAAGATGGAAGAAGATAAACAATATTTGATATCAAGATTTGAGGTCAAGGTTCAAGGTCACTTGATAGTGATCTATGGTGATAGGCAATGTAGACCCTGCCTTTTTGCTTCCGATCTTCATCAAACTTAGTTCAATTATTTGTCTTTTAGAATACAATGAAATCTATTTAAAATCAACTTTGGGAGACAGAATTATAAAACTTTTACATATTATTGGATTACATTCTGTTATAATACCCTTACTCTTAAAGTGGGGGCTATATTGCAATTACCTTGTCCATCTGTTTGTCCAACAAAAAAAATCATTACACTTTTCTCAAGAACTACTGAACAGAGCAACTTCATATTTAGTCTGCAGATTAATAGTGATTAGTTGTAGCGTGTGTGCACTTTTCAGATCTGTCAGACACCTACTCCTTGTTTTCTGATTCTTGACTATGATGAGTTGCATAGTGTGAGGGTTTTTGGATTTGTGGGACACCTTGTTACTATTTTCTGATACTTTGAATAAAGAGTGGAGGTATGCTTAACACCCCATTTGGGTTTTGTTGGATTAATTAAACATTTGGCTATTAGATAAATGATATCAGCGGAAGGTTTGAATAAGATATTTTC
Source organism: Mytilus coruscus (assembly GCA_017311375.1). Classification (NCBI taxonomy): domain Eukaryota; kingdom Metazoa; phylum Mollusca; class Bivalvia; order Mytilida; family Mytilidae; genus Mytilus; species Mytilus coruscus. The sequence continues at coordinate 44,770,915 of CM029599.1, read as the reverse complement.
AGGAATAAAAACGAAATCTACTCAGTTGTCTATATTTAATCATTTTTTCAGTTTTTGCAAGTTTATTTATATTTTTGTTCGTTTGTTGTAAAGTATTCATGCCGTTCTGACCTGGTATACCTGACTGTGACCTCATTGGTAGGTTCAGTGATTCACCCTAAGTAGTATTAGCAATAGGTCAAATATATTTGATAGGAAGTCACTCTCCTTTGACCTCAGTTTCATGGTTCTGTGATTAACTTTGTAAAGGTTTTAGGTCTTTATTAGTGTTATGAATCCCGATATGTTTTTTAAAAAATTTAATCCAGAAAAGTAGTTTGAATTCTGCAAAATTTGACCTTAGTTTACCCTGCATTTCAAGGTTCAATTATTAACTCTATGATGGATTTTATGCTTCTTTTGATGTGTTTGAACCCCATGTCTTTTCCAAACTTGTGGCGTTCATCCAGAAAAAGATTTTGAATCTTGTATGATTTGGAATGTTTCGCTTTTATTCAAGTGTTTTATTAGTATTATAGGTTATATACATACAAAGATCAATATCTAATTCACCTTATGTTGAAATATATATGTCAATTAATATGGTACCATTCTCCATTTGCTTCATCTAGTAATTTAAATTGACGATTAAATATCTAATTTGAGATCCAATGCATTTTAAATAAGAAAATAATCTCCCTGAAGATTTTCATTGGACCAGTTGCTGTTTATTTTTTCCTCAAGATATTATTGATAATAAACATTGTTTTTGCTGAATATTATGGTTCTGTTTATTGCCCGAGTTAAAAACACTGTACAAGTTACAAACAATAACTTCTGAAGATTTCTGTTGTTTGATTAATGCCTTTTATTCTTTGATAATTATCCTCAATGCAATATTTACAATTCATCAGGTTCATTATAACCTTGGCTTTACATTCATCAGATTAATGGGGTTTTCTAAGGATGAAAAATGTTGGATATTGTTAAATTTATTTTCTATCTGAGAACTTATTGTGAATGTATCAGATTCATGATCAATTGGGGTTAAGCAATAATCAATCAATTGATTTATCTAAGTGAAATTTATTTATACATTTTTTTAATGGGGAAATTACGTTACCTTTGTAGTGTAAACATGGCTTGATAAGATTTCTGTCTTGGCTTAGTTTTGTTTCTCAGTTGCTGTATCATTGATATTTTACCTTACATTACCTGCTATTCATATTGAATCTTCCTTTGTGGGGTCTTATATATTGGAATTATCGGATTGCCCTGTCAACCAGCTAACATGGTAGTTATTACTTTAGATAGAAAAAAGGGGTAAAATACTATATAAAAGAATATAAAAAAAAATAATCTTTTGGAACAACACAAGTATGGACTTCATTTTCATGGTGTTCTTCTTTTGTCAGAGTCATTTTTTTCTTTTGAAGGTTGCTGGTTCTCTTCAGGCACTCCTGCCTTCTCCACCAATAAAAACTGACCACCCAAAAAATTGCTAAGAGGGCTGAAAGTGGCGTTAAGCACCAATAAAAACAAAAAATAATCAATCAATCTTTTATCAGATAACCAATGATTATAAGATAGCTACTCTTACTAAACGTAGAAAGCATTCTTTAAATGTTCAGAGTTCCTTTAAAATTAGTATTTGTCATATTTGTGGATAACAGGACATGTGGGACATTGGTCAAATTAAATAGCCCCTCAAGGACACAAATAATCCAAAGACATGTACAGGTCAACATATTGTCTTCAACAATAGACATGTACAGGTCAGCATATTGTCTTCAACAATAGACATGTACAGGTCAACATATTGTCTTCAACAATAGACATGTACAGGTCAACATATTGTCTTCAACAATAGACATGTCAAGTCAACATATTGTCTTCAACAATAGACAGGTACAGGTCTACATATTGTCTTCAACAATAGACATGTACAGGTCTACATATTGTCTTCAACAATAGACATGTACAGGTCAACATATTGTCTTCAACAATAGACATGTACGGGTCAACATATTGTCTTCACCAATAGACATGTACAGGTCAACATATTGTCTTCACCAATAGACATGTACGGGTCAACATATTGTCTTCAACAATAGACATGTACGGGTCAACATATTGTCTTCAACAATAGACATGTACGGGTCAACATATTGTCTTCAACAATAGACATGTACGGGTCAACATATTGTCTTCAACAATAGACATGTACGGGTCAACATATTGTCTTCAACAATAGACATGTACAGGTCAACAATAGACATGTCAACATTTTGTCTTCAACAATAGACATGTACGGGTCAACATATTGTCTTCAACAATAGACATGTACGGGTCAACATATTGTCTTCAACAATAGACATGTACGGGTCAACATATTGTCTTCAACAATAGACATGTACAGGTCAACATATTGTCTTCACCAATAGACATGTACAGGTCAACATATTGTCTTCACCAATAGACATGTACAGGTCAACATATTGTCTTCACCAATAGACATGTACAGGTCAACATATTATCTTCAAAAATGTGTCTATACATTGTATCAAACTCTAAATATACATGTGTTGTGTAGACATGTGTCAATACATTGTATCAAACTCTAAATACACCTGTGTTGTGTAGACATGTGTCCGTACATTGTATCAAACTCTATATACACCTGTGTTGTGTAGACATGTGCATACATTGTAACAAACTCTAAATACACTTGTGTTGTGTAAACATGTGTCCATACATTGTATCAAACTCTAAATACACCTGTGTTGTGTAGACATGTGTCCTGATGATCTTGCCTAACAATGGCTGACAATCAAGATGGCCATCAGTACAAAGAAAACAGTACAAAAAAAAAAAACAGTTCAATTTTTTATAAATTTTATAAAGACAAGACTGATTTACATTCCTTGGAATATCAAGTATTAATTGTTTCTACATGAACACCACTTTTAATGAGTACCATATTTGTTGTGTATCCAACTGTACAAATTTGATCTTGGACAGAATTCTGTTTCTTGCAGCAAAACACTGACTTGAATCTCCTTTTCACTGATGATATTTGAAAGGCATAAATGATTGGATCTAATAGACTGTTGAGGAAAGCCAATCCTGATGTATATATTAGAATTACTCCCTTGTCTGAATTTGATTTATGGTACAGTTTTCCCTCCACATTTAAGATCACCAGAATACCTGTTAAAAGTGAATATAATGTATAATTGCAGTCTCATAAAATTGCAAAGTTCATAATATAAAAAAAAATCTTAGATAAGAAATGAGAATATCTGCTGAATTACGTGAAAAATTCATAGTGCTTGGATTTTCAGGAAACTTGATATTTACGTAAAAAATCTTGAATTATTTCCTGTGTCAAAATTTGCTACAAAAAAAAATGATACCACAAGAATATGTATGCTTTGTTTGCATCTGTGTTAATTATTTGTTTCTGTCAATGATAATTAACTGCACTTAATTCATTTCTATGAGCAATTAGTTCTAATAAATAGATAGATAACGTGCAAGCTGGCCCCTTCCTGACATGTAAGTTTTCTAGTTTAATGAAGTGAAACATGATATTTTGTTTACAATTACATTTGTAATCCGAGAACATCATCAGTAATTTAAATCTATTATGAAAATGTATTTCCTGTGACTATAGCTTTATAAGACTAAATGGAGTTATTGATTATTTTACATATTTTGGTTTGGCTCCTTGCAATTTCATATTCCCCAATTGTGCATTATAACAAATAAATTGTAGAAATATTTGTAGATTTATTGTTACGCTTTTTAATAAATCATTTCTCTTAATGGAAAATTTAGTTTAAAGTAAATTATAATCCATGAAGGTAATTGACGACAATTCTGTGTTTTGGCTAAAATTGTAATTGATAATTTGGTAGATAACTGAGCTTAAACTCTCAGATTTACAAGTAAAGCTTGAATACTCCGACCAGTTATTGGCAAGGGGCCTTTTATAGCCGACTATACAGTATGGGTTTTTTCTCATTGTTGAAGGCTGTACAGTTGTCTTAATTGCTTACATCCACTTCATTGAATTTTGGTGGATAGTTGTCTCATTGGCAATCGTACCTCATCTCTTATCTGTATATAGATTAATGGTAAAAGGTTTCGATTTTTAATTGTATTCAGTTGGTCCATATAAAAGTTCCTAAGATACAGCCACACTTCTGGTAAAAAATTCCTTCAGTAAGATAAGATGGTTTATTAAATACTGACAGAAATATAAAACCAAAATGTGTGTCTTTCATTGCACACCATGCCTGCTCAGTGAACTGTTAAATCTGGGTCAAATTATAAAATCTGGGTCAAATTAGTACTAAGTTTTAAGTTGATGTGACCACAACATCATGGAAAACTACATTAAACAAAAACTTTAACCTGATACAGGATGGACAGAGGATTAACAAACAGACAAATGCATGCACAGACATGAACACATAATTCCCCCTACTATTGTATGCCTGGCAGTAAATACTTTTTCACTAGACCAGCTCTGATGTCAACCATAGTTCATTTACCAATTAGTTATATAGATTTCTCTTTAATCTGTTATGAATTAATTATATCTTGTCTAGCAGTTATTAACAATAAACCTTCGTCTGGTCAGCATTTCTAAGACAAAGTATAAAGCACTGGCTAAGTAAGGTATTATAATAAACACTGCTGGAGGATTTATAGAAATTTGAAAGGTTATTATAAGCTTAATTCATTGGCAACCAATTTCAAGCTGAAATAATATCATTTTTTTGTAGCATTGTCAGTAAATTCTTCTTTCTTTGACTTTTTATCAAATATGTGATTTTTTAGGATTGTTGGGAAGTGTACAATAATAGGTCAGAACTTTAAATGGGTTTTTTTGTCATTTTAATTTTTTTCTGCTAAAAATCAAGTTTTACAGCAAAGGCCACACATTTATTGAATAAGCATGGTAATTTAAAAACTTATGGCTAATGAGATAAAAAGTACTAAGGCATGACTGAGGTAAATTTCTTGACTACAGTGACACACTGTCATAGCTTTGGGTTACAATGCTTAGATTGCAGAGAGACATCCTTATGAACTTTTGTCATCATTTTGTTTTGGACATCTTGCTTTTTAAAGAGTTTCATTGTTGATTCTGAAACTGAACATGTTCTTATGAGGTTTTTACAGACAGTTGGTTTTTGACCTCTAAATAGCTACTTCATTAGGACCTAAATTTTACAAATTACGTTACCTGATGGGAAATAAAGGTTGAAGGAGGGTTCCTTGTGAGGTACTTAAGTGCAGACTGGACAACCAACATTGCTTCCAGCAGAGGACTAAGTTTTACACTGTTGAAAAAAAAAATCATGAGAGCTGCTTAACCTTTTGAAACTAAATATAAATTTTCTGTAAAATACTTGAAGTAGTTTTTAATTAGCATAGAAAGGACACCATTATGTTAAAAACAATTGCAAGCATGATTTTTTAGAATAAATGACTTTACCTGTAGGAAGCCACATAAGGAGGTATACTCCTATAATAATACTGATTGTTTTTGTAAATTTCCATGATAATTTATCCTTGGCATGTGGATGTACCATTCTTTCCTGTGTGGCTATCTGTCGGGAATGTCTGTGTGCCACTTTGAAAATGTGGCTGTAGAGAATAAGCATCAAAATGACTGGTATAAAAAATAAAACTACAATCATTCGAAGATAATCTTCATGCAGGGTGCCAAAGAAACTACACAATAGATCATCCCCATTGGTCTCCTCAAAATTGTTTTTCCATCCAAATGTTGGTACTAATCCTACAAGTGTAGCAAATATCCATACAGAAATACATGTTGTCAGAAACGTTGATCTTTTACACAGTCTGCTGTAATGTAAGGGTTTTATAATTTTTATGTAACGGTCAATGGTCAGCGCTAACAGATGAAAACCAGATGATATGGCCACTGTAAGTAAAAGACTGTATCTAAATCTACACTCTAAAGTATTCTGGAAATTTGTCATCGTGTATACTGTATTATACAGCACCAAAATTCCCGTTAGAAAATCTGCTAATGCCAGACTAAGTAAAAGCACATCTGCTGTATTCGTCAGTTCATGTTTCCGTCTTATCGTGTCGATGACGAGAAAATTGAGAAATAAAATCATAACACCTAGAATCGTTGTGACAATGTTTATGATTAAGTAGGAAACTGTAACTCCATATCCATTGAGAACATAGAATAAAATGTCTTCTTTATTGTCTTCTGATGCATTCATTGTCACATACTGAATTGTCTGCCTTGCAGAAGACAGTTTTTAGAACTTTTTCCATGAAATAAATTCCATTGGTTGCTTCAAAGATGACTTTTTTTGGATGATTTATTAATAATTATGGTTGTGAATTTCAGGTATTTAAGAATCAGTTAATTAATTTTCCTCTTTCACATTTTGTTGATAATTTTCTGTGACTATATATAATTTCTCCAATTATCACCGAGTTCTATGAACTATAGGTAATGATTGTTCAGTTTTTGCTTATACTGTTCAATATCTATTAACATTATGATGCATTGTCATTTCATTGTCCTGTTATTAGGATGAAATAGATTAGAATTGAAATGATATCTATTGTAGGTTTCCTATAAAGGTAGAATGTCATTACTCAGTAATTAAGATATTTACCTTTATTGATTCTATTTATCAAATTCATTGTTTTCATTATTTTCTTCGCCTTCTGTGCTGACTTTTGATTTTTGAAGTGACGACATATGTTTCAGTCTTGTTATATTAAACAGTTGGTGCATCTATTATTTGACTTCATTATTTTTGTGGGTATTTAGAAGAATCTGTTTGTTTGTAGTTTTGCTTATATACAAATATTTTTCATACATTGAAAAAGTAAATATCTTGTTACCTCTGAGATGAACATAATTAAGATTTTCACATTTTCCATAAGGAATTCTTTGACCCAAGTAATAAATTAAAAATTTTATTTCATTTTTTGATTGATATTAATGTGGCAACATCTACTGTGTAAAGTAAACATGGAAATATGAAACTGATTAGAATTAAGGTCTGATGGTCAAAATGTTATATATGTAACTGGTTTGTAAATATGCGATAGTTAAATTTAAGCAACCTTATGTGAATATTTGTATTGAAAATGTTTTATACAAATGCATTATTACAGTGCAAGCCTTAATGTATGGGAAAAATTATGATTGATTGGGAGAACAGTCTTTACTATTAGAAGTTTGATAGTCCTGGTCCTTCCCTTTTTTAGGACAGAATGCAGACTTTGATTTTAACTATGAATTCATTGTCACTTGACTTTAATACAGGATAATTTTCATTCAATCACAGTAGCCATAATTAAACTGAAAAAAATGAAATCAATTTCTAAAGAAAAAGTATTTATTTTTTGTGTTTATAGGAAGTAACAGAATCTCTAGATCCAGCTCTCAGACCAGTACTTCTAAGAGAAACATTTACCAGGGGTGGACATACAGTTATCAAACTTGGGGATACAGAGATAGAATTCAATGATAATTTTAGGTAAGATATTTACTTTGGTAAAGAAGAGATAATATGTAATGATAACATAAGGTAGATAGACACTGTTCAATGCACATCTATGTGGCCCTCCATCTAGGATTTGTTGCTTGTCTTCTCAGATGGTACCATATGCTTTTGAGATTTGCAAACATATAGTCAAAATGCAGGAAGCTAAAATGATCAAACTTTTATAAATTATTGTGTAGTCATATTAAGTACAGAAGTATATTATACACAAACCCTCTATTTCAGGTTATACATGACAACATCTATGTCCAACCCACATTACCTGCCTGCTGTGTATATACAAGTTAATATCATAAACTTTACAGTGACATTTGAGGGACTACAGGAACAGCTATTATCGGCAGTTGTTAGACAGGTAAGAACATATTGATAATTTTATTTATGCCTAATAAATTTGATCTAAAGCTTTCTGGACCAAATTAGTTTTTGACCGGATTTCCAAAGGAAAATATCGATTATTAATTTGGTGATGTACAACGGGTGCCCGGTGGGAGGTTGCCAAACAGTATCCGTACAATTACTTGAAAACGCTTTGACGAAATCTTTTCAAATATAGATATGTTGTTTCCTGTGACTAAATGAAGGTCAAATTTGATTTTCACGATTTTAGCTTTTATCCTTGTTGAGTTATAGACCTTTAAGTAGCGAAAAGTGATACTTAGAGCGTTGTCCATGCAAGAAATTGAAAACGCTCTGACGAAATCTTTCAAATTTAGATATGTTGTTTCCTGTGACTAAATGAAGGTCCAGTTCGATTTTCACAATTTTAGCTTTTATCCTTGTTGAGTTATAGACCTTTAAGAAGCGTAAAGTGATACTTAGAGTGTTGTCCATGAGATAACTTGAAAAGGCTTAGATGAAAATCTTGTGATACTTTGAATGTTGTATGATTTTCACAATTATAGCTTTTATTCTTGTTGAGTTATAAACTTTAAGAAGCGTAAGTAATACTTAGAGTGTTGTCCATGAGATAACTTGAAAAGGCTTAGATGAAAATCTTGTGATACTTTGAATGTTGTATGATTTTCACAATTATAGCTTTTATTCTTGTTGAGTTATAACCTTTAAGAAGCGTAAAGTAATACTTAGAGGGTTGTCCATGAGATAACTTGAAAAGGCTTAGATGAAAATCTTGTGATACTTTGAATGTTGTATGATTTTCACGATTGTAGCTTTTATCGGTTTTGAGTAATAGACTTGCAAATATCATTTTCATGCAGGAAAATCTGGTTTGCTGTCAATCTGACAGCCTCTTGTTTTTATATAGAAGGCCAAGTGGCTTGCTGTTTGTTACTTTAAATTACCCCAAAACATGTCGATCTCATAAAATTACTGCACCAATCCCTAAAGTGTTGTTGTTATAACAGCCTTCAGATTTTATGTTTTTAACGTAACAACCCTGCATACTCAAGGTATCCATTTTTGGGATTCTATCGTATTGAAGATTTACCAGGCATAGGTTCACTATCCTTTGTAATTTTAAATTACATTGTTACAGCTAAAATTTTGAGCAGCTGGAATAATTTCCAACTTATCTACTGGCATTCGTTTCTTTTTAATTTAAAAAAGATCTGGAGGCAGGTTATGAGTAGATATTTGTGGGCCTTGGAAGCTATTTTATTTGTAGGTCCTTATCCCTTGGTCTCTGGTGGATAGTTGTCAAAATGGCAATTATAACTTTATAATGTTGAATTGTACAGAGTAAGCAATATTCAGATCCGTCTGTCTGTCAGTTCTGTCAATTCCTGTGGGACAAAACTTTGTTGTAACTTGTAAGAGATTTTTTTGTTGTTTTGATTTTTTTAATTTTCTTTATATACGCTGAGCATGGAATTTTCCATCAATGTCTAATAATGTGTAGGGTATGTACCTTACACGCCATTATGTACAAGTCATTGTTTTATGAGTGAACTATCAAGAAATTTAAGAACAGTTGTACTAGACTATATTTAATAAAATTCCATAGTTTGTTGTGATTCTTTAATAATTGCTTCTGTTTAGGGCTATGTCGTGATATTCTAGTTTTATGTAATTTAATTAAAACTCATCATTATAATGAACAGAATAATTTATATTGAGACAATAATGAAATATATCATTTAAATGAACAGAATGCTCATTATTTTATTCCTAGAGGAAGTTTTAAGACAGCATTGGTTGTGTTAATATAGAAACTGTACATCAACCGATTTTTTAAAGAGTCTGAGAAAAATAATAAGGAAATTAATGTCTATATTTAAAAACAGCTCTTTGAAAACAAATGGAGAAAACTATTTAAAAAAAAATTGGTTAACATTTATTTATTTCAACTGTATTTAATAAGACAAGACCATATATGTATGGCACTAATTTTTCTTTCAATGAATGTGTGGTTCAGGGATCATCTGTTGGGAATGTCAACTTTTCACCTGTTTATTATACTATAGGTGTAACAGACAGAGTAATAAGGCAAACTTTGCTAACAATTATTATACGTCCATTTACGGGATGCATTATGGTATACCGTTGTCTGTCCATGTTTGACAATCACTCAAAAACACTTTAACCAACTTCGGTGAATTGTTTATATCTATTGACGTAAGCTCCATTTGATTTTCATAAGTTTTAGATTTTACGTTTCCAAGTTATGATGTTTTATTCATAAAGGGGGGATTTTCTAGTTTTCGGACAATAACTCAAAATGCTTTCAGCAGTTTTCATGAAACTTTGGTGACTGGTTTATATCTATTAAAATAAGCTCCCTTTAGTAGTTTTTTTATAAATTTCTGATATGACATTGAGGAGTTATGGATCTTTATTCGTTGAAAAACAGACGTAGTGTATCATTTGCTCATGGCACAGCTCTATATTGTGTTAAGGAATTGTTATGATATATTACCTATGTTAAATTAACAACCAGACAAGGATTAATGATTGCTCATCTCATTAGGGACTAAAGTTTATTGCTATTTTGTGTATTTTTCCTTTGATCTTTTTTTGTGAAATTTGTTCAAATCATACTACTCGCTTGAGATGGAAAATTATCGTCAGAAACTAAGGACGCATGTGACGTTGTCAATGTAAACATCAACAACGTCATAGGCAAAACAGCAATAAACAGACTATCAATGGTCTTCAAACTCAAGGTTGTTTCTCGGCAACATATCATCTCAGGGCTGTCGCCCTTCCATGAGATTGTAGCTAAGAAACACCCTCTCATTTGAAAAACCATTGATAATCTATAAATATCAATCAGTCATGCAATTGAATAGTATGTAGTTAATATTGTCAAAATTTAATTGCCTGCATGTAAATGAAACCAGTGCTAGGCACATTCAACTGAAGAAGCAAAATGTCCTATCTATCTTTTATAGCCAGGGTTTCCGCTGGCGGTCGCCATTTTCGCATTTTGCGAAAAAATAAAATTGTGGCGATTAAAATTCGTTATTGGCGAAAGAATTTGGCGAAAGAAATATAACTGTTCGACTCGTCCATCTTGTTTACTTTTTCGTGTTTCTCGGACTTTTCCCTGATCAGACAATACTGGGAATTCACCTTGAACTCGTTACAACAATAATCATCTGTTTGCATTTTATAGCCATCGGTAACAAAGGATTATAATTAATAAATGTGTTGATTGTATTGTTTTGTGAAATGGTGTGGTTAAATGGCTTCACATGTCACTTAAAGGATATTTTACAACTTTGATTGAAATAATTGTTTTGAAGAGGGTACTTTACAATCCTTTTAGCGACGCACATTTTACGTCTCCTCTTTTCTTTTAACGATGGTCTGGAAAAAATCTGTTGTTATGACAAAATGTTCAAAAGTAAGAAAAATCTCTGACTTTAAATTTTATCTTATAACTTTTGAGAGTAATAATTTCTTTTGAAATTGGTAATTTACAATCGTTTTAGCAACGCACGTGTTTGAGGCATAATTTTACGTCCAAACTTTTTAATGATGGTCCGAAAAAAATCTATTGTTAAGAAAAATATTCAAAAGTAGGAAAAATCTCTGATTTTATCCTTCAACTAGACGGAAGTATCTTATAAACTATTATAGATGAATCCGTGCTCCCTTGCAGATGTAAACATAATGATTTCATGATCTTATTCTATATTGCAATTTTACAGTATCTTTTAAAACTAAAAAATGTTTGTTATTATTGAGTGTTTATTGATGACAATGAGATTAAAATATATATATTTAGAATTATAAAAGACATAGTTAGTTTTCTCGTTTGAATTGTTTCACACTTGTCATTTCGGGCCTTTATAGCTGACTATGTGGTATGGGTTTTGCTCATTGTTGAAGGCTGTACGGTGACCTATAGTTTGGTAACTTCTATGTCATTTGGTCTCTTGTGAAGAGTTGTCCCATTGGCAATCATACAACATCTTCTTATTTTCATATATTAGTAGCAATGTGGCAAACTAATTTTTTTTTGTTAGAGAAGGAAATTTTAAACGAAAAAAATGTTTTTGTTTGTTAGCAAAAAAAAAATTGAAAGTGGCGAAAAATATATTGTTTTGGCGAAAAAGAAAATTGACCCAGGGGAAACCCTGTTTATAGCATATCATTTCAAGCAAATATGTGGGAAATATAAATAAAAATATTGCCACAAAAACTGTTTATTTACAAAAGGCCATATGTATTTGATGGCTGTTTGTTTGTCATAAACACTTTATTTGTTATTATTTTATGATCGTTTAGAATTAATAGTTATCATTTAATGGCTCAAAGAAAGTTGATCAATTTTGTATCAGTAAGTTAATAGTCCTTGTACAGATAAATACCAATAAAACAATTATAGACATTTGAAGTTACAATAATTACAATATATTAAGTTTTATGAAAATATTTTATTAGTTAATCAATGAAGAAATGTTGTCTTTCTGTCATAAATATGGATACATTTATTTCTTGTTTTCCAGGAAAAACCACAGCTTGAAAACCAAAGAAGTGAACTTCTGGAGAGTATAGCTGCTGATTTACAGTTCTTGAGAGATTTAGAAGATAAATCTTTAAGTTTACTACAGAAAACAGAAGGTGATTGTTCAAAAATATTCCCATACCCTTTACATATCCTCCACCGTCTACCGTTCCCAAATTATGAGCCTCTTTATCTTAAGAAAGCATTAAGAATTGTTAATTCCAATTAATTCTTGCCCATCGGTAAGTATAGATTTGATTAAGCAGTTTCAATGAACAAGCGATATTAATAAAATAAATTCACTCCAAAACATGAAAAACAGTAGTGGTCAATAGCATTTGAGTCACTCTGACCTACATTCCTTGCTTGAGTAACTTTGTTAAATTTTCTTGCCTGGGCTCATTTCTTAGGAACCCATGGATATGTAATATTTCAATATGATATTTCCATTATGCAGTAAAACACTTTTATGTATCAAATCATGATTTCTTTGATAGATGTTTGCTGCTTGAAGTCATCTCTTCGAAAGTTTTACAAACACCATCATGATTTGTCTTGACCATTATGGAATATCTGTGTTACAGAGTACCACTTGACTTATCAATAAATCTTTACTTAATGTGAGCAACATGATAGGTGCCATAAATGGAGCAGGATCTGCCGATACAAATAACAAAAGAAGCTCAATTGCATACCATAGATTCATTTGAAACAAAGGCCCAAAAGAACTTATTTGCATTTTATAAAATAACATTTCTGTAACATAAAAGAAGTACATAAATTTTGTCCAATTTTCATGTCGAGTAATTTCCATAACTAGTTTGCCTCAATCAGGAACATATATATTGACGGGACTTGACACTACCTAATTGTAGCCAATTTTATCGTCGTGTTATAGGTAATAAAGATACGATACGGAAACGGACATGTGTTAAAAACGTACTCGCTATTATCCAAATAATTTCTGATAATATCAATAAAATGTCATTCAAACTAGTTTTACAGTGATGCCAGTGTATCAAACTTGTATTCTGTCACTTCAAATTTGCTATAATCGCATTCATTTTATCACACAATGGTACAGAATGCAAACAGGGTAATAAAAAAATGGCGTCGATTGCATTCCCAAATTCAAAAACATTATAAAACACTTCACATGAAATAAATCACACTTATTTTGGTCATTTTATATGACAAAATATGTCTACTTAATGATAAAACTTGTATTTATTTACGATTAGAATTATGTGGTTACTTTATTGAGCAGTTCCGATAGTTTTTCAGTCAGACACCACCAAAATCCATAAATCTCGCGAAGTCTCGAGGAGTCCGAGATTTTATCAATTTTATACTGAAAAGCCTATCAGATTCATTTCCCGTTAGATATACTGTTCCCAGCCTCAATATAGCTATTTTTTTCTGATGTGGCATGAGGCAAACATCAATTAATCAATTCCTAATTAGCATAGATTATACAGAAATTTGCATGTTTTATTTAGTTCAAAGAAAAAAGCCTGTATTGTTGAACTTTTACTTTCTTTATATTATTGTGACATTTTAAGATCAAAGATCATGTTAGCTTTATTCACGATGGAGATAGATTAATAAGCTTTTTTTATACAATCTATAAATCCTTGAATGTTTCCTATTCTATTGGGTTGACACAGTTTATATCAAGAAGCATCCTGTTTTACAATAGATTTTTAGAAAATTTAATTATCTTCAATATGACTTATGTTACCTGCAGGATGTTTAGCAAACATCAGTAAATTGCAAAATTATTTGAAAATCCGGTTCATTTATAGTTATTAATTCATATTTCAGACAATAATTTGTAAAAGTAAAGTATAAAAGAACAAATTTGTTGAATATTCATAAGACATTATTTGATGTTAGTTGAAATTGATAATTGTAATTATCAAAACAAAGATAAAATCTGTAAAATGTTTGAAAATCCGGTTCAGTTATAGTTATTAATAAATATTCTAGACAAAAATCTGAAAAATACAAAAAAGAACAATTGTGTTGAATATTCATTAGTTATTATATGATGTGAGTTGAAATTAATTATTGTTATTATGGTTATTTAAATAATACCGAATACAGATAAAAATCAAAGTGCTGTCATACTATGTACTTACTAAAAAAAATCAAAGTGCTGTCATACTGTGTACTTACAAATCTAATAGAAACAGAAAAAGAGCCAACATTATATAATTTAGAAGATTAGAAAATCTAAGCTGTTTTCATGTTTATTGTCATGCAAATTAAGAGTTAAACATGTTCTAATAAGTAACTTTAATAAACCTATTTAATACAGAACAAAAGGTTCAATGCACTGAAAAAAATTCAGAAAAAATCTTAAAGATATTCTTTCACTTTTCAAACGGAATTGATTAAAAATTTCATTTGAAATCAATATTTTGGCTAAAACAGGAAATTGATTTCAACAATTTAGTAGTAGTACATTTTGTATTGTTTAAACTGAAGGGTAGAATTTAGTAGTACTTTTCTGAATTGTTTACTGTCACTTGACTGTAAGTGTTGCTCTCCACCTTTTGCAGTTTATTCAAAATTCTGACCAAATTGCAGTTTGTTTTATCAAACCAAACTGTTCAGCTGGTCAGAAATCTTAATGACTGCTGTAGCAAACCACAGTCAAGTCCTGAAAATGCAAGGTGATAAATAAAACATACTTACAATCCTATTAGACTTTATTTCCATTTTGATGATATTAGGAATTCAGACAAGAGCAACACTTACAGTCAAGTCACAGTAGAATAATGCAACCAGTTGATTGCTGTAGAACAAAATGAATTTGTTATCTGATTATTGCAGGTCATATTCTTGATGATCAGGATCTGGTGGATACACTACAGAAAAGTAAAGGAATGGCTGAAGCAATGTACAAAAGAATTCAAAAGTCAGAAGACACAGAGAAAAAACTCAGTGTGGCCAGACAGAAATATCTGCCTGTAAGTTGATCTTAGTATTGCCATGATGGGAATGTCCCACCCTTCTGGAGCACCTGAGTTCATACTCCCATTACAATGATATTTGGGTTCTGCTCAATCTTTAGTTTTTTGTATTGTGCTTTGTAAACTGTTGTTTGTCTTTTCATCATCTTTTCTGTTTTGCCATAGTATTGTCTGTTTTTATTTTTATACTGGAAATTCAGAAATTATTGCATGCATTTGTTATTGTGATTTTAGAAAAATGGACAAAAATGTGAAATTATATATTGTGATTTCAGGATAATCTGCATACAGTATATGTATCAGATATCAGAATGTGAGTTCTTATTATTGTGATACTCATCCAGTCACATTATTTGCATTGATAAAAACCTGTCAATAGTTTCTGAATTTACATTAATTGTTTTTGAGCCATTATTATAATATTTAATTGTTGGTTAACTTTTAACTTAGAGATGAATAATCGTTTTACAGTAGCTTAAAATGTACAGATGAACAATCAGGTCCTGTAAGTTAAACATATTGTGGATAAACAGAAATATCTGATTATAAGGTTTTAGTGGAGCCATCAAGTACTCAATCAGCTGATCATTATGTACCAGTTTTTCTCAAATGGTGAGGTCATGTGTTCTAATTTTTGTTGACAAATATCTACTAGAGAAGCTACATTATACATCAAAGTGACAGTTTTATCTTGAATGGTTCTTTGAAGTAATCTGTTCTAATTTATGTTGACAGGTATCTTCTCGAGTAGACACATTATACATTGAGTGACTGCTTGATTATCTGGTATTGAAATTATGTACCAATTTTATCTTGACTGCTTCCTAGAAATAATCTCTTCTAATTTATGTTTACAGGTAGCTACTAGAGGAGCCACATTATACTTTGTATTAGCTGATTTATCTGGTATTGATGTTATGTACCAGTTTTCTCTAGAATGGTTCCAGCAGGACATGTTCATTTCATGTATAACCAATCAGAATCTGGTTGCCATGAAGGAGATGGAAAGAAAATCTAGTATTAGTCCTCACCTGACTGGTGTAATTAGACCAGATAGTCGACAGAGTGTAACCAGAGTTAGCATGGATAACAAAGCTAGCATTGAGTTATTTGGAAAACTGAAGGAATCTTTGCCATCAGTAAACACTGATGATCCTGCTGAGCTTAAAAAGCATATGTTAGATATGATAAATAGGTAAATATAATAATTTACGTAACAAATGCTATCCAGACCCCCTCCCTTGACATGATGGAATTAAAGTATAAGTAACTTACAAAGGCAAAGATTTTGTTTTTAACTTAATGTCTTAAGTAAGATGAATTAGGCATTGCCTAAAAAGCAAGCTCAGGAGTACTGTATGAAAATAAGGAGATTTGGTGTGATTGCCAATGAGACAACTATCCACCAGAGTTTAAATGACAAAGATAAAAGCAATTATAGATGACTGTACTACCTTCAAAAATGAGAAAAGCTCATAATGTATAGTTGTGCTTCTACATAAGGACCCGACATGAAAAATGTGTAACAATTCAAACGAGAAAATGCCTAATGTTCAAACAAAAGTAGTCCAATGAGCTAAGATTTTGGCATTATTGGAATCTTCTAGAATTATCCAATCAAGTATAAAATGTTGTACTTCTAATTGATCTGATGATGTGAGAAGAACAATGGGTTAAAGTTAAGATGAATTTACAGTAAGTTAACATCAAAGTTCAATACTCGGGTTTATGTTAGATGTATTCAGCATGCAGGTGCTTTAGAGGGATAAACCCAACATTTAGACAAGTTTGACCTTCTGGTTATGCTTAACTGCCCATGGTTCAAATTTACATCAAATTCAGTACAGTTGTAAGATGCAGGATATTTACTTTTTAAGACTCTCAGGTGTCCTTTTAAATTTTTCCAATTTGTTTACAATGGGCCTTATATAAACATTTGAAAAATATATTTGAAGGAATTAAGCCATTGAAATTTTTGTAAATACATGTATTAGAAAATGATATTGTTTGTGTGTATTTAGTTATATGTTGATTATGTTAACAAATCAAGAGAATATTGATGGTAGATGACAAAATTCATTATTCCTATCCAATTCCAAAAGTACACTCAATAAAAATAAAGAGATATGGTACTATTGCCAATGAGACAACTATTCACCTAAGTTCAAATGAAGTGGATGTAAGCAATTAAAGGCAACTGTACCAGCCTTCAACAATAAGAAAAACCCATACTGTATAGTCAGCTATAAAAGTCCCCAACATGAAAAATATGAAACAATTCAATAGAGAAAACTAACGGCCTCATTTATAACAAACAATTTACGAGAAACAAATATGTCAGACTTGAACCAATGACAACCACTGAACTACAGGCTCCTGACTTGGCACAAGTACATAAAGAATGTTGCGGGGTTATGCTTTTTTTATCACTGATTACCATATTATGAAAACATAAAGACAATTGTTTGAAACATAAGACATTTTTATTTGACAGATTTATGGCAATAACTCTTTTTGCAAAATCAATGAAGTAAATTTAAAAGATAAAATTCAATCTGATATGGCTTTACTAATTTTAACATGAATTTTATTTGTCTGAACATTTCAATGTCATTTGATGCAGAAGCTAAAAAAACAACCAGCTAGATTTTTTATTTATATGTAATTGATATCTTATTGCTGGTATTATTATGAAAATTTAATATGTTACCAGGAAATAACAAGCTTTTTAGATTTAAAATGTAAAAATCAATAAGAAACAAATTAAAAAAAATTAAGTCTTGTACTTCAAATTTTCATAACAAATTGTACATTTTCTCAAGCAGAGTTGTAGCTTCTTTAATTTAGATCTTGCGTGATATGAGGAAATATTTGATTCATTCCAATTTTGAAATAAATTGATTTCCATGTATGATGATTTCATGATCAGTGGGACTCTATTGATGTTGAATCTTGTGGAATTTCTTCCTTCCTATTATTTTATATTAGCATGAAAAAAAAACATAAAATTATTAATGATTGAGGAAAGCCTTAAATTGATACATTATATACATGTGGAAACAGTTTCTTATTTAATTTATACAGTTAAATACATCGATGGTATTAACTAATCTATAAATCCAGAAAATTTTACTGTAAAAGTGGTTTATTTTCACAGAGTTTAAATTTCAAGATTTTGAATAAACACCTGCAAAAATTTTCAATGTTATAGTATACAGAAACCCTTATTAGAAAAATGTGAGCTCATACAATTCATTTACCAAAAGTTATTTTACATTAAGCGTATGCTCATTGCATAGAATCTTGTAGTAGAACTACACTGCATAACTTCCCTAAATAATTTTTATTTTCTCTCATAATGAATAATGTATGAAAATTAAACTTACTAATAATCTGTTTCCTTGTGTTAGATATTTGATTTGATAGAGCAATACATTGAATTGTTCCAAAATAAAAGACATAAAAGTAAAAAGTGTTTCTGATGCCCTGGTTGTTGTTATTTTTTTTTATGTCAAACTGAGTATGGTTCTCCTCATTATACTTATCACATGTTTCCATTCAAAGCCAATATTCAAGCTTTTCTCCTCATCAAAGGCCTCTCTTACCTCGAGATGAAGAAAATCAATAAAAGTGTTGTTCCTTTGCTTTTGGGTTTGTCAAGAACATGTATGGTTTTTGTGTAATGAAATAATATACTATATCACTTCTTTTCTGAAAAATGATCTATAGAATAGTTTCTTTTGCCTTATTTGCAAAAAACCGATTCTGTGGTCTTGTAGCGTGTTTGCCTCAAGTGCGGAGATCATGGGTTCAAACACCAGCCGGATCATACCAAAGACTTTAAAATTGGTATTTGCTGCTTCTCCACTAAGCACCTAGCATTAAGGAGTAAGAGCAAAGACTGGTCTGCCCGGAGTCAGAATAATGTGTCTGGGTAAGGTGACATATCTTCCTGCAGACTGTTACCTTGTGAACTAGCACGTTAAAAAAAACGACCAGCATGTTGGTCTAGTACAAAGCAGGGTTAATATTCTTATTACATTAACATGTTCTTGTCCTGAATATGCATATTATTTTGCCGCTGGACGTTAAGCATCCATGTTGCATTTCTGTAAATATAGACAATGCAATTTCCCTTTACAGCTAAAACTGTGCCACTTTTACTATGAAGTTTCGTGAAAAATTATATCCTAGAATAGAAAGTTGATATGCACTTCTACTTAATTCAAAGGTCAAAACATAGGGCTGTGCGGCATATTTTCAACATTTATATGCCCGAACTTCTAAGAGTTTAAACTTATACTTAAGTTCTGTACTACCCCTACCTTCACTTTAGGTGACCCTCAGAATTCAAAATTCCCTGCAACCATGTGTAAATATACTGGTAACATTCCCAAGTTATGTCTCTGTGAGATGAAACATAGAGTTCATATCTGGGAACCAGTACGTAAACAAACAAAATATCTATGAATATTATATATCTCCCCAAAAGAGGCGTGGTTTGTGAAACAGCTATATTTACAAAGTGCAACCTCCACCAGTCATCATCATCATCATCATCATCATCTATTTGCAAAACGTCAGTGGACATTTTGATTTTTTTGATGTAAACAAATAAGTTCACCTAGTACAAATGTATCTATAGAAAAGTTTATGCAGAAGTGGTTGCCAGAATCAGTGAATATTTATTCCTCTGTTTCAGCTGGACATCCACTATCTACAGGGTGGTCTCTGTTGATTTGTTTGATAAATATCAGTCCATGTTTTATTACCTCTATTTCAGGCTGACATCCAGTATCTACAGAGTGGTTTCTGTGGCACTTTTTGCCAGACACCAGTTGACATTTTCCTTCATGTTATGCTCTAGCATAATGAGAGCTAATGCAAAGTATACAGATATTGCTGAGGTTGGCAAAATTGAGGATGTGGAATGGCAGGTGTTCCTACAGGGAAATATTATGGCCAAAATGATGGATGAAAAGACACTAGAGGAACATGATGGTAAATTTAGTACTGTGGATTAGTGAAGGAAAATTTGTATTTTTGTGGATAATTGATTTAATTGTTTTACCAAAGTCTGCATACAAGCCTATAGAAAATTTGTACTTAATTGAACATGGTTCACCTATACTCCTAAAAATCATGAAAATGGTATCCAAGGAATAATAATGAATCCACAGTACCGGTAATTATGCTGATTGTTTTGATACTGTCAATTGATTTGTATGTTTTATAGTAAAGACTGCAATACTTTATTTGTATTTTCACATAATTAGTTACAACATAAAACAATTCCTGTGTAAATCTGTATTCTTGCCAGTGGGTAATATTTTCTTATTTGATCAGCCTCTATATCAAAAAAGGTCAAGTGTTGAAACCAGGAAGCATTGTATTTTCGTTGATACTTGATTTCATGGTTTTGGGTGAATACAAGTTTATTGAAAATTTGTGCTTTGTTGACCACTTAAGGGAGTTCGCTTCTCAGTTTCAAAATAATTGACTTTTCAAAACACTAGCTTATATTGATAGGGGATTTATAAAGGAATCAAAAGAGCAAAAAAATTATATAGGTCAATGTGCTTGTTTTCGAGGTATTAGCCATTGAAATGTTGGCGGGAAAATATTCTCTCTTGACTTTTCATAGCTTTATCATTGACAAGTTTAAGTTCTAAAAACTATTAAAAAATAATTAAAATTTTATAAGACTTTTACAGATGGCTTATCATTATATATGTAAAAGATTTATAAAAAGAAAAATGGGGGTCAATGGGCAAATTTTTTTAAGGCATTCAAATGGATAAAACCAGAGGATTCCGAAAATCTGACAAAAATCCCAAGACATGACAAGCGAACTTCCTTAAATGCTGTTCTTCAACTAGTTACAGACTTAACATATTAAAAAAAGGTTAATAACAATGAGCAAAAAATATTTTGCATATAATTACAGGACTAACTGCAATGGAAAGATTAGAAGCTCAGAACGGAGGCAAATCAAAGCAGAAGAGTCCTCCTAAGTGGATATCTGAAGCTATGTGGCAGCAATGTCAACACTTAGAGGCTACATTACCTGAGATGGACAAACTTTGCCGTAGTATTATGTCAAACAGTACACAGTGGAATACATTTTACAAGCTGGAAAACACTTATAAATTAATGACTGAACCATTTACAAATCCAAAAGGTACTTGAACAAAAACTTTACTTCCCTGCTCTGAATTTAAATGTAAGTTAGAGCATTCAAGATTTTTTTTTTTGGACTAGATCAAGCAAGTCATTATTTTTTATTGCACTTGCAACAGTATTTTAGTATTACCAAACTTTTGATTTGACATATTTTCCACTGGGTTTTAAGAAGGAAAAAACAGTTATTAATTTAATGAAGTATGGAGGGTAGGTGGGCAACAGGCTGGAGGCAGTTGTCAACAGTTTCTGTGCAATCACTTGTAAATAGTTCACCAATGCTTTTGAAATTTAAATATGTTGATACTAATGACAAAATAGAAGTCAAGTTCCATATTGACAATTTTCACTTTTACCCTTTAGGAGTTATGGTCCTTGATACATTGGAAAATGGCACTTTATGTCATTTCTGTTCAATAACTTATGAACCCTTCTACCAATGGTTTTCAAATCATAATATGTTGTTACTAATGACAAAATTGAGGTCAAGTTCAATATTGATGATTTTCACTTTTACTGTTCAGGAGTTATGGTCCTTGATCTATTGGAAAATGACACTTGTCATTTCTGTGCAATATTTATGAACCACTTGACCAATGCTTTTAAAATTTTGTAAATGCTGTTACTGGTGAGAAAATGGAACTCAAATTAGATGTTGATGATTTTGACCTTTGCTGTGAATGAGTTATATGGTTCTTGATAGATTAAAAATGGCATTTTATGTCATTTCAAGGCAATTACTTATGTACCCTTCTACCAATGCTCTTTAAATTTGAATATGCTAACAATAATGTTGGTTAAGTTTAAATTGGCGATTTTCATTTTTCCTTATTGCTGTTCAGGAGTTATGGTTCTTGATAGATTGGAAAATAGGCATAGAATGTGGCATGTCAAAAAAGCCAGAAAGTGCCTTTCAAAATAGAGAAAACCCAGTTTGCTATCAATTTGACAACTGATTCCTTGTTTATATATTGTGATATTTACATGGTTTAGGTGAAGTGACAGAACATGGTATTGTTTTCCCATGGGAACAACTAAATGGTTTCCACAGGCTGTTGATAATCAAGGTTCTACGACCTGGACAGTTGGTGGAATCAGCTCAGAAGTTTGTTGAGGATCAGATGAGCAGCAGTTACCTATCCACAGGATCATTTGATTTGAAAGAAATATATGACGAGTCCTCATCAAAAACTCCACTGATCTTTATACTTTCTCCAGGTTTGTTCTCAATCATAGATAATAGTAGTTTAAAATCTCTAGCTTTGACCTTATTCTAAATATTGGAAAAGATTTTGTCAGTTACTGTGGATTCATTATTATTCGTTGGATACCAATTTTCGTTGATTTCGTGGTATAGGTGAACTACAAAATTAAACAATGAAAAATTTCCTATAGGCTTGTAAGCAGACTTTGGCAAAACCCGAAATTAAATATTCACGAACATGTAAGTTTTTCGTAATCCACGAAAATTGGTACCCACGAAAATAAATGAATCCACAGTAGTTTTAAGTATAGGAAAGCTACTTTTATTGTACTGATAAAACATGTTCAAGCTTTTATGATGCAAAAAATAAGAAAATAGTGTTTTTGGTAAATGTGGAATTCAAATTTCCTATTGTATAGTATATTATAAGCATTAAGCTTCTTCATTAAACTAAATACTAACATTTATCTGTTATATAATAGATACTATTATCAGACACAATTTTTGTCATTCAAAGATACTAAATTTATGAACTTATGAACTTCAGCAGTTTTTGTGATTTTTCATGTTTTTTTTAGCAAATTTACATCTCACTAGTCATCACTTTCTTGTAAAATAAATGCAAGTCTTGGTTCTTATTTTTTTATTGGACTATTTTAATTTGAATACAGCGGGTAAGTAAATAGTTCTGGTTATATTAGCATGGAATTGTCTTTTATGACATGTTGATGTTCTCAATTTATTTTCTGTTACATTTTTTTTGTATTTTCTTTTGTGCATTAAGAAAATTTGGTATTATTTGTTAGAGAATCAGTTCTTTTAGTGTACACATCTGCATCTTTATCAATGGGTTAAACAAGCAACAATCAATCATCCTTAGGTACATTCATAACAAATACTCACTAACCGTCACTGCTTAATGCTAGTTATGCATCTTGTGATGTCTGTTAGTTTTTATACATCACTGATATTAAAGATGTACGCTACTCTGTTTCAAAATAACAAGCTTTTTAAAAGACTTATTAATTAATTGTATGTAAATGAAGAAACTAAAAAAGCAGAAAAAAATGAAGGGTCCGTGTGCTTGTTTTCGAGATATAAGCCATTGAACATTTGGCGGGAAATGATTCTCTCTTGATTTTTCATACATTTAACATTGGCACTTTTTTCTTTCAAAAACTACGAAAAATAACAAGGATTTTATAACATTTTTAAACATGGCCTTTTAAAACTATATGTAATAAAATGATGAAAAGAAAAGTAGGGGTTAGTGGGCAAAATTTCTAATGGAACTTGGTGGATAAAACCAGAGGATTCTGAATATCTGGCAAAAATTCAAAAACAAAAGGAGCGAACATCCTTAAATAAGTTTTATGACTCGTAACTTTCTAGGATAATAAACAGCCTCTATCAGGTTACTTGGCTCGGGGAAACATACTATATTCTCTAAATGTAACACCTTGTATGGATTTTAATCAAAATTAGAATTCATATCTGTGTTTTAGATATATGTATGATAACAGATTGTTGGTTTAGAGAATAATATATATTTTTCAAGCTGCATCAAACTGGTATTAAACATTACAATCTCCATAATGATAAAAAATTAAAAAAAAATAAAAAAAAATAGATTTAAAGTTAAAGGAATGTTATTGTATTTATTATGCAAATAAATTGATTTTCATTTTTTTATCCAGGTACTGACCCTGCCAGTCAACTAATCAGATTTGCTAAGGAAGAAAGAGGTAGTACTGTACATTTAGATATGATATCTCTCGGTCGAGGTCAAGGACCTAAAGCTGAAGAGCTAATCAATAAGGCAAAGATACTGAAAGGAAGATGGGTGTTCTTACAGAATTGTCATCTTGCTTCATCATGGATGCCAAGACTGCAGGCCATTGTAGAAAAGTATGTATTCAGTTAGTGACATGTCATACATAGTTCATCTGATCAATGATTAGTGTGAAAGTCCACCCTCTACATTAACTTTTTATATGGCAGAAGATGGTCTCTTAGTAAGCAATGTAAAATTCTGTTTGTTGAAATATGAAGTATTAAAAGTTAAAATCTTAATCACCTGATTAATCATGAAACTTGTTTTTGAACAGGTAATATTTGCTTCTTAATGCTGCTAATCAAATAGACCCCTTTAGAGTTTGTTGCATTTCCGTCAAAAACATTAGTTTTAGTGAACATCAATAGTGCATTTAGAGACATTGTCACTTCCTTCCCATGTTAAGTGAGTGGTTGAAAAATATGATGCTATATTGCACAAATTATTCGACAAATTAAATTCTTATAATTGATAATCAGCACTGCTGTCATTAGGGAATTGTGCTTTAGTACCTACAGAATAAACATTATTTCCAGTTTATTCTGCATAATGACAATCCCTAAGACGCTTGATGAACTTTAATAGTGCAGGGATACAGGTGGGCCCTTCTATCTGGTAAATGATGTCATAAAGGCACACATAATTGACAAACTTTTCCATTGAAGGACATTACTCAAAGTGGTCTATTCTTTAGTTTACATTTGAGTGATACCTTGACATTGTTATTGTCAGTCTGTATGAGATTTTGGACTGCTTTTATATTTGTTAATTTTCAACAACATAATTTTTGTCTCGCCTGCGACAAAAGTCACAGTATGTGAGACATAGGTATTACTATCTGGCGGCTGCTGCGTAAACTATTTGTATAAAGCTTTATATTTCAGAAGGTATAAGACCTGGATGCTTCATACCTTGTATGCAGATACCTTATGTTATAAATTTTCCATCTGTCATATGCCCATTGTCCTTGACCTCATTTTCATGGTTCAGTGACTGCTTGAAAAAAAAAAAAAAAAATTACTGTTTTTTTGTCATGTGAATTTCTCACTTATTATGAGTAATAGGATAACTATATTTGGTATATGGTTTCCTTGCAACACCGTCAGACAGGGTTAACCTGACTTGACCTCAATTCATGGATCAGTGATCAAGGTTAAAGTTACGTGATTAGGTCCGTTTCTCAGATACTACAAGCAGCAGGTCAACTATACATGGTGTATGGAATGATTGTAAAGGGTACATGTCAGACTTGCAGGTTTCATCTGACCTTGACCTCATTTTCATGGTTCATTGGTCATTGTTAATTTTTTGTGTTTTGGTCTGTTTTTCAAGTACTGTAAGCAATAGGTCAACTATATTTGGTGTATGGAATGATTGTAAGATGTACATGTCTGTCTAGCTGGTGTCATCTGACCTTGACCTCATTTTAATGGTTCATTGGTCAATGTTAAGTTTTTGTGTTTTGGTCTGTTTTTCAAGTACTATAAGCAATAGGTCAACTAAATTTGGTTTATGGAATGATTGTAAGGTGTACATGTCTGTCTAGCCAGTGTCATCTGACCTTGACCTCATATTCATGGTTCATTGGTCGATGTCAAGTTTTTTGTGTTTTGGTCTGTTTTTTCAAATACTAATAGCAATAGGTCAGCTATAATTGGTGTATGAAATGATTGTAAGGTGTACATGTCTTTCTAACCAGTATCATTTGACCTTGACCTCATTTCCATGGTTCATTGGTTAACATTAAGTTTTTGTGTTTTGGTCTGTTTTTCAATTACCATAAGCAATGGGTCAACTATATTTGGTGTATGGAATAATTGTAAGGTGTACATGTCTGTGTGACAGTTTCTATCTGACCTTGACCTCATTGTCATGGATCTTTAAAAATGTTAAGTTTATGTGATACGTGTAGTAAAACCTTTATCTTTAAGACTTTTAACATAAAATCAATGTTCAGTAAAACAGGCGAGACTTTTCAGCATGTGCACTCTTGTTTAAGTTTATAATGGAATAATTTGGGAATGTGGCTTTTGATCCATGTAAATAAAAGAGTCAAACCTGATATATCCATGGACTTAATTATATTATTCCTCACCGAGATCTGATATGCTTAAAATATATCCATGGACAATGTGATGATCAGATTTTTGCTTCGCAGCTTGGTCAAGGTACAAAAGAAGAATCCAGTATCAAGAAATCAGAAATAAAAAAGTTTTTTAATGAATTTTTAGAACATAACCTCATTTATGGTTTAATTTATGTATCATGTTTTAATTTTAGATTCAATGCCTCTACAGAAGAAGTAGATAAACAATTTAGACTATGGTTAAGTTCTAATCCAGATCCATGTTTCCCTATATCTATACTACAGACAGGAATGAAGGTAAGTCACAGATTGAGTATTTTTAAATTTCTTTTTATTTTTTCATTTGTTTTTCAGGTAACAAAAATGGTTAATTAGAATAGATAGTGGTGTAAAACGGTGATAGATGTGCAGACCAATAATAAAATTGTCCTTGCACAATGAATAGACATTTTTTTTCTTACTATGTAATACAGTGCAAATTTTATATGTTGTATGAAAAAGGAGCATCTTGCATGGAAGCACATAACCTATGAAAAAAGGGCCAACATATTGCACAAAAATAACCCTTTACCACCCTCATTAGAATACACATCAGATGTTTTAAACTACAAAAGAAAGTGATCAATTTAAACCATTTTCTGAATTGTATTTAATTATTATCAATTTTCTTTAACCCATTACAACTTACTACAAGGAATCAGTTCAGTGCCTGTAAAAGGAATTCTGTCAAGTATAATATCATCTTACATTATAACAAATGTGTATGATGTTTATTTCAGATGACTGTAGAGCCACCACAAGGTCTTAAAGCCAACATGCTGAGGGCTTTTGGTGGGTCTGGTACAGGTGTTGTTACTGAGAAGATGTATGAAGATGCAGTCCCAGGACCAGCCTGGCCCAAGCTTCTCTTTGGTCTCTGTCTATTTAACAGTGTCATACATGAAAGAAGGAAATATGGCAGACTTGGATGGAATATTGTTTATGGATTTAATGATTCTGATTTAGAGGTATTTCAATATTGTTGGAACATTTTTAAAAAATCAGATTAAACTCTTTACAAAACAGTTAAAATATGTGCCTTTTTCTTAATCTAAATAACAACTAATAAATCATTTACATGTACAGTAAGTAAGGAAATAGTTTTTGTACATTCTTGAAACTCGAACAGAACCATTTTTCTCAATAAATTCTCTCCTATGTGATACACCTTTTGCAACAGATTATCAAAGTAGTGTTTAAATTTTGAATTTAACATGAAACAAGAACTCCAAGCATAGCATATTCTCTTCATTATAAGTCATATAATTGATTGCAGAATTATTAAGGACACATTTATTTTTCTACAGGTGTCAATGCTGCAGTTATCTAACTTGTTAACAGAACACCCTAATGTGCCATGGAAAGCTTTGACATACCTGACAGGGGAGGTAACCTATGGTGGGCGTGTCACAGATGAATGGGATAGAAGATGTTTACATGCTTTACTGGGAAGATTCTTCTGTCCTAGTGCTCTGTCTGATGATTATAGTTATTCTCCTGATGGGGTAAGTTTTATTATACAACCACAAACAAATTTTTTTGGGGGAGGAGGAAGGAGTTGAATAGGAATCACTGACTGTCCATTTGTCAGAAGGTCGGTAATGCTGTCTGTCTGATATATGCATTGCAAGCGTAACTCTTCCTAATTGGGTGGACTGATATTGATTATGCTTGAAACAGTTGTAGGGCACTACCTGAGGAATATAATGATTGTCCTAAAGGAGAAAGATGAACTTACTTACTTCAATTATGCAATTTGTGGTATTAGTATTGTGGGCAGGGTTTTATCCCTTTTTGATTTCAATCCAAGTTCTAGTTTTTACAGCAGAAACAATACATTGTGGCAAAGAAATTACAGGAAAGACTTTTGGGAAGTGCTCATGACTATGGTTACATAAAATTTTGATAATAAGATGTTATAACATTATCTGTAATATCTGTAAGAGACCTAACAGGTAGGCACAGATCCAGAAATTTTCAAAAGGGGAAGGGGATTAGTGTGTATTTCAGTCTAGTTCTAATGGATTTTTAATTAATTTAAAACAAAATTCCAAATAAAGGGGTGGGTTCAAACCCCTAGAACACTCACAGGATCTGTCAATGTTATAAGGTTATTCATAGCATTCTTGTAACAATTTGTTTTTACGTAGTTTGTCTAATATATTCACTTTTCCTCAAATAAGATATGTTTGTTCAAAACAAAAGTCTACTTATATTTGCCATGTCATATCTATTAGGGAAAGATTCTTCCAAGTGCTCTACATAATATTCTACTGGATGTGTAAATTGAATTTATAGTTTGGAACTTAAAACAAAGTGACAGAATTCATTAGTGTTAAGATTTTCCTGTCAGAGTGCTCTATTTTATTTTTTGCCCAACTCTGTTAATTGAGATTGGTAGTAAGGTGGTTTATTTACAGTTGCCACAAAACAAGTGAATGAAGGGAAGAGTTTTCTGGCACATTTACTCTATTATATTCTACAGGTTGGGTAAGTTGAAAGGTAATTTATAGGGTTAGTTCATCTGGAATTTGGAATTGACTAAAATTTTGCAGCTTGCATCATTTTTTTTGTTCCTTGTTTCATCCACAGTCAAACTTTGGTAACTTTGATTATTGTAAAACCAAATAAGAATCAGGTATTTCAATGTGCTGGTGTTGGGACCCAAACTGAAGGTTACTGAGCTAAAGTTCTTAGTTAGGTTGTGTGTCTGTCTGCCTTTCTCTTATTGAAACCTCTAGACCTTAGGTGAACTTTTTCGCAAACCCCAAATGTTTTAAAATGAAATTTGTAAAAAAATTTGTAGGTGACAAATACTTATGTCCATGCACTATATTTTGAGTTATTGTAAATAATGATAACACTTTTGATTAGGTACCAGAAGAGGTAAGAGTAATACACTGGATCAAATTCTTTGCTTATGCTCTATGTATGTTGTGGCACTGTTTATTAATTTAAGGTAACAGTAACAAATATAATTGTCAAAACTTGAAAATTATAAAATTACAGTTTTATTCATTTTCAAAATAAGTCTTCAACATATTTTGCTAACTAAGGAAGATTTAGAAATAAAAAATGTCAGTTTATATATAGATAATGTTAATTCATTTTGGGCATTACACAGGTAAAATTAGTAATTTAAAAGAAATTTTATATGTTTTAATGCAAAAAATTTGTTTTTTAATATATGAACAGTATCTCAACATGCATGAGATTATACAATGCTTGTTACAAACTTAATTTATAGAAATCTTGTGCATGAAATTTTTCTTTCAGTATACACAGGATTATGACAGAGCTAGATGAAGTATTTAATAGGATGTAGTTACAAAACAATATTTATTCTTAGAGAATTGCATGTTATTTCTGAGACAGGAAATGAAAATAGTTTGAAACTAGCCTTTGCTTATCTTTAAAAGATTTTATTTGTTTGATACAGATATTATAAGAATTTTGAAAAGAGCCAATGTTCTTCAGCTATCTTATATGCTTGAGTGGAGTTGGAGGATAATTGTAATCTTTTTGATGATTGTAAATATTGTGCTTTTATCTGTCTGGATTCAAACATAAAATAAAATATAAGAGTACAAAAAGGTTTCCCTCTGACACCATTTGACCTCTGCACCTACAGTTAAGTGATCATTACCATCCTAGAGTCAAGAGGCTACAATGAGTGATCAGTACTGGCCTATAGTGCAGATTATTTTTTAAATGGTAGCATAAGGGGTATTAGTTTGAATCCTGACTTTGTCCTTAACAAAGTAAATGGGAAAACAGTACAGATATCATAAAAGCTGTATATAATCTTGGTTTTGGTGTATTATCATATAATTCATATTTAAATTAATAAGGGGAAATAATTGTGTGATTTTTTTTATTATACTATTTCATATTGGCCTTAACCAATATTATTGGGAGTTTTGAAAATAAACTTGAGTTTTTAGTACATGTTTAAACTTGCCTATTTTTTCAAATTTTAGAAATAAGTCCTTTTTACATTTACACAAGATTTATTTTGACAGGTTCAGATAGCATTAATTTAGCATCATTTTTAAATGGCACTTTACACAATACCTTTTTATTCTATCACTCTTTATTTCATTTCTACACTTTTCTACAATATATACCTCAACATTTCATAAATTTCTTTTGTCTGAAGGGAGTTAACTGCATGGTAGTAAAAGGTTTATTATGTAAGGTTTAGCTATGGAGAGCAAGCATGTATTATTTAAGGAAAAATGTTGTAGGAAGATCAAGGCATTCTTTCTGCATAATGAATGCTATGATTTAGTTTTTCAGACACAAGTTTGTTTTTTCCCTCATACACAAACGTATTTTTGTCCATTCTCTCAAAAAACTAAACCTGACAATGTAGGAAAGATGGATTGCAGTTATTTCTAAAAATGAAAATAGTACTCTACATTTGTCTCTTAATGTTCATTTTAAATTCTGCAGAAGTTAATTTATTCTTATTTTACAGATATATCGGCCATTGAAGACAAACTGTGCATTCCCTCAAATTGTTACATACTTGGACACGTTACCTAGCTATGATTCCCCAGAAGTGTTTGGTATGACAGAGAATGCAGAAAGAGCCTGTAGAATCTTGCAGGCAGATGATATGATAGAAACAATTGTCAGTGTACAACCAAGGCTGTCCCTAGATATTATGGGGTAATTATCTTTTCAATTTACAAAGCAAAGATTGTTGCTAGGATAACTATATTGTCAGTGTACATCCAAGGCTGTCTCTGGATATATGTTATTATATTGGCAGCAAACATCCAAATTATAACAAGCTTTTTAACTCAGAAGTATATTTCATCATTTATGCAGTCTCAAAGTTAAAATTAAAAAAAGATTTTCCAAATAGACAAACTTTCTTAAATCATGTTTTTAAGGAATATGACCAAATCTTTGTTTTGGCCTAAAATCGTCTTTTTTTCCATTTTAGGAGTGATAAGAGTAATGACCAGATTGTACTAGAGATTTCTGAGAACATCATGAAGGAATTACCTGAGTCTATTGAAGCATTCATTTGTGATGAAGATGCCAATCCCATGATTCACCAGAATGTCCCCAGACCAACACTGAAAAATATCTTGTTTAAAGAAGTACCAGAAATGAAAGACAAGGATAAAGCAAAGAGTATGTGTAATATATATTTCACTGAAAACTGGTCTGAAACTGCATATTTTCTCAATCTATACCAATATCTCTACTATTGCGATTTTTAAGAATGTAGTTAGGTGAAATTAAAAAAAAAAACTAGAATTTAGAAATGAGACTATAAGTCAGAAGAGAATTAGTTAAGGAACAAAATAAGCTAAAAATATTGATAGGTTATGGAACTCCTTTTTGAGATATTTGATTTTCTAAAAATGGCGGGAAAAGGCTTACTCGGACATTTACCTTATACTTATCGTTGACATTTGGGTCTCAAATCGTAAGAAAAGAAATCTAGAATCTGCTTAAATTTTGATAATGACCTTTTATAAGCTATTGAAGTCTTCTATGAAAAGAAAAGTGGGTGATATGGGGCAAAATATTTAACCCTGCATCATAGGAAAAAACCCAAGGAGTCTGAACATCTGACAAAAATTCTTAAACCTGACATGACTACATCCTTAAGTCAAGTGATTGAAACTATGGTGTTTTTATAGTATTGTTATATTATGTTATTTTTTGCCTTTTTGTCATTTTTGTAGACAAGATTGTTACACTTTTATTTTAGTTTACCAATCTTTAAGAAAGTCTGTTGGCAAATATTGGTTGATGATATTTGGAATTTTGGCCCCTTCCTTTCCTTTTAAATTTGAAATGATAGTATGGTATGTGCATGGGTTTGTTTTTAATTTAGGATTAAGAATCTGTCTGCATGTAATCTGAAATATTTTTCTAACTATTATAGCTCATATAACTTTTATTTTTCAGTTGTACAGGACTGTATAGAATCTGTAGTAGGAAATTCAGCATTGTTGACAGTACTCAGACAGGAAGTGGACAGATTTAATAATTTATTATCACTCATACATATATCACTAAAGGAACTTTTAAAAGCAGTCAAAGGAGAGATAATCATGTCTGATGCTTTAGAAGAGGCCTACAGTGCTTTCCTGGCACAGAGAGTCCCTCAGAGATGGAAGGTAAATTAACAGAAAATCTTCAGCTTTGGGGTTCTTCAATTGAAGGAAAATTAATTTTATCATGAAAAAAATTTAGTAAAAAAAAATTCCAGAGAAAGCAAAACAAAACATTTATAATTCTTATTTAAAACCTGGTGACACTCACTATGACCTTGCAATGATTCTTTCTAGTTTCAGTTCTAATTACAAAAATGTTAATTAACAAAAATACCGACCTCCAAGGAAAATGTACTCCCAAAATTCCTCCTATAAATGCCATAATGTTCTTGTGGAAATCTACTGAGAAAAGGATTTTTTTAACAGGCCTTGAAATAAATTTTTCTGAAGTATAAGGATAATTTTAAAGTAAAACAAGTAATACCCACTTCAAAAGGTTTTGCTTAGGAGAAAGTTCTAACATTTTCTTGTTTATTTTAGAATGCTGCCTATGAATCCTGTAAACCACTTGGCTCATGGATTTATGACCTGAAGTTGAGAGTAGATTTCTTTGCTATGTGGGCAGAATTGATCATTACCAATACAGAAAAGTTGATCAAACAAGCAGTTTCAACAAAAGGTGCCCCGGAAATAGAAGGAGAAGATTTAATGAGAAATCTACCAAGGGCATTCTGGTTGTCAGGGTTCTTCTTCCCTCAAGGTAAAACTACAGTCTAATAAAACACTACTAAGAATGTCCACAATTTTGTTCTAGTTAAGTTAATGATGAATGCAAAGCAATTATAAATGGTCTGTGATGTCAACTGCTTTCTGTTGTGTCACTAAAAATATGCAGGAAAATGTTCACAGTCAGACCTTCATATAAAGGTCGCCATCAGGAACAAAGAAAACAGACCTTATACAAGAGGTGACCTTTAATTTGAGGTTCAAAATGATAACTTGACAAGATCAGTTTAAGCTTATTAAAGGTAACCTTTATATCAGGTTTGGCTATTTTTTTCAAAGGTGAACATAATTGAACTTGGTCTAAGGTGCATAAATATCTGTTAGATATGGAGGTAGTGCACTGGTTTCAGAAGAAATGTTTTTGAAACTCTTTTGAAAACTATAAACAGACAAATATGAGAGTATAAACAAGTAAATCTACATGAAGCAGAATGATACAAGATTTAATTCTCGTGTTCTGAAAGATTTTTTTCATTACAAAAGTAACTAGAAATAATAAGAATATTAGCAGCTTATTGTGTTGAATATCTAACAAGTCTGAAACAATATTTCAATGTAATGCTATAATTTATTGGTGTTTTTTGCAGGTTTCTTAACTGGAGTTTTACAGAATCATGCCAGGAAGGTTGGAATATCTGTTGACTCTTTAGTCTTCAACTTCGAAGTTCTGACTTCTAAGACTGATACTGAAGACAGTTTAGGTGACCTCAAGCAAAAATTGTCCATCAGAGAAGTAGCTTTTACTGTAAGTTGTTCATGCTCTAGCTTTTACTGTAAGTTGTTCATGCTCTAGCTTTTACTGTAAGTTGTTCATGCTCTAGCTTTTACTGTAAGTTGTTCATGCTCTAGCTTTTACTGTAAGTTGTTCATGCTCTAGCTTTTACTGTAAGTTGTTCATTCTCTAACTTTTACTGTAAGTTTTTTAAACTGTCCTTTTGAAAAGTAGCTTTTAATATAAGTCAACTACACCCATCAGACCTGTACCTACTAATGAATGTTATTTACAAAATCCATCAGAAATATAACTTTTACTGTAAGTCATCTATCAGTACACTGTTTAGCCAAGTTCAAGTTTTTACTGTAATTTACACTGTTTACACGAACCAAAGCTTTTACTGTAAGAGATTTACACCGTCTATTAGAGATCAAGCTTTTTGTAAGTTGCTTACTCTATGGAAATAAGGAGAAGTTCATACTTTGTCTATCATATATAAAATAACTTTGTTTTTACAAATGTTTGTGCTTTTTTTTCAGGGTAAACCCCACACAGATGATGGTATTATAATTTTTGGACTGTATCTAGATGGAGCCAGATGGGATCCTAAAACAGAATGTTTACAAGATTCGTTACCTGGATTTAGATTTGCACATTTACCTGAGATATTGTTCCAACCAGTACAGGTGGGTATAACAATAAGATTTTACATATCAATACAATGTTTAATGAATTTCATACTTTTGTTATATTTGTAGTTTTCATTACTGATATAAAAGAGGCACATAATTACACTCAACTGTAAATTGTCTACCTCAGCTTTATCATGATCAGGTGTCCACTGTCAAGACAATGTCATGAGCTCTTTTATGTATTAACATTCTTTTATCAAGCTAAAACAATAAAATAAATTACAGGCCAGGACATTTGATTCTCAAGTTGTAAAATAAAGTTAATTTTTAACATTTTCACAAAAAGCTGTGGTACAGTTTAGTGTGACAATTATTTACTGGAACAAACTGTAAGCTGTACAGTATTTATTAAATATGAATTTTTTTTTTTTTTAGACAACAACGGCAATAGAGTCAGACGATGAAAAAGAAGAGGAAGACGAAGAAAATTCTCATGTGTATGAATGTCCTCTATACAGAACTTCAGCCAGGGCAGGGACATTGTCTTCTACAGGACATTCTACAAACTTTGTTACTGCTGTTACCCTACCCTCTGAACAGCCATCCAGATTCTGGGTCATGAGGGGTGTGGCTTTACTATGTCAGCTAGATGAATAGTGATGGAATTTACTGTGATGCTAACCAGACATAGTAATAGTTGGGGAAACTTTGTCTTTCCATTTGATAGTCGATTTTATTATGGATTGTAGCATTTCGATAACACTACTGCTGAATATTTAGTGAATATAATAAACATTATTTTTTCTACAATTTTCTTTACATTTTTTTACTATTGTAATAAAAACCGTCCATTATTTTTTTGTAGTTAATAATTAGGAATTTACGTTTGATTTTGTACAGTTGAACTATTTTGTTGGAGTTTATTTTCTTGATTTTGTTAATGTATTTTTGAAGATTATAAATTTTATTTTTCTATGATTTATTTAATTTATTTAAATAAAGATTTTATTATTATACCTATCTGTGATATGAATGTAAATATTTCTTTTACAGAAAAATATGTAAATATAATGAAGATTCTTTTATAATTTTATTTTTATTGTATAAATTTAATACTATATCAAATCAACCAATATTATCAGTATTCCAAACCTAAGTTATGATTATACCCAAGCTAAGAAAAGCAGATTTTTATTGTGATCTCTGTTTTCATCCATTTGTTTATCTGTTTTTTTTTTCATTTGTCCATCTGCACTTTGTTTTTGCAGTCTGCTTAGACAAGCAACTGGATTTCAATGAAACTTTCAGAATATCTTTAGGATTAAGTTCCATTAGGTACCTCTTATTTGTAGTTAATCCAAATGTTTGATTTTTTTCTCTTTACAAAACAATTGGACTTTTTCCATGTGTATACAAATTGGTAATAAAGGATATTTATGATCAATGCTCATAGTTTTTCTAGTTTCTGTTTTCACATGGAGTTGAACACTTCTATCAACTTGTTTTTGGTGTCATATCTGCATTAGAAACTGGCCTATTCAAGTCATTATAACTGATATGTTTTAGAGAAAAACTGCAGTATTCTTTCATCATGCATATTTAATTTTTTTCTTTCAAATTTCATTTAAAAACAATTCAGTATCATATTATCGATTCTATGTTTTAAAGTTTGTGTTGTTCACATAACAATCTGTATTTACATTTTGTTATGAAGAAATTGTTATGCAACTAATATGAAATTGATTTTTTTAATGCATTCTTAAAATATTTATAAAAGTTTAGAAACTATTGTAAATGAAATATTTACATCTATGGTGTTGATACACCCGATTGTTTAGTGTTTAAATGTTAAGTGAATATATTTACAACTCAACCGTCCAATATTGATGTACTGCTGGTGAGGTGCTGTGATAGTAAAAATAAAATGTTTTGTTCATGTATATTTTGTTATTTATATACATTGTATATACAAATACCATGTTTGTATTTTTTTACAGCACAATTCATGCATTAAGTTTTTTGCCAAGTGATTTCATGTGTTGCTGACCTTTATAGACCTGCTTCAAGCATAACTGATGTTATATAGTAATTATTCCCTTGCAACAAGGGTAAAATTGTATAAAGCTTATAAAAATAAGGAGATGTGGTATGATTGCCAATGATGAAATTATCTACCACAGACTAAAGGTATAGATGCCAACCATTACAATTTTCTGTAATTGATACATGTCGGGCTGAATTTACGATGTTATGGTCAATAGTCGACTTGTTACAGATTCCTGTTCATTACCAAATGAGAACAGTTCCCATTTAAGATATTTTTGTGATCATTGTATCAACTGTGACGAAAGTCACAAGAATGAGGACATAGGGATTACAATCCAGCTGCATCAGCAACAGCTTAAACTTTTGTTTGAAGCTTTATATTTCAGAAGGTAAAAGACCTGGATGCATCATATGTTGTATGCAGATGCCTTATGTTACAAAAGTTTCTGTCTGGCAAATGTCCATTGTCCTTGACCTCATTTTCATGGTTCAGCAACTGCTTGAAAAAAATTATGTTTTTTTTTTTTGTCATGTGAATTTCTCACTTATCATGAGTAATACAATAATTATATTTGGTATATGGGTTCATTGTAAGGTCTTAATGTCCTTCAGACAAGGTTCACCTGATCTCAACCTTATTTCATGGATCAGTGATTAAAGGTAAGTTTACATGGTCAAGTCTGTATCTTGATACTAGAAGCAGTAGATCTCCTATATTTGGTGTTAAAA
The DNA here is from genome assembly GCA_017311375.1 of Mytilus coruscus. Classification (NCBI taxonomy): domain Eukaryota; kingdom Metazoa; phylum Mollusca; class Bivalvia; order Mytilida; family Mytilidae; genus Mytilus; species Mytilus coruscus. The sequence goes on along the minus strand of CM029599.1, from coordinate 44,733,189 downwards.
TAATTGCAACATCAACATATCTGATTGGCAGATTTCATCTGAATTTGACCTTATTATAATGGTTCATTGGTCAATGTTATTTTTTTCTGATGTGGTCTTATTTTCATACTATAAGCAATAGGTAAACTATATTTGGTGTATGGAATGATTGCAACGTGTATATGTCCATCTGGCAGGATTCATCTGACTTTGACCTCATTTTCATGGTTTATTGGTCAATGTTAAGTTTTTATGGTTTTGTGTTTTCAAATACTATAAGCAATAGGTCAACTATATTTGGTGTATGGAATGATTATAAGGTGTACATGTCTGTCTGGCAGGGTTCATATGACCTTGACCTCCTTTTCATGGTTCATTGGTCAATGTTCAATTTGTTGTAATTTGGTCAGTTTCTTTGATACCATAAGCAATAGGTTTATCACATTTAGTGTATAATTGTAAGGTGTACATGTCTGTCTGGCAGGGTTCATCTGAACTTGACCTCATATAAATATTATTGTATCAAAGAAGACCCAGATACGGAAAGCAAGCCAAAAGCACCAAAACTGATATAGAATTCATGCAGTCTTACACTTTATCAGAGCTTCAAAATAGATTTCATACAGTATTTCATGAACACTACAGAAAGATACATTTAACAAAAGCATATATATATAGCCTTTATCTCTACAAGTCTAAGATGCCAAAAAGAAAGAGTTATTTGAAGGACAATTCCTAAACTTGTTTACTTTATAAATAATCATAAAAAGCATGGTGTAAAAAACTGGCTCAGAAATGGAAATGATAAGACCAATGTCCCATGTAGGGAGAGTACCTGCAAGTTTTAAGAATCCTTGCAACACACTTGAAAATTTTTGCCCTATCCATCTTAGACATCATCTCATTCAAGCAGTTGTGAGAAGAACCTATATATAGGTTTTATTGTTATCGAGTATTTGTCCTGAATTGACATATAATATTTTTCACAGGAAGAAGAGAAACATCAATCAATCAGTCAATCTTTGGAAGGAAGATAAATCTATCTGATATGTCAAACTACATTAACCTTAATTGTAACAAATAGAGAATATAGTATATGCCAAAACACATAATTAATAGCGCCTGGTGATGATCCATAGCCTGACCGGTTTCGGTCCTTCATGAACCTTCCTAAGAGGCAGAATGGTGGATTAATAGTTGCACCCTATTTATATAGATCCAGTATCTGGCAGACAGTAGTTATCAGGCAGGTCCTTTCAGCTAAAAATCCAGTGGAATTTTCCTTGGTGATGGTAACATTTTTCCAAATGGTATAACCCGAATTTTGGCTTCTACATTGTAGTACACATAATTAATATGGCTTCCACTAACAAAATTTCCATTTGGAGCTACTGTGTTTTGAGACCTCTTATGTCAGAATACCATTACTACATACTCGTCTGATTTTTCCCACCAACAAAAGATCTCTAAGCGAAAAGCCTAGCGATTACCTGAACTTGATGAGTATATGTAATACCTGAATTACAAACCAAAGGTGTTTAAACTCTTTTAAACACTGATGATTAATATAATATTACCCTTAACTTTTGAAAGGGAGTATGGAAGACTGAAATTAAGCTTTCATTGTTTAGAACCCCCCTCCCCCAACAAACATTTTTGTTGAGGGTTGGGGGGTAACAGTTTAGACTTGATATTTGGCCAATCACAAGCTAGAACATCAGGACTGCAGGACTACCATGTAATACTATTATATTAGAACACTTGATATTTAGGCGTATCATAAGCCAAAGATCAAGATTACAGGACTACCATGTACTTAAATTACAATGAAGACACCCTGTACCACAATGTAGATTTTGGGTTATACCATTTGGAAAAATGTTTACCATAACATTATATAAAGTTTACCATAACCAATGAAAATTCCACTGGTTTTCTAGCTGAAAGGATCCGCCGGATAACTACTGTCTGCGGATACCAGATCTATATAAATAGGGTGCAACTATTAATCCACCATTCTGCCTCTTAGGAAGGTTCATGAAGGACCGAAACCAGTCAGGCTATGGATCATCACCATGCGCTATTAATTATGTGTTTTGGCATATACTATATTCTTTATTTGTCCTTTTTTCACGCTGATGCACATAATTAATATGGCTTCCACTAACTAAAGTTCCTTTTGGAGCTACTGTGTTTAGAGACCTCTTATGTCAGTATACCATTACTACATACATTTACCTTAATTGTTTGCTCCATGCATTGGTCAGGCTATCTTTAGCAATTCTGTTTCTCAGAAGCTATGCCAGTTCAAAAATATTTGATATGTGCAATTTATTATATACTTAGACTACTAAGTATATAATAAATTGCAAATACCAGAAAATTTTATGTTTAGTTCAATCAAATGCAATCAAGCTCTATCAGCCATATGTGATGATATCGATATCAGTCCTGGTTGCAAAGGCTTTATCAAACCCTAATATGTATTAAGTCATGTCTTGTGAAAAACATCTAAATTTGTTCTATTTGGGGCACGCACATGTATTTAATAAAATGTATATGATACAGCTTTTCAGTATCACTAGCGTATCAACCTCAACCAATATAATACCTTGAGCATAGCTCTTGGGATTATATTGGTGTCTCGGGTTAATACAGGTGTGATACTGAAAAACCTTTATGATTTTCTCTATTTACTTCTGTTTTGACATGTGAATTGGTCTTCACCTCATTTTTAATTTAATTTTAAAGTTCCAGCTTTTATTGAAGGCTTAATATTGGGATGAACAATTAATATAGACAAATGGTTAAGAATGAAACTGAGTGTTTGATTGTTAATAACTGTGGGGCTTCATCTACAGTGATACCTATAGCCAGTCAACACTGAGGTTGTTGAGTTTGAACCAGCTCAAGGCAGATGCATTCAACTCCTATCTCAATTGACAAGGATGGCCAGTTTTCCTGTTAAAGGTCGATGGTTCTCTCTGGGTACTCCAGCTTCCCTTACCAATAAAAACTATCGCCATGATATAGCCAAGAGTGCTTTAGGAATCTGATGTTCAGTAGTTGTCGTTTGTTGATGTGGTTCATAAGTGTTTCTCGTTTCTCGTTTTTATATAGATTAGACCGTTGGTTTTCCCGTTTGAATGGTTTTACACTATAATTTTGGGGCCCTTTATAGCTTACTGTTCAGTGTGAGCCAAGGCTCCGTGTTGAAGACCGTACTTTGACCTATAATGGTTTACTTTTATAAATTTTGACTTGGATGGAGAGTTGTCGCATTGGCACTCATACCACATCTTCTTATATCTATTTAGGTGGCGTGAAAGACAATCAATCAATCAATCAATCTCTCTGGGTACTCCACTAATAAACTCTGGTCCCCATGATATAGCCCAGAGTGCTTTTAAAGGTGGGGTGAGAGACAAACAATCAATCAATCAAAGTATATCATATAAAACATGAAAAAAGCAAGTTTTAACTTTTTAATATGAAGCCAACAGATATTTAAAATTTGAAATAAGAATTAACAAATCTTCTGTTATACAAACATACAGCTTTGAGCAATAACATTATACAAATAATTAGCAGTTATACAAAACACAATTGTATATAAAAAAAAAAATATCACAGTCGTTTCATATCACAAGTGGTACAGGTCATAAAACTATTAAAAAAATTAATAACCTGCCTTCATCTTATAAAAGGATTTCAAACATTAAATTTAATGAAGAAGTATTGTATCTTGATATAGAAAATAAGATAACTTTTCTATAAACTTTTTAAAGCAAGTTGTTAAATTAAAGCCTGGTCAACTTTGAACTGTTCCTTGACAGTCTTAAAAAAAGGTACCAGTAGTTGTAAAATAAAGTCTGAGATATATTCCAATAATAGCTTCATCAATATGGCAATAAATATGAGAATTCAGGAGAAAAAAAATATCAATTCAATCAATTTCAAATACTTTTTTACAATGATACTGTTTAACTACTATAGATCTCTAATAACCATCAATTTTCTCCAGCACATTTCATTACAATTTTCACCTACAATAACATCACTTTATGGAAAATGTGAATTAAAAAATGTTTTGAGTTTCATGATGCTATATGTAGGTTTCTAATAACCATCAATTTTCTCTGGCACATTTCATCACAATTTTCACCTTTCTATAACATCACTTTATGGAAAATGTGAATTAAAAAATGCTTTATGTTTCATGATGCTATATGTATTGAACACCAAGTCTACTGAGCACACTTTTTTGGATAACAAGGTTTTCAAAACAGATTTGCACAAATCCACTTGTTTGTTTATATAGTTGACAAAACTATTAAAAGGAAGAAAATGATCACGTATAAATCAAAGAAAAATTGTGATCTTTGTCTTCAAACATTTGATTAAATGTGGGCCTAGAACTCTTAAAAAATCTGTTTCCCGTCAAAAGTGCTTCTTTACTTGAAGACTAAAAAATACATGTATTAAAAGTTTAAAGGACACTTATAACAATTTTGACTACAATCCAGAAGATGCTATACTCTCTCCAGCTGTTGTAGGTTGAATTCCAGGTAATTGTAAACGAGTGTTAGTTTTCTGTTTTTTACTACGAGATGATTCTCTAGTGCCAACAATACTTGGACGGCGCATAGAAACGGCAGTATTAACCTCGGAATGGTCTCCCGTTGGACTTCCCATTAAGCTTCCTGCTTCACTATTAGACAGTTCCTGTAAAATTATAAATAATTTATTTAACAAAAATATTTTAATTATGCCATACTTTCTTTAAAATATCTGTTATACAAAAAGTGCATGGACAGACCATATATGTATTTATTTTAATTGTATATAATCACTGAGCCTACAAAAACTAATATCCTCAAAGAAAAATGAATCCACGGTAATAGAATGATTTCATTAGTTACAATGCTTCGCAATGAGATACTGAAAATACATGAGACACAAATGTTCATAAGCAAGTGTTTATGTAAAAAATTAACTTGCAATTAATATGTGAGAGTAAATAAATCATCATTTTACTCTTATAAAATATTTTAATGTTGTTTTAAATGATTTTTCTAATCAAGCTTGGTTCACACCAAGTAAACCTGTGAATAAAAATATTTTTTATGCATTTCCTAAATAAATATTTCATATCGCATATTTCATAAAATAGCATGCACTGAAACTTAAGTTTCTTATGACCATACATGAAACATAAAATTAGTTTTTCTTAAAAGCAATCTTACACTGTCATAGGCATGCAAGATCATTCTTGAGCTTTCACCTTGGATGTATTAAAAAAGCTTCACATCTATTTATAAAGTCATTTCTACTTCAAAAACAACACACAATTTTAACTATTATATAATAGTTTGTAACATATGTCAGTAACTCTACAAAACCTAAAGTACTATTACACTAATTACAACCAGAGTTTAGCTGGCTCTTAAAGGATTCACACAGGATTAGATGATACTGTGGCCTAATGGATACAGAAGGAGCTACTCAAATCGACAGTAAAAATCACATATCAGAGATGTTATGCAAGCCTGAAGAACCTAACATAAAGAAAACTGCAAATACCTAGCACCCGTGAATATCATGTCACCTGTGTTCAGTGAACAACAAATATACAACAACAAACTAGCAAAGTAAAATAAATTGTTTCCAAAACATATCATTTATGTGCTACCTTCAATAACACTTTGGAATTGCAGACTCCATTTGGTAAAAATTCTGCCATTGAAATTGTGACATCTGGTGCTACAGTAAGTCCAATGCAATTTAAAAAAAATTACAAAAAAAAACAATGTTTCAGATATCCTTGACCTTTATAACAAAACTACCAAATTGCTACCTTTTCTGAACAACATATCTCTGTGTGCTACCATAACCTTGACCTCTGCAACAAGCCTTTTCACACAAGTACCTTCTCTAAACAACTTTTCTGTATTACTGACAACTTTTTTAAAATCATGTTTAAAACTGACAACAGTTGCCCGTTTTAAATTTTCTTGAGTAGAACCTCTCATACTTAATTGTGACACACTCCTAGTCCTAAACCTATTTGCTTGGGACATAGGCTTTTTAAGGTCAGGTAGGCTGCCTCTTTGTGATCTAGTCTAAATAAAACAAAGCTACTGATCAAATGATGCTATCATCTAGGTTTGATTGAATATCTCTACCAATTAAATTTTCCTTTGTCAAACAAGTTAGAATATAAATATCATTTCTTAAGAGGATAAGCAGGAGAATAAGACAAATGTGTTGAATGGTCATGTGAGCTACACATGCAATTACATAGATGTAAATATATTTTTTAAATTCAAAATACTTATTTTTCATCAATTTAACAACTGTATATTGAGAATTTTGTTTGTGTGTCTAATTTTCAGTGGTAAATTCTAAGGCAAAGTTTACCTTACGTAAATACTTCACTATAAAAATAAGGAGATGTCGTATGATTGCCTGAATGAGACAACTATCCACCAAAGTTCAAATAAAGTAGATGTAAGCAATTAAAGGCAACCGTACGGCCTTCAACAATGTGAAAAAACCATACCGTATAGTTGGCTATAAAAAGCCCTCACATGAACGAACAACCTAATTTGTCACAAAACAATTAACGAAAAACAAATATGACAGACATGAACCAACGACAACCACTGAACTACAGGCTCCTGACTTGGGACAGGCATATAAAGAATGTGGCGGGTTAAACATGTTTGAAGGCACCAACCCTCCCCTAACCTGGGACAACTGTTTATTCCAATGCAATCATTGTACAAGGCCATGAAACAGGAATAGTGAACATAGCTTATATTTAACTGCCACTTCAAAAGCTAAAACTGTGAACAAAACCCATGATAATAACCCAAAACATTGTAATACATTAACTAGCATAATGTTGATCTTTATTCCTTTTACACTAAAAACTTAAATTAATAATTCAGGTATGATGTTAGGTTATATGAGAATCTCCTTTGCACATTCTGATTGGTCCAGCCATCATTTACAAGGACATGGAGGCTATGCAAGTTAATTTACAAGGACCAAAGTTGAATTTCTAAATATGTCATTGCATTCAAGATACATATGTTTATTACAATGTGTTCAATATTTGTATAAAATATTCAATAATATTATACAATTATGATTGACACTTTCATGCAAATTTCTATAAAAAAAAACCACTTGGTTAAAGTACATTCATTTAAGACATGCATCATGCATTATGAGTCTTCCTTGAAAAATGGTATCCAAATTAGAATTTATGCTTATAAAACTGGATTAGATAAGTTTCCTTTATGCTAATTTCTATTATAGTCCACACTTTGAACCTACCCTCACCAAAACTGCTAAAACTGTTTTGTTTCTGTCAAAAATAAACCTTATCCAGTTAGGGAAATTTGGGAAAGCTTGACTTGATTTTTTTTCTCAAGGTGAATTTACATGATTACAGCTTATAACAGGTATGTACATGCGCATAAATATTAAAAGTCTTGTTCCGTTGCAAGGTATGGGCTTGCAGTTTATTGCTGAAGACTATCATGCAACATTCAAGATGAAGAGCAGCAATAATTGTGCAGTCTAGTTTATATGACAGTCATTATTCCATTGTTCCAACAGTTGAAAGGTTTGGTGTTTTCCTGTTTTTGTTAGTGGTATTGAACTTCTAAGGTTTGAAAACATATTTGAGACTATCACTTTATTTTTTTACTATTTTTATATCCATATCCATTCTTTTTCTCAGTTGTATTTAGTCAATTTGACTATTGAAAACAGAAGCAGATAAAGTTAGGAATAAGTCCACACAGAGATATCACCACAGAATATAAACACTTTGCTTTAATGGCTGGTGCCTTAAAATAGATGTATTTACAAAACTTAAAAGATGAAAGTTCTGTTGTTTGCATTTAATTAAAGAACTGAGAACTGATTTTTATCACAAGCAACCAAAAACATGAATATTCATGCAGTTTAACAATAATTCATAGTCATGAATATTCATGCAGAGAAAAGAGACAAACATTGAAATAAAATGAAAGATAACAGTGCTTATAGATTGCAAGATTGAAACACTAGTCAACGGTCAGTATATCTATCCATAAACTAGAGGATATACTTACTCTAAACTTCTCCTAGATGAAACAATGGTAAATATATATATATTTTGCACAACTATAACAGATAAAGCCTGCTCAACTTTAAAAAATTTTAATAAATGCATATTGTCTGGCAGTTGATTAAATACATTAAGACTTTTGAGCTATTTGAAAACTGATTCACCCAAGATATATTCATTTCCACAGAGAACATGTTTTAGCAAAACAATAATCTGAACAGATACCGGTACAACCATTTGCAAGAGAACATGCATATACTGAGAGTTATACGATAACCCAGGAATGGTAGGTGGTTTATCAGTATCACAAAAAGACCAACTGGAAATCATATTGTTGAAAAATTAAACTGTAAAATTTTCTGCTTTGTGTTAAAACTATGTGATAAAGTCAATTAAAAATAAAATAATATACATATATATTGTCTGAAAATCACACCATCTACTTGTACATTTTAAGTGTATTTTAATGATAAAAATAGGAGGGACTACAAAAGAATGGTTATTTTTTTTTTTATTACCAGTGAATAAATTCCTTTTAGTTTGCTACTTTGAAGAAATATGTTCTACTGAAACTACAATGTAAATAATGTTAAAATGGTTGATAATCCAAAAGTTAGATATCTATTTTTAATTTGAATAAAAGATGCCACGTTTACCTTTCCCTGTTTTAGGCAAATTAACAACTGGCGGTTCCTGTATAGAAACATACACATACACTATTACACTCTTTGTTTGTTACTTTGTAGGAGTAAAGTCCTCATAATATTAAATAGAATACTGCCTTTCACAAAAAAATTTACAATGTAAATGAGCGTTTTTTCTGTAAGATGTTCTTATGCAAATGCCTACTGTTTGCTTTTTTTTTCATGAAAAAAGAATCCTGTAAATTCAGAAATTTGTGCATGCACTTATTACTGTTGAACAATGGACAGAAATGTTGGAAAATTATTGTGATTTCAGGAAAATGCTCCATACAAATAATGCTTTCAAAATTCAAAATATGAATTTTTGCAAAATCTATTCTGTTGCAATTTTCTCAATAATAAAAAAAATGGCAAAATTTATGAATTTACAGTAAATACCTCAGTGTAAAATACATTAACATTTCATTATAAATGGTTATTAAAAATATCATTAACATTCTGTACATGTCAATAAAAACACAACATGCAGTTGTAATGCAGCATGCACTGTCAATCTTCACAAACTCTTAGATACATGTAAAATAAGGGAGCTACCATTTGATTTTTATAGGGGCTAGGATGAAATTTGAAAAAAAGGCAGGACAGGAGTTTTGAGTAAAAAAAGGCAGAATGAGCAACTTGGCAAAAAAAGGCAGGATGACAATTTATGTAAAAAAGTCGGGATAAACTATAAAACCCATAAAATCAAATGGTAGCTCCCTAATTAATAAGGACAAAACAGCTTGCAGGACTTTGAAATGACTTATAAACAGAAAACGAACATTATACAAATTCATAAAAATATCATTTAAACTGACTATTTCTGAAAATTTTGAATGATGTTAAATACTTTCATTCCATCTTTTAACTCTTATCCTAAACCTAATAAGCATGCACTCTTATACCCTAACTTTATCATTCCCAACTTTATAGCCATTTCCCTTGTTATACTTTGGTTCAACAATGTCATTTACACCTTAACAAGATTGCCCAAATCAATTAATCATAAAAATAAAAATGTTCAGGGATAAAAGCGTGCTAATTAATTATCAATTTTTAATATTTTTTTATAATTGAAACTGTTTAAACAATGCAAGATAACAATCCCAATACATGTATTGTCTTTTGTGCATCATTCCCAAATATTGTTGTTTTTTTCCTGGATAGCTATGAAAACATGTGAAGATTTAAATCAGCACAACAAATAAATACAACAGACCATTAGACTTACCCCATCATCCTGTTTTATAGAAAACATAATCAAACTTTTACTTCATTTCAGACTTTATTCTTTAAATGATAAGGTTTATTGTGAAGGTAATAAAACCTTTCCCAAGAATCAGTTGGTGTTTACCAGGCTTTTTAAATTTTTGCAAAGTGAACTATCCCATTGAAAAAAAAACATCATAGCTATTTTTCAATGTGGAGTTCATTCGATGGGCATTAAATTTTTTCTTGAAAAACCAATTATTTATTAATTAATTTAGGACGGTTCATTTTTCAAAAATTCAAATAGACATGTAAACACCAACTGGAAAAGGTTGCAATAATACCAGTGCACATTCAATCACCAAATAATCCGATTTTAAATGAAACCATTATTCCAGAATATGTCTGAAAATACCAAGATGGTATGACTTTGTCAAGAAAAGAAACCATGCACTATATAAGATTTCTTTTGATTAACCAATAGCAATTTTATTTTTACTTCAAATAAAATTTCCTGTTTCAAAATATAAAGGACTATAGGTAATGTCTATCATTGGCAATTTTCCTTTTAGACATTTTATGGTGAACGTTTGATTTTTAAACATTAGAAAAATATATTAACCAATATGATGGATGTATATCTACTATATAAAATTCTTTCATGCATATAGAAAACAATTCAGGATCAAACTCATGCTGCAAATAACTATGCCGTTTCTCTAAACCTAACCAGAGGCCTATCTAAAACATGTCTTCAATTATGGAACACCGTTAAACCATTAAATCCTGAATCATTTAAATTCTACAGCTTTCTTTGTGTCATTGGGTTGCTGTCTCATTGACATATAACCCAATTCTCCTTTTATTGAGATACATATATAAATACTGAACAGTTTTATACAACTTAACCATAGCCAGTTATCGTAATAGAATACTCTATACAGATTGTGTACACGACTTTTAAAACTAAAAAGCATATTCTAAAAAGAATATTACCTTGCAGTACAATTTCAGAGAGATCCATACACTTGAACACAAGTTATTGTCTGAAACTAGAAAAATGTGTTTTTTGGCCCCTTTTTGGCCCAAAATTCCTAAACGTTTAGGGCAATTACCCCCAAACTCAAACCCAGCTTTCCCTTTGTGATATGGTACCTTGTAGTACAATTTCAGAAAGATCCATACACTTACACACAAGTTATTGTCCTGAAACTAGAAAAATGCTTGTTTTTGCCCTTTTGGCCCCTAATTCCTAAAATATTGAGGCAATTACCCCATCATCAATCCCAGCCTTTCCTTTGTGGTATGGTTACTTGCATGTCCAATTTCAGAGAGATCCATACACTTGAACACAAGTTATTGTCTGGAAACTAGAAAATGCTTATTTTTGGCCCCTTTGCCCCCAATTCCTAAACGTTTCGGGCAATTACCCCAAACTCAATTCCAGCTTTCCTTTGTGATATGGAACCTTGTAGTACAATTTCAGAAATATCCAAACACTTACACACAAGTTATTGTCATGAAACTAGAAAATGCTTGTTTTTGCCCTTTTTGGCCCTAATTCCTAAAATTTTGAGTCAATTACCCATAAAATCAATTCCAGCTTTCCCTTTGTGATATGGAACCTTGTGGTACAATGTCAGAGAGATCCATACACTTACACACAAGTTATTGTCTGGAAGTTACAAAATGCTTATTTTGGCCCCTTATTCCTTAACTGTTGGTACCATAACCCCAAAATCAATCCCAACCTTCCTTTTGTGGTATTGAACCTTATGGTGAAATTTCATAGAGATCCATTCACTTAAACTAAAGTTAGAGTGCGAAAACTAATGTGTCTTCGGACGACGAGGACGAGGACGACGCCAACGCCATACCAATATATGACCGCAAAATTTTTGCGGTCGATAAAAATGGCAAAATTTATGAATTTACAGTTAATATCTCAGTGTAAAATATATTAACATTTCATTATAAATGGTTATTAAATATATCATTAACATTCTGTACATGTCAATAAAAACACAACATGCAGATGTAATGCAGCATGCACTGTCAATCTTCACAAACTCTTAGATACATGTAAAATAAGGAGCTACCATTTGATTTTTATGGGGGAGGCTAGGATGAAATTTGAAAAAAGGCAAGACAGGAGTTTTGAGTAAAAAAGGCAGAATGAGCAACTTGGCAAAAAAAGGCAGGATGACAATTTATGTAAAAAAGTCGGGATAAACTATAAAACCCATAAAAATCAAATGGTAGCTCCCTAATTAATAAGGACAAAACAGCTTGCTGGACTTTGAAATGACTGATAAACAGAAAACGAGCATTATACAAATTCATAAAAATATCATTTAAACTGACTATTTCTGAAAATTTTGAATGATGTTAAATACTTTCATTCCATCTTTTAACTCTTATCCTAAACCTAATAAGCATGCACTCTTATACCCTAACTTTATCATTCCCAACTTTATAGCCATTTCCCTTGTTATACTTTGGTTCAACAATGTCATTTACACCTTAACAAGATTGCCCAAATCAATTAATCATAAAATAAAATGTTCAGGGATAAAAGCGTGCTAATTAATTTTCAATTTTAATATTTTTTATAATTGAAACTGTTTAAACAATGCAAGATAACAATCCCAATACATGTATTGTCTTTTGTGCATCATTCCCAAATATTGTTGTTTTTTTCCTGGATAGCTATGAAAACATGTGAAAATTTAAATCAGCACAACAAATAAATACAACAGACCATTAGACTTACCCCATCATCCTGTTTTATAGAAAACATAATCAAACTTTTACTTCATTTCAGACTTTATTCTTTAAATGATAAGGTTTATTGTGAAGGTAATAAAACCTTTCCCAAGAATCAGTTGGTGTTTACCAGGCTTTTAAATTTTTGCAAGTGAACTGTCCCATTAAAAAAACATCATAGTTATTTTTCAATGCGGAGTTCATTCATTGGGCATTAAATTTTTCTTGAAAACCAATTATTTATTAATTAATTTAGGATGGTTCATTTTCAAAATTCAAATAGACATATAAACACCAACTGGAAAAAGGTTGCAATAATACCAGTGCACATTCAATCACCAAATAATCAGATTTTAAACGAAACCATTATTCCAGAATATGTCTGAAAATACCAAGATGGTATGACTTTGTCAAGAAAAGAAACCATGCACTATATAAGATTTCTTTTTGATTAACCAATAGCAATTTTATTTTTTACTTCAAATAAAATTTTCTATTTCAAAATATAAAGGACTATAGGTAATGTCTATCATTGGCAATTTTCCTTTTAGACATTTTATGGTGAACGTTTTGATTTTTAAACATTAGAAAAATATATTAACCAATATGATGGATGTATATCTACTATATAAAATTCTTTCATGCATATAGAAAACAATTCAGGATCAAACTCATGCTGCAAATAACTATGCCGTTTCTCTAAACCTAACCAGAGGCCTACCTAAAACATGTCTTCAATTATGGAACACCTTAAACCATTAAATCCTTGAATCATTTAAATTCTACAGCTTTCTTTGTGTCACTGGGTTGCTGTCTCATTGACATATAACCCCAAATCTCCTTTTATTGAGATACATATATAAATACTGAACAGTTTTATACAACTTAACCATAGCCAGTTATCGTAATAGAATACTCTATACAGATTGTGTACACGACTTTTAAAACTAAAAAGCATATTCTGAAAAGAATATGTTTAGCAAGAAAGACTCTTATCCATATTATATATGATGCTAAAAAGATAGATTTTTTCATTGAAGAGGTTAGTGATAAGTTCTTTGTATATACTTTTTGAAGTATAAAGCTTTATAGTATTTTGCTGAATGGACAGTTGCAACACACACTCTATTTATGATTATACCTTTTGGCATGCACTAAGGCACTCACCTAAGCTTCACAACTGAATAGGAGTATAGCATGATTACCATGCAAAATGTATGAGGGAAAAAAGTTTTAAATCAGTTTTTCGCTCTGCAATTTTTGGTAAGGTAAATTATTGATTCATTTTCCAATTTGATTTACTGAATTTAGTGTAAAAAAACAGCTTAAAAATTAACCATAAAAAAAAATGAAAAAAATTACTAAAACTGAAATTCATTCACATTATTTGAAATTAAGAAAATTTCAAAAATAAGTTCATTTAACCATATTTTAGTAATTAGTTAACTACATGTATATCTAAGTTACAAGCAGATTCTAAGACCTACCATAGATCCCATAAACACTGATTCTTTCTGTAATATTATGTATAGTGTGTTTCATATAAATATCATCTGAACAAATACTAGCATGAATGATGTTGACAGATTTGTTTGAAGAATTATACAGAATAGTCTATACATCAGTAGGAAAGGAAAGATGATCATTTTTAGAAAAGAGAACTTATGAAAAAGAAACTTTTGATACATATGACTTGGCAGCTTATCTGATTATCTGATAGCATTCAGAATAAGTTCATAAGCAGACCAAATAAAGAAACAGATGAAGATGAGCAGAAATCACAATGTCACTGTCTATATCCTGGATATCATATTCTGGCAAATACATCTAGCCAACTACTACAGGGGCGGATTTAGAGGGGAATGTAGCGGGCGTGCACACCATTGAAAAATGAACAAAAATATATATACAGCTTTTCTATAAAAGCATGCAAAACAAAACTTTGATCAATTTGCTTGCTTTGTTTGTTTGGATGTTTGCAAAACAATAGGTAGGTGGAGTTTCAGTCTGTTTAATATATACTGGGATTTGATTGGACAATAAAAATTAATATACAATGTGGAACTTAACCTTGAAATGAAGTTAATGTTTATTGCCCAATCAAATTCCAGTATATAGTAAACAGACTGAAACAGACTGCCTACCTGTTGTTTGCAAACATCCAAACAAACATAGCAAGCAAGTTGATCAAAGGTTTGCTTTGCATGCTTTTATAGAAAAGCTGTAAATGAAATTATTTCTGTTCTGAAAACAAAAATATTCCTTTTTTTTTTGCCTTCCTATACTTTGCAGTCAGACTTAAATGGCACGCCCTCTCTAACTTAAATTCCTGGATCCGCACCTGTTCTTTTCTTTCTGTGCCTACAGAAAAGCCTGTTTTACCTATTCACTTTTATGCTTTCACTGTATACACTGTTCCCATCAGTATGACTTGAGGTCATACTTGGTACAGTGCCACTTTTTGAGAAAACACTTTGGAGACTCTGAATACTTCCAAAACGGCTATTTTTTCTTGACATATTTTCAGAATCAGATTGACTAGATCCAGGCTATAAAATAAGGGCGCAAGATATGATACATTGGTAAAAACCACAAATACTATAGGACAAAATTACCCTATTCATGTACTATATTGTGTAATAGGCTTAAAATATTAAAAAAAATTTCAGAAACCAAAATAAAGAATATTATACTGAAATAAGATAAAACAAGATACAATATATTATATTATATCGTTAAGGATATAAATATGATATACTGTAAGGAACCCTATGATACAATATATTATACAAGGACATCAACATCTAACAGTAATCACTTAAACTAAAGGTAAAATCATGTCCTAACACAATAGATTGTTACCTATTTGATATTTTAATTAGTTGTGCTGACCCTGAAAACATGAATTTTAATTTATAATCTTTCGAGTTATGATTCAAAAATAATTCTCAGATTTGTCATAATAAAGAGGAAGTATATATAAGGGAGATAATTTGGCTCCTTTAATCCTTTCAAAATAATGCTAATTTTAGTGATAGGTTAATAAAACGATATCTGAACACTTTAGTGTAAAATGTCATTCATGATGTAATTGTGACATATAAACATGTAATAGCTGTCATACATGACTAGAAATAGCTTTTTCACTTATAGTCTTTTAGTAAAATGGAGTATGAGCAACAGCCTTATACACCAAAAGATGTTTGACTCACATTCACAAACATTTTGTGATAAAATATCTTTTTGAGTATTTCTGCTGCTCATACTTAAAAATTAATGGGAAGATCACAAAAGAGGAAATATTGGTAATTTTGACATTTTTATCTTAAAAAAAAACCAAGAAGTTTGAAGGTCAAAAGCAAATTTGAAGACAAAATTCAAACATATTATTACTAATTTGAATATCTGAATGATTACCATAGATTAATGGTACTGATTTTTTTTAATTCAAAGGGCCAAAAATACTGTCCAATAAGACTTTCTCCTTCACATATTTTTATTTAACCAAACTTTAAAGGATATGGAAGTGAAAATAATGAGTGACGTTTCAAACTGCTAGAAAAAATACATACAATTTTTAAGTATGAGCAGCAGAAATACTTAAAAAGATATTTTATCACAAATAAAAAATTATATAGAAAATGAATTATCAAATAAAAAAAATGGTGATTTTAAAATTTGCTTGTGAAGAACATTTCTGTAAAAATATTTACCCTCCATTTGACTCCATCTGCTAGAGAAAAACTGTATGCCTGTATAGCGCCCTCTGGTATAGCGGGAAGAGGAAATACCTGTGATGGCAGTTGGAAACCATCTATTTTTTCTAATCTCGATTTCAGTAATTTTTGATATTTTGTTACTAAAAATAAAAACATTAATATTTTACGGTATTTCAAAGGTTAGACCATTTAGGGTTTTTGATCAGCTGTGTTGAATAATTGATAGTTGGGGATGTGTTCATGGAAGAAATTGCAATAAAGGTATCATTTCACACAGGAAATAATTTTAAACTTCAACAATACATTTTTCTCTACTTTCACAGAACATGGTAAAAAATAATATTTCAACATGAAAACACAAGAAATGAAACAGACAAACAAGCATTATGTATAAAACTCTGTTGTTAATTCTCATTATTATAACTCACAGTATTATTGAATAAATCTACTGGCTAATAAAAGATCATGTGGTGTGAATTAATTCAGATGTTTTCGTCCAAATCGACAGGGCTGGTGAATACCCTCAACGATTTGTTACTTCCGGTTAATAACCCTATTATTCACTGCTGGTGAGGCCAAAATTTGTTCGGCATAATAAAACAGTACGTCCCTATGAGTGCAGAGATATATCCCCCTCCTCAGAGGGCGTAATTGTACAATATATTTTTTTTTAACTTGAAAAAAAACAGGACATGATGCAGATGCTATTCTAAACTAATTGGAGGTTAAAACATATATACAATACTTACTTGGACGTTTGTTTGGATCTTCAGGAGGTGTAAAGGTCTTTTTAAATCCTGCCCAGTAACCCAGCAGGTCTGGATAAACTTGTACCATAGCTTCATCAAATATACTTGCTACAACCTCCTTCCCAGCGAGGTATTTCTGTGCTGCTTTAAGTGTTTTCTCATGACAAGCTGAGGATATATCAATCTGAAAATAATTGAAAAATAACCATAACAACAGCCCGGTTATGTGAAATGATTACTTATTTTTGGTTTATCATTTACATCTCTAATACATTGTATTGTTATAGGTGCAAGCAATTTTTCTTTTGTAAAAGATGTTTCAGACAAGGTAAGATTTATAACTTTGTATAAACTTCATTACAAAAAATATTTTTAAATAGGGTAAATTTTAAGAAATATAGAGTGGCAGTCAAACAGTAGAACAGTAGAAACAACAACTAAATATCACTATCAAAACTTTCATTGCAGGTAAGGCTTAAAAATGGAGAAGAAATTAAAACAATGTAAAGATTTTTTTGTTTTATTACCTGCAGAGTAGGTGTGATTGCTGACTCTAGAAAACAATCTAATATAGACTGAACCTTTCTTCTTAACAATTCTTCATCAGCATATGGTTGACTGCATTCCTGAAATAGAGACAAGAAGACAGCATTAAACTTATTTCTGAATAAAGAAACTAGTTGTGTCATTTTAAAACAAAAAGAAGGGCAAATGATTTCTTTACTACAGATACTATTGATTGATTAAATGGTGTTTAATGCCACTTTCAGCAATATTGTGTTATTTCGTTGCAGTCAGTTTTATTGGTGGAGAATGTTGGAGTGCCCTGAGAGAACCACCAACCTTTGGTAGGAAAACTGACAATCCTAGTCAATTAAGATTGGAGTTGAGCACACCTACCATGTGCTGGATTCAAACTCACAACCTCAGTGTTGACAGGCTAGTGATACAGTAGTTCAACTACTTAGACCACTCGGCCACCAAGGCTGGGTTCAAACTCACAACCTCAGTGTTGACAGGCTAGTGATACAGTAGTTCAACTACTTAGACCACCCAGTGAGTCCCCCACTACAGATACTAAAGCTGGCTACTAAATTTAAATTTTCAGGAATATATAGACTGAAAATAGCAATGTTGACAGATCTATCTTTTTTCAACGGAGTTTTACCGAAACTTTTACAATGTATAAACTATATAGGCAAAGGGGGATGTTTTGTGGACATATAAATCTGGTTTTACCCAACCACATGTTGTGCCTGTATCAAGTCAGGCCATCTGGACCATGTTTTTTGTGTTTGTTCATCTTTTATTGGTTTATTTTTATTGGAGCCTGGTGTTTTGGTTGGTTTGGTCTAAAGGGTCCAATTTTGTATAAAATTTTACCTTAAACTTAAGACTTTCAATGTAGAAGAAAAGTCTTTGTCTTTATCTTTTCCATCATCTTCACCATGTTTTAGGAGATATTTATAGAAATACAACATCTGTAGTGTCATGTTTCCAGCAGCAGCCTGTTTTAATCCTTTGTTAAACTCGTCTTTATCCTCTTTCGTTGGATGGCCCCTACCAGTCTATAAAATAAGTGATAATATGCAGTTAGTACATGAATGACTTATCTTTTCCCTTGAAAATATAAATGTCTGATAACCCCATCCACTGAAAATGATACATATATATGTGTAAATATCAAAATAAATTGTGAATAAATAAAACAATTATTGGAAAGACCATTTATCTATTAAACAATTTGTTTTGCAAGTGCTCAATTCTATTTAGAATAAAGTTTTTAAAAATAACTTTCTTTCCATGTATAAACTGTGTCTAGTAAATTTTTAGCCTGGTGTATTAATTTTTCCCAGGAGTTACCATAATTGTAGCTTTATCAATTTCAACAGCTATCAGTATTTTCAAAAGGTCTTGTAAAAATGTCAAAATGACATCTTTTATTAGATAAGTTTGATAAAGTACTTTTCTTTATGTCTACAACTTTCCTGTTTCCAAAAAAAAAATCCCTGCTTTGTAGATTTTTTAATTGGCTTCAGACATTTTAACTAAAAGAAAAAATACATGGCTTTGGTTTTTCAAACAAAATTCACAAACTTTGGTACTTGATAAAGGTTCTTTCACAGTCGATGAATGGTCTTTGTCACAAACTACATCAGATTAAATAAATCCCATTTCCCTTAAAAGGTGGTTATTAAGCCAGCATGTGCACTGAGAGCTACCATTATAACATGCATGGGATATTTTGAACTGAATTCACCATTACAAACAAAAATTACGAAAGCACAATTCTGCTTTTTATTTTGTTAATCCGAAAGTTTTTAAAAACACTGTACTTCTAAGTCTCGATGTGACAATTAAAAAAAAAAATACAAATCAAAAATCATTACAGAATGTAAGTACATGTACATGAATAGTTGACATTATTTCTAAATGACAGTTATAAACTCTTGTTCTATGTTAGAATGAAATCCTCCTATTACCAATTCATATCTATTTATTCAATTACTACTACAAACACAATTTTAAAATTAACTGCTTCAGGAAGTTTGCAAAAAATTTTCCAGACAATTATTTTGAACGGCCTTACTGTAAATCAAAGAAGAAAAAAATGTACAAATAGTCTCCTTTAAATATATATCCCTCCTAAGAGGGTCAGAATTGTACAATATATTTTTTTTTAACTTGAAAAAAAACAGGACATGATGCAGATGCTATTCTAAACTAATTAGAGGTTAAAACATATATACAATACTTACTTGGACGTTTGTTTGGATCTTCAGGAGGTGTAAAGGTCTTTTTAAATCCTGCCCAGTAACCCAGCAGGTCTGGATAAACTTGTACCATAGCTTCATCAAATATACTTGCTACAACCTCCTTCCCAGCGAGGTATTTCTGTGCTGCTTTAAGTGTTTTCTCATGACAAGCTGAGGATATATCAATCTGAAAATAATTGAAAAAATAACCATAACAACAGCCCGGTTATGTGAAATGATTACTTATTTTTGGTTTATCATTTACATCTCTAATACATTGTATTGTTATAGGTGCAAGCAATTTTTTCTTTTGTAAAAGATGTTTCAGACAAGGTAAGATTTATAACTTTGTATAAACTTCATTACAAAAAAAAATTTTTAAATAGGGTAAATTTTAAGAAATATAGAGTGGCAGTCAAACAGTAGAACAGTAGAAACAACAACTAAATATCACTATCAAAACTTTCATTGCAGGTAAGGCTTAAAAATGGAGAAGAAATTAAACCAATGTAAAGATTTTTTTGTTTTATTACCTGCAGAGTAGGTGTGATTGCTGACTCTAGAAAACAATCTAATATAGACTGAACCTTTCTTCTTAACAATTCTTCATCAGCATATGGTTGACTGCATTCCTGAAATAGAGACAAGAAGACAGCATTAAACTTATTTCTGAATAAAGAAACTAGTTGTGTCATTTTAAAACAAAAAGAAGGGCAAATGATTTCTTTACTACAGATACTATTGATTGATTAAATGGTGTTTAATGCCACTTTCAGCAATATTGTGTTATTTCGTTGCAGTCAGTTTTTATTGGTGGAGAATGTTGGAGTGCCCTGAGAGAACCACCAACCTTTGGTAGGAAAACTGACAATCCTAGTCAATTAAGATTGGAGTTGAGCACACCTACCATGTGCAGGATTTGATCTCACAACCTGAGTGTTGACAATCTAGTGATACAGTAGTTGGACTACTTAGACCACTCAGCCACCAAGGCTGGGTTCAAACTCACAACCTCAGTGTTGACAGGCTAGTGATACAGTAGTTCAACTACTTAGACCACCCAGTGAGTCCCCCACTACAGATACTAAAGCTGGCTACTAAATTTAAATTTTCAGGAATATATAGACTGAAAATAGCAATGTTGACAGATCTATCTTTTTTCAACGGAGTTTTACCGAAACTTTTACAATGTATAAACTATATAGGCAAAGGGGGATGTTTTGTGGACATATAAATCTGGTTTTACCCAACCACATGTTGTGCCTGTATCAAGTCAGGCCATCTGAACCAATGTTTTTTTGTGTTTGTTCATCTTTTATTGGTTTATTTTTTTAGTGGAGCCTGGTGTTTCGGTTGGTTTGGTCTAAAGGGTCCAATTTTTGTATAAAATTTTACCTTAAACTTAAGACTTTCAATGTAGAAGAAAAAGTCTTTGTCTTTATCTTTTCCATCATCTTCACCATGTTTTAGGAGATATTTATAGAAATACAACATCTGTAGTGTCATGTTTCCAGCAGCAGCCTGTTTTAATCCTTTGTTAAACTCGTCTTTATCCTCTTTCGTTGGATGGCCCCTACCAGTCTATAAAATAAGTGATAATATGCAGTTAGTACATGAATGACTTATCTTTTCCCTTGAAAATATAAATGTCTGATAACCCCATCCACTGAAAATGATACATATATATGTGTAAATATCAAAATAAATTGTGAATAAATAAAACAATTATTGGAAAGACCATTTATCTATTAAACAATTTGTTTTGCAAGTGCTCAATTCTATTTAGAATAAAGTTTTAAAAATAACTTTCTTTCCATGTATAAACTGTGTCTAGTAAATTTTAGCCTGGTGTATTAACTTTTCCCAGGAGTTACCATAATTGTAGCTTTATCAATTTCAACAGCTATCAGTATTTTCAAAAGGTCTTGTAAAAATGTCAAAATGACATCTTTTATTAGATAAGTTTGATAAAGTACTTTTCTTTATGTCTACAACTTTCCTTGTTTCCAAAAAAAAAATCCCTGCTTTGTAGATTTTTTAATTGGCTTCAGACTTTTTAACTGAAAGAAAAAATACATTGCTTTGGTTTTTCAAACAAAATTCACAAACTTTGGTACTTGATAAAGGTTCTTTCACAGTAGATGAATGGTCTTTGTCACAAACTACATCAGATTAAATAAATCCCATTTCCCTTAAAAGGTGGTCATTAAGCCAGCATGTGCATTGAGAGCTACCATTATAACATGCATGGGATATTTTGAACTGAATTCACCATTACAAACAAAAAATTACAAAAGCACAATTCAGGTTTTTATTTTGTTAATCCAAAAGTTTTTAAAAACACTGTACTTCTAAGTCTCGATGTGACATTTAAAAAAAAATACAAATCAAAAATTATTACAGAATGTAAGTACATGTACATGAAAAGTTGACATTATTTCTAAATGACAGTTATAAACTCTTGTTCTATGTTAGAATGAAATCCTCCTATTACCAATTCATATCTATTTATTCAATTACTACTACAAACACAATTTTAAAATAAACTGCTTCATGAAGTTTGCAAAAAATTTTCCAGACAATTATTTTGAATGGCCTTACTGTAAATCAAAGAAGAAAAAAATGTACAAATAGTCTCCCTTTAAATTCTTGAACAACAAGTCTTGTGGATCATTTTCATATTTCCACTCTCCATTTCTGTGTGAAATACAGTGTGGACTATTTCACAATGGGTTGTACTAAGATGACAAATTCCATAATTAATCATCATTTTATTCAGTATCTCACCAAATATAAAAAGAATATAACAGATCTGAGTTTTCCTTTTTATATGACAGGTCTACTGTGATATCTCCAAAACAGATCATCTCATAATTGTATACTGCCTTCCCACAATAAATGTAAGCTAACATCAGCAATCAAAATTCATTCGAAGAACCTAACCTTCAAAAGAGTCAAGGACAAACAACAAGTTAGGTTGTAGCCTCCAATCAGTATTGGAAACTGTACTCTAAAATAAATTACCATCCTGTACTTCAAGTTTAAAACAGATCCAGCATTTACTGAATACTGTCAATATATTTTTAACACTTCACAAATAAGTTCAATAACAACAAAACTAGGAAAAACCCTTGCCATTACTTATAAACTGTGTCAAGGTATTTCCCATTTAAATTTTTGGGCATTAACTGATTCAAGTCTTTTTTTACAAATCGGCATGAGTTGATGTCTACCAACAGATCAATTTTCTTCTCAACATCACTCAGATTTCCTTCTACAAATTTTTAATTTTTCCCAGCAATGACATTCATTTCGAAATTAACTACCGGTATATTTATTTCAGTTTATTAGTAAGCTCTGATATCTACATTTTATATAAGACTAAAGTGTGTGAGGTCTGCATGTGCATTGGGGTAACTCACCTACAAGGGATAATTCAAACATCTACAGGATTTATAGTATAAATACCAACAGACAAAGCATTGAAAGTACTAAAGCAATAATATAATAACTTCACATGCATCAACTCTGAGAGACCCTTATCTACATTCTTCAACCTTTCAAAAACAAAAGTAGACCTTTTCAACTTGGTTACCATGTGTAAAACTTCAATAGATGTCCCTGTAGGTATCTGCTTGCCATCTGTACTATTTATCTAATAGTTTTTATCCGTAATTTTTTCCTACAATTTCTTCAAAATTATGAAAAATATTTCAAATGATCATATTCTTTGGAATACTTTTTCAACCTACATATCATAGATGTCAAAAACTGCCAGGTTTGTAACCTATTCTCAAACACTACTTATTGCTTATCTAAATAGTCTATGTATTAAAAGTTTGAGACATGAAACTAATTCATTTGCATATGTAAAAGTGCACCCAAACTGCTTCTGCAATGATTTCTCTCTCTCTGAAAACTAGATATTTGTTAGTGTAAAACAATTACAGTAAACATCACATTTTTAAGTTCACTACAATGCTATCTGGGATTTATTAAAACACATAACATGCAATAAAAGCAAGCTAAGCTATTGTCATTTTGTACTCTGAATGATCGCCATGCAAAGCAAAACATATTCAGACCACTCCATGCTGAGCTACCTTCGACTTCCGTACAACCCTGCGAACAGTCATCTGAGAATGAGATTCCACCTTTTGTGGACGTCGTGGAACAGGCGACTCATCCTGTGAATCAAGCTTATGCAAATTAGATTTACATCATATAACATAGCATCAAAATTAAATTCTTTTACGTAAAAGCTGCTCTGTAAAATAAATTCAGCAACTATGCTAATTCAATGGCAAAGCAAAAAGCCATATGGAGGAAAAGGACAAATCTTATATATTCTCTATGTAAAAAAGAAATTTGAAATGTAAGCAAATTTAATGGTAATATTGCTTTATATTTAAGTTTCAGAAATGTTTAATAAAATGTTCTATATTAAAATGAAGATTTAAAAAGTTAATAATTAGTTGAAAAGCTCTTAATAAATACAGTAAAAAAAGCTAAATTAATAGAATCATATAAAAACTAAACTAAAACCAATTGAACAATAAAAGACAACACATTAGACATAAACAAACCAGCCAGTTTCAAATTAAAGCACTTTAAAAAAGCATTTAAATTAATTTTATATTACATGAATCAGTATTTTACTCCCTTCACTCCATGACCTACAAATTTATTTGTTTTTTCAAATACTAGTGAGTTGACAGGGAAGGGGAGATAGAGAAAAGAGTCTCTTTTAGCTCATCTTTTGCAGAAAACTTGTTAGCTAAAGAAATATAATTTTTTTAAACCATATATTCAATGAGAAAAAAAATAGTACAAATCTAAACAATCTTTCTGAATCATTTTTCACCTTCACTTATAAAAAAGTAAGAACATACCAAGGGAGCAAACCAAAAACCACAAATCAAAGAAAGGCAGACAACACTGGGACCCAAAGGAAAATAGGCCGCCAAATTATGTAGACCATTTTGTGATGGCATGGGAAATTGTCCAAAAAGGAAATACACAAAACAAGAATTGTGTCCATACAACATCTTGTACAGTTGCATACATCTTTTCATGTTCAGTAAACCATGAAATCTGGGTCAAAACCCTAATTTGGTATATATTTCTTAAAGTTCAAATCATAATAATCATATGTGAACTAAGTTTTAACTTCCCGTTGATGTGACCAAAACTTCAAGGTAAACTATCTTAAACCAAAATTTAAAACTGATATATAATGGAAGAAAAAAGAATGGACTGATTAAAAATCAACATGTCACAGCAAATAAATAAATTTCTTTATGGTTTTATTTGGTTAGCATTAATTCTACATACATCGGTTTTGCAAATGACAATGACTTTGTGTTATACATATTACATATTAAAAAACATCACAATAAACATGCTGTACAATTTTTAACTTGTATTACATTCCACTATGATTAATCAATAGTAAAAAATACCCAGCCCTGCCCCCCTGTATGTCCATACTTGTATTACATTCCACTCTAATTAATCAATAGTAAAAAATACCCAGCCCTGACCACCCTGTATGTCCATACTTGTATTACATTCCACTATAATTAATCAACAGTAAAAAATACCCAGCCCTGACCACCCTGAATGTCCACGTGTTTGATTCATATCATTTTCATTACCAGAAAAAACTATACACTGATTTTTACGTCATTTACAAGTATTATGGGAAAACTGGATCCTTGATTGATCAAGGTCATTCTGCCTGCTTGACATTTTTCAAGTAGCTCTGAATTCTTATAATACCTACAGAAATATATTGATTTTATCATTCATCACATTAACTGAGGCCCAAATATGGAAATAATCCAAATTGATATACTGTAAATTCAGAAATTATTGCGATTTTGGAAGAATGGGCCAAAATGCGAGATTAATTATTGCTATTTCGGGAAAAGCTGCATACAGATATGTGCGTCAGATATCGGAATGTGAGATCTTATTATTGCAATATTCACCAGGTCGCATTATTCGCATTAATAAAAACCTCGCAATAATTTCTGAATTTACAGCACTCATCCCTTTGCTGAGTGTACTGACATAGTTTTTATGCCCAACAAATGAACAAATGATGTAATATCATTTCGTCTAAAACCATATACTCTGACTGAAATATAGAAATTTTTATTACCGGTAAGCATATTACGTTACTGTTACTCTATAATGTTAGGAACACCACTGAAATCATGCCCTATGTCTGTTAAATGTTAGACACTTACAGGCAGCAAAAAAGAGCCTAGCTCAGCCCATACTGTAAGTCAAGTTACTGTGAGATATCATATTACTCCAAAAATTAGGAGCACCACTTAGAGCATGCCACATATATGTTACAATGTTAAGATATCCCATGCCACTCCATGTTACCTCGCCCCATATATCATCCTCTGATTCCTCAGTTTTAACTTGTGCTTCCTTAGCAAATCTAACTTTACGACCACCCATTTTTTGTAATTCACCATGAGTATACATATCAACAGTCATACATGGTTTATCCTGAGGCACTCTCATTCTTTGTACAAATTTCCAGTCTTTAGGGGCTTTCCCATCAGGAGGCTTGTCAGGGGGTACCTCGGGGGATTTATCTTTATCTGGACTTTCCTCAGTTTCCTCTGTCTGTTATCAAAACACAGTTCAAGATATTTTACATATTTATTTTCAGACATTTTCAAAATATTCAGCTGTATTTATTTAGCCAGTAAATACGTTTTATTTCAACTTTCCAAAGTTTAACTGAGTAATAAAATATAGAGAGATATTAAATGTAAAAAAAAAAATTTTCAATATTTTTTTGTTTCTTTCTCAAACTTTAGAACATCACCTAAGAGACTTTATTTGTCAAAATGCACATCTGGTGCAGCAAAATTGGTACCGTTAATGTTATTTAAATACTTAATATAGTTTGTATTTCTTATTCAAGTTAAAAAAATAATGCATTTCAATATAATAATAGAACACAAAAGACTTTGAATATAACAAACAATATAAATGACAACAGTATACTACAATATACAAAATGAAAAAATAAAAAAGGCTAATAGAAATGTTACAATTCATCTGATTGAAGAATTTTTTTTGATTTTCAAAATAATACCCTTGATTTATTAATGTCAGCTGAAAAAAAGGATTTGTTCTCTACAACTAATGTAAATATAAACACAATACCCAATAGCACTTTTCTGAAAGTCATTTCAGAACAGGAATTTGACGTTAAAACATTCTTTTCATCTTCATAGCAAGTAGTTTTTGGCAAACAACTTTCAGAAAAGTGTTATACTTGTTATAAAAACCTCCATCTCTCTACAAAGTTATGTATATCTATATACTTCACCTTGTTGAATTTTGAGTTAGGATAATTAATTTCATCATCAATTTCTTCATGTAAAAGCTTCAACAAGAAATTACAGGTTCAAAACTAAGATTTGCAGTTCAACATGCAAGTTTTCAACTGGACCACATTCACCAGTGAAATAATACATGCATATAAAACAAAAAAACACCTGTGATACTTCATAATTGTATTTTATATTTTATACTGCACATCATTTCTTCTGCACAACATATTATTTTATTCACTTTGCCTTAAATTTATCCAGAAGATATTAGGTGCTTGTGGTTATAACAATATCATAATATAAATTAAGATAATAAATTGACACAAGAATAAATTATAAAACAAACCAAAATAAAACAGCTTCAAACATGTGCTTTTAAAACAGCAGTGTCATGACATTTGATATGAACTGATTCTTACCTTTCCTTTTCTGCCTTTCTTCCAATTAGGCACAGCTAGGTTAGTATCCAGTCTGAGTGACAATTCTGCTTGAGATAAATTTAGAAATTCTCTTGGCTCCATACCATTTTCTGCTGCTTTATCCTACAAGACACATTTCATTATTTTAGATTAGTTGAGCTCTGCATCTGGTTCAAAGTTTTCCACCACTAAATGTGTCTATGCATGCATTCCCCAAAATTTGGCTCATTAAAGAATTTTTCAGATCTTTTTACTAATGTTTTTATTGTTGATCACAATAATTCACATCAGACCTTTGGAGCAGGTAAGTTCCAAAGTGAAAATATTCTTATAGTTGGCAGCCATCTTGGATGTTTGAATGCATGGGAAAAAAAATCTGATAGGAAACATTTTCAGATCCTTCCTAGTGTGTGTTATAATAAAACTAGAGGCTCCAAGGAACCTGTGTCGCTCACCTGATATTTTTATTTACAATTGATGCATAAATCAATGCAACCGTTATACTTTTGCTTTAGTTTCAGAGATATAAGCCAAAAACTGCATTTTACCCCCATGTTCTATTTTTAGCCATGTCTGCCATGTTGGTTGGCAGGCAGGGTCATCGGACACATTTTTTAAACTAAATACCCTAATGACGATTGTGACCAAGTTTAGTTAAATGATTAAGTGTCTCAGTTGTTTCAGAGGAGAAGATTTTTAAAAGATTAAAAAAAAATTTACCAAAATTGTTAAAATTGACTTTAAAGGGCAATAACTCCTTAAGGGGTCAACTGACCATTTTGGTCATGTTGACTTATTAGTAGATCTTACTTTGTTGAACATTATTGCTGTTTACAGTTTATTTCTATCTATAATAATATTCAAGATAATAACCAAAAACTGCAAAATTTCCTTAAAATTGCCAATTCAGGGCAGCAACACAACAACGGGTTGTCTGATTCGTCTGAAAATTTCAGGACAGATAGATCTTAACCTGATGAACTTTTTACAGATGTCAAATTTGCTCTTAATGCTTTAGTTTCAGAGATATAAGCCAAAACTGCATTTTACCCTATGTTCTATTTTTAGCCATGTTGGTTGGCCTTTCGGGTCATCGGACACATTTTAAACTAGATACCCTAATGATGATTGTGATCAAGTTTGGTTAAATTTGTCTTACTAGTTTCAGAGGAGAAGATTTTGTAAAAGATAAAAAAATTTACAAAAATTGTTAAAATTGACTTTAAAGGGCAATAACTCCTTAAGGGTTCAATTGACCATTTTGGTCATGTCAACTTTTTTGTAGATCTTACTCTGCTGAACATTATTGCTGTTTACAGTTTATCTCTATCTATAATAATATTTAAGATAATAACCAAAAACGGCAAAATTTCCTTAAAATTACCAATGCAGGGTGAGCAACCCAGCAACGGGTTGTCCGATTCATCTGAAAATTTCAGAGTAGATAGATCTTGACCTGATAAACAATTCTACCCCCATGTCAGATTTGCTCTAAATGCTTTGGTTTTAGAGATATAAGCCAAAATCTACATTTTACCCTTTGTTCTATTTTTAGCCATGGCGGCCATCTTGGTTGGTTGGCTTGGTCACCGGACACAATTTTAAACTGGATACCCCAATGATGATTGTGGCCAAGTTTGGTTAAATTGGCCCAGTAGTTTCAGAGAAGATTTTGTAAAAGTTAACGACGACGGACGACGGACGACGGACGCCAAGTGATGAGAAGCTCACTTGGCCCTTCGGGCCAGGTGAGCTAAAAAACAACAAGGCTACTTGGTTTATAGTCATCAGTTATAATCCTGCAATAAGACTGGATAAGGGTGATTAAGACTGGTTCAGGGGGATTTAAACTTATTCAGGGTGATTTAGACTGGCTTGCACTGTTTCAATGGGTTACAACAAACTATAATTTCCCTTTGATTACTTCCCCTTTCACATATGATATCTGTTACTATGCATCAACAGAGTAACAGTGTTTATAAATGTGATAATATTATTGAGTTTTTTTTCAAATCATGAATTCATATAGTTTCTCCGACTAAGGAATAGTCTTTTGGGTATTTAATCAGTGAACTATCTTGATGATATGTCCCTAGAAGTAGTCTTTAATGAATACAAATCTTCAGTCAGAATTATCATGTTATAAGAGAACAAAAGTCACCATTTATTTAGTTTAAATCAGTTAACTTAGTTCACTTCATAGAAATAATCATATAGAATGGACTAAACCATAATAAGGGATAAACCATTCCCAGTCAGTTTAACCTGTTTTGAAAATGGACTGTATTGAATAATGGACTGGACTTATTTGGAATATACCATTTTAATCCAAAATTGCTTTTTAAACTGGACCAGACTGCTACACTAGCTGGAGGATTATCTCCCCTCCTAAATAAAATATTATTGCAGTACACATATCCATTGCATTAGTATGGATGTTTTCAATCCCAATCTCCAAAATTACATCCCAACTCCTTTGTTCTAACAGGGGTGATCTGAGTCAGATCAACCCTGCCAGATCACCCTACCTTGAGTTTCTTATGTAGAAAAAAATCGACTAAATTTCCAGTGTCTATGCGGGGTATCAAACTCAAGACCTTAAGCATATGAAGCCACGATTCATACCCCACACCAGAACGACTGGATACAAACTCATTTTTAATTCAACATATTTAAACATTGTATCCAGGGCTCATAAAGGTATATACTATATATACATGTAGTAATATATAAAGTATATCATAATTATTGTATGGCATTCTAAACTAGATTTTATGAAGTGTAAATGTTTTTATATAGTCTAGAAGAGCTGGGATGTAATTATCCCACTCGGACTTGGTGAACTCCGCCATCAGGGTGATCTAACACTGACACACTGCATCCTCATGGGATAACTATTACGCACATTGTCCATATAAGCTGTGGTCTCTTATTAATCTTTTGTCCATTTTTCTGTTCCTAAGCCTTGAACAAAATCACAGACTTCTTTTTACACCCATCTCACCCCTTACATTGAGGAATAATCATTTACTTATTAGTAATTAGTTCAGTGAATGGTATGGTTTATTACTCATGATGAGTTACATCTACTCACTTCAGCAGTACATATATTAAATCTTGAGTGAACACAAATCTGAATTGAATAGACAACCTTCTATATGTGTACAGATTTGATACATCACTAAAGATAAGTTTCAGAGATATAAGCCAAAACTGCATTTTACCCTATGTTCTATTTTTAGCCATGTCTGCCATGTTGGTTGGCAGGCAGGGTCATCGGACACATTTTTAAACTAAATACCCTAATGACAATTGTGACCAAGTTTGGTTAAATGATTAAGTGTCTCAGTTGTTTCAGAGGAGAAGATTTTGTAAAGATTACAAAATTTACCAAAATTGTTAAAATTGACTTTAAAGGGCAATAACTCCTTAGGGGTCAACTGACCATTTTGGTCATGTTGACTTATTAGTAGATCTTACTTTGTTGAACATTATTGCTGTTTACAGTTTATTTCTATCTATAATAATATTCAAGATAATAACCAAAACTGCAAAATTTCCTTAAAATTGCCAATTCAGGGCAGCAACACAACAACGGGTTGTCTGATTCGTCTGAAAATTTCAGGACAGATAGATCTTAACCTGATGAACTTTTTACAGATGTCAAATTTGCTCTTAATGCTTTAGTTTCAGAGATATAAGCCAAAACTGCATTTTACCCTATGTTCTATTTTTAGCCATGTTGGTTGGCCTTTCGGGGTCATCGGACACATTTTAAACTAGATACCCTAATGATGATTGTGATCAAGTTTGGTTAAATTTGTCTTACTAGTTTCAGAGGAGAAGATTTTGTAAAGATAACAAAATTTACAAAAATTGTTAAAATTGACTTTAAAGGGCAATAACTCCTTAAGGGTTCAATTGACCATTTTGGTCATGTCAACTTTTGTAGATCTTACTCTGCTGAACATTATTGCTGTTTACAGTTTATCTCTATCTATAATAATATTTAAGATAATAACCAAAACAGCAAAATTTCCTTAAAATTACCAATGCAGGGTGAGCAACCCAGCAACGGGTTGTCCGATTCATCTGAAAATTTCAGAGTAGATAGATCTTGACCTGATAAACAATTCTACCCCCATGTCAGATTTGCTCTAAATGCTTTGGTTTTAGAGATATAAGCCAAAATCTACATTTTACCCCTTTGTTCTATTTTTAGCCATGGCGGCCATCTTGGTTGGTTGGCTTGGTCACCGGACACAATTTTTAAACTGGATACCCCAATGATGATTGTGGCCAAGTTTGGTTAAATTTGGCCCAGTAGTTTCAGAGAAGATTTTTGTAAAAGTTAACGACGACGGACGACGGACGCCAAGTGATGAGAAAAGCTCACTTGGCCCTCGGGCCAGGTGAGCTAAAAAACAACAAGGCTACTTGGTTTATAGTCATCAGTTATAATCCTGCAATAAGACTGGATAAGGGTTATTAAGACTGGTTCAGGGGGATTTAAACTGATTCAGGGTGATTTAGACTGGCTTGCACCCTTTAAATGGGTTACAACAAAATATAATTTCCTTTTGATTACTTCCCCTTTCACACATGATATCTGTTACTATGCATCAACAGAGTTACAGTGTTTATAAATGTGATAATATTATTGAGTTTTTTTTCAAATCATGAATTCATATAGTTTCTCCAACTAAGGAATAGTCTTTTGGGTATTTAATCAGTGAACTATCTTGATGATATGTCCCTAGAAGTAGTCTTTAATGAATACAAATCTTCAGTCAGAATTATCATGTTTTATGAGAACAAAAGTCACCACTTATTAAGTTTAAATCAGTTAACTGTATTAGTTCACTTCATAGAAATAATCATATAAAATGGACTAAACCATAATAAGGGATAAACCATTCCCAGTCAGTTTAACCTGTTTTGAAAATGGACTGTATTGAATAATGGACTGGACTTATTTGGAATATACCATTTTAATCCAAAATTGCTTTTTAAACTGGACCAGACTGCTACACTAGCTGGAGGATTATCTCCTCCTAAATAAAATATTATTGCAGTACACATATCCATTGCATTAGTATGGATGTTTTCAATCCCAATCTCCAAAATTACATCCCAACTCCTTTGTTCTAACAGGGTGATCTGAGTCAGATCAACCCTGCCAGATCACCCTACCTTGAGTTTCTTATGTAGAAAAAATCGACTAAATTTCCAGTGTCTATGCGGGTATCAAACTCAAGACCTTAAGCATATGAAGCCACGATTCATACCCCTACACCAGGACGACTGGATACAAACTCATTTTTTAATTCAACATATTTAAACATTGTATCCAGGGCTCATAAAGGGTATATACTATATATACATGTAGTAATATATAAAGTATATCATAATTATTGTATGGCATTCTAAACTAGATGTTATGAAGTGTAAATGTTTTTTTATATAGTCTAGAAGAGCTGGGATGTAATTATCCCACTCGGACTTGGTGAACTCCGGCCATCAGGGTGATCTAACACTGACACACCGCGTCCTCATGGAATAACTATTACACATATTGTCCATATAAGTTGTGGTCTCTTATTAATCTTTTTGTCCATTTTTTCTTTGTTCCTAAGCCTTGAACAAAATCACAGACTTCTTTTTTTTACACCCATCTCACCCCCTTACATTGAGGAATAATCCTTTACTTATTAGTAATTAGTTCAGTGAATGGTATGGTTTATTACTCATGATGAGTTACATCTACTCACTTCAGCAGTACATATATTAAATCTTGAGTGAACACAAATCTGAATTTAATAGACAACCTTCTATATGTGTACAGATTTGATACATCACTAAAGATAGTGAACATAAATCTGGAAAGGTTATATAAGCACCAAGTCAGTACTGAAAGTTGTTCACCTATGTTTATAATGATAAATTAATACATTTTAAAAACTGTTCAATTCCTTTAATTATTCAATCAATGAAAAATACAAAATAGTATTCATTTATATTTACCTATATCTTAAAATGGGTTTTACTGTTTTGAGGGATATTCCATTTCCAGCCAGGTTATATACCTATTTTCACAATGGACTTCACTGTTATTAATGGAATAAGCCATTCTAAACCAGACCAATCCATTTACTTATAATGGAACTCAGTCCAAAGACTGATAGATTCCTTTATTCATGAATAGACAAAATTTTTATGAACTATTCCAAATAACATTACTCCTCAAATTGCTTCCGAAGATAGTAAAATACACATATCAAAAGATAAGATCTCCCTTTACATCAAATCTACAAACTATTCAACTGGGGAATATTATCAGGCATTTCACTTGATCATGAAATAAAAAATAGACCATTACTAAAAAAGTTCGGAATTTGTTTTTAAAATTAAAAATTGTGTTTTGTAACTAAATTTCATTGTCATCAGACAAGTTTTTTGTGGTAAACAATTGAACAACTTAAATTCAAATCAGTGATATTTAATTTATAGTATACTTACTTGAATATAAGGTTTAAAAACTTCATCTATTTTAGGTAGAATATAATGCTGCATTTCTTTTAATGTTGGTGTTTTTGGTCTCTCTGAAAACTTGGACTGAAGTTTCTCATTAAATGTTATTTTCTTCTTCCCATGAGAATCTGCATAAGTTCTGCAATGATTACAAAATATAAAGTAATTCAAACTTTTCAATATTTATTCAAGTTACTGATAAATATGTCTCCATATGCAAGTTTCAAAAATCAACTTGTTCAGAGGAAGCATTCATACATATTAAACAACAAACAGTTGTGCAAATGTCTTAGCCAGGGAGAGGGACCAGGAAGAGTAATTTGGTTTCACCTTTTAGCCTAAAAAACTATATTTTTAATAAAAGAGGAAGAGGTAACAAATCTATCTCCTGGGACTATAAGATTAGCCAGGAGAGGGACCAGGGAACACCTTTTTAAAAATATATTTGTCACTTTCAGCAGTTTAAGCAAGCTTTTTTTGCTTGTCACTTTCAGCAGTTTGCTCCTCCCCACACACTTTTCAGTCCACATTATGAAAAATTGCTCTAAAAAGTGATCACTTACTTATAAATTAAAGTGGCCTGAGCATCTTTCTTTTTTGCCACACTTTTACTGCCACCATAACTTAAATATTTTTCAACATCATGAAATAACTGGATCATAAAAAATCTTTCCTTGTCATCTGCTTCTTGTAAGTGCTTCTTAAATGCTTTCATAATGCTGAAACAAAATGAGATAATGAAATATTCTTATAGGCTGTTTGATTGTTTGTTGGCACTTTTAGCACTCCTGGCTATATCATGGTGGCAAGTTTTCATTGGTGAAGGATGCCCAAGTGACTGGAGAAAACGGCTTATTTTTGCCAAAAATCCTAGTCAATTATATAAGATTGGGGTTGAAAGCACATTGCCATGAACAGTCATTGCTCATATTAAATTTAAAGTTTGTGTTCTCTGGAACTATTTTCTGTCACTGAGTAATTTTTACTTTATAAAATATATCTATATATAATTTGTTAATTTCAGAATGTCAAGAATAAATATCATTCCAAACAAGAATACGATTGATTGATAGTTGGTTGCTTAACGTCCACAAAAAAGAATATGAGTTCATAGGACACAATGCCTGTCTTGCACTATCACATTTCCATGTTCAGTAAAATATGAGTCAAACAGAACCTTTTTTTTTTCAGAAAAGGTTTTCAGTGGAAAGATTTTATTTTCAAGTTGTAAATCAAGTAATTTCATTTAAATTTTATGAAAACTTAAAAATATACATCTCTTATAACCTCATATGCGTAAATTCCATTCATAGATCATGTAAAATTGTGATGTAACATATCCATACCTTCTATTGTCTACCATTTCAGAAAATGGTGGTGGAGGTTTAGGACTTTTGTTTTCTGTGTCTCCATCAAGTTCTTCTTCCCCTTCTTCTTTCTGTTAAAATATATCAGTATATCATATCCCCAAAAAAGACAAGACAATGTGTCAACAAAACCTTAAAGTTTAACCATACACAGTACCTACATTTTATGACACTGCAAAAACAAGACAAGTAAATTTAATAGAAAGAAGAAACTTTTTGCTTTAATATTCAAAACAGAAAATACTCAGTAGAATTTAACTATTTTTGTTTCTTGAAGTGAAAATTATATTTTCCTTCTCAAATTTTATCCTTCCAAAAATAGATGCTCTCAAATCAATTAAAAACATAAATGAAGTGGCCTAAAAATTATGTAAAACAATACCTCAGCAGACCCTTTCTTTTTTTTTGCCTCTCTAACTCTCCTGTATGCATTTCTAATGGCTTTCCGTCTTTCTCTTTCCATGTCTTTTCTTCGTAGTCTAGCTAACATACGAAGCTCAGCCCTCCTTTCTGAATCAATATCATCTTGAAAGGCATCTTTTAAACGTTTGGCTCTCTGTGATTCAGTGGTTGGAACTCTGATAACATAAAAATTTTGTTTTGAGTAATTCAAATTCAAATATTTTAAGCAAACAAATAGGCCACCTATTTAGTTCAATTAACTTAAATTTATTACTTTAAATTAATTGATGTTTTAATTATTTACAATGAAATATGATATGCCTCAATTAGGCTGATTGAAATTTTATAAATCTGATACTACATTAAGATTTTACATCAATGATTTAAAGTTTCGCACATGTAGTCTTCAGGCTATAAAAGCACCATGGTCCAAATATCAAGGTTATTCAAGACACTATTTTAAGACAAGGGGTTTCAAAAGGAACTGAAATTAAATATAAAATCATCAATGCTATGCATTATGTAATGAATGAAATATAAGTTGTAGGTGGAACAATCAAAATTAAAATTTCAAGCCATTATGTTAATTCAAGAAATGCCCTTATTGAATTTCATGGGAAAAGACTGAATTACAAAAGTAGTTACAGAATTTATTTTTTAATTCTAATATTGAATTTTGTTTTTTGGTCCTAAGTAAATGAGCATTTTTTAGGTTAAAAGTTGGCCATTTTGAATGGCACTTGTTTTTCATTACACAACTATACATTAAAAATTAGCCAAATATTTACTTGGATTTCCATAAAAGTTGACCATTTGCTTATATTTGTTCTATTTATAGTTACAACAGCCTTTGGTTGGTTTGCAGGAATATTTAGAGGATAAAAATTGAAAAATTAACCAGTGTTTAGGAACAACAGATGGATAAAATCCACAAACCAATGACAAAATCTCCCACTGGCTAAATAGCTATGAAAACTGTGTGACTTCTGCTAACACAGGCATTAATAAAAGGTGAGAAATGGTACAAAACTAAACAGTTCAGTTGTCAATGGGAAAAATATTGCAAGCAATTTTGTTGTTGTTGTGAAAGCTGAAACAAAATCAGTGCATTAATTTGTTACAAGTGTTGGTAAAGTGTATCAATAAAATGAAGATTTTTATTGTAAATTATTCCAAAGACATTAAATTACATATTTTTAATAGGTTTTCAATAATTCCTAATTTCAATTAAGTAATCATTTCTGTCATTACCAGGAATGAACACATTTGGATGTACTGAATTAAACGTTTCTATTTAACTTGGGAAAAAGAATTAATGTTATCCCTTATTAAAAAAAGAGAGATCCAAGCTGTATGTAAATTAAAGAACCAGAGCAACATCTCTTAAAAAGGTCTGTAGGCGATCTTATTAAAACTAGTTTCAGATCCTTTCCAATACACTCCAGTGGCAGTTAAAGTCATTGGTCCCTTTATCCAAGGCAACCCACAATTCAGACTCTATCAACTAATACATTGTTTCAATAAATTTATTTAATAAATTTGATGGCTTCTAATGACAAAACTGTTCAAACAAAACATTGAAACTCCAGTACCTTAACATGCTATTTGAACCTGAATTATTCTGTAATTGTTTTTATTTTTGTAACTCTGTACAGTAGAAAAATACAGTATATCCACTAGGCATATTACCAGAAAGAATCTCAATATTTTTCATGTAATTGTCTAAGGTTCAAATACATTGTACAATGTTTCTTACAGTACAAAATTTCAGATTTTCTCCTAAATAAGGCGTCTGAAATTATAATGTGCAACATGTCTGTATTTAATGTGTTAGTTGTAATGTCCACAGATAAAATTCTCCCCATTTCAGGATTGGATTGTTATATTATTTTTCTAATGTATTTTAATTAATATAAATGCTATATTCAGCTTTCTAATATTTCATTGAAAACTCAATGTTACTGAGGTATGCTTTTATAATTTCTCATTGGCAAAGTTGTCTACATTTTAAATATGATCAATACTTCTACAATCATTTCAGAAAACAGAGGACTAAATGCCATCCTGCGATTTAAGAATTTATCTATGGACTCAGTAAACATGTAAGTTCGTTAGTGATAACAATTAGACACAAGCTGTGGTGGGGTAGAACACATGTGATATAGGTACTTTCCTATACCTGCTTAAAATGTTTGAGACAGAGGGTGAATCCTTCCTGCTGTAATGTATAACCGTAAAAACAATTACATTCTTGTTTTTTTCCCTTAAAGCCTACATCTCAGTTCAACTGAGTTAGGCCAGATAAAATTAATTTCTAGATTCTCATACACATATACACACCCAAATATATACATATATATACTTTTCAAGTAATAATTTTCGTCTTTTACTCATTTTTGCCATTTTCCTGGTACTTACAAAACTATAATAAAGGCTCTCTATAATTATTTTTAATAATAGTATACATTTGCATAATGTTACTAAACTGTCAAAATATATATATCTCATTTTCTTAGAAGGTGCACAAATTTGTCTTTTAAAACCCGCTTCAAAGAAAGAATTATATGAAATCATAAAATGAAGATAAAAATATTAAAACAAAATACACTGAAGTTAGAAAAGAAATATATTTTGAATTGAGATATCTGCTGTATACTTTATGAGTAATAGGGTTGAACAGATAGAAGATAACTCAGTAAAAAACTACTATATCCAATTAATAAATAGCTGCGCCATGAGCGCTTGATACGCCCGTCGTCTTGTGTGTGAATTTTTATGCAATAATCATAAATAGTTTCTGACATGCGAAAACCCCCCTTTTTTTTACAAAAAACTCAATATCTCTAAAATAAAATTTTGAATCAAAACCAAAAGTATACAGATCTTTAGATTAATATAACTAAGAAGTGTGTAAAATTTTAAGCAATAATCATAAGTCGTTTTTGAGATACGGTGCGACATGTGAAAACCCCCCTTTTAAAAAAAAAAAATCAATATCTCAAAAATAAAATTTTGAATCAAAACCAAAAAGTATACAGATCTTTAGATTAATATAACTAAGAAGTGTGTAAAATTTTCAGCAATAATCATAAATCG
This sequence comes from Mytilus coruscus, assembly GCA_017311375.1. Lineage (NCBI taxonomy): Eukaryota > Metazoa > Mollusca > Bivalvia > Mytilida > Mytilidae > Mytilus > Mytilus coruscus. Next base: position 44,694,021 of record CM029599.1, on the reverse strand, counting down.
TTTTCGAGATACGGCGCGACATGTGAAAAACCCTCCCTTTTTTACAAAATACTCAATAACTCAAAATAAAATTTTGAATCATCACCAAAATGATACAGATCTTAAAATTAATATAACTAAGAAGTGTGTAAAGTTTTAAGCAATAATCATAAACTGTTTTTGAGATACGGCGCAACATGTGAAAACCCTTCCCCTTTTTAACAAAATACTCAATATCTCTAAAATAAATTTTTAATCATCATCAAAAGTACACAGATCTTAAGATTAATATAACTAAGAAGTGTGTAAAGTTTTAAGCAATAATCATAAATTGTTTTTGAGATACAGCGACATGTGAAAAAAATACACACCTGTTTTTGTTAGTAAGTCCCGTAACTCAAAAAGTTTTAATCTAATTTTCACCAAAAGTATACAGATGGTTTGACCATCATAAGAAACAACTATGTTAAGTTTCATGAAATTTGGATAAGTCGTTCTCAAGTTACGGTGCGACATGTTTACGCCGGACAGACAGCCGGACAGACAGACAGACGGACAGACGACATTTGTATACCATAATACGTCCCGTCAAAATTTTGACGGGCGTATAAAAATTATATAAAATATGCAATTTGCTAACATAAACATTAATTAATTACCTTCTGACCCAAGGGTCAGGTCTTGATATCACTAACTGGTCATTTAATACTGTTATTTCTATCACATCTGCTGAAGGAGGGGGAGATAACCCTCTAGCTAATACATGAGCACTGAAAATAATGAAGTTAAAAGTTTAAAACATCTGCAGTAGGAGGGGAAGATTACCTTCTAGCTTATACATGGGCACTGAAAAGGATCTAAGTGGAGAGATAACCCCTTAAGTAACACACTGGCACTGGAAATGATACATTTTTAAGTTAAAATATGTTAAATAAGGGGGAGACAACCCTCTAGCTGATACATGTGCACCGAAAATAATGATAAAGATTTAAGTAAACATCTGCTGTTGGAGGGGAGTAAAAACCCTTTTAACTAATACACAGGCAATGAAAATCATAACAAAGTTAAAGTTTACATCTGTTATAGGAAGGGGAGATAACCCTAGAGCTACATGGATACTGAAAATGGTACAAAACTTTAGTGTTATCAATGTCCATAGGTAGATTATCACACTGAAATTGATAAAATCCTTTCAGAAATAAAACAATTCAATGTCAATACATTAGTTAAAAATGAAGGAGATAATCCGCTACTTAAACCAGTCAGTTCATAAATTTGATAATTTCTGGAGAAAGTAATGTTCCTATTAGAAAGTCTACCTCTTTCTCTCAAGAAAGCATTGAAAGGTGAAACATTTCTGAATATAAAGTTAATTTTAACATCATTCAGAAACTTACTCTAAGAATCCTTTAAGGTCCTCTTTGAGATATCTAATCCAGGCCTGTTGTAACCTAGACATAGCATATTGTTTAGCACTGTTAAATACTGAAGCCTCTATAAAGTCTGTAGCGTTAAGTAACTGTTTGTGGATTTCATCCTGTTCTGATGGAGAAAAACCTGTAAACATAAACATTTACCAGATTTAGCAGGTGTAATATCACTGACATATTGTCTTTGTAGTGTTAAACATGAAACAGGAGGCTATGATTTCTTTTTTTGGAGTAACCCTTCCAGAGCACTTGAGTTTTCCCAATCTTTCACCGAGGGTTATTTGGCTCAACCTTCAATTTCCTGTGTAATTGTTTTCTCCCAATCTTTTTTTCATCTTTTAGCTATGTTATTGGCAATTCCTCTTAGGTGTGTGTTCTATGATTGCTCTCTTTCTACCGTAAAACTTTATTACTATACTATATAATAAAATATTAATTTTCGCGAACCATTTAGGTCACAGAAATTCCAAAAATGGTATCAGTAAGGAGAGTTGTACAAATGATGTGAATACACAGAACCTGGATCCAAATTATCTTTTATAAAAGTATTCATCATTTTCTGTTTTGTATGTACTAACATCATTTCATTTTTCTACAATTTCGATTAAAATATTATAAAACCTGCAGTTCAATAGGTCACATGCCCCAAATAAACATTCCCGATTGGTCAAACTACTGTGGCCTCGGTGTAAAGCAACACAAGCCTCGATGTAAAGATCACGCTTCCAAAAATAGAGGTATGTACCAACTTAACATTCCCGATTGGTTGAATTGCTGCTCGATGTAAAGCAATGGAAGCCTTGATGCAATGAAGAAAAGGGTTGACAGGATAAACGTAATCGTTATAAATTTTAACTTTATGGTTCTTATGCAAGAAAATTTAATAAACAATGATTTTATACAGTTGTGTTATTGTTTTCACCTTACATAGGGCTTTATTTCTGATCTTATTTCTGTGTACACAATTCTGAATCTACATATTTCACCTATATTAATATTAGGTAATCCGTTTGAACGATTCCATATACTATTATGTTTTAGGGTTTTTAGCTTCAGTGATTTCCGACCGTGCAAGGGCTGTATAGCCAGTCAAGGTTGTTAAAACTTCCATTTGTAGCTTCAGTGTCGAGTTGGTGTATAGTATTGAGGGCTGTCTGCAAGAAATAAATCCTTTTTCTGATAGATTAACTAAATTCAAAACCAATATAAAATAGTTAACACATATATTTTATTTAACTGAGTAAATTGATCGGAATGTGAATGATACATAAACCTAAAATTTGTTTTGGTCTATCCCAGTGATGACATTTCTGAATTTAGTCTATTGACATCGCAATATAATTTACTTTGGATTATAATTATCTTTAGATGTAATGTTACAGGATTTAATGTGAAATTATTTGTCTCTTCTTCTATAGTACACGAGTTTGACGTCAGGTTTGTACACATGAAGTCTCTAGTCTAAAAAGCCAGTGACAGAACGATAAACAGATAAGCAACTGTCTAGGGCCAAGTAAGGAGGTGAACAAGCCAGTATTACGCAGAACGATAAACAGTTACATAGACGGATCCAGCCATTTTATAAAAGGGGGGTTCCCAACTCGGGACAAAGGGTGGGTGGGGAGTTCCAACTATGTGTCCCCATTCAAATGCATTGATCGTCCAAAAAAGGGGGTTCCAACCCCTGGAACCCTCCCCCCGGATCCGCCACTGGGGAAGCATGACGGAAGTGGTTGACCCTTAGGTCAGTCAGCGGCCACCCCCTTTTATGAAAAGTTGTGGATCAGCCACTTAGTTTTATATAAGCAGGTTTTCTTTGTGTAGATACCTTAAAATATCACCAACTGGGACTGAGTACACAATTTGATTCATTTCAGCTCATTAGCTGGGCTCACTCGCTTAAAAGGTTCATTGCGGGCCTGCTCACTGGCTAACATTTTACGATATTCATGACTCATGTAGAAAAGCCGATAATCTATACATGTGTGTGAGGAGTAGTTATCAAGCTTGCTTTCGTCTGTAAAAACTGTCTTAGGCCAAGTTAGGGAGGTGAAAAGCCAGTAATAGAACGATAAACAAATGATCAGGTTTTCTTCATATAGATCCCTTAAAATATCCCCACTGAGGACACAATTTGATTCATTTTAGCTCATTAGCTGCGCTCACTCGCCATTATAGGTTCATTGCGGCTTACTGGCTAATATGTGTAGAAAAGCTGATAACCTATACATACATGTACATGTATATGGTCAGATCATATGTTTTCGTACGTCATATGAATTTGTACTATGCATGCCTTTTCAATGGAAATTGACGACAGTATGCATTCTTAATAGCATGAAAAACGATGAGAAGAGGATACATATGTCAACCAAAATTTTTCAGCAACGTCAAAATATGTGAGGACACCCTATCAAGATCTATCAAGCTTGCGTTCATGTTGCGTTAAAACTGATTTAGGAAGGTGAAAATACCAACAATATAACAATAAATAGATAATCGATATTGTAAAATATCAATGTGTTGAAAAGCCAATGATCTACATATATACTTAAATATGTCAACCATAAAATAAAACTGATTTAATTTACACCACAACTGTTGAAAAACCTTTATGTTTATATAACTTATCTCATTCTAGTCTATTCAACTGACAGAATGGGTGTACATTTCATGAACTCTTTAATAACAAGAATCATCATGGACTATTCTTTATAGCAATATCTGTTAGCCATTTAGGGTCTTTTGCATTCAAAGTTTAGTTTTAGTGGGTTTATTTTGCAAAAAGAACTCAATTTCAGATCATAGTTAACATTTTCTATATATTTTGCTGTGTCAAAATGACCTAATAAATATAAAGGACAGTATATAGACCCAAAATGGTATATCACATTCTACACATGACATTTTAGCAGGAAAGACTGCCATTGGAGTATATAACCACTGCGACTTTGTAACTTTATCTAATCCACTAAAGTCATTCAAGTAGAATATTTGATGTAGGTTTGTCCACATTTTGGAATATATTATATATGTATAGAATTAATGTTGAGTCTGTTCTCAGATGCCTGAGATAGACTTCAATATTTATTATTTATTGAAAATAAGTGGAATCATCTTTCAGAAAAGTTTTTTTCTATGGTAATGAATCCCCTATTATAAGTTGAAAAGGCTACATTTCCCCCCCTCTACTTTTTATTTGAGGGGGAGAGTTCCAACCTGTTTATTAGTGGAATAGTGAATCAGGCCTTAACTCTTCTCAATTGTATTGATGCATACTTTTCATGTCAGGACAGTTTTCCTTATTTTTGAAGGCTGTATGGTTGCCTTTACAGTGTTTTCCATAAGAACAGGCCACGCCAAATTGACCATTTCTTGCAGTTTTTGGCCAGTTCAATCGTCATCAGCCAAAAAATTTGGTTGCATATTTTACTTATACGATTATTTTATACCGTAACTTTTATCATTATCTAGGTTTTATTTACGTCTGAGGGTTCCGGTTTGTATTTCTATCGGAACACGCGCCGTTATCCATCGAAAGAGACTTATTTGGAAAATCCCGAGAGATATCGAGCATATGCAAAAGTCGTGCCATGTTAAGGTCAAAACTTCCATTTGTTGTTGAAGATGAAACGTTCCATCACAGATTGTTTCCCGCTTAGCGACACAAAGGTGTGCATTTTATGATGATACATTTATAAAGTTTGCATGCATTGTTTTTCAATTTGTTCTGTTGTGTTTAGTTTAAATCGCGAATAAATCGATGACATGATAATTGTCATTGGTTTGCACTATGCTGGATCGAAGGTTCGAGATGACCCAGGCCTGAAAACTTCAAACAAATACGGAAAATTTCCTACGTTAAAGGAATATTACACAAATCAAATCTGTGAACAATAATTTGCTGACAAAATCAAATATATTACTAACTCAGTCAAATTATTGGGGTGGACAGGGGTACCTAATCTTCACTTCCCAACCCTTTGCCATCTCACCCTCATCATTAGACACTTTCCATTATATATAAATGGGAGGGTGGGGATTTGAAAAAAAATTAATGATTTGGTAAAAAATAAAATTATACATATTAAAGATAGCTTTATATAATATAGAAGTAATTGATAGTCTGAATTTTACCCATCATGTTGTGTTGTCTTAAGTCTATTTGGTTATATGAGTACTAAATACAAGATTTTCGTTCTATTTTTATTTGCATTTCTATTACAACTTCAATACATTACAAAATTATTACAAAACAAAAGCTTAAAAGACATGATTATATAGAATATGGTGTACAGTGCATCCTATCTATAATAAAACAATAATAAATAAAATTGCTGTATCCAATACAGAATTTTAACACATATTCATTCTCAATTTTGTCAACGTTTCAATTATAGTAAGTTATAAGTATTCAAACTCTTAAAATTGTGCAGACATAATTTTTAGAAAAAAGTTCTGCTAATAATATGTCCATTTGACAAGCATGAAATATTGTCTTAAAATTCACCAGATGCCAGGATTTTGAATCTAGATTTCAAAACTTTTTCGGGGCAGCCCCTAATTTCCAGTGACTGCCACTTATTCATGAATGAATGGAAAACCCTGCTTTTATTGCTTCGTCATTTGAACCTCTGTGGATTGTCTCATTGGCAATCATATTACATATTTTATTGTTATATGTATCCATCATTTAGAAAAGTTGTTCCCAATGTAATGAGTCCTGTTCCCTTTATAAGTTAAAAAGGCTTCATCTTCTTTTATCTTCATTAGAACATATTTTTTTTGGGGGAGGGAGGGTGGGTTCCAAACCTGTTGTTTATAAGTTGTAAATCAGGCCATTACTTTTCTTAATTTAATTGTTGCATACTTAACATGTCTGGGCTGTTTTTCTCATTTTTAAGGCTGTATGGCTGCCTATAATTACTTTGTTATTTAAACCTCTCTGGAAAGTTGTCTCATTGGCAATTATACCACATACATGTATATACAGATTTTTTATGGATTGCAGACCTGAAAAGATGTTCAAAGTTGAATATGCTGCAAACTTCAAACAAGCTACTACTTATTTACCATGTTTACCATGAAACTGTTGATCAGAACTATATATAAGTTATTTCACCCAGTCCTCATACATGTATATGTACCACTATCAATCAACAGAACAAATGCAAATACTTTTTTATTTACATGCATATGGTTGCCTATAATTTCTTACATCTATTTTATTTGAATTTAAGAAAATAGTTGTTATTTATATAAACAAATCTCATGTCGATATATAACATGTACAACAATCAAACATCAACCCAAACCAAACTTGATGTATTTGAAAGACATCTAGAGGTCAATATACAGTCTCGAACAAAAGACAAAAAAAAAGGAAAAATATAGTGAACTTTGGAGAATTTATATTATTACATATACACGCATTTGAATTATTTGGAATATATTGTTTCAAATGTTTTAGTCTTAGGTTCCACCTACCATTTTAGAAAACTGGGATTTCAATGCTAGTCTATTAGAGTGGTATTTCATTGGTTGTAGATATCAAGGTATGTTCTTATTTCGAGAGGGCAATCAACCTATATCAATTTGTACATGAAGAGATTGATAGTTGCTAGATACTGAATGATTTCACCACAAATTTGTGAAAGTTTTAACCTGTGTATATATAATTAAAATACGATAATAAAATTCATGTCTTTTTCAGGACTTCTGATCCAACCATGTAGTATGGCATGTTTGTGAGATATGGTTTTGGTGGATAGGATCTTCATGAAGGACATGTAGTACAAAGTATATCACTGGATTGAGCTCTTTGTCTAAGTGTATTATTAAAGTGCTTTGCTTTGAGCTCAGTTCATTGTTATGCAATTCATTCTTTGTGAAATAAAGATTTGACAGACAACTCTCATGTACAAGGATTTGTCAGGATAGTATCCGTTCTATGTACAATGTAAGTAATAAGGAGATAAAAGCATTTTATTATGATTTGAACCAAACATTTTTTGTCCATTAACCAAATTTTAAAAAAAGAACAAATTTACCCGACAATGCTACACTCGCTACTAGCAATATGATGCTAGGTTGTTTTAATACATCTGTACTGCCTACTGATGACTTGGTCCTGAGTGTAAATGGTCATTCAGTATGTTAAAAAAAAAGACCAAAATTTATAAGGCCTATCTGGCCTAATTGATTTCTAAAACTATATTTCATTGTACATATTCAACATTTTTCATTCATTTGTTTATTTATTAATTTGTGTGAATTAAAATTGTTACAGTAAATGTTAATTACTACACTTTCATATCACAACAAATACTGTATTGGTATCACTTATATTTGTATCCATATAACAAAAAAATTGAAAAGAGAATAATTTTGCAATACCTTTTCATATTGAATACTATAACTTTTTGATATTAAGACATATTAAGTAGATTTTCATAATACCCACTAGACATGCTTGAAATTCTATCAGATTACTTTTGGAGCAGTTATGAGTCTTTGAAGCATGCTCACAAAGGTTTTTTGTTGATATCATTTTCATATTGGTCAAAACTTTTTTGCTTCGCCAGCTTTGGAGGAGATGTTATCAAAGAATTGATAAAAACAACACAGAAGTTTACTTTCTAGCTCATCTAGCCCCAAGCATCATGTCAGGCATTGTCATTACTAAAACCAATTAATGTCTTCTAATCTGAGAAACAATTTCGACATTTTAACAAAATATTTTACTAATGATACTGACAATCCACCACAAAGTAATATAAATAGAACCATACAAATAGTGAGCAAATACATATAAAAAGATGTGGTATGATTGCCAGTGAGAAAATTCTCCACAACAGACCAAAATGACACAGAAATTAACAACTACGGGTCACCGTACAGCCTTCAACAATGAGCAAAGCCCATAACGCATAGTCATTTATGTACACAAAATAAACCAAAAACAAATATTATGTAACACATAGACAAACGACAACCACTGAGTTACAGCCTCCTGATATGTTCTCAGATATCATCTCCCATTTAAAAAAAAATCACATGAAAAATGAACCTATTATGTGTTGCTCTCCTAGCTACAAAATGTATCCAAAATCAAAGATTTGGAAAATATTTTATCATAATCATTTGGTAATTAATGCAATTAGTGTCTCTTCCATGCCCATCTTGAACATAAAATCTAAATATTAACTAAACAACACTCCTAATGCTCAGGTTGGTTGTCATCGTGCAACACAGTTAATAACACCATACTAGTATAGGAAAACATGGAACTCCTTTTGTCATATAAAACACTGTCAAACATCCAAACATACTATCCACATTCATCTGTGTCCACACTTGTTTACTATGTAATATATATAGCTGTACCATCAAGAAAAGAACATATGCTATTGGCAAAACCCACATTAACCAAATAAACTAAGTGTATATAATTTCACTCCATCAGTTGTACCAGTGGAGTACTCCTTAGCTCAAACAATTCATTGGTTGCATCCAAAGCTATTTGTATCTGCCTTTAATTTTAAGTACTGTAGGGTAGCTACTAATATTTAGAGGAAATTTTCTGTTTTAAACATTATACAGAAAAATAAATAAATTAAGCATTGTACTGTGGATTCATATTTTCATGGGTATCAATTTTCATGGATTGAGGAAAACTTGCATTTTCGTTTGATATTGAATTTTCGTGATTTTGCCAATCTCTGCATACAAAGCCTATAGAAAATTTGTAATTCATTTAATATTTGAATTCGTGGTTCATCTTTACCCAAGAAATCCACAGTATACGATTTTAAAATGAGCACAAAAAGAATTCAACATTGTCTTACTCAAACCTTTAATCATTATTTGTCAATGTATTTTCCACTTACCTATATAGTGATAACTGTTTGGAGCAATGTGGTTATTGTAAATAGTCCAGGCATGACACATGCGTAATAATCTGTCAGCTGACCTCTCTTCTGCAGCACCATATTCTGTAACACTCTGCCAGAACAGCAACATAGACAACAAAAGTTTGTTATCTTGCCTGGATAAAGAAAGTAGGATAAAATGGGTAGTTTATCATACAATTTTGTCATTTTGATCAGACAATATGTAAAGTCAGATATCTTACTATTATGAAGCAACAGTTAATAGCATTTACTGTTTTCATAGATGTTTTCAGAAATAGTTTGTTTAAGTTTCAAGCTTGTGCTTGTTTACCCTTTTTACCCTTTTTATTGTCTTTCCTTTTTAGAGGATTATTATTATGATTTTTTTTTGTTTACAGTTAACTTTTGTTTTACCCATGGCTAAAGGATGAGAGAAGACCCCACAAGAGGGCAATACAAAAACTGTCCATATCAAATGTCAAACTTTAAATGATCTAAAGTCTATAAAACTTTTTGAATAACTTGTAGTGTGTGCAAAGCTTACATTGTTAAGAAATGTTGAAAGGGTCCGCCTGCAAGTTTATCTGTAGCCAGTGCTATCTGAAACCTATCTAAGCCAAATCTGTAAAAGGAGAAAAATTATTTTAATTAGTGTACATTGTATAACAAAGTATCAATTTAAAAGACAATATTAAAAAAAAAATTTGAATGATAACAAGTGATTTTAATTGACCCTCATAACTCTTTTCTTATTCATTTAAAGTCATACATGCACAAAAAAAATCTTTCCATTGAACTAAAACAAAAATTGGAAGAAAAGAATTCTTAGTTTGGAATAAATTTCTGAATATAATAAAAGCATAAAATGGAAACAGAAGGACAAGAAGATGTGTTTTGCATTCAAAAAAAGTGAAAGATTTATATAATCATGAAAAGTGTAACAGAAAATAATTACAAAGTCTTGAAGGTATATAACATCAATGAAAGGCTAGAAGTTTGTTTAATAGCTGGGAAAGCACTGCTAAAATCTGTGATTCTAAAAATATCTATTATAATATAATTATACCAAACAATACATCTTCATATACTGATAACACTAAAATCATATCAAGCAATACTGCTCTGCTTCGGTCCTCCACCATAGGTTGTTGAATATTTACAATGTATAACTGTTAGGTTAAGTGCAGTGATAATAAAAGTTCCTTAAAATTAAAGTTTTGTCTCTTTCAGGAGCTAAATTTTGATTTAAAGGTCATACCTAACCCATATTTGGTTTGTTTCTCCCTTTAATTTCATAGTTTGATAATAAGGCATGTATATATCCCTAAATTAATCGAATGCTTTACATCTTCATATCCAATGCGCCCAGAAGATCTCAAGCTTGCATATCAAATCTTTAATTGATTATAATAGATTTTTTTTACCAACAAAGAGATTTATTTAGACTCTGATAAGAAATACTTGGTAATCAACCCAAAGATGACACCAAATTAGCCAGAAAATCATAAATTTTATAAACGGAAAATTACTTACCTTCCATCTATAAAGAGTAGCCTATTCACTTAATTTACTTGTGGACCTGAATGATAATTCTGATATCAATTGGTAACAATTTTTTTAAATCTTTTTTTATCTATACAGAGTTAGCCACTTGCAAAAATGGTTAATGTAAGCATGTTCTCTGCTTTTATTTAATGAATAATTTCAATTTAAGAGGTGATAAGTGAAGGTATAAGTCAAATTATATCATAGCTAAAATAATTCTTTTCACTTAACGTAAATATAAATATGAATATCAAATATATTCATGATCTACAGACACCTCTCAGTTATTTAAAAAAAAAATAAGAGGACAAACATATGAAGGTGGAGTACAATCAGAATATCCATTAACAATTGATTGTTTGTATTTCTAAAAATCAGTTCTTTCTTGTCCAGTTAATGCTGGGAATTAGTCTTGTTCATGTCATTTAAATTCATTACGTAAACAATTTCTTTTGAACAAGTCAAATTTCATTTGCTGTGCTTTTTGCAATTATTTTATCAGTTCTGTTAAAGAACTAAGTCAAGCCAAATTTCGAAAAAGTGGATTTCTGATTTGCTTTTAGTCATATCTGATTGACGAAAAAAGCAATATTTTATGTTTGTAGATTATTTTAGCTATGATGAAATCACACAAAAAGTATTAGGATGTTGCACCATACAAACCTCAACTGTGCAAGTACACGTCTGTGCAAAATATCAAACAGACAAGTTGTTAAATCTTATAAACCTTTTTACATTTACATAAAACTTAATTTTCTGATCTCATAAAAAGAAATTTATTTTCTCCTTTGTCAAACTATATCTCTTTCATACAGAGCTGTGAACTTCATCTCTTATCAAGGCTACCTACAACTGTTGTCACATAAGTGAAGATGATTGACAGGCAGATGGATATAAGCTTTATATATTTTCTGATGTCATTACTTTAACACAGTTTGAGTTTGACAAAGAACTGACCCAGGTTATGTCATAGTCCTTTTCTGAAAGTCATGTCCAAATTACTAATTACATGCTCAAATTGAAATATTACTGTATTGAAATAGCACTGTATCTTTTTGTTCGGTTCCAAAACCTTGCTTTCATAAAAAAAAAAAATACAACTTAAAAATTTCATAACCCTCTGTTTGTAAGTTTTCGTGTTGACATCAAACATTAAAGTTTAAAAAAATAATCCACTTTTACGTAAAACTATAACCTCACCTCTGTGAAGTAGGTGGTGGTGCTTGTCCTATCTTAAATTTAGCAGACGATATCCTGGAGTCAAGTCTGCGACCACCCTGACTAAGATGCTCCCAGTTTTCGTTTTAGAAAAGGTCAGGACATCATCAGGTAACACTGGCATGGAACTGACCAATGAGATTGAAGGAAAAAATGGAGTAAATGTCTTCGCTGATTGTTTAGGTATTTCTAATCTGTTTGCATAAGGGCTGAAAAAATAAACCAGAAAACATGAAATTCTTAAAAGCCTGTAAATATAAATGACATATAAACATAAACAATGTTATATCAAAACCTGGAGCATAGATGAAGAGCTCCATTTAAGTCAAGTGTAGCACATAAACAGAAGCAATACTGTTAATTATCTTCTATGTGTGACTTCCAATTTTTGTGGTTGCTAGTACATGTGATATCATTTGGTTATAAATAAATTTGGTGCATTTACTGTCTTCTGATTGGTTAAAAGTATTACTTTTATTTTCAATGTTGTCAATTTTATGTCGACACGCTAACTCTGGCGTTGTGTATTCATACGCCAACATGTGTGTACGTTGTTATTGTTAATATAAATAATATAAAATGTTCTTTGAGCCTTATTTTGATAGAAAATATTTATAATGAATGGCAATAATTTATTTTGAAATTATTGAACCATAAAATATTTTGACTCTTCATTTTACATAATCCGCTCGCGATTATTCAATGTGAAGAGTCAAAAAAATTTTATGGTTCAATAAATTCAAAAAATAATAGCCATTCATTAAATGGTTTCAGACTATGCACATGACAAATCCACATTTTACTGTGTATAATCAATTTTTTATTTGTTCATGAATTCAACAAAAAATAGTCCCTCATAAATAAAAGAACTGAAACTTTAAAAATTGTACTGTCTTTACAATTATAGTATATCTTAACTAAGAAAATTTCCCTCTTTATTGATATTGGTGTTTGCTTTACGCCGCCTTTAGCGCAAAAAGTATCAAAATATCAAAATATCCAGATGACTTTTTTTTTTAGCCAACTTTAACACATTACTGGTATACTAAATTTGTATGAATCTCCAATTGATAATAGTGTGTTTATATTTATAATGTAAGGAGGTACCTGGTATGTCTTCAGCCTCCGTAGCACATCATACCGCGTTATATTTGTGAAAGGCTTACCTAAGGCTAAGTTCCCTCTCTACATGTATGAGGTATCTTGGTACCCAGTATGCCCTCAGTCGCCTTAGCACATCGTACTGAGTTCGGATAAATACTGTATGGCTTAGATTAGCATTACTTGCTGCTTTGGCTATACTGTTTTTGGCATCAATTGTTAAATTCATTTTATATCTGTCTTGTATGTCCCTGAAAAAGTATATATTAAATTTAGTAACTTATTATCAAAGGCTTTGGTAAGGTTTGTTTGATTAGGCTTGTGGTACATTCTGAATTTTAGATGATTCTTTCAGCAATTCTTAAACTCTTTCCTTGTAAATTAAATTCTTACTTGAATTTCAAGACATTTAGATTTACAACATGTATGAACTGTCATAATTCAAATTAACATCTACAGTGACCTTATTACTGACAGTAACATATGAGGAGTTTTAATAGCTTGATGTGTTACCTTTTCTGACATTGGACTCTGACTTCTTCTAAACTGAGTTTTACTGTGCGTATTACTGTGTGTTTGTTTTTTCTACATTGGCTAGAGGTATAGGGGGAGGGTTGAGATCTCACAAAACATGTTTAACACCGCTGCATTTTTACGCCTGTTCCAAGTCAGGAGCGTCTGGCCTTTGTTAGTCTTGTATGTTTTTTAATTTTAGTTCATTTATATGTTTTGGAGTTTAGTGTGACGTCCATTTTCATTGAACTAGTACATATTTTGTTTAGGGGCCAGCTGAAGCCCGCCTCCGGGTACGGGATTTTCTCGCTGTGTTGAAGAACCATTGGTGGCCGTCAGCTGTTTTCTGCTGTTTGGTCGGGTTGTTAGTCTCTTTGACACTTTCCCCATTTCCATTCTCAATTTTAAATGGACATTGAGAGAAATGAAATTGAATGGCTAGAAGTGGGGTATGGGAAAAGATAAGGTACATACTGATATGACAATATGGGGAGATTTGGGAGATAACATCTGGTAAGAAAAATCAACAGACCACCCCTCCCAAAATTCCCCCATCAATTCAATGTTAGAGAAGATACCAACCTAAACAATCTTTTTCTTATACCTCCTCCCCTCCCCTTCCCACACTGTCCCCCATCAATGGAAGGTAAAAGGATACTAACCTTAACAATCTATTTCTTATATCTACTCCCCTCCCCTTCCCACACTGTCCCCCATCAATGGAAGGTAAAAAGATACTAACCTAAATAATCTATTTCTAATATCTCCTCCCCTCTCCTTCCCACACTGTCCCCCATCAATGAAAGTAAAAAGATACCAACCTAAACAATCTATTCCTTATATCTCCTCCCCTCCCCTTCCCACACTGTCCCCCATCAATGGAAGGTAATGGATACGAACCTAAATAATCTATCTCTAATATCTCCTCCCCTCCCCTTCCCACACTGTCCCCCATCAATGGAAGGTAACGGATACTAACCTTAATAATCTATCTCTAATATCTCCTCCTCTCCCCTTCCCACACTGTCCCCCATCAATGGAAGGTAACGGATACGAACCTTAATAATCTATTTCTAATATCTCCTCCCCTCCCCTTCCCACGCTGTCCCCCATCAATGGACGGTAAAAGGATACTAACCTAAATAATCTATTTCTAATATCTCCTCCCCTCCCCTTCCCACACTGTCCCCCATCAATAGAAGGTAAAAGGATACTCACCTAAATAATCTATTTCTAATATCATTACTACTCTCATCTTCAAAGTTTTCCATGGCGTCTTTATAATATTCACAGTCTAGCCAAAAATTTAATAATGCATAACCAGCTGTGTTACTCAGGAATTCTTTAAAACCTTCCATTCCCTCATGCTACAAAAATAATTAAAATTCAATAAAACTTATTTTAAAGTAAATAATTTATTCATTTTTATACGACCGCAAAAAAATTTTGCGGTCGTATATTGGTATGACGTTGGCGTCGTCGTCGTCGTCGTCCGAAGACGCATTGGTTTTCACACTCTAACTTTAGTTTAAGTGAATGGATCTCTATGAAATTTTACCATAAGGTTCAATATCACAAAAGGAAGGTTGGGATTGATTTTGGGGTTATGGTACCAACAGTTAAGGAATTAGGGGCCAAAAGGGCCAAAATAAGCATTTTGTAACTTCCAGACATAACTTGTGTGTTAGTGTATGGATCTCTCTGACATTGTACCACAAGGTTCCATATCACAAAGGAAATGCTCGGATTGATTTTTGGGGTAATTGTCTCAAAATTTAGGAATTAGGGGCCAAAAAGGGTAAAAACAAGCATTTTCTAGTTTCATGACAATAACTTGTGTGTAAGTGTATGGATCTTTCTGAAATTGTACTACAAGGTTCCATATCACAAAGGAAAGCTGGAATTGAGTTTGGGGTAATTGTCTGAAACGTTTAGGAATTAGGGGCCAAAAATAAGCATTTTCTAGTTTCCAGACAATAACTTGTGTTCAAGTGTATGGATCTCTCTGAAATTGTACTGCAAGGTACCATACCTCAAAGGAAGGCTGGGATTGAGTTTGGGGTGATGAATCATAAAGGGTTCAAAAATTTGGGGGGGGGTTTTTTTTCCTTTTTTTCTTTAAAATTTTCCATTTTAAGTTGGTTATTTTATTTAAAAGCAAATAATAATGATATGGCAGGAGATACACACCAAACAGGATGTGTAAATTATTATATAATAAGTATTGTGCAATAGCAAGAAATTTTCAATTGCACAGTATTGCGCAATAGCAAGAAATCTGCAACTGCACAGTATTGTGTAATAGCAAGACATATCCAATAGCACAATATTGTGCAATAGCAAGAAATTGTCAATTGTACAGTATTGCGCAATAGCAAGAAATATTCAATTGCACAGTATTGCACAATTGCAAGAAATATTCAATTGCACAGTATTGTGCAAAAGAAGATACTTTGTATAAATTGCTTATTTCTTGACCAATTTCAATGGGGTTTTATTCTTGAATTCTTGGGGTTCTTTAATATGCTGAATCTAACCATGTATTAAGTTT
This sequence comes from Mytilus coruscus, assembly GCA_017311375.1. Classification (NCBI taxonomy): domain Eukaryota; kingdom Metazoa; phylum Mollusca; class Bivalvia; order Mytilida; family Mytilidae; genus Mytilus; species Mytilus coruscus. Next base: position 44,677,792 of record CM029599.1, on the reverse strand, counting down.
TTTTAAATTGGTCCATTTTAAACTTTGGCCCGATTTCAAATTGGTCCACATTGAGGTCCATTTTCAAATTGGTCTACATTAAGGTCCAAAAAATCCAAAATTGAATATATGGGGTTCTTTGATATGCTGAATCTAACCATGTATTTAGATTTTTGATTTTTTTCAAGGGCCCAAATCGTTATCAACTTTGTCCACACTGAGGTCAAACTTTGTCCACATTGGGTCCAAAATTAAACTTTCTTTGATTTCATCAAAACTGAACTCTTGGGGTTCTTTGATATGCTGAATCTAACCATGTATTTAGATTTTGGATATTGGACCATAATAGGTGAATGTCCAATTTAAAATTTTTAAGTTCTTAGACCACATTCATTCTGTGTCAGAAACCTATGCTGTGTCAAATATTTAATCACAATCCAAATTCAGAGCTGTATCAAGCTTGAATGTTGTGTCCATACTTGCCCCAACTGTTCAGGGTTCGACCTCTGCGGTCGTATCAAGCTGCGCCCTGCGGAGCATTTTATTTACATTTGTTTTAACTGCCATTTATAGCTCATGTTTCCAAGTAAATAATTTATACATTTTTACATTTGTTTTAACTGCCATTCATAGCTCATGTTTCAAAGTCAATATAAAAAGCTAGCATATTTTATTCATTTTTACATTTGTTTTCATGGTCATTTATAGCTCATGTTTCAAGTTAAATTATTTATTTATTTTAGCTTTTGTTTTAACTGTAATTTATAGCTCATGACTTATTTATTTTTACATTTGTTTTAATTGTCATTTATAGCTCATGTTACAAAGTAAATAATTTATCTATTTTTTCATTTGTTTTTATATGTCATTAATGGCTCACGTTACTATATGGATGTATACCAATTTTGTAAGACTATACAGTAACCTGTAAATGGGTTCTTATTCACTTTCAAGTCCTTTTGTGTAGATTGATATATGTATGTATCATTTGCAGTTATCTATTTACTCTTTTATTTCATTTTGATCACTTTTCCTACATGAACACATAAATGAAGGCACATAATGGTAGTTTATTAATAAAAGTGGGAAATATCAAATTATTTTCAGCAAATTCAAGTAATAAACAATTAACTGTAAATTACAATGTGAGGTTTTTACGTCAAACCAAATATTATGTTATCAAAGACAAGTTGCAGACAAAATTAGTAATAGCATGTCAAAGATATCTGGTGTGGCCTATCCATGATATTGAATTTTGTAAAGAGGAAGATTTTGATACAGATATACTAAATCTGATAACATAACGAAATTTTTCCATTGTAAGAGGTTTTCATTACTGATCTGAAAGTAACAAATAAAATGCCGTTATTAAAACTTCAAAACAAGGACTTACTGTTCCCAAAATCTGTTCTTTAAGCTGTTGAAGAGACATTCTTGTCCTTCCTTCTAAGTTCTTTACATCTGTTTCAGTTTGTTCTTCACTCCCTCGTTCATCCTCAAATGTGACATAAACTTGACCATTTGGATCAGGTTCTTCTTCCCCAAACAGGAAGTCGAAATCTCCGAACAATGGGTGTCTCATATAATCTTCATAGTTAACAGGGGCCGACAAAACCCTGTAACGCATAAAATAATGTGAAGGAAATGCAATTTACTTAATCAGTTTGTGAATACTGATTGAGAAAGCTAATATAGTGCCCTGGAACAACTCTATTAAAGCTAAAAAAACCATAGCAATCTTCTTTGAAACAGAAATAATTTTTTTTTGCCTTTACAACTTTTTGAAGTCAATAATAATTAAAGTAAATAATGATTGCTTGGTTGTTGTTTGTGTAATGTTCCTAGAACTCTCCCTACATGAATCAAAGTCAGAAATATATTGATTTACTACTTTTGTTACTAGCTAAAAGGGAAACTGAAGAAGAAAAAAACATGTAAAATGTGTTGAAAACACCTGATGAAATAAGCAATTAACAGTGTTCTGTAAAATATATTCAAGAATGGTCAATTCATTTTTGCTTTATTCATATTCACATATGAATTTCAAATTCCATAAACTGAATTTGAAATTAAAGGAAATTTGTGAGATAAATCAGCAACAATCAAGCTGCTGCAACATTCATATTTCATTTTCATAATGCATATAAATATAACCCAATAAACTTCAGTATTTCTGTGTTGTATAAATTTGTAAACAAAATTTCTTATCAATTGAACTACTTTTCACAGAACATACCTTGCATGTCGTAGAAATGCTTCTTCTGCTTCTGAGGTATGTTTCTTTTGTTTCAACTGTAATTTTTTGACATCATCTGCAATTTGAATATAAACAAATAAAATAAAGCCATATTTCTGTAGAACAAATTCATATCAAGTCACATACCCATATAATTACACAAATATTTTCAACAAGTAACTGATACTATTGATTCAATTTTGTAATATTTGTTTTTATGATTGATTTATTTGTTAGTTTTTACGATTTTACCTTAACATTGGCAATGAGATAGTAAACCACTGCTATATGCAAAACTTATAAATATGCATGTGATTCAAAACTATTATTTTTAAAAGATAATTACCTAAAAAGAAACATTTTATCTCATTAAATTTCTCAGTTTAAAGTGTTATCTATTATATTTTGCAATAATGGCAGTGGAAGGTCCAATATTTCTAAATAAGACAGCCTACATGTTTATTCTGTAATAAATTTAAGCATATTTGGACCTCCTCAAAAATGCCCCTGTATCCAAACAGCCCATGAGTAATCATACAATTCTTACCTCCAGGATTTTCAAACTTCACAGAGGCTTTACCCTCTTTGGCTTCACTATTTGGTCTGTAAAATATATAAAGATAATTTATACAAAAACAAATTACATCAATATACCAGTACTGGTTCTACAACAACATTTCTTAATAGTCCTTATCGCTGTTTGGAAATCTGCGCCGCTTGACCCAATAATCTGGGTCTCTTGAACTATTGACGTCATACAACAATCACTTTTCCATTGTGTCGATATTTTCTATTATGATGTCAAAATTTTACGTGAACCTTTGTGATATCCAGTAATAACAGACAAATAGCGATAAGGTGTATGGTACACAGTAAAATTTTCAAAATTTCAAATTTCTAAAAATGACACTTAAACAACTGAGTGATGATCAATCATGACATTCTATACTGATGAAGTGGGGAAATCTGTTTCTATGGCAATTTTCAAATTGTATGTAACAGTATTTAATAAATATTTGGTGATCTTTACTAGAGGTCCAAAATAATTGTGCTCTTTCTACATGACGTTATAAGGCATAATTGATTTTTCAATGTTTACTAGAGGTCCAAAATAATTGTGCTCTTTCTACATGACGTTATAAGGCATAATTGATTTTTCAATGTCAAAACGTGTATCAGTTAAAGTTTTTGATTATCAAGTAAGAAGTGAACTTGGACTTAAGATTTCTGAAATTACATTAGACAGCAACCCAACATCACAATGTAACAAAGACATCTTCTAGAGGTCAAGATATGATATTCAACGATAGACAAGTGTCTATTTTCCATGCCAATGTATGGAGTTAAGCTCGAATAGTATTTGTTATTCTTTAACATCTCATAGAAAACTATTGCCTTATAAATTACACTTGTACTAGATTGACGTCACTATTTCTTTATAAATCTTATTTGTAATGCACACAAAGCTATTGAATAATGTTGAAAATCTTGAACAAGCAATAGTTAAAAAAAAAATAGTTATCTGGTCACCTAAATAACACATGTACATACTTTCCATCTTTAAGTTTCTTCTTTCTATGTGTAGCACTTTTAATTATAGCCTTTTCCTGAGAATGTTGTGTTTCTGTATTTGTACTTCCTCTATCTGTTGTTTCTGAAAAGCCAATCATTTTCAATAAATAATTAGTATGTTGTGCATACTTAATTTAAGGGACCAACATGTAAATATACTCATTAGGCTTTTTAATGATTAATCCTATATCAGCATTTAAATACTAGCTTAAAAAAATTCAAGAGTCGTTCAGTTCTAACATATCATATAAAGATGTGGTCCTTGGGTTCTTGTGATTATTCTTGTTGTACAAACCTCAATTGCCTTTTGAAAATTATGGTATAAGCTAGATTTAAAGAAAAACTGTTTTACCCTTACAATAATTTAGAATACTCTTATGACAAACACTTCTAAATACAAGATTGTTCGCTGTTCCTTTGCTTTTTGTTGTTTTTCTATGCAATGTGCTGATTTTGTGTCATGAATGCCTATATCCTTTCTTTTCTTTTTGCAAAGAATATCTGTACATGGTGTTCAATACCTCTTGATATATTATTTCTTACCTGAACCTAAATAAATTCTGTTCGGAACACTGTATGCCCTACTTCCTGGTCTCTGGTAAGGGAACAGCGCAGAGTAACGATACTGTCCCTCTCCAAAACCAAAATCATCATCGTCAATTTCATCATGAGCACTATTATCAGCACTGTTACTTAAACTAGAAACATAACTTTCTGACTGCCGACTATACCCTCGGATTTGTTGACTAGAGCCACGACTTGCTGAGTATCGGTCGTCCAGTGGACGTAATAATAATTTACATAATTTAAATTCCCTGAATAGTTGAGTGCTGAAAAATACAAAGGAATAAGGTTAAAAGTTACTGAATGGTCCCTTTATTCATGTGAAAAGTAAAACATAACAAGGCAGTAATAAAAAATCATAAGTTGAAGAAAGACAGACAACACCAAGTAAAAAGAAAAAAGATGATAAGATGTACAAAAGAGAAAAAAAAATATTAATACAAATAGTGAGCAACTTGAAACCAGGGATGAACTCCTGTGCTCCATAGAAGTAAGCAGTTCCTAGTCAAGTGATGGTATCTTATATTTCTCATTCAAATTAAACTGACTTTTAATTGACGTTTGTGCAAACCATTGATACAAGATTCAACCAATGCATTTGTGTTTTAAATGATACATTTTAACTGGCAAAAACAGCAAAACTGACAACTTTATAAATCATACTCTCATATGTTTAAACCTTAACTTATCTATTATTTTCAAATGAAGTCTTTTCATCTCCATGCAGACAAGTAATAATAGGTCTTTTGATAAAATAATGAAACTAACAGTTTTAAAACAAAAACAAATAATCATTGTCATTTCATTGGATTAGATGATGTATGAAGAACTTAAAACTTTCTTTCATAATAAATTAAAACCTTGGCAAACAAACCAAGTACATAGTCTGTCTAATTCACAAACACATTCCTTGAAGAAGGTTTTCTTTACATATATTTTGCACTTTATCAAGAGTATTTGAATGTCATTTATAAGATAAATTGAACGTTTCATTTAATTAAACGATAATCTTTCACATGTGTTCAAATAATGTGTCAACAATTTCTTTTCACACACAAGTCCTAATAGAACTGATTTATGTCAAATTTTATCCCCAATTTTTAGATTACTCATTGTTGAATTGCCAAACAACTGCCACTGTATACATGTTTTTGCAAATTTTTATGCAATTTTAAACGTAACAAATGTCAGAAACTGCAAGAAGCAAAATTCCATTACAATTGTAATAGAAAGGTTTGATATTAAAATAAAAAGTAGGACAATGACCAATGATACATCTATTCCACATATTTTGACTATTAAAGTCCTTTTTGCATTATCAACATATAACATGCCAAATCTATTGTTTGAAGTTCCACGACAAATTTTCTCCTATATGTCAATTTGATTCCAGCTATGAATCCTTTTGTGCTTTTAGAACATGCAAAAAAATTATTCAGTAAAATCAAAGTCCAAAAAAGTTAGATTTTTTTTTTAACAGATATAACAGCAATTTTTATTTGAATGAAATTCAGTGAATCAATGCAGGAGACAAAGATGCTTTCCACAATCTCAGGAGTCATATTTTGTTTGTCTTCTTGATTGCTTTTTTTCATCCTCATATGGAAGACAAGACAACATTTTTTTGTTCAGAGAGAAGAACAGATGAATGGGTGCATGAATGAATAATGGTATACCATAAAACAGCTGTTGTAGATAGGTCAACAAAACTTTAAGTTGTTATCAATTCCTTTATAAACATTGCATAAGTTGTATTATTTTAATACTGTGGATTCATTTATTTTCATGAGTACCAATTTTCTTTGATTGAGGAAAATTGTTTTTCTTGGCTATTTGATTAAATGGTTTTGCCAAAGTCTGCATACTAGCCTATAGAAAATTGTACTTCATCAAAAATTGAAATTCCTGGTTCACCTAAACCCATAAAATCCACTAAAATTGGTTTCTCCCAAATAATAATCAGTCCACAGTAAAAGACAACGTCCTTGATTCTTAAAAAAAAATTTTACCTGAGGAAAAGTGGCAGTCTGTCAGTTCTTGCCCATTCTAACAATCTCTCTCTTTCTTCGTCTGTTGGTCCATAGGGCAGACCATCACTGTTGTTACCACGGGTACTACTACTATGTATTGACCTTTCATTTATATCAGATTCTTCAAAGGCACCAGTCAAACGATTGTACGTGAGGCGTTGTGGAAATACCTGAAAATAAATATAACAAAATCTAATACAGAAATTAAATGGCATCTGTTTTTACAAACCTCTTTGAATGTATAACTGCAGTAAAACTTTTTTAATTTTTCAAATCCAATTTATCAAGCTGTAGTTTATTAGTATTATAAAGCACCAATCAGGCCATAAATATGTTTAAGGTATTCCAGTTTAAAAATGGTAGAGGTCCCTAAAGTGGACACTGATGGTATGTAGGGTTGTCAAATAAAATAAATGGGCCATTGTGTATAAATTTCATAACATTTAGTTCAGACAAACTTAAGTTAGAGAACAGAAACGAAAAATTCAACAATTTTTCCATTTGTAAAGGGGCATAACTCTCGAACAGTAAAAGTGACGCCACCAAAATTCAAATTTGATCTATGCTTTGTGGTAATGAGCATTGTGTATCACATTCATAACAGTTGGAGGCAAATTTAAGTTTGAGAACAGAAACGAAAAATTCAGCAATTTAACCATTTGTAAAGGGGCATAACTCTAGAAAGGTATAAGTGACACCACCCAAGTTCTCACTTGATCAGTGTTTTGTGGTAATAAGCATTGTGTTTAAGTTTCATAACATTTGGTTGAGGCAAACTATAGTTAGAGAATGGAAACCAATTTCGGGACGTACGTAATCTACGGATGTACGTACATATGGACAAGGGTAAACTTAATGCCCCCTGCTCTACTGCGGGGCATAAAAAAAATTGTTGAATACTGCTAAATTGACAACAACACTTAAGTAAACTGCAACTTTTATTGGTCCACATGTTTCGCTGATCTAATCAATTTGAATTTTTTCCTGAAGTTAAATAGCATGTATGTACAAAATGTTTCTGAAGGATTTATACTTGATTCATACTCCTAGAAATCTTAACAATTTTCAAAAGTTGTAAGTTTACAAATGTATAAAAAAAGATGAATTTTGTGATGAAACAGTGGAGGTAACAAGACACTACTGTTTGTTGAATTCCATATAAACTTTACAAGTGACTGAAGATGAAGAAGATGCAAAATAGTACCTATGATTTAGTACCAATTTCAACAATTGGTCTGCCATATTTAAAATGTTACAGATACAAGTAGTTTAAAAATGTAGCTATAAAAATATAAATTGCTGAAGAGGAAGTCAAATGAAATATGCTTTTCAGTCTGATCAATTTTTCTTTCAACAGTTTACATTTGTAAAAATTCGTCCTGAATATGCATGAAATATTTGCCACTGGACGTTAAGCAACCAACAATCAATCAATCATTTGTAAAAATAGTTTTGTGACAATCACTATAGAACTGACATCCTGTAGGAAAACTGATTTGTTGTCTATGCTGTAAGTATCCCTCCAGAAAAGATCAAGCTATAGGCGATCCCTGTTTAGAAAGCCTACAAATAATCATTTGAGACAGTGTGTTTAGAATAGTTAGGCAAAAATCTTTCCCATGAAATCCTCATTCAAATTCAAAAGAATTCAAAGTAGAAAAATACAAGAAGGGAAATAACTCAATAATTTGTGCAATGTAAAATTTAAGATATAAAAGGACTAGTATCTCCTATGAAAAAAGAGAGAATACTAAATCACATTATATTCTAAAATCATAAAAGAATTTTATTCACCTGTTGCCCTGCTGCTTCCCCAAATTAGCTCACTTGTCATTTAGATATACAAGCAATGTCTGCCTGGCTCAGAGTCAAAATAACATGTTGGGGTAGCCATGACTTCATGAGAATTTTTACAATGTGAGCTAGTAGTTCATCAGTCTAGGTTCAAAGCAAGGTATACTCATTGGACACCAACATTGTCAAACCTGCATATTAATGTCATCCCTGAGACAAGATAAAACTGACCTTATAAGAAAAGTGACCATTGAATTAGGGTTCAAAATGCATAGATATTACTTCAGCGTGACAAGATGAAGGTGACCTGACAAGACATGTTTTTTGTTTAAAAAAGATGACATTTATAGCAGGTTTTACTGTATTATCATCCTGAGTGTGCATGTTATATCTGCCACTGGATGTTAAGTACCTATCAACCTATCAATTGTATATGGATTACCACTCAACCACAATATGTAATAATCAAATAACGAGGCTCATCAGCTGAGTACCTATAGCACAGCAATGAAAAGATCTATATCAATAAATCATTAAATGAGAAATTAATAATATTTAAAATCCAAACCAAAAATTATTCTGTCATAATCTCAACTTTTAAAAACAAGGATAAATATAGATCTAACATTTAAAAAGAACTCAATTTTACTTCAGAGAAATATTACCAATAATTTAAGTGGTTCAATAGAAAATTTTGAATTTATAATCATAGGTAATATTTATACCTTGACACATGACTAGGCAAAATATGTAAATATCAATTTTCTATCATTTACATAACATTTAAAGAATTGATAAAGTGCTCTCTACTGAATATAATATAATCAATCAATTAAAATGTTAGTCTTTGACAGTGGTGTAACACACTTAAGATACTATCTTTTGATCCTTGCTTATTTGATTTTTGGTTCATTACGCAAACATTGAAGAATTTCGTAAGCTTAAAGATTTAAGGAATTTTTTTTCCTCATTTTATAACTAAAATAAAATAAGGAGATGTGGTATGATTGCCAATGAGACAACTATCCACCAGAGACCAAATGACGTAGATGTTAGCAACTATAGGTCACAGTACGGCCTTCAACAATAAGCAAAACCCATACCACACAGCAAGCTGTAAGGATCCATTCTTCAACAAAAGAAAATTTTATAAACTTAAACCTCTGCATATTGTAAAAGCTCCTAGAAGTATGTACCAAGCATATACAACCACTTCAGAAACATTTGGTACAAACATGCTGTATAACTTTAGGAAAAAAGATCAAATTGATATTTTACCCATTTGAAATATGCATAAAAGGAGATTCGTGGTATACATCAATCAGACAGCAAACGAATGACACAAAACCTAAAGACATCTAAAGGTAAACATAATCAACAATAGACAGTTGTCTATCCAATATGAATGAAGTTATTGAGTGACTTTTAAGTTAAGATTTATCAGATTTCATTAGAAAAAGCTTCTTAATCTATTTTACAACAACTGTGAGATCCATGATCCTATCAGACAAACTTAAAATAACCTCAAAAGAAATCTGTTTTTTTTTTTAATTCATATGTACTAGGCCCTTTTCAAATCAAAATAAACTTCTACAAAATTGCAAATTCTCTGAGTGTTAAAAGAAATATAAAAACACTGAAACTGTCATCAGAAATTATTTCAGTATGATCATCATTTGGATTTATAGAATCAAATTGAAATGGTAGTACTGGAATTAGTTTATTAAACTGGTTTTACTGCTAAATGAATTATACAAATGAAAACAAGCTCTAAATGACACAAAAATCAACAGTAATCATATATAGAAGGGGTGTTGATAAACACCAATGAGACAGCAAACCAACAGTAAAGAACATCTGAAAGGCACTAAATGTCCTAAGAAAATATGCAGGAACTCATACTGTACAGTAAGCTATAAAGAGTCCAAATTTTGAATAATAATAGACAACAAAAGATTTGAAAAAAAATTATAAATTTCAGTATGGAGATGATATATATCATTGGTTCTTATCCTTTACCAAATTTTTAATGAATTATAATGTTTAATTATCACTAATTAAAGATTATCCTAAACTCCTTTTCAAGTCTTAAATTAAAACAGAAATAACTAAGAGATAGAAAAGATTGAAAAACATAAAACAGGAGCAATATACCGTAACAATATTGCAACGGTAAACTCTTTTACCGAATTGTATGAAGAGAAATATGTATTCGAAGTATTACATTTAAAATGACTTCATGTCTTTAAACCATAAGGATCCGATTATTTACTTTAAAACCCAAAAGGACAATACGGCATGTGACCTTCAGTGTACGTTTATAATTAACCATATACAGTTATTTACATTGTATGAAATAAGCTGTTATATAAATTTGTTTTGTCCATTGTAAACATTGAACGTCCTCATTTTAAAATATTCTAGTTCAAGAACCAATGCTTGAAGTGGACACTGATCTAGGATTTTGCAATTTATATATTTGAAAATATTGCCTTGTCTTTGGCATATACATGTATATCAAATTACTGTAGATTTATCTATTTCTAAGGGTACAAATTTTTGAGAATTGAGGGAAAATTTCATTTCATGGTTTTGACTAATTTTGCATGTTTAAGGCTTAGTATATGAAATAAATATTTTGTTGATACATTAAATTCGTGTTTCAATTATACCCAAGAAATCCAGGAAAGTTGTTATAAAAAAAAATGATGAATCCACCATACCAAACTTTTTTCCCAATGAATATATTTCTATAAATAGATTAGTGTAATAAGTCAACATGAAAATACACATTTGAACTGAAATCAAAGAAAAAAAAGTCTGGAAAGTATCTGTGTCACCAGACATTTTTGAATCTAATTATTCAACCGTTTTAAATTGTGGAAATATTTCGCAAAACAATGACAACAATGTACAAAAATATTGATAACCTATAACTGCATCTATACAAACACATTTCTAACAAAAGTTTTCCTGTTTTTTTATTCATAACTCGTGTTTCTCATTTGAAATCTAATTCTAATCAAATAACATAACAACCGTTGAATAAAGTTTCCACCTGAAATCAATACATGGTTGTAACTTTAAGGGTTCGCTTTTGTCAAGAAGTTAATATCAGGTTGTATTTTAATCAATTATGCTTATAAGTTATTTATTGATTGTCATTTGGATGTTAAATCTGTTGACAAACTTTTATTTATGACATCATAACATCAATTTCCATCCTAATTAAGCCACTTTCAAACAGCGATAGTCCACTATCTAATCAATGGGAAGGAAATCGGGAGAAAATTATGATTCAATTTTCCTTCTAGATATGAAAAATTCAACCAATATAGAAACCTGATATCAATAATAACATTAATGGGATTTAAAAACTACATCAAATTCAGATCCATTTACATGTTTTAAGGTTTAAGCATTAAAAAAACTATTTTTAAAGTAAATTAGACATTATCTTTTTCTTAAGACTTATGGATCACTAGCTCGAATGTCCACAATGCATTGTAATAACTTCTATTGATATATTATCTGTCCTTTACAAAGAGATTTTTTATGTACTCAGTTTCTTCCAATATGAATAAAAGATGGTCAGTATATTTCAATGAGACAACAATAAAACAACAGCAATAGCTAAAATACATACATCTAGAGGTCAAATTCAAATCTTCAACAGGAAGAAAAAAAGTGTCTATAAAATTTGTCCAGCTCTAAAACTCCCAAAGTCTATAAAAGTTGTGAATAAACTTTGCAGACATTATCAATGTCCACCATCAACAAAAAAATCTTTAAATAACAAAAAACTATTTTTTGACGGTTGACAACCATTTTAATGTTCCTGACTTAGGACATACACATAGTATGTTTTTAAACAATTCTTCCCACAAACAACAAATGCTGTAAAATTTAAAATAATATTGCAAAGTACCACTTTTGTAAGTACTTAATATTACTTATAAATCGATTTTGTTTGCAAAACTCTTCAAAAGTTGTTACAAAGAAGAACTATGTTGACTTCCCTCATAATGTGAATAGCTACAATTGAGTACCTGGGGATATTACTAGAAAAAACAAGTAGTTCTTATTAAGATGGAATTCTTGACATCTTATGGAATATACCTATATAGTTCATTTGGTAAATTTGTTGGTGCTTGTGACAAATCTGTACAAACTTCTAATGATACATGAAAATTATTCACACATGTCCTACAGTACACATCTATATGATGGAAATTCATTGGGCTAACTATGCGGGTTTCCGGTCTAATTTTTGGCAATTTTCACATGATTTGTGGCAGAAAAAACAAAAGAAGGAGGATCCAAGCCTGTTAGCTTGCTCTCTGAGAGGCACTTGACACTAGACAAGCATTACCACTAACCAATGTATAGTTGAGTGACCATTTCAATTTATCTGAGCTACATGAAACTTCTTTTTTTATCAACAAGATTCATATTCAAATAATTGGAGAAATACCAAAATAGGCATTTAGCACCTTAAGACATTTTCAATATATTTCTAATTGTGGGAAACCATTTTTTATGGAGATTCCATAAGAAAGTCCCAAGTTCACAACCTCAAAAGTTGGAAACAAGTACTCTCACAGTAAGAGTGATAGCTATAGAGGATTTGTAGACCCTTTTTTTTTTAAAGTCAGGCCACTGTTAAAAGGTCCAAATAAAAAAGTCTGCTTTCTAGGACACCATGCCTGTAGATATCCCAATTTTTTCACAATGTTTATCTTTGTCTGTGTTTATTTGATATATGTACATGTATATAATAAACCTGTAAAAAGGTGCAACATAAATAACTTAACATTATTCCTTGCGTTAAATTAGAGGCAAATAAACGACTTTGCTCGATTTTTTTTATAATCCAATTTCGGAATTAACATTATTGTGTCTAAATTTATAAACAAATCATAAATAACTCTGCATTTGTACTCGAAACACATGAACTAGGACTACAGTATACTTAGAGTATGTCCTAACAACAATGTCTTACATTAAGAATTCAGATGAAAAGAAAGTATCAACCCTTTGAACTACTTGTTTTCTTCAAAATCCCATACCAGATATGCATTCAAATCGTCAGGAAAAAGAAAATTTGGATTATTACGGATTTCAGTATACATTGTTTTTTCCAATCTAATGCAAACAATAAAATTTTGACAACCTACTATCTTTTTCTATACAATTCTAATGTATTCAATCTTATAAATCAGATAAAACTGTTTGGACTTTCTATTCATGACATTAAAATATTTGAATTTGGAAGTTTACCCACTTACTTAACGGTTTAAATGATTTAACCTAGGCTGTGAGTTACATACAAATGAAGGTTCTGTGGATAATAATACAGGATTTAAACATAACACGTTTAACAGTACAGGGATCAACATACTTACAGGGAGAGACAGGAATGCATTGAAATAATCCAGAAACAAATCGTCATAGGCTAAAAGATCCTCTAAATTTTCTCCGGTTATTTCAAGAGCTGAAAAATAAAGGAGAAAAGTTTTAATTAAAATTTAATAAATTGTATATTAATGATATATATTTCCTAAATGGCAATTGATGCCTGCACAACCAGCGTTATTCGGTCAGGACTACCATATAATGCAATGACTGAATTATATTTATGTAAATTTGTTTTGAAGGGAGATTCACACTTTTATAGAGAGAGGTGGGATGGGTTACTACAAATCTTAACATTTTAGAGAATCATACAGAAATCAAACTCTAGATGAACTATTAAACTTCCATACAAACTTATATAAGTGTTTCCCATTTTTTTTCTGCTGGTCAATTTGATTTGAATTTTACTTCGATATATATCATTCCAATCAATATTGTTCACATTAAAGAAGCTTGATTCAGATGACTTTACCTTGGATTTGCAAAAGTTTCTTCCACAAATGCAAGACACCAGTAGTGCAGACAAAATGCTTATCCTTATATCCATTTTAGGTTTTGAACTTTCCAGTGAATCAATTAGACTTCAGCAAGTCTTTTTACAAAAAAGTCTTACAAGAAAAATTGCTTGCAAGTCATGAATATTCTAGTATAAATTATGATCAATTATTGCTGTAAATTTTTTTGTGAAAAGAGACGCAGGAGCTTCAGGTCAATTTAATTTTTCAAGACATTCAGGACATTTAGGAAAAAATTTAAGGTGGACAAATGTCTTATGACCAGTGCTTATCTAAATCACTGGTTTCCCTTCTTTACAGCTAGATCAAAATGGCAGCTATGAAAAAGATTGTCACGTGGACATTGATGTTCTAGGATTGGGTTTAGAAGGAAACATTTTCTTCTCTCTCTACGTTATATAAAATGAAAAAAATATGACTAAATCAAAATATAAAATATATTCTTACCTAATTGGTTGCTGAATCTAACATAACACAAAAAATCAAAATCAAATTGAAAAGAATTCATGGCTACTCCCTACACAGTCAACAATTTTCTGCTTATTTCTTAAATATAATTTAATTATTGTTTGATAAATAATTTATTTGATTTTTTGACATTTTTTGATAACCCAAATGTTGACTTCAAATTTTACTTGGCAAAGAAATATACTTAATCAGTGAATATCTTGATTTTCTTTACAGTTTTTTAAGCCTTAGCATGTGTATAACATTTGTATAAGTGATAAAATACATGATAGTAATTAAATTTGTTTTAAAATAAAAATCCCCCTCATGGAAAAGCATATAATTGCTATACATATGTGAACTAAATGGTTCACAAGTGTATCTTGTTCTCCGACTTTAGTGTGCCTCTCTACCTTCAACATACAAAATGTATACAGACTTTATAATTTTTTTTTTCAAGACTTGTACACTTGTATAAACAAGCATTTTGTGAGTATTGCATGGCAATACATAGTCCCCTACCGGTTAAAAATTCATTGTAATGAGAACGAAATTCTAACTTGATCTATAACTTGTCATGGTGTAAACTACATAAAATAACAAACAAACCTACCACTAAATTCTTCAAACAATTCACTAAAGAAAATGAAAAAAATCCAAAATGTCATTTATCTTAATACAACGTCTTTTACAAATCTTTTTAAAAAATGAGTTATTTCCCTTTGAACAGAAATCTAATAAGTATTTCATCAAAAAATTAATTCTAGAGAAAGTTAAAAAAATGAGTTATTTCCCTTTGAACAGAAATCTAGTAATTAATAAGTATTTCATCAAAAATTTAATTCTAGGGAAGGGGCTTTAACTGAACAAGGAGAAAAGCTAAAATCGTGAAAATTGAACTTGACCTGTAACTTGTCATGATATAACATTACACCAAATATCAAATCAATATCTTCAAGCATGAAGAAAAAAAGTCTGGAAAACAGATTTGCCGGACTGACGGATGGACAGACGGACAGACAGACAGAAGGACAGAGTGCAAATCTAAAGTCCCCTTCGAATTCGTCGTCCGTACGGGACTAATAACTGATATGGCTCTATTTTCTTCCACTGCAAGTAATTACTTTTGTTCATATTCATGATATTGTTTAAACAATGATTTGATCTAACTGTACATGATAGGTGAGTTTTTATATTAAATACAATTTTTTAATTTGAAAAAAAAGTTCTGTTGCCATAGCATAGCCAATGTGTACCTTATGACATTAATCAATTAATAAAATCAAAGGTTAGAGCATTGGAAAGACTAATTAAATTTTCAATATTCAACTGCAGTTTTGATAACATCATTGAAGACCGCTATTTTACAAGAGATTCAGTACATTTAAGACATTTAACAGAGATCACAGTAGAAAAAAGACAAAAGACAGGAAAGTTGGTCTTCTGGAATTAGTGTCTAGAGGTTTCATAGTTGATACACTGTACACAAAGAAACTAAGAGAGTGTGAAGTCCAAGGCATCCAACATAAGGAGGAAATCCAAAATTTGTATTTAAGGTACATATGCAAAGGGTATTGATCCCCTTTTTCCTCTTTTAATGTTGCAACTCATTTTCTCTTATTTTGTGTTCTTTCTCTACTCTATCCCAGAGACATATATACACATGTGTATATGTGTCTCTATCCTTTGGAAAATAAGAATATATGGTTATGTGATTGTAAGAGCATGTACACATTAAATAAGGGAATATAAGTTGAAATATTAAAGTAAAATTATTTACAAAGTCTTTAAAAGCACACACAAAAAAAAGAAAAAAAAGGGGGGTCAAAGCCTAAAAGGAGGCAAATTTATGCTTCCAGGTACGACCTCCTAAAATGGTTATTGAAGGTAACATCCGTTTCAGATGACAGTTTAAGCGTATGCATGTCAATTAGTAAACTAACCCTCCAAAGTGTCTCTGATGGGCTGAATGTTTACTGATGTTTTTTTTTCAAATGGCTCAGCATGAAGAGATCGCTAGTAGAAGTCGTGTAGGGACTAGTCGTATTTGTACTTTGAACAACTGATACATTGAATAGCTGCAGTGTCAATGATAATCAATGAGTGATAGAAAATGGCATTGTTTTTATCGTTAACTTTGAATTCTGTGGTGCTTTTTTTTTTATATGATATATGACACCGGAAATTCATTTTCTAAATACATAATCGGATTAGGATTGAATACGGATGACAATCTTCTGCAAGGCTGAAGCTTCGATTCATGCTTGGGAAGCTGATTATGTTGTAATGTGCTTAAAATCAAGATAATGTGCGTTTAAACACTACTATTAAAGTAACTTATAATGACAGTATTGTGACGTAAGACATAAGATTCCAAGTATTTAGTGGATCTCGTATTTTACTGGTTTTTTTTAGATAAAAAATGATTATAAGATCTCATAACAAACTACCTCGAATCAAGGAATTGTATATTTTAAATATACAATTCCTTGCTCGAATGGCCGTAACACTGAGAAGGCCATAAATTTCATAGATGGTTTTTATCAAACACATAATGCAGGTAAAACGATGTCTTAAGTTGGAAAGAATAATATATTTTTTGTGCGACCCGTTTGACTGTTGCCACCTAAAAAGACAAAGCCATGCAAAAAGTTCAATGTTCAGCTTCGCGGGCCCAGACACCGCCTGGATGACTGCCTATCCTATAAAAAAAAATTATTTACAACCATGCCTGCCTCAGCAAGTTAACAACTAAACTACCTCGTTCAAACAATGTTTTCTTTTGCTACCAAAAATAGCCTGTTCGGCACAAAATTCAAAAATACGTGAGTTTAGTACTATTTTGTTTTAAATTTTCTGTTAATAACAAACAATGATGCATGTTTCGTTGATCTGTACAGTAATTCCAAAACTTTCATCATGCAAAAATTATATGTGTGGTAGACTGATTTATAACATTATCAGATTGTTTAAATAATATATAAACCAAAATACTAAGGGTATTTGACCAATCATATAATACCAGTAAATTGATAAATATGATTAGACGTAATTTTTAACAAGAAAAGGTATAAATATGTACCTTTTTTATTCCATTTTCTACTGTTTCTTTTTTTTCACTAATTTTTATTAGAAAGCGTACAAGTGGACTGACCTGTTTTAAGACTTAAAAATGTCCAAGCAGTCCATGGCATATTAGGAGTCCATGATACGGTATGTGGTAAACGTTTTAACTCCTTCAAATATTCCGAGATACCAGAGAACCAGAGAGAACCCTCTGATCCTATGTTGGAGTAACTCATTTTGAAATAATTTACATTTGTAAAGTGAAATCGATTGAGTTAAAAAGCATCACATCAGAATAAGTTTCTTGGCAACGTTCATCCAGCATAAATGTGATTCGATTTTTTAATAAATACTATCAGCCTTTTGTATAATACGGTGGTTTAGGAACAAAACGCACAAACAAAATTGTATGTTAATTTCGACCACCTTTGCCTTTAAATCTTATGAATAGAATGTATATTGTCACTTGTGAGAAAAGCCTTCATAATTAAGTTGAAACTTATTAAGTTTTTTTACAAGGAGAACTGGATAATTACAGTGTCCTTACGAGAGAAAATTACAATATGCTGTCATATACTTTAAGCGAATTACTATCTCAACGAAATTAAATTAGCTATTGGTTTACCCATTCCAATGTCACTGGTTGCTAATACAATAATCAGAATTTTGGTAAACACGCTAGGATTATCGAAACTACGGATAAGATACTATACTTGATCCTTTGTCAATCTTTAAGCAAACACGGAGAAATGGATGTTTTTGATGGCCAGCTGGTTTTTCTTTTTATTGAAACCGAGGAGTAGTGAAAAAGCCAGCATTCTTCAGTGGCCCAGACAGGTGAGTTTTTGAGCGTTTTTGATAACAAAAATTTTATTTGAAAAAAAATGAATTAAAAAAATCACAAAATCGTTACCGGGCGGCCATGAAAAAAAGCAAAGCCAGAACAGTGCTTCTATTGTTGTTCTTCACCGGAAAGACAAGCGAGGACCTACAACGTGGTGCAAACCTGTAAGTGTTTGCTAAGTAAATTTTTAAAGCTGCAAGAAAGGTTCACTATTATCATTATTATTGTCTTTTTTAAGACTGCGTTCAACGTAAGTTTAGTGCATCAGTCACTTGGTATTTGTTTTAGGTGGTTTTATTACTATTCACATATAGTGAAAATGTGACGAGTACCGGCATGAAACAAAATTTTAATGCATTTTAGAAGCGTTTTTATCGACAATCTATATAAATGCATTCATATTTATACATATTTTTCCAAAAAAAGATTTATTTTGTACGGAGATTTTTTTCCGTGAATTATCAAATCAACTTTCATTGAAATTTTCCATTATCTTTTAAATATTTCATCACTTTGTATCCTACGGGGATGTTTGTTGTATATATATCGTATGTAAACAACCAAATAAACAAGAAAGGTAGAAAAAATAGTAACAAGACCAAAAACGACAAAAACAATAACATGTATCAATGACATACTGCGAACTGAGGTCGCAGACCTTGGCGACTTGAAATGGCTGACCCTTTTCATCTGAACTTGGCAGTCTAACCATAACATAATAAGAACATACACAGTAACAATAAACATACTAGAAGCTTTCGAGCTGAATTTTCAAACAATTTATCACGATGAACTCTGACGATATGTTCAAGCTAGTGGTTGTGTACGGTATATTAAATAAGTCAAATTACATTAATTTTTATGTCAATAATTAAAATAATCAAATGAAGCATAATTTATTAATAGTGATACCTGAACTTTATATTTTATAATGGTTCTAAAGTAAATATTGCATAAACTTGTCTTCACTTTGTCTTATCACCTCTCCTTTATCCTCTCCTTCCAATTCTTTGCTTGTGACTCCAAAATAACGTGTTTAGCCCGAGAAAACATTCATTGAAATGATTTAATCAATCATTGTTGTGTTTACCAACACATATAGTGAAATGAAAATATTCTACCTATTAAATCCGTGCCTTGAAAAATAATCCTTGTTGTTCAGAACCCAAGGTCTACAAAACTGAAAATCGTCATTCTATCTGTCGACAAAGGATCAAGTTCTTGAAATTTTACCCTACCTGGAAATAACTGATCTCCCTGAAAATCTGATAAATCATCCTTTAGGTTCTCTCCAATGTTACACTGGGCTGATGATGTTCGAGAGGAGAACCTTCCGAATGTAGTATTCATTGAGACATCTAATTCAACCCACTGTCATTCCGAAATTGAACTTTCAACTGATGGTTTCTATATGTCATTACCATCCTCATTGTTAAGCGGTGCCTAAGTCTATGAATTAAGACAATATTTACTTTGAAACTTGAATCAATATTCTCTGTAAATCGCATCAATTTCAACCACCTTAGAATTTTTAAATATTTAGATACCAGCTCGATAGAATCTACGGTGAAAATATTTACTATCACTTTTAACAAGTCCTGAATAAATATCTGACAATCGAGTGGGTTTCAGTGTATAATAATTGTCTGTATATCTGATTTATTCTATACATCAAAATAAGACACAGCGAATCTGCATAAATAAAATTCAATGAGAAGTGTTTGACACATCATGAGATGACAATGCTACTACAACGTACGCCTACTTAGGGGTGGGGGAGGGGACGTGTATCAGTGATGTCTACCCTAGCCTTTCTTCATAATTTTACCACAGTCCGATGTACAGACAAATAGGGAAGAAAGACAAAGACACAATAGACGCGATATTTTTCACGCATGGCAATGGGAAGGTTTTTAAGGAAAGTATGAACTCTGTTCATATTCATTGCGATTCCGAATTTGCAAATCAAATAAATAAGTTCACCGTTTTCAAGAAACAAAACCAAACCTACTTCTTATAGAGACCAGTACCGTGTTTCTGAGGTAACATCTAAGATGTCTTCTCTGCTTCTATTGTGTTGTTTGGTTGTTGTCTTATTGACATATACCCCACTTCTCTTTTTATTCATATAAAAACAAAATATGAATTTACTTACATATATTTGAGCCCACAGTCGAGCAAATACTAACTAAATCTACTTCATCGTCCATGTTGAATATGCATTTAGTTCGAACAGACGTCCATGTTGAATATGCATTTAGTTCGAATAGACGTCCGTGTTTAATATGCATTTAGTTCGAACAAAAATAAAAGATTATTACACATACGCACATGTATCCAAGGTATTTTTAACAATGACTACCTCCTATCATTTTTCTTTTAAATTGTTTGATGAATGAGTACTTTGTGCTACAGACAAGTAACCCATAAGTAATTAGATAAATTTAAAACAGGGGATTAACATCATACAATACACTTCTATTTGTCTTCCACATAGAAAAGTAAATCACTATCCCATACATTCCACCAGTAAAGGATGTTCGCGCAAACATTAAGATTTATTTACTTAAATGTTAGAACTAATCAAAATCTGTATGACAAAGACAGTATCAACCTAAATAAGACACTGACAACATTTATATGTATTTAATCTAAGTTCTATGCAAATAAAGTGACAATTACCATTGATATATGTTTATATAATCTTCTTTTTTCTGTTCTAGAATGGTGCAACATGTGTCAGTGCTTAGAAACTACCAAATACCTGTCTCAACTATAGGGGTTACAGTCCTTAGTAAGACTTCTCACACTGCTTTATCATCGGTAGTCGGTGGAATTAGGCATGGAATAACTTGTTTTTTGTAATGAACTCCATTCACCTTAGCATAAGGAGTACAGCTACTCTCGAAAAGGGAATGGTGCATCTCAGTTCCAGGCACGAACAGCAGTCATAAACCATCTCTGGACCCAAATACCGACCATATATTCCACTCGGAAAACATTGGAAGACATAGTGCTTACATAGTACAGAGGAGTTAAACACATGTCACGGCTACTAATATGAAGCGACGATCTATGTTTTGCAGTACATCGTTTTATAATACGGCGAAAGTATCCGGGACACCATAATTCTATATCAATGATAATCAAATAAATCGACATATAAAGGACAAGATGGCATGCATCTGGAAGAGAAGTTTTTTCTTTCGCTTTATAACATAAGTTCCAAATATGTATATAGAAGAAATATTACGGAATATTGTTTCAACTGGAAGAAATATTATGGAATATTATTTCCACTGGCAGAAATATTCTGTGATATCATTTTTCACTGGAAGAAATATTACAGTAAATTTTGTTCCTTACAAAATGAAGTATACGTTGACAAAGACTCAATACACAACAATACACAAGTATATACGGAAACAACTGATCATACATCGTCAGTCTTCAGAGCGGGTGAACGAAGTTTTTCGATATCTAGACCATGCACCCCTGCTCAATAAGATCTGCATTTTCGACTAAACAGCAAATTCGGGAGTGACATATGGTTGAAATGTATTCAAAACCTTTTTAAGGAGTTAAAGTAATATAATGTCGCATTAACTATTGTATTCGAAATGGTGATTGAGTACTATGCTGAGGGCATATGGGCAAACGCAGGAGATTCGTCGTCCTTTATCTTAACTAACTGAGTAGGAGATTCACCACACTATACCCCAACAGATCGTAGCATCAAATTATATATACAATATATATATAAGCTGTCAACTAAACTGGAGCATTACTATACATCTCAAATTAGTCAGAGCTTCGTCATACTAAAATGCATATCTAGACAAAGTCGGAGCATCTTTATAATGAATTACAACTGAGTTAGATCAGAGCACAGTCACCGATATCCCTACTAAGCCAGAGAATTGTTGTACTATACTACATCTGAGTTGGAGCATCACCATATTTATACAATATATTGCAGTGACGCGGAGAACACTCACATGTCTAAGCTGAGTCTTTCATATGACACATTTAACTATTGCTAACAATGTTAACACCTCAAACAAAAACAGCATGATATGTATGTTCTACTGATGTCGACATAACCAATTTAAAATTGACAAGATAGCTACGTTGGCATGATTGGTGAACCCATGCTGAATCAGGCTAAGATTAACAAACAACAGTTGACAGCAAAAAAAAAGGAACAGGTTTTTCAACAGCAACAACAAACAGTTGACAACATTAACAAACAACAGTTAATAGCATCAACAAATAACAGTTGATAGACAAACAACAGTTGACAGCATTAACAAACAACAGTTGATAGCATCACAATTAACAGTTTGCAGCATCAACAAACAACCGTTTACAGCGCCAACAACAACAGCTGGCTGCATAGACATGGTTGATGTGTTCTCATTGGCACCAACATGAACTTGACAAATTAGCATGACTTATACATTCTTACTGACTTCAAACTAACCGGGCAACCAACAATCTCCAGCATCAGAGTGATTGTTTTGCCAATCATCATGACCAGACAAATTTGACAGTTTCAACATGATGAAGTGCACTCCTGTTCAAATCAATACAATCATCCCGAAATTCATTATAGACTAGATAAGTACAACACCATCCATGTATGCTGACACCAACACACCAAGCCCAAAGTCGACAGCCAATTATACTGCGAGAACTCGCGGCTGTCTGTCTCTACTGGTACCAACTATATAAAGCTTATACTTTATAAAGTCCACCAGCTAGACTTGTCTCCAATCATTGGAAGACATACTTTCGATTTTTCATCATATCAAAGGGCTTAACTCTGAATCCTTTAAATCCGTACATTTAGTCAAATGTATATAGGGTCTTGGATAAGCTATTACTTGTCCACTTTTTGCTAGTAATTGCTGTTGACACATTAATTTGGGTGGTATTCTTATTTATATTATTTGTCAGTTTTATCAGAATGAGTACTATAAATACCAGTAGCAAAATAAACCATTTAAAGGTGTAATCCAGGTGGATTTATTTATTTAAAATTATTGAAATGTCCGTTAGTCAACGATAAAAAGTTTTAAAGTAAATCTATGCCATAACTGTTTGATAAAAGTTTATACATTCCTCAATTTGTATTCGCGTTGCCTTATAGTTCATAACAAACATGAAAAATTATTGACCTAAATTTTGAACAAATGAATTATTTAAACTATTATTTAAATGTCGATATTTAAATTACATGTACATGTATGCTTAATTGATGATTGATGTAAGCACTGGTGTTACATGAACACGGTCTAAAGTGTAAGAGTTAACTAACCTTTCATCCTGAATACCGAGTTACAGTCGGTCGTGGCAGACAAATCATCCCGTTTCATTTAATCCTTAATTTCACTTTCTAATCATAGGATGAAAATATATTTTAAGTTATCAATGACATTTAAAATAGTCACAGATCAATTGTTTGTTGCTAGGAACTCCTATGCGCCATGTTGTTTATTAAATAACTTGATTGAACTGGTGGTATTTAATTTTTTACGGTATTAAGTAATATTGATAATGAATGTAATTAGTGGGATTTAAATTTTATTGATGGATTAACGCTAACAATTAGCCTAAAGGAAGTGGGCATCTTGGATTATTTCAATGTGTCAAGAAAGCTTTCCTTAAATAGGGAAGTGCGGGGAAATTTTAGAATTCTTTATTAAAAAGAACGGTTTGATTCCTTGGAGTTACTGGAATGATCTGCAACAACAGATGTTCTACCGGTTCTGACAAAAATGATATTATATTGGCAGTCAATATCCTGAAATCGAATTATGGAGGCCCTGGAATATTTCAAGTGA
Source organism: Mytilus coruscus (assembly GCA_017311375.1). Lineage (NCBI taxonomy): Eukaryota > Metazoa > Mollusca > Bivalvia > Mytilida > Mytilidae > Mytilus > Mytilus coruscus. Next base: position 44,653,484 of record CM029599.1, on the reverse strand, counting down.
TGTTCAATGATTTGTGGATATCCTGAGATATTCTAGGAGCTCTAAAGGTACTACGATTTTGACTCAATCCGCGCCTCATATTTATCATCAAAATTTCACTAGAAAAAACATTTATATATTTATATATATAGTTTGTGACAGTTCAAAGATTTTTTGCCATTATATATGAATAAAAGGAGACGTGTGATATACGTCAATAAGACATGCAATAACATTAACGGTACCAATTTTACTGCACCAGATGCGCATTTCGATAAATTATGTCTCTTCAGTGATGCTTAAGGCCAAAATAGTTGAAAGCTCCAAACCCAATACAAATGTTGAACAGCTGATAAAACCAAAAAGGACAAAAAAAAAAAACCAAATCAGCAACACATAAATATCGAAGACATCTTTAAAGAGGTTAATACAGACCTTCGACAATAGTTAGGTGACTTTTCTACTTTCACTAAAGTAAACCAACATCTTCATTTATCCATAGTGTCCTGTATGACAAAAACAACAGTAGAAACACAAAGAAAACCATACAAGACAAAATAGCATTGTTTTAAAGTGAATTGAACCGAAAACCAACCAGTAAATTGATCCAAATAGGGAAAGCAACTTCAACAGCTAACGATGGCGCTAATGCTCAGAGTACTACAATCTCAGTTGTCAGCAGCATTAAGCGTAACGACTCCATTACCTTGGAGAGTTAAAAACAATTGCTACAGTCATTAACTTCTTATGAAATAAAATTGAAAAATTAAAAAAACTAATGTAAAAACATACATTTGAGTAATGTTATTTCTAACTATTTATAGAATGGAAATAATATAGACTATATATTCCCATCACTTAGTTTTGTAAATTCAGAAATTATCACAGATAAAAGAAACCATCATGCCTCTGAAAACAATGTTTAACAATGCAAATATAAAATATCAATATTACCTGCAAACTGATAACTTTGCGCCATAAGAACTTGTCAAAATAATCACTGAAATCATACATTCCTAAAACATCAACTTAATTCCAAAATCTTCGCTACTTTAAATTCAATGTCAGCATACTACATATGTATATGTTTGTATGAAGGTTGACTGAACATGGTTACTCTGACGAACAATTTTTTTCTTTGTATTGTTTTAATATGGAGTATAAAGTTTATGACAGAACGGATCATATCGCTCTATATATTTCATAGGTAGTTCATTCAATATAGCCTTTCTGTATTGAAAGACTACTGGGTGGATCTTTGTATGGGTCTCTAATATACCGGAAAGATTATACGCCCCAACAAAATTAATATAGACTTGTGTTTGTAACGACTATTTTAACATATAACAAACTTTACTTTACTTTAAAGGCCCGACATAGGTTTACCTCACGTACTTCATACTTGGGAAACAAAGAACAATTGAAAACAAACAAATACAAAAAGTGTCATTTAATTATTATCAATAAACTTTTAATTCTAATAAAACTGTTTTTGTTCGAATTGCTGAACTATTTACACTCGAAGCGATGTCGCTAAATGTTGCTTTCCTATCAGAAGTCCAATCTATCTAGACATAACGCACGTTATTGCGTCCGTACCGTGAAATCAACCACCAGCCCACATTGATAAACAGTTCTTCTATGATATCAAAACAGTTAAGCTATATAAAATTTATATCCATATACTAGGCAGGTATTACTATTCCGAAAAAAATAACAAATTGGTTTTCAATATTTTACAATAGTCTAAAATAAGGACCAAAATATTGGCAAAACGTCAAAAATATGCGTGTCAGACGTAACAGACTATACGCATAATAACTTTTACAGGGGTGTTCTTCGAAACAGTGTAAAATCCGCAAAAATTCGCACGAATGATATGCTTCATATATAAAGTATTACAACATTACTGAATATGCGTTGATGCAACGGCCAAAGCTAATTTTTGCAAAAATAACTAGTCTTCACCATTGTCAGATTTCGGAAAATTGTAAGTTATCAAAATTTATAGGTTTTTAAAATATAAGATTATATGAAATTTCGTTTTTCATAAATTATGCTTACAAAAGTACATAGATAGACCATATCAAAACTGAATTTTTGCAGCACTCACATCACAAATAAAAATGCAACGGCTTCTGGCAAATGTCTAGCAAGAATGTCCAATGTCGCCAATTTTAACAAGTAAACTGTCAGTTGCGACGTCATTTATTGAAAATTTCGATTTGTTGCATGCAAAATAGTGCTTTCCCGTAATTGTACTTTAACTCTAAAAAACAGTTACATACTTTTTGATAATTTGCGTAGTCAAAACGACTTCGTTTTCAAACAAATCCAATCAATGTCTTGCAAGTTTGTCCACTGAACGATTTTCTTACGTTTTCAACGTTGTCGATTCGGGACGCTATTTATGTCTTTTAAAATCAAATCGAATTGTTTGTTTGTTTTGTGTTTTGGTGTTAAACGCAACTTATAGCGTCCTTGGTTGTATCATATCGGACAGTTTTCTATAGAAGAGGAAGTAGGAGAACCTTGGTTGTAATATAAATTGTAAACCCTTGGAACAGACTCGCCAAATTCACCAAATAATATCAACAAATTGTGTTGCAAATCTTCTTGTCCGAGACTTATCGCGTTACAATTGTGATAACTGATTTAATAGAGCAATATACGATTGCGAGAAAACGCAATTAATAGGAAATTTCAAAAAAGGTAAAAATGATTCAAAATGTCAGGAACTCCAATTCCGAAAAAAAAGATGACCATTGCGATACAAATTATAATATAATCGAAGACATTGTTAAAAAGGACATGATAATTGCGGTTTTGGCAGACGATATAAATTATGAGTATTAAAAGTATCAACAAGACCACACAAACTATAAAAAAAATTCCAATGACTAGTGTTGTTCGTTTAGATGAGGTTCTAAAGTTGTGAAAAGGCTGTATTACGAGGGGATAAAAAATCAGCAATTTATTTTCAAATTTGGGAATCGTATAACTGCTTTTTGTTATTTCTCTGCAATACAATTCATATGTATAGAACTTGAAAGTGAATATAAAATTGTTGTGCCTGAAGAGTGGCTATATACTCCTCTATATCATACAAAGCTTGTAAACATATGGGATGGCTATAACCATTATTTTCTGACAATCGTTCATTTCTTAATTTAATTGTTCCGTTATCAAAAAAAAATAAAGTGTATTTTTTAAGTAAGACCCGTTTAACTTGTAATTCCCCACACACTTTTTTATTAAAGCAAAATGGATATCTTCTTCCTTCTCGGATTTAAATGGGGAAACTGCATTTTATTACGTTCTATGTCATTTGGTCTCTGGTAGAGAGTTGTCTCATTGTCACTCATAACATATCTTCTTATTTTATATAGACTATTATCTTACCCAAATACATATATTGTGTTGTTTGTTGCTTGCGTTACTTCCAGTGGGAAATATTTCATGCATATTCAGTACAACCAAACATTTAGAAGTATCCATATTGATATGCAGAAAAAAATTGCCAACGAAATAAGAAATAGCCTTAATAATCGGCGTAAAACGTCAAATTTTGACGTTACCAACTGAGACGCAATATCGTGCGTAACTACGGGGCGCCGAATGGGACTCTTGTGGTTTTGTACTCGAAATTCAATTTTGTACGGACAAAAGTGAGTTTTGTTCAACAAAAATGAGTTTAGTTTAAAAAAATTTGTAGCATACTACAAATTTAAATTTTGTCATACAAAATTATCTTTCAGTGGACAAAAGTTACTTTTGTCATGACAAAATTCAATTTTGTGTTTATTTTTGTGTTGACAAAATTGACTTTTGTGACACAAAATTCATTTTTGTGACACAAAATTGAATTTTGTTGTGACAAAATTCATTTTTGTCATGACAAAATTCAATTTTGTGCTTATTTTTGTGTAGACAAAATTGAGTTTTGTTAAACAGAAGTGAAAATTTAACACAAAATTCATTTTTGTCACAAAAGTCAATTTTGTATGCAAATAAGTTTATATTTGCATACCTATTTGACAAAATTGAATTTTGTCATGACAAAAAATGAATTTTGTCTACAAAAATGAATTTTGACATGACAAAAATGAATTTTGTCATGACAAAATTGAAGTTCTCATAAAACAAGTCTGTATCACATAGTTTTGTAAGACAAAAATTATTTTGTTATGACAGAATTGAATTTTGTACAAAACCACAAGAGTCCCATTCTGCGCCCCGTAGTAACGTCCAACACAACAATATCAAATTAAAAATTTGAAACTGTCTTGTTATGTTGACGTCTAGAAAGCAGTAAAAACATAAACACATACACACATGCAATGAGGGGAAAACAATCAAAAAGCAGGCGAAAATGGAGATACATGAAATTGGAGAGGACGAGAATAATACGAAGATTTTTAGTTTTTCTTGTCCTTTGCCCTAGGACAAGAGTGTGGTGTCGGATATACGCAAATGAGACAGCATCCAAACCACAAAAATACACCAAAAGACATTCAGAGAGCATCATGCTATCTTCAATATAATCATCGGTGAAAATTTATTCACTTTCCCTCATATCAAATATTCATATTTTTTGCTCATCTAGCAAACATCAGTCAATCAACCTAGCTAAAAGGGTCAGTGGGAACTATTGAGAGTCAATTTGATTAGCAAGACAAACACCGTGTTAGAACCTGCGTCTAAGTGATATACTACTAATACTAAAGCATAACTGATCATTCAATAAAATTATGAAAGCCAGCAAAACTTTGATGAACATTTTACTTGTACAATGAATGTTGTCGAATTTCAAACTATCGGCAAACTGGGAGAAGTTACACGAAAGAAGTAAAAATTGCATGCTCACTACAACTCAATAATATTAGGCTGAACACCCAATATAAAATCATCTCCTTCTATAGAATTGAAAATTTTCAAACTATTGGCAAACAGGAATTGGCTGCATGCCAGCAGATGTAATAATTGCTTACACCTACAACTTAACCTTATCAAGCTGCAGACCAAACAAAAATATTTTCCTTCCATAGAAGCCAAGAAAGATTTTACGTAAATTTTCCTTTAATTAGTTTATTAATATTTTAAACTGGCGTTACGGCGGGCGTAGAAATTGCTTACACTCTACAACCCAGCATTATCAAACTGCAAACCAAATAAATAATCAGTCCCTTTCATAGACGCCAAGGAGACTTTGATGATAGTTTTATATCCAAGGTCTTTCGGATGGACGGACGGATACAGTCGAGCGGTTACTAGACATGAATTTCGCCGTCGGCAACGCAGATGAAAACCCTAAATAAGCATGATTAATGTATATGGAAGGCTCTTTGTAAAAACTTCTCATTTCGTGTCGAAACACGATCAACAGAGGCAATTCCTAATTTCTAATTAGTAATTTTTCTTCTTCGTCTGAAACTACAGGATAAAATCATTTCAATCTGTATATGATTTATAATTTTGAGTGACACTTGACAATAGTTCCCCATATTGTATTTGTTGAGAGGATATGTGGCGGTTAGTTACCTTCGGAAGTTTATTCGCGTTCTAAACTCAACATAATGCTTTAATGTTAACCAAAACCAGTAATAAGAGTAGTGTATTGAAAGTAATTTACAAAACTCCTCATTCCATTCCCTTAATGACCATGCAGAGACAATCGGTAATGTTGACTGAACAGGACTTTGAAAATAAAAAGTGTAACAAAAGTTCTGAAAATTCGTACTAAGGAATACTTTCTGGTCTAACTACACAAACAGTCAAAGCTGCTATTACATACTATATAGGATCATAGTGACACGTGGCGTATCTTCACTCATTTCTAGTGAGGCAAACAATCTGAAGATTTCTGTTTGGAAAGGTATTCCATCAAAGATAAATTGCGGTTGTTATTTAATTTCAGCTATTTTTGTGTGTGTTTGTAGTAACACCTCGGTCCCAGCTTTGTGAATGGTAAAACCACGTCAATGATATGCTTTCATCAACACTATAGTCAAGTGGTTGTCGTTAAACTCGCATTTTTTTTTGCGGTTGTTGTCATAATGAAATGATAACGGTCATTGTAGCTCTTTGTCAGTCGGTGAAGGGCGTGTTTGTGCAGCATGTTTTAAAGTCTCCGGAGACCTTTTTTGACATGTAACAAGGCCTCAGACTGCTAGTGTATCTAGCTTACAATGCTTTTTGATAGATAATTAAAGTAGGACAAAATGAATTTGCACGTATCTTTCAAATAACGAATTCTACTCAAACATATAATTAAACGATATTATACAATTGTGGTAAAAAAAACATAGAATCATCATGGCTTTTGAAGAAGTCGAGTTGCCACTGGACGTAAAGCAAACAACAATGAATAAATCAATGAATGAATCAATCAATCAATCAATCAGTTGAAGTAGATGAATTATTTGTACCTTAAAAGGGTTAGAAGACCTACTTTTCGAGTGTTTTCTACTCATCAGTTATCCAACTGCTTGGTACAATGATACAAACGAGACAAGAGCAATTTATTGGCTACAAGTTCAAAATTTAGGTTCAACTAATATAATGTGGACAGTGCATAGTTATTTCTGTTCTTAGTTTTACACGTACACTTCAGTGATATACTATACATATCACAACTTGCATTAGATAAAAAACACGAATTAGGAAGGGCTGTGCAAATTGAAACTTTTTAACATCTAATTCAAACATTTCCAGTTGAATTTCAACTTCTATCTTATTTCAAATAAGATTTTACTTTGCACCCACATTACATATGTATCACGTTTCATATTCTATGATATCAATCAGTACATTTCTGAACGGATTAACTGTAAAACATCGTTAATAATTCAAGAAATGTACGACTTTGTAATTCCAAAATTGATTTAAGTGGAGGAAGCTTGAGGTAGATTTTGTACTATACACGAATATATCGAGAGATTTTACAATTATTCAAGATGTTTGATTAATTGTCCGAAAGTCGGCATTCCATGGAAACCCGTTGTGTTACTCTTCTAGTCGACTTGTTGCTTTATTCCTGCAAGATTGACATTTATACAGGGTCACCCGGTGTTTCGGAAGAATGATGATAAAAAAGGCAATGTTTTTTAAATGTTACATTCTTTACAGATGATGCTCTCTCATTTATTTTGATGACTATTTTGATCGCATCAATCATATTATGCATGAACAAAATGCTCCGCTGGGCGCAGCTTAAAACGACCGCAGAGGTCGAACCCTGAACAGTTGGGGCAATTATGGACACAACATTTATGCTTAAAACAACAATGAATTTGGATTGTGATTGAATATTTGACGCAGCATAGGTTTGTGACACAAAATGAATGTAGTAGTCAAAGAACTGAAAAATTTGAAATTGGACATTTACCTATTATGGTCCAATATCCAAAATCTAAGTGCTTGGTTAGAATCAGCATATTAAAGAAGCCCAAGAATTAATTTTTGATGAAATCATACAAAAGTTTAATTTAGGACCCTTTGGACCTCAATGTGGACCTATTTGATAACTGTGCCTTAAATCCAAAATCTAAATACATGGTTAGATTCAGCATTTCAAAGAACCCATAAATTCAATTTTGTTGAAATCAAACAAAGTTTAATTTTTAACCCTGATATGGACCAACTTGGAAACTGGGCCAAAAGTCCAAAATTTAAATACAGGTTTAGATTCAGCATTTCAAAAACCTATATATATTCAATTTATGTTGAAATCAAACACAGTTTAATTTTGGACGCTGGTTTGGACCAACTTGAAAACTGAGCCAAAATCATACATCTAAATACATGTTTATTAATAGACAATATAAGCTTAGTTTTTAATGGAATTTGCTTCATCAAAAACAAGCATTCTGTGAGTATTGCCTGGCAATACATAGTTCCCTACTGATTAAAAATTCATTGTACTGGAACAAAATGCTAACTTGATCTATAACTTGTTATGGTGTAAACTTTATAACAAATATCAAGTCAATATCTTCAAACATGACGGAAAAAAGTGAGGAAAACTGATTATTTGAGTGAATTTTCTAAGTCCAAGGACCATTACTCTGCACAAAATCATTAGACAGGACCAAAGTGTGGAAAACTGATTTGCCGCACTGATGGACGGACAGACAGACGGACAGAGACTTCGTCATTAGGGGACTAAAAAAAATATATATAGTATTCAGAAAATGAGTTAATACAGAATAACAAACAAACCTACCACAAAATTCTTCAAACAATTTACCATAGAAAAGAAAAAAATAATTTCCAAAATATCATTTATCATTAATACAATGTCTTTAAAAAAATTAATAAAACTTATCTGTAATTATCTTCAAAATATCTTAATTAATAATAAACAGTAAATTTCAAACTATATTTATACTGTCCTACAAAGCTTATCTTCAACAACACTTAGGAAACACAAAATTTTCAAATAAATCTGTCACTCCAATTATAATTGTGTTATTGACAATTACCAGATAGTGTGTTATCTTGATAAAAGGTGAAAATTATTTAAAACACTTAGTGTAATCAAACTTTATATATATAATTAATAGTTCCCAATATTTTTCTTTCATTTGTCACAAACTAATATCTGCAACTTATCTATCAATGTCAACAACCTTATCTACACAATGTATTGTAATGAAATATTTCCTTTAATAAAAATAGATTGTCTGAAAATAATTTTTTTCATTAAGATTTAACATAACATAATTTATGGCACAATTGTATTTAAAAACTTTTACTTCACTTACCTTCCACTTCAACAGATGGACAAAGGTCTATTTTAATTTCTAAGGAAATTTTCAACCATAAGAAAATATTCAAACAATCTTTAAATAGAACACAATGCATACACAATTATCACCACAATTAATATATCTGAATCAGCAAATTTCAATTTTGTGCTTATTTTGTGTAGACAAAATTGAGTTTTGTTAAACAGAAGTGAAAATTTAACACAAAATTCATTTTTGTCACAAAGTCAATTTTGTATGCAAATAAGTTTATATTTGCATACCTATTTGACAAAATTGAATTTTGTCATGACAAAAAATGAATTTTGTCTACAAAAATGAATTTTGACATGACAAAAATGAATTTTGTCTACAAAAATGAATTTTGTCATGACAAAATTGAAGTTCTCATAAAACAAGTCTGTATCACATAGTTTTGTAAGACAAAAATTATTTTGTTATGACAGAATTGAATTTTGTACAAAACCACAAGAGTCCCATTCTGCGCCCCGTAGTAACGTCCAACACAACAATATCAAATTAAAAATTTGAAACTGTCTTGTTATGTTGACGTCTAGAAAGCAGTAAAACATAAACACATACACACATGCAATGAGGGAAAACAATCAAAAGCAGGCGAAAATGGAGATACATGAAATTGGAGAGGACGAGAATAATACGAAGATTTTAGTTTTTCTTGTCCTTTGCCCTAGGACAAGAGTGTGGTGTCGGATATACGCAAATGAGACAGCATCCAAACCACAAAAATACACCAAAAGACATTCAGAGAGCATCATGCTATCTTCAATATAATCATCGGTGAAAATTTATTCACTTTCCCTCATATCAAATATTCATATTTTTTGCTCATCTAGCAAACATCAGTCAATCAACCTAGCTAAAAGGGTCAGTGGGAACTATTGAGAGTCAATTTGATTAGCAAGACAAACACCGTGTTAGAACCTGCGTCTAAGTGATATACTACTAATACTAAAGCATAACTGATCATTCAATAAAATTATGAAAGCCAGCAAAACTTTGATGAACATTTTACTTGTACAATGAATGTTGTCGAATTTCAAACTATCGGCAAACTGGGAGAAGTTACACGAAAGAAGTAAAAATTGCATGCTCACTACAACTCAATAATATTAGGCTGAACACCCAATATAAAATCATCTCCTTCTATAGAATTGAAAAATTTTCAAACTATTGGCAAACAGGAATTGGCTGCATGCCAGCAGATGTAATAATTGCTTACACCCTACAACTTAACCTTATCAAGCTGCAGACCAAACAAAAAATATTTTCCTTCCATAGAAGCCAAGAAAGATTATACGTAAATTTTCCTTTAATAATGAGTTTTTTTAATATTTTAAACTGGCGTTACGGCGGGCGTAGAAATTGCTTACACTCTACAACCCAGCATTATCAAATTGCAAACCAAATAAATAATCAGTCCCTTTCATAGACGCCAAGGAGACTTTGATGATAGTTTTATATCCAAGGTCTTTCGGATGGACGGACGGATACAGTCGAGCGGTTACTAGACATGAATTTCGCCGTCGGCAACGCAGATGAAAACCCTAAATAAGCATGATTAATGTATATGGAAGGCTCTTTGTAAAAACTTCTCATTTCGTGTCGAAACACGATCAACAGAGGCAATTCCTAATTTCTAATTAGTAATTTTTCTTCTTCGTCTGAAACTACAGGATAAAATCATTTCAATCTGTATATGATTTATAATTTTGAGTGACACTTGACAATAGTTCCCCATATTGTATTCGTTGAGAGGATACCTTCGGAAGTTTATTCGCGTTCTAAACAATAGTTCCCCATATTGTATTCGTTGAGAGGATACCTTCGGAAGTTTATTCGCGTTCTAAACTCAACATAATGCTTTAATGTTAACCAAAACCAGTAATAAGAGTAGTGTATTGAAAGTAATTTACAAAAACTCCTCATTTCATTCCCTTCGTGACCAGAGACAATCGGTAATGTTGACTGAACAGGACTTTGAAAATAAAAAGTGTAACAAAAGTTCTGAAAATTCGTACTGAGGAATACTTTCTGGTCTAACTACACAAACAGTCAAAGCTGCTATTATATACTATATAGGATCACAGTGACACGTGGCGTTTCTTCATTCATTTCTAGTGAGGCAAACAATCTGAAGATTTCTGTTTGGAAAGGTATTCCATCAAAGATAAATTCCGGTTGTTATTTAATTTCAGCTATTTTTTGTGTGTTTTGTAGTAACACCTCGGTCCCAGCTTTGTGAATGGTAAAACCACGTCAATGATATGCTTTCATCAACACTATAGTCAAGTGGTTGTCGTTATACTCGCATTTTTTTTTTTTGCGGTTAATTGTTGTCATAATGAAATGATAACGGTCATTTTAGCTCTTTGTCAGTCGTCGAAGGGCGTGTTTGTGCAGCATGTTTTAAAGTCTCCGGAGACCTTTGTTTGACATGTAACAAGGCCTCAGACTGCTAGCGTATCTAGCTTACAATGCTTTTTTTGATAGATAATTAAAGTAGGACAAAATGAATTTGCACGTATCTTTCAAATAACGATTCTATTCAAACATATAATTAAACGATATTATACAATTGTGGTAAAAAAAAAACATAGAATCATCATGGCTTTTGAAGAAGTCGATTTGCCACTGGACGTAAAGCAAACAACAATGAATAAATCAATCAATCAATCAGTTGAAGTAGATGAATTATTTGTACCTTAAAACGGTTAGAAGACCTACTTTTCGAGTGTTTTCTACTCATCAGTTATCCAACTGCTTGGTATAATGATACAAACGAGACAAGAGCAATTTATTGGCTGCAAGTTCAAAATTTAGGTTCAACTAATATAATGTGGACAGTGCATAGTTATTTCTGTTCTTAGTTTTTACACGTACACCTCAGTGATATACTATACATATTACAACTTGCATTAGATAAAAAACACGAATTAGGAAGGGCTGTGCAAATTGAAACTTTTTTAACATTTAATTCAAACATTTCCAGTTGAATTTCAACTTCTATCTTATTTCAAATAAGATTTTACTTTGCACCCCACATTACATATGTATCACGTTTCATATTCTATGATATCAATCAGTACATTTCTGAATGGATTAACTGTAAAACATCGTTAATAATTCAAGAAAAGTACGACTTTGTAATTCCAAAATTGATTTAAGTGGAGGAAGCTTGAGGTAGATTTTGTACTATACACGAATATATCGAGAGATTTTACAATTATTCAAGATGTTTGATTGATTGTCTGAAAGTCGGCATTCCTATGGAAACCCGTTGTGTTACTCTTCTAGTCGACTTGTTGCTTTATTCCTGCAAGATTGACATTTATACAGGGTCACCCGGTGTTTCGGAAGAATGATGATAAAAAAGGCAATGTTTTTTAAATGTTACATTCTTTACAGATGATGCTCTCTCATTTATTTTGATGACTATTTTGATCGCATCAATCATATTATGCATGAACAAAATGCTCCGCTGGGCGCAGCTTAAAACGACCGCAGAGGTCGAACCCTGAACAGTGTGGGCAATTATGGACACAACATTTATGCTTAAAACAGCAATGAATTTGGATTGTGATTGAATATTTGACACAGCATAGGTTTGTGACACAAAATGAATGTAGTAGTCAAAGAACTGAAAAATTTGAAATTGGACATTTACCTATTATGGTCCAATATCCAAAATCTAAGTGCTTGGTTAGAATCAGCATATTAAAGAAGCCCAAGAATTAATTTTTTGATGAAATCATACAAAAGTTTAATTTAGGACCCTTTGGACCTCAATGTGGACCTATTTGATAACTGTGCCTTAAATCCAAAATCTAAATACATGGTTAGATTCAGCATTTCAAAGAACCCATAAATTCAATTTTTGTTGAAATCAAACAAAGTTTAATTTTTGACCCTGATATGGACCAACTTGGAAACTGGGCCCAAAAGTCCAAAATTTAAATACAGGTTTAGATTCAGCATTTCAAAAAACCCTATATATATTCAATTTATGTTGAAATCAAACACAGTTTAATTTTGGATGCTGGTTTGGACCAACTTGAAAACTGAGCCAAAATCATACATCTAAATACATGTTTATTAATAGACAATATAAGCTTAGTTTTTAATGGAATTTGCTTCATCAAAAACAAGCATTCTGTGAGTATTGCCTGGCAATACATAGTTCCCATTGTACTGATTAAAATAACTTCATTGTACTGGAACAAAATGCTAACTTGATCTATAACTTGTTATGGTGTAAACTTTATAACAAATATCAAGTCAATATCTTCAAACATGACGGAAAAAGTGAGGAAAACTGATTATTTGAGTGAATTTTCTAAGTCCAAGGACCATAACTCTGCACAAAATCATTAGACAGGACCAAAGTGTGGAAAACTGATTTGCCGCCACTGATGGACGGACAGACAGACAATACACCAAATATCAAATCAATATCTTCAAGACAGAGACTTTTGCGTCATTAGGGGACTAAAAAAGTCCCCTTCCATATATAGCATTCAGAAAATGAGTTAATACAGAATAACAAACAAACCTACCACAAAATTCTTCAAACAATTTACCATAGAAAAGAAAAAATAATTTCCAAAATATCATTTATCATTAATACAATGTCTTTAAAAATCTAATAAAACTTATCTGTAATTATCTTCAAAATATCTTAATTAATAATAAACAGTAAATTTCAAACTATATTTATACTGTCCTACAAAGCTTATCTTCAACAACACTTAGGAAACACAAAATTTTCAAATAAATCTGTCACTCCAATTATAATTGTGTTATTGACAATTACCAGATAGTGTGTTATCTTGATAAAGGTGAAAATTATTTAAAAATACTTAGTGTAATCAAACTTTATATATATAATTAATAGTTCCCAATATTTTTCTTTCATTTGTCACAAACTAATATCTGCAACTTATCTATCAATGTCAACAACTTTATCTACACAATGTATTGTGATGAAATATTTCCTTTAATAAAAATAGATTGTCTGAAAATATTTTTTTTTTATTAAGATTTAACATAACATAATTTATGGCACAATTGTATTTAAAACTTTTACTTCACTTACCTTCCACTTCAACAGATGGACAAAGGTCTATTTTAATTTCTAAGGGAATTTTCAACCATAAGAAAATATTCAAACAATCTTTAAATAGAACACAATGCATACACAATTATCACCACAATTAATATATCTGAATCAGCAAATCTATTTTAAACTATGACTCAATTTAATATCCCAACCCTCCTATTGTGGTATGGAACCTTGTGCTAAAATTTCTTACACATCCATACACTTATACTAAAGTTAATGTCTGTGAACCAATTTATTTTCCATGAACCAGTAATGTGATGTAAACCACAAAAATAGTTCTCTAAAATTAGACATGATGTTATATCTATCATCAACTATGACTCAACTTAAAATTTCTGTTAATTGTGCGATAACATCTCTGAATTTAGATTCTTAGCAAATATGTAATAAAAGCATAGTTTCTGACACAGAATGAATGTGGTATAAGGTCTTAAATAATTTTAAAATTAGACATTTACCAATTATCGTCCAATATTCAAATTCTGAATACATGATTAGATTCAGCGTATCAAATAACCACATTTTTTCATGTTTTGTTAAAATCAAACTAAGTTTTGTTTTGGATACTTTGGACCTTTATGGGGTCCAGTTTGAAAAACGGGCCCAAAATTAAAAATTTAAAACTCTGTTAGATTGCACACATTAAAGAACTCCAATGGTTTGATTTTTTTTAAGAAATCAAACAAAGTTTAATTTTGGACCCAAATTTGGACCAACTTTGAAAACTAAGCACAAAATCAAAAATTTTAAACACTGTTGGATTAACCATATCAAATAACACAAACAATTTTATTTTTGATGAAATCAAACTATGTTCAGTTTGGACCCCAATTTGGATCATCTTGAATACTATGCCCAAAATCAAAAATCTAAATACACGCTTAGATTCAGCATATAAAAGTACCCCAAGAATTCAATTTTTTTTTTAAAGAAAAAAAGTTGTATTTTGGACCCTTTTGACCTTAATGTGGACCAATTTGAAGACAGGCCTCAAAATTAAAAAATCTAAATACACAATTAGATTCAGCATATCAAGGAACACCAATAATTAATTTTTAATGAAATGAAACAAAGTTTAATTTTGGATCCTTTGGACCTTAATATGGATCATTTCAAAAACAGACCCTAAAATGCAAATTCTAAATACCGAATTAGATTTAGAATAATAAAGACTCCCAAGAATTCAATACTTTTGAATTAAACCCCATTGAAATAGCTAAAGAAATAAGCAATTTATACAAAGTATTGGTTTTGGCCCCTTTTAACTAAACCAATAGGGTCATAACCCCTAAAATCAATCCCAAACTTTATTTTATGGCATAACACCTTCTGGCACAATTAGATAGCAATAAATAGACTTATACTCAAGTTATTGTCCACAAATAAGAAAATCTGAGTTTTTTTGCCCCTTTTCAGCCCCTTATTATTAAACGGTTTGGACCATGACCCTAAAATCAATCCCAACTTTCATTTTGAAGTATGGATCCTTGTAGTAAAATTACATATGAATCCATACTCTAATACACAAATTAGTGTCCTGAAACATGAAAAATGCTTGTTTTTGACCCCTTTTTGGCCCTTAATTACTAAACAGTTACAACAAAAACCCCATAAAATAAATCTCAACCATCCTAATGTGGTATGGAACCTTGTGCTTACATTTAATAGAGATATATACAGTTATACTCAAGTTATTGTCTGTGAACCAGACAAATAATTGTTTTTGTTAGGCCCTTTTTGGCCCCTAATTCCTAAACAGCTACTATAATAACCCCCAAAATAAACCCCAACTTTTCTATTGTGGTATGGAACCATGTTCTAAAATTGAATAGAGATCCATTTCACTTATACTCAAGTTATTGCCTGCAAACCAGAAAAATAGTTGTTTTCTGCCCCTTTTCGACCCCTAATTATTAAACGATATGGGCCATGACCCTCAAAAATCATTACAAACTTTCCTTATGAAGTATGGAACCTTGTGGTAAAATTTCATAGAAATCTATACTTTTATACACCAATTATTGTCCTGAAACATGAAAAATGTTTGTTTTGGACCCTTTTTAGCCCTTAATTCCTAAACAGCTATGACAATAACCCCCAAAATAAATCCCAACCTTTTTATTGTGGTATGGAACCTTGTGCAAAAATTTAATAGAGATCCATAAACTTATACTCAAGTTATTGTCTGTGAACCTGACAAAAATTGTTTTTGTTAGACCCTTTTTGGCTCGGAATTTTTTCTTACACATCCATACACTTACACTAAAGTTATTGTCTGCGAACCAATTTATTTTCCATGAACCAGTAAAACTGACCTTTTTTGGCACCTAATTACAAAACGGCAAAGACAATAGCCCCAAAAACAATCCCAACCATCCTTTAGTGGTATAGAACCTTGTGCTAAAATTTCATAGACATCCATGAAATTATACTCAAGTTATTGTCTGCGAACCAAAATGTCTTCAGACACAGACGCAGACAACATCATAAAATAATACTATCACAAATTTACATAATACTATCACAAATTTATTTGCGGTAGTATTATGTTTATTGTTATGGTGTTGTCTGTGTCTGCGTCTGAAGACATTTTGGTTCACAGACAATAACTTGAGTATAATTTCATGGATCTCTATAAAATTTTAGCGTATAAAAAGATATCACAGACACAGTTATGTTGCTGCATAACCGTATTGTTTACTGTTGGGTTTTCTTATTTATCCTTTACTCTTTGATGTTGATTTGTTAGCCTTGAATGACTTGTTAGTTTTGATTGATCCTTGGTATCTTCTTACTTATTTGTTAAAAGCTTAAATCACTTAAAGCAACAATATAAATCAAGGTAAACATAGATGTTTTTAATTTTTTTTATTAACATAGGGTAACTTGTTCCTAGGTCGAACATTTCAAAAAGATTTCCCCCATCAAGACAAGATATATGCAAAAATAACATTGTGTTTTCAAAGAAGAATCTTAATTTGCCCTTTACCATTTCTTGTCTGCATATAACAACATGAAACAGTCATTCTTTTTTCATTTCCTCTGAAAAATCCTTATTTTCAATATGGTTTTAGGCTGCTTTGATGCTCTCGATTCTGAAATTTAATTTCCAACAGGCAGGTAGCAACAAGGTCCCAACTTCAAATGATTTTCTTCGATGATTATTGTTTAAGTTATTTAAATACATTAATTTAGCATATGATTTCATATTTGAGATGGTTTTTATTTTTGAAATAAAAATAGATGTGGTATGATTATAAATGAGACAACTATTCATTAACAACCAAATGACATGGATGTAATAAAATTGAGAATGGAAATGGGGAATGTGTCAAAGAGACAACAACCCGACCACAGAACAGACAACAACAGAAGGTCACCAATAGGTCTTCAATGCAGCGAGAAATTCCCGCACCCGGAGGCGTCCTTAAGCTGGCCCCTAAACAAATATATATACTAGTTCAGTGATAATGGACGTCATACTAAACTCCAAATTATACACAAGGAACTAAAAGTAAAAATAATACAAGACTAACAAAGGCCAGAGGCTCCTGACTTGGGACAGGCGCAAAAATGCGGCGGGGTTAAACATGTTTATGAGATCTCAACCCTCCCCCTATACCTCTAGCCAATGTAGAAAAGTAAACGCATAACAATACGTACATTAAAAGTCAGTTAAAGAGAAGTCCGAGTCCGATGTCAGAAGATGTAACAAAAGAAAATAAACAAAATGACAATAATACATAAATAACAACAGACTACTAGCAGTTAACTGACATGCCAGCTCCAGACCTCAATTAAACTGATTGAAAGATTATGTCTTCATCATATGAATATCAGGCACAATCCCTCCCGTTAGGGGTTTAGTATCATACCATCATAAAATATATGAGAAGAGCATAACCCGTGTCATGCCAACAACTGGTTTTTAAATAAATGTGTTTAGTTCCGATGCAAAGACCCTATAAGTGAATCAATATTAAAGCCAAAATATGCAATCTTTAATGACCTGACAACAGTATCGTAACTATATCCCTTCTTAATAAGTCTATTTAAAGGTTTTGTTAGTTTCTGAGGTAAATACTGACATTTTAGTGCTTTATAAAGAATATTACCATAAAAGATTGGATGTGAAATACCTGAACGTATAAAAGTCTGCATGTTGAGCTATATTTACGAATGATGTACTTGTACCGATGATAAAATTTAGTAAATGTTTTGACTAGTTTGTGATATCGAAAACCCTGGTGTAATAATTTTCTAAGTAATACATAAATTTCTTTCGTTAAAATCTGAAACGTTGTTACATACACGAGCGAATCGTACAAGTTGAGATATATAAACACCGTAAGATGGTGACAAGGGAACGTCACCATCTAAAAATGGATAATTAACGATAGGAAATGAAAAATCATCTCTTTTATCATAAATTTTTGTATTAAGCTTTCCGTTAATGATATAGATATCAAGATCGAGGAAAGGGCAGTGGTCATTGTTAGTATTAGCTTTATTTAAAGTAAGTTCAACAGGATAAATTTCTTTAGTATACATACTGAAGTCGTCATTATTGAGAGCCAATATATCATCCAAATATCTAAAAGTATTATTAATTTTTGTATCAGATGTTGTTTCGATGGGTCTTTGCTGATTTTAGTCATAAATTGTAACTCATAGCAATACAAAAACAGGTCCGCAATAAGTGGTGCACAGTTAGTCCCCATTGGAATTCCGATAACCTGACGATATACGGATCTCCAAAGCGAACAAAAATATTATCTAGTAAAATTCAAGGGCAGATATAGTATCAAAGCATGTCCAATTGACATAGTTCTTTTGTTTATTGCTACTAAAAATGACCTAAAGAGTTAGAACATATGTATTCACATTCTGACTTTTAAATGCCCATTTAATTAGGTGTGTGAATTTTTCTTAATGAGAATGTGAGGCAATGTGGTATACAGGGTAGAAAAATCAAAACTTTGAACAGATTCAAAATCACCAATATAAGCATGCAATTTATCAAGTACTTCCAACGAGTTTTGACACTCAAAAGTAATTAATTCCACTATTTTCAAAGGCCTTATTTGAACAATTTATTATCAGGTTTTGATTGTACCAAGTGAACTGGTAAGAAGAATAGACAATTTAGTAGTGGAACAATGGCTTGAAGACGAAATAAATCTATATTTGTAAGGTGTTTTATGTAGCTTCGGAAGCCAGTACATAGTTGGGACTTTCATTGTATTTGGTTCTGCTTGTAAAGAGGTAGCTAAAAGTTTATGTTTGTTACAGATGTCGTTTTCTGAAAATGGAGTCAGTTGGAATGTTGGTGAATTGGTGATTTCTTTTCAGAACCTCAATGTAAAATTTACGTCAAACAATAATGATATTATTAGCAGCTTTATCGGCCGGGACAAAAACAAATTCCTTAGCTAGTTCTTTAAGTTTATGTTTGATACGAGAAATAGGTTTATTATGGTTGTTGTTAAGAGTAAATTGTTCTTTAAAATGTTGAATACGTATATCAACTATGTTCATTACTGAATTAAAAAGAGTCCAAAGATTTTTGTCAGATTTTTCCCGTTTTATCCATTTTAAACAGTAAGTACGAAGTGAGTCGTGGATGATATTACGACACTCATTCCAATTAATGATTGACGGGGACGATATTTAGGTCCTTTACTGAGGAATGATGTTAACTCTCGGTCTTGAACGATGTTAAGATCTCCTGTTAAAACATGGAAATGGGTCCATAAATGTATTCGGAATTACTGCAATTACATGAAGTAGGTGTATTTTCACTGATATTAACATCTTTACACAATTGGCTATAATTAAACACATATTTCCGGGTAGATTTCTTGTAAATATAACAAACAAGAGGGAGCTCAGTATTATCAAAATATCCAGGAATTTGTTCTTTAACAGAATGGTCGTTAAAAATACCGGCAATATTTACAAAATCAAAACCTTTATTGACATACTTTATTTTAATAAAATGTTTTTTATGATCTTCAGGGCGATCAATTTTGGGAAACAGTTTAGAATAACAATATGCCATTATAATTTGAACGATTTCATACTTAGGACTGCTATATGAAATTGTGTTGCAATCCTCTAAAATTTTATTTAACTTATTAACCGGTAATGAACAGAGCTTTGTTAACAGATAATGTCTGCCATTGTTTTTTGAAATAGAAATTAGGTCCGAAATATTGGTATGATTGGTCCGAAATTTTCTTTGATTGCGATTTTTTCTACGACCATGAGAACGGTTTTTACGAACAGTTTTAGAAACTATATCCAAAATGTTAACAGAATCGGTTCTTGATATATTACCAATTCCATGATATTATCATTAAGACCGAGAGGGTAGACTGTCTGTAATTTTTTAATCCAATTTAATTCAATTATTTTCCGTGATCGTACAAACTTTGAATGAGATTCACCAGGCTGCTTATTTACTACTTCTAAAGGTTGAACTGTTAAATATTTAATAGGATGATTGTGCTTTTTAAGGTGTTGATAAATGATACTTTTGAATTTATTGGGTCTTTTAAAACGATACAGGTGTTCTTGCGTGCGTTTAGATAAAAATCGCCCAGTTTCACCTACGTACTGAATACCGCATCCCGGTTTGTTTCATGTGAGTAAATAAATAATACTGTTTGTTTTCAAGTTATATCAGTTTCAAAATTTAAAGAAAATGTGCGACCATTAAACGTGGACCTTACCGTATTGTTGGTGGAAAGACGGGGACATGTAAGTCATTTTTGGCATGACACTTATCGATAGAAGGGTAACCACGATTTTATTGTTAAAAATGTTAGCGATGGTAGTATTTTTAGATAAGCGATTTTGAAGATTGAGACGTGTAGATACCCTTTGAACGAGTTTAGTATTTAATATTTTCCATTTCTAAGCTTCATATTTGTTTTTGTTTGTGGATTTTATCAGAAAGGAGCAAAGACTGGCGTCAGAATATGAACCAGCATACAATCAATTAAATTATGTAAAATGATAATTCTGTTCGGCTAAAGATGTCAAACGCTATCCGTCATTAATTACCCGAAAAATAAAACAAAACATAGGGTATATCAGGGTAGCGACTGACGTCTGACTAAATAGTAGAATGGGGCTGAAAATTGAAATACTACTTTTGATAAATATTCCTAAAGTAATGAACTAGAAGTTCTCGCTCGGACACACACTCCATAATCTAGTATATTATAAGAGCATAAACCTGAAGCACGGGAGGCACTCTACTGTCTCCACACGGCACTAAAGACAAACTCTGTAAAAAATAAAATTGAGAATGGAAATGGGGAATGTGTCAAAGAGACAACAACCCGACCACAGAACAGACAACAACAGGTCACCAATAGGTCTTCAATGCAGCGAGAAATTCCCGCACCCGGAGGCGTCCTTAAGCTGGCCCCTAAACAAATATATATACTAGTGCACGTTTGTCATTTAGACATGTTTTTCGGGAGGGGTTAACTCGAGGGCAAAGTTGTCTGTTTTAAAAGTCAATTGAGAGCAGCAACTGAAATTAATTATTTGAATATTTCAGACTGAGACTACTATAACACTGTTTCAGTTTCAGAATAGATCCAATAGTATCTGGGATCATCATTTATTGACTTCTGATGGAAATGTCTGAGGAATTACAAACATGTCAATTTGTTCGAATTGCTCATAGATGTAACAACGAAATTGATTTTAACGAAAGAATTCTCTGTATTACTGAAAAATTATTACACGAGGGTTTTCAATATCACAAACTTGTCAAAACATTTACTAAATTTTATCATCGGTACAAAGACATCATTCGTAAATATAAATCGAAGTGCAAACATCTTATACGTTCAGGTATTTCACTTCCCATCTTTTATGGTAATATTCTATACAAAGCACAAAAATGTCGTCATTCACCTCAAAAGCTACCCAAACTTTTGAACAGGCTTATTAAGAAGGGATATAGTTACGATACTGTTGTCAGGTCATTAAAGATGGCAATTTTTGGAATTGATATTGATTCATTCATAGGGTCTTTGCATCGGAAATAAACACATCTATTCTAAAACCAGTTGTTGGCATGATACAGGTTATGTTCTTCTCGTATATTTTATAAAGATATGATACTAAACCCCTAATGGCAGGGATTGTGCTTGATTTTCATATGATGAAGATGCAGTGAGGTGAGTTTTTTTTGCTGCATGTTGAAGGCCTCACTGTGACTTTGAGATGAAGAACAGCAATAAAAGCACTGTTCCTTTGCTTTTTGTGTATTTTTTTTTTGCTGTGCATGTACTGATTTTATGTCATGGATGGATACCCCATATCCTTTGTTTTCTATTATAATCTTTCAATCAGTTTAATTGAAGTCTGGAGTTGCCTTGTCAGTAACTGCTAGTAGTCCTTTGTTAATTTATGATGATCATTCTCATTTTGGTTAGTTTCTTCTGTTACCTATTCTAACATTGGACTCAGACCTGACTTCTTTTGAACTGAGTTTTACTGTGCGTATTGCTGTGTTTGTTTATTCTACATTGACTAGAGGTATAGGGGGAGGGTTGAGATCTCACAATACGTTTAACCCGCCACATTTTTGCACCTGTCCCTAGTCAGGATACTCTGGCCTTTGTTAGTCTTGTATGTTTTTTTAAAATTTGGTTCATTTATATGTTTCGGAGTTTAGTGTGACGTCTATTTTCGCTGAACTAGTACACATTTTTGTTTAGGGTCAGCTTAAGCCTACCCCTGGGTGTGGGATTTTCTCGCTGTGTTGAAGACCCATTGGTGGTCTTGAGCTGTTTTCTGCTCTTTGGTTGAGTTGTTGTCTCTTTGACACATTCCCTGGTTCCATTCTCAATTTTATTACAATGTACTCTAATGCTCCAATGAAGGTACAAAGTGTGGCACAAAGAAAAAGGTGTCCAGCTTTAAGGCAAATTACTGTAATCTAGAGGATTCATAAATGATATGAATATGAATAAAAGGTAACCAGAACCCTTGGACATCTAGAGATCAATATATTGTCTTCAACAATACACAGTTGTCTATACATGTACTATATGTCAAGCTATAAATCACTCCCATTCGAAACAAGTTGCGAATCAACTTAACAAAGACAAAGATCTACCATCTTCACCAAAGGACAAAAATACTTTGAAACAAGAATATGTGTGTTTAGGACACCATGCCTTGTTTGAACTATCTTTTCCATGTTCAGTGAACCTTAAAATCTTGGTCAAAATTCTAATTTCTCATACCTATTAAACAGTTCACTTCATAATGAACATGTGTACAAAGTTTCAAGTTGATGTGACCACAAACTACCCTGAACTAAAAGAGAGGTGAAAGATACTAAAGGGACATTCAAACTCGTAAGTGGAAAAATAAACTGACAACGCCATGGCTGAAAAAGAAAAAGACAAACAGACAAACAATAGTACACAAAACACAACATAGAAAACTAAAGACTGAGCAACATGAACCCCACCAAAAACGGGTGATCTCAGGTGCCCCGGAAGGGTAAGCAGATCCTGCTCCACATGTGACACCCGTTGTGTTGCTCATGTTAGTACAAACCCGGTAATAAGTCTAATTCGGTTGGTCAAACTCGGGAAAAGGGGATGGGATTGTAGTTAGGACATTAGGAACATATCCACTATCATCTGTGAAACGGATATTCCGTACCGATCAACCAACTCGAGATGGCGTTCGTAAAATTTACAAAGGGATGATTTCAACTTCACCACTTGGAATTCTTAAAACTTTAACCCTCTATAGGATGGGTAGACTTAATGGACAGTTGGACAGATCAGAAAACATAATGCCCCTCTACTTTTGTAGGCAGGGCATAAAAACTAAGAAATTCACTGAAAGGTTCCTGACTTGGAACAAGTACATTAAGATGAGACAGGTTTATACTTGTGCTATGATACAATTAAATTTTAAGGACGTTTGGTATCAATACCCTTAGTGGCTCATTTGAAGCTAACACATGAAATGATTAAGATTGTAAGTATTACTTGACAGCAGTAGTTTAAATGGTCATTTTGCCTTGATGAGGGAACAAAAACAAATGATATCTGGCCATAAAATTTTATTGATAAAGCCATAAATATAGACAAAACATTAAAATATGATCCAAAAAATGGAGAATGGCCAGCATACAATGAATAGCAAGAGTTACATTGCTGTTATCTATTGTTCATGTGAATTTTTTGTAAATGAATTTAGTATGTTTGATAAGGTGCTGAAACAAACAAACAAACAAACAAAAAAAAACAAAACAAAACATAAATTATATACTGGTATAGACTAATAAAAATTCTTCTTACAATGGCACATGTCATAATCTAAACAATGAAATTTTCTTTAAATAAATTCAGTCAAAAAAAAGTAAAAATGAAGGAATATACTAACAATACTGGCATCTTAAATATGCTATATTTGTAGAGTTTGCCTATATATTATGACAAACATGATTGACAGTTGCTTAATGCTTAATGTCCAGTGGCAAATATTTCAAGAATATCCAGGACAAATTAACATATATTTATCTGTGACTGAAAATGATAATAAATTTAACTAATCTTTATAAAGTTAGGTGAATAACTGTATCAAGAAATGATTTCAATTTCCGTTTGTGCAGAGTTTCAACGAATAATAAATTTGAAAATTCTCAAAGTGATTTAAACAAACAATATTCTAACTAATTCTATTTTGTTTTCGTACTGATCTAGATCAAGTTCAAATTCTAATTCTTGCTGTATCTGATCATAAGTTTGAAGATATAATTATCAATATATTTCGTTATTTCATGTCTAAAAATCATTTGCCTAAATTACATCACACAATTTGTAATCTGAAAATAAAATAAAATGCTCCACTGGGCGCAGCTGGATACGACCGCAGAGGTTGAACCCTGAACAGTTAGCTGCGGAACCATAACTCTTATGATCCATATGATATTTTTTGACAATTTGCAGACCATAGTCCTCAAGTTTTCAAAAAATATCAAAAGGACCGTAAGAGCTACGGCTCCACAACTAAGTTCTAATATGACTGCTAAGTTGTGAAACCTATTTACTGACGCTAAAATGAGCTTGAATGAAATGAAAACATTCTGAAAAAAAAATCAAATCTACATCCTGATCTTTCTAAAATTACTAGTATTTTTTTTTATACAAATCTAGAATTTTCTCAATTTGTAATTGTACATGAAATAGATGTGATGATATGTGTAAAATCTCTATATATTCCATTTTTGCATAGTTGTTTTAAAAAATAATGTTCAACAGCTTTATATTTGTTAAATATTTAGCATTATAGGCAAAGTAAGTTCTTAACACACATCAGCAAACGGAATGTGGCCTTATAAAGGGACTGACTAAGAAACTCTGCTTTGCAATAACAAGAAACAGGATTTATATGAGTAGGGATCTCTCTAGAAATGGGCTTTGTAAGAGCTGCTTAAGAAATGGAAAGAAGCTAAAATTAATTAGGGTGTATTCAGGTGAAATTAAAAAAAATCTAGTATTAAAAATGGATACTATAAGTCAGAAGAGCATTAGTTAAGAAACAAAATAAGCTAAAAATTGATAGGTTATGGAACTCCTTGTCAAGATATTTGATAAAAAAAATGGCTGGAAAAGGCTGACTCAGACTTCATCTTATATCTATCATTGACATTATTTGGGTCTCAAATCGTAGAAAAGAAATCTAGAATCTGCTTAAATTTTGGTAAATGACCTTTTATGAGCTATTGAAGTCTACTATGAAAATAAAAGTGGTTGATATGGGGCAAAATATTCTACCCTGTATCGTAGGCTAAAACCCAAAGAGTCCGAACATCTGACAAAAATTCCTAAAACTAACATGACTACATCATTAAGTTATCAAATATTTTTTTCTTTTTTTGTTGGGTTCAAGTTCGGCTGCCAATTTTTCTTACTTTGTAACATTTGAAAAAAAATTTAATAAAAGATGTATTTGTATTAAACATTAGAAAAATCTGTTTCATACATTATTTTCAAAAATTATAATTCTGTACCAATAATTAACAATCTAATATAAACATCAACAATTTAAGGCAGATTGTATATGTAACCTGGAAAAATGTTAGAGATGTAATATTAAAAAAAATGTCTTCCTATGGAGTGAACTCTCAAAATGCAATGTAAAAATATCTGTTGATTGAAAACAAATTACAACACAATATAAACTTATTACAATACTTAACAATATCTGTACAAAAACAATACTAAAATATATGAAATGTTCAAATGCTTCATGCTACCATTAAAAATATATTTGTATTCAATTTTAAAAAGCACTGGAAAAGTAACTTTTTAACAAGGATCCAGTAACTTATATCCAATGTAAGGAAAAGACAACTCTTTTTCCTTTGATGTAAAAATTTTGAAACCAATAAGCTTGAAATCATCTCATATAAGAAACATATACAAGTGTACATGATATATCCCTTCTTTAAAGCTACCAGCCCAAAGCTACGATGTTATGTTACTATTTTTTGGATGTTTTTAGTTTTTGTTCTTAAATCTGCCATCATGAATTTTCTCTCTACATGATAAAAGTGTATAT
The DNA here is from genome assembly GCA_017311375.1 of Mytilus coruscus. Taxonomy (NCBI): domain Eukaryota; kingdom Metazoa; phylum Mollusca; class Bivalvia; order Mytilida; family Mytilidae; genus Mytilus; species Mytilus coruscus. Next base: position 44,626,982 of record CM029599.1, on the reverse strand, counting down.
ATATAAGAAAATTTCAAAATAAAAGATACGACCCCTAAAAAAACACAGAAAACCTTTTAATCAAAAATTTTATGAGTAAAAATGATTATAAATCATTAAAAACTATTAGGACTGAAGATTGATTCTAATCGTAAGATTTTTTTTTTTTTGTAAAAAGGGTTTCAGGAGTCAGCTTATAAAGTATAATTCTGACTTTGGTATTATTTTAATCTACTCATCACACATTAGAAACAGAAATAAGCTGATTCAATACATTGTCTTCATTTCTAAATAATTCATCTTATTATACTGACATTTAACACTTAAGAACCGATATGGTGCCAAGATAAATTTCACAAAAAATATACTTGTAAGCCATGAAAATTTCAGTGTAACAATCTACTTAAGTCGCAAGCTTTTTTTCTGAAAGAAAGCCACAAATAGATTTAGGTATGACATATTCCACCCTGATAAATATATTTGACTGATTTAAAAATTACAGAAAATGTCAGACAATAAATATTTACAGTATCAGAGTGAAAAAATATGCGTTTATTTATTTATTTATATTTTTATGCAACTTTTAAATTTTTTTTTAGAGAAACATGCCTTCTTTTATAAGCAAGCTAGGCTAATGATTTGAAATGAAAAATATTATGCTCAATGAATAAAAAGATGTCTTGCAATAACAAGATGAAAATGGCACAATATATTTTTTTGTTTTTTTTTTTCTACTTTTTATTTTTTTTTCTTCTTTTTTTTGTTTCAAGTTTTTGTATATCTTTATCTTTTTAATTGTTTTTTTTCCATAAATTATTCTATATACATGTATATTTACATTTTTAACATGGTGGCCAATTTTCAAACTAGTTTAATGAGAAGCAAACAGGCATTAAAAAAACTGCAATAAATTATAATGGACAAAACAGATGAAAAGAAACAAGAAAACAAACTTTTGAAATACTAAAAACTTCTGACAATAGCCAGAATGAGTAAAAACATGATAGTCTATTCAAATAAAATATCTCAAACAATGTATTCTAGCTCTAGTGTCAAATTTATTTAATTATACAAATCAATATTGATACAAAAATTCAACAAATTCAACAAATGTGACCGAAGAGCCATGGAAAAACATCACAGCAAATATAACAAACAATATATTTCTTCAGTGCCCCCATACTTTTTTCCTCAGTGTTTCTTGAAGACTTTTTAATCTCCTCTTGTGATGTTATGAAAAGTAAATTATGATGCATACCTGATTTGACAGCCTATGATTTGAAATAAATGCTCTGCACAACAGGGGTTCAAATAAAACATTATTTGTGAAAACTTTTCTGTTTTTTTTTTTTTTTTGCACAGACCACAAGAATACAAATAAAAGAAACACACCACCAAAAATTAAAATGTAGTAAATAAAGGCTAGTTCATAACTATCTATTTGTCAAATGTCAGTTCTTATCACTGTACCCTGTTTCCATGGCTTTGATCATCTCTTATTTACATGAAAGCGAAATTTCCTATTCATCACAGCTTTATAATTTCCGTCAAACATCTTGTCTGCACTTTATCAATTTCTTTTTAGGTACCGACCATAATTGCACTTGAGTCCTAAGCTTATGTTACATGTACCATGACTACTAAGTAAATTCCGAAAGTATGATGATGAAATATGGCAATGCCCTATTATGTCATCATACGTTATCATACAGTATATATGTCACCATACAATATATGTCGTCATACAATATACAATATATGTCATCTTACAATATAAGATATATGTCATCAAAGAGTTACTACACATGGAATATATAGATGACTACACACAGTACCAAGCTTTCATTTGAGTCATTTTTTACATTGAGACGTCTGGAGTCATCATCTTGAGAGTATACCAGAGGTCCTTTCCTGGGAGAATGGTCCGCTGTGGCTGTGATATGTTTGTAGCTGCTCTTGGCTGGGCTATGGTCACCTGATAAAAAAACATATAAGTATTCAAGACACCAGTGAACAAAATCCTGGTAAATCTTCAACACGATAGGATCTTTGAAGTGGACAACTTGTGTATGCAGAGCTGTTACGATAAAATGCAGAAATTGTAAAGACTACGCACAAAAATCACGTCTGAAATGTCGTATTCATTATTGCAGCAATTGCTAAAGGCTTGTTGTTATAAGAGTTTTTACAAAAAAATAAGTAGGAATAATTTTTTCTTTAATATAGAAGTCCTATTTGAGTCAAAATTAGTTACAACAACTGTAAATCAAATTTAAATTTTTCACAGTTTCATTAGGTCACACTGTCAAATATAAACTTAGTTGTCACGTTGGCAATCATATCACATTCTCTTAGTTTTATATTACAGTGACATTTTGAACTTGGTATATTTAACTAAATATCAAACTTAAACATTTTGAATATTACCATTAGCCTAGGCCAAAATAATAATGGAATCACATCTTAACATTTTTGGTAATGACATTTAGTTGCAATATATCTTTTGAATGTTGCATTATATAATATATTAAAACAAAAAAGCTCAGGTAATTTTGGTAGTTTGTTCTTAAATGTATAATGTCTGAAGCACAAATGTAATGCAAAATTTAAAGATTGATAATTAATGGATTAATATAATGTCAAGATCTTTAAAATTAATCAAAGTACTTAAGGTTATTTAAACTTGTTTTCCTCTTTTATCAGTTTTTTCCTTTCCTAAAGGAGGTAAATATTTTGTGCAATGTAACCAATAATCTTGGGAGTATTAGTTTTTGGACCATGTGTAGTCCAGAGTGTTAAACCACTCCTATACTAAATCAATTTATTCATGCTGTTGTTTTTTCTCTTTGTTTAGTCCTTTCTAGCTAACTTGGTAATGATTTTTTTTCATGATTTTCTAACTTTTATTTATTTATTTATATAAGAGTGACATATTCATGATGATAGATTTTTTGCATCATTATCTGCTTGCAAAAGTCACATAAAAAAATTGGCACCTGAAAATTAGTGAGTTAAGGCAGCTGGAGTGTATAAATGTTTGACGATAAATTTTTCTTAAACATATGTAAAAGACTTCTGGATGAATGTACTTTCAAATTTCAATGTAAAAACTGAGGGTCATAAACCTTGTTTTTTCATTAAAATACATTGAAATTAACAAAATCACAATTATTCTATATCGATTAAATAGGGGAAACTTAATTTTTCTTATTGCAGAAACATTAAACAATAGAATTGGTTAAAATTCAATGAGAATTGCCTTTCATAAATACTTCCGAAATATCAAATAAAAATAGGTGGTTACAGGCCTTATTTTCTGGAAAAATCTAAAAAAACACAAATTGTCCTATCAAAATCAGTATAATTATCTGCCTTTGATTTTAAAAGGATTTTTTCTGAAAATTTTAAATACACTTAATTTTTTGATATTTTAATCTTAAAATTTCAAGTTTTAGATGTGTCTGTTGTATATTGAATGATATTTGGTCAAATATTTTTAAACCAAAAGAGTATTTTTTGCAACATGCCAAGAGGAGATGCTCAGAAAAAGACACCTGATCTACCTTATGAAATTACATGTGAAAAAATGTCTTGTATAGGAATGACATTAATGTAATGAAGGTATTTTTAATTTACCTTTGGAACTTTTGGTGATTTCAGATCTTTAGTTGTGTAACCATACTGCTTGTCCTCACCTGTCAACAAGAGATTGAGGAGTACACTGTCGAAACTGGACTTCGCTAAAAATATAATAAAATAACACAACATGAAATCTCTTTAAAATCAGGACAAAAACTATTAACGCACCAAAAAAATAAAGTTGTAGTTTTTAGATGGTGCTTCACTTCATGAGACATATATGCCTGCAAATAAGATGACCCTCTGTTTTTTCAGTATCTAAAACATGGGCCCAGACAGGCTCATAATGCAAAGGGTCAATAGTCAACTGTAAACCTGTTGAGCTAAATTGACACTTAACAAGTTCATAAACCCCACAACAAATATAATGGAAACTTAAATTAAAAAGGTCAATTGCAGAATCATTAAATCTTAATCTTCTGTTCACTTTTTGAGTCAAACTAATTTGTACTTAATCATCTGTTCACTTTTTGAGTCAAATTAATCTGTACTTAATCTTCTGTTCACTTTTTGAGTCAAATTAATTTGTACTTAATCTTTTGTTCACTTTTTGAGTCAAATTAATTTGTACTTAATCTTTTGTTCACTTTTTGAGTCAAACTAATTTGTACTTAATCTTCTGTTCACTTTTTGAGTCAAATTAATCTGTACTTAATCTTTTGTTCACTTTTTGGGTCAAATTTATTTGTAACTGAAATGTAAAACTTAAAATGTCTGAAATCCTGTAATAAAATTTCTGGATCTTTGCCTATTACTTGTTGTTGTTTGAGGTTGTTTGTACATCCAATTTTATTTTCGTAGGAGTCAATTGTTGGTGTGGTCTTTTGTGCTGTCCAATATTTTTGGTAATTTCTGTTATTCTTTTTATCTAAAATTTGTTATTGTAGTAATTAAACCATTTTTAAAGGCGTTTTGGCCACTGGCCTTCTTCAATACTTTATTATCCTTCTCAACTACATGGATGACATGTCACTTTCACAATCATTAAGATGTTATACATTTAGATCCCTGGTAATGTTATGACATCATGATAATTTGATGTCACAATAACATGATGCACAATATCTTTTTATGAATGAAAGTCAAAGCAAATGAAATCAAATAATTCAAAGTTATTTCTTTTTTAATGTTGACCCCAAATGGCCTATTTGTATCTAGTCTTTGTATCCAGTGTGCTTCAATATATTTTCTGCAATTTTATTTGCTTTTGTCTACATGTTTCGCCTGCAAGGCAGGCATCATCAGGACAATTTTCATACAGAAATTAATTACTGAAGTACTCAAAGTGGTACAATGAATTTGACGTTGTCAAGGTGAGAGAAACAATGAAAAGTGAAAGTAGCAATAAAGAGTTATAAATAGATAAGATAAATATAGAAAAATAAAGTTTGTTTACAATGTAACTTGAGTTCGTTTTACTTTTATATGATACATGACATTGTTCTAAAGGCTTGGTATCTAAATGGACGAACTTCTCATGGTTCCTACCACTTCGCAAGGCTTCTCTTCTGACCTGGCCATTGTTGGATGTTACTACTTCCTGGCGCGTCGGCAACAATGGGAAGATTTTGGTCGCCGCTAATGGAAAATAAAATTGTCAAAAATTGTTCCCTTGTTAATTATTTGGTATATATATAATTTTTTGATCGTCTGCTGTAGTTGGTCTGTTTATCGGCATGGTTGTAAATTTATATTTCATTTATGTTCGGCACCCACGTGGTTTGTGGTACATTTCTTCTGCTATCATTTATAGATGTACATGTATGTAAGGTGGTATCGGAAATCTTGGTCATCTTGGTTCAGTTGTTGTTTTGTAACACGTATGGAATATTCCTTGGTCCATATATACGCTGGTGGCCTGTAGATCGGGGCTTGTAGAAAGGCGGTTCCTTAGGGATGCAGGGATTCACAAATAAATTAATATTAAATTAAATTAATATTAAATTTAATTAATATTAAATTAAACTCCAGAATTTAATTTAAGAATAAAATTTGTTGAACAAAAACTTGCCTTTTGGACTTGTCTGTGGTCCAGCTCCCCTTTTCAACATTTTTGCAGGTGGTCCTTTCTCAAGACTGCTCTTATCAAGGGGTCTCTTCATTGAAAGTATCTGTTTATCCTGTGGAATCTCTATACTGGATAGAGCATTTTGGGCTTCCAATAAGTCTCTAAGGCTTGGAGAACATTCCTTCGGTTGTTCTGGGAAAATCTTCTCCTTTGGTATGAACACGGACTCTGTTCTTTCATAGAAACTGAATAAAGGAGAAATTTTAAATGTAAGTATTCAAAATTACTCTTACATTATTGTGAAGAAAGTCAAATAGGAAAAGTGGATCTTTAAATAGTAAATTTTATCAATCAGTGTATGTAAAATGTATAAATAGATAAAAAGGTTTGTAAAAGGTTTGAAAAAAAAACACAATGTGTAATATCATCATGTTGAAGAATATGTGCAACTTAGGTTGAATTCTGTCAAGTTTTTAAAAGTCAAGTCTTTTACAAGAAGTTGCAGATTAACAAAGTATAATTCTGTCAATGCACACAATGATGACTTAAGACAACAGAAGTAATCCTGAAATGTGGATACACAATAAGAATTGGATTTTTTGTAATTTCTTTGCATGTATCCAAATAGTCACAATGTTACACCAAAAAAACCCCAACTTATACAGGTTTTTTGCATATCTGCAACCACCATTCAAACTTACACAGGATTGAAATCTTTGTTTAGACCAAGTAACTCTTCACTTGTAGGCGGGTAAAGTCGGAAGTCGTTTTCTGCATTCATTGATATATAGGGAGCTCTACTGCTCAAGTCCTGTGAAAATAAAAGTATTGTTATTCATCATTCACCAAAACCAAAAATTCTGTTGTTAAGGATGTTCCCTGCAAATGTTTTCAGCTTTTCCTAAAAATTGTGTTACTCCTCCTTGACTTTTCCTAGGCAACATATTAAACCTTTTTGCACAACACCTTCTAAATTTGTCAACACATTTAAAAAACAAACTTTTTGAATACTGTTTTATCTTTTTGAATACACTTCTAACATGTCTAACTTTTTGAATCAGTTTTAACAAAACATTTTCCAATTCCTGATATTTCTACTATGTTTTACAAAATTTTATTTCTTCTAGTACATTTCTAATAAAAACTCAAAAAATATTGTTATCCTATAAAACATTAAAGTTTTACAAGTGCTTGTATCTTAAAATGATGAACAGATTTTTCTGAGATGACGTTTTTTTTTTTTTGTATCAATATTTATTATGTGTAGAAACACTGAAAAAAGTAATAAAAATGAATTGCATTTGTTCTAGTAAAAAAAATGTTGCATTGCAAAATACAAATGGATTTTGTCTTAATTGATATTTGTGAAATTTAAGTGTTGATATACACAATGTATTTTAAACTGTTCACAATGATGATATAATATTGCTTACCTCTAAAGAGGCATCATTGTTATTTGGTAGTGCATCAGTGAAGAATGTATTCATAAAGTCCATGTCATTAGGATCGAAAGGTGCCAGATAATCCTCTGGTGTTGGAGGACTGGGCTGCTGAAATTAAAAATATGAAGATATTGAATATTGTCAAGTTTATAACTTCTACGACTTCAAGTTTTGTAGCACCTGTCCTGTAACAGGATTCTTATTGTTTGTTGTTGATTTCATCCTTACATTCTAATTTTAGGAATGGCTCATTTGTTGGTATCAAAATCAATTTCAATTTCAAAATGTTTGGTATCCGTTGACCGAACATCAGTTTATCTTTAAAATGATTATTGAGACCAACTGGAATAAAAGAATATTAGCATCATTAATAGAAATTAAAAAATTCTGCACTCACAATCCACTTAACATCAATTTCATACAATTTTTCATGACCATGTATCTAGCATGTAAAAACATAAAAAACTAAATAAAAACTATTATTAAACCACTATAAAACCATTTTGGAGGATACATTAATTGTTCTTCAGCTAGCTAAAAATCAAACTTATAGCATATTTGAATTTTAACAGGGACCAAAATGCAAAACAACATGGCTGACTGGATATTGCTCCTAAATTATAAATGACTGTAATTCCAATTCCTAATTTTAAATTGGTATTTAGGAATAAAAAATTTTTCTTTTTTGGATAGTTCTGTTTTTCATCAGATGTTAAACTGATCATTATATTTTCAAACTCTAAACTACAGTATATAACTTACTCCTGGTGAAGTAACTGGAGTTGTGCCAGTACTTATAGGTTTATCTTGACCACGACAAGCAAGAAAGCTATCAGGCTCTTTCTTAAAGCTTGGAAAGAGATCTTCTGCTTTCTTGTATTTCTCATCTGTTGTTGATTCTTCTAAAAAAAATATTACAACATTCAAAGTAGGTTAAGTGGGTAATATGATCTAATAAACCAACAGAACAGTATAATTTACTTTCTGAAAAGAAATATCCCTGACATTTAAATTCTAAAAAAATCTGTAAGTATAGATGTTCACGGTTTCTGCATATTGATATCGTAAATAATAGGCCTCATGCCACAATGTGAACCTGTAAAGTCTGTTTTGATGAGAGAGGGGTTGATAATTTTCTATATCTTTATACAGAAACCCAGGTAATCTGTATATCATTCTATTTTTTGACTCCCCCTCCCCCCTCACTTTGACAGTGTTGATTCGGGCCAACCTTAAAAATATGTTTGTTTTCAGTTTTCCGACTATACCTTCAGACTGAAGGGTCGGTCGGTAGGAAAAATATTTTATTTTATCAGCCAAAATAAAGTTTAAACAAGCAGTTACACAAACCAAGTTTCTTGTGAAGAAAAAACCATTTTAAAACAAAAAACCAACATGAAATGAACAGGCATTTACAGATAAAAAAACTTTTAAACCAAAACTGAAACTTTAACATAGTGTCATTATCTAATTCATGACATAAAAATACAGTATTATTAAAAACTGGAACACTTATAAACAAGGAATGACTAGAACTGTTTTAAGGAAATATATTCACTGACATATCTATATGCTTCTTGATTAGAATGTTTTCATGAGTAGAGTAGTTTCATCAGAAAAATGTAGATATTAAATATTTATAAGACAATGTATTAAAGAGTGTATTTTTAATAAAAAAAAAAAAAAAAAAAAACAACCATTGAATCTTCCTCAATTGAAAGAAAAAAGGCAACTAAAATGTATTAGACATCCAACTGTTTCTATATTTCTAACAATATTTAATTATATGTAATAAGGTTATATTTTGAAAGATATGTTGATGCCAGGCTTTAATGACAACCAAAGAAATCTTACTAGTTTGGGGTGAAATCCATAGCACCCCATTAAAAGTAAATGGTCTGTACTGAAATGTTTTGACTGCATAAAATAAATTGCTTCGCTGAGTGCAGCTGGATACGACTGCAGATGTCCAACCCTGAAAAGTTGGGGCCAAAATGGACACAATATTCACGCTTGATACAGGTCTGAATTTGGATTGTAATTAAATATTTGACACATAATAGGTTTCTGCCACAGAATAACTGTAGTCAAAGAACTTAAAAATTGGTTATATGATTTGAATTTATATTCAATTTTTTGCTTTTGTGCAATACACTATGCTGTTGCAAATTGATCCCCTTTTGTGCAATACCCTGTTGAATATTAATTCCCAAAGAAATTTCTGAAATCTGAAATGAGAAAATAGTCCCCCAAAAAAAAAATTTTTCACCTACCCTTTCCCTTATTCCAAAAAAATTCTTTCCCTCAAGATATAGTCATTATCTCAATTCAAATTTCTAATAAATTTTGCAACCATAATTACCCATTTAAATACATCATAAAAGTCGTAAAATATAAAATGACATACATACATGTAGTCATGGCTAAAATTAATATTAATTAATAGTAACTTTTAATAAAATGCTCCATGAGGGTGCAGCTTGATACGACCGCAGAGGTCAAACCCTGAATAGTTGGGGCAAGTATGGACACAACATTCAAGCTTGATACAGCTCTGAATTTGGATTGTGATTAAATATTTGACACAGCATAGGTTTCTGACACAGAATGAATGTGGTCTAAGAACTTAAAAATTTTAAATTGGACATTCACCTATTATGGTCCAATATCCAAAATCTAAATACATGGTTAGATTCAGCATATCAAAGAACTCCAATAATTCAATTTTGATGAAATCAAACAAAGTTTAATTTTGGACCCTTTTGACCTCAATGTGGACAAAGTTGATAACGGGCCCAAAAATCAAAAATCTAAATACATGGTTAGATTCAACATATCAAAGAACCCCATATATTAAATTTTGTTGAAATCAAACAAAGTTTAATTTTGGACCCTGATTTGGACCAACCTGAAAACTGGGCCCATAATCAAAAATCTAAATACATGTTTAGATTCAGCATATCAAAGAACCCTAAGAATTCAATTTTGTTAAAATCAAACTAAGTTTAATTTTGGACCCTTTGGACCTTAATGCAGACCAATTTGAAAGCGGGACCAAAATTAAGAATCTAAATACACGGTTAGATTCGGCATATCAAAGAACCCCAATAGTTCAATTTTGATGAAATCAAAGTTTAATTTTGGACCCTTTTGGCCCCTAATTCCTAAACTGTTGGGACCAAAACTCCCACCAAAATCAATCCCAACCTTCCTTTTGTGGTCATAAACCTTGTGATTAAATTTCATAGATTTCTATTTACTTATACTAAAGTTATTGTGCAAAACCAAGAAAAATGCTTATTTGGGCCCTTTTTAACCCCTAATTCCTAAACTGTTGGGACCAAAACTCCCAAAATCAATCCCAACCTTCCTTTTGTGGTCATAATCCTTGTGTTAAAATTTCATAGATTTCTATTTACTTATGCTAGAGTTATTGTGCAAAACCAAGAAAATGCTTATTTGGGCCCTTTTAGCCCTAATTCTTAAACTGTTGGACCCAAAACTCCCAAAATCAATCCCAACCTTCCTTTTGTGGTCATAAACCTTGTGTTTAAATTTCATAGATTTCTATTCACTTATACTAAAGTTATAGTCGAAAACCAAATGTCTTCGGACGACAGCGACTCAATGTCATACCAATATCGTCCGCAAAAATTTTGCGATCTTATAAAATGCTTGTTTTGGCCCTAATTCCTGCATGTTAGGGGCAATTACCTAAACTCAATCCCAGCCTTCCTTTGTGATATGAAACCTCGTGGTACAATGTCAGAGAAATCCATACACTTACACAAAAGTTTTTGTCCGGAAACTATAAAAGTGCTTGTTTTTGGCCCCTTTTTGGCCCTTAATTCCTAAACTGTTGGCACCATAACCCCCAAAATGAATCCCAACCTTCTACTTGTGGTATTAAACATTGTGGTACAATTTCAGAGCAATCAAGATACTTATACACAAGTTATTATCCTGAAACTAGAAAAATGCGTTTGGGCCCCTAATTCCTAAACGGTTGGGACCATCATCCCCAAAATCAATCCCAACCTTCCTTTTGTGGTATTGAACCTTCTTGAAAAATTTCATAAAGATCCATTCACTTAAACTAAAGTAATTGTCCGAAACCAAATGTGTCTTGGACGACGATGCAGACGACGTTGACATCATACCATTATATGATCCCAAACAATTTTTGCAGTCGTATAAAATTACTTGAATAATGACATTGATATTTTTAGAAAAAAATTTAAATTTAGCAATTTTTCCATTTGTAAAGGGACATAACTCTAGAACAGTAAAAGTGACACCACCAAAATTCAAACTTGATCTGTGTATTGTGGTTATAAGCATTGTGTATAAGTTTCATAACATTTGGATGAGGTAAACTTAAGTTAGAGAACAGAAATGAAAAATTTTGCAATTTTTCCATTTATAAAGGGCATAACTCTAGAACAGTAAAAGTGACACCACCAAAATTCAAACTTGATCTGTGTATTGTGGTAATAAGCATTGTGTATAAGTTTCATAACATTAGGATGAGGCAAACTTTAGTTTGAGAACGGAAACCAATTTTGGGACGTACGGATGTACGTATGTACGTATGGACGGACAAGGGTAAAACTTAATGCCCCTCTGCTTCGGTGGGGGCATAAAAATTACAGAGTAACTGAGAAGGGTGATATAGGCACAGGAAAGTACCATAATTTATTACCCAGTATCTGTAATATTCAATACATACATGTTTTTGACTTCTATCAAAGAATTCAGCTTAAAACTGTGCTAAAGACTGACTTGAAAATGTGTCATGAATTATTAAAACACTTTATCCCTTTATTTCGATAACTAGTTTTAACGAATTAAAAAACAACAAGTTTCAAAAGTATTGCTGTGCTCAGACCAGTATCAACTTTATCTTGTCAATGCAAAAAACAAAAAAAAACAAAAATCAGATTTGAATATCAATAGGATAAATGTTTTGTGTTCTATGTGTTGTTTGGTTGCTGTTTATTTGACACTAGGAAGGAGTTGAAAATGCTGAAAAGTAAAATGTGTAAGAGTAGAAGCAAAACTGCTCCAAAGAGGAAATTTCCAAGCCTGACATCAGAATCAGATATATAGGATATAAACTGATAACCTGATAAACTGAATATGCATTACCTTAAAGTGAATTCAGAATAAAAGTATAATTTAACAAACTGCTTTAATCAGAACTTGAGTGTATACAATACTGTTGTCAATTTAGCATATGTGTATACAGGAAATAATAATTATAGCACAATCTAAGCATTTTCAGTTTTACAAAATGAATTCCTTCACTATTTATATCATTAAACCCGAAACTATATATAGAAAACTGATGAAATCATTTTTCAATGGGGAGATAACTAGTGTCAGCTACAGCAAAACCAATCATTGCAGGTGATTTTAAAACTATATTTGAAAAAAAACTAATATTTCTCATTTCAATTAACATATTGATACTGATATAAGAGAAGACGGTTAAAAAAAATTGCTCTATCTTTTCAAGGCTTTTCATATTTCTTTTTTGTCTTTTTTATATGAACCTATATATATTTCATAATTTGAATTTCAATTCAACAATCAAATGCTGAAATTACTTTTTTCTAATATAGCACTTCATTTTCATATCAAATGATGAAATTAATGCATATATTAAATCATCTTCAAAGTAAAATATTATTTCAATTTAATACCTTACTATTATCATGTAAATTCATTTGGAGACACATTATCGTAGACCAAACATGTCCTATTTCTTTTACTACTAACGACTTAAATTAAAAACCCGAATACAATACAACATGGGGTTTCCATTTTCTGCATATTTAACTGGAAAATTTAATAAAAAAATTTTGAAACTAAATCCATAAGTATGACACAAATTTTCCGCCCTCGGCAAGTGTCTTTATCAAAGTAGTATTATTACCGAGGAACTGTTAAGCTAGCTCAATGAAAACTACACTGGAAATGATTTTTAACCTACTTAACATATGCATTTTTTCAAAAATCTTCAAAAGAAAAAACAGAATTTTGACTTATCAGGGTGTCGACTTAGAATAACAGATTAAAACAGGACATTTTCCACATCAAATTTGATTATGTTTGCAGGTTAAGTCAGACACATATCAAGAAAGCCATAATATTCAAGGTCCTTTCTTCAGTTTTTTAACTTTCAATTCATTTTAATATTTTCTTTTCTTCAAATTTTGGCTCACCTGGAGATGCTACGAAAGGCAGTGCTAGTGGTATACATGCATCTCCAGCATTAGGTGCCAGGTGAGTAAGGTCAATGGTAGTATCTGCCATCATACCTGTAAATAAGAAATAATATTGTTACCTTTAACCAACTTATTACATCTGGGGCAAAAAATTATAGACTTATTCTTACAGAAGATGATGACAGGTTTTACAATTCTAGTTTTACATAACCAATGTCTGAGCTCATTATTCCTTAGTTAAATTAGTTTACTGATAAAATTTTTAAAAATCTGATTAAAAATATGCAAGAGGGTTTGACCGAAAATTAAGTTACAGTTTTCATATGCAAGATAGTCAAAAGCAACAATATTTTTTTTTATATAAATGGCATAGAGAGGGAACATAAAAGCTTGGGGTATGTGTCCTTAACACAGCAATCCTACAACCAAATATAACCAGAAAAGACAGTTAGAGGTCAAGATAAAGTCTTCCAAAGAAATCTAGAGGTCAAGCTACAGCCTTGACAACATAAAAGAATCTATAGCAAATGTCAGTTCTATATTGGTCTACACCTCTAAGCTGTTGCTTGAAGACACTAGAAGGATATGAAGTGATATGCTTATTTTAACATCTTCATGCGTGGTTCCTTACTTGCTGCACAAATTTAAAGTTCTCTCCCAAATGCCAAAACATTTCTTTATTTTTATTTTCATCAAAACTTAACATTATACATTAACCAAATCATTCTGTATGGTTTTAAAGGAGCAATCAAACAAGAAGTTACTTACACTTTAAACAAGAGTGTACACGCTGAAATGTGTCGCCTGTTTTACTGAACATTGATTTTATGTTGAAAGTCTTAAAAGATAAAGGTTGTCCTAAAAAGCATCACAGAAACTCAGGTCAGATAAATCCTGTCAGACAGACATATACACCTTACAATTTTCTTATACACAAAATATAGTTTACCTATTGCTTATGATAATTGAAAAATAGACAAAAAAAAAAAATTAACATTGACCAATGAACCATGAAAATGAGATCAAGGTCAGATTATACCTGCCAGACAGACATGTACACCTAACAATCATTCCATACACCAAATATAGTTGACCTATTGTTTATAGTACTTGAAAAACAGACCAAAGCACAAAAACTTAACATTGACCAATGAACCATGAAATTGAGGTCAAGGTCAGATGATACCTGCCAGACAGATATGTACACCTTACAACCTTCCATACACCAAATATAGTTGACCTATTGCTTATAGTACTTGAAAAAACAGACCAAAACACAAAAACTTAACATTGACCCATGAACTATGAAAATGAGGTCAGGGTCAAATGAAACCTGCCAGACTGACATGTACCCATTACAGTCATTCCATATACTACATATAGTTGACCTACTGCTTATAGTATTTGAGAAACGGACATAATCACGTAACTTTAACCTTGATCACTGATCCATGAAATGAGGTCGAGGTCAAGTGAACCCTGTCTGACAGACATGTAGATATGCAAGGAACCCATAAACCAAATATAGTTATCCTATTACTCATAATAAGTGAGAAATTCACATGACAAAAAAACTCTTTTTTTTTCCAAGCAGTCGCTAAACCATGAAAATGAGGTCAAGGACAATTGCCATATGACAGACGAAAACTTCCTAACAAAAGGTATCTGCATACAAGATATGAAGCATCCAGGTCTTTTGCCTTCTGAAATATAAAGCTTTATACAAATAGTTTATGCCACCGCCACCGGATAGTAATACCTATGTCCCGCCTACTGCGAATTTGTCGAAGGCAAGACAAAAATGAACAAGAGGCTGTCAGAGTGACAGCAAACCCGATTTTCCTGCAGAGGTCGAAACCTGAACAGTTGAGCAAGTATGGACACAATATCAAAGCTTAAAACAGCTCTGAATTTGGATTGTGATTGAATATTTGACACAGCATAGGTTTGTGACACAAAATGAATGTGGTCAAAAAACTGAAAAATTTGAAATTGGACATTTACCTATTATGGTCCAATATCCAAAATCTAAGTACACTGTTGGAATCAGCATATCAAAGAACCCCAAGAATTCAATTTTTGATGAAATACTTATTAATTACACCATTTCTGCTCAAAGGGAAATAACCCAAAATAAACAAGAGACCAAATGACATAGAAATTACTTATTAATTACACCATTTCTGTTCAAAGGGAAATAACTCAAAATCATATAATAAGGATCACTTTTGCTACTGAAAGGTCTACAACTCAACAGCGAGAACAGCTAAAATCGTGAAAATTTACTCAAGGAAACAACATATCTAAATTTGAAAAGATTCATCAAAGTGTTTTATGTAAATGAAGGGACACTGTTTGGCAGCCGCCCACCCACCCACCGTACATCCTCAAATCAATAACTGATTTTTCTTTCGAAAATCCGGTTAATAAAATGCTCCACAGGCCACATCTTGATATGACCACAGAGGTCAAACACTTAACACTTGGGGCAAGTATGGACACAACATTCAAGCTTGATACAACTCTGAATTTGGATTGTGATTAAATATTTAACACAGCATAGGTTTCTGACACAGAATGTGGTCTAAGAACTTAAAAATTTGAAATTGGATATTTACCTATTATGGTCCAAAATCTAAATACATGGTTAGATTCAGCATATCAAAGAACCCATACACTTATACTCAAGTTATTGTTTGGAAACCAAATGTTTTGGACGACAACAACGACATCGACATACATTATATATGGCCGCACAAATTTTGTGGTCGTAAAAAAAGATTTATTCATTATTTCCAACATTTATATATATTTATCAGGATAAATTTGAAACAGGAAATGGCAAATATGGTAACTTTAGTATTTTACTGAAGCAAAAGTTTTCAAAATTTATAAGTAATATATGATAAAACTTTAACAATTTAGAAGAGATATTTACTGTTTGTCATGCCAGGAGCCATGTACATATCCATTTCTTCTTGGCATATTTCTGATTTAGGTTGGAAGACGTCCTCAGTGCTTGGTTTGAAAAACTTCAACATGCTGTCTTCTTTGATTTCTTTCTGGAACCCAGCCAGAATCAAATTTTCTCTTCAACACCACTACAATAAAAACAACAAAATACAGCAATTGATATTTGCATAGAGTCAAAGACACAAAATGTATTGCATGGATTGATTGATTGCTGACAGCCTTACTTTAGTGGCAAATATATTTTCTTGTCTCTAATTCTTCAATACCAGAAACCTTTCAGTTTTAAATGAACCTGGCATCCAAAAAAACAACTTTATAAATTGAGCATCCTATGTGGCATGACAGATGTATGTTACTTTTTACACCGTTATTGATTTGACACTACTACTTGTACACAGCTCCCCCATTTCAGTTTACATTTGTTTTGTTTTATTTTAAGCTATTGTGTATTATATGTTTTAGGATTTAGAAAATTTTTGTTTTCTCATTAATTTTGTGGATTTTTTTACAAATTCACATTTCATCTTGAAATTGGGTGTCTACATTTATAGAATATTAAAAGTTTTTTTTTTTAATAGGCTCCTGAAGAACATTTTTGTCATGTGCACCTTACCTAAGTACATAGTGAACACACACAACACTTTCTGGTCTATGTGTACGATTGTTGTATATGATGGTTGCTTGGGTGATCACCCATACATAGCCTCCATTTCTTGCTAAAAATCTGTAGCGTTCAGTCATGACTTGTCCTTTGGAGAATACTGTCAAATAATTAGAAATTTAATTAATACAACTGCAGTAAAAAATTCCTTCACAAATCATTAGCAGCTTAGCACAGTGGTAACGAAAAAAATTATTGACTTATTTTACTAACAGACATAATGCATTCTAATCTTGAGATCTACTGTGGATTCATTATTATTTGTGGGATACCAATTTTGTGGATTTGGTGGGTACAGGTAAACCACTAAATTAAATGTTCAACAATTACACATTTTCTTTAAAGTTGTATGCAGACTTTGGCAAATCCACAATATCAATGCAAATATCCACGAAAATGCAAGTTTTCTCAATACACATAAATTGGTACCCATTAAAATAAATGAATACACAGTAATGTTCTGTAAACATAAAGCTATTTAGAGGAAACTTTGTATACATATATATCAAATGTGTAAATGACCCTGTTTGTTTTGTTACATCAGATGTTATTTGTTGGATTGTATATATATATTTCTCTAATTCTTCGTGAATTTATCCCTTTCTGCACCCATTGTATAAAAAAAATTTAATCAACGTGTGGTTCGTTTGATCTCAGTTCATCATTTGTTAAAATCCGATTATGACGTCGAATTTTCTTACTTTCCTCTGAATTTCCTATTGTGACGGCATGAAAAAGGCGACCAGGCCTGATGACGTCACATAGAAAGAACACATCTTTTGCAGATCATTCTTAAATTAAAACCTGAATACAATACAACATGGGGTTTCCATTTTCTGCATATTTAACTGGAAAATTTAATAAAAAATTTTGAAACTAAATCCATAAGTACGACACAAATTTTCCGCCTCGGCAAGTGTCTTTATCAAAGTAGTATTATTACCGAGGAACTGTTAAGCTAGCTCAATGAAAACTACACTGGAAATGATTTTAACCTTCTTAACATATGCATATTTTCAAAAATCTTCAGAAGAAAAACAGAATTTTGACTTATCAGGGTGTCGACTTAGAATAACAGATTAAAACAGGACATTTTCCACATCAAATTTGATTATGTTTGCAGGTTAAGTCAGACACATATCAAGAAAGCCATAATATTCAAGGTCCTTTCTTCAGTTTTTTAACTTTCAATTCATTTTAATATTTTCTTTTCTTCAAATTTTGGCTCACCTGGAGATGCTACGAAAGGCAGTGCTAGTGGTATACATGCATCTCCAGCATTAGGTGCCAGGTGAGTAAGGTCAATGGTAGTATCTGCCATCATACCTGTAAATAAGAAATAATATTGTTACCTTTAACCAACTTATTACATCTGGGGCAAAAAATTATAGACTTATTCTTACAGAAGATGATGACAGGTTTTACAATTCTAGTTTTACATAACCAATGTCTGAGCTCATTATTCCTTAGTTAAATTAGTTTACCGATAAATTTTTTTTAAAATCTGATTAAAAAATATGCAAGAGGGTTTGACCGAAAATTAAATTACAGTTTTCATATGCAAGATAGTCAAAAGCAACAATGTTTTTTTTTTATAAATGGCCTAGCGACGGGAACATAAAAAGCTTGGGGTATGTGTCCTTAACACAGCAATCCTACAACCAAATATAACCAGAAAAGACAGTTAGAGGTCAAGATAAAGACTTCCAAAGAAATCTAGAGGTCAAGCTACAGCCTTCAACAACATAAAAGAATCTATAGCAAATGTCAGTTCTATATTGGTCTACACCTCTTAGCTGTTGCTTGAAGACACTAGAAGGATATGAAGTGATATGCTTATTTTTAACATCTTCATGCGTGGTTCCTTACTTGCTGCACACATTTAAAAGTTCTCTCCCAAATGCCAAAACATTTCTTTATTTTTATTTTCATCAAAAACTTACATTATACATTAACCAAATAATTCTGTATGGTTTTAAAGGAGCAATTAAACAAGAAGTTACTTACACTTTAAACAAGAGTGTACACGCTGAAATGTGTCGCCTGTTTTACTGAACATTGATTTTATGTTGAAAGTCTTAAAAGATAAAGGTTGTCCTAAAAAGCATCACAGAAACTCAGGTCAGATAAATCCTGTCAGACAGACATATACACCTTACAATTTTCTTATACACAAAATATAGTTTACCTATTGCTTATGATAATTGAAAATAGACCAAAAAAAAAAAATTAACATTGACCAATGAACCATGAAAATGAGATCAAGGTCAGATTATACCTGCCAGACAGACATGTACACCTAACAATCATTCCATACACCAAATATAGTTGACCTATTGTTTATAGTACTTGAAAAACAGACCAAAGCACAAAAACTTAACATTGACCAATGAACCATGAAATTGAGGTCAAGGTCAGATGATACCTGCCAGACAGATATGTACACCTTACAATCATTCCATACACCAAATATAGTTGACCTATTGCTTATAGTACTTGAAAAAACAGACCAAAACACAAAAACTTAACATTGACCAATGAACCATGAAAATGAGGTCAAGGTCAAATGAAACCTGCCAGACTGACATGTACCCATTACAGTCATTCCATACACTACATATAGTTGACCTACTGCTTATAGTATTTGAGAAACGGACATAATCACGTAACTTTAACCTTGATCACTGATCCATGAAATGAGGTCGAGGTCAAGTGAACCCTGTCTGACAGACATGTAGATATGCAAGGAACCCATAAACCAAATATAGTTATCCTATTACTCATAATAAGTGAGAAATTCACATGACAAAAAAACTCTTTTTTTTTTCCAAGCAGTCGCTAAACCATGAAAATGAGGTCAAGGACAATTGCCATATGACAGACGAAAACTTCCTAACAAAAGGTATCTGCATACAAGATATGAAGCATCCAGGTCTTTTGCCTTCTGAAATATAAAGCTTTATACAAATAGTTTATGCCACCGCCACCGGATAGTAATACCTATGTCCCGCCTACTGCGAATTTGTCGCAGGCAAGACAAAAATGAACAAGAGGCTGTCAGAGTGACAGCAAACCCGATTTTCCTGCAGAGGTCGAAACCTGAACAGTTGAGCAAGTATGGACACAATATCAAAGCTTAAAACAGCTCTGAATTTGGATTGTGATTGAATATTTGACACAGCATAGGTTTGTGACACAAAATGAATGTGGTCAAAAAACTGAAAAATTTGAAATTGGACATTTACCTATTATGGTCCAATATCCAAAATCTAAGTACACTGTTGGAATCAGCATATCAAAGAACCCCAAGAATTCAATTTTTGATGAAATACTTATTAATTACACCATTTCTGCTCAAAGGGAAATAACCCAAAATAAACAAGAGACCAAATGACATAGAAATTACTTATTAATTACACCATTTCTGTTCAAAGGGAAATAACTCAAAATCATATAATAAGGATCACTTTTGCTACTGAAAGGTCTACAACTCAACAGCGAGAACAGCTAAAATCGTGAAAATTTACTCAAGGAAACAACATATCTAAATTTGAAAAGATTCATCAAAGTGTTTTATGTAAATGAAGGGACACTGTTTGGCAGCCGCCCACCCACCCACCGTACATCCTCAAATCAATAACTGATTTTCTTTCAAAATCTGGTTAATAAAATGCTCCACAGGCCACATCTTGATATGACCACAGAGGTCAAACACTTAACACTTGGGGCAAGTATGGACACAACATTCAAGCTTGATACAACTCTGAATTTGGATTGTGATTAAATATTTAACACAGCATAGGTTTCTGACACAGAATGTGGTCTAAGAACTTAAAAATTTGAAATTGGATATTTACCTATTATGGTCCAAAATCTAAATACATGGTTAGATTCAGCATATCAAAGAACCCCATACACTTATACTCAAGTTATTGTCTGGAAACCAAATGTTTTGGAAGATGACAACGACATCAACATACATTATATATGGCTGCACAAATTTTGTGGTCGTATAAAAAAAGATTTATTCATTATTTCCAACTTTTATATATATTTATCAGGATAAATTTGAAACAGGAAATGGCAAATATGGTAAATTTAGTATTTTACTGAAGCAAAAAGTTTTCAAAAATTTATAAGTAATATATGATAAAACTTTAACAATTTAGAAGAGATATTTACTGTTTGTCATGCCAGGAGCCATGTACATATCCATTTCTTCTTGGCATATTTCTGATTTAGGTTGGAAGACGTCCTCAGTGCTTGGTTTGAAAAACTTCAACATGCTGTCTTCTTTAATTTCTTTCTGGAACCCAGCCAGAATCAAATTTTTCTCTTCAACACCACTACAAAAAAAAACAACAAAATACAGCAATTGATATTTGCATAGAGTCAAAGACACAAAATGTATTGCATGGATTGATTGATTGCTGACAGCCTTACTTTAGTGGCAAATATATTTTCTTGTCTCTAATTCTTCAATACCAGAAACCTTTCAGTTTTAAATGAACCTGGCATCCAAAAAAAACAACTTTATAAATTGAGCATCCTATGTGGCATGACAGATGTATGTTACTTTTACACGTTATTGATTTGACACTACTACTTGTACACAGCTCCCCATTTCAGTTTACATTTGTTTTGTTTTATTTTAAGCTATTGTGTATTATATGTTTTGGATTTAAAAATTTTGTTTTCTCATTATTTTTGTGGATTTTTACAAATTCACATTTCATCTTGAAATTGGGTGTCTACATTTATAGAATATTAAAAGTTTTTTTTTTTAATAGGCTCCTGAAGAACATTTTTGTCAAGTGCACCTTACCTAAGTACATAGTGAACACACACAACACTTTCTGGTCTATGTGTACGATTGTTGTATATGATGGTTGCCTGGGTGATCACCCAAACATAGCCTCCATTTCTTGCCAAAAATCTGTAGCGTTCAGTCATGACTTGTCCTTTGGAGAATACTGTCAAATAATTAGAAATTTAATTAATACAACTGCAAGTAAAAAATTCCTTCACGAATCATTAGCAGCTTAGCACAGTGGTAACGAAAAAAAATTATTGACTTATTTTACTAACAGACATAATGCATTCTAATCTTGAGATCTACTGTGGATTCATTATTATTTGTGGGATACCAATTTTTGTGGATTTGGTGGGTACAGGTAAACCACTAAATTAAATGTTCAACGAATTACACATTTTCTTTAAAGTTGTATGCAGACTTTGGCAAATCCACAATATCAATGCAAATATCCACGAAAATGCAAGTTTTTCTCAATACACATAAATTGGTACCCATTAAAAATAAATGAATACACAGTAATGTTCTGTAAACATAAAGCTATTTAGAGGAAACTTTGTATACATATATATCAAATGTGTAAATGACCCTGTTTGTTTTGTTACATCAGATGTTATTTGTTGGATTGTATATATATATTCTCTAATTCTTCATGAATTTATCCTTTCTGCACCCATTGTATAAAAAATTTAATCAACGTGTGGTTCGTTTGATCTCAGTTCATCATTTGTTAAAATCCGATTATGACGTCGAATTTTCTTACTTTCCTCTGAATTTCCTATTGTGACGGCATGAAAAAGGCGACCAGGCCTGATGACGTCACATAGAAAGAACACATCTTTTGCAGATCATTCGAAAGGAAGGAATAAGTTTGCCTGCATATTGTTTGAAAATCATTAGAGAAACAGATTCGACCACCAAATCTGTATGTCGATATTTATCCACTCTTGACAGTTAAATTTTAAATATTTAAAACGCTTGGGCAAGCCTCGCGTTTAAATTTGAAAATTTAACTGTCTCGAGTGGATAAATATCTTATCACACTCGATGCAGTGGTAGAATCTATATATATATATATATATATATATTATATGTATATACAATTGTTTTCTCTGAACCAATGTAATGCATTGGCTATATGCGAATAAAGATATATATAAATATATGAAGTTTGATTGATTGGCGTTTAACACCACTTTCAGCACTATTGTGCTATTTCGTGGCAATCACTTTTTATTGGTGGAGGCTGCTGGTGTGCACGGAGAGAACCAAGACCTTTGGTAGGAAAATGGCAATCATATCAATTAAGGTTGGAGTCGAGCGCCCTGCCACGTGCAGGATTTAAACTCACATTCTCAGTGTTGACAGACTATTGATACAGTAGTTCGACTACTTCGATCACTTTGCCATCGAGGCCCCAAATATATACAGACATATGAGTTGTAGGGTCAAGAAAACTTCAGAAAGCTGTGATTTAATGCATAACAAAAAATTTACTCATTGCAGAAAAAAGTGTGTTTGTTATAATAAAAAGTTGTAGCAGATAAATTATAAGTCTCCTTGGTAACAACTGTTTTAATGTCGACTCACATTGTTTGTAACATTTCTCCAAGTTTTCAGAGTCTAAGGCATGGTGGTAGTTATAAATAGATTCCTTCTCCAAATTTTCACTGTCATAACCAATCAACTTCTCAATTCTGAATAATTTGAATAAAACATTAGACAAACATTTGTACATGAAAATATCAAACACATCTAAAGTAACAACAGTAATATATTTAACAGTTCCATTTGGGGTACAAACACACCTGCTATATTTTTTTGGTGACTGTTTGATCCAATGCATAAACTTATTCTCATTTGGTATAAATATTGTACACTGAATATTCATAAATTATCGTGATGTTTTTATTAATGCAAAAAATGCAACAGTCTCAGTTTCGCAATAATAAAAACTTGCATTCATAATTTCAGTAGTGATTTTCCGTCACCAAATTTTGAAATGGAATTAATCATATCTCACTTTTTACCAGTATATCAGTGATATGCAATAAAAGATGCATGCATTAATTTCTGAATTTACAGTTCACAATATCTCATATATTACCTTTCATCACAGTATGTGAAAGTCATATCCATGTTGTGTTTAGACAGGAAGGTATTACCGTCCAGCGGAATCTCTATGTCAGATGGGTGTGGAATTGGCTCTCCAATGGCAATGTAGTACTGCTGAGACATGTTCTCCTTATTCTCGTCGCTTGTTTCTTCCATCTCAAATTCTTTAAATTCGCCAGACAGTCTGATTACCTAAAATTAACATAATATTATTTAGACATGATTTGTCATATTGCATCATCGATGTGTAAATGTTAGTGAAGATTCCTCAGAAAAAAAAAATCAAGCATTTTAAACTGATTTCCTAAAATATAAATATTCCTAATTTTGATGACCTCTCTGAAATTTTCAAGGGAAAATTTCCTTTAGAACTTGTGGGCTCTGTAATTATTAATAAGGGCACACATTTCTTTTGTTGATCACACTCAAAGCATATTGAACTTCTTGTACATGCTTAAAAGGTTGCTTAGTAAAGTCTTTTGGAAGGCATATAA
Source organism: Mytilus coruscus (assembly GCA_017311375.1). Lineage (NCBI taxonomy): Eukaryota > Metazoa > Mollusca > Bivalvia > Mytilida > Mytilidae > Mytilus > Mytilus coruscus. The sequence goes on along the minus strand of CM029599.1, from coordinate 44,602,628 downwards.
AGCAAAATTTGAAGTTAGTCAGTGTTTTCGTTATCAGGAATGTCAAAGTGACTGTTTTACCCAGATTGGACCAAACAGCAATAAGGTCTGCCTTTTAGTATTCTGCTTCTATAAAAATATAATTGAAATATTACAGTTTATTTTGTAGCACCCTTAGTGATTCATGTCATTGCTATGTCAATTTTCAAGAAAAATAAAGACAAAGCTAGCAATTTTAAAAATAAACATTTAAGTATGAAAATTAAATTGGTACTTGCTACAAAGTAAGAGAAAAGATCGATTAGTCTTGTTTTATTTACTGTTTCTGAAGCTGCAACCAATAATTGTTCATATTTTATGACAATAAACAAATATTGAATGTATCACATGTAATTAATTATTTCTATGAAAAGCTTTTCTGGAAATCAGAATAAAATTTGCTGATAGTGCCCATGAGATCTGTCTCTATCATCTTTAATCTACCTTGTCATCTGATAGTGCCCATGAGATTTGTCTCTATCATCTTTAATCTACCTTGTCATCTAATTTTGTATTTTAATGCAGCATGACATTATCATAGCAATTCAACAAAAGTCTTTTTTGTCTCATTTCTGTTGAAACATTGACATAACATAAACAAATTTCAATCATTGGAAATTAATTTTCTGATCACAGAAAATAATGTGAAGTTGTTCTATTGCTTCAATTATAAAATACTATTATAATTGTATGCCCATGCAAAAGATTTAGATCTTTTAGATTACTAATTGGCAAAACCTTTTTAAGTGGTTGTCTGAATCTATTTCTTCAAACTGAACCTAGAGTGAACATTTCAGCTCATTGATACAGAAAGAGAAAATATTTGTATTAGTGTAAAGCAGTGTAACGTAAATAATATATATTTTACAAAAGTGTATGATAGATAGACTGTCTTCTTCAAATGAAGAATGGGAATTCAAACATTTGTTAATGTAATGACATTTCATAATAAGTTGTTTATTAACTATTGTGTGTTGAAATATCCATAGTAATTAATAGATGTTCTAGTTTTACTAAGCTTGATTGATCATGGCTAGACAGAACATGTGTTAGTCAATAATTGAAAAAGAAGCTCATTTGATTTCATTTTGGTGGGCCTCAGTGGCAGAGTGGTCTAAGTAGTCCAACTATTGTATCACTAGTCTGTCAACAATGAGGTTGTGAGTTCCAACCCTGCAGGTGGCAGGTGCGTTTGACTCCAATCTTAATTGACTAGGATTGTCAGTTTTCCTGTCTACAGTTGGTGCTGCTCTCCAGTTTCCTCCATCAATAACACCAACCACCAGGAAATAGTCAATAGCGCAGTTAAGTCGTGTTAAACACCAATCAATCAATCAATTTTACTGTGACAATGAACTGCAAGGCTTTTATGTTGGTAACTGGACTGTGCCTGTTTTTTTATAATTTCTTTTACTTTTACAAATATGGTCAGAGGCAAAAGGTAATAGTTTTAACCCTTTCATATTTTGAGCCTGCAACAAGCCAGGCTATCTTGGCCATGCATTGTTTGCCTTTGTTTGTATGTCTGTTTTCTGCGTTTTATTTCAGTCAGGTGTTGGTGGTTGGTGTAGTCTATTGTAATGTTGTACGGTCCAATCTTTTTGGCAATTCCTGTCCCATTTTATCTATCATAACCCAGTATTGTAGATCTTCAACAAATTCACTTTACTTTCCATTGTATTTTTAAGAGTAGTGTACTGAAAATCTGAAAGTTTTGTCATGTGACAAAATGAATTTTTATGCTAATATATCAAAAGTTTTTGAGGAAGTTATGAATGAAATAATAACTTATCAAATTATGAAAGTTTTATAGCCTTTTAACCTAGTTCAACACATGGACATTAATTTCCTTATAATTACCTTATAAAAATAGTATGTAGTAAACATTCTTATTCAAGGACACGTCAAACAACAAACACAAATGTAGTTTATAGCTTTGTAAACTAGATATCATATGCATTTAAATACTAGAATCTCTGAATACGAAAATATATCAAATTAACTCCAAACAACATAAAGATCTTCAGTAATCAAGATTCATTTTTCATTTTTTGTGCCTAGTGTTCTACATATTGGATAATTAAATCTATATAGAAAGATGAATTTCAATGAACTATCCTTAGTGATCTTGTTTTTATGCATACCATAACCATTGGACTATAAAATTGTTTGAATATGCACTTGGAAGATCGTTTTGTATTTCTATACACTGCATATTAAAAATTCTGAAAAGTCAAAATTACGCAGGTCTATTATGTAATACTGCATTCAAGTTGCAATATTGTAAACAACTTATTATTGTTGTTCTGCATTTTTAAATGGATTAAAATAATAAAATAACATCCTATCAAAGTCCTTGAATATACTAACCGGTAGTAAATAGTTATAAAATAAGTCTTTCAAGCATATTAACAGATTGGATTACAAACTAGAGGCTAATGTACTTTAAACTTGTTTTCTCTATGTCTATACAATCCATAGTGAAAAGATATTTCAGACAATTGAAAAGGTAGATAATTAAAGTGTTGCTTTTCCTGTACTCATTACTGGTCAATGTCAGTTATCTTGACTTCAACTATTAACCTCTGCTCTTACTTGAGAGTTTCAAGATTTTTGTTATGTTTTTGAACTGGACTCTTGTTTCACCTGTTTCGGACTAAAAATGCGAAAATAAGTTGCACTTTGACATTATTATTATCAAAATTGAATGATATTAAGTTTTTTCCTAATAATAAGTTCCACAACATGCAAATATGCCAGTCCAAAGTCAGTAACATTGAATGAAAGTTGTTGTCTTAAGATTTATAGTCCTTAAAAGGATTTTAATCTCATGGCATATCTTTGGTAATCTTGAATTTATTCACAACCTCAGGTCAACTTTGGGCTTGATATATGCTATATACACTTCTATGTTGTTGAACAGCATACCGGTATGTTGACCTCTAGATATGAATAAAAGGAGTTGTTGGGTATACATTGCTCAGACAGCAACCTGATGACGCAAATAACCAAACAACATCTAGAGGAAACTATACATTCTTTGATTTTTTACTCTATTTAAAATACTTTTCTGTAAATTTAATTACATTGTATATAAGTGAAAAGTATATGTTTATAATAACAAAGTAAATAAAAAAGTCTTGTTTCAAACATTTTTAAAATAACAAAGGTATAAGTACAATGTAAAACAGTTTTTTCCATAATTTACATGTTAAAATACAAAGAGTTCTACTATTCAAGTTAAATGACTGTATAATTTAAAACAGGTCAAGTAGTACATTTTAACACTTGTCTTCGGTATAAAACAATTGGGAAATCTTAATGGGAAACCAAATTAGAGGATTGCAACATATCCAGCAGATTCCCAGTATATCATTAGTATATATCTTTGCCATCAGGAGATGTTAACGGAAATACAAGAAGATATACATAACCACAGGATCGACAGGACATATAAAGATGATTACTTTCCATTTTACAACTGACAATTTCTAATGCCTAAAAAATCAGGAGTAATATGAAACCATGCGTTGCTGGACATTTGAAAACTAAAATTTGAAAATCTATAAAAAATTGAGTAATAAGTAGAATAGAATAATGTTAAGTATTAGATGTAGGCTTATCATATCTGAAGGGCATCAGCCCGGAAGATATGAGACACTACATATGATTTACATAAATTAATAAATAAATATTTTATCTTTTCTCTTGTTCTAAGAAGAGCAATTAGTTTTGATAAAACAGGAATAGTGTCATTATCTCAAATTTTCCAGATGCAGTAAAACTTTCAGAATTTGTTTTGTAATTATGGATTTGAAATGAAATCTTAAATGCGTCTATTTTTCTGTCATCAAATTGACATCTTATCACTGCTTTTATAGGTCAAAATGGATTGCTGTACTATCTTGTCTTTTTCTGGTTCAATTGTCAAAAGATGAACTTTTTGCTACTAAACACTTTTATGCAAAATATTTTTTTACATTAAACATGGGTCACATAGAATGAAAGAAACTTTCATAACTTAATGTACATATACATTACTGGCAATCCCCACCGACTATCAAATAGTATGATGCTCGAATGAAGTTTTTTTCAAAATAAACCTAATGAAATGACCCTAATGTTAACCCAACTTTTCAATGAACATAATGAACTAAATTTTTCAGCTACCTGTGAACCTTATGTTTGATAACTGTAACCCTATACCGTCAAACCTGTGAACCTCATGTTTGATAACTGAGTATACTTAACCCTATACCTTCAACAATAGATAAACTTAATATCAGACATGTAGGGTTCTCAGACCTTAACCTGGAAATACTTAACTAACTTCAACATGCTTAATAGATAAACTTAATATCAGACAGCTAGTGTTCTGAGAGATACTTCATGTAAACATGGGGGTAATAACACTGGCTCCGCAGTTCCTTAGGAGCCCTGGCCTTGCAGTCATAAAACTTTCGAGCACGATTTTCATACTCAGACTCAGAAACCACCAATCAAAATCATTATGACCGCAAGGCCAGACCTCACTTATCTTGAGCCAGGATTCCTATCGACAAAACTGGGAGCCATATCATTAGAACCTATTCCTTTAGATACTATCTTTTGATTGTAAGAAGCTTCTGTCAAAATTTGGTATAAATCCAGGATAGTTTATGAATCTAATAAATGTTTTAAAAACTTTAACTGCAGACTGTATTTACTGTTAACTGGAAGAAAAACTAAGTCCATTTATAAGTAAAATATGGATAAACAGGTACAACATTTTAACAAAATTTCCTTCTAGATACTAGCTTTTGATCATAAACAAGCTTCTGACCAAGTTTGGTACAAATCCAGGATAGTTTAAGAAAGTTATTAAAATTTAAAAAACTTTAACCGCAGAGTGAATGTATTGTTTCCTGGCAGAAAAACTAAGTCCATTTATAAGTAAAATACGGAAAAAATGAATTTTTTTTTAAACAAATTTACTTCTGGATACTATCTTATGATCATAAACACGTTTCTGTCCAAGTTTGGTACAAATCCAGGATAGTTTACGAAAGTTATTAAAATTTCAAAAACTTTAACCACAGAGTGAATATTTGTGGACGCCGCCGCTGCCGCCGACAGAATGTAGGATCGCTATGTCTCGCTTTTTCGACTAAAGTCGAAGGCTCGACAAAAATGTAAATGAAACTAATTTTTAATGGTTAAGAATATGAACCTAAAAAATTACTACATAAAAATATTTCAGAATATCCCTCGTCAGGAATTGAAATTCCCTTCCCCTTCTGCTTTCAAATTTTGCTACATTGTCATTGCATTGTGATATCCTCAAAACTAATGTTGCTCCATTAAAATTTTTATAATACTAGTTTTTGCCATTATTGCTAATATATTGGAATAAAATCTAATGTTCATATCTGTCATTTTTAAAATTGTACATCTGAATATAGATCATCACACATTTTCACCTTATTAGTTACCCATCCCTAGGTTATTAACAAGTCTTTAACCAACTGATTTTGAACATGTCATATTTACGCATTACACAGTTGCCATAGTTACTAATGAAAATTAAAAGGAACATTAGGAAGTCTTTACATCCTATAGTAAATCATTCTGTTTTTAATTATTATGACCTTGGCTGTCATACTTCAATGTCAATCAATACAACCATATATCCATTAGTTTAAGTATAATAATCAATTTTACTTTCGTTTCTTTAAATTCTTCAAAAGGTGATTTTAGAAAGTTGGTTTTTCTTTTTAAAACTAAATAAAATTAGACCAATCGGAAAATTGATCAGTTTTTATTTAACTACCTAAATTTAATTAACAATAAACGCAGATGCTGTCGTTTAGGATGACGTAACATTATACCAAGAACAAAATTTAATATCCTATTGTGGCTGAAAAGATTTAATAATATTATTGTGTTATGTACTTTACGCATACTTTAGTTGTCTATCTCACGTTCACTGACTTGAGGTTTTATGATTTTAAGTAAAATTTATGCGTTTTATGATTTTCCAGAATTTTTCAACTATACCATAATATTACAGGGGATTTTAAATAATTTACTAGGAAATGAACAGAATTATAAGTTGGAAACCAGAAAATGAATACATGTTACTGAAAACAGACACTTTTCCAAAAATAATAAATAGCACATCAATGACGTCTTTGTGTGTGATATTTAGACTATTCAATTTCTAACAAAATAGTCTTTAAGATAATTCATTTATAGCTAAAGAAATCAATAATTTGATATTTAGAAATTTCCTTAGGTTTAAAAACATGTGTGTGAGGTAAATCTTACAATTTGTTCGGAGAGGTGTGTAATAGTTTTTGTTGCTCTCACTACCCCATCCTTTCTTTTCAGAAAAAAAATTTAAAAGTCTTTATTAATGCCAGAAATATCATTTTTCAAACTTCATTTAAAAGTTTATTGCATGTCAAATTTAATCTTACACCTGCAATCTTACATTCCCCCTATAAAATACATGATACTGCCACTGCTATCAACAAAACATTTTGTATCTTCTGTCATGTACTTTAAAACTAGTGATAGAAAGTCAAAACATCTCAACGGCTTATAAAACTAATCCAAAGGAAGCCTACAAAATTCAACACATAAACTGACATTTTTATGGCATCTTTTTTACAGACTAAAAATCATGCATGATCCCTAAAGACCAAAACATCATGAAAATTGACATTTGATATCATAATATTCCTATGAAAATGATGCCCACATACAAAGCAAATTGATGTTTTAATTCTAAAGGAAATGACCAAAAAACAGAAAAATAAATTGCTGAAGTCAAACCCATGCAATAATGGAAGTTAATAAATAAACTCCAATGAAAAAAAGTACCAATGCTCAAGTGAAATCAACCACTACTAGTATTTGTGTATGCTATACTGAGTGCCAATAGTAAACTCCAATGAAAATTGCACCAATGCTCTAGTGAAATAAACCAATACTTATATGCTATACCGAACACCAGTAAATATAATCCAATGAAAATTAGAGCAAATGCTCAAATGAAACCAATCACTACTATAATGAAAATTAACAAATCAACTCCAATGAAAATATTGCCAAATCCTAAAATAACTACTTGTAAGAAAACGTACATCCTAAGCTCAACAGAATGCAAACAAACAACTAGCAAATGTAATTGATGAAAATTAAAATGAAATTCAAATTAAACTAACCAACATAAAGTTTTTGTAACATGAGATATGACCAATGAAAGAGTATTTTAAATTAACTTATGTAATTTTGATAGCATATTGCAAACATTGAAATAAAAATGGCAATATTTAAACAAAACATTCAAAGTCAATAAACCATGTCTGAAGGTGCAAGGCCAAATAAATTCCATGGAAATGAGATATTGCCAATGCTTATAAAACTGCATATTAAATACCATTGACTTGTCATAAGTTGTTCCCTTTAACTAGCCTAAAAACAAACTTTAACTTGTAAACTATGCAAAAGTTCCATAGTCAATGAGTCATGATGAGACGGTGGGGTCATATAATCTCCATGGAAATGAGACTTTCAAATCCTAATGCAAATGCACACTAAATATCATTGACTTAACTTGAGGGGTTCATCTTAAACTCAGATCTAATCTTAAACTTTAACATGCAAACTATGCAAAACATTTCAAGGTCAATAGACCATGGCTGAGGGGGTGACGTCAAGTTATATCCATGGAATGAGATGTACCAATGCTTATACATCTGCTTACCAAATATCATTGACCTACCCCTTGAACTGACCTAATCACAAACACAACACATATTTGACGTCACCAATGCCAAAACCGAAAAAAAGCCAGCCTATGCTTAAATTTTCAACTTTGTGGAGGCGAGACAAAAACTTATATCAGATTTATAAAATTCATAACAAAGGATCTATGTTGATTTCATACTTGTTGATTTGTTAATAAAATCTTGGGTAAAGATTTTGTTTTTGCCCCTAGTTTTAACACATTAGCACCTGTCAACTCCACATTGGTCATTGTATGGTAGATAAGTAAGGTGCTAATGGAAGCAGAAAATAAACATACGAGAGTTGAAGTGCTTAAAAATTGAATAAAATCAGTAAATACATTCACCAAACTTCTGGACTGAACTCTCTTTGTTAAACTTACTCTCATTTTTATATAGCATAAACTTATGAAATTTAACTTGCCAGAGCTGTAAGTTACTTTTTGGTTTGATTGACCCTTAGTCAAATTCTACTTTTTAATCACCTTTTCAGAAGCAGAAATTACATGATTCCCTTTCATGAAGCACTGCTGCATGGATACCTTGTATCAAGTAGATTTTTTTAGCTTAACAATTACACAGTGTTCTAGAAAACTAGCTGTCTTGTTGGTCCAGACCACCAATAACCAATTTTGAATGTACTGGTAGTGGTGGTCCTGATATTTAACTTCAAGTTTGTGTTGGTTTGATTCTTTTTTTTAGGCTGTCTGGTATTCAGTATTCATGATTATCACTATTTTACAAAATTTTCCTTTGATCTTACTGACTGATAATTTCCTTTCTCAGCACAGTAGAGTGATATGAAAAATTATAGCTAGAAACTAAGGGCACACGTGAAATTAACAACGTCGTCATAGGTAAAATAGCAATAAACAGATTATCATTGGTCAATCTCTTTAAATATAGATTCTGGTTACAATGTATATCAATATTTGATATAGAACCATATAATTATTGTGCAGATTGGCCTACTCTTATTTTTAGATAATTGGAAATAAAAGATTGCAAAAATTTTCTGCAAATTCAGGACCACCAAATCTGTAGTATTGGTGGTATAAAAAATATTTTCAAGAACTCTGGTTACCTGTGGTATGGAAATTACCTTGTAAGAAGCAGATTTTAGGTTGACACTTCTTCCTTTAGTTGTGAGAGTACACTTCATACGAAGAAACAGTGACTTCTTCTTGTTGGTGGTCTTGTGGGACAAGAGATCAACTATCTCATCATGATCACAGGGATGAAGAAACTCTAGTAAACTCTGCCCTATTAAGTCAATCTAAAGTATAATGAATACAAAGTTGAAGAAACTTTACCAGACGGCAAGCTACTAAAGCAATCGGATGTATAACAAATAAAATCACTTTGACAGAGGAATTTGAACAGACTTTGGCCTATCAAATCAAACATAAATAATCCTAATGGAAAAGTTTCTAATAGAAAAGATGAAATATAACGTATGAGGTTCTGGATGGGGATCCTTCATTTCTGTATTCTTTAATTTTTTAGGTCATTTTTCTCTATTCTTTATATTTTTTGCTCATTATTATGAATTTTTCTTATTATTGCGGAGTTTTTCTTATGTTTGTTTTGTGTCTGTATTGCTATGACCAAAATTGGTTTTTGTTTGTTTTGCAATACAGAATTTTTATTTTCTTTATAATTCTATAATCTGTAAATCCCCATCCACACCCTCATGTATTAACTGATGACATGAATCCTTACATGCAATGACAAAACCAAAAGAACAGGAAAGAAGTGTTTATAAATCATTGCATCTCATGTACAGAATACATCTGTAGTCTTGATTTATCTAAAGTTTATCAAAATTGTGAAAATATATACCAAGAAGCTTATTTGTTATCAAAACTCTTTTCAGAATTTTTTTTTAACTGCTAATTAACTTTTAAAAAGAATATCAATGGAATCTATTTCTTTTTCCCTTGGGATTAAAAATTTGCCAAATAAAACACAGATGATACTTTCTTTCTATGTCAATATACAGTTATTACCTGTGAAATGCCCAAGTATTTAGCAACACTCTCTGATACGAAAATGATATCAACATCTGATGATAAGATAATGACAAATCCTTCTAATGCTTTCATCCACAAATGATCTGTTTTCTCATCTTAAACAAAAATGTAAAAAAATGAGGAAAATATCAGGTACTGCAGATTCATTCGTTTTGTGGATACTCATTCATGTTGATTGTGAACAATTGTATTGTTGAGAATTAAAGATTTTGTGGTTTAAACAAATCTTGTACACAAGCGTATAAATAAATATCTACAGTGATAAATGCTGAAATTGATGGCTCACCAAGATTGGGGGCCTTTACCCAACAGTATGTTAATTACAACCTTTCATGAAAGGGGGAGAAATGGTACATGTATTGTAATAAGGGCTACTATCTGGCCACTGAAATTTCAAAAATGGTGAAATTTTTCCACCCAATCCTTTTAAATTATATCATTTTTATCGATTAATGAATAAAATGATATAATCTTGACACTTCAGTGCATAAATGTTAGTTTTGATGTCATAAAAACACTTATATTTGACCTTTCACACAAACTCTCTTGTGAACATGTCAATGTATTTTTAAAAAAATTAATGCACTTTTTAAATTTTTATGACAAGAGGCCCAAAAAGTGAATAAATATTTTCATACCTATAGTCCTTTGACCTTAGCAGTCTAACATATATATGATAAAAGATCAAATATTTAAATTAATAAAAATTCAGACTTTTCTTTATTTTGGCTAACATGTTACTAACACAGACAAATCAAAAGAATTTAAAAACAAACATAAAAAAACAGTATTATACACCTATTGACTGGTTATGAAGGTAATAGCAAGTTTGTTGTCCCTGAGATACCAACTATTGCTCGAGGCGAAGTGGACAGCAATAGTTAGTATCAAAGGGACAACAAACTTGCTATTACCCTCATAACCAGTCATGAAGTGTTTTATTATACTGAACAAAACAACTTTCTAACTAGTGACTGAAAAATAGTCAGTGGAATGAAAAAGCACAAATATTTCATTCTTTTTAGTATAGAAAAAAACATACTGAGGTGTAATAATTTTTTTTAGTTTAGTTTAGCCTTCACAAGATAACACTGACGTAGACAAATCAGAAAAATAGTTAAGACAGATATTTTGAAAAAGGAACTGTTGCTAGCCTGATAACCTTTTCTACAAAAAAACTATCTAAGAGATATCACCCTTTTTCTTTAACTATTTCTGTTTTTTGAAAATAGGCTGTCTAGAAAAATTATATCTCATATAGAAATCAGCAATCAGAATTCAAAAGAGATAAAATCTATATAGTTTATTCTTGTATTAATGAATAAGTTTTCTTGTTGGGGGTTCAAAAACTGACAATTCTTATCATTATTTTTCAAAAAAATTTTAGCTGGTGACATCATAACATATTCTTTTCATTCCAATTAATTTGATTGGCATATATGATTTTATCAATCTTACCTATTAGCAGAAGATGGGATTAAAGGTAATTTTTTAAGGATATGCTGATCTTTCCAAAACACTTGACATCTCTCCACATTTCAACAGGCATAAATATTGCCAAAGCTATATTTTGTGTGTTGCTTAACTTTAACATGTTTATATGTTTTTGTGATTTGCTCGACTTTTTTTTTGTTTTTTAGGATGTCTAAGCCTGGAATTCATCATTATATTGCACACCTTCTTTGACTGGTTAAAAGTGTATATTTAATCAACAGTGTTTATTTCAATAAAACTTCCCAAAATCAATTAGATTCTGAAATGGCAAATTATCCAATGGATGTTTAACAATTTGATTTTTCCTTGCTATACAGTTGCTTAGACACATTTCTAGTCTGAAGTAAGCCCATAGGCTACGTCTCTTGCACCATTGTTCAATGAATTTTGTATTCTAAATCTGTCTCCTATACAAATTCTATGAGAAAATGGTAACTGCTTCATTTTCTCAAAATAAATAATGACCTTTGGAATTTCATATCTATTAACCACAGAACCATCAAAGTTATGATCCCAAACATTTATAGAAAAGGGTAGATGGTCATATTTGATAAATATACCAAAATAAACATTAAACCTTTGAGATAATCAATATGTCATTTATCATTGTTGAAGAATATGATGAATTCTAAAGTGCTAATAAAAGAAATATAAATTTTTGCAATAAACTTTAAAATACAAATTTTCAAATGGATATTGCCAAAGAGAGGAGAGGGAGTATAAGGAACATAATTTCAAAAGCAATAAAATTCTTAGTGATAAATATGATTTGGCCCATTTCATTTTATTCGTGACATAATAAAATACTAAACTATTTTTCAAAACTCAAAATAACAAAAGACTGAAGAGTAAATGTGAACCTGTTAACACCAATTATATAATATTAATACTATTACCGGTTTTTAACCTTGAGGTTACATGTACTTAACATTAAATAATTTCCTGTTTTGCATTTTCTTTTATCTAAATTAAATGTAAACTACAATTACTGCGTGTTTAACATTTTACCTTCATCATTTGCTTTTTCTATGATTTTGGCCAATTTTAGATGACTAATGGCAATTCTCATGACTGAGGATTTGTCTAGCTGGGCCTGGACATTACTAGGAACAGGAAGGGCATTACATAACTGAGAAAATATCTCAGCTTCCTGGCTTCTACGATTTCTAGCTGCATCTCTGGACTTTTCCTTTCTTTTCTCAGAACTCCTATAAAGAACCAAAAAAAAAGAATTTGTAATGCATGTTTATTCTTTTTCATATTTCAAAGGACAACTTGTGTACTTTAAAATTATGCTGCTGTAGTCCCAGCTTCCTCATTAATGATGTCTGAACCAATCAAAATTAAACATCCAAAACAGTTATATTCCCATTGTGCAACAACAACTAATTTGTACATTTCAAGTACATGTATAGGAACATGTAAATATGTTCAATACAGCTACAAGATTGTCAATCTCTCACCAAAAAGACACCTATCCATTACTTTTAGTACATGATATCTATACTACTAAAGGAAGAGACTGATTTCATTGAGCCGCAACTCCTCTGAAACCATACAAAGTCGGAAATATTTGTGATATGACGTATAAATGTAGTATTTTCGAAAATCCTAAATTTGTCTTTGAAATAATCTTTTTCCACAGAAAATGCCAATTTTTGAGAAAATATCCAAATTTGGAGACCGTTATCTATACGTGTCTTATACGAGGAAGCGCTTCATTTAAAAAATGTGCGCATGGTCAACACTTTTACAACCCTATAAAATTATTAAAAGAAGCATTCAATACTTATAATTACATTTTTTTGCTAGGATCATGAAAACACGATTTCTATCATTTTTTTCTTTTATTTACCTGTGCACTTTATTGTGGAAGATCTTGTCATCATGAATGTTACATTTCATTTTGAAATGAAGGTTAATCTCAGAATGACGTGAGATTGCTGTTAGCCAATCAAAATAACGTTTTATAATGAAACATACATGTAATGTAATTATATATAAATAATATAGGACAATGGTGTAGATTAAAAATGACACCATTCCAGGCCCTTTTGTTTTCCACATAATTAATATTACCAATAATTAACAAGTTCCGAGTCTAATCCGATACCAATACCAATAGTATATGTCACAAAATTACCTGATCCCTGTAACCTAATCTGTACGTTCCGCCTCTGTCAGGCGCCAAACCAAACGGTGTATTCAGGATATGCTATAAACATGGGTAATAATCAGAACTGAACTTCGTCATTATACAGGGAATAATTGTGCACCATATAATCAGCGTGACTTTACCAAATGACAATACGAATTCTAAAAATCCAGGCTCATAATAAAGCGTAAGTTCTTTAATTCAATCACGGACCGGCGATGACGTGGGTATGGTCTAGTCATAGCTATTCCAAGAAATTTTTCTGAGGGTAACAATCATTATAACCAGTAGTTATTCAATTTATACAGTACACCATATTGTTAAATACTTTTTCTTCTACTATAATAAATCAGTTTTACACTTTTTTTCATTGTCTGCATTGATTAAAAACTAAGATAAAACCTTAAATTTGATTGAATTATGATATGTGGTGACTAATTTTACTTCAGGGTCATGGAAATCCTGGCTAGGTGTCTTTTCACAAATGGATTTTTTTTTTTTTTCTTCAATGAATCAGTTACAACCCTAAATTGTAAGTTTAAGTAAATATTGACAAAAAATACTGCATTTAGATCAATATTAATTGTTTAAAATGCCATAACATCCAAAATGGAGAAGAGATTTGGGGTGGATGAGACAATATTCCATCCATATATATCAACACTCTATTCAGCAACTGAATTCTGGACAAATTCTGGAATTAAGAAAAGTTTCTCAACAGTGAAGCAGTGTTCTGTCTAACCAAATATTTCTCCCTTTATATACTTGTATCATTTTCCCCTGTCAAATGGATCTTTTTACAAAAATACACCTGTAAAAGATCACTTCTTACCTATGCATACCAACACAATGATTTTTGTTACAGAAAGAAGTCTTTATTATATACCTAATTACATGTATAATATCTTTGTGTTTAGTCAAACTTATGTAGATACTGATGTTATGCCTGGTATCTTTGATGAACTTTATAGAAACTAATCAAAGAACTTTACTTTCACAACTGCAACCTATCAACTGAGACTCAACATCTCAAAATGTGTTATTTTTAAATAGACTACTACAGGACAGGTATAAAAAATCAAACGAATTCTCAAAAAATGTCTCCGTAGCAGTATACTGTATGTACCATTCCTATCGAAGGTCAGTGGTTCTCTCAGAGCACTCCGCTTCCTTCACCAATAAACTGCTTCGCTGAGCACAGCTGGATACGCCCGCAGAGGTCCAACCCTGAACAGTTGGGGCAAAAATGGACACAATATTCAAGCTTGATACAGGTCTGAATTTGGATTGTAATTAAATATTTGACATATTATAGGTTTCTGAATAAATGTAGTCAAAGAACTTGAAGTTGGTTATATGAATTGAATTCATATTCAATTAAAGATTTCTTGCTGTTGTGCAATACACTATGCTGTTGCGCAATACTTAGTAAATCTGTTGTCAGACTATAAGCAAATAAAATTTATAAAATTCTAAAGGGAGCTTACATCAATAGATATAAACAATTCACCAAAGTTTCATAAGAATTGCTAAAAGCATTTTTGAGTTATTGTCTGAAAACTGGAAAATCCCCCCCTTTTTAATGAATAAAACCCCATAACTCGGAAATGTAAAATGTAAAATTTATAAAATTCTAAAAGGAGCTTACATCAATATATATCAACAATTCATCAAAGTTTCATGAGAACTGCTGAAAGCATTTTTGAGTTATTGTCCGAAAACTGGAAAATCCCCCTTTTTTTAATGAATAAAACCCCGTAACTTGGAAACGTAAAATCTAAAATTTATAAAAATCAAAAGGGAGCTCACTTCAATAGATACAAACAATTCACCAAAGTTCTATGCAAATTGGTTAAAGCGTTTTTGAGTTATGTCCGACATGTTGACGACGGACGGACGGACAGACAGACTGACAACGGTATACCATATTACGTCCCGTAATCGGGCGTATAATAAAAACTGGCTTCCACAAAATAGCAAATAGGGCTGCAAGTGGCTTTGAACACCAAAAATCAATTAGATTGTACCAAATATTTTCATTGTTATAAGAACATAAAAATATATATTTTTATATTTTTTAAATCAAAACTTTTGGGAAGCTCATAAGTAATAAATTCACATGAAAACACTTCATACTATCTGACACTAGTATGCAGTTGACAGACACATTTTACTAAACTAAGAGCCTAGTCTTTGCTCTTACACCTCAATGTGGTATGCATAGTAAAAACACAATGAATATCATTTGGTGTTCGTAAAAAATAAAATTCAAATTATCCTGTAATCAAAGCAATGCAACTACATTTGTACTACAAGGCCATAAAACAATTATATGGAACAAAATAAGTTAAACATTTTGATTGAGGATCACTGTGTTATATAATAATGTAAGTGCAAAAAATGCAGAAAAAAATCTGAACTATTGCCATTTTATCTCAATTATTTACCTAGAAAATTGTCTTTTTTTTTAATTATGTCCTTGAAAACTGTTAAAAAATGTAAACAAAAACATCTTTTGTTGATGAATGCACAATAATGATTAACTTCCTGGCTTTGTACTTATTTAAAATGTAAATGTAATAATGTAGAAAAAAGTAACGATTATAAATGAAATTGATTATCATGATTATAAATGAAATCAACTGTTATTTTCATAGCCACAAGCATTTAGTAATTAATTACCTACTTATGAATTAACTGCAATACATTGTAGGTAAAAAATGAGACTGGGTTAAACAGTATTATGGTTGTAACCTGGAAATTTTGGAAATTAATGAGTGTATATCATGTATATATTAGGGCAAATATTCAGAATTGACAGAAATGGGATATTTATCTAATGTGAGTCTGATACATGTTGATCTACAATGCAATATGTATTATCATACTGAAAATTCAACTTCTAAGACGACATGAACCAATTCCCAATTTTAGCACTTAAATAAAGTGCTTTAAAAGTTATTATTGAGCCTTTAAATCAACTTTAACTTAATGTATTTCAATATAAAATAACCTGACCAATGTAATTAGTAGAACAGGGACTGCAAACTCTTCTGGAGTAACTACCAGCTTTTGGTGGGGTTCATATTGTTTGATCTTTAGTTTTCTGTATAGTGTACCGACTTGGCTGTCTCGTGGTAGCGTGTTCGCCTCGAGTGTGGGAGGTCATGGGTTCAAACCCCAGCCAGGTTAAACCAAAGACTTTAAAATTGGTATTTGCTGCTTCTCCACTAAGCACGTGGCATTAAGGAGTAAGAGTAAAAACTGGTCAGCTTGGAGTCAGAATAATGTGTCTGGGTAGGGCATCATCTCTTCCTGCAGACTGTTACCTTGTGAACTACCACGTTAAAAATCCAGCTCAGTATATCAGTCTAGTACTAAGCAGGGTAAATATTCATATACCATTAACATGTTCTTGTCCTGAATATGCATATTAATTTGCCTCTGGACATTAAGCAGCCATCCATCATCCTCATTTCTGTACAGTGTGTTGTGAACTGTTGTGAATCTTTGTCTTTTTTGCTTGTTTGTATTTTTTGTAATGGTTTTGTCTGTCCTTCTTCTTTTGATTGACCTTTTTTGTCACTTGTTCACCAAATTAGTCCTTTCAATCATGTCCACATTGCTATAGACCCAATCAAGTTCAAGTTAAAAACAAGAGTACAAGGAGTCACCAATTTCTCTGGACTACCACCAACCCTGAAGATGCTTTTTAAGCTCAGAAAGTGCATCATAATTATGTTTTTAGGTTTCAGAGGCCAATTAACTTACTATTATTAAAACATCCTATAGATATTTTGTGTACTAGCATTAATTTTGTTTCATGACATTATCATGCCATTTAGATCTTGCCCTTGACTGCTACATTACTTATGTATAAATTCTTCAACAATATTTTCCATCTAATTGATCATACCATATATACAAACAAATGACAAATCAGCCTACCATGTACATAATTCTCAATGACAGAAATCTACATCACAAACAGGTACACAGTTTTCTGATATACAGTATATTTCAATGAAAGGTTTACAATCTTTGCTTTATTTTATTTCAACAACTTTGAACACCAAGGGATACCATCTTTTGAATAAATATAGCTTTTTTTTTCTTACTTTGGTAGTTACTTGAAGTGTCAATACAGAAAAGAGTACTTGATATGAACTAGTTTTTAACCAAAAGTTCAACTTCTCAGCACAAAGTAATTTTAATTTTTTGTTCACACCACAAAAATTATGAATGCAACTTTACATGAATGTATGACGAACAATACTGTCTGGAATAACTGTTAAATAAAACCAGAAAAAAAAGAGCCAATTGAAAATTATTGTGATGTAACATTTTTACGTCATACTTCTAATAATTCCGTTCCTGATCAATCAAACAGTTTCCTCACGTAGATTGGTGAAGACACATTCTGCATGTGCTTTTTACAGTGCATTAAACAAGGACAGAAAAACATTAATTTTTGAAGTTTAAGCCTTTTATTTGATTGGATTGTCTGTTTTTTTCTTTTCTTTCACAATGCATATATACATACAATGTAGCAGAGGTTTTACTCAAAGTTCAACATTTTAGCACGATTTGATTCCTGTGATTATTTCGAATGCAGTTGTATACATGATCTACAACATGCAATTAATTTTGAAAACCTCAATAAATACATGTGTACAATGATATTCATTGTACACATTTTGACAGTAACACCAGCTTTGATTTAATATATATCTTGCGCAACTACATGTTTTAATAATTGATTCATAAGAAAATATTTCGTTAGAAATTTCCATTCCTTGTAGTAAGTATTATCAAAGGAGATGTGGGATGAATGTCAATGAGACAGCTACCAAACAATATAAGTTAACCAATAGATATCTCTCCAGGAGATGTGGGATGAATGTCAATTAGACAGCTACCAAACAATATAAGTTAATCAATAGATATCTCTCCAGGAGATGTGGGATGAATGTCAATTAGACAGCTACCAAACAATACATGTTAACCAATAGATACCTCTCCAGGAGATGTGGGATGAAGCTCAATGAAACAGCTACCAAACAATACAAGTTAACCAATAGATATCTCTCCAGGAGATATGGGATGAATGTCAATAAGACAGCTACCAAACAATATAATTTAACCAATAGATATCTCTCCAGGAGATGTGGGATGAATGTCAATAAGACAGCTACCAAACAATATAATTTAACCAATAGATATCTCTCCAGGAGATGTAAGAAGAATGTCAATGAGACAGCTACCAAACAATACAAGTTAACCAATAGATATCTCTCCAGGAGATGTGGGATGAATGTCAATGAGACAGCTACCAAACAATACAAGTTAACCAAAAGATATCTATCCAAGAGATGTTGGATAAATGTCAATGAGACAGCTACCAAACAATACAAGTTAACCAAAAGATATCTATCCAAGAGATGTGGGATAAATGTCAATGAGACAGCTACCAAACAATACAAGTTAACCAATAGGTATCTCTCCAGGAGATGTGGGATGAAGCTCAATGAAACAGCTACCAAACGATACAATTTAACCTATAGATATCTCTCCAGGAGATATGGGATGAATGTCAATAAGACAGCTACCAAACAATATAAGTTAACCAATAGATATCTCTCCAGGAGATGTGGGATGAATGTCAATAAGACAGCTACCAAACAATACAAGTTAACCAAAAGATATCTCTCCAGGAGATGTGGGATAAATGTCAGTGAGACAGCTACCAAACAATATAAGTTAACCAATAGATATCTCTCCAGGAGATGTGGGATGAATGTCAATAAGACAGCTACCAAACAATATAAGTTAATCAATAGATATCTCCAGGAGATGTGGGATAAATGTCAATAAGACAGCTTCCAACCACTACAGTTAAAAAATAATCAAACCATGCTGAGCATTTAGTTAGTATCTGCTGAAAAGCAATGCATTCATATATTGCACCATCATTAGATTCATCGTTGTGCTAATAAAAAAGGAGGCTTTGGCCATTCATACTATTAGACAACATGTTAATGTAATAGTCCAAGACCAAACAGGGTTTCTCACCAACAGATTAAAATATATATATATATATATCTTTATAATTTTACTAAACTGTCTGATCATATAGATTATTGGTAAATCTGTACTGTAGGTTAACTACTTTTGTTTACTTCTTATGTCTATATGTATATGCAATACAGTGAGTACAACTGCACTGTAGTTAATTATATACTTGTTTTGTCCTTCATATACCAATTTGCACACAACATGATATTTAATGATATGGTCTGATGATCAAAAATACATTTGATAAGAAAGACATAAGGTGAAGTAGTCTTAGTTCTATGAATAGGTAACTACCGGTACAAGGTGCAATTGTATGCATTGTTTACATCTTCAAAGATCGTTCTAAAAAAACTTTGCATGCACATTGATCTGATACCTTTGACAATAAATTTACAATTATTGAAGCTAACAAGATCAATATCGGCACCAGTCCCTTGTGAAAATTTTATACAGGAAGTCATATAATATGAGTTCAACCGTTTAACTTAACCTTGCTACTAATTCTAGCCATATATAGTTAATATGCTTCTCATTATCTAAATCCAGACTATATTCTAGACTATAAATACGTCAACATTTCTTTTTTGAAAGTATTTTGTACTTTAGTAATTAAAGCCATAATCGCAGCATGAAATTTTCAATTCATTTCTTTATTACTGTAACGCCTTCAGTAAAATTAGACAAAGCTACCCTGACCAATTGTTGCCTCACCCATACCTTCCACATGTTTCAATTTGCCATTTTTTAATGTCAATTTCATTAGTTTCCGTAATTATCTTTTAATCAGCATAAAATTTAGAAGCAAAATTAAAAATCATTTGTTAACATGTAGTTACAGATATGAGTTCGTACATTTTGATCAAAATGGCATATTGTGACCTTTTCTGATATTAGCATCCAAAATTTTTTGTTATTGTATTTCTATGAGGCAGATGTTTGTGGAGCATTGATTAGAAACAATCTTTATGTGTTAATTTGAGTGTGTTGACATTATTTGTCAAAGCTAAGTGTTCCATGATATAAATACTGCTTGAAAATTGTCAAAGAAATTGCCAATTCAATGCCTTACATTAAAGTGTACATGGACCAGTTTTTTTAATATAATAAATTTGCCAGTTGTTGCAACAATTCTATTGACTCTATTCAACAACTGTTGTTTTACATTTGCAAATGAAACAATAAAAAATGACAAAGGGAGTTACTCTTAATGGAGGACTTTTTAGACAGATGAAATGAAATATTTTTTTTATGTAATTATAGTTGTTGCCATTGTAGCAAAATGTAAGAAAATAACAAAATGTTCATGTGTTTTTGGAAGGTTTCATTGGAAGACTTAAAACAAATCAATTACAGAAAAATGCTTGCCTTCTTTCACTTTTAAAATGACATAATATTCCTTATTCAAAAGTCTAAGCTTAAGGTTTCCTGTATTTGAAAGATTACTAAAATAAATGTTGTTGATCACAATTCACAGAGATTAGAAGTCTGACCTAATTTAAAAAATCTCATTCTTTGAATAAAAAAATATTAAACTTATATAACTAACAGACATGAGAACCTGATTAATGGACAACAAGAGACAATGTTTTAAAAAAGAATATCAAATGTGAACTCATTTATTCCTAAATATTATCTATTTTATATTGAATATTGTTTTTTTCAGTATTAAAATCATTTTGTGTGCACAACAAATCTATGAAGTGTTCTTTTCATTTTTGTTAATAAATTAAAATCTATATCTATACTACTAAAGGAAGAGACCGATTTCATTGAGCTGCAACTCCTCTGAAACACATACAAAGTCTGAAATATTTGTGATATGATGTATAAATGTAGTGTTTTCTACTTCCTAAATTTGTCTTTGAAACAATCTTTTTTCACAGAAAACACCAATTTTTGAGAAAATATCCAAATTCGGAGACCGTATCGATCTGTGTCTTATACGCTTTCGTGCATGCTCAGTCGATGTACTGCCCACGAAATCTATAATACTAAAATAGCGAGGTCATGAACTTCGTCTTTATACAGGGATTAATACTACTAAATTCAATCTTTGTCACATGAATTTTCCGGTTGTAGGAAGAAAAATCAGGACGGGTTCAAACAGAAATAATTTGATAGCAGAGAAAACTATGCACCTTATAATCAGCACAACTTTATCAGATGACAATACAAATACTAAAAATCCAGGCTTAAAATAAGTCGTTGGGACTTTAATTTAGTCACAGATCCGCAATGTCGCAGGTGTTTTCTAGTATTTTGAAATTGCACAAGATCATGCTATTCTCATCTGTTTATGAGGTCTTTACATTAAATCTTTTGGATGTGCACTGAGGATATCCATGATATTTTAGTCTGGGAAACATTATTTATTCATTAGACCTGGAAAGCTTTGAACAACATGTTGAAGTAGCTTTCAGTAAATGCAAGTACTCTTAGATTGTTACTTGCATTTTTTGTCTTTTAGTTATTATTTTTTTTGTGCTATGTGCCGATCTAACGAGTCAAGACTTTTCCAACTAATTTTTACAGTTTGTTTTTATGTTGTGCTGTTACACCAGTCCCAGGTTAGGGGTAGGTTGAGCACTCATAAACATGTTTAATCTCAGCACAATCTGTCTGTGTCTGTCCCTATATATAGTTAGGAGCCTGTAATTCAGTGGTTGTAGTTGGATGCTGTCTGTGTCTGTCCCTATATATAGTTAGGAGCCTGTATTTCAGTGGTTGTAGTTGGATGCTGTCTGTGTCTGTCCCTATATAAAGTCAGGAGCCTGTAATTCAGTGGTTGTCGTTGGATGCTGTCTGTGTCTGTCCCTATATAGTCAGGTGACTGTAATTCAGTGGTTGTCGTTGGGTGCTGTCTGTGTCTGTCCCTATATATAGTCAGGAGCCTGTAATTCAGTGGTTGTAGTTGGATGCTATCTGTGTCTGTCCCTATATATAGTTAGGAGCCTGTATTTCAGTGGTTGTAGTTGGATGCTGTCTGTGTCTGTCCCTATATAAAGTCAGGAGCCTGTAATTCAGTGGTTATCATTGTATGCTGTCTGTGTCTGTCCCTATATAAAGTCAGGAGCCTGTAATTCAGTGGTTGTCGTTGGATGCTGTCTGTGTCTGTCCCTATAAATAGTCAGGAGCCTGTTATTCAGTGGTTGTCGTTGGATGCTGTCTGTGTCTGTCCCTATATATAGTCAGGAGCCTCTAATTCAGTGGTTGTCATTGGATGCTGTCTGTGTCTGTCCCTATATATAGTCAGGAGCCTGTAATTCAGTGGTTGTCATTGGATGCTGTCTGTGTCTGTCCCAAGTCAGGAGCCTGTAATTCAGTGGTTGTTGTTGGATGCTGTCTGTGTCTGTCCCTATATATAGTCAGGAGCCTCTAATTCAGTGGTTGTCATTGGATGCTGTCTGTGTCTGTCCCTATATATAATCAGGAGCCTGTAATTCAGTGGTTGTCGTTGGATGCTTGCTGTGTCTGTCCCTATATAAGTCAGGAGCCTGTAATTCATAGGTTGTCATTGGATGCTGTCTGAGTCTGTCCCTATATAGCCAGGAACCTGTAATTCAGTGGTTGTCATTGGATGCTGTCTGTGTCTGTCCCTATATATAGTCAGGGGCTTGTAATTCAGTGGTTGTCATTGGATGCTGTCTGTGTCTGTCCCTTATATTTAGTCAGGAGCCTGTAATTCAGTGGTTGTCGTTAGATGCTGTCTGTGTCTGTCCCTATATAGTCAGGAGCCTGTAATTCAGTGGTTGTCATTGAATGCTGTCTGTGTCTGTCCCTATATATAGTCAGGAGCCTCTAATTCAGTGGTTGTCCATAATGCTATCTGTGTCTGTCCCTTTATATAGTCAGGAGCCTGTAATTCAGTGGTTGTCAGTGGATGCTGTCTGTGTCTGTCCCTATATATAGTCAGGAGCCTGTAATTCAGTATTGGATGCTGTCTGTGTCTATCCCTATATAAAGTCAGGAGCCTGTAATTCAGTAGTTGTCGTTGGATGTTGTCTGTGTCTGTCCCTATATAAAGTCAGGAGCCTGTAATTCAGTGGCTGTCCTTGGATGCTGTCTGTGTCTGTCCTTATATATAGTCAGGAGCCTGTAATTCAGTGGTTGTCGTTGGATGCTGTCTGTGTCTGTCCCTATATATAGTCAGGAGCCTGTAATTCAGTGGTTGACATTGGATGCTGTCTGTCTGTCCCTATATATAGTCTGGAGCCTGTAATTAAGTGGTTGTTGTTGGATGCTGTCTGCGTCTGTCCCTATATAAAGTCAGGAGGCTGTAATTCAGTGGTTGTCGTTGGATGCTGTCTGTGTCTGTCCCTATATAAAGTCAGGAGCCTGTAATTCAGTGGTTGTCGTTGGGTGCTGTCTGTGTCTGTCCCTATATAAAGTCAGGAGCCTGTAATTCAGTGGTTGTCGTTGGGTGCTGTCTGTGTCTGTCCCTATATATAGTCAGGAGCCTGTAATTCAGTGGTTGTCGTTGGATGCTGTCTGTGTCTGTCCCTATATATAGTCAGGAGCCTGTAATTCAGTGGTTGTCATTGGATGCTGTCTGTGTCTGTCCCAAGTCAGGAGCCTGTAATTCAGTGGTTGTTGTTGGATGCTGTCTGTGTCTGTCCCTATATATAGTCAGGAGCTTGTAATTCAGTGGTTGTCGTTGGATGCTGTCTGTGTCTGTCCCTATATATAATCAGGAGCCTGTAATTCAGTGGTTGTCGTTTTGTAATTCAGTGGTTGTTATTGGATGCTGTCTGTGTCTGTCCCTATATTTAGTCAGGAGCCTGTAATTCAGTGGTTGTCGTTAGATGCTGTCTGTGTCTGTCCCTATATAGTCAGGAGCCTGTAATTCAGTAGTTGTCATTGAATGCTGTCTGTGTCTGTCCCTATATATAGTCAGGAGCCTCTAATTCAGTGGTTGTCCATAATGCTATCTGTGTCTGTCCCTTTATATAGTCAGGAGCTTGTAATTCAGTGGTTGTCAGTGGATACTGTCTGTGTCTGTCCCAAGTCAGGAGCCTGTAATTCAGTGGTTGTTGTTGGATGCTGTCTGTGTCTGTCCCTATATATAGTCAGGAGCTTGTAATTCAGTGGTTGTCGTTGGATGCTGTCTGTGTCTGTCCCTATATATAATCAGGAGCCTGTAATTCAGTGGTTGTCGTTATATGCTTGCTGTGTCTGTCCCTATATATAGTCAGGAGCCTGTAATTCAGTGGCTGTCGTTGGATGCTGTCTGTGTCTGTCCTTATATATAGTCAGGAGCCTGTAATTCAGTGGTTGTCGTTATATGCTTGCTGTGTCTGTCCCTATATATAGTCAGGAGCCTGTAATTCAGTGGTTGACATTGGATGCTGTCTGTCTTTCCCTATTTATAGTCAGGAGCCTGTAATTAAGTGGTTGTTGTTGGATGCTGTATGTGTCTGTCCCTATATAAAGTCAGGAGGCTGTAATTCAGTGGTTGTCGTTGGATGCTGTCTGTGTCTGTCCCTATATATAGTCAGGAGCCTCTAATTCAGTGGTTGTCCATAATGCTATCTGTGTCTGTCCCTTTATATAGTCAGGAGCCTGTAATATAGTGGTTGTCAGTGGATACTGTCTGTGTCTGTCCCTATATATAGTCAGGAGCCTGTAATTCAGTGGTTGTCGTTGGATGCTGTCTGTGTCTGTCCCTATATATAGTCAGGAGCCTGTAACTCAGTGGTTGTCATTGGATGCTGTCTGTGTCTGTCCCTATATATAGTCAGGAGCCTGTAATTCAGTAGTTGTCGTTGTCTGTTGTCTGTGTCTGTCCCTATATAAAGTCAGGAGGCTGTAATTCAGTGGTTGTCGTTGGATGCTGTCTGTGTCTGTCCCTATATATAGTCAGGAGCCTCTTATTCAGTGGTTGTCCATAATGCTGTCTGTGTCTGTCCCTATATAGTCAGGAGCCTGTAATTCAGTGGTTGTCATTGAATGCTGTCTGTGTCTGTCCCTATATATAGTCAGGAGCCTCTAATTCAGTGGTTGTCCATAATGCTATCTGTGTCTGTCCCTTTATATAGTCAGGAGCCTGTAATTCAGTGGTTGTCAGTGGATGCTGTCTGTGTCTGTCCCTATATATAGTCAGGAGCCTGTAATTCAGTGGTTGTCGTTGGATGCTGTCTGTGTCTGTCCCTATATATAGTCAGGAGCCTGTAACTCAGTGGTTGTCATTGGATGCTGTCTGTGTCTGTCCCTATATATAGTCAGGAGCCTGTAATTCAGTAGTTGTCGTTGTCTGTTGTCTGTGTCTGTCCCTATATAAAGTCAGGAGCCTGTAATTCAGTGGCTGTCGTTGGATGCTGTCTGTGTCTGTCCTTATATATAGTCAGGAGCCTGTAATTCAGTGGTTGTCGTTGGATGCTGTCTGTGTCTGTCCCTATATATAGTCAGGAGCCTGTAATTCAGTGGTTGACATTGGATGCTGTCTGTCTGTCCCTATATATAGTCAGGAGCCTGTAATTAAGTGGTTGTTGTTGGATGCTGTATGTGTCTGTCCCTATATAAAGTCAGGAGGCTGTAATTCAGTGGTTGTCGTTGGATGCTGTCTGTGTCTGTCCCTATATAAAGTCAGGAGCCTGTAATTCAGTGGTTGTCGTTGGATGCTGTCTGTGTCTGTCCCTATATAGTCAGGTGACTGTAATTCAGTGGTTGTCGTTGGGTGCTGTCTGTGTCTGTCCCTATATATAGTCAGGAGCCTGTAATTCAGTGGTTGTCGTTGGATGCTGTCTGTGTCTGTCCCTATATATAGTCAGGAGCCTGTAATTCAGTGGTTGTCATTGAATGCTGTCTGTGTCTGTCCCTATATATAGTCAGGAGCCTGTAATTCAGTGGTTGACATTGGATGCTGTCTGTGTCTGTCCCTATATATAGTCAGGAGCCTGTAATTCAGTGGTTGTTGTTGGATGCTGTCTGTGTCTGTCCCTATATAAAGTCAGGAGGCTGTAATTCAGTGGTTGTCGTTGGATGCTGTCTGTGTCGTTCCCTATATAAAGTCAGGAGCCTGTAATTCAGTGGTTGTCGTTGGATGCTGTCTGTGTCTGTCCCTATATAGTCAGGTGACTATAATTCAGTGGTTGTCGTTGGGTGCTGTCTGTGTCTGTCCCTATATATAGTCAGGAGCCTGTAATTCAGTGGTTGTCATTGAATGCTGTCTGTGTCTGTCCCTATATATAGTCAGGAGCCTGTAATTCAGTGTTTGGATGCTGTCTGTCATATATATGTCTGTGAATTATTGTTTTATTGTAAATTACACCGTTGGTTTTCAGGTTTCATTTGTTTTACATTTTGTCATGGTAGAGCCTTTATAGCTTACCCTACTGTACAGGTTTTGCTCATTGTTGAAGGTAAGAGTTGGTTACTTCCACATCATTTGGTCTCTGTTTGATTATTGTCTCATTTGTAATCAAACTATGTCTCTAAATTTCATATATATATATTGCTTGTGTAGAAAAAAACCCACCAGCAAACATAAATCTAACAACCAACAGTTGTGTTAGTGATAATCAATGATGATAGTACTAGCTAGCTGGTTTTTTGTTAGCAGATAAAACTACTTTTTTTTTTTTTGGGGATTATTATTTAATTGTACATTTTATTCCATCAAATATATCTTATTAATCCTCCATACAATCAAATATGGAATATTTTTATTAGGAATTTCTCTGTAGCGAAAACTGAGCCTGGATGTTGCTGTATCTATTTAGGGAACAAATCATCATGTTTTTGGAACCTGCATCTCATCAGGTAATTCTAAAATATTTTATTTTACAGATCCCTGACCTCCACAACAACATTTGTTTAAAAATATAGAACAAATCTATGCCTTATCATATCTGTGCCAAATTCAACGATTCAACTCTAATGCTACATAAAGGTTTTTGTCAATAAACAGTTCAATTTAATTCCATTTATAAGATAACTTGCAATAATTACATCATTGGCTATGATTACAGACAATAATTATCGAGATTAAGTAAGGTGAAGAAGTACGTTCTGTCATAATATTTCCTAAGGATTACATAATACAGATTAAAGAGGTATAGATGAGGAATAATATATGACATCCTATCATTAAATCAGTATCAATGATGACATCATAAAGAGCATGCTGTTTGGTAAAAATACACACCCATTCATGAGAATCATCATTTTGGCCTCTTGTTATTCCTTAAACATCTACATGTACATTTTTTACATAGTTATTTAAGCAATACAATAATTCTATGCCTAGATAATCTCATATAAACAGTGATGAAAAATAAGAAGATGTTGTAATGATGCCATTGAGACAACTCTCCACCAGTGACCAATGACATAGAAGATACCAACTAAAGGTCACTGTACCAACATCAACAATGAGCAAAACCCATACTGCATTGGCCACTGACAGAATCCTTCATCTCTAATTTGGACATGATCCAGGCAGCAAAAGAGAACACAAGAAAATGCAAAAAACAACTACTAAAGCATTTAAATGATTTTATTTGCATATTACAAATCAGTTACAAGAAGGTACAAATATACATGTAAAACGTAACAACAAACAAGTTTAGGCTACGAAAAAATATTTTCTTCCAGACCACCTGGTTTCTTGGTCGGAATTCGGCCTGAAAAAAGTCTAAAGAACAGTGTAGCCATACATAATACGCACCCCCCTTTTCAGAAACCATTCGCAGGGTAAAAAACCTACTTACTATACACACCAAAAGACGGTACATACAGCAACAAACAACAACCACTGAATTACAGGCTCCTGATAGGCAAATATTAAAAGAATACCTACCAAATGCTGGGGGTTCAATACACAGCCAGGTCAAACCAAAGATTTTACAATGGGTACATGATGCTCTTCAACAATCAAGTAGAGCAAAGAGGAGTTGGCTTAAGTCAAAATAATGTGTATGGTAAGGGTAACTTTACAAATACTGTGGGTCTATGACAGGTTGTAGAAATGATTAAATTGCCATGATGCACTTTTTTCCTCAAATGTGACCTACAATTAGACTTATCACAGGGTTTGTACTTAGTTTGACAACACAATGGGTGCCACTTGTGGAACAGGATCTGCTTACAGTTCCAGAGCACCTGACATTACTCCCTGTGTTTGATGGGGATTTGTGTAAGTCATTCTTTTATTCTCCATGTAGTGTTTTCTATACTGTTGTTTGTCTTTTGGTCATTTTTCTTTTTTTGCCATGGCATTGTCTTCGTTTTCAATTTATGAGTTTAAATATCCCTTTGGTATCTTTCATCTCTCTTTTATATTTTAAATGGACTCTGATAGGTCTGTACTACCATACATATGTACATACATGTATGAGTAATTTTCATAAAATCATTAATCATTTCTTGTAGCTGACCCTAAACAAGGAAAGACAAACACAATCACAGAACATTAACAAACTATTTCCTACAAAGTTATATGACTATAAAGATACAACCATGGGAAATTACATTATAAGCTGTAAAGGTTGATCTTAACACCAAATCAAAGTTCTTAGGGAACATAATGGCTCCTGTAATGTTATGATTGATCATATTACAGGTACAGATGTACAATTCGTACTTATTATATCTCAAATATTTGTTTCCTTTGATTCTTTTGAGGTTCATGCAAAGTTCAAGTTCAATTTCCTATAACAGTAAATAGTGGCTATCCAGATTTTGGAGATATATTTTGTTTTCGTGTTCATTTTTGTTTATCTGTGGTATACATGTATATCATTTTTATATCATTTTTTGTTTGTTTATTTTTCATAAACAAAAACAATTGCTATTTTCAAGAACAAATCTTGTTTCTTTCATATCAATTGCAAGATAGATGGCATAAAAGGAAAATTGGAAATCCTAATAGTCAAAGATGAATATAAAGACTGACTCCGACAAAAAAATAGAGTTTTTAGGAGTACTAAAAATCCACATGTATGTATATATACAAATCCCTTGTTATTTTCTACTTGTACATTTTGCACATGTATATAAGCCATTGACCCCATCAAAGCTAGGACAATTACCCTTTACAACTACATGTACTATAAAATTTTTACAATAAACTTATTTATAGAAAATATATACTTTTTTCCAGAGAAATCAAATTGCAACTTTTACCACTGTTATTCCCTGTTCATAGACATACCACATTTTGCAACAAAGTGAATGACATACTAGTATATTATCATGAAGGGATTGACAGGAGAGGTGCAACCCCATAGTAATCATGGTAATGGGAAGGTCCATGGCCAGGATGTCTCTGAAGGGGATATTTTGTTGTAATAGTCAAACTTCAATCTGTATCTCAAATAAAATGGTCTATAATAGTATTTTTTTTCCAGGGGTTTTGTCTGATACAGATTTGATGGGATCAGGAACATGGGAGATAGGAAAGCAGGAAACAGGATTAATGAAGAGGAACTAGGGAATGGAGAAAAGGATTATAATGAGCGAGGAAGGAAATCAGAGTAAGAGGAAGCAATAGAGCATAAAGAGGAAGATAGGAAAAGAAATGACCAAATTCCCAGTTCCTTCCATCAACCATGCAATTTTACATTTTGCAAGTATATGGTGTCATGCCATAATGTTATTAAACTGACAGTCTTGTCAGTAAATCATGCCAAGCTTTTTCAATAATGCAGACAACTAGTCTAATTTTCTGATAACTGTGTTATTTGTACAATGATCATGATTTTTGAAAATGAGGACAAACAATACCTATTCATCAAGGAATCACGCAATAAATGCATGCATAAACACCAAATTAAAAGTTTGCTATTCACGAAATATCTTTTAGCCGATTCCTGTTTCACCACCCATTTCCTCTTGAACTTATCTACACCCAATGCAAAATAAATATTACATAATTTTTCGAACTTTATTCCCTTGTAATAAAGGAGATAACTATCAAGGAAAGGTACAAATGTATGCATGCAGAAGGGCACAAATGGGGTATCTTGTTAAATAATTACCTGTAATATTTTGCTCAGAATAATGAGCCAATGCTAGTTAATTTTTTTTTCATATAATAGACATGATAGAAGATGCTACCAGTGTTCATGTCTAAGCTTGTGTAAAAAACTTAAAGGTTCATTTCAGACTTAATGGTTGCCTAGCCTGTGTAAAAAACTGAAAGGTCCATTTGAGACTTGATGGTTGCCTAGCCTGTGTAAAAACTTCAAGGGCCATTTGAGACTTGATGGTTGCCTAGCCTGTGTAAAAAACTTAAAGGTCCATTTGAGACTTGATGGTTGCCTAGCCTGTGTAAAAAACTTAAAGGTCCATTTGAGACTTGATGGTTGCCTAGCCTGTGTAAAAAACTTAAAGGTCCATTTGAGACTTGATGGTTGCCTAGCCTGTGTAAAAAACTTAAAGGTCCATTTGAGACTTGATGGTTGCCTAGCCTGTGTAAAAAACTTAAAGGTCCATTTGAGACTTGATGGTTGCCTAGCCTGTGTAAAAACTTAAAGGTCCATTTGAGACTTGATGGTTGCCTAGCCTGTGTAAAAACTTAAAGGTCCATTTCAGACTTGATGGTTGCTAGCCTGTGTAAAACTTAAAGGTCCATTTGAGACTTGATGGTTGCCTAGCCTGTGTAAAAACTTAAAGGTCCATTTGAGACTTGATGGTTGACTAGCCTGTGTAAAAAACTTAAAGGGCCATTTGAGACTTGATGGTTGCCTAGCCTGTGTAAAAAACTTAAAGGTCCATTTGAGACTTGATGGTTGCCTAGCCTGTGTAAAACTTAAAGGTCCATTTGAGACTTGATGGTTGACTAGCCTGTGTAAAAAACTTAAAGGGCCATTTGAGACTTGATGGTTGCCTAGCCTGTGTAAAAAACTTAAAGGTCCATTTAAGACTTGATGGTTGCCTAGCCTGTGTAAAAAACTTAAAGGTCCATTTGAGACTTAATGGTTGAAGAAATTATCAACCTTAATGCATATATACATCTAAACCGATCTGTAAGCTGACTAAATGTTATTATTATATATGAGTTTAAGGTAGATTTACAAACTATTCATTAAATACAGGTGTACGAAGGATTATATAATGAAATACAAGTACTTTTATCATCTATTTTGGATTATCCGATATTGATTATTATACATGCATGTAAAACTCTTACATGTAGGCAAATTAGATCAAATGAAGATGAAATTTTCTTTGATTTTGTCAGAGAGACTAGACTTAAATTCTATTACATTTTTTATGTAGTTTATATATCTAAAATCTATTGGTTGCTCGCAGTAACTTGTTCTTTTCTCTTGCAAACAATGTTTAATAACATAACATTCTGATATAATTTAATAACAATCTTCAAATTGACATTTGCATACAACAAAATTATCCAACACATCATTATATGTAAATGAACTTATATCATAAACTCTATATAATCCATATTCATAAATATGACAATAAACGGTCAACTCTACGTTGTAGTTACTGTGAGCACCTTCGATGAACTGACAGCTCAACAATTTCTTTGTAATGTTACTTTTTTTGCAACAAGAAAATTTGGTAAAATATTGTGTAACTATTTTTTTACAATATGAGAACTAAAAATTGTTATTTTGTTATCCTACATAGTTGCAAACAAGTACCAGATTAGTTTTTCCTAAATTTTCATAGTGTGGTTTCATATGAACTTAATGGATATTCTTGCAAGATCTTTTTAAGGCCATGATATTGCAGGACACTTATAACATTCTAAAATCTTAGATTTGCCATGCATATACAGTAAATGTAAACCAACTTATTTTCACAGATACTTTATCTCGCATTTAGCCCTTTCTACACCATTTCGCCGCGAAATTTTTTCGAAATTTACAAATTTTACATATTCATGATAATTTATATTTGCTTTATTTTTTCTACTTGCAAATGTCACCAATATAAATTGTGGCTTGCAAAATTTAGTTGGTTTACAGCATATATCTTGATATGTGCAATTGCACAATACACACCGACCGTGCAAGACTCTAATGGGTAATAATGGTCGTTAAAAAAACCCTCATCGCACAATGCAGAAAATCGATGTGTCAAAATGTAAATAGGCATTAATGACATGGTTGGTACCTTGTGGCCAAACAATTCATGTTTTCCTTCAAGCAGCATACTTAAAATACTAAAGGCATACCATAAGGAATAATCCATCTAATAACTTCCAAGCAAGGAAAGAAGCTCTGTTAACCTGTCAAGCAAACATCAAGGAAAACTATAATCTACTGTTGGAATTAGGGGTAAGAACTTGATTTCAAGGATTGGTTCAACCAGCTGTTCAAGTGGTATAGAAAATCAATTTCTGTACATCTGTCTCAGAGGATTTGCGTTCACAAAGTGTCACGGTGGTACAATAGTAAAAAATGGGGAATGTGTCCATGGGACACAGATGTTGCCCCTGCTTGCATATAATGTTATAAAGGGACATGACTACATTTGTAAAGAACAGTAAAAGTGACGCTACCCAAATTCGTACTTGATCTGAGTTTTGTGGTAATAAGCATTGTGTATAAGTTTGGTAACATTTGGTTGAGGCAACCTTAAGTACATGTGAGAGAACAGAAACGAAAAATTCAGCAATTTTTCCATTTGTAAAGGGCATAACTCTAGAACAGTAAAAGTGATGCCACCAAAATTCAAACTTGATCTGTGTTTTGTGGTAATAAGCATTGTGTATAAGTTTCATAACATTAGGTTGAGGCAAACTAAAGTTAGAGAACGGAAACTAATTTTGAGACGTACAGGCGGACGTATAGACAGACAAGGGTAAAACTTAATGCCCACGCTGGGCATAAAAAAATGGTTAAAGTCCCATTCTTGCTGTAAAAATTGTCCAATCTAAAGGACGGTATTCTATAGTCAACTACACATAACAATAAACAAACCTATCAACTATGAGAGCTTTCTGTAAATCGGACTCTGAGGATTTGTGTTTACAAGGCATCATTGTTACAATTATACAATGCTCCCAAAAAATGGTTAAAGTCCAATTACTCCTGTAAAAATTGTCTTAAAAAGACTAAAGATAAAGCATGGTCAAGACAGTATGATGACAAATAATCCTATCAAGTATGAAAGAGTTTGTCAAATGATCTCTGAGTATTGATGTGTTTCAGATGGATAGATGGATGGACAAAGCTATAACCATATCCCCAATGGTGTGTCATGCAGGACAACACAAAATACTTCTTAATTCTTTGTATATCAACTAAAAATTCAGGATCTTTTAATATACATGTAGCACAAAAATCATAGGACAAAACAACTCTTCATATACTTTCATAATACACCTACATGTAGGACAAACAGCCAAAATTTATATTTCATTATAATTATGTTAACATAAATTGGACAAAACTAACCATTCCCATTTCATCATGATGATTGTGAAATGATAAAAGTGACAGGTAATCCTTTCCAATTCACTGACTACATTTCAAGACAATTGATTGATTGGTGTTTTTAACGGCAAAATCATCGGCTATTTCATGGCCGTCAGTTTATATGGATGGAGGAAACCGGAGTGCCCAGAGAGAACCATGACCTTCAGCAGGAAAACTCACAATCCTAGTCAATTAAGATTAGAGTTGAACACACCTTCCACATGCAAGGTTCGAACTCAACTCAGTATTGAAAGGCTAGTGATACATTAGTTGAACTACTTAGACCTCTCGGACACAGAAGCCCTACATTTTAAGAAGTATTCATTATGCGGTTTTGGCCCAGTGACTGAAATAATTTGCAAAAGCTTTTGCTTTACAAATCATATTAAGCAATTGGAAGCTATTGCATATGAATGAAATAAAATATGATTTTAGAATAGATGTTGAAACAGGAAGAAAATTGGGAGAAAAATTGTGTTTTTTTTTAAGTGGAGTTATTTCCCTTTGAATGGGTTCCTTTCAAAAAAATGTTTTTACTGATAATTTTAAACAGAACTAATTTATTTCAGATTTTTATTATATTATAATGAAAACTAAACTCTGTCCCTCACCTGCTGCACATCTTCAACAATGGTCACTTTTTGATAAAAATGATCATGAAATGGCAATAACTCTACAAAGAGTTAACTGTCAATTTCAGTCATGTTGACATATTTGTAGATCTTGTCCAGCTGATCATTTCTACTTTTTAAAGTTTCTATGTACATTTGTATCTGTTATACTTTTCAAAATAATAGGCAAAACTCAAAAATGGTAAAAAATCATCTTTAAAGGGCAATAACTCCAATAACGAGTTGACTGAAGATTTCAGCTATTTGGCTTATTTGTGGATCTTGTCTTGCTTAGTTGCTAATAATTTTCCAATTCAAAGTTTCTATCTATTATTATTTTCAAGATAATAATTTACTTGTATAAGAATATGTTTTGGTGGATCGAATCAGCCAACCAGATGCATGGTTCATCCTTGTTTCACTTTCAATGTTGACATTCTTTTTCTTTTAATAGCTGATTGTGAATACATGCGTAACCCATGTCCAGCTAAGGGGTTAAATTGAAGGTCACATAAATACGGATTCAATGAGGTTGAATTTAATTCATTAGCGATGTTTCTTAGCTTTTTTGACAAAATTGAACCAAATTGGCTGCTAAAAGCAAATTATTATTTCACTATTTCACTTTCATTAATGATTGAACAAAAACAAATCTTATATTATTTTTTTTATATCTCGTAGCTAATGCCCCTTTAAAGGGCAATAAGGAGTGGACAGACTATTAGCCATGCTGACTTATTTGTAGAAATTGTCTTGCTGATCACTTTTTCAAATTAAAGTTTCTCTCTAAGGCCAAACAAAAAAATATATGCTTGTTTCCTGCCTCCTGACCGATCCTAAATTTGATAGGTGATCCTAAAATATTTTATTTCCTTTCCAACAAATTATTCAAGAATAAGCGTTGAGATCCTTCTATTGACTACGAATCCACCGAATTATTTACTCAAATTTGTAATAGGATCTACGCATATCAAGAGTAGAACTTGTCAAACCATTGAAAATTATTAACGTATCAACACACATGTGCAAATTAACAGATGCATAGGTAGCAATACACAGTTAGGAATTTAGTTTTGCATTTGGTCCTGGTGAATTTTTCAAATATGAAAGTTATTGTGTGATAAAATTGATTTTTAGATAGCTGAAGAATAATATAGCCTTTAACGTGGGTTTATATGAACATCAAGATTGTTTTTGCATGTTTTATAGGTCATATTCTGTTTCACAGTCCGTTTTTTCACATCTGAACCACCCATGGGTCATGAAATTATTGTTTTCCAACAAATATTTTATGCTGGAACATTTCAATTCAATTTTATGGAAAAATGAGGTGAAATGCATATGAATTTTATTTGACCTCTTGATAGATAAATGTCAATGATTTCAGATTAGGTATAACTCTATTGGATTGAAATTCTACTTTGGACCAAATTTTAGGGACTTTTCAGTTTTGAGACATTTTCACCACCCTTTTTGTAATATTTGTATCGAATAAATGTAGATTGTTGCCATGGTTACACCAAAAAGAGATTATATTTCACCATTTTAACTATGGAAAATCAAATCTATGAAAGAGATTATATATACATCTATGCACATACATGACACAAACAGTAAGCCTTATTTGTAAGAAAGCAAGGGAAAGAGAGTGTCAATTCTATGAAAGAGGTTATATATACATACATGTAGTATATCAAGTATCCAACTACATGTATCTATCAGCTGTGATATTTAGAGCATGAAACTACTTTATGTAGCAGAATAGACACCCCAAATTACTAACAATAATGTAACATGCTAAACATCAATGATATTATCTGTACAATAAATAACCCTTGAAAAAAGGCAAGTGAGTGACATGGTTTTGTTTTTGATAAGGCAAAGGAAACTCAGATATCTCTAGATCTGCAAGAAGGAATTTGAGTGTTGGAAAAAAAAGAGGTTATTTATATATTTGTCAATGTAAAAGAAAAATATGATGTAAAAAAGATTGCCATGCAAAAGTTTAGAAAACTGTAATGTACAATTATGACATGTGCAACAACTTTCTATAGTTAAGGGCATAAGATTACGAAGCAAGGGCAGAAATATAATAATTATATATATCAAAATTTAACGCATTGTTTTCGCAAAGTTGCCAATGGAATGCATCAACTAATCACAAAAAAGTCACTAACATCAACTTATAGGTTACATGAATTTGAAAACACTTGCAATGGAAAATAAACGTTTTAGTTTCAAGCACCAGAAATCTACTGTGGGGCATAAAATTCTAGGCATACAAATAAGACTGTTTACTTTTCTGTCATCAATAAATTCAAAGATGACAGTTATTCCTATAGTGTTTTGATGTACAGAGGGCACATAGCTGCATGACAATGTTGCATTAAAAATACACTGAGACGTAACTTAGCGCCAAAAAGGGAAATGGGATCTCTAGCATTTAAAAAACTACATGTAGCTAAAAGAAAGCACATGAACCCCCATTTTTTTTCTTTTGCAATCGACTATGTACTACTTCAAGAATGTTATAAATGCAAAAATTAAGGATAGATCTTTTATCATATGCCCGTAAGACAAATTTTTCAGCATTATACATGTATTATTAACTTCAATTATAAATTGTTTTTTAAAAGACTTATAAAACCCCAAAATATTAGTTATTGAGAAAATATTATCTGACTCTTTTTTCTGTATGATTATTATCTAGTCCTTTAACATACATGTACATGTATGACCTTGAGGGCCAAATTGTCTTTTTCTGTATCTTTTCTGATAATTTCATTTAACTTACTTCTTGGGGGTTATAATTTCATTTACTATTTACACTGTATTTACTATCAATGTGCTACCTGAGGTCATATGGGCAGTCTGCACCAAAATCTTTTCCGACTACTAGCCTGTAGACCAATATTCCAACATTTTTCTTATGTGTCTAAACAAAGTTTTGCAAAAACTTACTAGTCCGAATAAAATTTTACTAGTCTGGGGCATCGGACTCGTGGCTAACGGTGCAGACTGTATGGGACTTATAAATTTAAAAAACTCAAGTAGCAAAATAAAACTTTTAAATTAGAAAGTGTTTTGTTCATAAACCTAATAAAATGATCAAGAGCATGTTTTTAATTTTTACTGGACAATTAATTTAAGCACAAATTATAAAAATTATAAAAACGACAGTGAAAGTGAAATGTCTACCATAGCATTATGAAGGGTAATATTTTATTTTTAAATTTCAAAAAACCAACAAAAGGATCAAGGGCAAAAATTATTATTTTTACATGTAGATATCTTTTAACTAGAAACTGCATTTAAAAAACTTTTGAAACCTGCTTCCTTAAATATGTCCATAATTTTGTTTATCATATGTAATGTGGGTTTAAATATTTCGGTAACAATTCTCAAAACATGATGGGATGATGTCAAACTCTCCAACCCATGGATAAAACTTTTAATTTTGGTGTTTAATACATATGCATGTCCAATCTATGTTAGTAATTTTTTTTTATTTTAATGTTTAAGCGTAATTTATGAAACATTTTTTTGGTCTGTGAAATTTGAAAAAAAAGAAAGGCGATTGAAGCTATTTTGTTCCAACAGAAAATCAGGTCGGAAAATGTTTGAGGAATTTGAAGTATTCATATACATGTATGACTTTGCATTCCAAAAAAAAATTTTTTAAATAAAATATCAGCATTATATTCAGTATTCATATTTTACTATTAATTTCATAAAGGCATGGAAGATATTCTTAGAAAATAATTAAAGCTATGGTGTGGTGCTTTATATTCAAACAAAGAAGTTTTTATCCAGATTTTAAAAAAATATGAAGTTGCATTAAAATGTATGCATTTACAAACACCTGAACAGGTAAAATTAAAAAGAACTGTGACTTTCTGTCCTATTTACGACACTGTAATTTCTCCTAAAATATTAACAGATCAACTCATTTTTGGTTTTTTCCATTATCAAAAGTGGTCAAATGAGTGTAACAGTTTTTAACTGTTGTTAAAGGACTACTAGACCAGGTTGACCCATTTCTCAGCTGTTTAGCGTAAATAACAAGAAATATGTCATAGCAAAATTATAAATCAGTGTAGTGCGTTACCTTCTTTTTGTTGTACCACTCATAATTATAAAAATATTCCAAATAAATAGTGAATTCCAAAGATATTAATCTGTTGTTCTTCCAGTCAACTTTGTCACAAAATGAAAACAGGATGCTCTATTTCACATACATGGGAGATAACCGCAAAGTACATTTACGCGTTAAAAATTCCCTTTCTATTAACTTAACTTGGCAAGTATAATTTAGTATGTGCATAACCACTAACTTAGTTTGTAATAATTGAATTACCACAGTTTATTTCCTGTATATTTATATATATAAATTAATGATGAATCTGTGTTGCCAATAGTTCATTTATCTTGAATTTTTAAGAAAGAAAAGCAATCGTGAACCTCATCTCGTTATTTTTAGACATAGTAGATCATAGTAGACCCCTTGAAAGAACAATTTTTGCTTTTTATTAACGGTAAGGTATTGACTGTTCATCTTGTGTCTTTTTTCAAAACAAAACATTTTGTTTTCCAATATATTTTGTGAAACTAACAACTTAGTTTTTTTTTACTTCTGGTCAGTCTAAAACTTGTTTTCAAGATACCTTAGACTACAGTACTATAACACATGTTTTAGAAGTCTCAAAAGATGAAACATTTTTTTAAGAAACTCAACAACGCGCAATTTACTTATATCATTCACGAGATTAGATTTTGCAAACCTGGATATACTCCGCATTGTTCGGCTTATTCACTGTTTACACTGATAACATTAGACTACTAAACTGACACAGTGCTATAGTAGTCTCAGCAATGACCGAATAGTCCATGGGATTTACTAAATAAATGAATTAAGAAGCACATTCTAACATAATAATTAATAAGTATGGCGCCAAGTATTCGGAATTCGGGGACTAAATATGCCTCTCCTATTCTGATTTACTCCTTTCCTCTTACGAAACATTTGTATGTCAAAACTTCATGATACAGAAACACCCTGCGAAACACAAGTGAATCTATCGGATATCAAAATAAACAATACTTGAAGATATTTATTATATTAGGTCCCAGTTTAGACTATGTTGTTTTCTAGACATTGATATCATAATTTCTTATAAATAATTTTCATAAAAAAATATGGACAAATGGGACAACTTTTCCTTTCATGTTATTAATTTTCCATTTTTCTTTCCTTAATGTAAATGTTCAGTTTGTCTCCGTCTTATGGAGTGTACATTTTCAGTTGGTTCAGCATGCGCGTATATTTGCAATGTCACTCGGGTTATATCCATACTGTTAATTTCTGCGCCTAGTATTTTTGGGGATATTTAAACATCGATCCGCCAATTTATAATTTAAAGTAAGACTAAAAAGATTCTTTCGTTTTTCAGCTTTGAACTTTTTTTGTTCTGAACATTGCACACGATCTTGTCATCCTGTATCGTGTATGACGTTGCTGTTAGAAATCAGGACAGCCACCAATGTTCGTGTGAAAAAAAAAGGGTGACATCATATAAAAAGGGTGACATGCTTTCATATCAGAAGGTTAAGTGATGTTATGCTTGCTTTCAGTAACTGCAAGCATTCATACTGTGTAATAATGACTATGATTATTATTTCATACTTAAAATTGTGTTTTTGTCACATATATATACATGTATTTATATTAAAAGTCTTTATGTTAAAATTAGTGACACTGACAAATAGATACAAGAAGATGTGGTATGAATGCCAATGAGACAACTCTCCATCCAAGTCACAATTTGTAAAAGTAAACCATTATAGGTCAAAGTACGGCCTCGGCCTTCAACATGGAGCCTTAGCTCACACCGAACAGCAAGCTATAAAGGGCCCAAAAAATGACTAGTGTAAAACCATTCAAAAAGGAAAACCAACGGTCTAATCTATATAAAAACGAGAAACGAGAAACACTTATGAACCACATCAACAAACGACAACCACTGAACATCAGGTTAAAGGCTATTTGTGCTGCCGAAATATTTGTCAGCGCGATTTTATAACATTCTCTTCGTATATTACCATCTTATATAGTAGATCATAGTAGACCCCTTAATAGAACAATTTTTGCTTTCTATTAACGGTAAGGTATATATTGACTGTTCATCTTGTGTAGGAAATGTCTTTTTTCAAAACAAAACATTTTGTTTTCGAATATAATTGAAACTAACAATTTTTTTTTTAATTCTGGTTCTAAAAACTTGTTTTCAAGATACCTGAGACTACAGTACTATAACACATGTTATAGAAGTTTCAAAAGATATTTAGAATGAAACATTTTTTAAGAAACTCAACAACGCGCAACTTACTAATATTATTCACGAGATTGGATTTTGCAAACCTGGATATACTCCGCATTGTTCGGCTTATTTACTGTTTACAATGACATTAGACTACTAAAACACAGTGCTGTAGTAGTCTCAGCAATGACCGAATGGTCCATGGGATTTACTAAATAAATGAATTAAGAAGCATATTTTAAAATAATAATTAATAAGTATGGCGCCAAGTATTCGGAATTCAGGGACTAAATATGCCTCTCCTATTCTGATTTACTCCTTTCCTGTCATGAAACATTTGTATGTCAAAACTTCATGATACAGAAACACCCTACGAAACTCATGTGAATCTATTGGATATCAAAATAAACAATACTTGAAGATATTTATTATATTAGGTCCCAGTTTAGACGATGTTGTTTTCTAGACATTGATATCATAATTTCGTATAAATAAATTTCATCAAAAATATGGACAAATGGGACAACTTTTCCATTCATGTTATTAATTTTCCTTTTTTCTTTCCTTAATGGTAATGTTCAATTTGTCTCCGTCTTATGGAGTGTACATTTTCAGTTGGTTCGACATGCGCGTTTATTTGCAATGTCATCTCGGGTTATATCCATACTGTTTGTTCTGTGTCCAGTATTTTTGGGGATATTTAAACATTGATCCGCCAATTTATAATTTAAAGTAAGACTAAAAAGATTCTTTTGTTTTTCAGCTTTGAGTTTTTTTGTTCTGAACATTGCACACGATCTTGTCATCCTGTATCGTGTATGACGTTGCTGTTAAAAATCAGGACAGCCACCAATATTCGTGTGAAGGGTGACATGCTTTCATATCAGAAGGTTAAGTGATGTTATGCTTTCTTTCAGTAACTGCAAGCATTCATACTGTGTAATAGTTATTATGATTATTATTTCATACTTAAAATTATGTTTTTGTAACATATATATATATATATACATGTATATATATCAAAAGTCTTTATGTTAAAATTATTGACACTGACAAAGGCTATTTGTTCAGCCGAACTATTTGTCAGCGCGATTTTATAACATCCTCTTCGTATATTCACGGTGGGTATAGTGTCCGGCTAGGATCGTGGTTTTTCGAGTGAATCTTTTTTCGAGTAAAGATTGTTTTTTTTTCGAGTGATAAAACATGCGATAAGGTCAATTAACTGCTATTTCGTAATTATAATAGTTTTTTACATTACTACTCATCTTATTTTGAATACTATGCATTTTTTTGACCAACAAAGAAGCACAATTTCCATGTATTTAACCAAAAAATTCAGTGTTTAATATTGTCCGGGTTTTTTTCGAGAGCAACAGTGAAACCGTCCGGGTTTTTCAACAAATGGTCCGGGTTTAAAAAAAATTGAATAAGAAAAAAAGGTATTCTTGACTTTAAAAAATGACCTTTTCTAGTTTATAACTGTAATTAAGTGAAGGACAATATCATATATTCCCAATAAATCACCAAAACATATTACTACGTTGATCAAAATGAACCTTTTTCAATTTAATGCAAATGTTCTGTTTGGAAAACGTTCTACCACAACTTTCCAGTGTTAACTTAGAAATTACTGGATCCTTTATAAAACGGTCTTTAGAACATAGTGCAGGGGACTCATAATCTTTTTAACTTCGTTTCATGCTACTTTTGATTTTACAGTTAATAATATTTCTTGTGGTGAACCCCGGAGTTTTTAAAAAAAGGGATAAGAAACCTACTGGACAGCAGTGAAGAATCAGAAAAAGGCTATGTAATAAAAAAAATATTCTACTAAAAGAGGCCTGCTCCCT
The DNA here is from genome assembly GCA_017311375.1 of Mytilus coruscus. Classification (NCBI taxonomy): domain Eukaryota; kingdom Metazoa; phylum Mollusca; class Bivalvia; order Mytilida; family Mytilidae; genus Mytilus; species Mytilus coruscus. The sequence goes on along the minus strand of CM029599.1, from coordinate 44,559,910 downwards.
CCCCCACAAAAAAAAAAAAAAAATCCATTAATAAAAAAACCACGCACACACTTAATCCGCCGCCCCATTTTTATTCCCATTGACAATGAAATTTGAATTAAATTTTATATATAATTAACAATGAAATGAATAGGTCATCAGCTTAACACACTATATGTATATACGTCTCAATCCAAATTGTCTATGCTTACATTAGATTGTTGACATCACAAATATATACTGTACATGCACAGGCACTTGTCTCAGAAAAAATTCCTATACCTTAATATATTATATTAAGGTATATAGGAAATTTTTTCTGAGACAAGTGCCTGTGTGTACGTGTAATTTATAAGATGTGACAAACAACAACATATACAAATGAACGATACTTTATAAAATGCAAGTGTTAGTACACCATTATCAAACTGATGAATGCATTGGTTTCGTGCCTTGAAAAGTACTTAATTTAAACGTTTATTTATTGTTTTTAAACGTAAATACACTGACACATAACATATTAAGCTATAGGAAATTTGTATAATCACTCGATAAAACACGGACGCACTCGAAAAAACCAGGACTGCCCTCGAAAAAACCCGGACATATAGAAATGAATTTAGTCTCAAAATGTCGTTTTCAATGCAATAACAAGATTTTTCGTAAAGTGTTTGTTTATCTAAGGATATATAGATTCCATGTATGCATTTCCTTCGACACTTGCATTGGTATGTGTATAAAAATGGCTTTATTCTGTATTTTGGAATAAAAGCATCGTAAGGCTAAATTTAACCTTTTTAACGAAAAATAATGTCAGATTGATAATATTTTTCTCTCTCAAATACTAACATACCTTGTATAACCTTGTATATTAAACTCAAACTTCTATATCACGTCTTGTCAGACAGGAAGTCTGTCTGTTTACATTGTTGATCATATTCACTCGAAAAATAGTGGTCACACTCGAAAAAACCCGATCAAATCACTCGAAAAACCACGATCCTAGCCGGACACTATACCTACCGTGATATTACCATCTTATATTAGTACTGTTGCGCAAATCTTTAGACTTATATATATATATATATATATATTTATCATATTTATCTTATACTTATAGAAAATAATGGTATTATTTCGGCTCTTGGGCTGATGTCATGACCTAGGGTCGATAAAGGGTCTGATATGAAAATGCCATGTAATAATCTATACATATATATAAAACGTCTAGATGTATTAGTCAACTAATTTCTTACGAGGGCGCTGGATCGTTATGAAAAACAAAACTTTGCTGTATACAATAGAAGAATAATATATACGCCTAAAGAAGTGTACAAAACAAAACCTATACATTGCTGTTCATTTGAGATGTAAAAATACGCAGCCTCTGTTGTAATCACTTAACCTTCGGCAACTTTGAAATTTTAGAATTATACCAGTTCAAATCGAACAGTGCTATTAATTGAGGATGTATGTCTAAGCAGTCTCTATTGTAATAACTGAACTTTCGTCCCCTGTGAAGTTTTAGATTTGTACCAGCTCATATCGCATATTACTATTCTTTTGTAATGCATATCTATGCAGTCTCTGTTGTAAATACTAACCTGCGTTAACTTTGACATTTTAGAATTATACAAGCGTGGTTCTGTGTTAAATTTGTATTATTTTCAAGATTGTCTTTAGTAATATCAGAATAAATTGACAAGATTCATTTTATATCATATTGATGAGGGACATCTGTTATCCGAAATATTTATTAATACTTGTATTCAATGTTTCCTTTTTTAAAATTGGCGTTGCTTTGTACACTTTTTTAGGCGTATATATACACACACATATATATACATATACTGTGTTACAGTCCTAGTTAAAGCCGACGAGGAAAGGCATTACTCGACTAACGAAAGCTATATCTTATAGCCTATAGTTGGTCGAGTGGTCTAGGGCGCTGGACCGGAGTTGCCACGATGTCACAGAAGCAATGGTTCGAATCCCGCTGAGGGAAGACTATGTGACAAACATTTGTAAACGCAAATTTACAGATCTAACATTGTTGGGCTAAATTTGAGCCGTATATGTTTACTATTATTTTATAGCATACTGCTTTTCGGTGCTATGATTTACTGTATGATCTTTATATACCTTATGTTTGTCTGCAACTGGAGATTGAAAAGGGAGAGGGTTGAGACCTAAAAAAAAAAAACTCCCGCCATATTATCTGATTACGTGCTTGTCAGTTGTCTCGTGTCTTAGGAACTACCATTTGATTTTTATGGGGGCTAGGATGAAATTTGAAAAAAGATAGGCAGGACAGGAGTGTTGAGTAAAAAAAAAGGCAGGATGAGCAACTTGGTAAAAAAAAGGCAGGATGTCAATTTGTGTAAATTAAAAAAAAAAGGCAGGACCGAATAGAGTAAACAATAAAAAGGCAGGACAGAGATTACAACTAAAAAAAAAGCAGGACAAAATTTTTCATCCTAAGTTGCAGTCCCATTACCGTAAACCCCTTTTCCTTTTCTTCATATATACTGTAGTAACAAAATAACATAATATAAAAATAAGGAGATGTAGTATGATTGCCAATGAGACAACTATCCACCAAAGTTCAAACGAAATAGATGTAAGCAAATAATAGCAACCGTACGACCTTCAACAATGAGAAAAACACATACTGTATATATAGTCGGCTATTAAAGGCCCCGACATGAAAAATGTGAAATAATTCAATTAAGAAAACTAACGGCCTGATTTATTTATAACAAAACAATTTATGAAAAACAAATTATGACAGACATGAACCAACAACAACCACTGAACTACAGGCTAACCCCGGACAGTGGTTTAACAGTACATCATCAGAACAAAGTTTGTTGAAACTATAAAAAGCAGTTGAAAAGGGGTTAAGGATGTACTTAGGTGAGGATTACGATTTTTTGTCAAATATTCGGACTGCTTTGTTTTTTTCCTACGATACAGGGTAAAATATTTTGCCCCATAACACCCATTTTTCTTTTCATATAAAACTTCAATAGCTCATAAAAAGGTCATTTACCAAAATTTAAGCAGATTCTAGATTTCTTTTCTTTCGATTTGAGACCCAATAATACCAATGCAAATATAAGGTAAAAGTCCGAGTCAGCCTTTTCCCGCCAATATAAAAAAAAATAAATATCTCGAAAAGGAGCTCCATAACCTATCAATATTTTTAGCTTAATTTGTTCCTTAACTAATGCTCTTCTGACTTATAGTGTCAATTTAAAATTCTAGATTTGTTTAATTTCACCTAACTACATCCTTAACTCAACAGATCGATACAAAGCAGAAAACATCTAACGAAAACACAGACCGGACGTGGCAGCGTATCTATACATCCCATAACAAAAAAGACACTAAGTAAAGATCTGAGAGTACTCGTAGTTACTTACAGCTAGTCCAAAGCCAAACACAACTATGTATCTAAGACTAACAGTACACATCAAACATCCAATGAATTTAGTATAAAAGACGTCATTAACAGTCCGAGAAAAACATGACCTTGTGCAATATAGGTATCGACAGATTGTAGTACCGTGAATGTGCATATGTGTATACCAATAATTTTTAGTATGGTTTTATTTACTGGTAACAAAATCAATATGTATACCAATATAAAAAATTACAAAGATCTAATTACAGTGTTGAATTGGTAACCTTTTAGAATAAGTTTATTTGATGGATTGATAAGTTTACCCGGATCGTATTCAAATTTCCGGGCTCGGTAAACAACATTCCTGTAAAAATTAAGAAGTGCTATTCCGTTTGAAATAAGTTTTCTACATGTACAGCCAAACTTGAAGATCATATCTTTGTATCTATGGTAGAATTTAATAAGGTTTTAAGTAATTTATGGTAACAAAATTCCGGACTTAATAATTTGCCAGTAATACATATATTACGCTCATTGAAATGCAAAACGTCACTTCAGACACGAGCATAGAGAACAGGTTATCATATATAAACACCGTAAGACGATGCCAAAGGGACATCATCGTCCAAAAAATGAAAATTAACAATAGGGAGAGAAAAGCGTCCCTTTTGTCGTAAATTTATGTATAGAGTTTCTCGTGTAAACTGAAATATCTTATTCTAGAAAAGGACAGTATTTCTGTTAGTATTTGATTTATTAAAAGTTAGTTCCTTTGTGTAAATTTCGGCAGTATATTTAGAGAATTATTGATAATTAAATGAAAAAATATCATCAAGATGACTGTTCCCTCGAATTGACAAACCTGAAGATCATAAAATACGGTAGGAATAGTGTCCGACGGAGAACGTGTTTATTTTTTCAAGTGAATCGGTCCATTTTTTTCGAATGTAGATCTAATATCATCCTTTTGAAAAAAATAATAAGAAGAAAAATGTGTATACAATAGCGTATACCTCGTGTATTCATGGCTCCCGCAGAGTTCCGTAGATATACATTGGTAATTGTAATGTCTAGATAGAGATCCGTATTTTTTTCATTTTTCAAAAGCACTGCTAACTGATAAAATCTATTGAGTAAAGCCATTTGTAACTGATTTTTACAGTTTGTTCTTATTTTGTACTGTAACACCACTGTCCAAAGTTAGGGGAGGGTGAGGGCTTACAAACATGTTGAACCCCGCCACAATCTTTATATGCCTGCCCCAAGTCAAGAGCTTGTAACTCAGTGGTTGTCGTTGGTTCACGGTGACCTATATCTATTCTTATGTTCGTCATTTGAACTCTTGTGGATAGTTTTCCTTATTGGCATTCATACCACACCTCCCTTTCTTTATATATATGTCTGTGCTCACATTAATATTGTTTACAACACGAAAATTGTCGTACCTGGGGTTGACCTGGTCGATAGTTCCGCCATATTTACATGAGCTTGGACATGTTTGATCTATCCAAATATACCAATGCCGGTGTCCATGCAATTAATAGGATGTGGCAAACAATAATATATAAAAATATACGATGCTTTTTACGAATGTATGTGTTACGTACTACAGTATTATCAAACTGGTTAAATGCATTGGTTTCGTGCTTTGAAAAGTACTTTATTTGAACCTTTTCATTGTTTTTTAAACGTAATCGCACTGACATAACATATAGCATTTTAAGCCATTGTAATTTTTTTAATCACTCGATCAAAACCAGGACCGCACTCAAAAAATCCGGACAGCTCTCGAAAAAACACGGACATATAAAAATAATTTATTCTAAAAATATCCTTCTCAATGCAAAAACATGAATTTTTGTAAAGTGTCTGTATATCTAAGGATATATAGATTCGAAATATACATTTCCTTTGACATTTGCATTGGTACTTGTATAAAAATAGCTTTATTCTATATTTTGGAATAAAAGCATTGTGAAGCTAAATTAAACATTATATAGAACACAAAATAATGTAGGGGTGATGATTTCTGTTTATCACCAATACTAACTTACCTTGTATGATCTTGCATATTAAGTATAAGCATCTATTTTACGTCTTACAAAAAAAGAAGTCTGTTTGTTTACATTTTTAATCATATTCACCCAAAAAAAACGTGGTCACACTCGAAAAAACCCGATCAAATCACTCATAAAACACGATCCCAGTCGGACACTATACCTACTTTGATAAAAGGTATTTACATGAAAAAATAAAATATATTAACAGAGGTATTGATTTTATTAATTTATCTAGTATTTTTAATGATTCTACCGTTCAAATCTTTACGAGTCTTTTATACCTCCATATTTTGATAACTTAGAGCCACCTATAGTTTCTTACACGTATAAAAATTCAGTGGAAGTTTTATTTTTAATTATACGTCAGTTACATCAGACATAAATATAGGAAACAATGCTCCTTCAACATGAGACTGTTCAGATATGATCCCTATGGCCATGTAACTACAGGGGACATCATCATCGTTCAAGCTGACCGAGAGGTTGTTAAGTTTCTAAAAAAGGACCAAAACATTGTCCACCGTCGAAAATAAATTGGAAAGATATTGTCAGGTCATTAAAGATGCTCTTTCAGCCTATTGTAATACGTGGGAAAAAATCACTTGATTCCTATTTAAATAGATGTCTGAATATTGTTGATACTCGCATATCACATTTTGTGTTCGTATCGACCGACAAAGCAACCAACAATGTGGTGATAGTATGACGTAAATACTATACGGAAGTCCTTGAAAATTTATACATTCATGTACATTCAAGGCTGTGCGCTCCACAGAGAGTCAAATAGTACATAATCATGTCACTACCACAGTTAACCTAAAGGCATCCTCTGAAAATTTCAAAAGTCCCTGCTATGTGCTGGCTTCTTATAAATAAAGATGTGGTATGATTGCCAATGAGACAACTCTCCACAAGAGACCAAATGACACAGAAATTAACAACTATAGGTCCCCGTACGGCCTTCAACAACGAACAAAGCCCATACCGCATAGTCAGCTATAAAAAGGCCCCGAAATGACAAATGTAAAACTATTCAAACGAGAAAACGAACGGCCTGATTTATGTAGCACATCCTTAAATTTTACGAGTATGTTGTTTACCGAGCTTGGAAATTTATATTCGATCCGGGCAAACTTATCAATCCTTTAAATAAACTTATTCTAAAAGGTTACCAATTCAACACTGTAATTAGATCTCTGAATATTTAGTATTGTTTTTATTGGTATAAATATTGATTTTGTTATCAGTAAATTAAAATCGTACTAATAGTTTTGCTACACACACATGCACTTTAACGGTACTACAATCTGTCGATCCCTTATCTTGGCATTGCACAAGGTCACGTTTTTCTCTGACTGTTAATGACGTCTTTACACTAAATCCATTAAATGTTGGATGTGTACTGATTGATATTTTAGTCTAAAATACATGATTTTTTTTATCAGTTATTTTTGGCTTTAAACTAGCTGTCAGTAACTGCGAGTACTCTCAGATCTGTACTTTTTTGTTCGTTCGGGATGAGGGATAGATGAAAACCCTGCCACGTCCGGTCTGTGTTTATGTTTGATGTTTTTCTGCTTTGTATCGATCTGATGACTTAAGCCTTTTTCATCTGATTTTTATAGTTTGTTCTTATGTTGTGCTGTTACACCACTGTCCCAGGTTAGTGGGAGGGTTGAGCACTAACAAACATGCTTACCCCGCCACATTCTGTATGTGCCTTTCCCAAGTCAGGAGCCTGTAGTTCAGTGGTTGTCGTTGGTTCATGTCTGTCATATTTGTTTTTCGTAAATTGTTTTGTTATAAATATGGTCGTTAGTTTTCTCTATTGAATTGTTTCATATTTTTCACATCGGGACCTTTTATAGTCGACTATACGGTACGGTTGCCTATAATTGCTTACATCCACTTTATTTGAACTTTGGTGGATAGTTGTCTCATTGGCAATCATACCTCATCTCCTTAATTTCATATTCCTAAACTAAACAAAAACTCGTTTAAATTTCGTTTCATCTCAGCTTCTAGTAAGTGTTCTACGATCAGTCTTTCTGTGCTGTTAACTAGTTCCATTTCTTCCATTTAAAGAACAAGTTATTAATATTTGTAATAAAGCATATGAAAATAATGGTATTAATTATTTTTTGAGTTTCAAAAACTCTTTGGATATATTGGACAAATTACGTGCTTTTGATGGTCCGTTCAATTCAGTTGACAGATATGACTTATCAACTCTGTACACCAAACTACCAAACAATTTTATTAAACAGAAGTTCTCTTATTTGATTATATGATTCTTTGAAAAATCTGTCTGCAGATTTGTTTGCTGCAACTCACACAAAGCCTTCGTCTGTAATGAAAATGGAGATATGCTTGATATATACTTACTGGAACCGTGGTGATATGATTAAAGCTTTAAATGTTCTCCTCGATTACATTTATATACGTTTTGGCAATAGAGTTTATTGACAGGTTGTAGGTATTCACATGGGCACCAATTGTGCCCCTTTAATAACAGTCTTGTTCCTGTATTGTTATGATCACAGTTTATGGCCAAACTCCGTAAATATTCCTTTAAATTACTTTTATTAATAAATTTAAAAAAAAACTTGCCGTTAGCTTGATTATATTTTTGCTTTAAATAATGATGATTTTTCTATTTTACTGCGGATATTTATCCAAAGGAACTGTCTTTTAATATATCTAACACGGACAACAATAATTATCCTTTTCTAGATGTTTCAGTTTACGTGGGAAACTATATACGAAAATTTACGACAAGAGATACGATTTTTCGTTCCCGATTGTTAATTTTCCCTTTTTTGGACGGTGATGTTCCTTTGGCCCCTTCTTACGGTGTATATATTTCACAACTTGTTCGCCATGCCCCTGTGTTTTGTCGGGTTTCGGATTTCAATAAACCTAATTTATGTATATCTGATAGAATCGGGATATCACATCCTGATTTTTACGGTGATGTTGTTTGTAAAACCCGTAAATCCAGAAACGATCCATGTTACTAATTGATCATTTGACAGAATTTATTCTTAAAGGTAATCAATTAAACACAGTAGTAAATCTTTAAATATTGTTTTTATTGGTACTAACATTGATTTTGTTTTTGAAAAATTAAGACATAACTAAATATATATTGTTATTTATGTACAGTGATGAGAACTCATTATCCTACAGCCTGTCCAGTGTATATAAAGTGCGAATCCAGTTAGTTCATTTTCACTGTTGTATGCGAGTATGTCTATTGTAGAATAAAGGATGATGGGAAAACTGCGTTTGTTTACTTTTTGAAAATACAAAATAATAGATTTGAATTTTTGTTTTAACAGAATTTCATTAGAATATAACTTTTTAATGTATAATAACATGATTAAAGACCAAAAAGTGTTATTTAAGCAGCAGAATCCATAATATTAATTACTGAATGCGATTCATTTTAACTATAGATGCGATGAATTATCACTGTAAGTGCAATCATTTCTGATGTGGAATTTTTGGAAGTGCGATGAATTTCCATTGTCGTTTTATATGATTATTCGACATACAACAACTGAAAATAGTTTTAAATGATTTTGATATTGATGATATTTACAATTTGAAATGCAAGCTAGTCGTAGATGCTTACTTGAATATACACGGGTATAACCACGTTCATATCATGAATATTCAAATATTGTTGGTGAGTTTGCTATTAGCTTGTAATGGTTCCGAAAATTTATTGGAGCAGAACATCCATGAATATAACGATTTTTTCTACGGTGAATTTTCTTTGAAAAGTTTTATACCTCGCTTAAAAAAGCTTTGTCACGCCGTGTCATACATATTTCTACCGTATTGATAGGCTTTTGCACAACGAACAGTACAAGAATGTACAAAGAACGGTACTTAAGAAAGAAAACAAACTACAACGAGAATAAATCGTACAGTGTCAAAATCCTGAGGTCAGTTTTTCAAGTAAATGTCTTCAAATAGAATTAAAACAACGGGTTTCTCATTCGTATTATTATTTTAACAACAACAAAGCACAAAATACACGGTCGCATTTAGTGAAAGAGCCAACCAACAATGCTCTATTTGTAGTTTAATCAAGTTTGAGTTACACATAGTGTTTGTTTCGCGATGTTTACAAGTAATTCACAGACCTGTCTATTTAAAATAGTCACATGGTGTTCATGTAATATAAATGATATACAATGCTGCCAGGAGCAGTAAACTTTGTTTTCATAAACATTGAATACCTAACTGAACAGTTAGTCCATTAGTCTTTGGTGTAAATATAAGACGGTATACCTACCAGCACTGCTTCGCGATGTATCGATTAACGTCAGGAATCAATTGTACGGCGGTTATACCCCGTGGTATAGAACTATTTAATAGATATAGGAAGATGTGGTGTGAGTGCCAATGAGACAACTCTCCATCCAAATAACAATTTATAAAAGTAAACCATTATAAGTCAATGTACGGCCTTCAACACGGAGCCTTGGCTCACACCGAACAACAAGCTATAAAGGGCCCCAAAAGTACTAGTGTAAAACCATTCAAACGGTAAAACCAACGGTCTAGTATATATAAACAACGAGAAACGAGAAACACGTATAAATTACATAAACAAACGACAACTACTGTACATCAGATTCCTGACTTAGGACAGGTGCAAACATTTGCAGCGGGATTAAACGTTTTAATGGTACCAAACCTTCTCCCTTTTTCTGAAACAATAGTATAACATCACAACATAGAAAACACACGATAAAACATCAATTGGAAGGCTTAACTCAATCAAAAACGTAAATTAACACACTATGAACGAATAAATTCGATCTGTGATACATGAAAGTAAATACATAGTTAATAAAATATTAGGGACAAACATTCAAGGCCAAAAAGCAAACAAACAAGTCCAAATAAAGCCATGGCAAAACACTACTGCGAAATATTAAACCCTTAGAAAATAATCACTTTTGAAAAACCGGTTTTCATAATATATACAGGTAAATGAAAAATAACTTTGTCGTTTTAGGTATACTTTTCTGTCTATATAAAATCTTCCAGTAATTAGGAATACCAAGAAAGGTCTGTCATATAAATACCTAATTTAACACTAGATACATAAGGGTAAATATCAACAATAAAACTTCCTGTACAGATTAAAGGAGAATAATCTTGATGTTAATACAAATGTAGTACGAAGAAGTGAAAATTAGTAGATATTCCAAATAATCAAAGCTGGTATACAGACAAGATCCATATTAATATAAAATAACAAAAAGTATTAAAAATAGTATCAACAGGTCGAATTAACAAGAAAGTACGATTTGAGAGTACTCGCAGTTACTGACAGCTAATTAAAAGCCAAAACAATTAATGATAAAAATCATGCATCAGAGACTAAAATCAACTAAAACACATCCCAGGGATTTAGTATTTTAACGTCATGAACAGTCAGAGAAGACATGACTTGTGCAATGCCAAAAATAAATGTATCGACAGGTAGTAGGATAGTGAGGAGCTACTTCTTAAGAGATAAAATTAACGTGTGTGTGTCTCTAAACATCCCGCCTCAAAAGAAGATACAACTTAGTTATGTTTTAATTGGCTAATGACAAAATCGATATTAGTGCCAATGTAAACTATATTCAAAGATCTAATTACAATATTGGTACGATAACCCTTACTTATAAGTTTGTTTAAAGGTTCGATGAGTTTACACGGATCACATAGTGATTTCCTCGCTTTAAGTACAATATTACCGTAAAATTTAGGATGTGAAATACCATTTTAATAAGTTTTCTACAGGTACAGCCAAATTTACTAATCAAATCTTTGTATCTATGAAAGAATTTAGTAAAAGTTTTAAGTAATTTATGGTATCGAAATCCCTGACACAATAATTTCCCAGTGATGCATTGATTACGTTCGTTAAAATCTATGACATCAGAACACACACGGGCATACCGAACGAGTTGGGATATATAAACACCGTATGATGGAGCCAAAGGCACATCGCCGTCTAAAATGGAAAATTAACAATAGGAAATGAAAAATCGTCTCTTTTGTCGTAAATTTTAGTATGTAGTTTCCCGTTAGAAATTGAAATGTCTAAATCTAGAAAAGGGCAACTGCTGCTGTTTATGTTAGATTTAGTTAAAGTAAGTTCTTTTGGGTAAATTTCGGAAGTATATTTAGAGAACTCTGGATTATTTAACGAAAAATATCATCCAGATAACGGTAGGTATTGTTGAATGTATCAACTAAATATAACAATGATGGGTCTTTACTGAGTTTGGTCATAAACTGAGATTCATAGCAATATAGAAATAAATCTGCTATTAAAGGGCACAGTTAGTGCCCATAGGAATACCTACTACCTGACGATACACTTTATCGCCGAAACGTACATAAATGTTATCTAGCAGAAAATTTAAAGCTTCAATCATATCCTCACATTTCCAGTAAGTGTATCTAGCATACTTTCCTTTTCGTTACAGAAAAGGCTTTAAACGAGTTACAGCAAATAAAATTACAATGAGATTTTTCGAAAGACCATTTTATCAAATACAAAAACTTTTTCTTTATAAGATTGTGTGGAAGTGTAGTGTACAGAGTAGAAAAATCATAACTGTCAACAGAATTATAAGGACCATCAAAAGCATGTATTTTATCTAAAACCTCTAAAGAATTTTTAACACTCCAAAAATAATTAATACCATTATTTTCATAAGCTTTATTACAAAAGTTAATAACCAGTTCTTTGATAGTAGTAAGGAGGTAGTTAGAAGAACTGATAGATTAGTAGTAGAACACTTACTCGATGCGGAGATGAAACGGAATTTAAATGGTTTTTGTGTAATTTCGGTAACCAGTACATGGTAGGGACTTTCAAATATTCGGAAGATGCTTTAAGTTGGGTAGTGGCAGGGTATGCTTGTTAACGATTTGACTCTCTGTGGTGCGAACGGACCTGAATGTAGAGGAATTGATAATTTCGTTTTGAAGAACTTCCGTATAGTATATGCGTCACACCACCACTACATTATTGGCTGCCTTGTCTGCCGGTACGAACACAAACCGCTCTGCGAGTACCTTGAGTTTATTTTTATTCTTGAAATGGGAATATCATGGATCCTATTATTAATTTCAGAATTGTTTTCTAAATGAGATATTCGAATATTAACAGTATTCATAATTTTATTCAAATAACTGTCTAAAGATTTTTTATCCGATTTTTCACGTTTGCACCAATTTTTACAGTAGGCAGACAGAGCGTCTTTAATGACCTGACGACACTGTTTCCAATCTATTATAGATGGAGGAACATGTAATAATAAACTGTTTTCAATATTCCTTTGTATTCTCACAATTGCGTATTGGCTTATTTGTAACACCGACTTATAAGAAATTCAAGCATATTTAAGGTTACTCGACTGTTGCTCGAACTTTCTTTACTGTATAAGATTTATACACAATGGCAAGATAAATATCAATTATCCAGTCATCTAAGCGTCAATTGTTTGTGCAAGATGAAAACGTTTCAACTCATTCAATCGTGAAATGAAGATAGTTTTGTGAATGCTCTTTGTTATCTCAAATGCATCCATTAGAGCTATTTTTATTTGTTGTGTTGTTTTTATATACATGTTACAGTAGCTAGGCATATCTTTTTCTTTTGGAATGTTGTTAAATAATGAATTAAGTAAACGTCAGAGATGCTAACTCTTCCAGAGTACCTAGTGCCCATTCCGGTTATGATTAGGGGATTGTACGAGCTTTATTTCTTTTTTTATTATTAGTGATTTATTCACATTTGTTTGTCCTTGTTTGTCTTGTTTACTGATTGTTCGATTTTTAATTTTGTCTCTGGTATAGATACTCTACGCAGAGACATAAAATACAATTGTATTACTAGTATATGTCCATGCTCTAAGCAGTACCTTAGAAAGATGCCTTAATTAGAATTTTAATCGACAAAATGAATGAAATAATGTTAACGTTTATTTACATACGTCATAGATCGATATTATAGGACAGACAAGGAAAATCAATGAAATACATATGCAATGTATTTTATGAATTTGACCAAGCGATTGTACAATAAAGGGCTCAAGTGATTGTACAGTAACTGCGCAAGCGATTGTACAGTCAGTTCAATATTGAGATTATGAATTTATTTAAATTTCTAATGAGACGATAGTTATTCAACTTACAGAGAAGTAATATATATATATAAAATTGAGAATGGAAATGAGAGACAACAACCCGACCAAAGAGCAGACAACAGCCGAAGGCCACCAATGGGTCTTCAATGCAGCGAGAAAATCCCGCACCCGGAGGTGGTCCTCAGCTGGCCCCTAACTAAAATTGTATATATATATCAGAAAAAGAAATGTTAAAATTCTGGTAGCAACGATTGTCTTTTCCTGGGACTATTATACTAACAGTATGATAGTCCCAGTCTTTTCTACGCTTTTTTTTAACATTTTCTATTGTTGTTGTGTGACATTTTATGTCGATTTACTCGGATCTCCATCATTCTAAGGGAAACGTTTGGGTGTATATAGATATAAGAAGATGTGGTATGAGTGCCAATGAGACAACTCTCCATCCGAGTCAAAATTTATAAAAGTAAACCATTATAGGTCAAAGTACGGTCTTCAACACGGAGCCTAGGCTCACACCGAACAGTAAGCTATAAAGGGCCCCAAAAATTACTAGTGTAAAACCATTCAAACGGGAAAACCAACGGTCTAATCTATATAAAAACGAGAAACGAGAAACACTTATGAACCACATCAACAAACGACAACTACTGAATATGTCGGTTTTGTCATTTGTTTGGTATTTATACACATGTAGAATGGTTTCGTTACCAAATCTTGAATTATATTTAATTTAGTTATATAGTAACATGTGTATACATTAAACCTTCCATTCAGCAACTTGATATTTGAAAAAAAAACTTGATATCTTTTCGGATTGCGGAGCCCCGCTTGATATATAGTTTCCCGAATGACCAAAAAATTGAAAAAGCGTAGTTTCTTCCCACACTGTCAATAAGACCGTTAGTTTTCTCGTTTGAATTGTTTCACATTTTTCATGTCAGGGCCGTTTATAGTCGACTATACGAAGGGGGTTTTCTTATTGTTTACGGCCGTACGGTTGTCTATAATTGCTTACATCCACTTCATTTTAAACTCTGGTGGATAGTTGTCTCATTGGCAATCATACTACATCTAGTTTTATAATAAGTGTTCGGTTGACTTGCTTGCCTTTTCGTCATTTTTATGATTTTGTTTTCTAGGGGTCTTATAAGTTTTGAATGTCCCCTTGGTATCTTTCGCATTTTTGTCACAAGTGAGGCACGGTCCCTTGCTGCATGTTTTGTGCAGTACAATCACCTGTAGTTTTAGAAACTTTTTCAACCACAAAACTCGATGAATGCTTTGTTCCTGTTTTGTAGGGTGAATATCTGTTACCGAATGTTCACCCGTCTAGTTAAAAGTATCTTGTATAAAGTCAAGGAATTGTATATTTAAATAATGCTACATGGCATATAGCAAACAGTGTCTTGAATAGTGTGCAAAGGGAGATAACCAAAGTGTTTTCTCTGTATTATCATTGAAACTTTGGTTGATGAAAATAAAATAGTAGTTTCTCTCTTTCATCTATTTTAACATGTTATGATGTATATACAATGAAATACTTAAATTGATTCACTGTCATGTTTTGTAAGGCATGCCCTCAGTGGGTCCTTATTTGGTTCAATAAATAATGTGTATTCTCTTATCCGGCGTGACGTAGCAGCTCCTTAGATACAGCATCCGGGCATCACTGTAGGTGAAGCTTTTCCATCGATACGCTGATCACCTTATAACCGAGGGGAACTTGTAATTAATTATAGAACCTGTTAATCATTGATTGGCAATAAACATCAGGTGACAACGGGTGTGAAAATGAAAATCTTTTATCTTTGTAAAATGTTAATCTGAATTACCGTAACTATTTACAATTATTAATTAATAATTGTTTAATACGACATTTTTAGATGATGCACACGTATACTGATATCTATATACATGTATATATTGAGAAAATGTGATGATTTTGATGAAATCAAAATTGTATTAAAACGTTAACATTTAAAAAATATTTCTTTTACAGCAGCAAACGACAACCCCTGAATTGCAGGCTCCTGCATGATTTGGACCAGACACATACAGAATCAGGCGGGGATAAACATGTTTGCTGGCGTCATCACGTCTATTAACCTCCAGAACATGACTGTCATGAAGAGTTGAAGTAAGAATTCTACATACTTGAAAGGCATATAGTCAAGTCATGAATAGCTGATTATGAAAATACAAGAGATATATGATTGTTTTACACGTCGCTGCACAAAATAAACTCAAACCTTTGTTTGTGAATGTTGTTTACCGAGACCTGAAATTTAGAGACGATCAGGGTAAACTTCTCAATCCTTTAAATAAAACTTATTCGACACTGTAATTAGATCTTTGAATATTGTTTTTATTGGCTCACCTGGCTCAAAAGGGCCAAGTGAGCTTTTTCTCATCACTTGGCGTCCGTCGTCCGTCGTCGTCGTCTGTTAACTTTTACAAAAATCTTCTCCTCTGAAACTACTGGGCCAAATAAAACCAAACTTGGCCTAAATCATCCTTAGGGTATTTAGTTTAAAAAATGTATCCGATGACCCCGCCCATCACAAAAGATGGCCGGCATGGCTAAAAATTGAACACAGGGGTAAAATGCAGTTTTTGGCTTTTATCTCTGAAACTAAAGCATTTAGAGAAATCTGACCTGGGGTCAAAATGTTCAACAGGTGAAGATCTATCTGCCTTGAAAATTTTCAGACGCATCAGACAACCCGTTGTTGGGTTGCTGCCCCTGAATTGGTAATTTTAATGACATTTTGCAGTTTTAGGTTATTATCTTGAATATTATAATATATAGAGATAAACTGTAAACAGCAAAATTGTTCAGCAAAGTAAGATCTACAAATAAGTTATCATGACCATAATTGTCAATTGACCCCATATAGAGTTATTGCACTTTAAAGTCAATTTTCACAATTTTTCGTAAATTTTTGTTATCTTTTACAAAAATCTTCTCCTTTGAAACTACTGGGCCAAATTATACCAATCTTGGTCACAATCATCCTTAGGGTATCTTGTTTAAAAATATATCCAATGACCCAGCCCATCAACCAAGACGGCCGCCATGGCTAAAAATAAAACATGGGGGTAATATGCAGTTTTTTGGTTTTATCTCTAAAACTAAAGCATTTAGAGCAAATCTGACATAGGATCAAAGTGTTCAACAGGTGAAGATCTATCTGCTCTGAAAATTTTCAGACGCATCAGACAACCCGTTGTCGGGTTGCTGCCCCTGAATTGGTCAATTTAATGACATTTTGCAGTTTTTGGTTATTATCTTGAATATTATAATATATAGAGATAAACTGTAAACATCAAAATTGTTCAGCAAAGTAAGATCTACAAATAAGTCATCATGACCATAATTGTCAATTGACCCCATATAGAGTTATTGCACTTTAAAGTCAATTTTCACAATTTTTCGTAAATTTTTGTTATCTTTTACAAAAATCTTCTCCTTTGAAACTACCGGGCCAAATTATACCAATCTTGGCCACAATCATCCTTAGGGTATCTTGTTTAAAAAATATATCAAATGACCCAGCCCATCAACCAAGACGGCCGCCATGGCTAAAAATAGAACATGGGGGTAACATGCAGTTTTTGGCTTATATCTCTGAAACTAAAGCATTTAGAGCAAATCTGAGTGGTGTAAATATGTTCATCAGGTCAAGATCTATCTGTCCCGAAATTTTCAGACGCATCAGACAACCCGTTGTTGGGTTGCTGCCCCTGAATTGGTAATTTTAATGAAATTTTGCAGTTTTGGTTATTATCTTGAAACAGCAATAATGTTCAGCAAAGTAAGATCTACAAATAAGTCAAACATGACCAAAATAGTCAATAAACCCCTTAAGGAGTTATTGCCCTTTATAGTCAATCTTTAACAATTTTTTTAATTTTTGTAATCTTTTACAAAAAGTTTCTCCTCTGAAACTACTGAGACAAATTTAACCAAACTTGGCCACAATCATCATTTGGGTATCTAGATTTCAAAATTTGTCTGATGACCCCGCCTACCAATCAACATGGCCAAAATGGCTAAAAATAGAACATAGCGGTAAAATGCAAGTTTTGTCTATTATTTTTTGAACCGTTATAAATAGAGAAAATCTGAAAAGAGCAAAATGTTCAGATTAATGAGCTCTACCAATTTTCCATACACGTCAAAACTGTTAGACAAATTCTTTTATGAGTTATTGCCCATAAATGACAAATTTTACCCTTTTTTCGTTAAATGCCTATTATTATGAAAACTATATTTAGAGAGAAACATTTTTATCCCATTATGCCTTATATGATTTAAATTATAATAGATAAATAAACACTTTAAATCATAAAAATTATCAGCAAGGCAAGATCTGATTAAAAGTCAAATTTTGCCGATATAAATAGCATGGTTAGTATAGACTGTCACTCTTCATAGAAGTGATTGCCCTTAAATGAGGATTTTTTACGCTCTTTTGTGTTAGCAAAAACTAAAGAAGATAGAGAGAAACCCAAACAGGCTAAAACATCAGTAAAACAAGATCAACAAAATAGAGATTTTTGTCATGAAGTCTATTTTCACGGTCCTACTAAAAAGCGGGAGCGCCCGGGAAAAGAAAAAGCGCCCGAGCAAGGAAAAATAGCGCCCGGGAGAATAAAATAATAATATTTTATAACAATAAATGTTTTCCTAGTATAAATGGTGAAATGCACGATGCTACATCCAAAGTGTGTAGATAGTGTTGTTGCACTTATACATTTTAGATTTCAAAATTATATATAGTAAGTAAGTAAGTAAGTAAGTAAGTATAAACAAGAGTATATAGAAGAATCATAAACGATATTGTCCTCGATCAAAACGTATATTTCGTTATTTAAAAATAATCAGTGCCTGAGGTCTAATATTCGCAACTGCATGGTGAACACTTTTCAAAGTTTTGTATTTTATTAAAACCCGGAAAAGAAAAAGCGCCCGAGGAAGAAAAAGTAGCGCCCGGAGAATAAAATAATAATATGTTATAACAATAAATGTTTCCTAGTATAAATGGTGATATGCACGATGCTACATCTAAAGTGTGTATAGATAGTGTTGTTCCACTTATACATTTTAGATTTCAAAATTGTATATAGTAAGTAAGTAAGTAAGTAAGTAAGTATAAACAAGAGTATATAGAAGAATCATGAACGATATTGTCCTCGATCAAAACGTATATTTCGTTATTTAAAAATAATCAGTGCCTGAGGTCTAATATTCGCAACTGCATGGTGAACACTTTTCAAAGTTTTGTATTTTATTTTAAAAACACACTTGAATTGACGGTGGAAGATCGTGGAAGGGTTTCAACATGCCTGCCACTAAGAAAAGAAAAGTTAAACCCACTGCTAAAACTAAAGCTAATATTACTTTTTACTTTTAGTGCTTTTTTAACAATAGTAAATGTTTTATATGCAGATGCTGATATAGATTTATTATATCTTTTTTTTTTTAAACTGAAACTGTTTTAATGGCTATGCTTATCAGTGTTTTAATATTTACTTTTGACTTTTAGTGCTTTTTTAACAATAGTACATGTTTTATATGCTGATATAGATTTATTATATCTTTTTAAACTGAAACTGTTTTAATGGCTATGCTTTTCAGTGTTAAAATATATTCTTTTACTTTTAGCACTTTTTAACAATAGTAAATGTTTTATATGCAGATGCTGATATAGATTTATTATATCTTTTCATAAAACCAAAACTGTTTTAATGGCTATGTTTATCAGGGTTTTAATGCTTAGTTTTAAATTTAAACCAAACTCCTGCTTTTTACCCCCTTGTTTTAACTACGGCACATGTATAGTACTGCTTTATTTGCTGATTTATTATGTGTAACTCTTTTAATTTTGATTAAAGTAATATTTATCTGTGAAATTTAAGTTGTTTTTTACATTTTTCATTTTGATATCGTTATCAAAAACATGTCTTTTGGTGTCTTACATTTTATAAATCCTCAGCATAAACTGTGATCCATTATTATCTGTCTTTCGAAATAGTATTCATATATTATTGTTAAAATTGAAACATACATACTTGTTCCTGTGCTTTATTACAAATGTCTATTATATGAATCTGCAAAATACTTGTCTAAAATTCAAAAAAAAATCAATGTGCATAACTTATTTCATCGTCACAAAGTTGTCTAATGCCAATACAATATATATATATTTTCCCCGGGCACCTTTTCTTTTCCCCGGGCGCTATTTTTCTTCCCCGGGCGCTTTTTCTTTCCCCGGGCGCTTTTCCTTCACCCAGGCGCTTTTTCTTTTCCCCGGGCGCTTTTTCTTCACCCAGGCGCTCCCGGGCGCATTTTAGTAGGACCCCTATTCTCATCTACAATGTTGGAGGGTGACCTTTGTTTGACATAAACCAAGGTGAGCGACACAGGCTCGTTAGAGCCTCTAGTTTGTATTACTATTGATTTTTTGTTTATCAGTATATTAAAACCATACTGAATATTATTGTTATACAAATATGCACATTCATGGTTCTATACAATCTGTCGATACCTATATTTTGGCATTGTACAAGGTCATGGTTTTCTCTGACTGTTACTTACTCAATCCTCTTTATTTTCTTGAACAAATAAGGCATCAACAAGGTTTCCCTTGTTTCTGTTTCTGTAGCATAAGTTTCTTTCCGTGGCTGAGTAGCTAGCCCAGCGCACAAACCCTAACCAGGAGGGCCAGGGATTTATTCATCAAGATGAACTGCTAACCAAAGCTTATGACTCCCATCTAGCCATTGATTTTGTATCGAGTTGTCCTTCTCTTAGATGAACTGCTTTAACAGAGCTTTGATCTTCAGCTAACCAACTATTTAGCCATAGCTGGGGCAAGGTTGATGAGTGCTAGGACATGTCCTCACGTCGGTGGGCCTACACACTGCATCTCTGGAGCCCTTGCTGTTCCGAGATCCTCTACAATTTTGCCTAGGATGCTAGACCCTAGTTACTATGTGCTGTCGCGAGGAGGCATTGCAGAAGTCTTGAATAGCGCAGAGGTTATGTACCGGTAAAAAGACTTACACACTCGGCTTTCTTTTCACCTGCCAAATCAGGCTAGCCAGAGGTGGTGAAAAAAAAAACCCACTTATGGCTCCCACCACACTAAACGCATACACAAATCTTGTTTTACAAACAACCAGCACACTGACTGTTAATAACGTCTTTAGTTACACTAAATCCATTGGATGTTGGATGTGAACTGGTTGATATTTTAGTCTTAAGATACATGAATTTTAAGTTGTTATTGGCTTTAAAGTAGCTGTCAGTAACTGCGAGTACTGTCAGATCTGTACATTGTGTCTTTTTTGTTGTTAGGGATGTAACTATCCTGCCACGTCCGGTCTGTGTTTTTGTTAGGTTTTATTTCTACTTTGTATTGATCTGATGAGTTAAGCCCTTTTCAACTGATTTTAATGGTTTGTTCTTATGTTGTCCCAGGTTAGGGGAGGGTTGGCGCCTTCAAACATGTTTAACTCTGCCACATTCTATATGTGCCTGTCCCAAGTGAAGAGCCTGTGATTGAGTGGTTGTCGTTTATTGCGGTTTCTTATATTTCTTTGTCGTTTATTGTCTTGTAGTTTGTTCTTGTGTTGTGCCGTTACACCACTGTCCTAGGTTAGGGGAGGGTTCAGCTCACAAACATGTTTAACCCTGCCACACTCTTTATGTGCCTGTCCCAAGTCAGGAGCCTGTAGTTCAGTGGTTGTCGTTGGTTCATGTCTGTCATATTTGTTTCATGTTAATTATTTTGTTATAAATTAGGCCGTTATTTTTCTCTATTGAATTGTTTCATATTTTTCATGCTGGGGCCTTTTATAGCCGACTATACGGTATGGGGTTTTTCATTGTTGAAGTCCGTACGGTTGCCTATAATTGCTTACATCCACTTTATTTGAACTTTGGTGGATATTTGTCTCATTGGCAATCATACCACATCTCCTTATTTGTATATGTAATTCATTTATATAATAATTATATTATTATAATGGGGATTTGAAACATAAAAAAAATATTAATAGTTTACCCCAAATTTTACTTTTAAAATATTGATTGAAAGTTTAAGGTTCGTGTGGACCCTATGGCTAAAAAGGCTGTGTTTTCACCTGAAAATTTACACTGAGTACAGACAAACCTATGTATCTGGAAATGTTTTAAGGCATAGCATGCCCTAGTTAATAGAATTCAAATGCATTTTATGTTTTAGAAAATCAAAAACTTAACTGGAATATGCAGTGCACTTTTTTTTCGTTGATAGTTGTCTTTCTTAGCACACTACGTCTCCTATAGGTATATTTATTAACTGTAAGTCTTCGTGTACATTTGAATTATCGCCCTTTAGCCACCTCGGAAAAAGGTTATGGCAAATAAAAAGTAATATTTGAAAAAATGATTACGATTTGTTACTTATGTCCACCAACAGATCCAGTCGAACTGTGTCAGTCTGTCTTTTTCTGTTTGAGTATTCTGCTTTTTCTTAGTCTCTTTAGAAAGAAAACCTGCGTTTGTTCCTTTCCTTTTTCGTATCTGTGTATCTTTATTTTGAGTCGTGCACAGGGTGGTTAATTGACAGTGACTGCATAGTCGGATCCAAAAGGGGGGGGATGGGGGACCCGGGCCCCCCGTTTTGTGGGAAAAATTTGGTTGATTATATAGGGAATCACTGAAGCATGACTGTTCAAAGCGGGCCCTCCCTTTGGTCAGTCAGCGGGCCCCCCGTATGAAAAGTTCTGGATCCGCCACTGGACTGTTATAAACTAGTTAATAAAGATTTATAAAAATGTTATAAACTAGAAAGCTTCATCCTGGTTATACTATTATGACCAAAGAATGAACAGCATAAAAGTTAATGAGTTCATTGCGATATTTCCTACCAGAATGCCTTTTTAGTTGAATAAATAGTTCGAACTCCACCTTCTCGAAATGAACAGGATCAAATCTTTGTTTCAACAATACTGTGCTGTCCAATCATATTGTGTGTGTATCAAGTTTATATGAAATTCTCTTTGACATTTCAAGGAAGCAATGAAATAATCGTCCCTGGACCTTTCACTTTACTGAAGCGGGGACATCGAAAGAAAGACTGATTAACATAAGTTTGCCATTTTAGGCTAACACTTCCAATACACGACATAAAACGTAAGGATTTCTGGTACAACAAGCCACTATACTCCTCCAACTGAAGTTAAGTATTACACTGTAACATGCACGGCTATCTCATTGCTGCTACAATGAACGTTTATAAAATTACATGCCACATGTGATTCAGGATATGCTCAACCCTTCCGGAGCTCCCGGGATCATCCCTAGTTTGTTTTAAAGGGGTTAGTGTTGATCCTGCTTTAGTTTTCAATATCAGTTTTCTTTGTGTTTTTTAAAAAAAATCAATGTGTTATTCCTATACCGGTAACAGTCTTGTCTATCAACTGTCCTGAGAAACGTATTTCTCAGTAAAACAAAATCTCACATTCGCTGACATTGAAGGGTTAGAATTCTCTACTAAAATTCACAGTGTCATCCGATGGAAAATGTCATGCATAGGGCTGAATATAGATAGATGTGGTGTTTAACGGCTGGTGACAAAACTCAATGCTCTAATTCTAAATATTACATTGTGTATTTTAATTTAATGGAAAAAATTGTTAAAAAATCTTATCAGTGTATTCAGACACTCTCTGGCTTATTTCACACTCTTTCAATAACCAAATTCGAAGTTCTTCAACTTTCCGTATTTGATCGTTTGCGATGGCGGTGATTGAAACATATAGAGGGAAAATTGTCATGCCATTTTATTTGATGTGTAATCAGAGACATATATATACAGAGATTGGCAACTTATCGTTACGTTTAGTATATATGTCTCTGGTGTAATACAAACTCTTACAAGTTATTAATTGAAATATTGTGCCATCTTTAAGTTTTATCCGTGCCTGTATCAATGCTTTTAATACTACTAATATCTTTGCCTGTATCAGCTACATCATGTTGAGTTATTCTAGATTTTTAAAGGTTTTACTTATCAATCCAAGGATTTGTATCATCTTACTGTTAAAACTCTTGATCTGTGCAGAGACATATATACGTATGTATTCGTCTCTGATCTGTGTTTATAGAAATTTGGCTCATGATCAACCATAAGAAAATATAAAAACCTATATCATTTGAATTTGTTCACCGCCTTTTACACATTCTATTCATCTTTATTATTTCGTTTCGGAATGTTGACCATGCATTCAACTATGTTAAATTTTACCTAGACTTGACAGATATCGTATTTATAAGCCAGGTAAAGCCGTCTGTAGAAGAGGACGGAACACCTGTTTTAGGATGTTTGGGATTTAGAGGAGACTACTGACTCTAGTAAGAGGAATAGGATGGCGGTAAAAGGTAAAATTACTTTTTTCGAAGAGGATATTTGTTTCCTCTATTCTGAATCAAATTTGTGTAATTCAGATATATCGGGCATCTGTTAGGTGATTTCCATATTATATTTAGAATATGACGTTTGTCCAATCAGAGTACGGATTTTAAATCCGATATCCAGGTCATCCCCACAAAACGTGTGGCGGAAATTCAATTTGTCAAAGTAAAGAAGAAGAAAAAACAGCATTTGATTGGTATGTAGTCTTGACAGTCGTTGTCAGATAACGCTACTATTGTTGATTTTGTATTTACCTTTACATGAAGTCATAGGGGTTAATAGTACGCTTCGGTAAACTACTAAACACTTAAAAAGGGGGAGGGTAGACTGTCAACGTATATTTGTTGAATCCGGGTCCGTTCGCCCTAATTCGCGTTCGCCCTAATACCTGTTCGCCTTGGGTCCGATCGCCCTAATTCCTGTTCGCACTGAGTCCGTTCGCTCTGATTTCTATTTTATTTTGTTGTCTTGTATAATATGAATTATTTGAATTAACTATGTTAAGGTTCATCAGAAGACATAACAAATGGACAAATATGGCCGTATTTTTACCTCAAAAACTACTCTGTACAGACTTACCTGTGCAGTTTGGAAAGTTTTAAGGCCTGGCATCCACTAGATATATAAAAGTTAAATTTATTTTGCATATCAGAAAGATAAAATCGTTTTTGGATTTTGATGGGCATTTTTTTCCTTTCCTGCAGAGGGTGTTAAAATAAACAAACACCTGATTTGCATTAGATACTGTCCACTCAGTTTCTACCTTTAACTCACCTATAGATGTGTAGATATCTATTGTCCATGCCAATCAAGGACAATCAATACAATACAAACCAGTTGTTACCTGAGAGGGAGCATCTCTTTGGAATTTCAACCAAAGATGAAGAACTGGATCTTCCATCACTGTATTGGATACCTAAACTACATAAGTGTCCTTACAAACAACGGTATATTACTGGGTCTTCCAAGTGCTCCACGAAACCTCTTTCTAAATTATTAACATCTATTTTATCAGCAATCAAAGCCGGGCTCCAAAGTTATTGTTAAACTACCTATTCTAGAGGTGGCGTGAATCAGATGTGGATACTAAAAAATTCCAAAGATCTTTTAGAGTACATACAATCTAAGACTCTCTCATCTTGCAATAGTATTAAAACATTTGACTTTTCTACACTTTACACAAGTATTCCCATTCCAAACTAAAAGACAAATTGAAAGAGTTGGTATTACTTTGTTTCATTAAAATGAATGGCGAACGAGATACAAGTATCTTGTCTTGGGAGGATAAATCCTACTTTGTAAAGAATCACTCTGATTCAAACAAAAATTCTCTGAAACTGACATTATCAAGATGCTTGATTTCTTGATTGACAACATATTTGTTACGTTTGGAGGACGTGTTTTCAACAGACTGTTGGAATTCCAATGGGAACCAATTGTGCCCTCTTCTTGCCAACTTGTTTCTTTATTATTATGAGGCTGACTTCATACAGGAACTTCTTAGGAAGAAAGATAAGAAGTTAGCAATATCCTTTAACTCTACGTTCCGCTATATAGATGATGTTCTCTCACTAAATAATACAAAATTTGGTGACTATGTTGAACGAATCTATCCCATCAAACTAGAGATAAAGGATACTACAGATACAGTTAAGTCTGCCTCATATCTTGCAGTGATTTTCCTGCCTTTATTTTAGGTCCGAATATCGGCCCCGTTCCCAATCAGAAAATACCTAAAAATTTTCCCAATTGAACCCGTAAAATTCCCAATTCAATCAAGTTGAGCGGAAAGGTAATTGATAATTTTATTGTTCGTATGATTTGGTTCAAAATATAGGTTGTTGTACTGTTCCCGATCTAATCATATTGAATATACAGGTAACTATATTCAACCGTAAACCAGTTTTACAATGGGTAAGCTTAGTTCAGCATTTGGATGACGTCCGGTGGTTAACGGTACCTAAGAATTTGGTATGATATGAAGTGATGATGCTGTGTTATTAACTGAATAACATTGTAAATACATGCCAACATGAAAAACTAAAAGGTTTTAATTATTTTCTCACTCGTAATTTTTTTTCTAGAGGCAATGTCGTACTGAGCAAAGATTTGCTGGTTTGGTTTATTTTTTTGCTGTGAATTGAGCATGCCCAAACATACAACATGTCGTCTCATTATTCAAAATATTATGTTCACAAATTAAAAAAAAAGGCAAAGATGCCACTAATTGTAAAAACTTGTTTGGCTTTTAAAAAAATCCAAAATTAGTACTGAAGATGCTACAGGGACTGATATATCTTGAACGAAAAATGTTTCTACTTTGACTGATGTAGAACAGGATGAAGCCGTGGTTGTGGCGGACAAAGGCACAAAAGCAGTCACCTCGACCCAAAGTGCTAACACTAAACAAATTGTTTCTACCCAAACACCTGAGCATAATTCACTTGAAATGAACCCTGCTCATGTACATGTACAAAGAGAGACTGACCGTCAATCCCACTCTGAGTACAACCATAATCAGTTTAATTGACAGTTAATTTTGTTGATTCTAGATCAGACCTAAGCACTGAAAACATTATACCATGCCATATACCTGTCTGTGAGAGAAATCTAACTGACAAGAAAACTTGCAATTAATCTCAGGATTGTATGACTGAGTTTATATGTTCAAGTTAGAACACGAAAGAAAATTGGAATTTTAGAATAATAAATAACATGTAAAAATTGTGACTTGGATGGAGAGTTGTCTCATTGGCACTCATACCACATCTTGTATCTACATCCTTAAAAAATGTTGAACACATTGATTTATTTTTTCCCAATTCATACATTATACGACACATTTTTCCCAATTGCCTAGGGCCCAGGCCCCATTTGAAAAAGGGTAGGAAAATCACTGTCTTGACTTACATCTAGAAATTGACAATGAGGGTCGGTTGAAAACAAAACTTTACGACAAAAGAGATGATTTCAGCTTCCCAATTGTGAACTTTCCATTTCTATGTAGCAACATTCCAGCAGCGCCTGCATACGGAGTATATATCTCCCAATTGATACGATATTCCGGGCTTGTGTTTCCTATCATGATTTCCTTGATAGAGGATTGCTGCTCACAAGGAAGCTATTAAACCAAGAGTTCCAAATGGTGAAGTTGAAATCATCCTTCAGAAATTTTACGGACGCCATCACGAGTTGGTTGACCGTTATGGAATAACCGTTTCACAGATGATATGGGATATGTTCCTTATGTCGTAACTACAATACCCTTCCCTTTTCACGAATGTGACTTACCGAATTAGACTATTTACGGATTTGTAATAACATAAGCAACACGACGGGTGCCACATGTGGAGCAGGATCTGCTTACCCTTCCGAGCACCTGAGATCACCCCAGTTTTGGTGGGGTTCGTGTTGCTTAGTCTTTAGTTTTCTATGTTGTGTCATCTGTACTATTATTTGTCTGTTTATCTTTTTTATTTTTGGCCATGGCGTTGTCAGTTTGTTTTCGATCTATGAGTTTGACAGTCCCTCTGGTATCTTTCGTCCCTCTTTTCAAAGTTGCATCCCAACTTAGTTAGTTTTTACACCTTCTGTAGGAACAAAAAAAAAAATGCCCATCATAATCCAAAAAAGATTTTATCTTACTGATATGCAAAATGAAATTAACTTTTATTTATCTAGTGGATGCCAGGCCTTAAAACTTTCCAAACTGCACAGGTAAGTCTGTACACAGAGTAGTTTTTGAGGTGAAAATACGGCCATATTTGTCCATTTGTTATGATGAACCTTAAAGTTTGTTGAAAATTCAGCCGAAATATTTATGTTATATTGCTGCTACGAGATAATTATTTTTCTTTTGATTTGCATTGAATATTCTTGTCAGAATATTCATCATGTTGAGTTCAGGAACTGGGGACCAAGTTATCGGTATGAATTTATCTTTTTTGAAACCTTGTAACAATTTCAAAACAATCCAAACAGTTATAACAAGATCCAAGTCACTCAACACTTTGAGATCATAGAAGACAAGTGGCGAAAACAATTTCTCTTTAATGTCTTACAATTCTAACATCATTGTTTTAACTCATTCCAAGCTGACTTGTTTATTTAAAAAAAAACAATTTCATTATTAATCCATCAAAAACAATAACTACAACAATCAGTGAGATCAAAGACATCGTTATCATATCTAATCAGCATTCTAAATTACAAAACGTTGAATTTTCGAATACTAAGGCTTTTCCACCTCAGAAATATATTACCTTAGCTGTATTTGGCAAAACTTTTAGGAATTTTGGGTCCTCAATGCTCTTCAACTTCGTACTTTATTTGGCCTTATTAACTTTTTTGATTCAAGCGTCACTGATGTCAACATGAGACTTTTGTAGACGAAACGTGTGTCTGGCATTTACAATCAACAGTCATTAAAAGTAATTCTGAATAAAAACAAATGTAACAATGAAGCAAATTAGCCTGATTGATGCTCCAAAACAAAAACCTTTTTTTTTTTTAATTTCAATGTTTATTCATGAATTTGGAGATATACATTTTTAATATTTACCATTTAAATACCTGAATAAGATTACAAAACTTTAAATTAAACCATTAATATTATTTTTTTTTATAAAAATTAGGTCGAACAGACCCAGGGCGAACGGACCCAGGGTGAACATGTAATTAGGGCGAACGGACCCGATACCAATATGTTCTGCCTAACAGAAGTTCCACTGGAAACTTTGTTATAAACAATGTCATAATATCTATTCCTGTTGGAACAAATATTCTATACCATTTATTCCGTTAGGAACTAATACTATAATATTTATTCCTGTGGAAATAATATTCCAGAATATTTTTTCCTTTTGGAACTTATATTATGAAGGAACTTCTATTCCGTGACAGACTGTGTAGTAAATACCAGTATAATATATCATACTAAAAGTCTAAAAAAGTAGTGACTGAATTAAAACCAAATTCTCCAAATATCTAAATAATTAACAGTTAAGTTGATATGACATAGGAGAACCACAAACAACACACCTGACTTGGGACATGCATTTTTCAAGATGACTTTGTATAAGTGAACATGCTTTGCACACACATAACCCATATCCAGATAAGGTTCAATTTAAAGGTCACATGATGACGAATTCAAACAAGGTTGAATTATTGACTTGGAAGCCAATTATACATCAGCAATGTTTTTGAGCTAATGCCAAAATTGTTGACAAAACTGAACTAAACTGACTGCTTGTAGCAACATATTATTTCAACATTCTGCTTTTATAAATGTTTGAAACAAAAAAAAAACCATAGAATTGAAATAATTAATTTTTCTTAAATGTAGCTAATGCCCCTTTAACTCTGAAATAATGGTTGGTAATAGGTAAAAAAACACAAGAACAAACAAATCAATAATCATGATAATTAAAAATAATAGAGCAATAGTTGGTACCTCAGGGACAGCAAATTTGCTATTACAGTTCTTGGATGGTGTAAACTTCCCACTAACACCATACACCATTACATCATTCACCATAAACCATTACACCATACACCCTGTGCCATTACACCATACAGGTTACACCTTTGCACCATACGCCTTACACATTGCACCATTATGCAATTTAATTTCAAAGTAAGCGTGCGACTACAAATTTTTTTATTTATTTTAAAAAACGAATTTTGATCACAATATTGTAAATTAATGTATAAAATTAAAAATCAGTTCGTATCAATATTTTGTATAGTTTTAAATGTCATACACCATTCATTCACACCATTCCCCATCGCACATTACACCATTACACCATTCCCCTTACAACATACACCATAGCACCATACACCTTCTACCATTGCACCATATGCCATACACCATTACACCATACATGTTTTTTTGGGAAGTTTACACCATCCAAGGGCTGTACCCTTATAAGAAGTCAATAAATGTATAATATTCTACTGCATTGTAGAATACTCAGTTTCTGAAAGCAAGTTCAAAGTTTTAAACTGATGATATGATATCATGCTGTCCTACACTTTGTTATTAGTGGCAGTACTTCATAGAATATTTCACGCATATAACAATGGCATATTCTCTTGTTGCAAACTTGCATCTTGTCATTGCTGCAAATGCAGGGGAGCATGTAACATCGTAAACTGTGTATGAGAAAGTTCAAGGATGTATATGTTAAGCTAGTAATATAAATCCTTGGCAAGTTCAAATTAAATATATATACATGTTTGTTGTTATTCTTTTAACCGTGTAGTATACAAACTCAAAAATATTTTTTTTTGTGGAATTCCAAAATGTTGTCTATATTTATAAAGAATTGGCAGTGCCTAAATGCAGAGTGCAAAAAGGACGCTAAAATGAATTGCAAAGTGAACATGCTAAGGGTCAAATAAAAGGTTGCATTAATAGATTCAAATAAGGTCGAAATTATTGACTTGCAAGCCAATTCTACATTTTTCATGCTTAAACATGTATGGGTATACATGTACTACAAGTAAGATCCACATTTACACCTTTATTTATTTCATCTCATGATGATCTGTAAATCCCTTTACATTTGCCTTAAAATTATTCTCTTCACTTGAAATGTTCTCTGTAAAAGAATGGTTAACAGAAATCATTAAGACATATGAAATGATATCATTTAAGGTATGGTTACAATTTATATTAGTTTATTTTAATTAATAAATTCTGATATTAATAAGGGAATATGAGTTTAGTAATAGAGAAAATGAGCTGTTGTAGAACTAACTAGCCTATTGTAATAATACTCCATACACTGTAGCTTATTTCCTCTATAAACCATAAAGCCTTCATAGGTAGGCTTTACAATCAATACCTAAAACAATTCTTGTCAGGCTCGGCACTTGGAATTAGTCATAGAAAATTGGATGTTTAAATAGAGAAATCTTGGGTTCAACATTAGGTCACCAGTTCCTTTTTTACCTTTATGAGGATAGAAATATTTTTTCATTAAAAATTGATACCAAATTATGAAAGATGGTATTTTTTTCCTGATTATAATGCAATAAAACAAGAGTGAAGGAGCATACTGATACAAATTGCTTGATTTTCACTTAAGGAGGCTCATGGTACAAAAATTCAATAAAAATTAAACATTTGTTTTTTCATTACAAGTTTTATTTATTACACTATTAGTTATTACTTAATGATATGGTACCAAAAAAACACCCAAAAACCGATTTGGTTTGGCCCCAGATGACTTTTAAAATGTTAATATCATTGAAAAAGCTCCAAATTATCTCCCTTTGGTGCAAAAATGCCATTTTTTGGCATTAAAATTGAAATATCTTTTTTAACTCATCGGTGACCTATATTTTTTATTATTGTTTTCAAATAAGCTGTACATAAACTAAATAATTGTAAAATTTAAGCGATTTCTGTAATTTAGTTCTTTTTTTATTTCGATATTACCTCTATTTCTCCTATTAGTTCAACAGAAAAAAAGGACATAAACAAATTTGTATGCTTCTTTCGGAGGCAGATTGTGAGCTTAAATGAACGGTGACCCCATATTTTTATTTTATTTTTCTATTAGGTATAGGATAAAGTTAATTTATAGAAAAAAATAGCGAAATCCTATATTAGAAAAAAAAATTGATTTATACCATGAGCCCCTTAATGGAAAAAAAGCAACAGGATTCAGTAGGTACATTGAACCAAGAAGTTCATTTGAGGTAAAATGTTTCTAATTAGAACAAAACTGCAACATGAATAAGATATTAAAAAAAGTGCTATTGTTGTTTTCCAATAAGTCAGCTTTTCCAATCCATTTCTAATTCTCATGTAAATGGCATTGGTTTAATTACTACTTCATTTCTATCTTAAACCTGAAACGCAATGTATTGACTTGGTACATTTGTTTAGTGGAATCAGTCTTGGTGAAACATTGCTCAGGTTCTTCTACATTTTGAGTAACATCCTGTAGAAGAACAGTGTTTAGTTATACAAAAGGCTAAGATCAGAATTTATTTCTTTAGATCCTTGAGCTGATTTTTTGGGATACGATTGCTTTCAAGCAATCTGTAGACTTTTACCATTGACTCAGGGCCATGCCCTCATGTCAACCGTTTTATTCTAAACATTAAGGAACATTTCAAATTCTTAAGATTGTCTTGCTTTAAAAGGTAAAACAAACAAAAGGATTGAATTTAAACAACTGTCCTATAATGTTCTTCTCATAATCTTCATGTTTGGATATTTCTCACGACTTATATGCGTGTTTTAACAACGGAAAATCAGAATTAAGCAATATTTATATTTAGTGTTTTATAAATTTAGAAACACGTCAGAGGAATTCCCAGTTTTGATAAAATGCGAGAGTTCTCTGAATTCCGATAAATCTATTTCTGTAATATAAGAACTGAAGTGGAGATTTTCTTATATGTCACCATTATGAAACTGATATTTGATATTGTACTTCCATAAAGAAATGGAGAACCATCTAGATCGTTAATTAAAACTGAATATACGTCTTTCCTACAAATCACAAGTCTAGAGTTTGTTATTATGCGCATGCGTATAGTTTACTTGACTTCAAGGGGCATCAGATTGAATGATTGCTCTGGATTCCCAACTTCATTGATTAATTTGAAACTCTTGAGATCCTTTCTATGTCTGTCTGCTATTGAGGGTTATTGTTGTTGCATAATTTTAAATCATATGCATCATTTAAATTAAGATAAATGTAGTCCACAGCGTAAAGGTGTAACTAGAACACCCTTCAGCCGAAATGGAGTCTTCCATATTATCGCTCGAGTTGTCTCCTTATACTTCTGTCAATTCTGAATCAAAATACGACGATACGTCGAGAAAGATTACTTGTTCTGTCGATAGACGTCGATTATATTAAAAGCGATCGCAATTTAAACAGAGGAATGTGTACGGAAAGGAGTCATGCCCACTAACCCAAAAGGAAATTAAATATTTAAAGAGTTAGAAATGGGATTCCTCCTAGAATTCACTTGGGAAAATAGGTGATAAGGTACAAGTGAAATACCTTCTCTCACTCTCAGTGACTGCTGTGGAAAGTAAAATTGGAAATGATAGTACAAAATAAAACACAATAATTACATTATCCATACACTTGTATAAATGATTGGCTATTTTTAAAGTTGAATAACTATTCAGATTACGTAAATTACATTTTACATGTGCAGTTGAATTATTTTTGAAAATAATACTAATACATGTATCAATGAAAACAATGGCAATCGTATCCCTCAGAGCAATCATGCTCTTTGATTATAGATAGTCTATAGAAAGTGTGCCTTTGATGTACACAAATATAAGAAAAGTTATGTAACCTTTTTGTTAATTTGCATCATTACTAATTAATAGTAAATACTTAAAATTTAATGAATAAAAATATGAATTTGACATATTTATAATTGATAACAGCTTGTTTGATAATGCTAGTTTGCTATAATATTTTAGCAAAGAATATTTCATCATGTTCATGATAGAATTTACCTTTAAAAATTCATTATTTTTGGTTGCCGGTTTTGTTTTTTGCTTGACACTCTGATTGATTGATAACTGTAAAGCTAGAATGTATTGTTGAATCAAACAATTAATGATTAATTAGATCAACAGGCTATTAAAAATTTTGTATGACAATAACATCAATATCCTTCATACTATTTACCTGACCGGGATTTTATTCAAAAATCGATACCAGCATCCACTATCTTGATGGATGGTTTCAAGTTTCCTGTTGACCAGGGAATGGTATTGTTAAATCCAGTAGGACATGCTACTGCTAAGTGGTTTAGGAACAAAAGATAAGGAGCTTATGGTTAGGACAGTTTTCTTTTCACACCTGCAATGCGTTATAATGAATTACCACAGATAATTGAGTGAGATGGGCTAAAGATTTTTCTAAAAGCTTTCTTAAACTTATCAATCATAACTTAAGGAAAAGAAAATTGTTAGCAGATTACAGCAAATATATATAGGCTTGTGAAAGTTACATTAGAATTCTTTACTGACAATTTTTAAAGGAAATTTCATGAAAGACTTTTAATCTATGTCCATAGATTTCTTTATTTCCAAAAGATATAACATTTTGGCTTCAGATGTACTTTTGGGATTTTTTAAGTAAGGTTTAAATTCAACCCTCTTAAGTAGTCTAACACTTTGGAGTAGGTTTGATGCTCTAATAGTACATGTATATATGAATCTTAATACAGGAGTAAAATGAGGCAAACAATATCAAGGAGGCAATCTATAATCGTAAGTCTAATAAAGATTGAGCAACACAAACCCCACTAAATACTGAGAATGAACTCTGCTTCCTCAAGTTCTTTCAATGCACTGACTTGAAGTCTTCCAGCCTCCCCATCTTCAAACTAGCCTATATGTCATGCAATGGACTTCAACATGAGGATACAAAGATGTCCAAATTAGCACATCATTTTATAGCCCATATCTGTCAGTAGATGTGAAATATTCTACTCACATGGAGTTACTGTCAGATAGTTAAATGGAGAGATTTTTATCAGATGTGTGATAAAATGATTGATTGTTATTTGCTTTATGTCCAGTGGCAAATATTTCATGTATGTTCAGGACAAAGTGGGATAAAAACAAATATATGTATACCTCTGAATGAATTTCATAAAAATCTTGGGCGTTCTATTGCATTTGCCATAAAATGATTGTGTTAAAATTTATTGCTACAAAATGTTATTGAAACATCACTGCATCTTTTGCATGAACTTCACTTTAAATGGCATTACATGCCTAGCTCAATAAATTGTTTCCATTTTTAGTTGATGAACTTTGCATTCCAAGAAATTGTATCAATTATTCATAGATATATAAAATACTCAGAAATAATGGTCTAGTATCAGTAATTATCAGTAATTTTGTTTCTGGTTTTAATTGTGACCTTTGCATTCTGACTTATTAACATTGATTATAAAGAGAATATTAGGAAATGATTACCTAGTTAAACACATTCTTGAAATGACTAATGAATGTAATTGCCAGTACAGACCATAATGTAACAAGTCCCAAGTGGTCAGCTTGACCAGTACCAGTTTGTTGTCATGGAGATCTTCTATGATTAGGTCAGATTTTACCTTAGGCATTGTATTATTGTTTATCATTTTGGATGAATGTTATTTGAAGTTATATCAAATATCGGGAAATATCTGTATTAATATAATGTCTTATGACAAGGAAGATTGTCTGTTTCCTCAAAAAGTTTCCACATTATTTCGGATTGATTAAATACCCAGCATCACGAAATTGTATTTCATGCTGGTTACTTGTGGGACGGATAAAATTCAGGAAAAAAATGACAAAATGTGTTGATGGAATATCAATAAAGTCTTTGTGATTTGTAATTACAGGTAAGGAAAACAATACTATAACATTATTGTCATAATTGTCATTAGCTTGCAGGTAGTGGTATAAAATTTCACATGGCAATCCCACATATTTAACATTATAGAATTTTTTCAAGCATATCTAAAATATTCCTTTCATAAGGTGCAATTATCTTCTGAAAAAAAAGCGTATATTGATTCATCCTTTCACTTTTTATAGACCATTTTATATAGGAATGCTGTTAATAGCATTAGTTTTCAGCGGGGAGAATAGTCTGTGAACTCAATGACTAATTCCATTGAATAAAAAAAATCGGTTAAAAATAAAAGAGTACAAATATTTCTGATTTAGTGACAGCAATCTTTTATTGATGTTAAAAATATACATTAGCATTCAGTTGAATCAAAGGATTTTAATATTAACAACCTGTACCCGAAGAAAAAAAGAATTTTCTATTTATTTGGTTTAAATTGGTACCAGTAATTGCTTTTCAAATGAAACCCTTGAAGAAAAGTGTATCTATTTTAAATTTTGGTTTACTTATTCATAAAGCTTTTGTGTCTTTATTTTTCACACATAAAACATACAGAAGTGGATCAGAAATATAGGGTATTTTGTTAAACTAGCGAGGTGTGAAAGTCTTTTTCAATTAGTTTGTAAAATTAGGTTGGTTAGAGTGACCCCCTTTTCATGTGAGAATTATGATACTTGAAAGAAAATGATTATAGTCTCAGACTCTTGTCGTTTTATAATGGTCATCTACATTCCTTATTAATGATATTGAACATTGAGGAATTTTTTTTATTTTCCTTTTATTGGTGATTATTCAATCATTTATATTAAAATTCTTGCAGCAAAATAAAGATAAACCTTCTTCATATTAGACATAATAAAAATGAAATAAAACAACTTTAATGGAGAAAATAAACAAAATTATAAAATAATATGACTACAAAATGTATGCACAATATTAATAATGGCTCCCATTCAAAATCTTTACCCTGAAATTTTCTTCTTATAAAAATAAGAAGATGTGGTATGATTGTTAATGAGACAACTCTCCACCAGAGACCAAATGATGTAGAAGTTAACAACTACAGTTCACTGTACAGCCTTCAACAATGAGCAAAACCCATACAGTATAGTAAGCTATACTTAAAAGGCCTCAAAATGACAAATGAAAAACAACTCAAACAAGACCACTTAACGGCCTGATTTATGTACAAAACAATAACTGAAAAACAAATATGATATACAGCAACAAATGACAACCACTGAATTACAGGCTTCTAACTGAGGACAGACACATACTGATACAGAATTTGGCATGGTTAAACATGTTTGCTGGCATGTTTATTTTCTTCTTTTCGTACATGTCTTGACCAGAACTTCTTTTTATATATTAAAGACTTAATACATTTGGCATTGAAGTGTATTGTGATAAATGATGTGTGGCATACAATCATGCACAGCATTGGACCATCACCTAGGCATAAATAAAAAAAAATCGTCAAATAAGTTTGTCCAGACCAAAGCTTTGAAATGTTTTGACCTAGACTTTATGTATTTGTGGATGTATCACCTTTGTACCAGCATGTCTGGAGTATGACCTTGACCTTTATTTTTTTTTGGGAAGTCATTTTTACTGGGCTAAACTATGACATTCTTTGATGTAGACTTGTGATGGTTGTAATGTGAAAGTATATTATACAACTCTAAAGTTAGTTTTGATCCTCAGGTCAAAGTCTTTCCATTTTTTGTAAAACAGGCCTATTTTGATCCCTATCTCTGGCCCATTATTTACTAAAAGTATTAAAAATACTATTAAGCCATCCCTGGCTTATCAATATGTTGAATGACAAATGTAACTCTTGTTCTCCATATACAGTTATATATCTTAAATTGGTCCCACAGAGGAGAGAGACATATGTTTTAGTTCCTTATAGAAATTTAATACAGAAATGAATTCAGTTTAATTTTATAGGAACAAAATTGAGTAAATGAAAAAAAAATGAAATCTTCATAAAACTTTTCTTGAAAAGACATTCATGTTACACCTACATGTCAATATCTTTGATGTACAGGTCGAAAATATCGGTCATATTCAAGATTACAAAGCAAAAAAAAATGACACAATTATTTCCTGTAGTGATAATTTCTATTTAAAAGATAAGAGTTACATAAAAGGTGATTAAATCATGTTGTAGTTGTGTCATAAACCTATGGGACATAATCAGGACCTGTTCAGGTAAGGTGTCAGTAATAAATAACGTAAATATTGTTTTTTTCCTGGTAATAATGGATTAATCCGGGAATTAGAATATAATAGGAATGAAAATAAAATGAATTTATCACTTTGAAGAATATTTGGTGTTTTAATGTGTTACATAGATGGCTTATTTTAAGTTATTTGTATATACACAAACAATGGTGGGATACTTGCCAAACAGATTAACCACTTTACATGTATATGAAGGATGGTTGAAAAATTAAGATATGATAATGATAGAATTTAAGATAGGATAGTCTGAAATATGACATTTGAAAATGATACTTGATCTTGGAGAGGGCTTGCGTCATCATGGGTCATTTTGTTTCAACAGTTTTAAAAATAACATAACAAGTCAGTATATTAGGATGTTTAGGTTTAATTTTATCGCATATAAGTTGATCATAGAATTTGTTTGAATATTTTTTTCCTGCCTCTATGTATACACTAGTATTGAAGAAAGTGGATTCAATGTAACTACAAAACTTAATTAACCAAAATTTAGTATTTTGGCCTAAGTAATCTCGATTAGTTGGGATTAATATAATGACCACCCAGACTAAAATGACTGAATGTTAGGAATTCAGAATGGTCTTAAGATATTTGTCTAACTTTTTGTTATGCAGATCTAAATATCTTATGTTTGAATCAGGTATAACAAAAGTTATAAAAACAGTTCCTGAGGGTGTGTGTATAAGTGTATTCTTAAAAAGTAACAATAGTTGGTCTTGCAATGAGTCAGAAGTTCAGGGCACTGTTTGTCTATAAATTCAAACTGACCAGAAGTGTGACCACACATCACTGCCGTCAGCATAAGAATGTTGTCTGGTCTGATTGGTTTATGGCAGTATGTGTTGATGTTACCCTAACATGCAATAACTATTCATGATAGAATATGACAAAAGTGACAGAACAAGAAATAAACAAACATAATAAACCTGTTAGTTTGTATATTCTGAAATATGGCCTTTGGCTTGCAATTTATAAACATGCAAATCTTTAATTTTCATATATTTAGACGAATCACCTTGAATTGTAGTAATTATAGTTCTAAAGATCACATATCTTGAAACAATTTCAGTTTATAACAATTTTTTGTTGAATATGGGGAAAATAACTACTAAGGTCTTCTTCCTTATAAATAATTTCATGTCAGTCATGTAAGCATTTGTTAACAAGCTAGAAACGCATGTTTATCACCTAAGCCCTGAATTCAAAGGTGTTACATCAAAAGGTCACAGTATTTCTACCAATTAAGGTGATCAGTTAAATATAAAGCCAGTATTGATTAATTTTTGAAAAGTTCATTTGTTGCCAAAATATGCCAAAGGAATTTAATGAATGATGTTAAACATGTGCAGGCTCTTCTCAAATGCATCACTGAATCTAAAAATAGAACAATTAGAGATGTGTATATGTTACACCTCAGCAGCCATTTTATGGCAGAATTTTTATGGATTTAAATCTTGTTAATTCGTGTGATCTGTATCAATATTTGTAGCGTAATATTTGATGAGTTTTCAATGGTTTATGATTGATTTTTTGTTTTTTTATAGTAACTACCCAGAGATGTTGAGCAGACATTAGAATCAATGACCTAGAAATTGGATTCCAGATTCACAGTTAAGGAAAATATTGTGCTGTTTCAGCCAGGAAAAGGGAAATTACAAAAATTCTTGTCTTTCTGAGTGATCGGGGATTTAAGATAATGTTCAAAAAGGAAGAATTACAAATTTTAAGGTCACCTGATGCTGAAATAAGCGGGAAACAAGATATTACTTTACAGTGATCTGTTAATTGGAATTTATACCCTACAGCCTACGAAAAATTCAAAAATGTCAACAACACCGCTAAGAAAAGTGGATAAAATGTCATCACAATCACAACTAAATTTTTCACCAGTTGAAAGCAGTCGAACCAACAGTCCAGCTTTGATGGAAAGGAACAACATTTCGAGTCCTGATTTTAAAGGTATTTTGGATTTTCCTTCTGAACCAAAAAGAAGGAGGATCATGATGGATGATGTCTCGATAACCAGTAGCCAAGTCAGTAGTCAGGTGAGCAGTAGAGCTCACTCACCATGTTTTTCGGAGTTGATGGATGAAAGTTTTCAGAGTACTCCCGGTACTACTCCAGGTACCTCCCCTGCAGCTACTTTAAAGGACCAATTCAGAAGACGGTACAGTAAATATGAGCTGCTTACAGACAACTTTCAGTACCTTTTTGATAAAGATATTCTGGATGCCTGTAAGGTATGGTTATAATTAAATATTCAGATGATTGTACAGATAAACAGTCCTACACAATACCTGTCATAGTCAATTTACTTCATTTCTTGTCATAAAGAGTAACAGATATGGACAGTTACCTCCAATCATCAATATATGTCATGCTTTTTCACCAATTTAAGTACAAAATATGAATAATTGATAAGGAGACCAGATGAATTTTGATAGCGTCTAGTTGACTGAAGGCCAGCAGTATATTATACTTAGGCAAATGTTAAAACATATAGGTCATAAACTGCATACACTTTATATGATACATTGTAACACTTCTGTTTTACTTTAATTTTTTCTTCTTCAAATTGGACAACACATAAGTTTGAAAATAAAATTATTGGCAATGTCACTGTAACAGTTTTGACCTATTTCTAGAGTATGGGTGTTTAATTTCCAACTAACATTAAGCCCCCAACTATTTCAATGATTAATTATATCAACATGAATGTACAATCATTTGGTAGATCCAGAGGGGGAGGGGAAATGTAGGAATGTTCCTGTTGAAACCTGCACTTTCTTTGGAATTTTTTAATCTTTTATATATATAGGTACTGTCAAGTTTGACAAATAGTGATTTATATGCATTGTATATCAATATGTGTTTTACAACTGAAAGTGTCTATTTCTTTTATTAAAGGTAGTAAACGAATTTTGTGAATAAAATTTCCAAAAATATTTACCTGTATAGCTTAAAATCATTCAGATTTATTTGAATTACAAACGTTATATTAAATGTATATTTATATATATATACATGTAGGCAGTCTGTGATATGGAACATGAGGAAGGGTTAAAAGTTTGAAGTAGAAGTATGCCATGCATGTTCTAGTTTTGTTAGGGAGTAATATGACAGAGATCATACCCTTGCACAGATTCAGATCGCGGCACACCTGACACCCCACCTCTCCTTTAAAAATAAAAAATGTTTTATAGGTAAAATAACAGCCAATTTTATGTTATAAAATGGTCCTCTTACTCCTATTTCTGAGGGTGCACCCTTTATCAAATCCTGGATACGCTCCTGCACCCTATAACCGGCTATCAGTGCAGCAAATGCAATAGGTATCAAAGATCAAAATCGGATATACACGATTGTAAATTCTATTGCATTGCAATGGCAATTAGAAACCCAGACAGTAACTGCGAACACGATAGCAAAATGATTGGTTCTAATAGCAATCAGGAACACAGATCCTATTGTATCTGAAGAAGTGATAGTCTGTAAAAGGGTACAAAGTAAGAAAACTATCTTCCTTGTTATTCAATGATTGAATAATGTGCATGCTTGTCATACATGTAGTTAATATACCGATAGTAGAAATGGGATTTTAAATGACTTTTGCTGGTGAAAGATACATTTTCATGTACAAAATGGGCCTTCTTTTACTTTAGGGGTCCCAACCCATATAGAGCTATACTAAACTATCCTTCCCCCCAAACCTTACCATAACCTCATATGGTCATACCTAATACTAACACTAACCCTGAAACCTAACTCTAACCTAAAACATCCCCTAACCTAACCATAACCATAAATAAACCCTTAACCTAATGTAAAGGGATCCTAAAAATGAAAAAAAAAAAAGGCCTGAAAAGGTACAAAACTTTTAACAACGGTTGCAGATATATGTACATTTATCATCAGAATCTATGAATAACAGGATAAGTTTGGTATAGGACAGGAACACAAGCACACAATAACAGGACAAGTTTGGTATAGGACAGGAACACAACCACACAATAATAGGACAAGTTTGGTATAGGACAGGAACACAACCACACAATAACAGGACAAGTTTGGTATAGGACAGGAACACAACCACACAATAACAGGACAAGTTTGGTATAGGACAGGAACACAACCACACAATAATAGGACAAGTTTGGTATAGGACAGGAACACAACCACACAATAACAGGACAAGTTTGGTATAGGACAGGAACACAACCACACAATAACAGGACAAGTTTGGTATAGGACAATAGGACAGGAACACATCCACACAATAACAGGACAAGTTTGGTATAGGCCAATAGGCCAATAGGACAGGAACACATCCACACAATAACAGGACAAGTTTGGCATAGGCCAATAGGACAGGAACACAACCACACAATAACAGGACAAGTGAGGTATAGGCCAATAGGACAGGAACACAACCACACAATAACAGGACAAGTTTGGTATAGGCCAATAGGACAGGAACACAACCACACAATAACAGGACAAGTTTGGTATAGGCCAATAGGACAGGAACACAACCACACAATAACAGGACAAGTTTGGTATAGGCCAATAGGACAGGAACACAACCACACAATAACAGGACAAGTGAGGTATAGGCCAATAGGACAGGAACACAACCACACAATAACAGGACAAGTGAGGTATAGGCCAATAGGACAGGAACACAACCACACAATAACAGGACAAGTGAGGTATAGGCCAATAGGACAGGAACACAACCACACAATAACAGGACAAGTGAGGTATAGGCCAATAGGACAGGAACACAACCACACAATAACAGGACAAGTGAGGTAT
Organism: Mytilus coruscus; assembly: GCA_017311375.1. Taxonomy (NCBI): domain Eukaryota; kingdom Metazoa; phylum Mollusca; class Bivalvia; order Mytilida; family Mytilidae; genus Mytilus; species Mytilus coruscus. Next base: position 44,517,358 of record CM029599.1, on the reverse strand, counting down.
AGGCCAATAGGACAGGAACACAACCACACAATAACAGGACAAGTGAGGTATAGGCCAATAGGACAGGAACACAACCACACAATAACAGGACAAGTTTGGTATAGGCCAATAGGACAGGAACACAACCACACAATAACAGGACAAGTTTGGTATAGGCCAATAGGACAGGAACACAACCACACAATAACAGGACAAGTGAGGTATAGGCCAATAGGACAGGAACACAACCACACAATAACAGGACAAGTGAGGTATAGGCCAATAGGACAGGAACACAACCACACAATAACAGGACAAGTGAGGTATAGGCCAATAGGACAGGAACACAACCACACAATAACAGGACAAGTGAGGTATAGGCCAATAGGACAGGAACACAACCACACAATAACAGGACAAGTGAGGTATAGGCCAATAGGACAGGAACACAACCACACAATAACAGGACAAGTGAGGTATAGGCCAATAGGACAGGAACACAACCACACAATAACAGGACAAGTGAGGTATAGGCCAATAGGACAGGAACACAACCACACAATAACAGGACAAGTTTGGTATAGGCCAATAGGACAGGAACACAACCACACAATAACAGGACAAGTGAGGTATAGGCCAATAGGACAGGAACACAACCACACAATAACAGGACAAGTGAGGTTCCTGACATAAAACAGGCACATGAATATGTATGTGTCAAAACAAGTTTCCTGAAAATATATTTCTTGTATGTTACTGGTATTGTCTTTGATACAAACCTAGCTCTAACATATAATTTAATGCCATAAACACACATGACACATGTAAATACCAATTAACTTTGGTTTGAGGGTTAATAATTGGCTTAACTATAACTGTTTCCATGAATTAAGCAACTGTTATCTCTTTTTGATTACAATCTATAAGTTTGATGAGCTGTACAGTGTCTGCCCTAAGGGCACCTCTGCATGGATGTTCCTTTGATCATTGAAGTTTGCATTTGTAATAAACTTTTTTTTTGTATAAGTATCACATTCATGAATGAAGCGTGCATGCATTTATGGACCGTGCTAGACCCTCATGGGTAGTCAAGGTCGTTAAACACCCCCCAGCAAAAGCTAAGAAACTATATGCAGACAAACACATGTATAAACATAAACTTTTTATACAAGACTTTTTTTACCAAAATAAATAGATTAATATATATGGCACGGTTGATACGTAAAGCTGTGAAATTCTTGGAAATATGTTATATTCTAAGACACAAGTTGCAACTATCTCGTGCAAAGTTGATGTTAGACAGTTTTGACGGTCCTGTTTAAACCCTTTTGACTTTCTAAACTTTTGGTATTGATCATCCCTGGCAAAGATTACTCCAGAAAAGTGTTGTGCACTTATATCATACATTTTAAAAACAATATACAGGTGCTTGCCTGTATAGAGACCAAACATTTCAGTTCTTGCAGCAGAAGTCAAATACCTGGCGAGTAATTTTACTGCAGGTTGCCAATTTATTTACATGTTATTTCATGTGATATTGCTACAATAGCTTTTTAAAAAGCTGATAGCTGTTGAATTCAGAACTGCTCTGGCAAAATTGACAAAATTGTAACTCTAATGAAAAATAAATCATTTAAGAAGTTTTTATGAGAGCTATTTTGATTTTGAGAAGCAAGGAATTGACCATTTCCTGTCATTATGGTTTCTGCCATATTGAATAATAAGAGTAAAAGTACTTTTGTTGCCAAGATGTATCTAAACTATAGACAGTATGCTACAAACAAGAACATGTTGTACATTTGAAGTCATCGCTTCTACAAAGTACAAGAATAGACAGATCAACAAGTCTCTGGATTACATGTTTAAACATTTGGAGCAAAAATACACATGTAAAATAATTTCTAGAAAAAGTGAAAATTGATTAGCAAACTTTAATAAGTTTATAGCAGTAACGATAAAGTCTTATGGTTGCTTTAAAAGGAAATAGTGCTTAACGAAGCTTATTTGTCAAGAAACTAGTTATATTGTAATATAATGTACTCTTAAGCTTAAATTAGATATAGATTTTATGTTGTGTCATAGATCATTATTGTCTTGTGATACAATTATGAAATATTAAAAGTGTCTGCCATTAAATCCTGCTGATTGATTCTATGTGCTTGACAGATTTTTAATCAGTACACATCATCTATCAATAATAAAAATAGCACCAGGATTAAAAAGTTAATAGATCTAAATTATTTATTTCTATGTCAAGGTAGAATTCAATATTTTGATATCTTTCTTTTCAGACGTCTGATGAAGAAACGTCTGGTGAGAACAATAAAGTTTCGCTAACAGAATTTCGTAAACAGTATCATGAGCTAACAACATGGTTAACTCAGGTGCTACAGACTACCCAGAAATCAACAGGTAGTCTGATGCTATCAGAAAAGTACTTAGTTCAGGTAATTACATTATTTAACATGTAATGATGGTGGTTTTGCTACTGCATATTCTTTATTATTCGAGGGATACCAATTTTCATTGATTTCATTGGTATAAGTAAACCATGAATTCAAAAGTTCAACGAAGTTCAAATTTTTTTTTTTGGCTTCTATGCAGACTTTGGAAAAAGCCATGAAATCAAATATCCATGAAAATCCAATTTTTCCTTAATCCATGAAAATGAAGGTATCCACAATATACAAGTACAGAAATGCTGTGCTGAAGTACACACAAAGGGGATGCTGTCAAAACTCACTCATGCTAGTGGTGAACGAATCACTCTGAAAAGAGTAATTGCTTGTGATTGGAGATTATAACATTCTGACGTAGGACATAGCCATACATTTTAACTTATGGAATATACAGAGATTTTTATCGACCGCAAACAAATTTTGCAGTCGTATATTGGTATGACGTTGGCATCGTTGTCGTCGTCCGAAGACACATTGGTTTTCGCACTCTAACTTTAGTTTAAGTGAATGGATCTCTATGAAATTTTACCATAAGGTTCAATACCACAAAAGGAAGGTTGGGATTGATTTTGGGGGTTATGGTACCAACAGTTAAGGAATTAGGGGCCAAAAGGGCCAAAAAGCATTTTGTAACTTCCAGACAATAACTTGTGTGTAAGTGTATGGATCTCTCTGACATTGTACCACAAGGTTCCATATCACAAAGGGAAGGCTGGAATTGATTTTGGGGGTAATTGCCTCAAAATTTTAGGAATTAGGGGCCAAAAAAGGGGCAAAAACAAGCATTTTTCTAGTATCATGACAATAACTTGTGTGTAAGTGTTTGGATATTTCTGAAATTGTACTACAAGGTTCCATATCACAAAGGGAAAGCTGGAATTGAGTTTGGGGTAATTGCCAAACGTTTAGGAATTGGGGCCAAAAGGGCCAAAATAAGCATTTTCTAGTTCCTGACAATAACTTGTGTTCAAGTGTATGGATCTCTCTGAAATTGTACTGCAAGGTACCATACCACAAAGGGAAGGCTGAGATTGATGATGGGGTAAATTGCCTCAATATTTTAGGAATTAGGGCAAAAAACAAGCATTTTCTAGTTTCAGGACAATAACTTTTGTGTAAGTGTATGGATCTTTCTGAAATTGTACTACAAGGTTCCATATCACAAAGGAAAGCTGGGTTTGAGTTTGTGGGTAATTGCCAAACGTTTAGGAATTTGGGGCCAAAAGGGCCAAAAACACATTTTCTAGTTTCAGACAATAACTTGTGTTCAAGTGTATGGATCTCTCTGGAATTGTACTGCAAGGTATCATACCACAAAGGAAGGCTGGGATTGAGTTTGGGGTGATGAATCATAAGGGGTTCAAAAATTTGGAGGGGGATTTTTTTTTTCCTTTTTTTTCTTTTAAAATTTTCAATTTTAAGTTGGTTATTCTGATTTATATTTAAAAGCAAATAATAATGATATGGCAGGAGATACACACCAAACAGGATGTGTAAATTATTATATAATAAGTATTGTGCAATAGCAAGAAATTTTCAATTGCACAGTATTGCACAATAGCAAGAAATTGAATTTTTGGGAAAGACGGCTTCAAGCCGTCAATCCCCTATGTGGTTGACCAGACTGACATCCCCTCACGTCACTCATTTTGTTTTTATAGTGTGGAAAACACCCCCAAAAATCTTACTGAGATTGATGAGAAGGAGACACACAAATGAATAGATTGACTTTAAACACTTTTTAACACATTTCCCATCTGTTTATCGCGAAATTATCGTATCTTCAGCTCTCCCTTACACTATTTACGTTTCTTTTACAATCCGGAAAAATCAGAATGACGAGATATTCTAAATATATCCAACCTACATTATAGTGATGTCATTGTTGGAATGCCACACTACGTAGAAGCAGGGATATCCTTTACTGATTATTTAAATCGTTCTCAGAGTTCGTGTACTAATTTAAAATTGGTATTTGTTCAATTTGAACATAATTATGTTTGCTATAGATGATTCAAACGTCAAATGCATTAATGCTTTAATTTGTAGGTCAACTTGTAACTTTCACGGTAAACAATGGCCGTGGGGATACATGAGATTGGGGAGGGAAACGACATTTTTCATTTTTTCTGTAAAATTCTGTTTTGAGAATCTTCCTCCAATACAGGTGCACCTCAATTGATGAGTAATAATCCACTAAAATAAAAGTTAATGTATCAGAACACTTAAAATGTGACATTTAGTATATGATTAATAGTCTTCCATTAAAACTAAATTTTGTGTACCAACATAATCATTGTAATGGTAAAAAAAAAAAAAAAAAATAAAAATGTTGCATTTTGTAGTTTAAACCTATTTATTCATGAAATTTACAAATATATCAAAATGTAGGATTTGGAAACAAGCTTCACACAGTTTACATCAATCATATTGGTTTTTATTAGTACCTGTATCCCTGTGATGAGAGTTGTAACTGGGAACTTTATCAATGGAAATTTAAAACTGAATAGATTTTTCAGTCCTCACTTTCTTGAGAAAAAAAATAAAAATTTTAGAGTACTGTCACAAAAAAGGAAAATGGCCCTAGCCTGCAGTTCAGTGGTACACATTTAAAATTTCAAAAAATATTGTAGTAGTTGTTAAATGATAGAATTCAGTTGAATTTTAGATAATTAACTTTCAACTTTAATCGAATGTTTTGATTTAGAAGATGCAGATCTCTTCCATTGGTCCAAATTGAATCCTTAACTAAGGAAACGAAATTACATTACACAACAATTGATTTCAATATTGTCAACCTTTCTACATATTCTAGGTGTTCTTTTTTTTTCATTCTTTATATGAAGACTATCAAAAGATACCCCAAAAAAAAAAAAAAAAAGAAACAATGGCGTCTTTCCCTCAGAGCTCTTCAGCTCTTTGATTTTTGAATAACATAACCTAGAATCCCCATTACACAAATTTACCTGATGAACCTGTACATGACTAACTCTCCAAAGTTGGGTTAGTTTTCATCATACATTTCTTATAAATTTTCCAGATTTCAAATTTATTCCAGATTCAAATAGTTCCTTGTTTAAAGGTCTTATTATAAGAGAATTTTGTGCCAACTCGGGTACTACATGTAGTTAACATACATGTACATGTATCAGTACATGTACTTATTTTTATACGACCGCAAAAAATTTTGCGGTCATATATTGGTATGACGTTGGCGTCGTCATCGTCGTCGTCGTCTTCCGAAGACACATTGGTTTTCGCACTCTAACTTTAGTTTAAGTGAATGGATCTCTATGAAATTTTACCATAAGGTTCAATACCACAAAAGGAAGGTTGGGATTGATTTTGGGGTTATGGTACCAACAGTTAAGGAATTAGGGGCCAAAAAGGGGCCAAAAATAAGCATTTTTGTAACTTCCAGACATAACTTGTGTATAAGTGTATGGATCTCTCGGACATTGTACCACAAGGTTCCATATCACAAAGGGAATTGCTGGGATTGATTTTGGGGATAATTACTTCCAAATTTTAGGAATTAGGGGCCAAAAAAGGGGCAAAAAAACAAACATTTTTCTAGTTTCATGACAATAACTTGTGTGTAAGTATATGGATCTTTCTGAAATGGTACTACAAGGTTCCATATCACAAAGGGAAAGCTGGAATTGAGTTTGGGGGTAATTGCCCAAAACGTTTAGGAATAAGGGACCAAAAAGGGGCCAAAAATAAGCATTTTTCTAGTTTCCAGACAATAACTTGTGTTCAAGTGTATTGATCTCTCTGATATTGTACTGCAAGGTACCATACCACAAAGGGAAGGCTGGGATTGATTTTGGAGGTAATTGCCTCAAAATTTTAGGAATTAGGGCCAAAAGCGGGCAAAAAAACAAGCATTTTTCTTGTTTCAGGACAATAACTTGTAAGTGTATGGATCTTTATGAATTGTACTACAAGGTTCCATATCACTAAGGGAAAGCTGGGTTTGAGTTTGGGGGTAATTGCCCTAAACGTTTAGGAATTTGGGGCCAAAAAGGGGCCAAAAAACAAGCATTTTTCTAGTTTCCAGACAATAACTTGTGTTCAACTGTACGGATCTCTCTGAAATTGTACTGCAGGGTACCATACCACAAAGGGAAGGCTGGGATTGAGTTTGGGGGTGATGAATCATAAGGGGTTCAAAAATTTGAGGGGATTTTTTCATTTTTTCTTTAAAATTTTCCATTTTAAATTGGTTATTTCTGATTTATATATAAAAGCAAATAATAATGATATGGTTACTGTTAAGAATTTTTAAATTCTTAGACCACATTCATTCTGTGTCAGAAACCTATGCTGTGTCAAATATTTAATCACAATCCAAATTCAGTGCTGTATCAAGCTTGAATGTTGTGTCCATACTTGCCCCAACTGTTCAGGGTTCGACCTCTGTGGTCGTATCAAGCTGCGCCCATCGGAGCATTTTATTTGCGTCTTATTTAACTCAAATTCACAAACTTAACATACAATCCCTCTATAAATATAGGTACTGTCAAGTTTGACAAATAGTGATTTATATGCATTGTATATCAATATGTGTTTTACAACTGAAAGTGTCTATTTCTTTTTATTAAAAGGTAGTAAACGAATTTTTGTGAATAAAATTTCCAAAAATATTTACCTGTAAAGCTTAAAATCATTCAGATTTATTTGAATTACAAACGTTATATTAAATGTATATTTATATATATATACATGTAGGCAGTCTGTGATAAGGAACATGAGGAAGGGTTAAAAAGTTTGAAGTAGAAGTATGCCATGCATGTTCTAGTTTGTTTAGGGAGTAATATGATAAAGATCATACCCCTTTCACAGATTCAGATCGCGGCACACCTGACACCCCCACCCCTCCTTTAAAAAATAAAAAAATGTAATTTATAGGTAAAATAAAAGCCAATTTTATGTTATAAAATGGTCCTCTTACTCCTATTTCTGAGGGTGCACCCCTTTTATCAAATCCTGGATACGCTCCTGCACCCTATAACCGGCTATCAGCGCAGCAAATGCAATAGGTATCAAAGATCAAAATCGGATATACACGATTGTAAATACTATTGCATTGCAATGGCAATTAGAAACGCAGACAGTAACTGCGGAACACGATAGCAAAAATGATTGGTTCTAATAGCAATCAGGAACACAGATCCTATTGTATCTGAAGAAGTGATAGTCTGTAAAAGGGTGCTAAGTAATAAAACTATCTTCCTTGTTATTCAATGATTGAATAATGTGCATGCTTGTTATACATGTAGTTAATATACTGGTAGTAGAAATGGGATTTTAAATGACTTTTTGCTGGTGAAAGATACATTTTCATGTACAAAAATGGGCCTTCTTTTACTTTAGGGGTCCCAACCCATATAGAGCTATACTAAACTATCCTTCCCCCCAAACCTTACCATAACCTCATATGGTCATACCTAATACTAACACTAACCCTGAAACCTAACTCTAACCTAAAACATCCCCTAACCTAACCATAACCATAAATAAACCCTTAACCTAATGTAAAGGGATCCTAAAAATGAAAAAAAGGCCTGAAAAGGTACAAAACTTTTAACAACGGTTGCAGATATATGTACATTTATCATCAGAACCCATGAATAACAGGACAAGTTTGGTATAGGCCAATAGGACAGGAACACAACCACACAATAACAGGACAAGTTTGGTACAGGCCAATAGGACAGGAACACAACCGCACAATAACAGGACAAGTTTGGTATAGGCCAATAGGACAGGAACACAACCACACAATAACAGGACAAGTTTGGTATAGGCCAATAGGACAGGAACACAACCGCACAATAACAGGACAAGTTTGGTATAGGCCAATAGGACAGGAACACAACCGCACAATAACAGGACAAGTTTGGTATAGGCCAATAGGACAGGAACACAACCGCACAATAACAGGACAAGTTTGGTATAGGCCAATAGGAGAGGAACACAACCGCACAATAACAGGACAAGTTTGGTATAGGACAGGAACACAACCACACAATAACAGGACAAGTTTGGTACAGGCCAATAGGACAGGAACACAACCACACAATAACAGGACAAGTTTGGTATAGGCCAATAGGACAGTAACACAACAATACAATAACAGGACAAGTTTGGTTTAGGACAGTAACACAACCATACAATAGTACAACAAACATCTCTACTATATGTTCTAGGCTTTAAATAGCCCCAAGTCTTAACAGAGACTAACACAGATCTGCTATCTATATACCATATTCCCTCAATACCAAAATCAATAAAATAAAACAGAAGGCAGCCTCAGATGAGGTTCCTGACATAAAACAGGCACATGAATATGTATGTGTCAAAAACAAGTTTCCTGAAAATATATTTCTTGTATGTTACTGGTATTGTCTTTGATACAAACCTAGCTCTAACATATAATTTAATGCCATAAACACATGTAAATACCAATTAACTTTGGTTTGAGGGTTAATAATTGGCTTAACTATAACTGTTTCCATGAATTAAGCAACTGTTATCTCTTTTTGATTACAATCTATAAGTTTGATGAGCTGTACAGTGTCTGGCCTAAGGGCACCTCTGCATGGATGTTCCTTTGATCATTGAAGTTTGCATTTGTTATAAACTTTTTTTTTGTATAAGTATCACATTCATGAATGAAGTGTGCATGCATTTATGGACCGTGCTAGACCCTCATGGGTAGTCAAGGTCGTTAAACACCCCCCAGTAAAAGCTAAGAAACTATATGCAGACATACACATGTATAAACATAAACTTTTTTTACAAGACTTTTTTTACCAAAATAAATAGATTAATATATATGGCATGGTTGATACGTAAAGCTGTGAAATTCTTGGAAATATGTTATATTCTAAGACACAAGTTGCAACTATCTCGTGCAAAGTTGATGTTAGACAGTTTTGACGGTCCTGTTTAAACCCTTTTGACTTTCTAAACTTTTGGTATTGATCATCCCTGGCAAAGATTACTCCAGAAAAGTGTTGTGCACTTATATCATACATTTTAAAAATAATATACAGGTGCTTGCCTGTATAGAGACCAAACATTTCAGTTCTTGCAGCAGAAGTCAAATATCTGGCGAGTAATTTTACTGCAGGTTGCCAATTTATTTACATGTTATTTCATGTGATATTGCTACAATAGCTTTTTTAAAAAGCTGATAGCTGTTGAATTCAGAACTGCTCTTGCAAAATAGACAAAATTGTAACTCTTATGAAAAATAAATCATTTAAGAAGTTTTTATGAGAGCTATTTTGATTTTGAGAAGCAAGGAATTGACCATTTCCTGTCATTATGGTTTCTGCCATATTGAATAATAAGAGTAAAAGTACTTTTTGTTGCCAAGATGTATCTAAACTATAGACAGTATGCTACAAACAGGAACATGTTGTACATTTGAAGTCATCGCTTCTACAACATACAAGAATAGACAGATCAACAAGTCTCTGGATTACATGTTTAAACATTTGGAGCAAAAATACACATGTAAAATAATTTCTAGAATAAAGTGAAAAATTTATTAGCAAACTTTAATAAGTTTATAGCAGTAACGATAAAGTCTTATGGTCGCTTTAAAAGGAAATAGTGCTTAACGAAGCTTATTTGTCATGAAACTAGTTATATTGTAATGTAATGTACTCTTAAGCTTAAATTAGATATAGATTTTATGTTGTGTCATAATCATTATTGTCTTGCGATACAATTATAAAATATTAAAAGTGTCTGCCATTAAATCCTGCTGATTGATTCTATGTGCTTGACAGATTTTTAATCAGTACACATCATCTATCAATAATAAAAATAGCACCAGGATTAAAAAGTTAATAGATCTAAATTATTTATTTCTATGTCAAGGTAGAATTCAATATTTTGATATCTTTCTTTTTCAGACGTCTGATGAAGAAACGTCTGGTGAGAACAATAAAGTTTCGCTAACAGAATTTCGTAAACAGTATCATGAGCTAACAACATGGTTAGCTCAGGTGCTACAGACTACCCAGAAATCAACAGGTAGTCTGATGCTATCAGAGAAGTACTTAGTTCAGGTAATTACATTATTTAACATGTAATGATGGTGGTTTTTGCTACTGCATATTCTTTATTATTCGAGGGATACCAATTTTCATTGATTTCATTGGTATAAGTAAACCATGAATTCAAAAGTTCAACGAAGTTCAAATTTTTTTTTTTGGCTTCTATGCAGACTTTGGAAAAAGCCATGAAATCAAATATCCATGAAAATCTAATTTTTCCTTAATCCATGAAAATGAAGGTATCCACAATATACAAGTACAGAAATGCTCATGCTAGTGGTGAACGAATCACTCTGAAAAAGAGTAATTGCTTGTGATTGGAGATTATAACATTCTGACGTAGGACATAGCCATACATTTTAACTTATGGAATATACAGAGATTTTTCAAAGTTAATCACCCACAATCACTAGCATTCATTATGAAAATTCACCATTAGGAAGTTTTAACTGAATCACCTTGTGTGCACTCTATTACCTAAAGGCTTAAATATTTTAAGCTACTTATGCACTTCTTGTCTATTATAGCATAAACTATAGAATTTTCTTGCAGGCAGTCAATCAATTTTTACTTCATGAAACTTCAATAAGAAATCAAGTGGAAATCAGGTGGTCTTTGATGGGTATTCACTTAAAAAAAGGGTGCATGTAGGATAATGATGGTCTTATTACAGAAGTACTGGTACATGAATATCGGTTAGGAATCTTCATTTCTGCATTTTCTTGATTATTTTAGGCCATTTCTTCATTCTTGATTTTTTGCCCATTATTCTCCTTTCTACAAACCTCATCCAGACTGTCATACTGGGTAAATGTTCTAAGATTAGCTGTGTACAATACTGCAAGTGACATTCCCTAAAGTATGCACACTCACAGGAATGTTTAACTCTCAGCAAGCACTTGCACAGTTTCATACATTTGTTGACAGGTAGTTTTTTTACAATTTTCTAACATATAAGTACTTTTAATCAGTCATTATAGACAGGCCATAATGTTTATGAATGCTAAGCTACTTATGTAAGGACTAGAAGTGTCCAAATTGAATCATAAACTTGTCAGTTCAGAGAGGGTATATGTTGTGAAATTAAAAGAAATGTGGGGGATATCTGAGACAGCAACCAAGCAACACTAAAAGCTCACTTAAAAGATATCTAGGGTTCATAGTTATGCTTTCAATGGTGAAAAAATATGAACATATGTATTTACCTATACATTTTTATAAAAATCTCTAAGCCTAGTAAATAAGGTCAGATAGATATATAACAAACATGTATATTAAAACACTCATAAAAAATACCTGAATTAAGGTTAGAAATCTTCTAAAATGCTTACTAATACAGGTACATACACTCATAGTCACACATTTATCAGTAAGAGGATATTAGGTAATACATAAGACATGTGAAATCTAAAACATTTGAGAGAAGTACCTAATAGATGATGATTACATTATATCATACCATTATCTGTGGTTAAGTTAATGAAGAGCTTATTGTTTAGACTTACTGGTGTTGTATTTATTATTATAATGTAAATAAGCAAAGATAAATAGATAAGACATTGGTATATCTTACATAACATAAAGGAAATAATGATGCAGAAAGAAATAGGTTTTTGTTGTGTTTTCTTTACAAAAAATATTATTTAAATAATATGTATAAATACTTCTTGAATATAATTAAGGAAAAAATGGTTTTGTCTTTCATCTTCAGAAAATATATTTTTGACTCATTTGAAGAATTGCAAGTCAAGGTTACTACACATGTCAAATTGAAATTTTTCTCACGAATTTGTTTACAACAAGTCAGTTTGGAGACAGGTACAACTTCCTGATATGTGCATCAATGCATGCCATTTTCTCTTTTTCCCCCTTGTCATAAATTGTACATATAGATTTATGAAGTCAACCCTATGACTACCCTTGGTTATCTACAATGAACAGTGTATTTGAAAATTATCTTCTTTGGAAATCAGCTGTATATGTCAGCAGGTTATTTTGTTGAAAGTTAATTTTGCTGTAACATTTTGAGTCATCTCTCACTTTACCTCTTTCCTCAGTGCTTGTAAACTTTCTTATTTTCAGAATCGTGATTATGATGTTGAAATAGGTGTCAGTATTTTATTGATTTCCGAATTAAATCAACTTGATACAATATATTTACATAAATTATTAAATTGTATGTGCAAAAAGTCAATTATGTTGTTTTCATGTTCCTTCTCTCCTTTACATGAATATAGATTCTTGTAAACATTCTTTGATCATCTGGATTTTATATTCTATGATTATGGGTATCCTGGAAAAATCAGCATTTATTATTGTGACTTTTTTGTATTCTTCCTCAGTAGTGGACATCTTCAGTCTATTCATACAGTGGTGGTTTGTTATAGTCTACTTGCCTTAAGTATGACAGAATGAGGGTTTTATCATCTTGTTAGTCTTACCAAAGTTCTAGATTTATTTGTATTGGCTATCTACCAAGCAGCATATAGGACTTGCAGGAGCAGGAGCAAAAATCTTGATAACTTGGAGTCAAATTAAATAGGGTGAATGTTCTTTTAAAAACTCTGATATTGTGAGCTAGTATTTGACTTATCTGTCTGACCATGTTGGTCTTGATTAGGGTTTATTTATTTGGCATTTACATACTATATACTATCGTCCTAAATATGCATGTTATATTTGCCGTTGGACATAAAGGCATTTAGCATCCATCCATCATGATCATCGTCAGTCCATCAAGTTGTAGGGTTGGTGCCAGTATTCTTCTAAAGTTTAATGTATTCCACATTCTTACATCCATTTTATGGTTGTGTGATTTAATTACTCCAGTGTATTATAATTAACATCATAGAAAGTAATGAACTGTGTGTGAAGCATGTTATTCTATTACACAAATATATTGCTGTCATCAAGTCAGATTGGGTTAAGAAAATAGGCCATACAATCTCTGGTTAATCCACCTAGAAATGATTACAAGTAATTTTCATTAGATAGATTTCATCTGACATATGGGTCCCCATTACCTTTCCATCTCTGCATAGTCAAGATTGATGTCTCAATAACTTGTTCTACATTAACCTGATTAGTAGATTATAAATTTACATCATGTTGAGTGAGAAATATCATGTGATGAGGGGGTTCTTAACTTCAAATTGAGGCCCCAAAATCAGGAAGTTCATTTATATCTGTGTTATTTTTTAACAGGGAAAATTTGCACTTGATTAACAACAAACTGTCACTTAAGAGTTAAGACTCCATATAATCGTTCTAGAAAATTTAAGACCATGTGGGATAGAAAATTAGCCAAAAGTTATTCAGTATTTCTTTAATGCTAGGAAGTGGTAAAATTGACTCAAATTCAATTAAAAATTAAAATTTCTTATGCGGAATCATTATAAAGGTAGGTAGATACCTGAGTTATTAAAAAAGACAATACTCTACCAGATTTGAGAATTTGGAAAATACCCTGGTTGGTAGTTATACCACAGTTGTTCCATAAATTCTTAAATCGGAAAATCAATGTTGAATATCATATGATATTGCTGCAAATAGATTTCATAAAAATGTCTTATTCTCATCTCTTGTCAATTTCTCCTCCCCTACAAACAATGCTGATATATAGATTATAATGATGCTGGCTGATATGCTACAGATGCCTTAGAAATACACCAGCAGATGCTGATCATATTGATAGAACTGTTAAACAAAATTTATAGGCAGTTAATAATCTTTCAGAGGATTAATGTCAAAGTTATCTCCCCTTTTATGGGCATGTTTACATTGATCATTATTGAGACAAATTACAAGAGAGAAGCATATGATAAATGTGGATAGAACATGTTGTCCATTAGAAAGTTGACACTACTTTTAATGGACTATGTCCAGACTGAAAAATGACCATAGTGAAATTAATTGCATTTACTTAACCTACAAAAACCCATGGGAAAGTACATGATACTTTTAAATTAAAAACTTGTTGAATGTCAGGTTTAATGAACCAAAGCATGCAAAGTGAACATCCGAAGGGAAGGGTGTTTGATTTAAAAATGGCCTATTTTTCAAGTAATGGTAATCATGTGATTTACTGAAGATTAGCGTCTGCCCATCTTCGTCAGCCGATCTTCGCTATGTTTTATCGATCATTAACAAATAGCCAACTTGCTGTCTACTACTTTAATTACTGCTCATGTTTGGCAAGCATACATAAATTTGAAATGCTAGCACTAGCAAAGGTGATCTATCTGTCATGTTAAATGTCAGTTACTGACAACTGATAATGTAGCAGACTATCTTCAGTCAGTTCAAACCTGACCTTTATCTTGGTCTGTACCTTTGCCAGTCACTTGCAACTGCTAAATGAGCCTCTATAATTTGCAACTGGTGATCTGAAAGTCTGTTAGTCACTAAAACTTCACAGTCTTTGTATGGGTGGCTAATTTACATTAAATAGCTACTTCCAGCTTATTGTAAGTGAGATAGAAATGAACTGACTCCTCAGTGTTGGTCTCATTGGGGTATAAGCGTGATGCGGATTGGCTGATTTTTTGTAAGCGTGACACGTGAAGAGTCAAATTATTTTGTGTGAAAACTGGAAACGAAGTCTGGCGGGACACATGAAATTACAAGCACTATTATTACAATGATAAGCGGGATAGGGATTCTGAGAAAACAATAAGTGGAATCAAGGATCAGACCCCGTCAGTCAGATACTAGAAATGAATCTTTATGATAACACATGTACATTTAAAAGCACTTTATTTTCCATAACTTTTGCATATTATGTATGCTCTATTTACAAAGCCTTCATTTATGCAAATGTATTATGTATTTGGAATTTCTAAACTGGAGATCTGTGAACCATAGACTGAATGCTTCATATATGTATCTTGAAAATTGTATTAAAATCTCAGCAAGAGGGTTGATTGTCAAATATTTCTGAGCACTCCTTATACAGAGGAAATCTGTCTATATAATACACTAATTTCAAGTTAGTCTGCTATTGAAGAAAAAAGTTTTACTCATGATTTTGTATAGCCACACCAGAAAACATCACAGTTAAAAGGGATTGTTTATTTTACATATATAAGAAGGTAAATCAATGACAAATATATATATATATATATATCAGTCGTAGTAAAAGTCTTTAAACTTTACAAAGCTGTATAGGAATGCATGTGGTCTCTGGTGTGTGGCTGAATTACAAAGAAATTACAGCTCTGCTATATATGTCTATCACTGAATAAGAAAGCTTTTTTGAGAGGGACTTTATAATAAGAGAGGAGCTACCATTCACTTCTATAAATTAAAATTTGTAACCTTCAAAGTACATGTGTTATACATAAGGTCACAATGTCTTGTGAAATTTCACTGATAATTGAACACCTTCCAATTTTTAAAGTAAAGATGACCTAGGGTTGACTAGGTTTGTTGGTATTACATTTCACAGTGTTTTGATGGTACTTATAAGGTTTTATAATAATTGGCAAGTTTTGACAAAGGATTATATATTTATTTACAGTGTTATGGAGAATATAAAAATATGATGAATTGGAATATCACAATTTTTTAATCTGATTTATTATGATGGCTGCAGGGTTATGCCAAGTTTATACATTGTAAATCATACTTGAACTTTTAAACCTGTATCCATGGTACTCTCTTCTTATTATATACACTAGTGTAGGTTTTTAATTACTATTGTTTTCATGGATGATGGCTTCATACAGTTGAATGCATCATTGTCAAGTTTTACAAATACAGCAAATTTATCAATGTCCTACATAAAGATAATTACTATAAATATTGAAAAAAAAACCATATTCAAACTTCAATAAAAAATTGTCGGTTGCTGTTAACTTTCTTGGCTGAATGGCTTTACTACATAGGTGTTAGTTTATGTCTAGAAAATGTGAGATAGAAATTTGTGATAATGGCTGGATGCACTTTATTTCAATCCAGACTGTATCCTGATGACAAAAAGTGAAAATATTAAATTTTCAACTACTGTTGCTAGTAGGTGGTTCATTCTAAGCAGCATTTGAATTTCACGATTTCTTGGACTAAACATATTTGTGAGGTTTATTTTGCAAATTTATTGCTGCTAATTCTGATCTTCCTTATTAAAAGATCAAATGTATGCTAGGAAATGTTTTCATTGCTTTACTTACAGTCTACTCAGAAGCAGGCATTTCTGTGATATGCTGCATTGGGAGTCAGTTATCTGTCTATTACCTGGTTCTTTTTATTATCAAAATGTCTGGCAGAAGGTAATTTATTTACCAGCTTAGTTTATAATTCAAACTCATAAGTTGAAAACATTCTGGCAATGCCATGACATAAAATGAAAAACAACCAAATGACCAACAGCAGTATAAAAAACAAAACATAGAAAACTGAAGAATGAGCAACATGGACCCCACTTAAAACTGTGGGTGATCTCAGGTTCTCTGAAAGGGTAAGCAGATCCTGCTCCACAAAAAAAACAAGTATTTCTACCACCTGTTCCATTATCAGTTTGCTGAATTTAAGTTGTTTCTGATGCCTGTTTAAAGTTCTGTATGCTAAAAGAAAACATGTATGCATAGTTAAGATACCTTAAGGTGGGAAGCAGGGTTACTAATATATTTAATACTTTTTATTTTGCAAGCAGGTCATGTTTATAGTATTGAGTGCAATTTTCGGATCTTGTGGTTGATCACTTCCAGTTTGACGATACTTTTAAATTTTTACTGAGCCTACTGATATCCTTACACCGCTCTTTATAGGCGATTTATATACACCACTTCTCCTTTTATCTATATTTATCATTGGTTACTGCATTTTGTCTATATGGTATTAAGCAAGCAGGTGTCCCTGGACAGACATAACCATCATTAAAAAGACTAGACATGTGTTGTGAGCACAATGATACGTTAAGATTTTTTTTTTATCAGAGGAGGAGCACTTACAGTCACTGCTGTTTTTAATGTATATCATATTTTGGAAAAGTATACTACAATATTAAGTCCCAGATCCAAATAAGATAATATTTCTTATTAATGCAATACATGAACTCTTGTGCAATGTAATTTCAATGATATGAAATTTATAATCAGGCATTCTTGTATTCAAACATGTTTTCTTTTGAGATATCCATGCATGCTAATTAAAGTATTTAATGATAAAAATAAAAGTACAATATCCAAACAACAATTAGTTATCAAGAAAATTCAGAAATTTATTGAATTTAGATGAGACATTAAATGTCTTCTGCATAACATCAGAGATATGAAATTTCTGGATTTTGTAGCAACATTAACTTTGCAAGACTGATGCGTAATGGCTTTTCTTTGAACTGGGAATGTCTGTGCATCTAAAAATCAATACACCAATGTTACAGTGCCAAAAAAATATGTAATTACATAATACAAATTATATAACAGAGTGATTTATATTGTCATTTAGTGTTTATGTGTCAGGAGTTTTTGTCACATTGACTTGAAATTTTGGGGACATATTTTTGTTGAGTTTATATACTCTTGTTGTAGTAGTAATTACTGTGTCATTAAATTCATTAAATTTCATGGTTAGGCCAAATTAAAACCATTTGTTATTTTTACTATTGTGTGTCAAACATATTACATCATTCAATTTTGGGAACTACCATTAAATTACTTTAAATTAACCCTACAACAAAAAGAACATATAAGAAAAACATTGTCACCAATAACATAAAAAAGATACAGTTTTTGACTTCCATTTAGTTAACTGTAATAACCAATTAGTTATTTTTCTCAGCCAATTGTTTTATCAAATATCTAAACCAAGGTACCTCAAGAATAAAAAGTGCTGCAATTAACAACCTCATTTAATATTGCACTGCAACAATAAGCAAAATCTTTTATCAAATGTTTCAAGCTATTCCAATTGTTTTTCTATTTATTGAGAAAAAATGTGTTCTGTTAAAGGTTTAATTTCACAATCTAACTCATTCTATCAGTAAGCTGTGGTAAATCTATGTAAGTATTCCTTTAAAATCATTTTCCCACAAAAAGAAAAATGCAAAACCCAATGCAAAAATTGCATGTATCATGATACAAATTCAATTACAGTGCAGTATCGATTGACGTCTAAGTTGTATAGCCCTAAATTGCATTATTTATGCTAGAAAATCAATTTTAATTGCATATTGAAAAGTTTATGAATAATTCAATTACATATAAAGTGCTGTTTCTACTTTTAACAGAAGGATCAAGAAGAACTTTTGAACCAATCTCCCAGACTTCGTCTCATCAATGACTATGCCCAGCAGCTTGTGGAACGCCACCCTGGGTTCAAAGAGGAGGTCACCCCATGCCTTCAGCACCTTCACCAGCAGTGGAAGGTGGTAGAGGAAGCTGTATCATGTAAAGATATAAGTAGAAACACTGATTGCATGATAGCAGGTAATAACGATCTGTTGATGTCTCTGTACAATTACATAGATTGTTTACGATTACACAATCAATAGGTGTAGCGCTAATATTACACAATTAAGTTTCTCCCATTGTGGGATAGATTCCTGGTTTCAAATGATTGATAATTGGAGATGAAATAATAACAATTAATATGTGATTTCATAATAATATCAAGATCAAGCCCATACAAGAAATCAATTTTGCTCTTCCTTTTAAAGTGTAGATGAATCTGTTGCATACAGATATATTACTCTGATAAACATTATGAAGTACATAAGGGCTCTGTAGTTCTTTCCAGTTTTCATAATAACAGGCTAATTTGATAAAGCTGTTTTGTACTTGCTGAACATATGATTGTGTGACCCAAATTTTTAAGTTGTTGTGACATTTTTCTGTTAGCCCCAATTTTTGGCATCTTGAACTATGAAATATTTAGCAAAAGTTTATTTAATGTTTGTAGGAATTATGATAGAAATTAAAGCACTTCATCCTTTAATATTTTGAATTAAATGTCTATTTCCTCCATGATACAGCACTAGGTTTTGAATTAAATTGATTTTTTTTATTCAGTCTAAAATAAAAATGATGAAAATACTACTGTTAATTCATTATTAATTGTAGGATACCAATTTTTGTGGGTATAAGTGAAGTTCATAAGCCACATATTTATAATTATAAACAAATAGGTACAAATTTTCTATAGGCATGTAGACTGACCTTGACAAAACCACTATATCAAATATCCATGAAAAATACAATTTTACCTCAATACACTAAAATTGGTACCCATGAAAAAAAAATTAAAATAAACGAATCCACAGTAAAAATAGCTAGGTCCTCATTAGCATAGGAGAGAAAATTTCAAACCTTTGTCACTTTTTTCAGACATGCAACAGGATCTTAAATCATTGGCTCAATGGCTTGATGAAGTTGAACAAAAGTTATTTTCGCTGACACTCCACTCAAATACCAATGATGAGGAAGTTCTACATTTACTGCAAATTCATCAGGTAAGTTGGGATTTATGGGCAAAGGGAGGTAATTGGAATTTATGTAAAGGGAATTAACCCATATGATCCTATCTTTGGGAGGCCAGTCACCAAATTAGGCGTCCAATTCACTTTTATGGTAAATCAGTGAATGATAATATTAAAAAAATTAAAATCTCCATAGAATGGCCATGATACACTCCCATTTTTACATTTAGTTTTATAATATAGAAATAATACTTGTCTATCAATCATTACCAAATAAGAAGAATAATTCAATTTCCAATATTGCACCCAAACTTTACCATTTAACAACCAGTGTAACTTTAAAGTTTCCTACATACTTCTTTGATTTATTTTACTTTACGTTAAAATGCCAGATTTTGATTGGCTAATACGAGGGAGATAATTTACTCTATCCCATGGCTCAGCAGGAGACAATTTTTTTAATGTCACCCTCCCTTGCAGACCAATAAAACTCGATGATTTAAAGGAAAATGAATTGAATTTACATCAATAATTTTAAAGACAATGCTCAAGTTCTACATTTTATCCTCAGAACTTTTTTCATAGAGTGTCAAAATAATAGCTACATCTTGCTTTAATTTTGTTGTTTTCTAATAACTGTAACGTTGTTATGTACATGACGTCATAGTTAATTACTTTTAATTTAAAGTTTAAAAGACAATAATGACAGAACATTCAGTATAATAAATTAAATAACACATAGCTTAGAGGGTGATAGAGCAGAATGTTACCCCTTGAATAAAGATAGTCAACCTTGGCTTTGCCTCTGTTGACCATGTTTTCCCACGGTAACAATCTGCTCTATCTCCCTATCAGCTATGTCTTATTTATATAGTGTCCCACGTTGCTACTCAAGATTTCGATGTTCTATTAGTTGTAGTTGAAGCTACCTTGTTAGTATTACAAAAATTAAAAGTATAAATCCTGGTGAAAACGAATATTATGCTTGTGAAAAAAATAAGATGAAAGATTGTTTCACAAATGCAAAAGGTTCATTATGGCAACATGGAAGATTCAAAGATTTCTTATTCTTATGAGGTATTTAGTCTAGAAAAAATGTCAATACAGTACTTTACCAAAAAATTACTGACAGAAGTGTTATAATCAAACGATAAATTTTGTCTTTTGATTACTACATGTTATTATCCAGTGAAAAAGAATGTTTTACCTTTTCAGATCATATTTTACTGATCCTTTGCTTTTGTCCTATAGATTTAGAATGACTTAAAATCAGATATATGAAAATTGGCTCTGTGATTTTGCTAACAAGAAGTTGATAATAAACTATACACATTACTAGACATAATTTGAAGATATTTTTCTTGATATTTTAAAATGTATTAGTTTAAGTTAAGTTTGAATTTAACAATTCAACTCTTTGACACTTCTTTAATGAAAGTTTATATTATCCTCTTTATATCAAGAATGATTTTTTTTCCAGCTATCAAATATTGTTTTCTTTTTTTTATCATCTTGAAACTTTTTTTTTCAAATGTTGCTGGACTTGGTGAGAGCTGGTTGAAAATAAAACTTAACAAAAAGGGGAGCTGAATATTACTGATTATTTGAAAATTTTATTTCAAGGCAAATTCATTCCTGTTATTATATATTAGACAGGATATCATATACTCTTTGAAGTTTTAGATAGTTTTACAGTTGTTAGAAATTGAGATGATATGCTTATATACTTCTTGTATGAATAAGATATTCTGCTGATAAAATTACTTTAACAGTATTTGCCTTTAATTCTTTGTTTTTGAAATCTGGCTTTTGGTAGTTTTTCTCAAATTTAAACTAAAACACCCACATTGGTTGATAGATAAAGTTATCAATGAAATTTGAAAAAAAAATGTCATTGTGTTATTTACATTTTTGTTTACACACAAACTTTGGAATAACTTATAGTCATCTAGTTTCTGAAATGGTGAATTTCATGTCCATTGATGAGCATCATTTCAGGCAGATTCAGCCAAGTTTAAGATTATTTTTTTTCAGCAGATTTTGCTTCTGTTTATAATAAAAACAATATTCCTTTTGAGGGAAGAAGTTGTGCCTAGTTGTGAAAAGGGAAGTAATTCAAATTAAAAAATGAAGGGAAGTAAGTCCAGCTGTCTTGAAGCTTTTGATTTGTATTGTATCAGCAGAAAGCAAACCGTGCAAGACCCTCATGGGTAGTCAAGGTTGTTAAAAACCCCTCTCCTGGTTGCATTATATTTTGAATGTACTTTACAAATGTTTAATTAAATAGCACTATAAAAGATATGAATGATCACCATCATCATTTTTTTCTTCTAAAAGTAGATAAAGGAATGCTTTGATGTCATGGTTATTTGCCAACAAAATGATTTATATATATAGGTAACTGGTAAACACTACCTAAAAAGCTTGAGTTAAAATAGATCTATACTTGCAGAAGTCAAAACACATCTTTTACATATATTCTATTTTGAGGTAATCACTAGCCAGTCAACACTGAGGTTGTGAGTTCGAACCCGCCGTCTTGGTGCACTCGACTCAATCTTAATTGACTAGGATTGTCAGTTTTCCTATCGAAGGTCGGTGGTTTCTCCAGGCACTCGGCTTCCTCCACCAATAAAACTTGCCGCCACGAATAGCCCAAAAGCGGTGCTTAAAAGTGGCGTTAAAACACCAAAATCAAATCAAAATCTATTTTGAGAGAAATAGCCCAAAGCGGAAAAAGGAAGTAATTCAAATTAGAAAATAAAGGAAGTAAGTCCAGCTGTCTTGTAGCTTTTGACTCTGCTTTCATGTTTTTAAACATTTTAAATGTACTTTACAAATGTATACTTAAGTAGCACTATTAAAACGTATGAATGATCAGCATGATCACATTTTACAAAACATTTTAAAGGTAGAAAATGAATGCTTTGATGTTAGTGTTTTTTCAGAAAAAATATGAGTTAAGTAGACTGGTAATGGGTTGATAATATTTTAGTAGCTTGAGGTGAAATAGATTATCCATTAGATATATATATCAAAATACTTTTTTTACCAGATCAAATATAATATTGATGTAACTAGTAAACATGCTGTTGGGTAATTGTTATTTTGATCAAATTGTAGGTCATTCTCCTTCATAGACATACAATATTTTATTTTGTTTATAAGGAATGTAGAAAATTTTGTTATTTTTCTGTTTTTGTCTTAGTTTTATGTATATTGTAAGATCAGATTTAGAATAGATCAATGTAGTCACAGACATTGATTGAGACTATGTTAATTGAGAAAAATATTTTTGTGCAATTTGTACTTGAAAACAACAATTTTTAAAATGAGAACATATTCTTTTTTTAATTAATTGAAAAAGCATACCTTACTTTTACTCAATCTTTACTTAAAATTATTTTTTCTCAGTGGTCTTAGTGCCAGTTTTTTAGTACCATAATACTTCTTTACAAACCAAGTTCTTGAATCCAACCCTGATTCATAAAATAGATGCTAAAATACAGTACTATTTTCTTGATGTGATAAATTTATTGTCATACAGTGTTGTAACTTCTGATGACAAAATTTCATTCTTTGGGACAAAAACTATATAAGAATACAAGAAAAATTTGGCTAGACTGGAGAAGACGGAAATAATTTTTGACATCATAAACAAATAGAATCAGTATTAACAACAGATACAGTGACACCATTCAGTATTCAAACCATGACAAGATCTTGTTAAAATTCAACAATGAGCAAATATGATATGCTGTATTTCATCATCCATTCTTACCTTATTAGCATACAATATCCTGCAAGGTGAATAGGTTCAAGTCAATTTCCTGTTTTATTATATAATGTTTGTACAATAGATTTTCCAATACTGATTCCAGTAAAGCAAAATTTGCATTTGAAATTCATTTTGACTAAATTGTGCAATCAAAATTACATTTTCAAGTAAAATCAAGAGTTGAGCCTTGCAATAAATTTTCAATTTAGGAAATGAATTTTAACCTTAATGCAAGTTTTAAAGTATGTAATAAGATATCGTGCATCTGTCTGAAAGGTTCACATGAATTAGAACTTTGACTAAGATTCTGAATTAAATTAGTGATATTTTTCAACCAAAGTGTACAATATGAAAATAAGAAGATGTGGTATGATTTCCAATGAGACAACTCTCCTCCAGAGAAGAAATGTCGTAGAAGCTAACAACTATACGTCATCGTAAGATTAAGAGAAAATTAATTTTAGTCTTAATGTGAACAACTTTTATTCATATAAAACTATGTATATAACATTACATATAGTATTTAAATGATGCACTACATGTATAAGCTTTAATAAACATGTAATGATTAAAGACTAAATAAGTACATGTCTTGAAATACATGTAACGAAACATGTTTATTTTCAGCTTTAAAATATCCTGAAGTTTTAATTTAAAATCTTGTCCTTTTCACTTTGATAAATGTTTGAATTGTGTTGTTATATATTAATTGTCATAATGATGATTGATCAATGACAGGTAAAACACTCGTTAATGTAGGTAGAAAATACACGTAGAGTAGGATGACAAGGTAGGAGGACATTCTGTGTTTGTTAGAGTATTTCAAATGTAATTAACATTCAAATTATGAAATCAATTCGTTAGATCAAAGTTCTGGATTTTCATGTCGTTGATCAAAGTTCTGGATTACATGCAGACGCTGTCCTAAAGGTCAGTTATCCTTCATCAAAGTAGTTCAACGCATGCAATATACTGTGTTCTGTGTTGGTAGAAAAGACCAAATATGTAACTTAAAGCTATGTTATTGACATGGAATCTCACAGAATTTTTGACTGAAATGACCTCTATAATCAATTTATTATCGATAAACTAGATTAGAGAATGGGTAAATTACAGAAGTGTTACTTTGAAATATTTTCTTTTACAGACTAATTTCGTTTGTTCAGCTCATTAGTCATTACAGTTGCTTTGATGGAGAAAATTTCTTGTCTGTCACTTCCTTTGTTCAGGGCGTTCATACCTGTAAACACTTTGAAGGTTATTGCCCTCGTTCTGTTGCTTAAACAAGTGTGATCGGTTATGTGACAGGAATACGTCTTTTTTGTTCAAAATAACACTTGCAAGTCATTTGCTTGTTGCTTATGCTATTTTCTTTATTGAACTTTTAAATAAAAAATGTAGGCTAAGATGCTAACTTCTACATCATTTGGTCTCTGGTAGAGAGTTGTCTCATTGGCAATTATACCACGTCTTTTTATTTTTATAATGTTCAACAGAAGTAACTTTCAATGATATGCTGTGTACAATATTTGGTGTCCGCAGGAAGAACATACCGTATGTATAGTTGACTTGGAAACTCACAGTTGTTTCGACTGGAATAATCTGATATAATGGAATAAATAGCCATAATCTGAATTCTGAGTCAGATACTCAATTAAAAAAAAAAAAAACCCAAAGCAAGTGAATGTTGATGCTTTGAACTATTTCCTTTAATAAACTCAATGTCTCTTATTCAGCACATTAGTCATGACAGCTGCATAGAATGATCAGTTCCTGGTCTGTCGTGTTCTTTGTTCAGAATATTTATACCTTCAAATACCTTGACCCTTATCATTACCTTACTGTCAGTAAGTAACACGCATGTAATTGGTTCGTTGACAGAAAATCAACTTTAAAGGTTAAGCAATTGTCTTATGAATAAAAGCTGATGTAGGGTATACATCAATGTACCAGCAACTCAATGACACAGAAAGCCAAAAGACATTTAGAGGTCATTACAACAATAAACCAGTGACTACGCAGTATGCTTGCCCATACAGAAATGCATTACAAAAAAGCATTGGAAACCAGTCATACTAGTTACTCATGCTATCGTTCTTGTTGCATAATTTGATTTAAAATAAGCAGGTTATTATTCAACAATTGCAGTGAATTAGAAAAAAAACCTTTTATTTGGGTTCCAACGATTCTGTCCATATGTCGGAGGTCTAATACAGATATGTCTCAGTTGTCTCTATTCAGCATTTGATCACATGGTGTTCGTTCCCACTGTGCACGGTTAGTAATTCAAGCTTCGTCTTTGTTGTCTGAACCTGTTCATTAATGTCATCTCTGATGTTATATAATACTAATTAGATTCTACAATTTTAATAATCATTGATAATATCTGACTTTAAAATGCATCCAGAATTGCATCAGAAATAACTTGCTTTCAGTCGAAATGACACCATCTAGGATTCTATCGGTGCAGTGTATCCCCCTAGAGATTTCAATGCAATGATACTTGTTACATCGATAATTTTGTACTTTATCTTTTTCATCAAAATTAGTGGTGAAAATATAGATTTATAATCATTTGATTTGTTTAAATTTTTACAACTGCATATCTTTTAAGGTCTTTTATTTAATAATGATTAAGCCAGTTGCCATTTTCTATTCAATAATTTTTATTAAAAAGGTCTTATAAATTAAAGTGCTCTTCATTGTATTTCTTGCATGAAAGATGCCTTGATTAAAGAAATTTGTCCTTTTTTGCCCCTTCTTCAGTAAAAATAGACAGTGATTGGCATCAGTCTCTAAGTTTCTGTAATAGATGTTTTTTTCTCTGAAAAGAGCAGGAAATCCTGTCTTTTCAACAAATTATTGATCAGCAATCTAAATGTAAAGCAACAATCAGTATGCTTCAGGAGGGAGATGTCGGCCACGGTAGTTCTGAAGATTCTGTCAAGATTGAAATCTTTCATCCCAATACTGCTTTGAATTAAAATATGGGAATTTAGATGTATAGGCTTTAATGTGTTTAGGGACAAATATTCTACAAATTAAACATGAATAGTCTTTCAAATTTGATAAAGATATACTGTGATATTTGAAAGCTTATTGAGCATAACCGTTACTGTTCGTTGGTTCCATGGCAACAGAAATAAATTCCATGCAAAATCTGCCAATTTAAGAAGTATTGTTACTTTATTTAATTTTGCATGTCGTTCTTAGTTTAAAGATGTTTTTATTGTACTTGAAAAACATTTTAATGATTTTAATGAACTATGTTTTGTGAAATCATTCCAATAGATTTTTGACAAAAGTGGTCTTAAAGACCTCTGCTGAATACAAAACAAAATGGTTGTTTTTTGTAAATGTAAATATTATTTGACTGATCCATGTTATATAATTCATAAGTGTTAAATGGATAAATTTGGTTAATGAGAGATTAGGTATAAGCTACTTTGTAGGAACAGATGGTAACTTAGAATTACTGCTTAATCTTTCCACTATTCATTCTGTACTGATGAACTGTCGGAAAGAATACTGAAAGCATCAGGTATCATATTTTTCTATTTTTGTTGAAATTTTATGTCACAGAATATTTTCAAAACAGAACTTTTTTTTACTATATTTATGGACAGAGATCATGGAATGCTTTTGATTTGCAGTGTCTTTCTTTACTGTTGTTTGGGGTTGAATTACACAGTAAAATATTGTAAATTCAAAAATTATTGCAATGTTTTTATTAATGTGAATAATGCAACGGTGAATATCCCTATAAATAAGAACTCACATTCTGATATCTAATACATATATCTGCTTGCAGCTTTTCTGAAATAACAATGATTAATCTCGCATTCTTAATTCTTAAAAATCGCAATAATAATGTATAACAAAGCATTATTTGAATCTGTAATAATTTTGAGTTCTGGAAAATTGTTAAGAAATGTATGATGAAAACTAAACTAACTAAAGAGGGTTAGCCATGCCCATGGCTAATATTATTTTATTTTCACAGATATTTCAGTATGAACTAACTAATCCCCTTAGCCATAACCCTCCTAAATTGGGTTAGTTTTTGTCATAGATTTCTTATCAATTTTCCAGAATTCAAAATTATTTCAGATTCAATTAATTCCTTGTTGCATGCAAATATTTCTGAATTTACAGTAATCAATTGAAGATGCAAGTATTTGCATATAAGTTGTATTTGGTAACAAGTTTATAAGCTGTATTGTATTTTCCTTGTGTTCTCATGAACTTGGTACCGACATTTTGTCACATAGCAATCATAAATGTTGTTATGGTAATTTTAGATGTTCATTCATGTTTACACCTGTAAAACAGTAAACTGACCAGTAATAAAGGAAATATACTGACCAATTTGTCCAGAATAGCATAGTAATTAACATTATTTATAGTTTATAAGGCTGCACTTGATGATTTATACAAGGGTGATGTCTTTAAGTACATCACATCATGGACCTGTTTAATGTGACAGCATGGACATCTGTTATAGGAAGTTTATTTTATTGGAGAAGGGACCAAGCTTGAACATACTATGCTTTGATGCTGTTTCAAATGCAAAGGCACCCTCTTTGATGTTACAGAAAATATTCAGTGGAAAGAACAAAAATATGTAGATTTAATCAAGTTAACTTTCTTTACTAGGTCACACATATATTTTGAAATACAATTTTAAAGAGAAAAGTTGCTGTGACATATGTATATCCAATACTGTGAATTCATCATTATTTGTTGAATACCAATTTTTGTAGATTTCGTTGGTTTAGATAAACCACGATTTTTAAATGTTCAATGGAGTAAAAATTTTCCATAGACTTGTATGTAGATTTTGGCAAGAACATGAAATCAAATATCCATGAATTTTTTGTTTCCCTCAATCCACGAAAATAAATAAATCTGCAGTACATCCATCATAACTTATATGAAATTTCCCACATGTACTGGTATTCAAGTTAAACTTGAGATATGTTCAGATTTTGAAAAGAGGCGCTATTGATGGAAAATTTGTTAACTTGTAGCTCCTACATAACTGAGTATGTGTATACCAGTGTATAACTGGTTATAATCTAGATGTCAGGGCTTGCCAAGGGACATTATATGACTGTGATCACAGATTTTTTCATCTTATGTAATGATATGTATCTTCATGTAAATGTCTATTTAGGGGTCAGAATTATGTCAAAGAAGACTAAATATTAATGTTAGAAATAGCGATCAAGAAGTTCCTTGTTCGTCTCTGAAATTATTATCTGTTTTAAAGTGATTGAATAGATTTGAAAAATTAACTTTTGTATTACTTCAAAATTAATTTTGTAAATGACTTTACAATCGATATCTCTTAAATGCCAGGGATATACGTGTTAGTTTCATTGTAAGTAAAGAAGAATTAGATGTTAAGCTTGAAGGATTATATAGTTTCTCCTTAGAGAGTCGATACAAGCTGTTTCCAGCCTGCTGCTAACTTACTGTGGATAAAATCAATACACAATACTAAATAAATGAATTAACCAATCAAACTTTCTAAAGGTTATCACAAAACTACTTTCAACTGAATTTCACTAAGGAGACTTTTAATTTAAATTTTGTTTGAAAAGATATTTGTACACCATAAAGTGTACCGTGCAATCTTTTCTGATTGTGATTACTCTGGTTTATTCATATGGGATTTTCTAACTGATAACGGTAAGCCTATTTTGTATCTTGTCCGATCTATATATAGTCAATTATACAGGTTTGTATGCCTACTTTTAAGGACAAACATTGTAAATAGGGCAAATACCTAATGGGAATTCAAGAGGGTTAAAGTTTTCAAAAATGGTATATATGTAATTTGTGAATTCAGAATTTTACTGAAAGCTTACTGTAGCAATAAGAATATCACCTTTGGGATTACATGTGTATATCATAAATGTTGAATATCAGATTCCACTAAGTTGCTTGACACAGAATATAATTTATACTAAGGAAACATGTATGATCAAAATTAGTGATTCTCCTAAAATGTTTTGTCCAACAATGCATACTTTTTACCCACCATCCTTTGAATAATAGATTTCTTATTCTATGGAAAATTTATTGTACCACCAAGTTTTATTGTGGAGCCTGCAAAATTTATTTCACGAAAGCGAGACATAGCGATCCTAGATTCCAGCAGTGGCGGCTTGGCGTCGGTTTTGGCATCGTCAACATTTAGGTTCAATCTGTGGTTAAAGTTTTTGGACAACAATGACTTTGTCAAACCTACATGGAATTAGATGAAATTTGTACAGAAGCTTGTTTATGACCAAAATACTGTATCCAGAGCAAAATTTTGAAAATATTTATTTTATTTTCCGTATTTTACTGATAAATGGACTTAGTTTTTCACACTTAACATTCAGATTCAGTCTGAGGTTAAAGTTTTCAGTCATCAATAACTTTGTCAAACCTTCATGGAATTTTATGAAATTTGAAGTTAAGACATAAGAGTTAAGAGATGCGGTATGATTGCCAATCGAATGAGACGGCTCAGTTCACCAAAGTTCAAATGATGTTGATGTAAGCAATTATTCAATCTATCGTTATTTCTTATCTTGATAGACAAAAGTCAGTGTTTTACATGTATATTTGTAAGTGTGCGCTATAAAGTCAATAAAAGGCAAAATTGTACAAAAGTATCTACTGTTTGACAATAAACATTTTAGTTATGTTTACACAGTTTAGACCTAGCAAACATGAAAGTTACAAATAGAAAAGTAAGACTTTTGTTTTAATACTTGATGTAAACTTCTGTTACTTACCTCATATGAAAGTGTACCAACGTACAGTCAGAAAAAGATGAAAGGTTATTTTAAGTCTTCTTTGATATATGACTAGTCGCTCTTTTCAAGTTACCGGTAATTTCTGTATTATACTACATGTATAATACATAACCATGAATAATTCCATGATTGACTACTTGAGAGGCCGTTATGACAGAGAGCTGACACTATAAGGTTGCCCTATTAATTCATGCACAAATTGATTTAAGTGCTCTGACAAGAAAGAAAAGTGCATTTAAAGATGTAATGATATTAGTACAATTAAAAAAAATTGCTTGCAGTTGATAATTTATAACACACTGGCTAAAGTTTCTTCAATGCCTTTACCATGTTTATAATGATTGAAACCGGCTACAGTAACATGCAGAGGCAGTTTTATAGGGTTTACCAGTGGGCCCCCTCTTTAACAGTACTTGTCCCAACCTTATGATAATGATCAGCCACTGACATGTATATAAAACGCAATGCAGTAATTGTCTTGAAATGTGTGGTCAGTTCTTTAACTATGTAAATAATTGGCGAAAGAGCAGCTCACAATATCGCTTGTTGTGGTAAGATTAGCTGAGCTTGCCACAAAATGGTTTTGCACCTGTTTCCCGAGATTGATAGTTTCAAGATGCAAATCGCATATAGCTATAATGACAATATTTACAAGAATGAGAATTTTTTTTCATTTCTTTGGCAATTGACTGAAAATAAAAATTTACAGAAGTTAACATACAAACACATTGTCAACTGTCGTTATACACATTGCATTACAATGTACATCAAATAAATCCCTTAAATTACGCTTTTTCGTCAATTGAAACTTGAATGCTAATCAATAATAATTACATTTAAGAATGAATAAAGTCCTTTACCATTACAACATTGTCTATACGTGACAAAAATAAGAAAACAACTCGATACATGTGTACAAAAAAATCACGTTCCGATATCGTAAGTGACGAGTAGTAGTAGTGGCGAGTAGCGAAGTCTCGCCGCGGAAGAGATTACGATAAACCGCGAGATTCCAATCCTTCTAACTATACAAATCCTTGATATGAATAATCACCATGATCAATTTTTTTTCTAAAGGTAGATAAAGGAATGCTTTGATGTCATGGTTATTTGCCAACAAAAATGATTTATGTATAAAGGTAATTGGTTAACACTACCTAAAAAGCCTGAGTTAAAATAGATCTATACTTGCAGAAGTCAAAACACATCTTTTACATATATTCTATTTTGAGAGAAATATCCCAAAGCTGAAAAGGGAAGTAATTCAAATTAGAAAATAAAGGGAAGTAAGTCCAGCTGTCTTGTAGCTTTTGACTCTGCTTTCATGTTTTTTAAACATTTTAAATGTACTTTACAAATGTATACTTAAGTAGCACTATTAAAAACATATGAATGATCAGCATGATCACATTTTTACAAAACATTTTAAAGGTAGCAAAATGAATGCTTTGATGTTAGTGTTTTTTTTTAGAAAAAAATATGAGTTAAGTAGACTAGTAATGGGTTGATAATATTTTAGTAGCTTCAGGTGAAATAGATTATCCATTAGATATATATATCAAAATACTTTTTTTACCAGATCAAATATAATATTGATGTAAATAGTAAACATGCTGTTGGGTAATTGTTATTTTGATCAAATTGTAGGTCATTCTCCTTCATAGATATACAATATTTTATTTTGTTTATAAGGAATGTAGAAGAATTTTGTTATTTTTCTGTTTTTGTCTTAGTTTTATGTATATTGTAAGATCAGATTTAGAATAGATCAATGTAGTCACAGACATTGATTGAGACTATGTTAATTGAGAAAAATATTTTATTGCAATTTGTACTTGAAAACAACAATTTTTAAAATAAGAACATATTCTTTTCTTTAATTAATTGAAAAAAGCATACCTTACTTTTACTCAATCTTTACTTAAAATTATTTTTTTCTCAGTGATCTTAGTGCCAGTTTTTGTAGTACCATAATACTTCTTTACAAACCAAGTTCTTGAATCCAACCCCTGATTCATAAAATAGATGCTAAAATGCAGTACTATTTTCTTGATGTGATAAATTTATTGTCATACAGTGTTGTAACTTCTGATGACAAAATTTCATTCTTTGGGACAAAAACTATATAAGAATACAAGAAAAATTTGGCTAGACTGGAGAAGACGGAAATAATTTTTGACATCATAAACAAATAGAATCAGTATTAACAACAGATACAGTGACACCATTCAGTATTCAAACCATGACAAGATCTTGTTAAAAATTCAACAATGAGCAAATATGATATGCTGTATTTCATCATCCATTCTTACCTTATTGCGCATACAATATCCTGACAGGTGAATAGGTTCAAGTCAATTTCCCTGTTTTATTATATAATGTTTGAACAATAGATTTTCCAATACTGATTCCAGAAAAGCAAAATTTGCATTTGAAATTCATTTTAACTAAATTGTGCAATCAAAATTACATTTTCAAGTAAAATCAAGAGTCGAGCCATGCAATAAATTTTCAATTTAGGAAATGAATTTTAACCTTAATGCAGATTTTAAAGTATGTAATAAGATATCTTGCATCTGTCTGAAAGGTTCACATGAATTAGAACTTGGACTAAGATTCTGAATTCAATTAGTGATTTTTTTCAACCAAAGTGTACAACATGAAAATAAGAAGATGTGGTATGATTTCCAATGAGACAACTCTCCACCAGAGAAGAAATGTCGTAGAAGCTAACAACTATACGTCATCGTAAGATTAAGAGAAAATTAATTTTAGTCTTAATGTGAACAACTTTTATTCATATAAAACTATGTATATAACATTACATATAGTATTTATATGATGCACTACATGTATAAGCTTTAATAAACATGTAATGATTAAAGACTAAATAAGTACATGTCTTGAAATACATGTAACGAAACATGTTTATTTTCAGCTTTAAAAATATCCTGAAGTTTTAATTTAAAAATCTTGTCCTTTTCACTTTGATAAATGTTTGAATTGTGTTGTTATATATTAATTGTCATAATGATGATTGATCAATGACAGGTAAAACACTCGTTAATGTAGGTAGAAAATACACGTAGAGTAGGATGACAAGGTAGGAGGACATTCTGTGTTTGTTAGAGTATTTCAAATGTAATTAACATTCAAATTATGAAATCAATTCGTTAGATCAAAGTTCTGGATTTTCATGTCGTTGATCAAAGTTCTGGATTACATGCAGACGCTGTCCTAAAGGTCAGTTATCCTTCATCAAAGTAGTTCAACGTATGCAATATACTGTGTTCTGTGTTGGTAGAAAAGACCAAATATGTAACTTAAAGCTACGTTATTGACATGGAATCTCACAGAATTTTTGACTGAAATGACCTCTATAATCAATTTATTATCGATAAACTAGATTAGAGAATGGGTAAATTACAGAAGTGTTACTTTGAAATATTTTCTTTTACCGACTAATTTCGTTTGTTCAGCTCATTAGTCATTACAGTTGCTTTGATGGAGAAAATTTCTTGTCTGTCACTCCCTTTGTTCAGGCGTTCATACCTGTAAACACCTTGAAGGTTATTGCCCTCGTTCTGTTGCTTAAATAAGTGTGATCGGTTATGTGACGGGAATACGTCTTTTTTGTTCAAAATAACACTTGCAAGTCATTTGCTTGTTGCTTATGCTATTTTCTTTATTGAATTGTTAAATAAAAAATGTAGGCTAAGATGCTAACTTCTACATCATTTGGTCTCTGGTAGAGAGTTGTCTCATTGGCAATTATACCACGTCTTTTTATTTTTATAATGTTCAACAGAAGTAACTTTCAATGATATGCTGTATACAATATTTGGTGTCCGTGAGGAAGAACATACCGTATGTATAGTTGACTAAGAAACTCACAGTTGTTTCGACTGGAACAATCTGATATAATGGAATAAATAGCCATAATCTGAATTCTGAGTCAGATACTCAATTAAAAAAAAAAAAAAACCCAAAGCAAGTGAATGTTGATGCTTTGAACTATTTCCTTTAATAAACTCAATGTCTCTTATTCAGCACATTAGTCATGACAGCTGCATAGAATGATCAGTTCCTGGTCTGTCGTGTTCTTTGTTCAGAATATTTATACCTTCAAATACCTTGACCCTTATCATTACCTTACTGTCAGTAAGTAACACGCATGTAATTGGTTCGTTGACAGAAAATCAACTTTAAAGGTTAAGCAATTGTCTTATGAATAAAAGCTGATGTAGGGTATACATCAATGTACCAGCAACTCAATGACACAGAAAGCCAAAAGACATTTAGAGGTCATTACAACAATAAACCAGTGACTACACAGTATGCTTGCCCATACAGAAATGCATTACAAAAAAGCATGGGAAACCAGTCATACCAGTTACTCATGCTATCGTTCTTGTTGCATAATTTGATTTAAAAAAAACAGGTTATTATTCAACAATTGCAGTGAATTAGAAAAAAAACCTTTTATTTGGGTTCCAACGATTCTGTCCATATGTCGGAGGTCTAATACAGATATGTCTCAGTTGTCTCTATTCAGCATTTGATCACATGGTGTTCGTTCCCACTGTGCACGGTTAGTAATTCAAGCTTCGTCTTTGTTGTCTGAACCTGTTCATTAATGTCATCTCTGATGTTATATAATACTAATTAGATTCTACAATTTTAATAATCGTTGATTATATCTGACTTTAAAATGCATCCAGAATTGCATCAGAAATAACTTGCTTTCAGTCGAAATGACACCATCTAGGATTCTATCGGTGCAGTGTATCCCCCTAGAGATTTCAATGCAATGATACTTTATCAAATATTACATCGATAATTTTGTACTTTATCTTTTTCATCAAAATTAGTGGTGAAAATATAGATTTATAATCATTTGATTTGTTTAAATTTTACAACTGCATATCTTTTAAGGTCTTTTATTTAATAATGATTAAGCCAGTTGCCATTTTCTATTCAATAATTTTTATTAAAAGGTCTTATAAATTAAAGTGCTCTTCATTGTATTTCTTGCATGAAAGATGCCTTGATTAAAGAAATTTGTCCTTTTTTGCCCCTTCTTCAGTAAAAATAGACAGTGATTGGCATCAGTCTCTAAGTTTCTGTAATAGATGTTTTTTTCTCTGAAAAGAGCAGGAAATCCTGTCTTTTCAACAAATTATTGATCAGCAATCTAAATGTAAAGCAACAATCAGTATGCTTCAGGAGGGAGATGTCGGCCACGGTAGTTCTGAAGATTCTGTCAAGATTGAAATCTTTCATCCCAATACTGCTTTGAATTCAAATATGGGGAATTTAGATGTATAGGCTTTAATGTGTTTAGGGACAAATATTCTACAAATTAAACATGAATAGTCTTTCAAATTTGATAAAGATATACTGTGATATTTGAAAGCTTATTGAGCAATAACCGTTACCGTTCGTTGATTCCATGGCAACAGACATAAATTCCATGCAAAAATCTGCCAATTTAAGAAGTATTGTTACTTTATTTAATTTTGCATGTCGTTCTTAGTTTAAAGATGTTTTTATTGTACTTGAAAAACATTTTAATGATTTTAATGAACTATGTTTTGTGAAATCATTCCAATAGATTTTTGACAAAAGTGGTCTTAAAGACCTCTGCTGAATACAAAACAAAATGGTTGTTTTTTGTAAATGTAAATATTATTTGACTGATCCATGTTATATAATTCATAAGTGTTAAATGGATAAATTTGGTTAATGAGAGATTAGGTATAAGCTACTTTGTAGGAACAGATGGTAACTTAGAATTACTGCTTAATCTTTCCACTATTCATTCTGTACTGATGAACTGTCGGAAAGAAGACTGAAAGCATCAGGTATATTTTTTCTATTTTTTGTTGAAATTTTTATGTCACAGAATATTTTCAAAACAGAACTTTTTTTTTTACTATATTTATGGACAGAGATCGTGGAATGCTTTTGATTTGCAATGTCTTTCTTTACTGTTGTTTGGGGTTGAATTACACGGTAAAATATTGTAAATTCAAAAATTATTGCAATGTTTTTATTAATGTGAATAATGCAACGGGTGAATATCCCTATAAATAAGAACTCACATTCTGATATCTAATACATATATCTGCTTGCAGCTTTTTCTGAAATAACAATGATTAATCTCGCATTCTTAATTCTTAAAAAATCGCAATAATAATGCATAACAAAGCATTATTTGAATCTGTAATAATTTTGAGTTCTGGAAAATTGTTAAGAAATGTATGATGAAAACTAAACTAACTAAAGAGGGTTAGCCATGCGCACATGGCTAATATTATTTTATTTTCACAGATATTTCAGTATGAACTAACTAATCCCCCTTAGCCATAACCCTCCTAAATTTGGTTAGTTTTTCGTCATAGATTTCTTATCAATTTTCCAGAATTCAAAATTATTTCAGATTCAATTAATTCCTTGTTGCATGCAAATATTTCTGAATTTACAGTAATCAATTGAAGATGCAAGTATTTGCATATAAGTTGTATTTGGTAACAAGTTTATAAGCTGTATTGTATTTTTCTTGTGTTCTAATGAACTTGGTACTGACATTTTGTCACATAGCAATCATAAATGTTGTTATGGTAATTTTAGATGTTCATTCATGTTTACACCTGTAAAAACAGTAAACTGACCAGTAATAAAGGAAATATACTGACCAATTTGTCCAGAATAGCATAGTTATTAACATTATTTATAGTTTATAAGGCTGCACTTGATGATTTATACAAGGGTGATGTCTTTAAGTACATCACATCATGGACCTGTTTAATGTGACAGCATGGACATCTGTTATAGGAAGTTTATTTTATTGGAGAAGGGACCAAGCTTGGACATACTATGCTTTGATGCTGTTTCAAATGCAAAGGCACCCTCTTTGATGTTACAGAAAAATATTCAGTGGAAAGAACAAAAAAATATGTAGATTTAATCAAGTTAACTTTCTTTTACTAGGTCACACATATATTTTGAAATACAATTTTTAAAGAGAAAAGTTGCTGTGACATATGTATATCCAATACTGTGAATTCATCATTATTTGTTGAATACCAATTTTTGTAGATTTCGTTGGTTTAGATATTTTTAAATGTTCAATGGAGTAAAAATTTTCCATAGACTTGTATGTAGATTTTGGCAAGAACATGAAATCAAATATCCATGAATTTTTGTTTCCTCAATCCACGAAAATAAATAAATCTGCAGTACATCCATCATAACTTATATGAAATTTCCCATGTACTGGTATTCAAGTTAAACTTGAGATATGTTCAGATTTTGAAAAGAGGCGCTATTGATGGAAAATTTGTTAACTTGTAGCTCCTACATAACTGAGTATGTGTATACCAGTGTATAACTGGTTATAATCTAGATGTCAGGGCTTGCCAAGGGGACATTATATGACTGTGATCACAGATTTTTTTTTATCTTATGTAATGATATGTATCTTCATGTAAATGTCTATTTAGGGGTCAGAATTATGTCAAAGAAGACTAAATATTAATGTTAGAAATAGCGATCAAGAAGTTCCTTGTTCGTCTCTGAAATTATTATCTGTGATAAAGTGATTGAATAGATTTGAAAAAAATTAACTTTTGTATTACTTCAAAATTAATTTTGTAAATGACTTTTACAATCGATATCTCTTAAATGCCAGGGATATGTGTTACTTTCATTGTAAGTAAAGAAGAATTAGATGTTAAGCTTGAAGGATTATATAGTTTCTCCTTAGAGAGAGTCAATACAAGCTGTTTCCAGCCTGCTGCTAACTTACTGTGGATAAAATCAATACACAATACTAAATAAATGAATTAACCAATCAAACTTTTGAAAAGGTTATCACAAAAACTACTTTCAACTGAATTTCACTAAGGGAGACTTTTTAATTTAAATTTTGTTTGAAAAGATATTTGTACACCATAAAGTGTACCGTGCAATCTTTTTCTGATTGTGATTACTCTGGTTTATTCATATGGGATTTTCTAACTGATAACGGTAAGCCTATTTTGTATCTTGTCTGATCTATATATAGCCATGTATACAGGTTTGTATGCCTACTTTTAAGGACAAACATTGTAAATAGGGGGCAAATACCTGATGGAATTCAGGAGGGTTAAAGTTTTGAAAAAATGGTATATATGTAATTTGTGAATTCAGAATTTTACTGAAAGCTTACTCTAGCAATAAGAATATCTCCTTTGGGATTACATGTGTATATCTTAAATGTTGAATATCAGATTCCACTAAGTTCCTTGACACAGAATATAATTTATACTAAGGAAACATGTATGATCAATATTAGTGATTCCCCTAAAATGTTTTGTATGTTTTGTCCAACAATGCATACTTTTTTTACCCACCATCCTTTGAATAATAGATTTCTTATTCTATGGAAAATTTATTGTACCACCAAGATTTATATTTAAAAGAAGACACTCCTGAAGTCATTCCAACAAGCTTTCTGTCAATAATGGGAGATACATTTAAATATAATTAACATATTCATAAATGGATTGACCATTTTAAGTATCATGTACCAGTACAATGTTTTTTGGAAAATTTTAAGCATAAGAAATTTTGCAGATCAAGGCAAATAAATAAAGCGCTGAATTTTTTCGTGTTCCATCTGACAATGTTGCATGTACCGGGTAAATTAAAATGAATCTTGACCTTTAACCATTCTTTTATTTGTTCTTTCAGCATACTAGAAAGGCTATTGTATGTTTTTGCCTTTTTTGAGGACCTTTTGTTTTATTAGTCAAGGTTTTCCTTTAAGTAAAAGAAATTTTGATTAAAACCCAGACAGATCAAGAGTACAAGATCATTGTAACTCTTTACAAATATCTAACTTTGGATAATAGATCTGTTGACAGCTGATCGATCCAGAACTACACGTAATATCTCATTTTCTCTGCATCCTACTCAAGTCTACGTACTTATTCATGCTTGTTATGTTTATTTGTAGTCACAGGTTGGAAGTTAAATCTTTTTCATGCTCCAGTGATTTTTCTTTTGAGTATAGCTATTATCATTTTACATTTTTCTACCAATTCTGTTACTTAAGGATATGATCTACCAGGGATGTGTTACGCTCGCTATCATATATAGAAGGTATGATGTTCCTTTTATTTCCTGTCAATTATAATATTCATTTAATATTTGACTTGTGGTTATCCTTATATAAATTAGAAACAGTAGTTGAAGAAACGGTGGAAATGTTTTGTATGCATATGGTGTTTGTGTCATAGTTCACTTGTCACAGTATGATGACAGTTATAGATACATGAATGGAGTTATTGGACAACATATAGATTGACTTATATACATTTTATGTTTGTTTTAACCTTTAAGTATCTAGTTTATCTGTTTAATTGGTGCTTGATATTTTATAATATAAATTTAAACTGTCATATTACTAGTAAATGGTCTAGTCTTACAGGTAACAATTATTTTTCTTTTGAGAAGCGTTTGTTTTAAACTCTGAACTATTTTTTTGCCATTCGAAGGTATTTTTCGTTTAATATATATTTTTTGAGAAAAACTTCTTTTGAACCCTTTTGTGACATGATAATTATATACATATATAAAGTAGGTTAGAAAGGAAGTCTTTCCATTTAACATCTTCTCCTTTGAAAATGTATTATTTTGCTTACTGTAAATTCAGAAATTATTGCGTGCATTTATTATTGCGACTTTTGAAGAATGGACAAAAATGCGAGATTAATTATTGTGATTCCATGAAAAACTGCATACAGATATATGTATCAGATATCAGAATGCAAGTTCTTAT
This sequence comes from Mytilus coruscus, assembly GCA_017311375.1. Classification (NCBI taxonomy): domain Eukaryota; kingdom Metazoa; phylum Mollusca; class Bivalvia; order Mytilida; family Mytilidae; genus Mytilus; species Mytilus coruscus. The sequence continues at coordinate 44,477,014 of CM029599.1, read as the reverse complement.
TATTGCGATAAACACCCAGTTGCATTATTCGCATTAATTAAAACCTCGCAATAATTTCTGAATTTACAGTATTTTGTTACATAACACCCTGGCTTTAAAGGAGAGGGATATCCTGGATTACGTGTGTGTGTTGCTGTCTATCTCTTTAATAAAATACTTGGTCACACGTTTTCTTAGGAACTTTAAATCAAAGCTTCTTGAAATGTGTATCAAGCTTCATTTATACCCCTGCTCCAAAGTAGGGGGTTAACTGGTTTTCATGATTATCCGTGTTACTGTAACCTTCTGTCAATTGGTCAATTAAATTTTTTTGTCCCTATTTTTCTCAGAAACTACAAACCATTGGTAATTGCAGTGTCCATGCACAATTTATGCGGAACTGTAATGTGTTTTCCTTGATACTGACATCGGAAACATTGTAAATTGATAAGATCTATCTTTCATGTTATAGTAAATATATTATGCGTTGTTCATTGCTGTCTTTGTTTGTATGTTTGTTTTCTGTTAAAAGTCACTATTTGTGGTTGGTGTGGTATATTGTTCTGTCCAATATTTTGATGACTCCTGTTATCAATTTTATGTATTATAGTACATATATGTATGACAATAGGTCTATTATGTAACATACTTGGTTGTGACATTATACTTTTTAAATTATGATTTATAGTGGCCTGTATTTAAAACATTTAAAGGCTTAATTTAAAAGGACAAACTATTTAAACAGTGACAAATTTTTATTGCCTTGTTAGTCTTTTTAAATTGACTTTGTTAAAAGACCACACCTTGTTATATGATTGTACAGATAAATATTGTTATTACTATTTAGTAAAATTATCAAAACAGGACTTCATTTTAAAAATGTTGTTTTAGACCTACTGATACAAATTTTTTCTTCTTTTTGGACTATAAAGTGACCGACTATGAAAGTTTATTTATATGTGGAGTAGTGATTTTTGCTGATTTCATAGTCTAATCTTTTCCTTCGTATTGTTATGCACAAAATGTGAAACAATGCTTTCAAAAATCCATGATATGATTTTGAAATCTATGAGTAAGTCCCCTATTTTTGTTATCATGTTATTTTGATTTCTAAGCAAACAATTTAACAATTTTTTATTTCTTCAGTTAAAATGAGAAACATTTATACATGATGACCCATACTTTAACCCCATCTTGATTTTAATCTGCATTGAACTTTTATGTCAGGAACAATGAGTAGATTGTTGGTTCAAAGCAAACTGTTTCTGTTTTAAATGAACTTTTCGGTTTCTTGAAGTTTACTTCTTTGTGTAAATGAATAAGTGAAAGATTTTGATACATTAGATGGTTTGATTGTTTTTCAGATTTTCTAATGATTCATTTTGGAGTGGTGTTGACTTTTTCCCTAACAATTGTACAAGTATGTCAGCCTTAGAATTCCTTTGAACTTTATATTACAACACATATTCTTGAAATTAAATTTAGAATGTATGATTTAGACCAAATTGGTGTAAAAACTGTATCTTACAAATGTTTGTAATCAATGATTGTGAAGGGCCACATTAGCCCCAAAATGTGTTTTCTCTTTTGGATGTTGATGTAACTTCTTGTCAGGTGTGAATTTTGTTTCAGTTTGTTGTTTTGATGTTTTTTTTTTTTTAAAGTTGATTGTTTGCACAAATTTGTGTTTTATATTTCTCGTATGACTTATTGATAAAAAATTTTTTTAGTTTGAGAGCAAAAATCATTGTTTTAAATATGAGCAGTTTGATATTATCTTTCAAATAACTCTGGAATGATAAACTTTAATAAAAATTGGTTTAAGAAACCCTGATTGTAGTGTGAAGAATACACAGACCAATGTTATTAAAGTGTTATCAAGTGCCCAAGGTTTTACAAACTTGTCAGTTTTATCATATTTGTATTGTCTCTGACCCTCCTAACCCTGAAGACACCTTTTTATCTCCTCTTGTCAATAAATCATATCGCCAAATACTTCACCCATGGAGGACTAAAGCGTCTGTCATATTTGGTAAGATGTTTTGTACATTAACTTCTGATTAAAAGTAGTAAAATATGGATAAAATCAGTGTCCATAATTAAAATGTTGTGTGAAGTAAAGGTTATGTGCTCCGGATCAGTTCATTATATTTTATTGTGTTTGACATTAAATTTTCCACTCAAAAGCTTCTTCAGGGTAAAATGTTTACTTATGGAAGCTTAATTTATTTAGTTACTAGTAAAGTTATTTTTTGTTGTTTATCTACATGAACTTTTTACTGGCAGTATGGGTACACAATGATTAAAACCTAGATGCTTGTATAGCTGTTGAACTAGCTCTTACTGGTGTCTCTTGCTGGTCAAACTAAGCATTGTGGACCGTCCACACAACTGCTTACCCTTCTTGAGCACCTCAGTTCACTCATTAAAGGTTGGTTGGGTTTGTTTAACTCAATCCTTAGTTATCTGTGTAGTGTTAAATGGACTGTTTTTATCTCTCTGACATTGTACCACAAGGTTCCATATCACAAAGGGAATGCTGGGATTGATTTTGGGGGTAATTGCCTCAAAATTTTAGGAATTAGGGGCCAAAAGGGCAAAAACAAGCATTTTTCTTGTTTCAGGACAATAACTTGTGTGTAAGTGTATGGATCTTTCTGAAATTGTACTACAAGGTTCCATATCACAAAGGAAAGCTGGAATTGAGTTTGGGGTAATTGCCTGAAACGATTAGGAATTAGGGGCCAAAAGGGGCCAAAATAAGCATTTTTAGTTTCCAGACAATAACTTGTGTTCAAGTGTATGGATCTCTGAAATTGTACTGCAAGGTACCATACCTCAAAGGGAAGGCTGGGATTGAGTTTGGGGTGATGAATCATAAGGGGTTCAAAAATTTGGAGGGGATTTTTTTTTTCTTTAAAATTTTCCATTTTAAGTTGGTTATTTCTGATTTATATTTAAAAGCAAATATTAATGATATGGCAGGAGACACACCAAACAGGATGTGTAAATTATTATATAATAAGTATTGTGCAATAGCAAGAAATTTTCAATTGCACAGTATTGCGCAATAGCAAGAAATCTTCAATTGCACAGTATTGCGCAATAGCAAGAAATATCCAATAGCACAATATTGCGCAATAGCAAGAAATTGTCAATTGTACAGTATTGCGCAATAGCAAGAAATATTCAATTGCACAGTATTGCGCAATTGCAAGAAATATTCAATTGCACAGTATTGTGCAAAAAAAGATACTTTGTATAAATTGCTTATTTCTTGACCAATTTCAATGGGGTTTTATTCTTGAACTCTTGGGGTTCTTTAATATGCTGAATCTAACCGTGTATTAAGTTTTTGGATTTTGGGCCCCGCTTTTAAATTGGTCCACATTGAGGTCCAAAGGGTCCAAAATTAAACTTTGTTTGATTTCATCAAAAATTGAATTATTGGGGTTCTTTGATATGCCAAATCTAACCGTGTATTTAGATTCTTAATTTTTGGTCCCGTTTTCAAATTGGTGTACATTAAGGTCCAAAGGGTCCAAAATTAAACTTAGTTTGATTTTAACAAAAATTGAATTCTTAGGGTTCTTTGATATGCTGAATCTAAACATGTATTTAGATTTTTGATTATGGGCCCAGTTTTCAAGTTGGTCCAAATCAGGGTCCAAAATTAAACTTTGTTTGATTTCAACAAAATTGAATATATGGGGTTCTTTGATATGCTGAATCTAACAATGTATATAGATTTTTGATTTTTGGGCCCGTTATCAACTTTGTCCACATTGAGGTCAAAAGGGTCCAAAATTAAACTTTGTTTGATATCATCAAAATTGAACTCTTGGGGTTCTTTGATATGCTGAATCTAACCATGTATTTAGATTTTGGATATTGGACCATAATAGGTGAATGTCCAATTTAAAATTTTAAGTTCTTAGACCACATTCATTCTGTGTCAGAAACCTATGCTGTGTCAAATATTTAATCACAATCCAAATTCAGAGCTGTATCAAGCTTGAATGTTGTGTCCATACTTGCCCCAACTGTTCAGGGTTCGACCTCTGCGGTCGTATCAAGCTGCGCCCTGCGGAGCATTTTATTGGTTATTATCTTGAATAGTATTAATGATAAAGATAAACTGTAAACAGCAAATATGTTCAGCAAAGTAAGATCTACAAATAAGTTTAATATGACCAAAATTGTCAATTGACCCTTAAAGAGTTATTGCCCTTTAAGGACAATTTTACACAATTTGTTTATCATGTTTTCTAACTTTAAAAATCTTCTCCTCTGAAACCACGGAACCAATACCAACCAAACTTCAGCTGAATGATCCTTAGGGTATTTAGAATAAAGATTGTGTTTTTTTTTTGTTTCAAAAAACATGGCCGCCATGGCTAAAATTAGAACATAGGGTAAAATGCAGTTTTTGGCTAATATATCTCAAACACTTAAGCAATTAGAGCAAATCTGATGAGAGGTTAAAATGTTTTGGTTCATCTTTTTTCTTTTGATCATGGTTTGTCTGTCATTCTTTGATTTAGGCCTATTTTCACAACTAGTTCTGTGTTGCTTACATTTGTTTCCAAAAATGACAGAAAGTTGACTGTTGAGTGTTGAAATGTTTCAGTTGTCTCCCAATTGAAGAATTGTGGTCACTGCCTTTTACATAAGAGTTGGTTTAATATATCTTGCTAGAAGCATGATCATAAGCTACAACACCTAAACATAGCTATACAGGCATTAATCGTTTACACGGTATGCTTATCCTTTATCAGATTAGGATTAAATGCTCTATTGAAATTTTGCAACAGCTATTTCACGATCCTTTAAACATCTTGATAGATTTCATTGACCAGCCTGTTGGAATGGACTACATATTATTATAACTCATTTCATACTGAAAATCTTATTCAGCCTACCATGAAATTATATGATATTTCTAGTGATTTTCTAGATAAAAAGAACTTTTGACCTCTAGACTTCTGTCATATTCACACATTGTTATTTTTTAGACCATATAATCTTCTTATTTTTCACTACTTAAACTAATCCTATTTATAGTCTAAAAAAATTGTTTTGATTATGTAAAATTCCAATGTCAAGTGTAGTATAAAGATCATTATAACTTACAATAGCATAGCATTGCAGCTTTTTTGGTCTAAAATATTAGTGTTATAGTCCCAGTTGCATTTCATTGGTATTATTCAAATTTCATTTTTGAAGTTTTCCCTTTCCATATCTCTCCTTTTTTAGACAAGGTTTCTTTATAGAAAAATCAAAGTGGTCCCACATGCCTATTATCTGCATATAAACTTTTCTGATAGCTTTCTGTGAAATGTTTGCAAAATGACTTGTAGACTCTGTGAAAAATCCAGTAATGTCCTGTTTTTGAACATTTCATTAATAGATTATGGCTTTATGTAGTAAACGAAATGTTATGCTTTATTTATCATTCTTAAGAGATAAATTTTGTCCAAATTGCTTTCAAATAATGTAGTCTAAATATCTTTCCTGTGTTTGATATTGATTTATTGTGATATATGCTGTTGCTAATAAGATCATGTAAATCATCCTGAAATAATAAGGTATGTCACATGATGTCATGTCTTGATTGTGGTCATGTCTGTGTTTAATTGGCTTGATCTTTATCACCCAGGGTATTGTAATACTTATCTGTGTGTGTCCACTATATATGGCTGTCATTGATTTAACAATTGTCAATAACCTATATTTATAGGTTCATGTATTTATTATATGTATAAGTTTTGATGTTAGGTGACAAATGGACTATCAAAATATGTTAAAGAGAATAGTTGACTTGTCACTATCCATTGGAATGCCATTTTCACCTTATTGGTTTCTCTTCATATTTTAAAGAAAAAAGGAAATGTCCTAAAATTTGAATTTAATGGCATCTAGAGAAAGAAATAATTCAAGTAGCTTGTCATTAATGTCCTCGAAAGTTCATCTTCAGTGATGCAAAATTACATCCATTAAATTAGGAACTAATCTTTGCAGTATCTTTGTATGATATAACCTACATTTATTTTGCCCATTACCTCAAATATGTACTGTAAATTCAGAAATTATTGCAAAAAAAACAGGGTTATAATTGCAATAATTTAAACTCGCATTTTGAAATTTTTTATATGAATTAAACAGGATTTTTCTCAATATCGCAAAAATCAAAATCGCATTTTAGTCTAAAATGACAAAATCGGAATAATAAATGCACGCAATAATTTCTGAATTTACAGTATTAAAAAATGCTGTATATGTTGGGGAAATATTTTTTTACAATTTGCTTATAATTGATTTAAACAAGCAGAAAATCATTCCATTTTCAACTTGCCAAATAAGTATTTTTCAATTTTGTTTCGATGATTCTTTATATAGTTTTGTCACTTCGTTTAAAAGAAAAGTTTTTATTGCATATTCATATTTTATCTACTCATATGAATAACAAATCTGACAGTCTCATTTTCCTTCATAAAGATTTTTTTTGTCCTTAGATGTTTTGAACTTTTTTGTTCTCATGATGCAAAAACACCATTTCTGAGTTTTTTCAAGGATTTGTATAGTAACTTACTAAAAAAATCCTTGGTTTTTCAATTAAAAAAATTACTATCTACAGTTCTGATCTATTAAGTCATTGTGTTCTATTTGTGCAGTTAAATTAGGACTATGTTCTGATTTTTCCCCAGGATTATTGTCTTTCACAACACCATTCTTTTCAATGTATCATATTTATGCTATTACATTAGGTAACTTAGTACATATTGCTCAGATTTTTACCTTTTATTCCTATATTTTATTACACCATAGTACTATATTAGTTTACTCAGGACCTATTTGATAGTAAATTAATAACAAGTTTTTATAATAACCTGAGGGAACCAATCACCATGTTTGCTGTTAGATCAATAATATTACAGTCACCTGTCCAGGTATGCTTCAGGTGTAATCATCTAACAAAACTTTTTTCTCGGATTAGATACACCACAGTTTATTTGGTGTATCTCTTTAGTTTGATATTACGAACATATATAGCGCTTTTGATAAAAATAAAAAAATAAAGGATATTTATTTGACAAAGGATACTAAAAACGTGATTCAGATCAGGTCCTGTTTTGAATTTAGAGAGATAGAAGGTAAGATTAGAAGTCTTATCAGTGTTTATTTGCATTTGTTGCACAGTAACCTTAGTCATAGAATTATTTTTATACCAAATTTTTTGGGGGGTATTTTGAATATACATGATTGCAAATTGATTTTTTGTCGAGCCTGCGACTTTTGTTGCAAAAGCGAGGCATAGTGATCCTACATTGCGTTGTCGTCGTTGTCGGTGGCGGCATCCGCAAATATTCACTCTATGGTTAAAGTTTTTGAAATTTTAATACTTTCTTTAACTATAATGGATTTGTACCTAACTTGGACAGAAGCTTGTTTATGATCCTAAGATAGTATCCAGAAGTAAATTTTGTAAAAAAAAAAATCCTGTTTATCCGTATTTTTATAAATGGACTTAGTTTTTCTGCCAGTTAACATTACATTCACTCTGTGGTTGAAGTTTTAAAAATTTTAATAACTTTCTTAAACTATCCTGGATTTGTACCAAACTTGGACAGAAGCTTGTTTATGATCAAAAGCTAGTATCTAGAAGGAAATTTTGTAAAATTTATTTCCTGTTTTTCTGTATATCACTTATAAATGGACTTAGTTTTTCTTCCAGTTAACATTACATACAGTCTGCAGTTAAAGTTTTTAAAACATTTATTAGATTCATAAACCATCCTGGATTTTTACCACAAACTTGGATAGAAGCTTCTTATAACCAAAAGATAGTAAGTATCTAGAGGAAAATTTTTAATAATTTTTCCCCCATTTTTGTTGAGCCTGCGACTAACAGCAAAAGTAGGCGAGACACATTTAGAAATTGATTTAAAAAAAAAATTTAATCATAAATTTTCTGTATGTTTATCAATGTTTCTTAATCATGAGATATGCTTTAGAATATGTAACAAGATATTTTTTACTATTGGAATACTAAATTGCTTTTTAAAATTTATTTTCAATTAGAATCACTGCTTATCTGAAGTAAAAAAAAAAACTCTGTAACTAGAGTTACCTATTTACATCTTAAATCAATATGACAAATTAATCATTAATTATCTTATATTAATAATAACATTGCACACATGAATTACTGTAAGTTTCTGATAGATGATTCTATGTTTCCCAAGAAAAAATACTTTCTTTCCCATAAGAAATTACTGAGCACACATACGATATTGCAAGTTTCTGATGGATTAATTCTTTTTTTCCCAAAAGAAAAAAAATTTCCCATAAGAAAAAAAATTAGATTTGTTTTTAGAAGTATTTGCCATTAGTTATTTTTAGTAGAGACTAAATTGACAAAAGTCGATTACTTCTATATATTGTAGATAGCTAATTTTAGTTAACATCGACAAACATATAAACAAGTGAATATTTCCTTCATATAAAGTCCATTTATCTGATGGAAATTGTCATTGACAAATAATCCAGATAGACATATTATATCAGACCTTTCAGCATGGAAGGAGATGAAGGAAATGGCCAGTTGATGTAGACAGGAAATGAAATTTTCTTATTCTTTGTTTGTGTAGAAATGGTATTCAGGAAGTCTACATTTCGCCTATAAAGGAAAACATGGTTATTGTTTGTTGTTTGGCTTCTTTGTGATAATCAACTTTGAAATTAATTTGATGGTTCAGGAAGAGTTTTGTTTAGGCATTACAAATCTAATCTCATCCAAACAATGTTTTTTACTTTCCAAAAATAACTAAAACGATCCTTCCGAACATTAGATGACACTGTTGTAGAGTGGTTGGCTTATCGATCTGTTAGTTGCTTCAAGCTGTTCTAAATTTGGTTAATTTGACAGGAATCTAGTTACCTAAAAATAGGGCATACCATTAAGTCTTATAAAGACCAGCGCAGGGGATAAATGATTTATACTACGGGTATAGGATAAACAAGATCCGTCTTAAATCAATTGGGAAAATATAGACAGCTAGATTACATTAACCAACTATACTTTACGTTATTTTGGAAAATTTGTTCTTGCTGTGACAAATTCCATGTGTGCTGATGTGGCATTAAACTGTCATCATTCAATTTTAGTCAATAAATTTGTTTTTTTTTTTTTTTTTTTTTAAATTCAGCTATTTTTCATATTTGATCAATTGCAGCATTGTTTTTAATTGAGCGTTTTTTTTTCCCATATTCGTGTCAACAGGTGTAGTGATGCTACAAGTAAAGTGCAAAAATGATGAAGTATTATAAAATTGTCCACATTAAGAAATGTTTATGAATTACAACCTAGCAAGAGATTATCCATCACAGTGACCTTTGAAATGTTTCATCCAATATATTATGCAAGTTTCTGATTGATGATCTTTCTTTTTCCCATTAGAAAAAATGTGAATATATGTACATATAAAAATAAGAAGATGTTGTATGATTGCAAATGAAACAACTCTCCACAAGAGACCAAATGACACAGAAATTAACAACTATAGGTCACTTCAACAATGAGCAAAGCCCACACCACATAGTCAGCTATGTTTATAAGAAAAATGTTTGCTTATAGAAATGTATTGACACCATTAATCAGATTTTGCTAACTTGGCAGATTATGAATGAATACAATATTTGATGCTGAAGTTGCATAGAATTAGGTTATTCAAGTTTGAATTTAGATTTTTATGCCCCATCTACGATAGTAGTAGGGGCATTATGTTTTCTGGTCTGTGCGTCTGTTTGTTCGTACGTCCTTTCGTCCGTGCATCTGTCCTGCTTCAGGTTAAAGTTTTTGGTCAAGGTAGTTTTTGATGAAGTTGAAGTCCAATCAACTCGAAACTTAGTACACATGTTCCCTATGATATGATCTTTCTAATTTTAATGCCAAATTAGAGTTTTGACCCCAATTTCACTGTCCACTGAACATAGAAAATGAAAGTGCGAGTGTGGCATCTGTGTACTATGGACACATTCTTGTTATTATTCATCTTAAATCTACAATAGTAGGGAGCATTAATTTTTTCCAGTCTGTCAGTACATGACAAATCAGAATAAAGTTTTGGTTTTGGTATTATTCCATGAAGCTGTGGTCATATCAACTTGAAACTAGTTGACATTTTATACTGATGGGAACTTTTAAAAATGTTTGCCAAATAAGGGTTTTGAACTATATTCTTGGTTCACTGAACATGGAAATGTGATAACATGAGTTTAACATTATGTATTCTTGTTTGTTTCCCCCTCATTTTAGCTTGGGCATTTATCCAAAATTGAAACATTTAATAGTTGGGAGGATCTAGTTACAATAATGAAAGAGGCAAGGGAGCCTCTTTTTAAACAACCTTCATGATGACCTCTGCAACAGACATTGACACACATTTTTGTCCATACATAATTTGGAATCCAAAATAGATTTATCCCTTAATTCAACATGTCCTGGCAATTGTTTTTATTGATTTTATTATTGTTGATGAATTAGTTGTACTTTTTAACCTATGCCATTTTCTTTGCAACTTCTATATATGACTGGAAATGCTTTCGGAAATCATTACAATATCGTGTTGGGAATCAGCTGGATCTTCATTAATTTTTTTTCTTTTGTATGATTTACCTATAAACAAAGTCAGAATTTCAGGCTGTGATTTTGAATAAAAAGCTTTTCATGACTTTCTATTTTGAAATACAATAAAACATAGAAGCGACTGTGATCTTTTTGTTATGCATCATATTACTATAGAAACTAGAATTAGTTAAAATGACTTGAAATAATCCTACATTTGCATTTCAAAGACATTATTATGAGCAAAGACAATTACATTTTAGATTGATTCTTTATATAAAACCTAGTAGGTAATATAATAGTCTTTGGAATCACAAGAGAAATACAATATGTGGAAATAATGGTAAAGAATAACTTTTTCAGTTTGTCTTCCATTGTATTTAATTCCGAGAAATACATACAATTTTAAGAAAAAATATTTCAAAAGCAAGCTGTTTACAAAAGCAAACTGTATCATGTGTATTGGCCTATCTTTATTTTTCTATAATGTTGGTTTATTGGAAAGGGCTACATTTATTAATGCAGTTGTTCAACATATCATTAGCAAACATCCTTTAATTTAAAATCAGTTTTACAGATTTGTTTTCATTTAAGTTGTTTTTGTCTATAAGACTGAAAGGCAAAAAATATCAACATTTATATTTTGTAACTTTCAGTTTGATTGAGAAATGAACTAGATTGAAGAGAGTGTAAAAATCACTCAATCATATAATTGGATTAAAAAGCTATCAATCTACATAAGTCACTTATTAAGCTATTAAACAATAAAATAGGAATTCCCTTTTTCAGAATCTTAAGCATCAAAGCAATGGAATTCGACCAATCATGTGGCATAATATTCATTTATGGGTAAGAACATTTAAAATAATTATTTTCCTTCAGAGTCTGAAATGGAATTTTACAAAATGTGATATGATTTGAAATTATTTTTTAAAATTTCTTTTTAAATATAGGTGCTCCAGAAAGACATAGAATCAAGGTCCAGAAATATCAATGCAGTACTAAAACTCAGTGAAAGGTTACAAGATGAACTTGAAGAAGATATTTCTTTGCTTCAACACTCACAAGCTGCCCAACAGATACAGCGACGATGGCATGGAGTCTGGCTCCAGTCACTAGAATCACAATGTAGACTGGAAAATGCCTTGAAAGCTAAAAAGGTAGTCTTTACTCAAAAAGGAGAAGGATAAAAAAGTTGTTCAGTTTAGTGTAAAAAGAAGACCTGCAAAGTGCAGATACTTAAAATGAGACATACATTGAAAGCTCAATTTTCACTTAAGAAAATGATTTAGAGCACTGTAATAACTGCTTACACTTGACATTTAGCTCCTTGTACTGAAAAAGTGACCAAATTGCTTCAACATAAATAATAGTAAAAGCATATGAAATGCTTGAAAAATTGTATAAGGAACGACTGAAAATGCTTTGAAAAGTTAAAAAAAATGGAAAAAACATTTTGAAGAAATTGATTGTTTGAAAAATGGGATAGTTCGAAACAATTAGTTCAAACCTCCAGAGAACCATCAATAGTGATTAAATTTTCATGACAAATTTTTACCAAACAGAATATAAAGAAATCATGAAAGGAAATTGATTTTAACACAATCCCTTCTGGAGAGGTAAAAAATTTACAGAAAAACATAAAAAGGGCTAAGAAGTTACCTGAAAGACTAATAAAAACCACTGTGATTCTAAATTTGTAGTACTGGTTGTCAAGAAATTTATGCATGCATTTGAAAACATTTCACACAAATTTGTGATTCACTTTAAACAAGCTTATCAATTACTTGACAAAACTGAAAAAAGGTTAAAAGCATAGTATAGAATTGATTATTTTTAAATGGTAAGTTTATTTTTGGTGTGTATAGTTATCTTTAAAATAGTCCATGTCATAGCTTGACACCACCGAAAAACAGAGATAGCAGGACTTTGGACTGAAGCCTGAGTGGTATTTTTTCTAGAGTTATTACTATAAGCTATCGTAAATTTGCTTTTCCGTGTTTTAAGATTTAAGTATTGATTAATTCAGAGATTTATGCTTTTTTATTTTGTCACTATCACTACCAACCATGTTTATATTTCTGATTAACTCAGTTAGGGAAAATTGACATAACATGTATCACACATTATGCGATGCTATTTGCTCATGATGAAACGTAATCATGCATGGTAATATCTCATTATAGAGAATTTTATACCGACGAATCAATTATTCCCTTTGTAGTTTATTGTAGAAAAATTATATATAAAAGTCACTACAAACAACAAAGGTACACTTCATGTTGGGATAAAATGACCAAGATATAGCTGGCATCAGGATGGCGCTTGTTACTTTGATTACCTGAGCGAGACTTTTTAATATCGTTGATGATCTTGATAGTGTGACGCTGTCTTGTTCTGAGTTGTGTAACACTATTATTTAACTATATATGGAGTTCAAAGGAATTGAGTTATAACTAATTGAAGAGGTCTAGGCCTTGGAAGTAATAAATAAATGATACAAACTTAGTAAATAAAGCACATAGATTGTCTCAAGGCAAAATCAATAAAATTAAGTCAACTTATCTAATATAATGGTGGGCTGATGATCGTGAAGAAGATTGACACCTAGGTTTGTTCAAACAAAATTTGAATCTCAAATGAGATGTTTATGGTGCAAATTAAGTTGTTATGACACAGCCAAATAATTATTATTCTTTTGAAACCATTTAAACTGTTCAAGGCGTAACTGATATTTTATTCTTTGATTTTTATTGAATTTGAAGCATGAGGAAATAAAAGTATAAATATGTAAACTAGAATAGTAGTAAGGAATAGATAAATGAATTCACTTGATATTTTTCTGAGTTATTTTCATTTAAAATGCATTAAATGTTTTATATGTGTAAAATATGTAAAACAACTGATATCATTTTCTTGTCTCTGTGACTGACATTTGAATACAAATACATAAATATTACATAGTAAAAAATGCAACATTTATTTCAAATATTATTTTGAATTAGATATATAACATTGTAATAGAAATACCACATTGAATACAAATATTACATTGAATAGGAAATACCACAATGACTACTAATATGACATTGTGATAAGAATACAACATAAATGCATTGTATAAGAAATACTCCTTATTTCAGTTACATCAGCTTACATCACAAATACCAATGTTAGCATTAATTCCTCATTTTTGCCTCTGCATACTATGCTATGTATTTTTCTATCAAACTAGTCCTGCCTGAATTGTATGTAGAATATTTGATTTTTTTTAAAGATCATCTATGTTTTATCAGGATCCCTTATCCCAGGATCTGCTTATCAGAGATCCCCCAGTTTTTGGTGGGGTTCGTGTTGCTTAGTTTTAGTTTTCAATCGGTACTGTTTGTCTGTTTGTCTTTTTATTTTTGGCCATGATCTATGTTTGACCCCTCTGGTATCTTTCGTCCTCTTTATTCAAACTGTCATAGTCCTTTGAACTTTCATGGAAAAAGTCTTTGTCATATCCTGTTTAAATGTAATATTTTCTTTCTCTTAGAGTTTCATTGAAATAAAAATTTACATACTATTCAGATATTTTTCTTTTCAAAAATTTGAGGCGAATAAAAATGTTATGTATACTAATTTCCCCCTTTGTTCTTTATGACTCAAAATATTTAATAGATACTTAGTTTAGCAAAATAATTTTTATTTCCATGTATTTTTATTATGAAGAGCTTTGGAGCAATGCACCTAACCTATATATCTGGATTTACTAAAACATGAAGAGCATATAAGATTTTAAATGTCTAAAGCATTCACATTTCTTTTCAAAAAATGGAATTGGTTTCTAGAGAATGTTAATTTTCCCCCTAATCAGATTCTTTACTATGTAAGGTATTGACACAGAAATAAATGAAAAGGAGGAAAGTTAATGAAAATTGAATGATAAATGAAGAAGTAATTTGAAATAAAAAGACAAGATAGTAGTTACTTTAGTAAACAGAAATCAATGATTACAATCATTTGTCATGTTATTTCTTCAGGGATACACCAATTTTTATTGAGGAAAAAAACAGAAACTGGGTCACACATATTTACTACACCATACAACTGGGGAAGTAGGGTCAAAGGATATCAGTTAAGGTTGTATGGTTAATTTTTGCAAACTTTCTTTTTATGGAAGAATTTGTTGAATGGAGGTACCCCTTAAACTAACCTGCTTTCATGTGTTAAAAAATAACAGATATAAAAGAAATGTTTTGATAAATAAAAACAATTAGCTATTAAGAGTTAGGATTGTGGAAGTTTTAAAAAGTTCTTTAACAATTAAGATTTACATTAAATATTGATTACATTACCTCAGTCAACTAAAAAAAGATATTATGAATTGGATAAAAGGATAAATTGATCAATTTTGCAGGTAAGAATAAAAATCCAAGCTGTTGAAGTGATTTATAAAAAATAATATCGTGGCCCGTACCACGTATGCAGGTAGTCCTTCAGTACTTTGCAAATAGAGAAATCATGTCCCCTCATGGCTTAATCAATATGGATGCAAGAAAAAAGTGCACTTTACGTAATATTCTGTTTAATCAATGAATTAATGCACAATCTGCAAAAGTCCAGGTAAATTGACTTTCAGGTGATCTCTTTGTATTCTCTCCGTGATATCCAGGTATGAAGCACGCTAGGATTTTATCAATTTCTTGTGAATTAATCGAGGCAAGAATAAACATTTTATCACCTAAAACTGTAAGGAGCAGAGCATTTTGGATACTGTGTTTAGAGTTTTAGGATTTTAATTCAGTTATGTGAGTTGCTTACAATTCTTTTGGAAAGTTTTACGTCAAATAGTTCGAGATGACTTTATAATTGATTGAGTAGGTTGCACTTTGATTCCTTGTTTCATTTCCAGGAAGTTGTAATTTTTATACAACTTTCACGTTTAAAATAAATGAGATAAGAATTTGTTTAAAAGGTGTCTCAACTGATTTTTAGAAAGTTAAAATTATCAGACAAGACTTTGGGGCTATAATGTTTTAGAAACTATTATCTCTGGAAATTAAGCATGAATGTTTCATTAAAATGATGTCTTATATTAATATGGCTTTGACAGACATGATAAAATTGCTGTCATGAGGCAGACTACAAATTTAAATCTGTCCATTTCTACTTACAGTTCTCCATAGAGGTTAATTTAGAAGTTATAAGTGCTATTAGGCCGTGAACATTATAAATGTTGATATAGAAGTTGCTTGGTGTTCTTAGGCCAAGACATGTCATGAGTCTGATTACAAAACCTAATTAGAAAAACAATAAGGTCTTTCCTCACATAGGACCTTAAAAATAGGAAGAGTCAATCAGTTAGATAAAAACAAATTATATTTTCAAATTGTTTTTATTTCAAACGATACATTGCATTTATGTGCATATTGAATATAATATAAATCTAAGAAATTTATTTTGAGTTCAACATTCCAAATGCATTGAAGAATTTTCTTCAGTGATGTCTATATTTGGAACATTTTTCTATATATATATCATGTATAATTGACAGAAAAAGGCCTAAATCCATATTTTTGTCATCATATTCTTACATAAATCTGGATATTCATGCAGGAAGTTGTAACAGTCAAAATCTGTTCTCATTTATAAAGTTTGAAAATGGTCTCACTTTTTTCATTTTTATGGTCGGCAATAATAAAAAGTGAGTTTAAAGTTTAGCCGAGGTGTTATTTTGTAGTCATAAACAAAGCATTTTTGCCTTATAAAATTGATCATTCTCTTGTAATTCATGTTAAACCTCTTGTGTATGCCATGTTGGACAACATTACATCAACTGTGAATATTGCACATGCATATAATAAAATTGTGTTCGATATACCTTTAGGCGCTGAGGATAAATATTGCATCAGAAATAGAAAATATTACACAGATGCAGAAAATTGGATTAAATTAATCAATTTTAAATAAATATTTAAATAAACTTAAAGGTTCTGAGCTTAAATAGTATAAATTAGTACTTAAAAATGAAATAATAATTTTCACGCTTGATTTATGTAGTATATTTTTATTTACTCATTTATGTAATGTTCTCATAGAAACAGAGATAAATACATTCCTGTGTATGGCTGTGTCATCTGCATATAAATCTTTGAATTAATAAGTTTTTATTGTATGAAATGACTAAATTTCTTGGAAAATTTGATGAAAATGTTCAAGGACAAAGTTCAAAAACACCCATTAAATATTGTGACGTAAATTTAATGTCAAAATCGGACTTGATCAAACAGACATAACATTGAAAACATAAAAAGATATTTGCATCAGTTATACCTGGATTTTAAGTGTTATTATAAAATGTTCAATCATAACTTAACAAAATAGAAGTTCACAGTTGATGCTTCAGTGATGTTTCTATGGATACTAAATGGTTCTTTACATTACAAAGAACAGAGAGCCTTACAAGTTTAATAATGAATGTGTGAATGATGCTGGAAGCTATAACAGTTTTTATTCCCTCTTTGTTAACTATATTCTTTGTTCCTTAACGTAATAATTTATATTAAAAGACTTATCAGCTTTTTGATGATGTCCAGATTAAATCCTTACAGTGTAATAAAAAATAGTAATTATGACTTTTCTCCTGATGGGAATTGATTTTTACACCTTTGTCAAGTTTAATTTCTAGCTTAAGTACTGGGTAGGATTTTTAAAAATAATTCTGTTTTATTTAATATTTGAATGAAAATATATAGCAGTGCATCTTAAAGGATAAAGTATATCCTGGTTTAGCAGTTAACTGGAATTACCAGTAGTTATCTTAATAAGTGCATTTATAGAGATGAAGATATAAATATGAATTTATGAGTTTAATATCATATACTTCAGCAAGCCTAAAAGTAATTTGGTATTTTTTATGAAAAGAAATTGGGTATTTTTTAAGCAAAGTAATTCAGTATTTTTTGAAGCAAAGCAATTTGGTACTTGGGTAGAAACTCATAAGGTAGTCTTATTATCAACAGATATGTAAATCATAAATTTGGTAAGAAAACAAAACCTTGTTTATAATGTTGAGAACTTTTTCTTCAAAAATGTATTTCATATAACCTGGTACATGTTTCTATAGATTTATTTTTTAATTTCAGAAACCATTTTCATCAGCATCATTCTTATCAGGTTGGATACCACAAAATTCTGGATGGGAAAAATTGGATCCAGTCCTCTCACTGATGATAGTTTCACTTTGAATAATCGTTGTGCCGATTTTGTTGAATCTCCCCTTGCTGAAGATAGCGATCAAAAAGATAGTAGTACATGTGTTGAAGAGACTGACATTAACTGTGGACTTTCTCATGCTTCCGGAGATTTCAGCGGAAAAGACAGTGCAGTCGTTAGTGAAGTGGAGTTTAAAATGTCATCAGAATGCAGTGATTCTGACCTAGATATGCTTAGAAAGAATAAACATAGACTTGAGAGCCGAGACATTGGTTATAGCAGTGGTACCTCTGTATCCCCTATCAACGCAGGTCACACCAGTACAGAATCTGATTGTGACGATATACGTAAACTGATTGAAAAGGTTGATACACTTGTTGGTGAAAAAATACCAGCTAGTGAAAATAAGTCGCCCAAAAGAGAAAGGAGATCTCCTGTAAAGAGGAAGTCTGAATCTCCTCCGAAGATAAATGAGATCAGTTCATGTGATGCAAGTAGTGAGGATAGCGATGAAGGAGCTGATGAATTCTCAACAGCAACAGACGAGCAGGAAATTTTGTGTGATAGTGTATTGGGACTGGATTTCAATTCTGATGCTTCATTGTCACCAACAACTCTCCCTAGATTCCACGACACATCAAAATTAAAAAAGCGAAAACAACGAAAAGATAGACCATGGAGTGTGATTCAGTTTAGTGATGTTAGTGATAAAGAGGTTGTGACATTGTCTAAGTCTGAAACGTCAATAAATACATTGGAATATGAAACTCCAAAACAGTTTAGTTCATCGACTTTGCCAAAATGTGGTGTTAAGAGAAAACTGTATGATACAACTCTGCGTGGGGAAGTTACTGATACGGAAACCGAAGGTATGAAACTTGTGTTTATTTTAGATTTTGAAAACTTTGAAATGATGAATCAAAATTTATAACTCGCCTAAAAGAAACTTATTTCTTTTTTTTTCATGTATAGGAGAAATCTCTCCTGTAAAAAATATTAAATTTTAGTTAAATTTTAAATAGGTCATTTTTGAAATATTGACATTTTTTTTTAGTGTTATGTAGTATAGTTGATCAATGGTAGATCTATATTTTAACTACAAAAATAGCAATGTTAAGTACATTCCATTAAGGACAATTAAAACTCACACTTCTTATTACATTGACCATTTAGTCAATATTATATTAATCGTCAAAGGATTTTCAGAGTATAATTTAGTGAAATGTACTTATAGAAGATGTGTCCTCAAATGAGCTCTATTTTTATATGATCAAACAAGATATGTGCTTGTTTCTTGCCACCTGGCAGAAAAAAATAAGATAGGTAAAATGATTTTATTTTTTAAAATATTTACAATCTTTAGGGAAATGTTGTGGACTGTATAGGGTGCTTAACCAAAAATTTATGGACTGTTATGGTTCTAACAAAAAATGTCCAAAAAAATGTTATCAGTAGGCATAAAAATATAGGGTAGGGAGGCAGGAATCACTACTTCATTTATTTTGGCCTAATTACAAATATAGAACCTGATTTATTTAATGTACACAAAATTAGAAAAAATTGCAAGTTTTGAAGTTTCAAGAGAAATAAAAAGAAAATTCCAAGGTGACTTTAATGAACTGTGTACATGTATTTGGTTGTATGACGTTACCTTGGATACACTAAACATTGATATTTGAAGTTAAAATAGATTGATATTAAAAGATACCATTAAGTACGAATTAAACTCAAATATATAGATTTCCATTAATTTTAAGCATATCAGTGTAGATATTATTAGAAATGTAGTTTTCATCATTGATTTATTTTTCAGTGTCAGATGCCTACGTGACAGCACAGACGGACATATCCTGTACAGAGGATGACGATCCACTTAATAGTACTGCATCCATGTCTGAACCAGTTTGGTGGGATAACTACCACCAGGTATGTAATAAAACAGGGATCAGATAATACTATTGCTCCCCTGTCTGAATCAGTTCAGTGGGATAAAAACCACCAGGTATTTAGAAATGCAGCGATCAGATTATAGTACTGCTTCCCTGTCTTTGGTTGGTTAACTACCCCCATGTATGTAACAAAACAGGTATCAGATAATAAAACTGCTTCCCTGTCCTAATTACTGTGGTTGGATAACTTCTGGCAGGTATACCACCTGTAACTCTTTGCAAAGAAAGCTATAGATCAACAGCAATATAATAGAATCAAGTACTGTTAAAAGCACTGATTTCATGTCAGAACCAACAAATTTTGATGTGCAACAACTTTTTTAAATATTTTATTTTGAAATTCAGACTTTAGTAGTAATCACCAAAAATAGTTTGATAGCACTATTTCTTTTAGCTTTAAAATTAGTTTTAAAATCAGATGAAAATTCAGACTAAAGAATGCATTGAAATTGAGTAGGAAAGGAAAATAAAAACTTTTTTCTTACAATCTTGTAGTTTCATTGTTTATGCATGTGGTTATATGACATAATTTTATCTTGTAAATCATATTACTGTCAAACTTCAGATACAAATTATTTTTGTGGCTACAACATAATTCTTTTTCTATAAACAGCAAACAGTATACACGTCCCTAGGTGAGGACCAAGAAGAATTGCCTATCTCCTGGGCCCAGCTAGAACAGGACTTGGAATTTGATGAGGAAATAACCTCTGCTCAGTCCTCTTCTATTGTGAGAGATGTTATGGCTAAAAAGAAGTCAAAGCCAAAATTGGTAAGGATTTGTTAGGCTTATGTTATTATGTCCTTGATGAAGGAAATGATAAATTTTATTTAGAAATTGGTACACTTCATTTAGCTTGTTCTTTATTGATTTTCTGATCGTCATTAATTTTGACTAATGAGATATTGTAGAGAATTTGTCTGTTAGATCCAGAAGTGTGGGAGTAAAGTGATCATTTGGAATGACAATGTTAAATGGAGAAATTTTATTAGGGAAAAATTTGATATGTCGTTAATGGATGATCTGCTTAATTGCTTGTGAATGCAGAATAATTTAACAAATTAATTGATAAATATCATTAAATGAGGTTTTTTTTATAAACCATGTGCTGCTAGTTGAAAAGACTGTATCAGTTTGTAAGTTATAGAACAAGAAAATATGTTGATAAATGATGGGTGGTTTACAAGACGTAAGAAGATAGTAATGTCAAGTCAGTTATTTGACGCAAAATACATATTCTTGTTACACTTTTAGTGCTACGTGTAGTCTTACATATAATTGAGCCATGTTAAAACAAAAAAGTACAATGTTTTAATTGCTTGTGTTCATATGTAAATAACCGAAAAATCAGTAATAATATATTCATTGGTGATTATAAAATAATAAAAATTGTTGAACTCTTTTATTCATTATTAAAGACAAAGACAGCAGGATTATAAAGGTTATGTTTTATTTGAGTATTGAATTCCTGCATCATGATCAAAAAATGAAATTATAATATTAAACATATGTAGCTTTGTAAGCTTTCTACGTCATTTGGTCTCATTGACAATCATACCACATCTTCTTATTTTTAATTGAAAAATATGATATTTGATACTGAAATCATTAGTTTAATCTAAAAATCATTGTTCAAGTATTTTATATATGTTATCTTTATATCAAGAAACTGTCAAAACTATTAAAGTTTGGTAGGAAAAAAATGAGGAATAAAAATTGTTTAGTACATGACTGAGAAATAGTTTTTGAAATCAGAATTCAAACTGCTTAATGGTAATTTGTAAATGATTATAAAATGCATCCATGTTCAGATGGTTAAATGTATACCTTTTAGGCATACCATTGAGATTAATGTTAAAGTTAGCATTAAAAGTGCAACTTGTTTCTAAATAACTGAAGTTTATTTTAGCCAATAAATGATTTTGAAGCTTAATGATTTTTTTGTTTAGATACAAGTGCTTATTCAGTCAAACTAAGTTAGAGGATTTTTCCTGCTGTATATATGACCTTTTGTGAAAGACAATTTCGAGAATTACAATCACTATATATATGTCACCAGGAAAGCTATTTTGGATGGTAATATAGAAACTAGCAGTGAGGAAGCTTCATTAGGGATGTTCACTATACGAAGCAAAACTTTTCATTTTCTCAAGTCCTCTAATTTGTAGCCATTTTTATGCCATAGAAACAGAACTAGGCCTAAATTTAAGATTAGTGTAGGAGCTATTTTTAAATATTCACCTAGATTATAAAGTAGTTTCAGTAAATTTTAAGATAATAAAGGATCTTGAAGCTTAGGTAACTTTTTGCAGGATATATTTGCTATTTTAGTCTTTACTTTATTAGAATTTATGTTTTCCCCTGATGTATAGAAGACATATGGTAATAGACAATGTCAAGAATAATAATTACCCAATATGTTGTCAGGAAAGTTATTTCCGATGCTAATTATAGACACGTAACAGTGGTGAAGCTTCACAAGGAATATTCATTAATGAACAAAACTTTCACTGTTTAATTTGCTCAAATTGCCCTAGTGTAGTTATTTTTAGTCCACAGAACCAATTAATACCGATAACAAGACAGCACTATAGCTTCTAATTAAAATCATCTTTTCAAAATGAGATGGTTATGTGTTCATGATTATCAAAATTATTTTAAAGGCTAAACATTTTTTTTTTAAAAAGGGTAAAAACTTGCAACAAATAATTGATTAATTCAAGCCTGACTTAATATGTGAACTAGATGCACCATCCTTAGTCATTTATGAGAAGATTACATTTCATCCTGGTGTCTCTATTACAATTTTTTTAACCTGCACCATTTACATGTTATGACAAGGTGTATTAGATGTACCAATGCATGCAAAGTGTGATAGATTTTTTCAGAAACTCAACTAAGGTCATGGTGTACAATGGGTGGTCTGGTATCTTCTATCAAAGCAGTCATGCAATTGTTCAAATGCATTCAAAAGTGTCTTTGACTCTCAAGTTAACAAGATTTAACATTAATATGATCAGAGGGCTTTTGATTGAATGCTTTATAATTATTTTGTGTTTGAGTCTTGTGTTTTGACACAAGTTGTAATTTCATTGGTACATGCACTTTGAATTGTTGTTCTGTTATCTGCCTCAGTCCTAATAGTTTTGTATAGTTAATTCTGACCTTACCCTGCAGAACAATAACAAAATCTTCAACCCCAAAGGGGTTCAGTTAAGACATGTTTTACTGTTTAATTTATGGTTTCCAGTATTCTTGATTCCATCTGGTATTTGACAAATTTGATATACTGAATATCTATGAAAGGAACCTTTGAAATTTTCAAAAAATTGTATCCCAATAAAATTGACAAATTCAGTTATTGTAGCATGATACCACATTAGAGAAATCATTGTTTTGACTTTCAGACCACTCAGAGCAGTAAACATGAATATAACAGGATTTTTTTTACATTTTCAGGTCACTCAGAGTAGTAAGCATGGCTATGACAGCGATTCTGATTTAGAAGATTTATACTTCTTCATCAAAGACTCAGCCAAACAGCTCAAAATCACAGATCAGTTCCTTAAGAAAAAGGTCAAAGATTTCCAAGGCACAGGAATTGACCTTAATTCAAGCAAATATGTAAGTTTAACAAAAAATTGCATAGTTGATATCTTGCATAATTTTCCTTACAACAAAGGCTATTCTATTAAGAAGAATCCACTGTACCACTGTTTAATTACTTACAATGGATTGAAATAACACACATATTCAATAAATCTTCTCTAACATGACCGTAGATGTTTTAGTAATAAAATATACAATGTTTGCAAAAGGCAGTTTTAAAAATATGATTAGAATGCAGCTATTCTTGAAATGAGACAAACAGTATAGCCTATGTTGAAAGTATCTCCTTTCAAAATTCCCATAAGACAGGAAAAAGATAATTAGAATTCTTCCTATGATATTTTTATAGTGATTATGCCATGTAGTTTGTAGACAGTAATACATTGTTACACCCGTAGAAATGACATTTTTATAAAAACCAATGAGTTATTTTTGTTATGTTCAAAAACAAAAGTGTTAAAGTAGGTCTTTAGAAATAGTTTGACAAATGAAAAAGAAAAAATTGTTTTGATTAAATTAAGTTCACCAATATTGATGAACATATAATTTGTAATTACTGGGAATTGAGGATTTGACTTAACACATTATACAGAATCAATATCCTATTAGGTTAGATAAGTCCTTACAATGATATCTGATATTGAGTTTTAATGCTTAGTAATGAGCCATGTGTTGTGAGGATACGAAGTGAGAAAATTTTATTTGTTTCATTAATCTTATCTTATGTCAATGGTTTCACACAGATTTTATTTTTAGAACATGTTTTGAAACTTTATTAAAAAAAAACAAGATTGTTCACTAATAATTTGATGAATAAATCAGAATAATAGATTGATATATTTTAGCTAAGGCAAGAAGGTTATATTAGAAGGAGATGCACGAAAGATGATAATTACACTTAAAATGTAACCACCTTTTTTGTAAGTGGGTGTTAATTGGTTGAGATCGATACAGGTTGCAGAGGGAGACTTTGTCCTAATTACACATCTGAGTAAGAACAGAAACACCTGAAGTGTTTTAAACCGACCGAGATCTGAGATTTTACAAAATAAGCATAGTATCCTGGTTCAATTCTCGACAATAAACACATATATAGACTTACTTACGCAAGTGGAGGTTTGGCCAGGAACCCAGGCTATTTAAAAAAACATACACATCAGATGTTTTCTGTTGACGTATTTCAGTCATCATTAATTTACTGTGTTATTAAGCCAAAGAAATACTTTTTTTTAGCAAAATCTGAATTATACTTTAAGTTAGATTATAACTATGTATTGATTTGGCGTTGTCACATTGAGGATTTTCAAAAATAAAAATGTATCATATTTCATTTTTTTTTCATTCCTTTGCAAATATATAAAATATTGGAAAGTAAAATGAACTCATAACGAAATATTTAATTTTGCATGTGTCCTGATGTTTAAAGCATTCCACCCTGAGAAAGACTAAAACTTTTCTTTGATAAATTCCTCTCTGTTTCAATAAAAAAAAAAAAGTCATGCCAGTCGCGAGCTGTCACCGTTACAAGGATACCTCTCGATAAATTTCTTTTAGTTTCAAATACAAATATTTGCTCAGGTCACCATCACAAAGGTACCTTGCATATTCCTCTATTTTCTATGATATAACCTTCCAATTCTCATGGGCAGAGCTAGACAGGTGAAGCGAAAATCTTTGTTTAAAGCAAGGTGGGTTCAATAGAAATTGTATTCTTAAATTTCTTTAAATCTTTATAACTTTCTCATTTCTGAGTTGTTTTTTGCCGTAGTTAGACAATATACTATCAATTTCCTGTCAAATGTTATTGTACAATAAAAGCACATTTGAACTGATTTGTTACAATAATTTAGGCCCGCCGAATGGCGGATGCCCTATAGTGATCAGTCTGTCCGTCCGTCCGTCCATCCGTGCTTAACAAATTGTGTCCACTCTATATCCAGAGAACCATTATGATTTCAAAGTTTATACTTGACATGTATATTAACCAACACCAGAGGGTGTGTCATAATGTATGTACAACTTCCTAGGTCAAAGGTCAAGGTCAAAAACTTTGGTTTCAGTTGACAACCCCATGTCCTATGGTAAAGATCGTGTCGGCTCTATATCTTGAGAACTGTTATGATTTCAAAGTTTATACTTGACATGTATATAAACAATCACCAGAGGGTGTGTCATAATTTATGTACAACTTCCTAGGTCAAAGGTTAAGGTCAAAAACTTTGGTTTCAGTTGACAAGCCCATGTCCTATGGTAAAGATACAAATTTTTACCACACATTATTCACAGCAGGGCCCACAGAGATGGCTCCCATCTCAATGATATCTAGTTACACCTGTATTTTAATAACCCAGTCACCGATTAGAATCATGTGACATTAGCCATTCTCCTAATCACACAGACTGTTCACGGTAACAGCCTGGTACATCAGAGGGCCATATCAAGTGGGTGATAAACATGTGGGTTTCTTTATATTTAATAATTTTCCTCTAATCGAATTGGTATCCTGGTGATGCTAATTTTATATCAAGTAGAGTGTTCACTCTCCTTCTCATATAACCTCCTTGGTTAAGGGGACTAAATTTGATAGCATTATTTGTATGCTGTATTTCCTAAAATTGTATGAATAGTAGTTCTTTAAACTGTCCAAGAAACTTAGTTTCTTCTCCTCATTGTCACTGTGGTGACTTGGAAACTAACTCACATTTTTTATTAGTTTGTCCATTATATTTGGACATAAGACAAGAAATGATAATATCTTTTAGGAAGCCTACAATTAACAGTACCAATGGACACCGAACTACTTTTAAATGGCTCAACTATGATTTCAAATGAAGAAAACATTAGTTTTTTCTCATGGTACAAAGGTTCATTATTAAATCTAAAATGTTTACAAACTAATAATTCACACAATATACCTGTAAGCATTTCATCTTATTAGTTGCATTTTTCTTTTCTTTTTCAGTTCATTATGTTACCTAACTCAACTGACATTATCAGTATTTTTATTATGTAACAGAGCATGTATTTTTGATTTATTTGTGTATATTATATCTAATTTAACAAGGAGACAGATTGACATAAGCACTTGTTGCTTGTTTCTGAATCATTTTGTGAATGTAAATAGATATTGTAATTATATAATTCATAATAAAATATTGTTTACACTAAAATTGTATACATTAAGTAAACTCACATTTTTGTCCCTTGTTTGACAATAGCTATAATGAATGCACACAAAAATTTCTGAATTTACAGTAGATGAAATAATTTTTTAAAACTATCAATGATTAATATTTTGATGCAGCTTTATGCAATTAATTCAGCTGCTTCAACTCTTTCAGCTAAGATAACTTGAAATTGATTATGTGTATCTAGGTGACAGTTGGGGCAATATCTTTTATTGACTCACATAAATAAGAAAATTATTACTTGTACGTAGATTATAGTCTAGGCTGTTTCCTTTATTGGGTAAAATGCTTATTGATTATGCTACTTTGACAAAAAAATCTAAATAAAGCTCTTTGGTGGAGTTTAATAAATGTTTTTTGTTTGCATTATGTATGTATATGCCTGTCCCAAGTCAGGAGCCTGTAATTCAGTGGTTGTCGTTTGTTTATGTGTTACATATTTGTTTTTCGTTCATTTTTGTACATAAATAAGGCTGTTAGTTTTCTCGTTTGAATTGTTTTAATAGCTGACTATGCGATATGGGCTTTGCTCATTGTTGAAGGCCGTCGGTGACCTATAGTTGTTAATTTCTGTGTCATTTTGGTCTCTTGTGGACAGTTGTCTCATTGGCAATCATACCACATCTTCTTTTTTATATGCATAGACTTTATACATAGATGCCAAATGACCATTTACATATTAAGATTAAGGCTCTGTTCTTAAGTTTCTTCCTTGAAAAATTGCATATGAACATGATGGAACATTAGCTTAGAAACCTATATTCCATGAATCTGTAATTAACCAGTTAATATAATTCTTGTGTAACTTTGACTAACTTTTGATAATTGTGTAACACTGCCAATCTTAGAATGGTCAAGGAAATTGGAGAAAATGAAATAAAAAGACCTTAGCTTAAACTACTCAAATGTTCCCTTGTCCATTCAGGAATATTTTATGGTAACTGTATCATTGATCACTCTCAAGACCTGTTGTTTCTTTCAGTAAGTTTATTTAGTTAACATTAAGTAAAATGAACCGCTTTACTGAGCACATGAAATAACCAACCAGCATTGTAGTATTTTTTAATTTGTTTCTGGTTGTTAATTTCAACCATGGATGTTAGAAAAAAAAAGTGTATTTTATGGCACTTTAAAGTCTTGAGGTTAATTTTAAACTTAAATATTTTAATATGCACACGGTTTTCGTTTGTTCAAAGAGTTTTAACATTTGCAATTGTAGGCTGAAGTAATCGCTACCTGCCAGACCAACATAGATTGCTTGAGAAGAGTATTACAACATCTGGGTACAGTTGTAAGTACTGATGAAGAGGAAGATGTTGATACATTGCAAGGTAATCTTTCATGAAAAAAATGGAATTTTTTGTTCTGAATATTCAGTGTCTACTTTCTAGGTTTGAACATAGAAAAAAATATATATATAATAGAACTATGGAAAATAATCAGAGATGGATTTAGGGGGACTCCTTATAGAACTACATATATGGTTGATGCATAGACTTTATACAAGTCCCACTCCTAATGTTGCCTTGTTGGTGGCCCCAGCTTTTTCAAAATCTTGGATTGGCATCTAATAATAATATAAAATCACATTATTCGCCAAAAATATCAAACACCACAGTAGACTGCACTTTAACCTAACAACTAAAGAAACCAAACATACAAAGATAAAAACAATTTTAAGATAAATAATGTGATACACTGACTTTTTATTAAGTTTATAAAAGTACAAACATTTTAACCTTATCGTTTATGTATTTTTTGGCAATTTTAGATTTTTATGCCCCTGTCCCAATGCAGATCAAGTTTGAATTTGGGTGGCGTCACTTTTACCATTCTAGAGATATGCACCTTTAAAAATGGAAAAATTTCTGAATTTTTCGTTTCCATTATCTAACTTAAGTTGGCCTCAGCCAAATGTAATGAAACTTATACACATTGCTTATTACCACAAAACTCAGATGAATTTCAATTTGGGTGGCGTCACTTTTACTTTTCTTGAATTATGTCCCTTTATAAGGGGCATTATCTGTGTCCCATGGATACATTCTCAGTTTATTATTTCAATATATTGTATTTATAAAAACTATTTCTAAAAAGCTTTTGAAAGCACTACTGTCATTACAACTCAGCTTCTGCTTTTAAGCCAGAGAATTGGGGTGTATAAATACTTATTAACATGATGCAGGTGCTACCCAATGAGCTCCTGAAGGTTATTAGGTTTCCATGATAGTTTTACTTGTCATCACACTTTTTGTGGACAAATTAGGGGAAATTCTTCTTTATGATATTTTATAAAAAATCCAGAAAAAAACATTGAAACCAGAATGAAATTTTTTCAGCCATGTGGTTAAAGGTTTTTAGTACCATATTGGTATTAACCCAGATCTACCCTTCTATCATTAATGCCCTTTCAGGGTATACCAATACAAATATGAATGTTAAAGTAACAATATGCTTAATTCTGTATAATTGTAGAAATTCTGTACCAATGGGAGAAGCTTCATGCCTTTGCCAGTGAGAGACAACTACAGTCACAGCAATTGTCAACATTGTATAAATGTTTAGATGACATACAATCAAAGTTTAATGGTTGTGATGTCATAACACATCATCATAAATTCTCAAGTATCAGGGAGGTTGAACAGTGTCTCAGTGATGTTAAGGTAGTTATTATTCATATATTCAAAATATTTGAATGGACAATAATTGTTTCTCACTGGTACAGTTCTTGCATAATTTTACTCTTCTTTTTTGTCAAAAATAGATGCTTTCAATTACAAGTATAGACAGATGTGGCTTTAATAAGATCTATTATATTGCAAAAAAAAAAAAATGTATTTGCATTTAAATTAACCTGAAAAATTGTGTGATTGAGGACCACTTTTATCAAGAAGTGATAAATGAGATTGTTCACTATTCATGTAGTTTCTCCTTGCTGCAGATTTTGTAATTTACACTCTAACAAATAAGTTTGACAATAATTTGTTTCTGTACCATTTGGATTTTTTTTATCAACTAATTTTTCAAAAACATACAATGTTTTGATAGCATAATTTGTATGCAGCATTTAATGTAATTGCAAAAAATAATCTCCCATTTTGGTTCATTCTTCAAAATTGCAATAATAAATGCATGGAAATTTTTATGTTTATTAAGTGTTACCCTTTTTTGTGCATCTTTACATCCTTCTGTCTGTCCATTTTCATTTGTTTGAAGCTTGAGCAGGGCCATTCGTGTCCTCAGACACATTCTTCTTTTATTCTATTTAAATCATTCAGTTATTACTGGTACTTTTACTTTATCACAGGAGAAACATGAGACTATGTTACAGACAAAGGATATGTTCTATCACTTAGAGGATAAAATATCTGTTTATGAACTGGAGCACCCCTCTATTAATCTGGACCAATTGTTATTCCAAACAAAACTAGCTGGGCAGACTATGTCAGAAAGATCACAAAGGTATTACAAAATGTGTCTCAAAACCTACTGCTGTAGTAATTTTTCACCTCTATATAACTGTCACAGTTTCTTATAGTCTGAGTCTTGTAGCTCACTTTTTACAGCACAAACAAAATTTTGGGAGTATATATAAATGACCCTGCCCATTAGTCTGTTTGAATATTTTCCTTGTAATTGCAACTTCTCCTTAATAGCTTTGAGGATATTGATGATACTTTACACAGTTTTAGAACACTACCTGAGGATATTGATGATACTTTACACAGTTTTAGAACACTACCTGAGGATATTGATGATACTTTACACAGTTTTAGAACACTACCTGAGGATATTGATGATACTTTACACAGTTTTAGAACACTACCTGAGGATATTGATGATACTTTACACAGTTTTAGAACACTGCCTGAGGATATTGATGATACTTTACACAGTTTTAGAACACTACCTGAGGATATTGATGATACTTTACACAGTTTTAGAACACTACCTGAGCATATGCATGAAAGAATACACATGTCAAAGGGGAGTTAATTAAATATACTTACTTCAACATTGCAATATGTGGTAATAGTCTCTCTGGAGGCTGGGATATACTATTGCAAGTTCACTCACAGCTGTAGTTTTACTTCAGACTAAAAAAATTAATGTTAAATTTACATTAATATACATTTGGGGGAATAATTTAACCTCATATTACCTTATAGTTATGCTGATACTTAGATTTTTTGTCGATAAAATATGTTGTAGAACAAACCACACAAAGAAATTTATATTTAGTGTCTTCAAAGACACCATGTACTGTTTCCCCCCTGACCTTCAGTTATTTGAAACATGTTCTTATGTTTGGCAGACTGAGTCAGGAGATGGCAAAATTAGAACATATCCATGAGATCTGGCAGGATTACAGTAAAACCAGACAGGATCTGGAGAAACTACTGCAGGAACAGTTCAATGTAGAAGTTCTGGCTTCTAGGCTGCAGTCAGAAGAGGATCAATCAGAGGATCTATGCCTTCAGGTAGGTACAAAAATTAGTAAAGAGCCTTTTAAAAGGTCAGTTCCACATCAAAACTTGAAACCCCAAGGGTTGACAAGGGGGATAGAAATAATTTCATCCATGCTGAGGATATTGTTTGTTTAGCCTTGCAGGATGTATAAATACACAGTCATTTCAAGTCAAATTGGTGAAATTAAATCCGATGCTTTAAATTGGGAAAGTGACATGATATGCATATTAAAGAACCCTTGCATGCCCCTCATTATTACAGAACCTACTTGAAAATTTACTGTTGAATATGTTTTTGTCCTGAATATGCAAGAAATATTTGACTCAAAACAAAACAAAAACAATCAGTCGTTTATTTTGACTAAATTCGAATAAATTTTCTGAACTTTGACATCAAAATATCATGGAAATAAGAAGTAATAGTTTCCTATATTTAATAAGATAAACATTTACTTTTACTATTTAGATGATAAATGAGGCCTTAAAAAGTTATGAAGAAAAAAGTCAAAAACTGCAGGTGCTGAGAGGTCAGCTATCAAACTACCTCAACGAGGACACTAGAGTCAGATGATGAACAGCATGGCTGATATCCATGATCAGCTGTTTGAAGCTCAGAGAAAATGTGGACAGTTGCTGAGAACAATCAATCAGGACTTGGCAGCACAATTAGAAAAGTAAGTTTCAGTACAGAATTTTAGAAAATTGGTTCCAATAAAATATTAATGTGGATGGCCGTCCCAGGGAGGGGCTGTTTCATAGAGGGACTACTGTACATCAATAAACAACTTGTATGATTTCAATATATAAGATTTTAAAAAGAAGATATTTAGAAGCTGTATTTATTAATGATGTTCTTTACCTTAAATATTGTTTGTTTTTGGAGCAGTGAAGAAGAAAAAAGATGCTCAAATATTTTTTTTTGCTTCAATTGCATTAAGTGAAAATTCTTAATGCATATTTTTGACACACAAGATTTATGGATATTAACAATAAATTTGTACAATTTTCCATTGATCTGTTTTAATCGCTACACCCATTTCAAAATTATGATACATCTTATTAATGAATATATCAGTTTACCCACATTGGTATAATTTGGTAAACATCAACCATCAGCAAAACATTTACAACAGTCAAATATCTTTAATTTTCTGTCAGATTTTTTTTCACTAGCTGCACAATTTTATCCTTGTTTCTCTCTATATACATTTATATATATATCTTCAAATTTGCAGAAGCAAATTTTTGTTCTTCCCTTGCCGGGATTCGAACTTGTGCTGATATTAGAGTAATTATGAATATAATATGTATTTTCAGCGGTGTATCACCTTCACTGGTGATCCAATGGATGGTACTGTCATAGAGTTGTCACTTGTGATGTACATTTATATAGGAGGCTGGGATATACTATTGCAAGTTCACTCACAGCTGTAGTTTTACTTCAGACTAAAAATTAATGTTAAATTTATATTAATATACATTTGGGGAATAATTTAACCTCATATTACCTTATAGTTATGCTGATACTTAGATTTTTGTCGATAAAATATGTTGTAGAACAAACCACACAAAGAAATTTATATTTAGTGTCTTCAAAGACACCATGTACTGTTTCCCCCCTGACCTTCAGTTATTTGAAACATGTTCTTATGTTTGGCAGACTGAGTCAGGAGATGGCAAAATTAGAACATATCCATGAGATCTGGCAGGATTACAGTAAAACCAGACAGGATCTGGAGAAACTACTGCAGGAACAGTTCAATGTAGAAGTTCTGGCTTCTAGGCTGCAGTCAGAAGAGGATCAATCAGAGGATCTATGCCTTCAGGTAGGTACAAAATTAGTAAAGAGCCTTTTAAAAGGTCAGTTCCACATCAAAACTTGAAACCCCAAGGGTTGACAAGGGGGATAGAAATAATTTCATCCATGCTGAGGATATTGTTTGTTTAGCCTTGCAGGATGTATAAATACACAGTCATTTCAAGTCAAATTGGTGAAATTAAATCCGATGCTTTAAATTGGGAAAGTGACATGATATGCATATTAAAGAACCCTTGCATGCCCCTCATTATTACAGAACCTACTTGAAAATTTACTGTTGAATATGTTTTTGTCCTGAATATGCAAGAAATATTTGACTCAAAACAAAACAAAAACAATCAGTCGTTTATTTTGACTAAATTCGAATAAATTTTCTGAACTTTGACATCAAAATATCATGGAAATAAGAAGTAATAGTTTCCTATATTTAATAAGATAAACATTTACTTTTACTATTTAGATGATAAATGAGGCCTTAAAAAGTTATGAAGAAAAAAGTCAAAAACTGCAGGTGCTGAGAGGTCAGCTATCAAACTACCTCAACGAGGACACTAGAGTCAGATGATGAACAGCATGGCTGATATCCATGATCAGCTGTTTGAAGCTCAGAGAAAATGTGGACAGTTGCTGAGAACAATCAATCAGGACTTGGCAGCACAATTAGAAAAGTAAGTTTCAGTACAGAATTTTAGAAAATTGGTTCCAATAAAATATTAATGTGGATGGCCGTCCCAGGGAGGGGCTGTTTCATAGAGGGACTACTGTACATCAATAAACAACTTGTATGATTTCAATATATAAGATTTTAAAAAGAAGATATTTAGAAGCTGTATTTATTAATGATGTTCTTTACCTTAAATATTGTTTGTTTTTGGAGCAGTGAAGAAGAAAAAAGATGCTCAAATATTTTTTTTTGCTTCAATTGCATTAAGTGAAAATTCTTAATGCATATTTTTGACACACAAGATTTATGGATATTAACAATAAATTTGTACAATTTTCCATTGATCTGTTTTAATCGCTACACCCATTTCAAAATTATGATACATCTTATTAATGAATATATCAGTTTACCCACATTGGTATAATTTGGTAAACATCAACCATCAGCAAAACATTTACAACAGTCAAATATCTTTAATTTTCTGTCAGATTTTTTTTCACTAGCTGCACAATTTTATCCTTGTTTCTCTCTATATACATTTATATATATATCTTCAAATTTGCAGAAGCAAATTTTTGTTCTTCCCTTGCCGGGATTCGAACTTGTGCTGATATTAGAGTAATTATGAATATAATATGTATTTTCAGCGGTGTATCACCTTCACTGGTGATCCAATGGATGGTACTGTCATAGAGTTGTCACTTGTGATGTACATTTATATATATATAGCTATATTTATACTTTCAGAAATAGTGGCAGGACATCATCGGCAGCATCATCATTATTCTCATCACCATCAACATGGCTGAAGTCACGTTACATTCAGGCAGCGGCTGTCTTTTTAATGTTTGGTATAGGTTACATATTAAACCCAGAGACTGTTACTGAGTTAGGCAACTGGTCTCTCTCCATAACACCTGACTTAAAATATGTAAATGGCCCACCTCCAATCTAAAGCTCAAAGTTTAAAGGTCATAGTGTATATACATAATGATTTTGTACTTACAGATATCTCACTGTAAAGAAAGTTACAAAGATCAAAATATATAAATGAGTCATTGTATTGTACATAGACGTGTACTTATTATCTATAAAAGAAAATTGCAAAAAAGATACAAAAAATCGAATGATTTCTGTAGTCAAGAGTATATGTACAAAAATGTCTCAGTGGGCATGCCGGGCATGCCCGGTATGATAGCGAAGAGAGTGTAATTGTGCTATGTATAGAAATATGGTACTTATCTTTGAGTATCCTACTCCAGTGCTCATATGAAGTAAAAAGCTTTGGAATCAAGATCTAAAATATATAGTTTCAGAAATGTAAACGTAATAGGTTAAAGAATAGAATGTTCGGAAAGGTTGAAATCAGTAACTTTCGTCATTCAGGGAGATTTTTTTTATCAGGGAAAGATCAAAGAAAAAAATTATATCTATGCAATACATTTCATAATTTTGTTTGCTGAACAAAAAAATTATTAAATCAAAACTAAAAATTTACAAACTTTTGTTTTTGTTAAAAAATATTAGATATGAAACTCTGAAATTTTGAAGACGAACGTTCAAAGCTACAAGTCCCATAGAATTTTAGAAATTCCGGTAATTTAGCACATTGTAACAAACATTTGTTCATCATGTGTATAAAAGGCAGCTACACTGTATATATTTCATACTGTAAGACCACATGGTTGTATATTTATTTTTATTTAAATAATATTTATCAAATATGTGTACTAGTGGTTGTTGTAGCTACAATTTTTGTTTTAGCCAATTGTCTTTAAGTGTTGTATAAAGGACGGAATCTGAATTGTATATCAGA
Source organism: Mytilus coruscus (assembly GCA_017311375.1). Lineage (NCBI taxonomy): Eukaryota > Metazoa > Mollusca > Bivalvia > Mytilida > Mytilidae > Mytilus > Mytilus coruscus. Next base: position 44,441,693 of record CM029599.1, on the reverse strand, counting down.
TGTCTGTCAAAAACAGATATGAATAAAATCAAATATTTCATTGATGGTGTCTCGATTATCCAGGGATGTGTGTCAGCTAACATCATGAAAAGATGGAGACTCATGATGAAAATTTTTGCCTAAAAAATATTTGGAGGATATGAATAGCATTTATCCCCAGAACTCAGGAATTAATTCAGAGGTTGAAAAATATTGTGAAAAATGAGAATGTGGATTAGGAATGAATTAGAAGCTATCTTCTCTAATTTGATGGAGTTTTAGAATTGGGGAAAGGAAAAAGTTAAATATGAAATGGACAGATATTGCTGAAAGTAGCAAATAGTTATTAAGGGAGGAATATGGTATTCAGGTTCTTTGTTGCAATGAAAGCTAATACTTACAGAAAAGTATAAAAAAAGAGAGGGAAAGGATTATAACATAACACTATCAGTGATTGTGTTATGTAGCAGATGACAAAAATGACTTTTGTATAATGAAACCTGGTTGTGTTGTTATGTATAAAGCGGGTTTAATTATGCTGTTAAAGAAGCTTTTTTTGTGGAGTGGTGTTGCATGAATTGTTTGTGAAGGCTTTGTAGAGCTTGAAATTTAAGTTATAACTTATGAGTAAGGCTTAGTTAGTGTGAGTATGTGTTCTTAATTAACGGAGGATGAATAACATTAAATTATTGAGTGTACAAAATGCATTGTAATGCTACATATCATTGTGTCCATAAATATCAAAGATTAAGTAAAGCCACTTGATTTTCCGAGGTTGTATATATTGTTGGAATTATCACAATGGAATGACTTGAAAGATGCTAAAAACAGGATACAGTTTTGAAGGTAAATGTTGTTCTGAATTTAGGGATTGCAAATCATAATTGCTCCTGCAAATTGATACTTAAATTTTTATTTTCCATGATTTATGTATTGTACTGCTTTGCAACCTCTAAATGCAGAACTGCAGTTATCTTAGAAAAGTATATAGATTGGAGGTATTGCATTATAGAGTCGAGTTTTCATAATAAAACAGGTGTATGAAATGTTTTATGTAGTAAGGTACTCTGGGTTTAACATGGTGCTTTTGTCAGCTGTAAAAAGGCCTTCAGTGTTATTATATGTTATGTATTTTTTAGTTCTGTAGTAACTAATAGAGTGCTGTTTTGTTTCTGTGTTTCAATATCACTGAAAAATTTTAAAACTTATTTCCTTTAGAATTTCCACTAAAATTATACATAGTACTATGTTTTACATCATGTAAAAAGTATGTGCTCTGTCAAGTGTGACTCTTAATAAAACAGTCTAAGTCTTAAGGGCTCTCTATAACTTGTAAAATTATTTGGAAAAATAAATATTTTCAAAACCATTAGAAAGATGATTTAGCCATAGGCCTATAACGATCTACTCTTTCCATGATCCAAATTCAATTTATCTGAAGAAGGCCTATGGCTGAATTGTACCGGTAAATGTTGGATCAGGTCTTTGTAGGAATCAAATTGTGGGTAACGTACACTGCTAAAACAGCAGTGGAATTGGCTGATGAAGTCATGGCTTTATAGGACATTTGTAAATCTATGTGGTTTCTGGGATATTGGTGTATTAGATCTTGCAAATCAATCTGATTACTACAAAGACCCGCATTCAAATAATGAATTTTAGTTTTGAAACATCACCATGAGTGTGCATGAATAATTGCCAAAGCAAACAGCAATCAATCAATTCTTTATTTTCAGAATAGGATAAATATTGTATAGTAATGATGTTAAAACACATAAATGAATCCTACTGTTTCCTGATTATACTGGTACCCTGAATATACTGGAAATGTTTATACATTTTTATGTAATTTTGTTTTACAGAGATTAGTTGGTCTGATTCATAATAAAATGAAAAAAATAACTTAAAATATTTTGCTTTTTGTATTTTCTTGCATCTTTTCTCTCATTGAGAAACAGTGAAGTCTGTTTGTTATTTATTTTTTAAGTTTGACATGTTGTTGATTATTTTAAATTGTTCATCTTCAATTTGATGGTTTTGTTTGAAAATTAAAGCGTAGCGCTTATTTGTAATTATATTTTTAAATTGTATATTTTTTATTTATTTTTCATATTTATTTAGATTTTTATATATATTGTTGTTTTCATAATTTTTTGAATGATATTTATTTTATTTAAATAATATTTATCAAATATGTGTACTAGTGGTTGTTGTAGCTACAATTTTTGTTTTAGCCAATTGTCTTTAAGTGTTGTATAAAGGACGGAATCTGAATTGTATATCAGATGTCTGTCAAAAACAGATATGAATAAAATCAAATATTTCATTGATGGTGTCTCGATTATCCAGGGATGTGTGTCAGCTAACATCATGAAAAGATGGAGACTCATGATGAAAATTTTTGCCTAAAAAATATTTGGAGGATATGAATAGCATTTATCCCCAGAACTCAGGAATTAATTCAGAGGTTGAAAAATATTGTGAAAAATGAGAATGTGGATTAGGAATGAATTAGAAGCTATCTTCTCTAATTTGATGGAGTTTTAGAATTGGGGAAAGGAAAAGTTAAATATGAAATGGACAGATATTGCTGAAAGTAGCAAATAGTTATTAAGGAGGAATATGGTATTCAGGTTCTTTGTTGCAATGAAAGCTAATACTTACAGAAAAGTATAAAAAGAGAGGAAAGGATTATAACATAACACTATCAGTGATTGTGTTATATAGCAGATGACAAAATGACTTTTGTATAATGAAACCTGGTTGTGTTGTTATGTATAAAGCGGGTTTAATTATGCTGTTAAAAAGCTTTTTGTGGAGTGGTGTTGCATGAATTGTTTGTGAAGGCTTTGTAGAGCTTGAAATTTAAGTTATAACTTATGAGTAAGGCTTAGTTAGTGTGAGTATGTGTTCTTAATTAACGGAGGATGAATAACATTAAATTATTGAGTGTACAAAATGCATTGTAATGCTACATATCATTGTGTCCATAAATATCAAAGATTAAGTAAAGCCAATTGATTTTCGAGGTTGTATATATTGTTGGAATTATCACAATGGAATGACTTGAAAGATGCTAAAAACAGGATACAGTTTTGAAGGTAGATGTTGTTCTGAATTTAGGGATTGCAAATCATAATTGCTCCTGCAAATTGATACTTAAATTTTTATTTTCCATGATTTATGTATTGTACTGCTTTGCAACCTCTAAATGCAGAACTGCAGTTATCTTAGAAAAGTATATAGATTGGAGGTATTGCATTATAGAGTCGAGTTTTCATAATAAAACAGGTGTATGAAATGTTTTATGTAGTAAGGTACTCTGGGTTTAACATGGTGCTTTTGTCAGCTGTAAAAAAGGCCTTCAGTGTTATTATATGTTATGTATTTTTTTTAGTTCTGTAGTAACTAATAGAGTGCTGTTTTGTTTCTGTGTTTCAATATCACTGAAAAAATTTTAAAAACTTATTTCCTTTAGAATTTCCACTAAAATTATACATAGTACTATGTTTTTACATCATGTAAAAAGTATGTGCTCTGTCAAGTGTGACTCTTAATAAAACAGTCTAAGTCTTAAGGGCTCTCTATAACTTGTAAAATTATTTGGAAAAAATAAATATTTTGCAAAACCATTAGAAAGATGATTTAGCAGTAGGCCTATAACGATCTACTCTTTCCATGATCCAAATTCAATTTATCTGAAGAAGGCCTATGGCTGAATTGTACCGTAAATGTTGGATCAGGTCTTTGTAGGAATCAAATTGTGGGTAACGTACACTGCTAAAACAGCAGTGGAATTGGCTGATGAAGTCATGGCTTTATAGGACATTTGTAAATCTATGTGGTTTCTGGGATATTGGTGTATTAGATCTTGCAAATCAATCTGATTAATACAAAGACCTGCATTCAATTAATGAATTTTTAATTTTGAAACATCACCATGAGTATGCATGAATAATTGCCAAAGCAAACAGCAATCAATCAATTCTTTATTTTCAGAATAGGATAAATATTGTATAGTAATGATGTTAAAACACATAAATGAATCCTACTGTTTCCCTGATTATACTGGTACCCTGAATATACTGAAAATGTTTATACATTTTTTTATGTAATTTTGTTTTTACAGAGATTAGTTGGTCTGATTCATAATAAAAAGAAAAAAAATAACTTAAAATATTTTGCTTTTTTGTATTTTCTTGCATCTTTTCTCTCATTGAGAAACAGTGAAGTCTGTTTGTTATTTATTTTTTTTAAGTTTGACATGTTGTTGATTATTATAATTTGTTCATCTTCAATTTGATGGTTTTTGTTTGAAAATTAAAGCGTAGCCGCTTATTTGTAATTATATTTTTTAAATTGTATAAATTTTTATTTATTTTTCATATTTATTTAGATTTTTATATATATTGTTGTTTTCATAATTTTTTGAATGAATTGGAAAGGGCTTCTTTAAACATTATAAAAATTATTTCTGGAATATAAATGAAATCCAAACAATGGAAAGAATTAGAATTGGCCTAAATTCATCTTATCAATGATCTAGTTGCAGTTAATCTGGAATTTGTTTGATGCATTTATAAGGCCAGATAAAGTTAATTCCTAGATTCTCATCCTTAGATTTATTTTTGCCATGCAAAGAAATTGTTCATTTTCAGTTTTGAATCTTTAATCTTGTTACAATGTAAACCAGGTAAAAAAAATCTATTCAACCCTGTTTAAAAAAATAGTTGGATGAGAATGTAGGGATTATTACTTGACCTAAATGATATTAAATTAATTATGATATTGGTAAATGAAAAATCCAAAAAATTATCAGGTGCTAAATTTTGTTGTTGCTTGTTGCCAAAATGCTAATTTGATATTAATTCAAACTTCATACAATGATGTAGCATGCATATCATTGGCGTCATCAATTTCAACAGTCATTTTTTTATCTCTATAAATTCAATGAAGTGTGGCTTGCAAATCTCTTTAAAACCAATGTAATGGATTTATTGTGAAAACATCAAGTGAATTGGAAAAGTTAAAGTTAAAAACAAAAACTATCAGGACATTTATCAAGAATTAAAAGAATATATAACAATACAGAGGGATAATAGCATTATGGCAACCAGTTGTTACCTTTATGTGAAGTCTGTTGAAGTTTATATGAGATGCCATTACACATTCATACTTTTCTTATCAATTGGTTTTTACAGATTCTTTCTACAGTGCAATAATATTTGATTATTTTTATCTAGGTAATGTGCTATGTGTTCATTCCAGCAGTGTTATGACAAAGACCAGTTTATAACCATTATCCACACTAACTTGCGACTGTTCTAATCTTGTCTGAATGTTACAAGAGCTGTTTTAAAAAGTATTATCTGAATTTTGCTTGAGCAGTTTCAATAATAATGATTATACATAAAAAAAAGCTCATAAAAATTCAAAAGATTTGGTCAGTTGCAAGAAAGTATGGATATGGTATTGTGGTTTTTATGTTACTATTTAATCATGTTTCACCACATGCATATGTGATACTACTATATGAATTTTACTTCTGTAAGTGTAAGTATAGAACTCTTTGATGTTGAAAGCTATAAGATTTATTATGCCACTCAACAAAAAAGTAGCCTGCAAATTTTACCAGATAGATAATGTCAAAATATTTCAAAGGTTGACTTCTTCTGAAGATAAGAGAATATGTTTATCATTTATCGGCAGTAACAAATAAGCCTGCTGGATATGTGCATACCTGTTTCTATGGGTTTGTGGCATTTGCCCAGGTAGGAATTACTTGTTATAAGCTTGTATCATGCATGTGGTAAAACATTAGGAACTTTTTAGCCGATTATTTTTTGCCACTAGTGAAAGCTCACAATTTGATTATTGTATATGATTGTACATTTACTCAACAAAAATGTTCATTTATTAGTGCTATCATAATCATATATCATTATTTTACTCATTATAGAGTTTGACTTCATGTTGGAACAGCCATCAAGTATCGTGGCAAAGGTCATTAAGGTCATCACATGTTTTCAATGTGGACCAGACATTTGTCAATGATGTCACAGTAACTTTGTATTGATGTTAGTCATGATTTTGTGTAATGTCGACATTCTGAGTTTATATTACACAGGCACCTTGACATTGTTGAAGGTCATGACTATTTTTGATACAGAGTACAATCAAATTATATAGGGTACAAGTTAAGGATGTCTCAAAAGTTTACCGTCCCAAGGTCAAAATTACTTTTATTAAAGAATTAATTCCCTTAACTTTTGCCTTTGATCTCTTGTAAATGCCATTTTTGCTTAAAAGTATTTATTAATCCAAATCACAGAAATACAGGCTTTTTGGCCTTGAAAAAGAAATATTAAAATTTAATTAAAATTGGAAACTTTTAAAACAACAAAATTTAAAAGTTATTATCCTGTATTTTGTGACTTGAATGGCAGAAAAAAAGATTAAAAAGGAAAAAAATGATAATCAAAAAGATTCATAATATTTGATGTGGATAAAGAGTTGTTGTACTATTCAGAGTGTACAAAGATGTATATCTAGTGAAATATGAAAAAATAAAACAAAAAAAAGTTAAAAAACTGATTTTTTACTGATTGACAATAAAAATTTTAGAAAATATTTGAGTGAAATACACCTATTAAATGTGGCTCCAGTGGAAATGTTGGCTATCTTAATCATCGGATTTTACAAATAGACAACAAAATCAGACGATTCTGATAGCTGTTTATATGTTCACTTGAGCTACAGATCATAAAAATAAATCTCGAGTTGTGAAATTAATTTATACAGTTTTATATCAAAAATGATTGGGACTATGAAATTATAAATTTTGAGAAAATAAAATATTTTTTTCTTTAGTTTGTTTATTGTTTATCAATAATGCCTGCATTTAAATGTGTGACAAAATGTTTGATAGACTGGATATTGACAAAAACTTGTGCAATGATGTTTTCCCTTTTTTTCAGCCAAGCTATAGTTTCAAACTGCAGCCTTAAAATTTATGCAATGTTATCACGTTGGAACCAAAAGAAAAAAAATCTACCAAAAAAAAAAAATTTCTATCAAATGTATATTAGCTTACTATTCAGTATTGATTTTGCAGGTCATTAAAGGCAATGCAAAGTATTGGTTTTGTGCATCATTGAAGGGTTTATGGTGGCCTATAATAGTTCACATCTTTGTTCTTTGGTATTTGTGGATTGCCAGTTTTTTGATGAAGGTCAGTGGTTCCCTCCTGTCACTCTGGCTCACTCTACCAATAAAAACTAGATGCAACAATATAGCTAAAAGTGCTGAAAGTGGCGTTAAGTACCAACAATGAATTAATCAATTATTATGGATACTGGTAGTTGTCTCAATAGCATTACTATGAAAAATTTGGGAAAATGTTGTTATCAAACATTTATATTAAGATTTGGTTATTGCAATAAATGGTATATAATGATGTCCTAAAAAAGCAGCATACACACTTGCAATAAAAAAACAAAACAAAACCACTTTGGAAAGAGGACTGTCTAGAGGTAACAGAAAACTAGCTAATAGAGCAGTGTAAAATCTCCAATTATGAGAAGATCTGTAATCATATATTAAAGGTTTATATGGCTACTAGGACAATATGCTGTTACAATTCAACAGAGCTGGTCAGACATCGGAAAACACTGCATCAAACATGGATAAAAAAGCAGATCTTCAACAAATACATTGTCAACAGAAAGTTAAAGATTGAGCTTTATATCATGTTTTATTTGGTAGAATATACCATATCTTGCATAGACTTTGCTATTACTGTGTATTCATTATTATTGATGGAATACTAATTTTCATGGATTTTGTGAGTAAGCATCAACCTTTAATTTAAGTGTTGAATAAGATACAGTTTCTATAGGCTTGTATACAGATGTTTAAACCAAACAAGAGTGCACACACTGAAATGTCTTGCCTGCCTTACTAACCATGATTGAATTAATGTTGACAGTCTTAAAAATAAAGGATTAACTACAAGAATCACATGAACTTAACATCATCATTAATCAATGACAATAAGGTCAAGGTCAAATAAACCCTGCAGACAGTCTTGTACACATTACAATCATTCCATACATCAAATATAGTTGACCTTTTGCTTATAGTATTAAAGAAACAAACGGTAACTATGAAACTAAACACTTTACCACTGAACCATGAAAATGAGGTCAAGGTCATATGATACATTACAGACAAACATGTACACCTTACCATCATTCCTTGCACAAAATAAAGTTAACATATTGCTTTTGTAACCTAAGAAACAGGCTTAACCAGGAAAATTTAACATTGACTAATAAACCATGAAAATGAGATCAAGGTCAGATGAACCCTGCTAGACAGAAATCAAATATAGTTGACCTATTGCGTATAGTATTTGATAAACAGACCAAAACAGGAAAACTTAACATTGACCAATGAAACATGAAAATGAGGTCAAGGTCATATGATACCTGCCAGAGACATGCACCTCTTACAATCATTCAATATACCACATATAGTTGACCTACTGCTAATAGTATCTGAGATACAGACTTAATCACATAAGTTTAACCGTGACCACTGATCCTTGAAATCAGAGCGGTCAGGTGAACCCTGTCTGACGAACATGTAGACGTGGCAAGGAACCCATATACCAAATATAGTTCTATAACTCATAAGTGAGAAATTCACATAACAAAAATCTATAATTTTTTTTCAAATGGAATGTGAACCATGAAAATAAGGTCAAGGACAATGGACATAGGACAGATAGAAACTTCGTAACATAAGGTATCTGCATACAAGGTATGGAGCATCAAAGTCTTCTACCTTCTAAAATATAAAGTTTTATACACGTATAAATAGTTTACGCTGCCACTGCTGGATTGTAATCCCTGTCTCATTCTGCGACTTTTGTTGCAGGCGAGACAAAAATTAAGTATCCAGGGAAATACAGTATTCTTCAATCAATTAATGAAAACATGGTACCCACTACAAAATAAAAGAATCCAAAGTATTTTGCTGCATGTTATAAGAACAATTGGTATATAGATATTTGGCTACATCTATTCTTGTAGATCTCCAGTATGGTGCTTGTGTTCAAATCAAACCTAATCCAAAAACTAAACCTTTCAAACCACTGATGCACAAATATGGTAAACCTGTCTTAACCAAATTACTCTAACCAAATTACTCTAAAACTGTAGAAAATCTCTTATTAATGTAACAGAATTGTTCAAAATGAACACTTCACTACTGCAGCTTCAAGAATGATGCTGAGGTCAGATTATATACCTTTTAGACAAAAGACATATGAATAAAAGATGTGGGATGAATGTCAATTAAACATGACCAAACAACATATGCTCACATAATATCTATAAACCAATTTTGTTGACCTATTTTTCAGGTTTAATACACTGATTTAATGGTCTTCTCTTTGTTCAATAACCATCATACAATTCCATATTACTACTTTTGCAGCGCATTATTAGTTACATTGTGTGCTAGTGACCTAGTACGATATATATGGGTCAGTAAATTTCATATGGAGTGAGAGTGAAGCTCGAATCCCCATATGGAATTTATTGACCCCATATATATCCTATTAGGTCACTAGTACACTGTGTGACAAATTTATCTTACCAACTATCTTAACATGTGGTATTTAGACTAGTGGCCTATCAAAGTGATTAAGTCTTCAATACTTAGTATTAAGAACCTACTTCCATTGGTCTATACAAAAACAAATGCCAACAATAACAACTTGTTAGCTTTAAATGTGTTTTATGAATTTATTTCAATCGTTCATCATCAATTTCTTCTTCTGTTGAAACCTTTCAGATTTTTCCTCAACACCGTGTTGTTTTTATAAAGGGACATAACACCACTACTAACCGTGTATTGAAAAAGGCCCCACCTACTAACCCCATATGAAATATACACGGTCTCCACACGGTTGCTTTTAACCAATCATATTCCTAGAAATGTATAGGAGGTAAGATAAATAGTTTTATCCCCCTTGTCTGTCTTTTCTAAATGTAACAGCAGTCTAGTTTGATTTTATGATATTTGCAGTTGTTGAACTGATTGTTGGTATATGATTGCATAAATAAAATATTATAATATTTGCTCAAGTTAACCTTCTTTTTAACAGCATTACACTCCTTGGACATAGACAATTTTATAAATAGTTTTGTTGATTTGGTATTTTTTGCTGTGGAGATATTGACAGATTTCTGTCTCCTGTGATGAATTTTGCAGAATGTGAGACATAGGGATGCCTATCTGTTGGTGGTTGTTATCACAATAAACTATTTGATAAAGCTTTATACTGTAATTTCAAAAATTATTGCAAGGTTGTTATGAACTCGAATAATGCAACTGGATGGGTATCGCAATAATAAGAACTTGGATTCTGAATTTGATACATGTACATATATAAGTATTAAGATTTTCCTGAAATCGCAATAATAAATCTTGCATTTTTGTCCATTTATCAAAAATCGTAATTATAAATGCACGCAATAATTTCTGAATTTACACCGTAACAGTATATTGAAGAAGGAAGAAGACCTTGATGATCCATTTCCTGTATAGAGATGCCTTGTGGTCTGTAGTTTCTCTCTGGCACATGTCTATTGTCCTTGACCTAATTTTCATGGTTCAATGATGGCTAAAAAACTAGGTTTTTCTATCACACAAATTTTTCAGTTATTTAGAGTAATAGGGAAACTATATGTGGTACTGGCAATTAAAATCATTGCAAGGTATACATATCTAACGCGTGTGGACAGCTTGGTGATATATTTCATACAATCAGTTGTGTCGCGTCACGTCGCTAGCTCTATTTCTAGTTACTGTAGTTTTTATGTCTCTTGTTTTGTTTTAATACTGTGGTACTGTGTTATGTAAACATTGAGTCAGAAAATTTTTGGTAAAAGAAGTAAATCAAAAACAGTTTGTATACTTTAATATTTTTAAAAATAAATAAATTATGATTCATAATAAAATATTCATCTGAATTTAAAGTAATTAAATCTTTTATAAAATCCAAAATCAATAAAAATAAAATATCATTCAAAGAGAACAAAAATGTTCAATTTAAAAAATTTCTAGTTTCTAGAAAGAAAGTTGTTGTATGTGAAAGGATTCCTGTCATAAGAAGATATAAAATTAACAAGAACAATTGCAAATATTGTTTTATTATTTGAACCAGTTTCTATCTTAGATTTTAATAAAAGAAATTTTCATAAATTTTAGAACATTTTGCCATAGATTTCATGTAAATATTATCCTTTCTTGTCTTTGGTGATAATCAAGCATAGATACAGACTTAATACTGCACTGAAATCTAAATCTTTATTTGTCATGAACCATTTAAAAAAAATTCCTAAATCTATAAATTTTTCTTTGGTCTATAGATCTATAAGTAACCGTCAACAATTGTCTAAGTCTCCTATTTTCCTGCCTAAATGACAGGAAGTAGATATAAATAGATTTAACATGTGCTTATGGATAAAATTTGCAAGATTGCTTCTGTTATTCATTAATTATGGATATAGATATCCAGTCCGAAGGTACAGTCATGCATTTTATTTATAAAATAGAATAGATTGCAATTAATTGTAAATAAACTTGAATATTCTACGTGAACTAACTGGGTCATGTGATATGTACAGACAGATACTACAGTTTGAAACCCGACTATCATGCAATAACTATGTCATAATTAAAGATAATATTGGCCATGGTTTAATCAGAGACATATAATACTATAATATAAGAATTGAGAAATGTATAATTGTCAATTATACGTAATGAGCCAACTTTATGATGTACAAAAATGTACCTATCGGGTGAAGACACTTTGTGTACAAAGTATTTGCCGACTTGTCACAGGTCAGTGCTGGGGTGGTGAGTGAAGCCATAAAATAGTTATCTGTGATCATAAAGTTATGAACTCTTAATTAAAACACAAAAGAATCATGTTACAAGTGTTAATTACAATGTACATCGATTAAATCCAATCAACAAGGTTAACCTCATAAGGTAAATCGATCACGTGGTGTAAACAATCTGTGTTGAACTGGTTTGAACTGGTCAAATTTCACCTGGAATTTTATACCGCACGGAAAAGATTTAACAAGTCGTTTAAAACTTTACCGATTTACGATTTTTTAACTGAAAATTTTAGCACCACGGAGAAAAATTATACATCGCGGTAAGAACGATACCACCACGGTAAAAAATTATACATCGCGGGCCCGCGGTCCTTTAAGGGCATATCTGTCTGATCATATCACAGTTCAGTATTCAATGTTAAGTTTTCATAATAAGGCCTGTTTCTCAAGATACTTTAACTATAGGTCAACTATATTTGGTGTATAGAATTACTGTAATTGATGATCAAGCTTTTTATCCTTTCAACATATTTGAGCTAATTCAATGGAAAGCAATACCTCTATTCAAACTTAACATTGTCGTCTGATAACAAAACAATACAAAATCAGAAAACTAATTTAAATAATTTATTTGGTAACAGTTGTTTAACAGGAAATCTATATATTATTTCTACAATAGCAATACCCCTTTCTAATAGTAAGTACAAGGAGACATTTCCCATACTATGGCAGTTTTCTATTTTTTGGCAAAAATAAAATTAAAATGTACTTTCTTGTCACCGGTTAATAAAGAAACATAGATGTATTGTTAGTTCAAATTGTGATCAAACTTGCTGCTAAATGCAGTGAACGTAATGAAACAACACAAAACTGTATGCACTATGGCTATGTTATTGTTTAAATTTTGTATGTTTACATGTTGAAAGGATTAGAAATTGGCTTTAAGTTCTAATTTTTCAAATTGAAAAAAAAAACAGAACATTTCATTTTAAGGTCTAATTCTCAAAATATGTAATAAATATAGGAAAAGTATGTTAAGTACAAAAATCTTTAAGAGTGATGATGATGTATGATTTTTGCTTATATCAAGAAATGGTAAAGCCTGAAATATTTACTTTTATCAGAAAGAATATCACTTTTTTACTGAACACATTCTTTATTAACATGACTTGGTGGCAAGAATCTACACAATAATTCTGTTGGCCGAGTATAATGATAGAAAATAGCAAAATATGAATGTGATGTTATCACACTTCACAACCAATTGACAGCACAATAAAAAATTCTTGCAGTAAAAAAAAGACAATACACATTAATATATAATACAACAAAAATATCACAGAAAGTATGGAAATATGAAAAGGTGTGAGTCAACTATGTCTTCTATGTAATATCAATTCCTTTGCAAAATAGTCTTTAAACTATATGTCAACTAATGAAGATTAATGATTGATGGAACTGCGATAAATGCACTTTGAGGTCTATTCTATATCTAAATAGAAACTAGGATTTCAAGTATATGTCAAATATGTAGTATTCTAATGACACAATTATTCCAATTAAAACACATGTTAAAGTAATTATCCGATCTTCATGAAATATTGATTAAAAAGTCTGAAACATTCCAACATTCCTTCACTGCTGCCTAATTTTTTTGTGATTTTCAAACAGTTTTCCATTAGCTAGAAAATGAATAGCACATAAATGTCACAATATAAAATACAATAACATACATACAACTACAAGAAAAACCCCTAAATGCCCCACAAGTAAATGGAATATAGTTGAATATTCACATAACAATTTAAGCCTCTTTATATTTTTTATATCAAGCTATTACATAAAATTTCCTAGCATTTCATGTGGCAATTGCATAATATTCTTGATATTTCACATGACAATTACATCTTTTTCCTGATATTTCACATAACAATGACAATAATGCTCATGATATTTCACATGGCAATTACATCTTTTCCCAGACATTTTACATTACAATTACATCTTTTCCCAGATATTTCACATGACTATTACATCAATGTTCCTAATATTTTACATGACAATTACATCAATTTTTCTGACATTTCAAATAAGAATAACATTCATTTACCTGATATTTCACATAACAATTATATGATACAGGTCACATTTATATGTGAAAAGAACATGTTGAAAAGCACCTGTATATGTCCCAAGGAATGGATCCATAAAAGTTTGAAAGGATTACCTAGGTTTTCAGCATGAATTTTCATGATTTACAACCAAAATCACCACAATGATCAATCCTATCTTGATTTCATTAAGAAAAAAAGGTTTTAAATACCCCTTAAAGTTTCAAATTGATAACTTAAAAAAAATTAGTTCACATTTGAGTGATTTTGGGTGTAAAAACTTTGCAGATAAAAGGTTGGATTACACTGGACCCACTGCAAAACTTTCAAGCCATTACAGATGTCTACCAGCATTATATTTTTCTTGCCAACTAAACATGATACATAATAAAGGCACCTTTTTTTGTTACTCTATACTCCATGTCCCTTATTATCATTATAATACATTTTCACCAATCAAGTTTCTTCAATATCAAAATGTAAGCGCCATGGATCTTATATTCTCCTGATTTAACATACATCTAATGAGACAAATATGTGGAGTATTGTCAATAACTATGCTTTTGTTTTATGTTTCATTAATTTGTCCAGTTGTGACTGTCCTAAATGTGAGCACAATTTCTTAACAATATTTTCATATCCTCCCTTTGTTGCTAAGTCATATGGTGTTTCTCCTCGGTCATTTTTCCTGTTAATATCAGCACCCAATCTATAATGAGAAAACATTTAAATTAAAGATGAAATTATTAGAGCAATTAAGTTTTTGCATGAATAGTTTAAAAGTACTCCAGAATTCAAGTGAAATATTTCTACATATCTGAAAATATAGTATATTTTCCTTGTCAAATACTACAAAAAATTTCTTGGTCCATGTTTGTACTTTTTTTTTAAGTTGTTAGTTTTTTCTTCTCATCTGTTTACAATGTCAGGTGAAAGAATCATGAATTAATACTTCTTTATTGCACTACAAATACATTTTAGAAACATTGATCATTGATTTTTAATAGCATTGTCTAAACAAATAATCAATATCACTAATTTAAGCCACATTTAACTTCTAATAATTTAATTTTGGATGTAACACGTCTTCTGATTGGCTGACGTTGTTTTATTTATCAGCTCATAGTCATATTTTTGTCATGTGACCTTGAATCAACGTTTTTCATGGTTTACTCCGGTTTAAAATGGAATTTAGAATTAATTATAAGAATGACTGTAATATTTTTTGTCTATTCGAACAAATACAAGTGGTGCAATGTTAAATAACCCACTATGCACGTTATTCATGTGCACCACATTTATGTTACTTTATTACAGTCATTCCTTAAATATATAATTTCAAATTCAAATTACTGTATTTCCCTTATTCATGATTTACTTATTACTTTGTTTAAATATATATCAATACATTACCCAAGTAAAGTATCCACAACTTTCAATCCTGATGTACCAAGAGTAACTGCTTCATGAAGAGGTGTATTGCCTCTACTGCAAATGAAAATGATATGAGTATAATAAATATAAAAAATTTCTATGGTATGAAATAAAGGGAAAGAAAACAAGGAAACATAGAAAAGAAAGACATTAATTTTGACATAATACCTAGTCCTCACTGACAAATATAAAATTCTGTATTTGCTCATTATTTTGTACTCTAAACGGTATCATTCAAATTGGTCTCTGGTGGATAGTTGTCTTATTGACAGTCATACCACATCTCCATATTTTATACTGTCTACATGGTGATTTTAGGGCTTGGCATATTATAAAGGCACTGTAATGCAGTGGTTGTCATTTGTTGCTGTACATCATATTTGTTTTTCATTTACTGTTTTGTACATAAATCAGTTAGTTTCTCATTTGAATTGTATAAAATTTGTCATTTAGGGTCCTTTTATAGCTTACTATGCATTGTTGAAGGCCACACAGTGACCTATAGTTGTTAAATTCTATGTCATTTGGTCTCTAGTGGAGAGGTGTCTCATTAGCAATCATGCCACATCTTCTTGTCTTTATATGTGTCTAATGTTGAAGTTCGTAAATTTACCTCCAGATGTTTTGTTTTTAAATATCTCACAGATGTATAACACACTTCTGATTTTAATCATAAAATTTGATTTCCTGTCTTATATTTAATAAATAAATGTATAACATTTTATAAATTTTTACTGAATTTTTTACATTACAACAGTCGAGTGATATACTTACATAGAAGATGGTCCTTTTTGATTAACTTCAACACCTTGATCAATCAGTACAGGTAGACATTCCACTCGTCTGTTTTTGATAGCCACATAAATGCACGGTAAACCATCTTTATTTGTACATTCAGCATTAGCCCCTTCAATACAAAATGTGTTACATGCACTTTAAAATCACAAACAAAATCCAACAAAATAAACATTTAACCTATTTATATATCTAAAATACAAAAATTGGCAATAACCTCGTGACACATCTTATTTTGATTGCTTAACCTCCAGTCTAGTGGCAAATGTTTCACGCATATTCAGGAATTCACGTTTTACACTGTTGGTTAATTGTTTGCATATGACAGCTGTAAAACACTTTAACAATAGGTGTGATATTTTGACTGAATGAGGATTTGCATGGCAGGTGCTGTATGCATATCTAGAGACAAATATCCTGTGGAGACACCCAGACTCGCTCCTTTAGGAGTTCAAGAGATTCCCTCAGTTTCTGTATTTGACTTTGATTTGTATCTTCATAATGGATTCATCAGATTTAAACATTGGTAAACTACTGTTACCTCTGATTTATGTGTAATTTCAAAGTAAATATACCAAAATGAAAATACTAATTATTCATAAAAAAAATACATTATATAATATTCTTGTTTATTATAGATAAAATGTTAACCCACGGTATTGACTATATGCCCACCTTTTCACTTCAATCCACTACAAATAACTTCCAACTCAATATTAAATGAGCAATATGTTGTTGTTGTTATGTAGAATGTTTTATTTTATATCCCTATGATTTAACGATGTGGGGTATAATTAACAGCAACCCAACAACACAAAATACCATAAGACATCTGTATACAATGAATACCTCATCAATAAGTCGCTGAATCTCTGTTGGATCTCCCTCACCTGAAGGACCAAGTTCTTTTAGTATTTTCTGGTCAATTGGCTGAAAATGAATAATCATATGCTTGATTAATGCTGTTTGTAAAGCAAGACTTGATGATACAGCTGACAGGATGCTTTCTGATTTTTCTGGTGATGTCAAATTCAAAATTCACACTGGTAAGGACATATTGAATAACTTTAAATAATCATATTATTTTATTTTTCGATTATTTTTTAGGACAATATACTTTTTACCATAAATTATTACCCCTTTTAAAATTTAAATCACAAATAGATTTTAATATTAATAAGTAAACTAATTTAAGAGTAGAAGAGAGAAACCTGACATAAAGAGGTCTCTAAACACACAAGCTCCAATGGAGCTTTCATAAGCCGAAGCTTCTGAGGATTAATTTATTTTTGTGGGTACCAATTTTCGTTGATTGAGGAATAATTGTGTTTTCGTGTATATTTGGTTTTGTGGTGTTACCAAAGTCTGCATACTAGCCTATAAAACTCTGTTGAACATCTAAATTCGTCTTTCACGTATATCCACATAATCCACGAAAATTGAAACCACACGAATAATAATAATGAATCTGCAGTATATTAATTATGTGTATGAGTGGAAAAAACTGATCAAAGGTTTAAACCAGAGAAATTTTATATTTAAACCTACAGCTACTTTAGGTGTCTCCTTTCTTCTAGGTTTAGGCTTCCTTACTGTGGTTATTTTTGCTATTTCTTCATCTAAAAATAAAACAATCATTTGATTTTATATTTAAATCAAATAGACTTTTCTTCAAATTTACAGTTATTTTGGGGTCCTTCATTTCTTTATTCTTTAAATTTTTAGACCATTTTTCTGTAATCTTTATATTTTTGCCTTTTATTCTTCATCTAAAGAATAAAGATTATGGTTTGACTGTCTTTGAGGCAACAATCTACATTTATTTTACTGGTAAATTACTATTAATTTTATAAAAAGTATGCAAGGACATGTCATTTGAAAGATTAAAATAACCAATATCAAGTCTTCTTTTATAAAAATTGAAATAATGGTCCACTACTCCCTTTTGAATTTTTAATAATAATGACTTAATAAACACATTTCCAACATGTTCCTGACCTCTTTTTAGTATTCAATTCCAAAACAATATTTTGCAAACATCTTGTCAAATACATTTCCTCCTACCTTCTGAATCACTTCTATAACTTGTGAGACTATCATTCTCCGTGTGCATACTGAGATAATCTCCTGTGATACCAAGTTTTCTACCAGTCAATGGATCTTTGTTTCCTCTTATTGCAAAGGTCAAGGTTATACTTAATTCATGGCCATCTTCTTGTACTGCTCCAGACAATAACTGAAATGTATCAAGTAAACATTTATACGATCTCAAACAGACTGAAAATGAAGACTAAAAATGAATTTTCACAAGAACTGTGAAATAAAAACATTTCATTAAAATATGTATCATTCTGGGAAACTGTAAGTCTAAAATTTCAATTGTAAACTATGAACCCATATTGTAAATTGAGAAACTATATAATACAATTTGGGTTTGTTTAATACTCCTTTTATATAATAAAAAACAAAACACCAAAAATCTAGAATATTATTAACACTTAAAAAAACATTAAATCAAATTATCTGCCACTTTTTTTTTCAACTATTTTTAAAATGAACTTTTTAATGTCTCAAAATTGCTTTCTAAAAGAGCAAAATTTGACTCAATAAAAAATCAAGCATCCATTTTACTTTAACAAAGAAAAATAATAATAAATCAAAACGTATCTGACTATAAACAATATCATACTTTTCCCATCTTAGGTTCACCAATGAGAGCTCTAAATTCAGCATCATTCTGTGCATGTGCTTTTAAGTGGTGACAGATATGGTCCACTTGTTTTCTCCAATAACCTGTAATAACATAGTAAATTAAGACTTCAAAAAAAAAAAAAGAATATACCAGTTTAACAACTTAATTCCATTAAGTGTAATTATAATATGCCATAATTTTTAATATTTAAAAGAAAAGAAGTATTAAATAAAAGATATTTACTAATTGCTTTTTTTGTTGATTTTTTAATATGAAAAAAAACTTAGAACCAACAAAATTTAATGTTGAACATAAAGCAACTTTTGAACCGATAGCATTTTCTTCTTAAGCTTTTCACTTACCTTTTCCTGGACTAACTGGTGTCATCAAGGGTTGTCTGTCCCTCATAGACTGTTCTAATGCAACCTTTTTCTCAATTTCTTCTTTCTTGTTTGATAATCCTTTCTCTGATGGATAAAACAATCCTACTGTCTGTGTAGACACAGTACTTGTAGGTCTGAGGGGTGCTCCAACTGGGTGAGATACAGGTAACCATTGTGACTAAAATAACATTTAAGTTTGGTGTTTTGGTAAATCTTTTCGGAACTGTATTATCAACATCAAATATACTACATGTATTAAGCTTGGCATGTTTGTAAAACTTCCAGGAACATCACAACTGAATATAATCTGTTGTTTAATACTTAGTAAATGTATAAAAATTTAACATATGCACATCTTTGTAAGCATCTAACATTCCTGGATATACCTCTTTAAAAAATTTAAATAAAAGCAAATGAGTTACATGAATGGTTTATATGGTTAACATCTTATTCATAACACTTTTCAATCATAATATATGTCTTCAACTTTTACTCCATAGCAACAAGCAAATTAGAGCTGCTCTTTGTTCTATGGAATGAAAGATGATATATATTTGAACTTACCTCAACTCCTGACATGAAACCATTCCTGAAATTAAATAGAACAAGAAGTTAATTATAATTCTTTCTGTATTTTCTTTATTTTTTTTTTTATTAAATTACTTTACATAAAATGATATACATCTGCTCATATAAAAAGTGAAGTTCAATCCTGAAAAATCAGATTTTAATTACTTTTACCATCTAATAATGAATGACTGTAATTTTTCTTATGACAAATAATTCATTAAAACTTTTATTTAAAAAAAAAATGTTTTAGCCATGCAGGATTTCATAAATTTCAAGTATTTCTTTACCACTCTACAAAGTAAACATTGTTCATTATAGATGAAGGAGACAAGATGAAACTGGTTAAGGTCTGTCTGACTAAACAATCATCTGTGACAGATAGCTATTGAAAATCTTTTTCCTTTATTTGTAATTCTGAGTATTACAATATACAAATTTATTGATAAATGCTGATATAATACAGATGGAGAGATATTTTTGTAACATCAACTGAAATTGTTGTGATACTAGATTTCGAACTTTGGTATACATGTAGTATTAATTTTTTAGTAAAGTATATCTAAGGAACTAAGTTAGTGACAACAAATATAATTATAAGTGTGGTGATCTATCTATTAGGATTGTTAACAATGTGATCATAATATGATGTTAGCCTGCACCAAAGATTAATAAACTACAGTTGATAATATAACAAAGGGAACACCATTGAGGAATTCAGTAAGAAAGCATCAAATTCAAATATCACATGTAGCACTTTTGCTTAGTAACATTTTAAATCCATTTAATATTATGGAAAGATGCAAGAATCATAACCTCTTATTTTTTCTTTTAATCCCCCCAAAAAGGTGCATTGCCTTCAATGAGCCAATCAAATTCCAGCTACATGCATTTTTTGCCATTGGATTTGTTAAAATAGTGTCTCATAATAGTGATAAATGAAATATATAGTCCCCTTTTAACTATTTTTGAGGATGTAACTATATCTTAAACATTTTCAATTTCTGTATACAGTAGGACTATTAAATAAAGATAGCATTAAACTGGGAAATACAAAATCAATGAATTTGGCAAATAATCTTAAAATAAAATAAAAATCAGCAAAATTCTGATATTTTCAATTTTACCTATCTTCATGTATATCTCTCTCTTTGATTGCAGATCTGTTTTAATGAAAGTTTACATAATAAATACAAACATGAAATGTGCTGAGTATGTAAATTTCAGTAATTTGAAAACATTTGCTCATATTTTCTGAATTGCAATCAAAATGGGTCAGGAGGTTGAGCTATTGATATCATGAAGGCTTTGTAAGCAAATCTTAATGAACATGTTAAATATATTTAAGTAAGATTAAGAAATGAAATTAACCAAAACACCATGAATTCTGTAAAAAAGTTATACATGCAAATTAATGTGAGACGTTATACAAAATATGATAAAAACAGATTACCATGAAACATTATTACATGTAAGTCAGAAATGAAACTATCGGAAATAAAAGATATCTTTTAACCACCTTAATCCCATAAATTCTTAAAAAAAACAAACCTATATTCAAGAAAAAATGAGATAGAAACCTACCTGAGTTCTGGATTAGGTTGATGGTATTGTAGAGGTATAGGTCCCTCACATACAACACAAGACTGAGTGTTGAAAGGTACAACTGATTTACAATATACACAGGTGCCCATCTGTCAAAAATAACAAAAACTGTCAAAACATAGCTATAGATCATTTTTATGTACAGGTTTTAATGTTGTAAAGAACCAAGTTATAATTAGTAATCTGTATTGACCACTTACTTTATCATATAAATATCATTAAAATGAGATATCACGGTTAAAAGTTAAATACTTTACAGATACGTTAATACATGCTTTATTGAATAAACGATAAAAATGATACTATCAATATCCAATTAATGTATTTCAGTGTAATTTTATGTCACAGTTTAAAACAAAAGTCATTTCTGATGGTTTAAATGATACTGAGGAAAATATCAGTCTACATATAGTTCCTATTTATTCACATACCTTTCCGGGTTTGGGTGGTATAGGCCTTGCTTCCTGTTGTCCAGTACTTCCACGACTAATGTAGTACCGGGAAAATGGATCTGACTGAGTTTCACTGTAGCTCCTATAATAAATAAAATTAATGATAAAATGATTGGTCACTGCAGAAGTATGAAAATCATTTGTCTGCTTTTCTTTTCTTATGCTCTTAAAACGTTTTTGAAATATGCAATTGATGATCAAATCAACACAAAGTAAAAGCTTCAAAAAACTCTATAGACATACAAATTCAATTTCAAACAGAAATAATGTTTTAAATATAGCCAGTTCATCTAATTGTTGTTTTGTTTAAATTGCCAATTCAAACCCTAAATTTCACTGTCATGACTTTCTACAAATACCTTCTCATTGTGATTAGTTTGTCTCAACAACGATAGACAAAAAGGTTAGATTAAGTTTTGTAACTTCAAGAAATGCTGCATGCAAATAATGTTGTTTGTGTAACCTATACAGTCACAATTTTCTTATTAATGAAAAATCCCAAAAATTTCTAAATTTAGAGTAATTTTAAAGTAGATCTAGGCTACAATAATCATTACATACTTGAGAAGTTCAGCTTCCCTGGTTAATCTCATGGCTTGAGTTTGAGCATCTGGTATATCTCTGTCATGTCTTCTTGAACTACGTCCTCCATATGTATCATCCTGTGATCTGTTGTACTGAAATACAAATAGCATGAATTTACAAAGCTTTGCAAAGGGTTAACAACAACTTCTTTTATTCATTTATACTTTTTCAACATAAGTTTAATCCTTTTTAGACTAAAAATGAAAGTAAATTATATTTCAACTGATCCCAATATAGAGTGTTATCAGTTTTACACAGAAATTGTCACAATGACAACCATGTAAATGGCACACTGAGCTATTTCACATGAATACACAAAATTCCCTCTTAATAATGTATTCAAAAGTTTACATTTTTATACAAAACAATTTCTATCAAATTAATTACAGTTTAACATAGGTAAAATATTTTGAATGTAACAACTTCAAAATATGATAAAATTTTCAACTATATATTCACATCTTTATTACTATGTACCATAACTTTTATCTTCAGAACCCTAACTCAATCTAGTTTTCTTTAAACAAATGATTGATTGATTGTTGGTTGTTCAATGTCCTTCATGTAGTATTCTGCTCAATTTGTGATGATTTTTCTCAAAAACATTCACAAACAAAGATAAACTAGAATTAGGTGATCTAAGGATCACAGATACCTGTATCCACAGCATGAATCTTGAATGGAAAAATCAAGCTTTACCTGTATATTATGTTCTATAACATTTTGTATAATAGATTTGGTCAATGGGTACAATATTTATTTTTCAGAAACCAATTATGTGACGGACAAACAAGTGTATAACAATATACCTGTTCCAGACCATATGAGTATTTGGACCATATGAGTATATACTCCTTTGGATATTAACGAGCCTGACCATATGAGTATTTAGACCATATAGGTATTTTTCGAATATATTCTAAATGGACTTTTTTCTTCTTTCTCTGGTATTTAGATAACTTAATTTTTTTAATTCTTCTAAATTTGACTTAATTGATGTGTTTCATATGATCTTACAATAACAGTAGTTCATACATAAAAACATATAGGGTTTGTTCCTATTCATATGATCTTACAATAACAGTTTTAAATGTGGTGACCTTGACATAAATGTGGTGGAGAAATATACGTACCTAGGTTTAGTGTTTACAGAGCATTTGGACTATCAAATTATGTCGTGCCTTAGGACTAGTTCATACATAAAATTCTTTCACATATAGGGTTTGTTACTATTCATATGATCTTACAATAACAGTAGTTCATACATAACAACATATAGGGTTTGTTGGCGAACCGTTATTCATATGATCTTACTAAATAAAAGAATTCATAACTGTGGTTTTAGACATAAAGCATAAAACAAATTATAGACTTTATCGGTTTGAATCATGTAATATTAGTGACTAGTATAATGACCAGAACATTCATAAAACTACGGTGTTAGCTAAAATAGAAGATAAACTTTTAACCGATTTTAAAAATAAGTGGACGGATGATCTCCATAGAGTTTCTGCAAGATGTATGGATGGTGGTGGTAACAAAGGACATATAGAACATTCAAAACCGAAATTAGTTGTGAACTTTATTTAAAAACACTGTTATCTCCTGCTCAACGAGAGCATATTCAGAATTCAGGCGTGGGTTGCACCTATACGAACGAAACCGGCGCTACGAACGTTTACCAATGCATGAACGGACTTGCTTTATGTGTGATAATAAGATGGAAACTGAGGAACATGTACTACTTGAATGTCCGCTTTATGACGATTTAAGGAACGAACTCTATGAATATATAAACAGTGAAGATGAGAACTTTAATGTGTTTACGCATCGTGAGAAACTGTCTTTTGTGTTGGGGTGCCAAACGTTAATGTTATTTACAAATGTGCCAAAACCTGCAAATCTATTTTAGACAGAAGGAGACGTTTTTATATCGATAATTTTTAGACTGTGACGATTTCGTAATTTGCATGAGTATATACTCCTTTGGATATTAACGAGCTGGACCATATGAGTATTTAGACCATATAGGTATTTTTCGAATATATTCTAAATGGACTATTTTCTTCTTTCTCTGGTATTTAGATAGTTTAATTTTTAAATTCTTCTAAATTTGACTTAATTGATGTGTTTTGTTCCTATTCATATGATCTTACAATAACAGTAGTTCATACATAAAACATATAGGGATAGCATGTTTAAACTACTGGGATAGTATAAATAGGAGCATGAACACATTAAAGATCATTAAATAACTAAACATAATTTGAGATATTAAAAAAAATATTTACTAAAATCAAATTAAAATGTCAAAATAAAGGGAAAAAAAGGTGAGGGTGCAATGGCCCAAGTACCTGTGAGTTAAACAGTTGACTTCTTGTTAAATGGCACATTTAAATATTTCTTGAAGTCATATTCCAATGTCAAAACCGACACATATTGTGTTTTGAATGGACAAGTCGACAATACATGTAAAAATAATTTTAATTTTAGTAAAATAAACTTTATTTCATTAATCATGTAACAATGGTTGCCATTTGATGTATTAATTCACCATTAAAAACTCTTAAATAATGATACCTTGAAGGTTCGTACTTAAGGCAACATCCATCTTTTAACACCGGACCATATGCGTATGGTCCAAATACTCATATGGTCCTGAACATACAGACCTCATGGAGGATGAGGTATACAAATATGCAAAGATCAACTTATATGTACCTCATTTTTATCATGAACTGATTTCCTGTTGTTTAAGAATCTGGTTCCTGTTGTTGGTTTTCTGTAGTTACTTCCTGATACATTCATATCTGTTTAAAAAGAAGATGAATATAGTTGAAATTCAAAACAATCCTAATTGACTCTGTAAAAAAATAATCTACACAAAGAGCCTGGCCATACTGGTTACATTTTTTGACTAACCTGAAAGTAAAATTCTGAACAAGCATATATCCATATCTTTTCAAGTTTTGTTTGAAATCCTTCTCCTTGTCTTAATACATAAGAGTTATTTCTAAATACCCATAGTTCATATGAGCCCATATCCTCTGTAAACAAAAATGAAGATCAGATTGGTAACATATGTTGAAATCAAGGGACTCCAGTGTAATATAATTGTTTTTCAGAACTCATAAGGGATCCTGTATTATATGTAATAAATACATATATTCAAATATATCAATTGTTCTATACAATTGTTACCAACCTGCCATTTTCTGTATTGTTTGTTTCATAGTACCCATATCAGTCCATGCAGTTTTATCTGATAGCAATAAGTTCTTTGTTGCTCTCTTCACATTCAGCTGAAGAAAAAAAAATACAAGTATTATAAACTTATCTATTTAAGTATCATTAATGCAATTTACTGCAAAAGCAAAATAAATATACCTTTTTATCATTCTAATTTTACAGTAACACCTGTTTAAGCTAAGCCCCAGTGGCAAACATTACATGCATATTCAGGAAGATAACATGTTAATGAGTTATGCATATACCCTGCCATTGTACTAGACCAACTTGTGTTCGTATTCTTACACCCTTGCTTACAGTCCACAGAAAGATATTTCACAATACTCAGACACATTATTCTGACCTCAATCAACCAATCATTGCTTTTACTCCTAACTGCTATGCATTTCTCCAGACAAGGAGGCTACCATGAGACACCCTAGGCAGTTGCATATAAATGAAATACTAACTGTAGTATTTTGATGGTCTAATTCTTCCTGGAATCCTAAATCATCATCTACAGGAGCTACTTCTCTACTGGGTACGAATCCTACTTCAAATATCTTTGTTCCTATATTACTTTCTCTCATACCATCTCTGAAAAATATGAAAGGTTTGGGTTACGATATCTTCAACAGGCTGACCAACTCCAAAGGAATAATCGTGTTGCAAAGTAAGTTAAAACACATGAATTGGAACTAACCAACATTTTTATTCCACATTATCATTCAGAGACCATAAAATAACTTTATTCACAAATGAATATTTTTAGTACAAGTTCCTTTTTTTTCATCATTTTTTATCTTTATTATATCATAATTCATTTGATATGATGTTTTCATCGGTTCATTGTGATATAACAAAGAAAATGAATTGTGTAGCATGGACATAGAAGCATATATATTTGCAATTCTATAAATCCAAGCAAACACTGTGCAGAAGGAGCTGCATAGGTTTTCTGTGTCACAATCTTTGATCATAAAAATTCTATTTGTAGAGTTCATAAAAGAAAAGGTCACATAAAAGCTGTTTCAAAAGGACTAAAAATTCCCGTAGTGATCTTGGATTCTCATATTTCATTAATAGTTATGCATGAATTTCAAAAAGGATATCATATCATCTTATCATAGTTGATCAGATTTCTTTATATTTTCAAACTTTAGCAAAATTAGAGATCATCATTTTAAAGGTATTTAAAATAGTTTCCAATTTTATATATAAATTTTACATCACCCTTGTGCTATTGATTGATAAATGACATCTATATTTTAGCAAATGAAATTTTGTTAGTTTTTGTTAGAATATTTTATAAACTTGACTGCCAGGTTAGGCGCTTGCCAAGCTTTTAAAGTCAGTGCTAAAAATATAGGGTGAATTGAGATACCCTAAACAAAAGGTGTTTTTTTCAAATCAATATAAGAAACATACTTAGACACTGCCATCGCCTTAACTGTTTGTTTTCCTGCAGGTAACGTAAAAGGAGCAAAGTACTGCATTGTATATCTCTCTGATCCAACTTTAGGAAATGGGTCCGGTTTCTTTCCATTGATTGTGTAGAATATCTCAACATCCTTTTGATCTGAAAGAACATCATGTTAACTTCAGGAGTATTATTTAACAACAGACATAAATTTTATGAGGAAAGTTTTTGTGTTTGCTATGATTATAGTGTTTATAACACATATGGTCCTTTTGGCCTAAATATTGAAACAATACAAATTTTATCTCGGTACAGTGTTATCCCCAGGGCCTTCAAGCACCATTGTACAATTTACAGTCTGAATAGATCTTACAATAGAATGCATTATCAATGTGTTTCAATAATTTCAGGAAAAAAGTGCTATCTCAAATCTAAAGGGCCTACTAAAAAATCCTGAGGTTTAACGGTCTCACTAAACAAATAGACAGAGTCAGTTCACAATAAAATTCTGTTTGTCTACCTAAAACATTTACTGATGTAAGGTTAGCAGAAAGACACTGTTTCAAACCCTGAGTGATATAATAGTATTATTAAATATACTATACCTGTGCTAAGTTCAATTTTAGTATTAGTATCAATTGATAGCTTGGATTTCCCTGGTATAGGTGGTCGCAATGGGATAATAGCAGGAACAATTATAGACCCTGCAGTCATCTTAAACGTCTATCTAAAAAAAAAATATCATACTTAATGCCCCTATTCCAGGAGTTGACCCTCATCCCATAGATTACCCCTATATCTATGCTTTTTCCAAGTAAGTGAAAGCTAAAACAATGTTATGGATAACAAGAGTCCACATGCTAATGTCTCACCTGCTTTACTGACCATGACTGATTTAATAATAATGTTTAACATATTCTTAACATAATCAAAGATCAATAGGGTAGAGATCAGAAAAACCCTGACAGACAGACATGTGCACCTGACAATCATTCATTGCACCAAATATAGTTAACCTATTGCTTATAGTATCTAAGAAACAGACTTAACCTATAAAACCTAACATTGAAACCATAATGAACCATGAAAATGAGGTCAAGGTCAAATGAAACATGTCAGACAGACATGTACACCTTACAATCATTCCATGCACCAAATATGGTTGACATATTCCTTTTAATATACATTGTATATTAAAACAGATTTAACGGTTGAACCAGGAAAACTAAAAATTGACCAATGAACCATGAAAATGAGATCAAGGTCAGATGAATCATGCCAGACAGACATGTAAACCTTACAATCATTCCTTACATCAAATATAGTTGACCTATTACTTACAATATCTGAGAACTAAATATACTAGTAGTTAACAGTCAGGGGTACTACTTATACAAGTGATTTCAGAATCACATCTTTAAGTGATTTTGGCTTTGAAAAATTGAAAATTTTCACAAAAATATATTCAGACTTTTTAAAATCACTAAAACAAGTAATTTGAGAAGTAAAAATGTAATCACTTCAATAAGTGTTTATAACATTTTCTTGATATTTTTCCCACAAACTTCATTTTTTTTATTGGTTAAAAGACAAGGATTCCATTTAAAAAACAACTACATGCATGCAGAAATTATCTTTGCTTGATGAGCCTGTCAGTTTTTACAGTTTATTTAAAATATGCATAAACTGGAATAATTTGTAGATCAGGACATAACCTTGAAGTAGATCATTCTAACTCTAACATGTCTAAAGAAGACCAATCAGGTTACTTAAAATTGTTGACCTTTGTCTGATTGTAAGAACAGTTAATGAATATTTGATTACAGGAAAATTCCAAGGGTACTTTCAAAAGCTTTAGCACACTAACTTACTGTCCAAGCTCACTGGTGAAATTAATATACAAGAGAAAAGGATAATTGATCTATGTAGGAAAATTAAAGAAAAGTTTGTCAAAATATAGAAAATTAATGTGAAATTAGCATTTGAAGATCAAAGGAAACACCAAAATCACTTAAATAGGTGATAACTGAATTTATCAAATCACTGAAATAGGTGATAATGAAATCACTTGTATAAGTAGTATCCCGGACTGGTTAAGAGGACCAAACTACAAAAACTAAATATTGACCAATGAACCCTGAAAATGAGTTAAAGTTCAAATGAAACCTGACTCACATGTACCCTTAACAATCATTCCAAATACCAGATGTAGTTGACCAGCTGCTTATAGAATGTGAGAAACAGACATTATCATTGAACTTCAACCTTGATTACTGATCCATGAAATGAAAACGAAGTCATGTGAAACGCAGGGATCTCCCTGACCTGTTTTGTGATGATGCACCACCATTGTTAAATAAATGTGCTATGATTGAAAGGTACAGTCAAAATTTGTTAGTGTATTGTATTATCACAGATTTTAATGTTTTAATTGTAAAGCTGCAGGATGAGGGTTTACAATATATTTGATCAATATATTACTTTATTCTATCAAAAATATCTCTGTTGAATTTAATACAACAACCATCTTTACTTCATGAATATCCTATACAATAATAAATAACTGTTATATGATTAAAAGTTTTAAATAAAAAATATTTTCCTCTGTTCGCCTCTACCATTTAATGAAAATATTGGTTATTCATCAATGAAACTAACTATATCTTTTCAATATTTTTAACAACAAAATGAAGGCATGAATATTGTTTTTTGCAACATGTTTCGCGGCACACAGAACTTTTTCTGGTAAAATTACACCATAAATTTCCATGGAGATCCATGTGAACCTCTTTTGACTGACATGTAGATGTTGCAAAGAACCCATGTACCAAATATAGTTATCCTTTTACTAGCTATTAGCAGTCTTCACGCTCAACCACAGGCCCACCAGCCCAGGCTTGTAAAATTGCTGAAGGGCCTGTGAAAATCTTATCTACTGGCCAATAGAATCTGACTAAAATCTTTCTTAAAATTCAACTTCAGGCCTGTAGATTCAAAAGTTTATCATGAAGACTGTATAAGTGAAAAATTCATGACAAAAACACTATAATTTGTTTTCAGCAGTTGCTGAACCATGAAAATGAGGTCAAGGACAAAGGACATATACATGTAACAGATGGAAACTTCATATTATAAGGTATCTGCATACAAAGTATGAAGCATCCAGGTCATCTACCTTCTGAAATATAATGCTTTATACAAAATAGTTTTTGCCCCATATGGAATTTACCCTGGGGATGTCTCAACATACAAATTTGGGTACAGATGTCCGGCTTGGGTTTAAAAAACACCTTCATTCATATATTTATTTACGCAAAAATCACTACCCATTCATATATTTCATAGGAAAATCACAACCCATTTATATATAGTTCCTAGCTATCATGACATTTTATTTAGACGTTAAACACATGCGATAATTCATATCATCAGGTAAAAAGTTCAGTTTTTACAGACATCTTAACAGAAGAGGAACATTTATGACCCATTGAGATATAAATTCCTACCCATTGATATATTACCACTATGAAATTGCATTCCATTATTATAATTGACATTCCACAACAGTGACCCATACCAGCAGCACGTCTGTGTATACCTTTGACTTTGTATTAGAGCAACCTTCAGCAGGAATTTACTGACCCATATTGTCAGATCATATGTTTTCATACCTCATATGAATTCATACTATGCATACTTTTTCAATGGAAACTGTGACATCACAATGCATTCTTAATAGCACAAAACCCATGAGACGAGGATATATATCGTATTAGGACAGTAGCACACTGTGTAACTTATATTATTAAGGTCACAGTTTATACACTGGCAGTGTTTTCGTATGTTTGCATTTGATAAATGTCAAAGTATGTGTGTCATGTTTTTATCATATTTATATTTTGTTTCCTAATTAAATAGATAATGTCAGCATTTTGACAACGCTACTGCAATATTCTGCATTTTATAACCAAAAAAAATAGTTGAGACAGCTTATTCTAAGTGAACTGCAAGCTGGGGATATATTTTATCAATATTCTATTCTCCATCACTTACGTAGGCTCTTTTTTCGTTCCGGTAAAGTAAATATTCGAGTCTGGGCACCTGCTTTTTGTCGATAGCAACACCCGCCTTAGTTACTTGTAACGAAATATTTGATTGGTCAATAAATAAAAGAGTGAATTTTAAAGGGAAGTAATAAACAAAAATATTTTTGTCATCTACTGTTCTCTTCAATGATACCGAGATTACAAAAACAGTTCAAAGGCGTCTTATAAAACACTTTTAAATTTACATTTTACATTTATTTCAAACTCCTGTATGTTTTCAAATGTTTTAGAAAGGGATTTTAGTTGTCTATAAAAAAATCTTGAATGAACTGTTTTAAAATCAAAATCTTCATTTCTGTCCCGTCTGTCAACGTATATTTGTTCCGCCTAACAGAAGTTCCACTGGAAACTTTGTTATAAACAATGTCATAATATATATTCCTGTTGGAACAAATATTCTATACCATTTATTCCGTTAGGAACATATACTGTAATATCTATTCCTGTGGAAATAATATTCCAGAATATTTTTTCCTTTTGGAACTTATATTATGAAGGAACTTCTATTCCGTGACACCGTCAGTACAATAATTTCAGAATTCTGAATTATATTTAAAACTACTTATATTCTTATTAATACCGATTCTCCAATTGGTATGTGTCCAAACTGTGACACAAAAAGCAAATACGACACTGATACAACTCTAAAACAGCTATATTTTTTTTACTTTCTATTTGAATATATAAATCGTTATGGTCACTGAATACATGATTAGAAATTAAAATCCGAGAGACGTGTTTTGAAAGTCACACTCCTTGCTTGTTAATATCTGATAACCCAGAGAAATAACTCTTTGACTTTTTATAAATTAGACTAAATTTATGATTGTTTACAAAAGTACATTTTAAAATTACCGAGTTTTGTCTCAAGTTTCCAATGGTTGGAAAATCATACGCCCCTTCACTTATTCAGCAACATTAAAGATCATGCACAAAATTATGCAGTTGCGTTAAATATTTGTCAGTTGACGTTGAGTAACAAAGTGACGGGAAATTTAATCAAGGAACAAATCAAAGGAGAGTGGTTACAACATTATAAACAGCTAGGAACGACACAAGGATAAAACATTATAAACAGCTAGGAACGACACAAGAATAAAACATTATAAACAGCTAGGAACGACACAAGAATAAAACATTATAAAAAGCTAGGAACGACACAAGGATAAAACATTATAAACAGCTAGGAACGACACAAGGATAAAACATTATAAACAGCTAGGAACGACACAAGGATAAAACATTATAAACAGCTAGGAACGACACAAGAATAAAACATTATAAACAGCTAGGAACGACACAAGAATAAAACATTATAAACAGCTAGGAACGACACAAGAATAAAACATTATAAACAGCTAGGAACGACACAAGAATAAAACATTATAAACAGCTAGGAACGACACAAGAATAAAACATTATAAACAGCTAGGAACGACACAAGAATAAAACATTATAAACAGCTAGGAACGACACAAGAATAAAACATTTTTAATGGAACTGTAGAGCTTTTAAAAAAAATAAACATGATCGTTAATGGCATGAGTGTTTAGGACATTTTGCTATATCTTATATTTCTGCTTCTCTCAGTCTGTTTTATGTCAATCTGATTGAAAAATTCTGATGGTTTTATGTCCGTATGAGTCATGATTCTATCTGTCTATACATAAAACAGCCACACTTGAACATAAATTTTCTTATTTAAAACTATACATGGAATCTGATGTTCAGTAGTTGTCGTTTGTTGATGTGGTTCATCAGTGTTTCTCATTTCTCGTTTTATATAGATTAGACCGTTGGTTTTCCCGTTTGAATGATTTACACTAGTAATTTTGGGGCCCTTTATAGCTTACTGTTCGGTGTGAGCCTAGGCTCCGTGTTGAAGACCGTACTTTGACCTATAATGGTTTACATTTATAAATTTTGACTTGGATGGAGAGTTGTCTCATTGGCACTCATACCACATCTTCTTATGTCTATGATCTATCTGTACACAAAAAAGAAAAACATATTCAAAACAATCCAGATATCTTTAATACAAAACCGTTGACATAAAGACCGGAGAATTAGTGTCATCAGAATTCTTTATAATAATGCACATGTAAACCTTATACTAGTATATCATATCAGGTTGGTCATCGCTCGATGTGAACTGTGTGTATTTAGCACTTCAAAGTTTTTGCGTTGAGCGGACCAGAAAAAGATGTTTCGAGATGCACATCCAATTGTATAATAATTGGGCATTTTAGAGTTTGTAGTATCCTCTACCAGTTCAAAAGTTATGGTAACAGTCAAAGAGAGACGTTTATGATTACAGATACATACAAATGAACTTATATCGTGTGTCCAGAACTGAAAACATTTCGTTAAAGGTCAAGCGACAATGCATTGCTCTGAAATGTTTCGCAGTGTTCTGTGCAAATTTAGTCATTAGGAATCATATTGTAAACTTATTATTAACCCTGGTCAAGATTGTAAAAAGCTAAAAAAAAGAAGAATCTGCTTTCGCTTATACGTTTGTTACGTATAGTCTCAACGCTTTTTACGTATAGTCGTACTGATAAAATAAACTTTCACATGCGTAATGATAATAACAGATTGTTTAATATTGACACAATTGTTAACTTGTGACATGTTGTGTAAAGATTCATATCAATTGACCTGAGCATAAGTAAACATACACACATTTTAACTACACCGTCCATTCGACCAAATAGATCTTGCACTGGGATGAAGTTTTTCTACATCCTCTGCAGCACCTTGTTTGTAGCTCACACATTCGGTAAGTAAATTTCTCCCATTATTTTTATGTTGATATGTATAATGAAACTGATGACATTTTAATGGAAATTAATGTTTTTGATGAAATTATATTGTGAAGTTCTAAATACAAACTTAAAAATTAAAGCAATATTTAAAAATACAAAAAGATGAAAATTTGTGGTATTTAGTAAATCTTCATGGAATCTTTATTATTTAACAATAAAATTTGTTTTAAATACTAAATATAAATCTATTTTTAAAGCTTTCAGATATGACGACTATAAAAAGTTCATAGAACAACAGTCAAAGAACGCAACGTTCGTAAAACTATTTGATCAACATGTTCAACGATTCAAGGAAGCACAATTGAAGTCAAAAGTAGTAAGTTTTTAATTCTTTAAACTCTTTTATGTTATTATTGTGTTGCTGTATTAAAAACATAGACCAAAGACCCCTTTTAGTCGAATTTAGTACAACTATCACAAATAAGTGCAAATACAGACCCTTTTCGTATTCACAACACTTGACACTATTCTCATAAAGGGAAGGATTTTAAGAATCTGCTGGTTTTTTTTTAGTACAAGTTGGAAGTTAAAATTTTATATTACATAACTAAATATCAAAATGTATCATACATAGGATTTAAGTAACGCTGTTAAATCTGAATAGTTTTTTTTTCTTGCTTTGGAAAACAATATGTCGTAAGCAAATTGCATGTACTCATTCCTTGAAAAGACTTCTGACTACATATTTTTGGGTTATTTGTTGCGTTGGTTTGATGTCATATTGACGTATATTCAACACTTCTTATTCAAAATAATAACAAGTCATTGCCAGTCTGTATATGCTATTTTCACACTCCCGTGTCATTTTTACTTTTAAAGTTAAATTCATTTCTAAAAGAAAATTTATTCAGAATTTTCAACTTCGGACCTGAAATAAGTACAGGACAAATACAATCGCAAAAGAACATCGTAATATTCGTATTTATAAATTATCATTATTTGAATGATCGATTTCTAAAGTCAATATTTCACGAAATTCAGAAGAAAAAAACCGCCAATATACTACAGTATACATTTATTTATGTTAATTGTCAACCCCATGGTAATAACAAAATAATGATTGTTATTCTTACATTTGTCATCAAGTTCGATAGATTCTGCAAATTATCAAGTTCGCTGTTCACAATGAGAATATCATAACTATAGACACTATACTTAATTATTCGTTGCAACTGAGGAATAATATATTAACATATTATGTCCCAGGTTGCAATACGAACAGTTTATTAAAAAAATTGTTTGATTTGACAACATATAAAATAAAATAAAATGAACATAACTAGTCGAACATATACCTACGAGTTAATTTTAAAAAACCAGTTCGACGACCATAGTTCCAAAGAGTTTTTTATGAAATAAACTGTAGTTTTAATATGACATGAAAATACCAGCATTTTATTTTTAATTCGATTTAACTCGTAACACTAAGGTTTTTCTACCCAAGGCATAGGAGATCTTAGCCGTAATTGACATAATTTTTTTATTATTTTTTTGAAAGGCTCTTCAACTTCGTGTTTGATTTAGGTCGACCTACTCTTTTTATTCGAGCGCCATGGTTACTCATCGATCGCAGCTTCAAATGATTTGCGACTCTAAGATTTATATTCCGGTACAACAGTTCTCTCGAAAGAGAGTTATATTTATATATACATTTATTTTGCGAATAATGCAATGGTTTATTGATATGAATTGATAATTTTTTTGGGGGAATTATTTAAGCTGAGGAAAATAGTGCTATCTTATCTTGTTTTATTCTTATTAAATAAAATTTGATAAAAGTTGGTTGTTATGCAGATTCCAGTTTGAAGAAAACCCACTTCCGAATTAACTATATGTACACCATATTATGAGGCGCGGATTTAATCAAAATTATTGTATTTAAGCAGCGCCTGAAACATTTCAGAACCTCAATAATTCGATTTGAGGATATCCTGAAATCGAATTATGGAGGTCCTGAAATAATTGTGAACTTCATTTAATATTCAAGGATATCCTGAAATTGAATTGTGGAGGTCCTGAAATGTAAACTTATCGAATTCCATCAATATTAATATTAAGGATTACCTGAAATATTTAAGGACCTCTTGAAATAAAGCAATTTTGACCGATTATTTGTACAGGTCTTGAAATATTTCAGGATATCCTGAAATCGAATTATAGAGGTCCTGAAATATTTCAGGAGGTCCTCAATTATTCATGAATATCCTGAATTCGAATTATAGAGGTCCTGAAATATTTCAGAATCTCCTTAAATACAATAATTTGGACTAGATCCGCTATCCATACCATTGCGCGAAATGACGTTATTCCAAGGACAAGATAAAATGCTTTGAACATGTACATTTCTAAG
Organism: Mytilus coruscus; assembly: GCA_017311375.1. Classification (NCBI taxonomy): domain Eukaryota; kingdom Metazoa; phylum Mollusca; class Bivalvia; order Mytilida; family Mytilidae; genus Mytilus; species Mytilus coruscus. Next base: position 44,405,237 of record CM029599.1, on the reverse strand, counting down.
AAAATAATAATAAATTTCCAATTTTAACTCAATGTTTGCAGCATTTAAAACATTAATTTATCACACCTATATTCTTTTGACTTGAAAGAAAATCTCATTAGTAAAAAATCCCAATTAATATCAACACTGATCTGTGTCTACACTTGTTGTTGAACAAAGTAGTGACAGAAGAAAACACGTGAACTCATCGGAAAAAAACAGGCAAACTAACAGTGACTGCTTACGGATCAATCAATATCAAAAACATGTTTAGCAGGAAATATATAAAACCTTTTAACTTTATTGGCGTATATAACTTTTCAAGAATGTATCTTTAAATATATGTTTTTTTTAGAAACTTGAATTTCCATGCCAACCATTCCAGAAACCAAAAGAAGCCACAAATGGTATGTAACAGATAAAACAATTAAAATAGACAAAAATAAAGGTACTATGTAAGAAAAAATTTTGAATTATTACCTGTAGGTCCAACCATTCCAGAAACCAAAAGAAGCCACGAATAATATGTAAGAGCAAAAATCGAAATAGACAAAAATAAAGTTCACGGTAGGTATAGTGTCCGACTAGGACCGTGGTTTTTCGAGTGATTTGATCGGGTTTTTTCGAGTGTGACCACTTTTTTTCGAGTGAATATGATCAAAAATGTAAACAAACAGACTTCCTTTCTAACAAGACGTGATATAGAAGCTTGAGTTTAATATACAAGGATATACAAGGTGTGTTAGTATTTGAGATAAAAAGATATTATCAATTCGACATCATTTTTCGTTAAAAAAGTTGAATTTAGCCTTACAATGCTTTTATTCCAAAAAACAGAATAAAGCCATTTTTATACACATACCAATGCAAATGTCGATGGAAATGCATACATGGAATCCATATATCCTTAGATATACAGACACTTTACAAAATTCTTGTTATTGCATTGAAAACGACAATAAAATTGGAATTAAATGTTATATATAGTTAACAATGAAATGAATAGTTCATCAGCTTAACACACTACTATGTACGTACGTCTATGCTTACATTAGATTGTTGACATCATGAATATATACTGTACATGTAATTTATAAGATGTGACAAACAACAATATAAACAAATGAACGATACTTGTTTATAAAGTGTAAGTGTAAGTACACCATTATCAAACTGATGAATGCATTGGTTCTGTGCCTTAAAAACTACATAGTTTGAACCCTTTTTATTGTTTTAAACGTAAATTCACTTACACATAACATTTTAAGCTATAGGAAATTTGTTTAATCACTCGATAAAACACAGACGCACTCGAAAAAGCCCGGACTGCTCTCGAAAAACCCGAACACATAGAAATAAATATAGTCTTAAAATGTCAATGGGTATAAAACTGGTCGGATTAAGTGTGTGTATGTGTGTATGTTTTCTGTTGTTGTTATTATTTTTTTTTTGTGGGGGCAGGGAGCAGACCTCTTTTTAGTAGAATATTTTATTTTACATAGCATTTTTCTGATTCTTCTCTGCTGTCCAGTAGGTTTCTTACTCTGTTTTTTACTATAAACAGCTGCGCCATGGGCGCATGATACACCCGTCGCGTTTTCAAAGAATAAAGTTCATTCTCTTATGGTTGTGGCTTATCATCTATTTCTTGCATGAATAGACATTTCTCGTATCACACTGCACGGAGTGTGATACGAAAAAGTGATACGAAAATATGCGTTTATTTGATTTGCTTATCCAGCATCATATGACGATATTACGGCATTTCCATTGGCTATTCGTTAGGTAATTGACGACCTTCAAAGGTTACGACGATGTACATTTCGTGTGGAAAATACTAGACCAACGATTCGCGGAATTTTTAATTTAACACAATGAGAGTGTTGACCATAAGACAAATAGGTTTATCTACGGGGCGCCGAATGGGACTTGAACTTTTTGTAATCAAAATCAATTTTGTGTACACAAAATTCAATTCTGTCATAACAAAATCATTTTTGTCTTACAAGACTATGTGATACAGACTTGTTTTATGAAAACTTCAATTTTGTAATGACAAAATTCAATTTTGTAGACAAAATTCATTTTTGTCATGACAAAATTCATTTTTGTAGACAAAATTCATTTTTGTCACGACAAAATTCAATTTTGTCAAATAGGTATGCAAATATAAACTTATTTGCATACAAAATTGACTTTTGTTACCTGATATGGAAATTAAAACACAAAAGTCAATTTTGTGAGACAAAATTGAATTTGTACGCAGTTAACATGTTGATTAAATTAGCATCCTGTGATTTTGTAATTAAAATAATTTTTTGTGTAGACAAAATTGAGTTTTGTTAGACAGAAGTGAAAATTTAACACAAAATTGACTTTTGTGACAAAAATGAATTTTGTGGCACAAAATTGACTTTTGTGACAAAAATGAATTTTGTGACACAAAATTGACTTTTGTGTTAAATTTTCACTTCTGTTTGACAAAACTCAATTTTGTCTACACAAAAATAAACACAAAATTGAATTTTGTCATGACAAAAATGAATTTTGTCTACAAAAATGAATTTTGTCATTACAAAATTCAATTTTGTGTCACAAAAGTCAATTTTGTCTACGCAAAAATAAACACAAAATTGAATTTTGTCATGACAAAAATGAATTTTGTCTACAAAAATGAATTTTGTCTACAAAAATGAATTTTGTCATTACAAAATTCAATTTTGTGTCACAAAAGTCAATTTTGTCTACACAAAAATAAACACAAAATTGAATTTTGTCATGACAAAAATGAATTTTGTCTACAAAATTGAATTTTGTCATGACAAAATTCAATTTTGTGTCACAAAAGTCAATTTTGTCTACACAAAATAAACACAAAATTGAATTTTGTCATGACAAAATGAATTTTGTGTCACAAAAGTCAATTTTGTCAACACAAAATAAACACAAAATTGAATTTTGTCATGACAAAATGAATTTTGTCTACAAAATGAATTTTGTCATTACAAAATTCAATTTTGTGTTTATTTTGTGTAGACAAAATTGACTTTGTGACACAAAATTGACTTTGTGACACAAAATTGACTTTTGTGGCACAAAATTGACTTTTGTGTTAAATTTTCACTTCTGTTTAACAAAACTCAATTTTGTCTACACAAAATAAGCACAAAATTTAATTTTGTGACAAAATCTCAGTTTTGTATGCAAATTAGTTTACAGAATCCAAACTAAACTAATTTGCATACAAAATTGACTTTTGTCGCCCAATTTTCAAATTAGGTAACAAAAGTAAAGTATGTGTTACAAAAATGAATTTTGTCATGACAAAAGTAACTTTTGTCCACTGAAAGATTATTTTGTATAACAAAATTTAAATTTGTAGTATGCTACAAATTTTGTTAAACTGAACTCATTTTTGTTGAACAAAACTCACTTTTGTCCCTACAAAATTGAATTTCGAGTACAAAACCACAAGAGTCCCATTCGGCGCCCCGTATTATCAACTTGTGCGAATGGGATATCGCTTGATATCAATTCTCGTTTTTTAATTCAAATAGTAATAATAAACTCGCTGAAAGGATCCAATAATTTCTAATTTAATACTGGAAAGTTGTGGTAGAACGTTTTCCGAACAGAAAATTTGCATTAAATTGAAAAAGGCTAATTTTGATCAACGTAGTAATATGTTTTGGAGATTTATTGAGGATATATGATATTTTCATTCATTAAATAACAGTTATAAACTAGAAAAGTCATTTTTAAAGTGAAGAATACCTTTTTTCTTATTAAGATTTTCGTTAAAAAACCCGGTCCATTTGTTTAAAAACCCGGACAGTTTCACAGTTGCTCTCGAAAAAACCCGGACAATATTAAACACTGAATTTTTTGGTTAAATACAAGGAAATTGTGCTTCTTTGTTGCTCAAAACATGTATAGTATTCAAAATAAGATGGGTAGTCAAGTAAAAAACTATGATAATTACGAAATTGCAGTTAATTGACCTGATCGCATGTTTTATCACTCGAAAAAACCCGATCTACACTCGAAAAAAATGGACCGATTCACTCGAAAAACCACGATCCTAGCCGGACACTATACCTACCGTGAAGTTTCTATGGTAGAAAAAATAGAGATGCATGATACCTCAATTAGTATGTCCCATGTATATAAATGATATCAAAACATCATAACCAGATGCGAATTCAGGATTTTGGAAAAAGGGGGCCCGGGGTCCCCAAACTAGAGAACGTTTAGAGAGAGACACGTAAAAAGTCTATGCATTAACCGTATTTGTAGCTCCATAAGATAGGCCCAGTTCCCTGACCCCCTCCCTAAATCTGCCTCTGATAACATGCATTTAAACCCGATTGATCTTGATTGTTGAAGCATTTTGTTAATCACGGTGACCTGAATATTTTCTACTGAACGACCTTTACACTTTTGCGTTGCACCAGTTTTATGTTTCAGTTGCGTATTTGAACATGGACATGACCTTTTGTTTTGACAAACAAGCATATCTTATTCCGAATTAAAAACCAAATCCTTAAGTTCTACAAGTTGTTCGACATTTTGAGATGCGTAGAGCATCACAGGTACAGCTAGAAAAGTCATAATTATTCAAGGTCGGGTTATGATAGCATTTGCAACAAACATTATTTCTGTTGCTTTAGAAAAGAGTAGATCATAATTGATGCTCCTAACGAAAAAGCTTAATTGCCGACCCAGATACTCATACTTCACAGCAACTATAAAAAGTATTTGTCCTTTACTATACGATCCATATCCCCAGATACAGATTTTTTTTTCTGGAAAAAGGTTTATAAATTGTTAAATCATTAAAACATTTTCCTTTTCTAAATGATTCCTATGTTTTGCTTTTAAAGCACCATATCAACAGAATTTGATTGCTTTGTCTTTTATATATTTTTTTTCATTTTCAATTTAGAAGGACCTTGGATAGATAGACTCCTAATGATAAAAAGGCAAATCCTTGATCAGGTCATGGTCAAAACAATAATTTATCCGGTTAGTCGTTCACATAACCAGACGAAGTACAATGTATAAAAAAAGCAAGCAATTTTATGCAATAAATTATTTGGAATAATTAGATCCATAGATATTAAAACTACAAATTCTTCCACTGATATCGACAGAAAATTATCACCAAAATCTATTTATTTTTAACAAACCGTTAAATACAGAAACATTATAGATGTACACTCCTATCACACATTTAATTGTAATCAAATTCGATAACATGAATTATTACTATATCAGACATTTGTAGATATAATAAGGTCAATTAATTTAAAAATAATATAAACTGTATCGAAATCAGATTGCATTCCAGAGATATTGATAAATGTTTTAGATATAAGTTAGATTCTGGATGGGAACAAATATAACCCTGACTTCATTGCAAGTTGTTGCTTCCGTGTTTAGTGGTTTTGCAGTCTGTCGTATGTCATTTGAGATCATATGAGTACCAAAGCGACACTTTTTAAAATGAAATTAAAAAAAAGTCGATATAAAAAGAAAATCTCAGAAGTAAAACACTTTGCCTTAGCTAGTTGCAACCAACATTTTAGCATAATTATCTAAAAAGTTTAAAGAAGTAACCAGCCTGTTGTCGTTGGTTGATGTCTGTTGATGTGTGTTGATGTCTGTTGTCGTTTTTTGTTTATGGTTTTGTCATAAATCAGGTTTTTCCGTATGAATTGTTTTATATTTTGTCATGTCGATGCCTTATATAGCTGTCTACACGGTATTGGCTTTGCTTATTGTAGAAGGCCGTATGGTGACATATAGTTGCTTAAGGATGTTCGCTCCTCTTGTTCTTGAGTTTTTGTCAGATATTCGGAATCCTCTAGTTTTATCCATGTAATGCCAATAAATATTTTGCCCGTTAACCCCTACTTTTCTTTTTATAATTTTGTTAAATATAGTTGAAAAAAGCTATATTTGAAAATCTTATAAAATCCTTGTTATTTTTTCATAGTTTTAGAGAGAACAAAGGTGCCAATGTTAAATGTATGAAAAATCTAGAGAGAATCACTTCCCGCCAAATTTTCAATGGCTTATATCTCGAAAATAAGCACACGGACCCTTCATTTTTTTCAGCTTTTTTAGTTCCTTTATTCATATACTTTTAATTTATAACAGTCTTTTAAAGAGCTTGTTATTTTGAAGCAGAGTAGCGAACATCTTTAAATCCACGTCATTTGGACTCTATTGGATGTTGCTTCATTAACAGTCATTCCACATCTACTTATTTTATATAATGATATTATAGACGGAAATTTTTATGTAGTTATGCATGTTCATATCATTTAATAACAAAATATCACATTGTAGTCCGATAATTAACTTTTTGAGAATAGCCAAGATATTCTGGTCTAAAGAATCGACAAGATGGTATCAGTAAAAAGTATGAATTAAGACATTGATGAAGATTCGTTGGTAATAATTTCTGTGGTTCAAAACATGCTTTTATGAAATCTGCCCAAAGAGTCCAAATAGTCGTAAAAGAAGAAACGTGTAAATGGTTCTCTTCTTAGCAAATCATTTTTACTAACTTTTAAAGTGCGAGCAAACACTGACAACAGCCCGTTCAAGGTCTATGATTCGCTAAAGGAAACGCCAAACAATATTCGGACCAAAACAAAATAGAAGGTGGACAATCAAAACATATGGGTAAGATTCTAAGAAAGTTTCTTTGATTTATGATTAGGGGTTTAGGAGAAGCGGATACAAACGTGTTTGATCAATAAAAAAAGTTTGGTAAAAATCAAAATAGAGTTGACATGAAGCAAGAAAATTTGTCAGCACGAGAAAGAATTATGCTGTATAACCCTAAATGTTTGTCTTGCATCGTAGTGTTATTTATGTTTTTAATTAAAGAACTTATTATTGTCACTTTTGAGTAATATCTAACATTTTGGAATTAAACTGCCACAATCTACCCATTAGATAGTCCTCTTCACAGTTCCTTGCAACGTTTCTTATTCTTTTCCGAATATTTAATCTGCAATCCAGATACAACATAAATCATTGTATAGATAAAACTATGGTATAACCATTTGTTATATCAAGAGGAGAAGATGGGCTGTTGTCAGTGGACCAAACTGCTTGGCTTTATCACCTTTTAGTTTTTAGTTCCAAATCTATGTAGCCATTGTTAACGTTAAACTAGTTATTTATAAAGGCTCGTACATTTCAAACTATAAGAACCTAATTGTAAACAATTAGAAAAGTATGATATAAGACACGAGGTGAATCTGGTTTCTTTTTTAGTTCACGAGCTGACACCCTATGATATTAAGGCCATTGGTGCTTTTGGAGACTCTATAACGGTAAGTGTCTATATATGTGCAAATCAAACGTTGTTTCAGTCAAAAATGATTTTTTTTCGGATTTTTTTTTATAAGATGTGTACTGAAGATTTAATTACGAACGGATAGACATACCACACTACTATACACGTTCCGCTATTGTATGCAAGACTAGGGGTGTGGTAGGGTCGGTGTATAACAATAAACTAAAAAAAACTAAACGATAATATTAAATTTACACTACAGGCAGGAACAGGCATTACGGCAGGGACTATAATTGGAGTTTTAAGAGAAGATAGAGGACTTTCGTGGAGGTATGGTTTATTTTCAATGCAGACATTATTATTTTATTCCTTATCCAAATTTGGTAGTCTTGAGAAAACTTGAATCTAATATAGGTTTACGAAGGATTTGTATATAGGTTCAATCTTAAATCGTTTATAAATGATGTAAAGTATCTTTACTTTAATTTTTCAATATGACTTTGGATTGTGTGAGGGTTTGTTTTATAGTCAGGGATAAAGTGTATTTGAAATGAATTGCATGGATATTTGAAGTGAAAAAAAAAAAAAAAAAAAAATAAATAACACTTTTCAAAATTCACGCGTACGAAGCGTTTTTCTGGATTTGTCTTTATCGGGAACACACAAAGCCAAAAATTTGAAAGCCAGGGACGTATAAACACATAACATAACGTTGGTAGCTATATGAATATTAGGTATATGGGATGTTGGTTATCGTTTTCATCGTTTAATGGAATTTTTTTTAGTAAATCTATTGAAATCAAATTAACACTATTACCTATTTATCATATTGTTATATAAAGGCATTTTTTCTTTAATACATTTTGACCGTCAATTTAAGACTTCAACGTATAATTTTTTATTACCAAAGATTCGAGGGAAAATTAAAATTGTGCTACGTTATATGCTTGTATATCGGTAAAAAACTGACAAAATCTGCATTCAGTTTTACACTAGTATTACCTTCAAACTTTGATGTTTTAGTGGAGGTGGAGATGGTAATGTTGAAGAATACATCACTTTACCAAGTAAGCATACATACTATGTGTTTTCCTTTCTCCGAAATAACAAATTTTGATGTTTAATGTCATGAGTTCTGTATAATATATAGTCGTATATTTTACTTTTCTGATTTACCATTTTTTACTAATAAATTTATGTCTTATAATGGACAAAAAGTCGAAATTTTTATATCTTAAAATGCATACGTTCCGGTAAAATCCGGGTGTTTTGATTTTGTTCGTTTGTTTCAAAGTTAAGTGTATAGCATACTGTTTATAGTTTGTTCTGATGTTGTACTGTTACACCACTGTCCAAGGTTAGGGGAGGGTTGAGCGCTCACAAACATGTTTAACCCCGCCAAATTCTTTATGTGCCTGTCCTAAGCCAGGCGCCTGTAGTTGCACTCGTTTTCGTTTATAGTTTTGTCATAAATCGGGTTTCTTCGTTTGAGTTGTTTTACATTTTGTCACGTTAATTGTCGGGGCCTTATATAGCTGTCTATACGGTATTGGTTTTGCTCATTGTAGAAGGCCGTATGGTGACATATAGTTGATTAAATCAAAGTCATTTGGACTCTGGAAGTTGCATCATTAGTAATCATACCACATCTACTTATTTTATATAATAATATTATAGACTGAATTTTTTATGTAGTTATGCATATTCATATCATTAAATAACAAAATATCACATTGTAATCCGATAATTAACTTTTTGAGAATAGCCAAGATATTCTGGTCTAAAGAATCGACAAGATGGTATCAGTAAAAAGTATGAATTAAGACAATTGATGAAGATTCGTTGGTAATAATTTCTGTGGTTCAAAACATGCTTCTATGAAACTGCCCAAAGAGTCCAAATAGTCGTAAAAGAAGAAACGTGTAAATGGTTCTCTTCTTAGCAAATCATTTCTACTAACTTTTAAAGTGCGAACAAACACTGACAACAGCCCCGTTTAAGGTCTATGATTCGCTAAAGGAAGCGCCAAACAATATTCGAACCAAAACAAAATAGAAGTTGGACAATTGGAACATATGGGTAAGATTCCAAGAAAGTATCTTTGATTTATGATTAGGGGTTTAGGAGAATGTTTGATCAATAAAAAAGTTTGGTAAAAATCAAAATAGAGTTGACATGAAGGAAGACAATTTGTCAGCACGAGAAAGAATTATGCCGTATAACCCTAAATGTTTGTCTTGCATCGTACTGATCTTTATGTTTTTTTAATTAAAGAGCTTATCGCTGTCCTAACATCTTGGAATTAAACCACCACAATCTTCCAATTGGATAGTCCTCTTTAAAGTTCCTTGCAATAATTAATCTACAATCCAGATACAACATAAATCACTGTATAGATAAAACTATGGTATAACCATTAAATTTTATATCAAGAAGAGAAGAGGGGCTGTTTTCAGTGGACCAAACTGCTTGGCTTTATCACCTTTTAGCTTTTAGTTCCAAATCTATGTAGCCATTTTAACGTTAAACTAGTTATTTATTAAGGCTCGTACATTTCAAACTATAAGAAAAGTATGATATTAGACACGAGGTGTATCTGGTTTATTTTTAGTTCACGAGCTGACACCCTATGATATTAAGGCCATTGGTGCTTTTGGAGACTCTATAACGGTAAGTGTCTATATATGTGCAAATCAAGTGTTGTTTCAGTCAAAAATGATTTTTTTTCTGATTTTTTTTATAAGATTTGTACTGAAAATTTAATTACGAACGGATGGACATACCAATTACTATACACGTTCCGCTATTGTAAGCTAGATTAGGGGTGGGGTAGGGTCGGTGTATAACAATAAACTAAAAAAAAAGCTAAACGATAATATTAAATTTACACTACAGGCAGGAACAGGCATTACGGCAGGGACTATAATTGGAGTTTTAAGAGAAGATAGAGGACTTTCGTGGAGGTATGCTTTATTTCCAATGGAGACATTATTATTTTATTCGTTATCCAAATTTTGTAGACTTGAGAAAACTTGAATCTAGCAACGGCTTACTAAGGATATGTATATAAGTTCCATCTTAAATTCGTTTATGAATGATGTAAAATATCTTTACTTTAATTTTTGGATATGAGTTTGGATTGTGTGATGGTTTGTTTTATAGTCAGTGTATTTGAAATGAATTGCATGGATATTTGAAGTGAAAAAAGAAGAAGTTAACACTTTATAAAATTCACGCGTCCGAAGCGCTTTTCTGGATTTGTTTCAACGGGAACGCTCAAAGCCAAACATTTGAAAGCCAGTGATTTATAAACACATAGGTAGCTATATGAATATTAGTTACATGGGATGTTGGTTATTGTTTTCATCGATAAATGAAATTTTTTAGTAAATATATTGAAATCTTATTAACACTATTAACTATTTATCATAATGTTATATAAAGGCAAGTTTTCTTTAATACACTTTGACTGTCAATTTATGAACTTGAGAACGCAGAATTTTTTTATTATCTAAGTTTCGAGGGAAAATTAAAATTGTGCTTCGTTATATGCTTGTATATTGCTAAAAACTGACAAAGTCTGCATTCCATTTTACACTAGTATTACCTTCAAACTTTGATGTTTCAGTGGAGGTGGAGATGGTAATGTTGAGGAGTACATCACTCTACCAAGTAAGCTTAAATACCATGTGTTTTCCTTTCTCCCAAATAACAAATTTTGATGTTTAATATCATAAGTTCTGTATAATATCCTATACAGTCGTATATTTTACTTTTCCGATTTACCATTTTTTACCAATAAAGATATGTCTAATAATGGACAAAAAGTCGAAATTTTTGTATCTTAAAATGCATACGTTCTCGTAAAATCCGGGTGTAAGTGGTGTTTTGATGTTGTTCGTTTGTTTCAAAGTTAAGTGTATAGCATACTGTATATACAATCTTTTACTCCGTGGGATTGTTCTATTTTAAACTTTGTAATTTTCATAATGACAAAGGATACTTCATGATGAACGTATAAAATGTAGGAATTTATCCGTAATATTGATTTGGTTACTAGTATGTGCATTTATACGAATGTCGTTATCTTAATTCTTTGTTTTAAGATATGATGAAGAGATATAACCCAGATCTTAAAGGATATGCTACAGGTTGGGGTCCGTACTGGTTTCCAAATGCACATCTGAATGTTGCCATACCTGGGGAAAAGGCGAGGTTTGTTATAACTTTTTGTCCTTAACTTAAAGAAAAAAAAAAAAAAAAAAAACTAAAATCATGCATTTTTTTCGGTCAATTCTGTTCTGGGCAAGTATGATTCTCTGTTTATATCGGAGCACTCCACTTGGGATTGAGGTCTAACACTTTACAAATAATTACAAGGATATTTACATAGTCTGATGGGATGCTAAAATTTAAAAGTTTTATATATGTGTGCTTCATTATACATAAAGAATTGTGAAAAAGAGCGGTGAAAAAATGAACAAGAAAAACGATGATGACATTATTTAATGACCATCAGCAACATAATTAGTATAATGTTGTAAAGATTGACTCTATTGTGAAATGCTGCTTTTTGCCTTTCGTGTTTTGTTTATTTTTCTCTGTATGTACAAGAACATTTCTATATCTTACGTCTCTATCACTTTTAAATGCCTACCTTCAGCGACATGCCAAAACAAGCCAGAATGCTGGTAGATAGATTGAAATCTGGACATGGCGTCGACTACCAAAATGACTGGAAAGTCATAACACTATTCATTGGTGGCAACGATTTGTGTGACTTCTGTGAAGATAGGGTAATTGTATTATTTTCTTTATGAAAATGTCGCACAGAGAGGCGTAAAACTCATCACAATGACACCGAGAAGAGACAGACTAAGGTGGTAATATACAATTAAAAAAACTCCGATCAATAAGTAAAAAATAATTAAAAAAAAAAGACTCTAAAAATACTAGTAAGCGGCAGTTTTCTTTCGCAATTCACTTTTAAAAACAGTACACTGATTGTGCAAGTAAGTTCCAGCTTCATGACTGCTGGTAGTTGGACAATACTAACTTTCATGGAGGTACTCTTAGTGTTATGACAGTACTAAGACACTTTGTCAAAGATAACTCTAGGTATACCAGCTCAATCCAAAATACACTAATAAATAATAGTTTATTACACCATCCAAAGAAAAGAATCCATTTTTATTTACTTTTCTTGTTTAGTCGACTTTTATTGAACTTTCCATTAACAACTTTAGGGGTACTTTAAGATGCATTTGATTAGAAAACGCAGCAGAATCACAAGTAAATGATGCTCAAAGTCAAAAGTAGATGAGTTAGACCAGCTTGTTAAATATGAAAGGTGTCTTTAAATATGTTTTCACATACTAATAAATAGAAAATATTGTATTTCCTTTTCAGTATCTCGCTCGTATCAACCCGAAACACCATTATAATTCCGATAGCTCTCCTAAGTGATTATTTTGGTTGAGGACTGAAACAGTCTGTGTTATTGAAAAAAGTCATATCATATACACTTTATCATATACTTAAAAATTCACATGGCATATAAGCGTTATACGGATTAGAGGTTTCATAAAGCCTTTACATCCCTTACTGATATCGGTATCATAACGCGTACGGATGGATGATACAAAACGATTGTCATTGATTGTATTACACATACAATTTACTTGTATTTACTAGTGTATAATAAATATTTGTATGTCTGTCTATAAATCTATATTTCAGGAAGCATACTCAGCAGAAAATTATATTGGCTACATTAGAGAGGCATTAGACATTTTACATGCTGAAGTTCCGAGAGCTTTTGTAAATTTAGTAGAAGTTCTCAATATAGGATTTGCATCATCACTACGTGAGGGATTCGTATGCGATACTATTCAGCTGTAAGTTAAATAAAATATTTCATTAAGTAGTTTATTGGTGGGGTTCGTGTAGTGCAATCTTTAGTTTTGTGAACTTGTTTGTCTTTTCGTCGTCTTTCTTTATGTCATGGCGTTGTCAGTTTCTCTCGACTTATGAGTTTTAAATGTCTCTTTCGTATCTCTTCTGCCTCTTTAATAGTTACTGCACTAAACGAATTGTGTTTTGATGGTTACTGCACCAACAAAATTGTGTTTTGATGGTTACTGCACCAAAAGAAATGTGGTTTGATTGTTACTGCACCAAAATAATTGTGTTTTAAGGGTTACTGCACTAAAATAATTGTGTTTTGATGGTACTGCACCAACAGAATTGTGTTTTGATGGTTACTGCACCAAAATAATTGTGTTTTGATGGTTACTGCACCAAAAGAATTGTGTTGCATCAAAAAAATTGTGTTTTAATGGTAACTGCACCAAAAGAATTGTGTTTTGATGGTGACTGCACCAAAAGAATTGTGTTTTGATGGTGTGTTTTAATGGTTACTGCACCAAAAGAATTGTGCTTTGATGGTTACTGCATCAAAAGAACTGTGTTTTTTATGGTACTGCACCAAAAGAATTGTGTTTTGATGGTACTGCACTAAACTAATTGTGTTTTGATGGTAACTGCACCAAACGAAATGTGTTTTGATGGTACTGCACCAAAAGAATTGTGTTTTGATGGTTACTGCACCAAAAGAATTGTGTTTTGATGGTTACTGCACCAAACGAATTGTGTTTTGATGGTACTGCACCAAAAGAATTGTGTTTTAATGGTAACTGCACCAAAAGAATTGTGTTTTAATGGTTGTTGTACCAAAAGAATTGTGTTTTGATGAAAGCAAGGGATTTTAGATATGTGTTCATGAGACTTCAAATGATAATAAACAAGAATGTGTCCCCAGTACACGGATGCCCCATCCGCACTATCATTTTCTATGTTCAGTGGACCGTGAAAATGGGGGAAAATCTCTAATTTGGCATTAAAATTAGAAAGATCATATCATAGGGAACATGTATTCTAAGTTTCAAGTTGATTGGACTTCAACTTCATCAAAAACTACATCGACCAAAAACTTTAACCTGAAGCGGGACGAACGGACGAACGGACGGACGGACGCACAGACCAGAAAACATAATGCCCATAAATGGGGCATAAAAACCCCGGAAACAGTACATTTTTATTGTTTATCAAAAAAGTCTTCAGTTCTGTAATGAAAGCCCATGGTTCTGACGACTTAAGAATAAGCAATAGAAGTTAGAAAATTGAAAAGTTGACACTTAGTTGGTTATTGTTGGAGAGAAAACGTTGTGTTTTACAACCGCAATGGAATAAGGAATTATTTATCTATTTTTAGCTTTGGTTGTCGGTGTGGTTCATATCCTGACGAAAAAGAAAAGGAGGAACTCCAGGTACTGGTTGCTGCTTATCAAAAAGTTACACGGGACTTGGTGGCATCTGGAAGATACGATACAAGGGATGATTTCACTGTTGTCGATCAACCATTCTTTTCTGAAACAGAAGTACCAACAAAGGTATATATTAATATATATAATTCGTCTAAATAACAGCCCAACAATGTTAGATCTGTAAATTTGCGTTAGCAAATTTTTTGTTCTTCCCTGGCCGGGATTCGAACTCGTGCTACTGAGATATCATGGCACCAAATCGCCTTGCACTGTGCCCGACGCGCTAGACCACTCGACCACCTAGAATCTATATATACTAATATATATAATTCGTCTAAACTAATATATATATATATAAAGGGTAAAAATATCTATAACAACCGCGCAAGTACAAATATACAAGGAAATAAAAAAAAAAAGAAGAAAGTGCATATATTGCAACAATTGTAACTTCTAAAATTCATATGTACCTCTTGTTTGCCTAGTCAAAAAAATAGAAGTATAAAGACTTGTTTTTGTCCACCAAAAATATAGGTAATGACAACTAATAATATGTAATGGAGAAATCAATAAAATTAAGAACTATAGATAATTTTGATAAGATTTTATGCCCCAACTACGATAGTAGAGGGAATTATATTTTCTAGTCTGTGCGTCCGTTCGTTCGTCCGTCCGTATGTCTCGCTTCAGGTTAACGTTTTTAGTCAAGGTAGTTTTGGATGAAGTTGAAGTCCAATCAACTTGAAACTTAGTACACATGTTTCCTATCATGTCCGTTTCACATCCGTTCATCATCCGTTTTATCCGTTATACGTCCGGTAGAAGTCCGTTGGTGAATTGGTCTACCGGACCTCTAACGGATGTATAACGGACAAGTAACGGATACAAAACGGAAACGGAATGGACGAGTACCGTAAAAAACGGACGCCTACCGGACGTTCAACGGACACTTCAACCGTTGGACGTCCGTTCAAAGTTTTGAACATGTTCAACATTTTCCACCGGACAGAACGGACGTCGACGGATAAAACGGACGCTGAACGGACATGAACGGATTGAAAAAAAAAAAATAAAATTATCCGTTCGGCGTCCGTTCGCGCTATCCGGTAAGGTGTGACCGGGGCTTTAGATAGGATCTTTCTAATTTTAATGCCAAATTAGAGTCTTGACCCCCAATTTCACGGTCCACTGAACATAGTAAATGATAGTGCGAGTGGGGCATCCGTGTACTATGGACACATTCTTGTTAATATCATGAAGTCATAAGTATGTTTTAACATGCACATTTATTCCGAAATTGAGAAAAAGTCTAACTTAATGCATTTTTTTCATATTTTCTTTTCTAAAACATTGTCACAGCCCAAAAACTCGATAATAATTAAAGGAAAACATTCCTTTGCCCTTTTTACAACATCCCATTTAGTATTAAGTAGTGACTTGGGTTTGCACATTCTTATTTAATTCAAAATACACTTTAAAAGGATACAAAACAAAAATGTGATTTTTTTTTGGTTTCTAAATTTTCTATCTTGAATTTGCCATAATATAAGATAATGTATGGCAACTTTTAAATTTGCACTTATTTCTTGGCCAAATATGGGTTTTATTGCCTTAACTCTTTTGAAAATGGTTATGAATGTCATACAAGTGGGAGGTTTTGCATGCCTCAGAACTTCTGTCAATGTATCATTTTCGTGGACAGTGTCAGTTCGTCAAGTGCTTTATGTCTGTGACCATAAACTTTGATTTTGACACTTCCTGTTAGATCACTTTTATTTCTTTAGAAAATTGAAAAGTTGACACTTAGTTGGTTATTGTTGGAGAGAAAACGTTGTGTTTTACAACCGCAATGGAATAAGGAATTATTTATCTATTTTTAGCTTTGGTTGTCGGTGTGGTTCATATCCTGACGAAAAGAAAGGAGGAACTCCAGGTACTGGTTGCTGCTTATCAAAAGTTACACGGGACTTGGTGGCATCTGGAAGATACGATACAAGGATGATTTCACTGTTGTCGATCAACCATTCTTTTCTGAAACAGAAGTACCAACAAAGGTATATACTAATATATATAATTCGTCTAAATAACAGCCCAACAATGTTAGATCTGTAAATTTGCGTTAGCAAATTTTTGTTCTCCTGGCCGGGATTCGAACTCGTGCTACTGAGATATCATGGCACCAAATCGCCTTGCACTGTGCCCGACGCGCTAGACCACTCGACCACCTAGAATCTATATACTAATATATATAATTCGTCTAAACTAATATATATATATATAAAGGGTAAAAATATCTATAAAACCGCACAAGTACAAATATACAAGAAAATAAAAAAAGAAGAAAATGTATATATTACATCAATTGTAACTTCTAAAATTCATATGTAGTTTTTGTTTGCCTAGTCAAAGAAGTAGAAGTATAAAGACTTGTTTTTGTCCACCAAAAATATAGGTAATGACAACTAATAATATGTAATGGAGGAAATCAATAAAATTAAGAACTATAGATAATTTTGATAAGATTTTTATGCCCCAACTACGATAGTAGAGGGGAATTATATTTTCTAGTCTGTGCGTCCGTTCGTTCGTCCGTCCGTATGTCTCGCTTCAGGTTAACGTTTTTAGTCAAGGTAGTTTTGGATGAAGTTGAAGTCCAATCAACTTGAAACTTAGTACACATGTTTCCTATGATATGATCTTTTTATTTTAATGCCAAATAAGAGTTTTGACCCCAATTTCATGGTCCACTGAACATAGAAAATGATAGTGCGAGTGGGTAGGTTAAAGTTTTTGGTCAAGGTAGTTTTTGATGAAGTTGAAGTCCAATCAACTTGAAACTTAGTACACATGTTCCCTATGATATGATCTTTTTAATTTCAATGCCAAATTAGAGTTTTGACCCCAATTTCATGGTCCACTAAACATAGAAAAAGATAGTGCGAGTGGGCAGGTTAAAGTTTTTGGTCAAGGTAGTTTTTGATGAAGTTGAAGTCCAATCGACTTGAAACTTAGTACACATGTTCCCTATGATATGATCTTTCTAATTTTAATGCCAAATTAGAGTCTTGACCCCCAATTTCACGGTCCACTGAACATAGAAAATGATAGTGCGAGTGCGGCATCCGTGTACTATGGACACATTCTTGTTAATATCATAAAGTCATAAGTATGTCTTAACATGCACATTTATTCCGAAATGGAGAAAAAGTCTAACTTAATGCATTTTTTTCATATTTTCTTTTTTAAAACATTGTCACAGCCCAAAAACTTGATAATAATTAAAGGAAAACATTCCATTACCCTTTTTACAACATCCCATCTAGTATTAGGTAGTGACTTTGGTATGCACATTCTTATTTAATTCAAAATACGCTTAAAAAGGATACAAAACAAGAAAAATAATGAATTTTTACAAAATTTTTAACTTTGGTCATGGTTTTCTGCCATGGCAAATCTTGAATTAGCCATAATGTAAGATAATGTATGGCAACTTTTAAATTTGCACTTATTTCTTGGCCAAATATGGTTTTTATTGCCTTAACTCTTTTGAAAATGGATATGAATGTCATACAAGTGGGAGGTTTTGCATGCCTCAAAACTTCCGTCAATGTATCATTTTCGTAGACAGTGTCAGTTCGTCAAGTGCTTTATGTCTGTGACCATAGACTTTGATTTTGACACTTCCTGTTAGATCACTTTTATTTCCTTTCTCAAACCTAAACAGTTGGAAATCATAAAACGAATTTTAGGTTTTTAAAAATTAAATTAAAAACTATTTAAAAAAAAAAAACAATCCAATTTAAATGAAGGAAAATAAACTAACAACATTTTGGAGAAATTTTATATCCGAAAACACACAGTGTAAAATCAATTCATAAATATATGTGTATGAAAATTATGCAAAACATTGTGAAATCAAAGAACAAACGTAAGGAGGATTGATTCCTTTCCGAAATAAACTAATTTGGTTGTTTTTTCGTCTTGTACAGGAGGATGGGTCGACAGACCTAAGTTATTTCTCACCAGATTGCTTTCACCTGAGTGTTAAAGGACAAGAAGCAGCTGCATATGCATTATGGGATAATATGGTAATATATGATATTTAATAAATAAATAAAGACAAAATTTGTAGATATATATTTGAAGCATCGTACTGGAATTTCGAAAATTGTTTTCTTGTTCATGGCACTCCAAAAACAAAAATGAGAAATCCTATAGTATTGAAGGATATGAATCATGCTTAAGTAAATGGAGAATGTGTCCATGGGACACAGATGATGCCCCCGGTTACATATAACATTATAAAGGGACATAACCCAAGAACGGTAAAAGTGACGTCACCCAAATTCGAACTGGATCTGAGTTTTGTGGTAATAAGCATTGTGTTTAAGTTTCATAACATTTGGTTGAGGCAAACTTAAGTTAGAGAACGGAAACTAAAAATTCAGCAATTTTTATGTCCCACCTACAATAGTAGAGGGGCATTATGTTTTCTGGTCTGTGCGTCCGTCCGTCCGTCCGTCCGTTCGTCCCGCTTCAGGTTAAAGTTTTTGGTCGAGGTAGTTTTTGATGAAGTTGAAGTCCAATCAACTTGAAACTTAGAATACATGATATTATCTTTCTAATTTTAATGCCAAATTAGAGATTTTCCCCCATTTTCACGGTCCACTGAACATAGAAAATGATAGTGCATATGGGGCATCCGTGTACTATGGACACATTCTTGTTCCATTTGTAAAGGGACATAACTCTAGAACTGTAAAAGTGACGCCACCAAAATTCAAACTTGATCTGTGTTTTGTGGTAATACGCATTATGTATAAGTTTCATAATATTTGGTTGAGACAAACTTAAGTAAGAGAACGGAAACCAATTTCGGGACGTACGTACGTGCGTACGGACAGACGGAAAAGGGTAACACTTGATGCCCCCTCCGCTGCGGAAGGGGGCATAAAAATAATCTGTTGAGAGGAAACGAAAACCAATCAATAGAACACCTTTCTATTATAGTCTTAACCTAACAACTTTAATGTAAACTTCACATCTTTTTGGCTTTCGAAAATTTCACGAATTACAAAAGCGAAGTAATACCATGCCAGTAGGAAATCACTGGCCTTTCGACTAGTTATGTCGCTGAGGAATTATTCACCACCAATTAACATTAGCATGGACCGATAAAGTAAAATAAACCCAACATAAAACATAAAAGGTAAGCCAACACATCGAGGGGACATCTATACGTCGACAGCATCACCTAAGAATTTAACGAATTTTATATATTTTGTTAGCTAAACATTTAACAAGAAACAATATCTTAATACTATCATACTAGTACAAAAGCACACGATACCATCGGGGCTGTACAGAAATGGGCACTGACATTAACCCCGAGATAGATAAATTTGAGATGTTGACCGCCTGCCCTAACAACACAAGTTCCAAAACAGCTATCTAAAGTCATTATAGTATATCCATTTTGTATCTTACGCCTCTCTTTTGTACGACCTTCAACAATAAATAAACAAAAACAAAAAGGTATGGCAAGCTATACGTTGTAATTGTGATTAAGTTTTAGATACATTCAACGGAAATGACAAAAACAATTGCAACCAACAATTTCTCCACAGAAAGACAAAATAAAAGGCAAGAACTGAAAGGTTCCTGACTAGGATTTACACTGCAGTGTTAAACTAGTTTCATGTCTATAAGAACATCTCCCCTTTATCTGTGAAAGAACAAAATACACAATTGAAAATTAAAGTTTCACCAAAAGGTTATTAACTCAATAAATATCTGAACACAATAAAGTAAAACAATGCTACAAGATATTTGACCTCATGAAAGGATAGTGGCAATGGATTTATTCAAGGATTAAACTTCTGTCTATAATTTCAAATACGACCGGGGGCATATAAATTATCAATTATATCGGCGCTGTATAATCAAATATTGTAAATTACGATTGTTTCTTGTATGTCATTTTATCTTATATCATTTCATTCCTGTTCATTCTTTGCATAAATATTGGGCAACAGTAGTTATTCGATGTTCAAATCTCGTAAATCCGTTGAGAAAACACAAATTAAGGTAAAAACAAGGCATGAACTCCAAATGGAACAAGACCGGATGAGTCGAGAGGGTATGCCTCTTCTGCTTTGCATACATCACATACCATGCAACCGAATCAACACATTAACAATGTCACGATAGGGAATATAATAGGACACACTCGGATAATCTACAGCTTAGAGGACTATTCTCGTATGAAGATATAAGATAGCAAGAACATGTTGTTTCTGAGTTTAGACATTCACAAAATTCGTATTAGTCAACCAATCTGTGGTGATGACCGTAAAATTGTTTCGATTCCGTGTTCTTCATACGGGTACAAACGCAAGTCGGCCAGTTAAGTACGCTATTAGTACCCATGTAAATACCGATTGTTTGTTGAAACATCAGTCCACCAAACTCAACAAATATGCTGTCGATAAAAAAGTTCAGCATTTTAATGATATCGGATTCGGTGTACTTGCTGCGGGAATCAATATGGCTCTTTGCAAAGTCTCATAAAACAAAATATTGTATCCATATCTGAAGATTTACACCGTTGGCTGAGTATGTAATTTTACTCTATTGTCCATATCTTTCTTTTAATACGTTAACTGCTTCCTTATAATTAGCGTTTGTCAATGCGAAACCATCAATGATATGGGATGCTTCACCTTCAAGTTGTGATTTTAAATAATTAAATTTCTGAATGTCTGGTAGACTTGGATTCATATGTACTACGGATTCGAAAGAGTCCCAGAACGATTGCCATTCAAGAATATTTCCACTGAAATTGGGCAAAGTTAATTTCGGTAGGCGGTGTGTTTGATTGCTAAATGTTGACAGTGATGGTGCGATATAACTATGTTGTTGATTTTGAATACATGTAGTTGGAATAAAAGGTGGTGCTTCATAATTCAATGTTTGATAGGATGAAGTAGACTGTTGATTTGTATGATTTTTCGAATTGTCTAAACTCTGTATGAAAATACGCAAGTGTTTTTGTTTTGTATCTAAGTCTAAAGAAAACGTTCTACATGGTATCAATTGTAATCTATCTTGAATGCCCAAGTATACAAGTGTAATGTCACAAAGAGTTTTACGTTACAATATGAAAATAAGTGACGTTCCCGCGTTGTGTTCGCGCCGTATTTACAACATATGCACCATCACCATATCTTAGTATGCCATACTTTACTGTAGAGAGAATGGTAGGACAACCCTAGACGAGCCATCTATATATTGTATATAATGATATTTTGAAGTATTGTATCCAGTATAAAGAAGGAATATTTGAATCGATCTTTTTTAATAAAATACCAAAGTAAAGAAGGACGAATTTGTGAATTTCTAACAACTAGTATTTTGTGAATGATGTGGGCGTATAAGAGAGATTCCAGATTTTATGTGAATTCCAAGTTCTTTTGATATGCAATCCTAATAAAGATGTATGCACATAAAGTTGGAGACTGTGTCTCCTTGAACAACAACACATTTGACTAGACAAGAAAATAAAGCATCCAAAACCTGGGGCTTGTTTAAAGAATTAGTACCAAATACAAAAATACATAGATAAACCAAATACAAAAATACATAGATAAAACTTATTAAGCAGACTTAACCAAAATATAATTCTATATACATTTTTAAGTTTTCTCTAATTATTTGTCTTCATCAGATTGAACCAATTGGGCAAAAGAGAATATCATGGAGACCTGGTGTACCAGTGGAATGCCCAGATGAGGTATTTTCTTTGTTTTTTTCTGTATAAATTTATTCATTATTTTGTCTCTGTGCAATTCTGATAAAAGCAAACTCAGTAAATTTTGTGTTTGATATGATCTCAGTTATTCCCAAAACAGTAGAATATGTTAAAGCGAAAGAATATTCAAATTATGAAGCACAATGATGGGAAAGATAAAACCACAAAGAAAAGTAATCTCTATGCTTCCAAAACTTTTTACGATTCATGCATATTGCCTGACATACATTATTCGAGAACAATGCACTAGAAACTTGTTAGGTTAGTATTCAAAAGATTTGATATTTGCTGCAAAACCCTAGAAAAATCATAAACATAAAAAATCTAAAACTCTTTCATACGTCTTTATAGACCGTTCATTAAACCGAAGCAGTATGCATTTCATCTATATTTTATCTATCTCTTCGTTTGCTATAATTGCTTGTTTAACATTATCTAATAAAGTGGTTTATCTTTAGGGATTTTAATCCCGCCGTTTCTAAGACAAAACCATTTCACAGTTTTTCTTGTCCGTGATTCTAATTTTCTCAAAGACACAAAGCTAACTCGAATGGATATTTCGCGATTTGAATTTTATCGCGAATTTAACAGAAATAAATTCCACGGGACAATTTAATACTTCACAGTATGATATCTGTATTTATTTTCATTATTTCTATTAACCAGGACGTTTACTGATTTATCTACAATTTTTGAACCAACAGTGACCTTGCGTCGACGTGCTAAATATCAAATTATATTTAGATGTCAATTTTCTCCATTGTACATGGTCATTAGACTCGCCTTTTTCTGAAAGTCATTTCCGAGATCTTTATTTTAAATTACTTATAAAAAATCATTGTAATAGTTTTGATTAGAAGATCATTTCTTCAAATAAATATTTTAGTTTTATAACTAAACTTTGAAATAGGTATGCTGGATGTGAAGTGACGTAAACAAGTTAAGAAATTTAAAGAAGCTATTACCTGAAATAAATAGGATATATCAATGATTTTTTGCTTCTTTGCTCGTGATAACATCGAATCTTGGCAACTATAACATACAATTTTAAAGTCAATTTATTTATTTCGATTACTTTAAAGGAATTTTTATGTTTTTCAGCAAGCACCCTATTTTTACACCAAAAAGAACAGTCCAAAACAAAATCAACTTGAAAACGTCCATAATGATAAACAGGATAATACTCCTCAAACAGCCACTATTACAGGAGCCGTATTAGGAGTTATATGTCTGGTAGCCGCCGTATGTGGCACTGTTTACCATATAAGGAAGAAAAGACGTTCATCCTCATATCTAAAAATTTAGAGGTTAATAGGTGGATAAATTATTATGAAAAAAAACTTTTTTGTTATAAAAAAACTGGTCCATATCTGTGATACTAAATATTGAAGTCGATTCTGCATTATTACTTAATTGAAAGAAATTCCAAGTATAATTTTATTCGAAATATTTTTGATTTGTCTAGATCAAGAACTGTAAAGGATTCATTAATTAACTTTTCATTTTCAATAACGGGTATATGCTTTGTACATTTTTAGATTAAAGATGAAAAGTTTATTAAAATTGACCTTGACCTACAAGTTAGCCTGATATCGAAGTAAAACCGAGTATCAAAGTCTTTGACTACATAAGACTAGAAAAACATAGATTTATTATTGATATACATGTATATGGCTAACTATATAAAATATCATATAATGAAGTATACATACATATTTAATTATTGATAACTATCGTGAAATGTTAAAAGCATCACACCAAAATGAGATTAAACATTGTAGGTTGTTATATTTAATATTTACAATTGTTATGAATTTGCATAAGTATTTTAAAAATAAATTGAATAAAATAATTAGAAATGTCTCATTTCATATTGAATAATTCTGCATGAGCACATGCGTTCATTCAGGTTTTAACTTTGGGTTTTCTTAATCTGTAGTTTTCTGTACTGTGTTTTGTGCATTGTTTTTGTCTGTTCGTCTTAATCCTTTAGTGTTGTCCGTTGTTTTCTTTCGCCATAGAAATTTTGGTTGTCCTCTATAAATCTATCTCCTTTCAATTTTTTTCTCTAAATGTCTACTTTCTCCTCCGGCCGTTGTATTATCTTATTCCCACGTATGATTTTCATTGGCCGCTTAATATCTTTATTGAAACAATTATGGTTTACATTGCTATTAAATACTGCAATACTATATTATATATGAGGGTATCACCAGCCCAGTAGTAATTCTGTGTTGACATGAACTATTATTGATAAGGTCATAATTATAGATTAACTGTTTATAAAATTTTGAATATTTCGAAATACTAAGGATTTCTACCCCAGCTGTATTTGGCAAATCCTTTTGGAATTTTGGATCCACAATGCTATTCAACTTTATTCTTTAATTCCCTTTTTTTAACTTCTTTGATTCGAGCGTCGCTGATGAGTTTTTTGTAGACAAAACGCGCGTCTGGCGTACAAAATTTTAATCATGGTATATATGGTGAGTATATTTTCTGAACATTTCGACAGTGTCTCCTTGTCTAGGTAAAAACATCCAGTTTGACCACATCAGTATATACTCATTGTACCATGTTTTTTGTTGGAATTAAGATGACGCGGTAAAACTTACTTTAGTTTGAAAATCATACCGCATACTTAGTTTTTTGAAAGGTTTTTAAATGAGGGTCTATAAAACGGTCAATTGCCTTTCCCTATTCAGTTGATTATAATACACATTAAATACTATCTAACATCGGTTATAATATAGACACGTCCAGAAATAAAACAAATTAATACTCGATAAAACAGTTCAATTTTAATACATGTCAAATATTAACAACAAATCAATGATATTATACCCATTTTCCAAGTTATGTTCCACCTTCCACAGTTCAATACCTCTAAGCTCTGAGTGTACATTTTTGCTTAAACTAGTCAATTCTGTCATAAAAAATCCATTAATTTGCATGCATAAGGCTACCATTATATGAAAACATAATTTATGATGTTATGGTGACTAAATTCGTTTTTTAAAATTAAAAATCAATTTTTAGTTTGACAAGCAGGTAATTAAAATGATTCAATTTTACATTGCTTGCAGTATATGATGTATGTATACTATGTAAAAGGCCAGGTAATGTGCTTTTTTGATTTATTATTTTACAAATAATACAATATGATCATTATATTAAAGGAGCTTTACCATGAATTGTTTAGATTACTTATCTAAGATACCAAGATCTTAGAGTACTAATAATTAAAAAGCGCTAAAATATATCCCTTGAAAGAAAACAATATACTTTTTTTTTCTAATATTACTCATCCAGTTTATACTGAGTCAACTAGACAAAATATCTCTTGGTATGAATATAAGCACAAACTATTTGATGGTTACGTGTATATATATATTTATATTTCTATAATACTCAAAATTGTGACAAAAAATTAGTGTGTTTGCTTATTATGCACCAACGGAACAATACGTTCTGCTTATAACATCTGAATCATTGAATCATGCCGAAAGTTATTTTTTTCTAAGCATTGATTTTGCTCAAAATAAATTTTTAGCATTTATTTAGCTCACAACTTATTCCTAGCATTCAATTTGCCCACAATCTAGGGACTTCTCTTTTTGTTGTCCACAGTTTTTAATGACGCCGTTATATTCACTTTCATTATCAACCATAAAGTCTATTTTTTGAAAAAGATAGAACTTTAGAATATCAATCAAAATCAGAATAAAAAATGTCGCTGATGATATCATGTTAACTGAGTCAATATAAATAGACATAGCACGAAAAGATCCGGATGCAATAAATAAAAAAAAAGCCGGTCTAACGCACCAAATTATAAAGAGGGCGCGCGCCATTGTATTGTTGTAAAGTGAAATGTTGAAACGACAGATGGAACATGTTTCTTTTGAAGGAGAATTCTTCAGTTCTGAAAAAGAAAACAAGATATAAATGAGGGTATGTTTAGGTACTTTATGAATGTTCTACAAAACTGTAAAGGATTTATAAATTTTGTAATTGGCATAATTATAAGCCTGGTGAAATAGATTTTAATCAAAATCATACTTATACCTTTTAGCCAAGGATAAGCTAGCTCACAATTTTGAGGTTCCTTTGAAGTTTTTAAATTTCTTTCTATTTAAAATAGTGTAATTGATTGTTGTTTGCCTTACGCCCAGTAGCCAAGTAGCCAATATTTGATGCATTTATAACCGGAAGAAAAGTGACTTTAGGAACTTTTACAATAATTCGCAAAGTGCTTTATATGAACTCTCGTTTTGAATTGAATATTTATATGAACTCTCGTTTTGATTTGAATATGTCTATGAACTCTCGTTTTAAATTGAATATTACCCATTTTAGTTTTAACTTATGTTGAATATTTCTTGTTTTAAATGTTTCTATATTCTTAAATATAATGTTTCTTATTTCAAATATCCAAAGAGATTATAGATTTACTATTTTACAACTTAATCCGATGGCTGTCAAAAGTGTGAGATAATACATGTATCTAACACTCGAACTACAAAAGCAATTATCGCTGTTTTACTAAGTTTAGCCGGAGGACAATAATCCTATTATTATTGCATAACATTGGACAATTATATGTATATTTAATGAGAACCTTTTATAATGTTTTAATACCCTTATCTTTGACTTAATTTATGTTTTGTAAACTGTTGCTGGGGCAGTCTTCCCCTAGCTTTCAAACTGTACACTTGTTAATAAATTTGTATATTCTGTATACGGTCTTGCGTTTAAAGCAGCCACATTGTCGATTATAGACCAACAGACTTTAATGTAACCCGTACCGAAATTCACGGGGTTATACATTTTCTTAACGTGATTTTAACATACAGCTGGTAGCGATAAAAATACAATAAATGAAGTTAAAAAGTATATCATAACCACTACAGTTTTTTTTATGCCCCACCTAGGGGCATTATGTTTTTCGGTCTGTGCGTCCGTTCGTCCATCCGTTAGTCCGTCTGTCCCACTTCAGGTTAAAGTTTTTGATGAAGTTGAAGTCCAATCAACTTGAAACTTTGTACACATGTTCCATATGATATGATCTTTCTAATTTTAATGCCAAATTAGAGTTTTGACCTCAATTTCACGGTCCACTGAACATAGAAAATGATAGTGCGAGTGGGGCATCCGTGTACTATGGACACATTCTTGTTATTTCAAAATTGATCTAGAGACATTATCGCCAAAATATGTACACAAAATATCACTCGGAAACAGTTTTCTAATGATTTAATCATTACGATGTTAAAAATTCTGAATGAAAGTTATAAGTTATGTCAATTTTCTTTTTATTCGAACACTTTGGGAAATTGCAAAAGCGTTATGTTTTGTCTTGTTTTGCATTTATCTTAAAAGCTTACAACATGTACAAATTGTGTTGCTACATTTCCTTAAGAAGATTTGGTACCGTTAATGTTATTGTACTTAAAGGTCATGCACACTTTGATCTCTTACAAACTTAAAAATTATACTAACCTGAAAATGAAGACGTTTTGTATAATTTGTCATAAAGTACTGCAAAAGACGGGACGCATAATAGCAAATATTCCAGAAAGTAACTGCTAGTCCAAGATGTCCGATTCTCAAAGCAATAGAAAGCTGTATTAAGTCGGGGTTTGTTAAAGATATGTAATTTACTCCTTGACTCATCGTTGATGCATTGGTAGTAACCCATGAGGTTCGAATCTTCCAGGTATGACTCACAGGAGATTTGTTTGGTTTGGTCAGGATGTTCAACAATCAAGCATGTTGCCAAGAAATTGTTCCATATTAAAATTAATATAAGCGATAAAAAGAAGTAAATCAAACAGAAGACTTTTACTAACGATCTTTTAAATGAAACGGATGACAACATAATTGTGCCGAGTAGTACGGAAAAAGTCATCGAAACTGTTGGCATACTTCTGATAAGAAGATCAAACAAGAAAAAATCTGTTCTATTCCAGTAAATTTTAACAAAATATAAAAAACGAAGCACTTCAAATGCATATTCAACAATAAGAATGCTGATAAAAGTTACTGAACATTTGTGTTGTGCGGACATACATAGCGACACCAGCGCGACAATTACAATCAAAGTCAAAATAATAATAAAAATTTCTGGCACTAACGATAGATCCATAGTTGAATTAATATGACAGTTAAGATCGTTTTATATCATTCTACTTCTCGCTTCAAAATCTAGATACCCTGTAAAAGATCAATGGAAATAAAATCAATTTTGTATTGCAGCTCTAAAAGGAAGTGTAATTGTACTCTTTAAAAAAGACCTGTATGTAGTGTTTGTAATATAGTTTTAAAGCTAATTTAATGCAGTTTGTTGTCTTTCCGTTATGATTACTAGTATTGTATAATCGAAATTATCATTTGTTTGACATATATTTAGTAATTATACATACTTGTATTTTACGATAATGATCTATATATATATATATTTCCCAAGATAACTGGTAACATTAATTTTGTAGAATGTATGCAAAACACAATACGGTCTCTTTATAACATGTAATGTTATATACTATCTTTTATTAACTCATAGAAGCTTACCTGTTTCCATCGTACAGGAACAAGTGGACACTTTTGTGTGCCAAAGGGAAATTTCGATTAAACTTAACATCCTGTTTAACATTTACTGAAGCGTTTCATGGTATATATGTATATCAATCATCATTCGATTTAAATAATTGCAAACTGAAGTCCTTTACTTTCTGCTGTTTTAAACCTAGCTTCAACATAATGGTAGAATAGACATTTTTATGAAAAAATGAATGTATACTAACAAAGCTGTTAGGGGTTGGATATGTATAATTTCTCCTAATATAAAAATGTTTTGCCTTTTTTTCTCTGGAAACAATATCACTTTGCTGCCCGCAGACGTTTGTAACTTTGAAGCATATTATTGTGAAAGACATGTATTCGTCTGAAGATTCATCTGTACCTATGTACTATGGTTGTGGCATTAATAATCTTTTGTGTCCGGCATATTCTTACTATCCTTATTGTAGCTAGCTTTCTGTTTATGAAAACGTAGACGACAATCTACATTCTGCTTTTGATTTACATTTTGATGTAAAATCCTTTTAGATACAAAAAACAAAACGAAACAGAAAATGAAACAGTATTTTATGAGGAAAGTATAATGTTGGCTGATTATTGAACAAAAATAAAGAATAAGCTCAACTTGCAGTATCTGTGCACTTTTTCGCAATTTACTGGCTTGTTCCGTTTAATGTGCTAATGGTTATACAGGTTTGTTTTTGCGATTTATCAAACAAAACATATATTCATTGCACACACTTTGCAGCAATAGAATATATGGTAACGTACCCTTGATTGTAAGCTCAATGAACAGTTGATACTAGTATAGATTCTTTTGTTATATTTGTATTCCCTCTACGTCTTGTTGTGGACCCAGTCTCGCCATAAGAAAAGTTTGATTTTCCACAATGAATAACACACTGACAATGACCACACCATCCACTGAAAAGAAAACAGCTATGATTGGATTACGTCTTCATGCTATGCATGACTATTGAGGTGGCACGGTAGTATTATCTGGGCCATAGGGATAATGATAGCCTTTTTAGAATTTTCAACACTTTCTAACACTGACCCAGAACCTACATACACAGTTAACTGAAGCATTTCCATTATAATATTCAGAAATGATTTGAATATGTATGATGATTGTTTACTTTTTCATAAATGTTAATAAACCTAAGGCCACTAGTGCTTTTATGGCTTTTATCATGCAGTGAATACAAAATCCTCAAAAATTCATTTTCACCTGTATATAAAATTATTTCATATTTTTCTGCACCTGATTCATCCCTCAGCTATGGAAAAAATATGTTCAGTAGATGCTTTATTGTTTTGTCTAATCACAGTGTTCAGATACATTGACCTAAGTCAAAAGAGCAACCCAATTCCCGGAAAGTAAATACTAACGTTCCACCTTGAACGGGTGCCACAAATGAAGCAGGATCTGCTTTCCCTTCCGAAGCACCTGAGATCACCCGCGGTTTTCTGTGGGGTTCTTTCTGCTCAAGCGTAAGTTTTCTATGTTGTGTTGCGTACTGTTGTTTGTCCTTTCGTCGTTTTCTCGTATTGTCCATGGCATTGTCAGTTTGTTCTCGACTTATGAGTTTGAATGTCCCTTTGGTATCTTTCGCCTCTCTACTGCAAATGTATCTTCTCCCTTTTTGTTTAGAGGGTGTCAATTGTGTTTTTTTCACCAATCATTTTTAATAGGAATATTCACAGGACCAGAGAAAGTGTAGATTGTAGATTCGCCATGCATAAACCTGCCTATCAAACTACAATGTCTGGTTGAAAGATAATGCGCAAGGAATGACAAAAGTTATTAGGATTTTATAAAGCTTAGTCAGGGTGTATAAAATCATCGACCTCGCTCGTGTTCAAGTGAGAAATCGAATAACACTTCGAGTCAGAGTTTAAGTTAAGCTACAACTTCACTTCCAGTTCGGGTTATTCTTCGAATCAAATTTTGAGTTCACTTCCAAGAAGCAAATAAAGAGTTCGAGTCAAGATTTAGTTACAGTTAACAAAATTATATACGGAAAGTTTGAAGTTAGGTAGGAACAGTACACCTTGTATTTTTTCATAAATTAGGAGTTAATATATACAAATAAGTCACCATGGCATCTTTGTGTTTTTAGTAAAGCAAAAAGAGAAAAAAAGGAAATAGCAAATAATGATTAAAAATAAGCAGTTATTTTGGCCGAAATTTGTCAAAATAAGCCCAAAAACATCGCTGATGTATTATTGACTTGCAAGTAAATAATTCGACCTCATGTGAATCCGTATTCATGTGAACTTCAATTAAACCCAATAGCTAGAGATGGGTTACACATGTACTATGCATGTTCAGCTATTAAAAAGAAAAGAATGTCAACATTGAAAGTGAAACAAGGGCGAATCATTTCGTTGACTGATTCAATCCACAAAAATCATTCTTATACAGATAAAAACGATGATTAAGTTATTTTTTAACCTATACAATGAAATCAAACAGACCTAGAAAAATCCAATTGCACGTGGTCGCTATCTATTTGTATTTATATGTATGTTTATATCGGGTTATATGACCGTCGGCAGTCTTCGTATGTCATCTCGATGGTTAATTAGATGGCGTCTAGACTAAAATACACACGAAAGGCTGATAAATATTATCGAGTCCATGCATTGACTTAATGTAATTTGGATATATGTTTTAGTATGTTATAAATCAAATATGAGAATTTGAGTCAAATCGGTGAACATGAATTTGACAGCTAATGCCCCTTTTAGGTTGAATTTGGGCTACAAACAACATTTACAATTTGATAAAAACCCCCTGAAATGAATGTCTACTAAAGTAAGTCTGTCATTGAAGCAACACCGAGTAATATAGTCGAATCATTGCATTATTCAGCTGGCAAAACATAGGTTTATTGTTGATATCTGTGGCTTGATATATGAAGACAAAAATATCATATAATGAAGTATATATACATTTTTAATTATTGATAACTGCCGTGAAATTTTTAAAGCATCACACCAAAATGAGATTAAACATTATAAATTGTTATCTATTCATATAAGTATTCTGAAAATAAAATAAATACAATAATTGTGAATGTCTCATTTGATATTGAATAAATTTGCATGAGCACATGCGTTCACCCAGGTTTTTGACTTTGGTCAGGTTCTTGTTTCTCAATCCATATTTTTCTTTATATTCGTCTTAATTCTTGTGACCATGGTGTTGTCTGTTTTTTTTTTTATTGTCTTAGACATGTTGGTTGCCCTCTTGGATTTTTTTTCTCCTTTATGTCTTCTAAATTTCTACTTTCTCCTCTGGCCATTATATTATCCTATTCTCACTTGTGTTTTTCATTGGCTGCTTGATGTCTTAAAGCATACTAAATAACCAAAAATGAAGGTTTACATTTTTATATACTATAAACTATATTTTGAACATTTTAAAATGTCTCTCTTGTATGGGTAAAACACCCAGTTTGACCATATCAGTTCTCATGGTACCAGTTTTTTGTTGTTGGAATTAAAATGACGCGTTGAAAATTACTTAAGGTTGAATAATATAGTGAATATTTGGTTTTTGAAAGGCTTTAAAAATAAAGGTCGAAAAAACGTCCCTTTTGCCTTTCCCTATTCAGTCGCTTATAATACACCTGTTATGATAGAGACGTCCTGAAATAAAACCAACTCGATTCTTTCATAAAACTGTCCAATGTTAATATATGTAAGTATAAAAAAAGTAAGGATGTTCGCTACTCTAATTTTTGAATTTTTGTCAGATATTCGGAATCCTCTAGTTTTATCCATGTAATGCCAATTAAAAAAATTGTCCGCTAGCCCCTACTTTTCTTTTCACAATTTCATCACATATAGTTTAAAAAGTCATTTTAGAAAATCATGTAAAATCCTTGTTATTTTTCATAGTATTTGAAAGAAAAAGGTGCCAATGTTAATGCAT
Organism: Mytilus coruscus; assembly: GCA_017311375.1. Taxonomy (NCBI): domain Eukaryota; kingdom Metazoa; phylum Mollusca; class Bivalvia; order Mytilida; family Mytilidae; genus Mytilus; species Mytilus coruscus. The sequence continues at coordinate 44,372,283 of CM029599.1, read as the reverse complement.
GAAAATCTAGAGTGAATAATTTCCCGCCAAATTTTAATTGATTATATCTCAAAAACAAGGACACGGACCTTTATTTTTTCTGCTTTTTTAGTTCCATTATTTATATGCTATCAATTTATTAAGCATTTTAAAGGGCTTGTTTTTTTTTGAAACAGAGGAGCGAACATCCTTATCAACAAAAAAATGATATTATAACTATTTTTCACGTTATGTTTTACCTACTGCAGTTTAAGATATCAAAACTCTAAGTGTACTATATAGATAAGAAGATGTGGTATGAGTGCCGATGAGACAACTCTCCATCCAAGTCACAAGTATAAAAAGTTAGCAATTATAGGTCAAAGTACGGCCTTCAACACGTAGCCTTGGCTCACACCGAACAGCAAGCTATAGAGGGCCCCAAAATGACTAGTGTAAAACAATTCAAACAAAAAAACCAACGGTCTAATCTATATAAAAAAACGAGAAACGAGAAACACCAACAAACGACAACCACTGAACAACAGGCTCCTGACTTAAGACAGGTGCATAAAAATGCAGCGGGTTTAAACGTTTTAACAGGCTTCAATTCTATCATAAAAATTCAATTAATTTGAATAAGACTACCCTTATACCAAAACATAATTTATTATATATATTTTAAAATGAAAAATGAATTTTTAGTTTGACAAGGATGTAATTAAAATGATTCAATTTTACATTGCTTGAGGTATATATTTTATGTATTCTATGTAAAAATCCAGTTGATATGCTTTTGATTTTTTTACGAATGATATAATATGATCATTACATAAAGGAACTTTACCCTGAATTGTTTAGGTTCCTTACCTGAAATACCAAGATCTTAGAGTACTTATAATTAAAAAGCGCTAAAATATACCTCTTGAAAAGAAAACAATACACTTTTTTTTCTAACATTACTCATCCAATTCACACTGAGTAAACTAGACAAAATATCATTTGTATGAAAATAAGCACAAACTATTCGATGGATACGTGAATATATATATATTTATATTTCTACAAGTGCCCTAAAAATCTGAATGATTGCGCTAAAGTGCCCGTTGGGTCAACTAGCACCCTTCTGCCCGGAGATTTAAGCTGGAACACTGCTAGTTCACATAATTTGGTAAGTTCTGACCTGTTGGTTCTGCTTTGTTTAAAATATTGTTACATGTGATATCAATATCAATAAGAAAGTTCTTGACATGTAAAAGATATGTTCATGATAACATTCTATAAAAAATAGTAAATCCGAATGAAAATGTTTACAACCCTAATCTTGTTTCGGTTCGCATGGCTTATTTCTCTTGACAATAATGATATTTCTGCAAAAAGGGATTATAACTAGTTGGGCCCAATAGACCATTTTTCGAATTCGTTGCATTTCCGCCAAAAACTTTGGTTTTAGTGTTCAAACATCATTCGTGTGTTTAGGGGCATTGTCACTTCCTTCCCATGTTGTGCGAGTGGTTGAAAAAATATGTTGCTATATTGCACGAGTTATTCGGCAAATTAAATTCTTATAATTGATAATCAGCACTGCTGTCATTAGGGAATAGTGATAAAGTTCCTACGGAACAAACATTATTTTTAGTTTATTCTGCACGATGACAATCACAAAGACGCTTAATGAACTTTAATAGTGCAGGGATACAGGCGGTCCTTTCTATCTAGTAATTGACCAACTTTTCCGGCGAAGGACAAAACTCGAAAACGGTCTATTGGCGGAAGACTTACTCTACACCATCACTTAACAAAAAAACTGAATTGTGGAAGAACTCCATAAAAGCAAACCAGGTCCTGTTGTCCTTGGTAACATAAGAAAATACCGTGCAGATACTAAAACTTGATCAAATTGTACCAAGATTTATCTGTATTGTGTAATAGTAACCACAAATTATTTAGAATTTTGGCATATTTAAAAGTTTTTATTGATTCCAAGTAATGCTGCCATGATTGAAGTACAGGTTCAGCTTCATCAACTTAATTTTCAAAAGATTCCGAAAACAGCAGCCCGGGGACGCTTTTAAGATTGAGGTAAATTCAACCTGGGCACCTTTAGCAGCTTCAATTTCATCACAGGTACCTTACATAAAACGTACTCACAGTGCACGTTCAGCTTCGTAAAACCATTGTTCGTGGAGAAAATATAAATCTTCATAAATTGTGTTAAAGGCTTACCTTATGGGTGTACTTTACTTATACTTACAGGTGACATTTTAAAAGAGAGGCGATTGACACCAAAGGGACATTCAAACTCATAAGGGTTACATAAAACCGCAAGCTTTCAATAGAGAAAAATCAAATGCTTTCAAGGGACCCAAATGGTTCACCAACACATTTATTTCATTGTATAGTATAGTAATAATACTCAAAAATGTGACAAAATATTAATATGTTTGCTTTCTATGTACCAATGGAACCGATATCGTCTTGCTCATAACATCTAAAACATGTCGAAAGTTTTTTTTTCTTCTTAGCATTCATTTTGCTCACAATGTATGGATTTATTTATTTGTCGCCAACGTGTACACGTTTTAAGGACGCCGTTATCAACAATAATGACGAATTTTTGTAGGAGATAGAACTTAAGAATGTAAATTAAAACCAGAATTCGCTGAAGATATCATAATAAATATGCCAATTTAAATAGACGTAACAGGAAAAGATCCAGATGCAATCAATGCAAAAAAGAAAATCGGTCTAACGCACCAATTATAAACAGGGCCAGCGCCATTGTATGGTTGTAAAGTGAAATGTTGAAACGGCAGATAGAACATGTTTCCTTATAAGGAGAATTCCACAGTTCTGAAATAGAAAACAAGATATAAATGAGGGTATTTTATGTAGTTTATGTAGTTCAACAAAACTTTTAAGGATTTATAAATTTTGTAATTCTCCATAATTATAAATAAGCCTGGTATTTTTTTAATTCAAAATCATGCTTATACTTTTTCAATAAAATAGTTTAAAATAGTTCAATTGATTGTTGTTTGCTTTACGTCCAGTAGCAACTATTGGACGCATTCCGACATTTTCGGAATGCATTGAATGGCGTCAGCGGTCTTCGGAACAATCTCAACCGACAGAAACATCTAGAAAGAAATATAAAGGCCATCTCTTCAAAAGTAAATCGAACCACAACTTGACAAAGATACAGCTATTGGCGACAAATCATGTTATAAATGAAGTTAAAAAATCATAACCTCTACAATACTTTTATTTCAAAATTGATCTAGACCCAATTTTCTACAGCAATATCATATTAATATTTCCTAAATATGTAAAAAAAAATTAAAAAATTACTCTGAAACTATTTTCTAATGACTTCACCATTAAGACGTTGAAAATACTCAACCCAAAATTTAAAATGAGTTATTTTTCTTTTTATTCGAACACTTTGGGAAATAGCAAAAAGTGTTGCTCTTTCTATTTTATTTTTGCATATTTCTTAAAAGCTAAAAAATAGTGTCACTACTTTTTGAAAGAAGATTTGTACTGCAGGTGATGCACACTTAAGTTTCGTTTAAACTTAAAACTATACTAACCAGAAAATGATAACTGTATTTTTTGTCGTAAAAATAATAGCAAATATTCCAGAAAGTAACCACTGGTCTAAGGTGCCCAATTCTCAAAGCAATAGAAAGCTGTATTAGGTCGATATGTAACAATCAAGCATGTTGCCAAGAAATTGTTCCATATTATGATTAATATCAGCGATAAAAAAACGTAGGTCAAACAGATTACTTTTAATAACGATTTTTTAAATGAAACGGATGTGAAACTAATTGCTCCGAGGAGTACGGAACAAGTCATCGAAACTGTAGGCATACTTCTAATAGGAAAATTTAACAAGATAAAATCTGCTTAATTCCCGTAAATTTTAACAAAATATAAAACCCGAAACACTTCAGATGTATATTCAACTATAAGAATGCTGATACAAATTACTGAATATTTGTGTTGTGCGGACAAACATAGCGGCATCAGCGCGACAATTACAATCAAAGTCAAAATAATAATTAGAATTTCTGGCACTAATAATAGATCCATATTTGAATTCTTATTCTTCCAAACTGTTCTTTTTATATCATTCTACTTCTCAATTCAAAATCTAGATACCCTGTAAAAGATCAATGGAAATAAAATCAATTTGTTATGCAGCCCAAACAGGATGTGTAATTTCACTCTTTAAAACATCTTTATGTGTTGTTTCTCATATCATTTTAATTCTAATTTATAATTAGTCTATTTGACGTATTGTTGTTGATTTTTCAGTCATGATTATTGTATAATCGAAATTAATATTTTTAACACTTATCATTACATATATTAAGTAATGATACACATTTGAATTTTACTAGAATGATCTATATATGTTTTATGTGTATATATTTCTCAGGAAAACTGCTCATCATTCGATTTAAATGATTGTAAACTGAATTCCTTTACTTCCTAGTTTTTCAACTTAACTTCAACATGAAGGTGCAATATATCTTTTCAAAAATCTTTTGGAATTTTGGGTCCTCAATGCTCTTCAAATTCTACTTCATTTGGCCTTCTAACTTTTTTATTCGAGAGTCACTGATTAGTCTTTTTTTAGACGATACGCGCGTCTTGCGTACAAATTTTTAAGCCTGGTATCTTTGATGAGTTTATTTACAACCACTGGATCGATGCAACTGCAGGTGAAAATTTCCTCCAGAGAGTTTCAACAGCCAAATAGTCAGGACTTATGTGTTAACATGAATTATCATTGATATGGTCATATTAATAAATTAACTGTTAACGAAACGAAACGAAATACTAAGGATTTTTTACCCCCAGGAATAGATGACCTTACCTGTATTTGCCAAAACCTTTTGGGATTTTGGGTTCTATTTCGTATTATATTCTTTTATTCGAGCGTCATTGATGAGTCTTTTGTAGACGAAACGCGCGTCTGGCGTACAAATTGATCAGACTGCAGCTGGTATCTTTGGTGAGTTTATTTAGAACCACTGGATCGATGCAACTGCAGGTGAAAATTTCCTCCAGAGAGTTTCAACAGCCAAATAGTCAGGACTTATGTGTTAACATGAATTATCATTGATATGGTCATATTAATAAATTAACTGTTAACGAAACGAAACGAAATACTAAGGATTTTTAACCCCCAGGAATAGATGACCTTACCTGTATTTGCCAAAACCTTTTGGGATTTTGGGTTCAATTTCGTATTATATTCTTTTATTAGAGCGTCATTGATGAGTCTTTTGTAGACGAAACGCGCGTCTGGCGTACAAATTGATCAGACTGCAGCTGGTATCTTTGGTGAGTTTATTTAGAACCACTGGGTCGATGCAACTGCAGGTAGAGATTATCTCCTGCAGGTTTCATCAGCTCAGCAGTAAGGACTTCTGTGTTGACATGAATTATCATTGATATGGTCATATTTATAAATCATTTGTTAACGAAAATTTGAATTGTTGGAATAAAAAAGGATTTTTCTACCCCAGGAATAGATTACCTCAGCTGTATTTGACAAAACCTTTTGGGACTTTGGGTTCAATTTGGTACTTTATTTTTTTATAAGGGCGTCACTGATGAATCTTTTGTAGACGAAACGCGCGTTTAGCGTACAAATTCGTAAGCCCGGTATCTTTGATGAGTTTATTTCACCATAATATCAAGGCATACTCAAAAGCTGTTAATGGTAGTGTAATGCACCAATTCTCCTAGAATTTATTGCCCATTCTTTCCTGGAAAACATAACACTTTTTACTCGGAGCAGTTTGTAATCTGAGACATATTATCGTGAAAGACCATTACGCGTTAGAGGATTTATCTGTTCCTATACAGTGGAGATGGCCTTAATAATATTTTGTGTCAGGCAGATTCCTACTTTCTTTATAACACCTAGCTTTCTGCTTATGAGAAAGTTAACGACAATCTACATTTTGCTGTTAAATTTACATTTTGTAGTTCTGTAAGATAAAAATTGTATCAATGAAAGAAAATATAACAGTATCTCATGAGAAAAATTGGCTGATTAATTGACAAAATACAGATTCGCTCAATTTGCAGTATCCTTTTCGCAATTTACTGTCTTGTTCCATCTAAAATACTATTGGTGATACAGGTTTTGTTTGCGATTTATCAAACAAACAGATACATTGCACACACTTTGATTACTCCAATATTCAATAGAATGTATGGTAAGTACCAATGACTTTAAGTTGAATACACAGTTAAACACGATAGGAGCGGCATGTGGAGCAGGATCTGCTTACCCTTCCAGGGAATCCGAGATCACTCTGGGTTAAGTCAAAATAATAATTAGAATTTCTGGCACTAATAATAGATCCATATTTGAATTCTTATTCTTCCAAACTGTTCTTTTATATCATTCTACTTCTCAATTCAAAATCTAGATACCCTGTAAAGATCAATGGAAATAAAATCAATCTGTTATGCAGCCCAAACAGGATGTGTAATTGTACTCTTTAAAACATCTTTATGTGTTGTTTCTCATATCATTTTAATTCTAATTTATAATTAGTTTATTTGACGTATTGTTGTTGATTTTTCAGTCATGATTATTGTATAATCGAAATTAATATTTTTTAACACTTATCATTACATATATTAAGTAATGATACACATTTGAATTTTACTAGAATGATCTATATATGTTTTATGTGTATATATTTCTCAGGAAAACTGCTCATCATTCGATTTAAATGATTGCAAACTGAATTCCTTTACTTCCTAGTTTTTCAACTTAACTTCAACATGAAGGTGCAATATATCTTTTTCAAAAATCTTTTGGAATTTTGGGTCCTCAATGCTCTTCAAATTCTACTTCATTTGGCCTTCTAACTTTTTTATTCGAGAGTCACTGATTAGTCTTTTTTTAGACGATACGCGCGTCTTGCGTACAAATTTTAAGCCTGGTATCTTTGATGAGTTTATTTACAACCACTTCATCGATGCAACTGCAGGTGAAAATTTCCTCCAGAGAGTTTCAACAGCCAAATAGTCAGGACTTATGTGTTAACATGAATTATCATTGATATGGTCATATTAATAAATTAACTGTTAACGAAACGAAACGAAATACTACGGATTTTTACCCCAGGAATAGATGACCTTACTTGTATTTGCCAAAACCTTTTGGGATTTTGGGTTCTATTTCGTATTATATTCTTTTATTCGAGCGTCATTGATGAGTCTTTTGTAGACGAAACGCGCGTCTGGCGTACAAATTGATCAGACTGCAGCTGGTATCTTTGGTGAGTTTATTTAGAACCACTGGGTCGATGCAACTGCAGGTAGAGATTATCTCCTGCAGGTTTCATCAGCTCAGCAGTAAGGACTTCTGTGTTGACATGAATTATCATTGATATGGTCATATTTATAAATCATTTGTTAACGAAAATTTGAATTGTTGGAATAAAAAAGGATTTTTCTACCCCAGGAATAGATTACCTCAGCTGTATTTGACAAAACCTTTTGGGACTTTGGGTTCAATTTGGTACTTTATTTTTTTTATAAGGGCGTCACTGATGAATCTTTTGTAGACGAAACGCGCGTTTAGCGTACAAATTCGTAAGCCCGGTATCTTTGATGAGTTTATTTCACCATAATATCAAGGCATACTCAAAAGCTGTTAATGGTAGTGTAATGCACCAATTCTCCTAGAATTTATTGCCCATTCTTTCCTGGAAAACATAACACTTTTTACTCGGAGCAGTTTGTAATCTGAGACATATTATCGTGAAAGACTATTACGCATTAGAGGATTTATCTGTTCCTATACAGTGGAGATGGCCTTAATAATATTTTGTGTCAGGCAGATTCCTACTTTCTTTATAACACCTAGCTTTCTGCTTATGAGAAAGTTAACGACAATCTACATTTTGCTGTTAAATTTACATTTTGTAGTTCTGTAAGATAAAAATTGTATCAATGAAAGAAAATATAACAGTATCTCATGAGAAAAATTGGCTGATTAATTGACAAAAATACAGATTCGCTCAATTTGCAGTATCCTTTTCGCAATTTACTGTCTTGTTCCATCTAAAATACTATTGGTGATACAGGTTTTGTTTGCGATTTATCAAACAAACAGATACATTGCACACACTTTGATTACTCCAATATTCAATAGAATGTATGGTAAGTACCAATGACTTTAAGTTGAATACACAGTTAAACACGATAGGAGCGGCATGTGGAGCAGGATGTGCTTACCCTTCCAGGAATCCGAGATCACTCTGGGTTAAGTCAAAATAATAATTAGAATTTCTGGCACTAATAATAGAACCATATTTGAATTCTTATTCTTCCAAACTGTTCTTTTATATCATTCTACTTCTCAATTCAAAATCTAGATACCCTGTAAAAGATCAATGGAAATAAAATCAATTTGTTATGCAGCCCAAACAGGATGTGTAATTGTACTCTTTAAAACATCTTTATGTGTTGTTTCTCATATCATTTTAATTCTAATTTATAATTAGTTTATTTGACGTATTGTTGTTGATTTTTCAGTCATGATTATTGTATAATCGAAATTAATATTTTTAACACTTATCATTACATATATTAAGTAATGATACATTTGAATTTTACTAGAATGATCTATATATGTTTTATGTGTATATATTTCTCAGGAAAACTGCTCATCATTCGATTTAAATGATTGCAAACTGAATTCCTTTACTTCCTAGTTTTTCAACTTAACTTCAACATGATGGTGCAATATATCTTTTTCAAAAATCTTTTGGAATTTTGGGTCCTCAATGCTCTTCAAATTCGTACTTCATTTGGCCTTCTAACTTTTTTATTCGGGAGTCACTGATTAGTCTTTTTTTAGACGATACGCGCGTCTTGCGCACAAATTAAGCCTGGTATCTTTGATGAGTTTATTTACAACCACTGGATCGATGCAACTGCAGGTGAAAATTTCCTCCAGAGAGTTTCAACAGTCAAATAGTCAGGACTTATGTGTTAACATGAATTATCATTGATATGGTCATATTAATAAATTAACTGTTAACGAAACGAAACGAAATACTAAGGATTTTTTACCCCCAGGAATAGATTACCTTACCTGTATTTGCCAAAACCTTTTGGGATTTTGGGTTCAATTTCGTATTATATTCTTTTATTCGAGCGTCATTGATGAGTCTTTTGTAGACGAAACGCGCGTCTGGCGTACAAATTGATCAGACTGCAGCTGGTATCTTTGGTGAGTTTATTTAGAACCACTGGGTCGATGCAACTGCAGGTAGAGATTATCTCCTGCAGGTTTCATCAGCTCAGCAGTAAGGACTTCTGTGTTGACATGAATTATCATTGATATGGTCATATTTATAAATCATTTGTTAACGAAAATTTGAATTGTTGGAATAAAAAAGGATTTTTTTACCCCAGGAATAGATTACCTCAGCTGTATTTGACAAAACCTTTTGGGACTTTGGGTTCAATTTGGTGCTTTATTTTTTTTATAAGGGCGTCACTGATGAATCTTTTGTAGACGAAACGCGCGTTTAGCGTACAAATTCGTAAGCCCGGTATCTTTGATGAGTTTATTTCACCATAATATCAAGGCATACTCAAAAGCTGTTAATGGTAGTGTAATGCACCAATTCTCCTAGAATTTATTGCCCATTCTTTCCCTGGAAAACATAACACTTTTTACTCGGAGCAGTTTGTAATCTGAGACATATTATCGTGGAAGACCATTACGCGTTAGAGGATTTATCTGTTCCTATACAGTGGAGATGGCCTTAATAATATTTTGTGTCAGGCAGATTCCTACTTTCTTTATAACACCTAGCTTTCTGCTTATGAGAAAGTTAACGACAATCTACATTTTGCTGTTAAATTTACATTTTGTAGTTCTGTAAGATAAAAAATTGTATCAATGAAAGAAAATATAACAGTATCTCATGAGAAAAATTGGCTGATTAATTGACAAAAATACAGATTCGCTCAATTTGCAGTATCCTTTTTCGCAATTTACTGTCTTGTTCCATCTAAAATGCTATTGGTGATACAGGTTTTGTTTGCGATTTATCAAACAAACAGATACATTGCACACACTTTGATTACTCCAATATTCAATAGAATGTATGGTAAGTACCAATGACTTTAAGTTGAATACACAGTTAAACACGATAGGAGCGGCATGTGGAGCAGGATCTGCTTACCCTTCCAGGGCATCCGAGATCACTCTGGGTTTTGTTGGGCTCGTGTTGCTCAGTCGTCAGCTTTCTATGTTGATTTTGTAGACTGTCTTTTGGTCGTGTTTTGTTTTTTTGTCATGGCGTTGTCAGGTTGTTATTGCCTTACGAGTTTGATTACCCTTATGAAATTTTCCACCTCTCTGTTGATATAAATATTTCTGTTGAAAACGTGTTCCCCAACGGCTGGTTGAGAACATGGAAATTTGGATTTCCCACACTGATTAACTTACCACTGATAATGACCAGACAGTCCGTTGAAAAGTAGACTGATGTGGATGCCGTCTTACCATGCGACTGCTGCATATGTCAATTGAGGTTTCTTCTACCTAACCTTTTCTTTATGAGAATATTCAAAGGACCGAAGGACATTGTAGTTGTTTGTAGATTGGTCATGTTGAACCGGCCTATCAAACTGCAAGGTCCGGTTGCACAAGGAATGAAAAAGTTATTATGATTTTATATATCTTCAAGGTGACTAAATTCATCGATTTAATGTACGTTTATTTCACAAATAGGGAAAACAGATAGTGATGCTGTTGACGAAGACCATAGAAAAGTTCATACATCAAAAGGTCGAAGATTTACCAAATACTTGAAGCTTGGTTGAGACAAGCACAAACACCAAAACCTACGAGAATACAAATTAAAGCTGGAACATACGAAAGGTTAAGAATGTCCTGTAACACTAGTGTCGCCTGTCGTTTTAGTCCAAACAATAAGACTTCTATGAAAGTTTTTTTTCATTTTTTTTCAATTTATTCGCAGATATGTTCAGAATGTTAAGGTTAAGATCTATCTACTGATTTATGTGAGTTAAATTCTCAGACGACTCCTTATCGGGACTAATATTCTTATTTGTCTTCCAATGACGTTTTTGTCAACTTCGAGTCATTATATACAAATAAGTCAATATGGCATCTTTGTGGTTTTTTTGTATAGTAAAAAATAGAGAGAAATGTAAATAGCAAAAATTATCAATAAAATCAGATCTACAAAAAAGATACTACATGTATAGTAATGACTGAACTCATCAGTCGACTCCTCAACGTTAGTATTAATGTTGAATGACGATGATTACCATGAAACTAAAGCAGATAGAGAGAATCTGTATAGGTGTAAACTGTTCTTCAAAAACGGTGTTTACTCATTTTTGCGTTTTATGTCAAAACTTTGATTTAGACAGCTGTATTGTATGTCTGTGATGCATGTTTACATAGTTTTGACTGCTGGAATCTAATTATTGTCACATTAACCTTTTATGTGTGTTTGATATTTTTTGGACATTTTTTGTTATACGTTTTTGTTGAGTAATGCTAGAAAAAAGGTTTTTATTTATTTTTCCAAAAGGTATATTTTAGCACTTTGAAATTACTAGTACATTACGGCCATATTAAGATAGAGAAGGGATCCAAACAATTCAGGATAGAGCTCTTTTTAAAATACAATAGTCTTTTGCAATGATCTTATTGTTCTATTTGAAAAGAAAAGTGTACAGATTTTTACATCTTGTAGTATACAAACATATATGATACCGGCAATGGACATTTAAGCAAAATAGCAGGACATTTGAGCGATAAAAAAGGACGCTTGAGCGCCAAAGTATAGGACATTTGAGCGCCGAATTTTAGGACATTTGAGCGAAAATAAAAAATAAGCATAGGATATTTGAACGACAAAAAAATGCGAATGATGAAGGAGTACCTATACCGTTCGCCAGATATGATATGTTTCCCCATAGCACCAAGTTTAAACATATTTTATTGTAAAAAAAACATAGCACTGTCAAAAAATTTAAACTCAACAATGGCATTATTTACAAGTCAGTACATGTACCAGTATCAAGCGTCAAGAAACATTTCACTTAATAAATATAAGAAATTTACAACAAAGAAAATTTGCATAGCCAATAAATCATAGCAGAATTGATTGATTGATAAGTAGAGATAAATTCAGGACTACACTTCCATTAACCAGCCATTACCGGTCGAATTAATCGGGTGTTAAATCAAATAAAATATTTTCATTTTAAACACTTATTCTGTTTTCTTACTTTTTAAGAACATTTTCTTAATTCATATAAATGTATCATAGGAAATTTCGATCAAACGTCCTATTTGAAAATCCAGGTAAGGTTAATATTCCGGCGCTAAAATGTCCTATGATGTCGGCGCTGAAATGACGCTATGTGCATTTTTTATTTTCGCTTTTGTGAAATTAAATCAGTATAATTAATTTCCCTCGCTTAAAGTTTCTACTTTCTTGTACATCCTAGATTATGTTTAAGTTAGGGCGTTCTTGGTGAAGGAGAGTTTAGAAAAGTTCTTCGGACGCACGAAATTAAAAGTGTTATGTTCATTTACTGCTTCTATCTAATTGCCAAAAAGTATTACAAAAATACTGAGCTAAAAGCAAAATTCAAAATAAACTCGAAAGAGCTATGTCGCTTACCTGCAACTTGGCTACTTTTAGTAAAAATCATCATTAAAAGAGAATTACTCTTATAAGAGTTTACTGACAATTTCAATCATATTCCCATATTTGTAGATCTTATCATGATATTTAAAATTTCTATCTATTACATTTTTCCATATAATAGGCAACGAAGTGAAAAATGTGGGAAAAACAATCATCAAAGGACAATAACTTCAAGGAATCGACTTAATATTTCGATCATGTTGTCTTATTTGTAGATCTGGTCTTGCTGATTATTTTTGCTTTTTAAAAATTCGATCTATCTATAATAGTTTTTAAGATATTAGGCAATAACGGAAAAAATTGGTAAAAATCGTCATCAAGGGACAATAACTCTAATGAGGAGTCGTCTGACAATCTTGGTCATGATGACTTATATGTAGATCTGGTCTTGCTGATTATTTTTGCTTTTTAAAAATTCGATCTATCTATAATAGTTTTTAAGATATTAGGCAATAACGGAAAAAATTGGTAAAAATCGTCATCAAGTGACAATAACTCTAATAAGGAGTCGTCTGACAATCTTGGTCATGATGACTTATATGTAGATCTTGTCTTGCTGATCGTTGTTGCATTCTAAAGGTTATGTCTTTCTATTATAATTTTCGAGATAATAGGCAAACAAATTTTAAATGATAAAATTTGTCATTTAAGGGCAGTAACTCCTCCAAGGAGTCGTATAACAAAGTTTTGACATAGATGGACAAAATGTAGAGGTCAATCTTTTGGACATTTTGCCTTTGTCAGATTTTCTCTATTACTAGCGGTTTTTCAAATTAATAGGCGAAACTTCCATTTTACCTCTTTGTTCTATGTTAAAATCATGTCGGCCATCATGGTTGACAGGCGGGGTCATCAGACACATATTTAAAACAAGATACATCAATGATTTAGCCATGTAGTTTCAGAGGAGAAGATATTTGTAAAAGTTAACGGACGACGACGGACGACGGACGCAAAGTGATGAGAAAAGCTCACTTGGGCTATCGGCCAGGTGAGCAAAAAATGTTAGTCCTTAAAAACTGACAAAATCAAAAGCTATCAATCAACGGAACAAGTGAAAAACAACTTCCATATTCCTGACTTGGAACATACATTTTCCGACAAAAATGGTGGATTAAACCCGGTTTTAAAGCTAGCTTAACCTCCCACTTGTATGGCAGTTGTTTATAGCTCCGTTATATTGATAAAATTGGGTGAACAACCCTAACAGACAAAATAATTGGGATCCAGCAGCCAAAACTGTGAGGGGAGGGGGTGTTAACATACACCACGGACATACAACACTACTGACAAAAAAATTCAAACAAACATTCTTCTTAATCTAACAAAGACGCCAACAAACTACAGGCTCTAAAGAGCCTGTGTCGATCACCTACGTCTATGTACATAATCAAAAATGGACTGTCTCAAATATTTTAGACAGAACAGAATTCATAACAAAATTTCTTTGATGTTGATATTTTATTGCTGATCATTTTGTCTGTTTAGTTTCTCTCTACCTTCTTTAGTTTTTGCTCAAAACACAAAAGAGGGTAAAACAAAAATGCTCTTTTAAGGGCAATCACTCCTATGAAGAGTGACAGTCTACTAACTATTAGCAAAATTTTACTTGTTTGTGGATCTTGCTTTGCCGATCATTTTTGTTATTTAAAGTTTTTATTTATCTATTATAATGTTTATCAAATAAGGCAAAACGCCAAAAACAAATGTGAAAATGGTCATTAAAGGGCAATAAATCCAATAAGGAGTAGTGGAAAACTTCTGCAATATGGTCGTTAATGTAGATTTTGTCTTGCTGATCATTTTGCTTCTTTAAGTTTCTATCTATCTATGTTTAAATAGAATGTTTTATAATTTTTAAGATATAAACCAAAAACGCAAAAAAAAAAAATAGTAAAAATTGTCATCAGAGGGCAATAACTTTAATAACGAGCCAACTGACAATTTCAGCAATGCATACTTATTCGAAGATCTTGTCTTGCCGATCATTTTTGCAACTTAAAGTTTCTCTTTAACTTTTATAGTTTTCTAGATAAAAGGCAACAATGAAAAAAATGGTACAGTTTTGATGTCATGAACAATTGGTAGAGCTCATCATTCTAAATATTTTTGCCCTGTTAAATTTTGTCTATTCATAACAGTTTTCAAAATAATAGACAAAACTTTCATTTTACCCCTATGTTTAATTTCTAGCTATCTTGGCCATCTTGGTTGGCAAGCAGAGTCATCGGACACATTTTATACTAGATTTCTCAATTATGATTGTGGCCCAGTTTGGTTAAATTTGGTTCTGTTGTTTCAGAGGAGAAGATTTTTGTAAACTTTAACGGACGATTACGACGGACGACGACGTATCAAATAATAATGAATCCAATAGAAAACTAATCTTTCAAATATGAAATATACACAACCTATTCGAAAAATGAAATGATAGATTCACCAATGGTTAGATCTATACAAATAAATTGATCGACAATACTAAAAATACTGTGAGAACATTTGTTTGGGTACCCATATCAGCGATATCATAAACCATTGTAGTTGAATTCTATTTTTAACCATACTGTGTACTTTTTTACTGCTACAGGACAAATGATAGTTTGGGAAATCTGAGGTGCTAATAATAATTTTTAATCATTTCGAACACACACTGAAAGATATATATTTTCTTAGTAGTCATTTTGCTCACATTTTATGGATTTCTCTTTAAGTAGGCCACAGTTTTTGATAACATTATTTTCGCTTTCATTATCAACCGTAAAGTCTACTTTTCGAAAAAGATAAAACCTGAGAATGTTCATCAAAACCAGAATAAAACATGACATTGATGATATCATGATAAATAAGTCAATATAAATAGACGCAACATAGAAAGAAGATCCAAATGCTATAAATGTGAAATAAGTCGGTCTGACGCACCAAATCATAAGGAGGGCCAGCGCCAATGTATGGTTGTAAAGTACAATGTTGAAACGACAGATAGGACATGTTTCCTTTGAAGGAGGATACCACAATTCTGAAATAGAAAAAGATATCAAATAGAGTATGCTTAGATACATGAAATAGTATATGATTTTGCTATCAGACTGAGATAAAGGGCTTAGGCTTTATTATTCCATTAAATAAAAATCAGAGTATTTATTGTTTCTTGAAAAATAAGATTTTTGCAATTAATTTCAGATTTTTGGCTTTCATATTTCACTACGATTAAACAAATTGTCTGATTGTTATTTTAAAACGTCCAGTAGCCAATATTTCAATATATACGAGTCGAGCTTAAGAAAGAGCTAGATAGGTAAATAGTGCCATTTTAAAAGTATGATAAATTGATTGGATATAGCTCCAATTCTTCTACTCCGCAATTGCATGATTTAAAAGATTTTTGCAAAGCAACATCATATTAGTTCCTCAGCAATATTAAAAAATAACACGGAAAGTATTGTCGTCTAATGATTTCACAATCATGGCAATAATGAGGTTTGAAATAGAAATAAATTGTAATTAAATCAGTCCATTTTCTTTCATTAAAGCTAAGAAACTGCAATCACGACTTCAACCTATTTTTGCAACCTAAAAAGTTTCGTGTTAGAGGTTATGTACACGTAAAGGTCGTATAAACTTCAACGATTACTTACCAGAAAATGATGACGTTTTGTATAGTTTGTCGTACAGTACTGTTAAAGTAGGAATACTTAATAGCAAATATTCCAGAAAGTAACCACTTGTCCAAGGATCCAATTTTTCATAACAGTCAAAAGCTGTGTTTAGTCGTGAGTCATCAAAAGCATAGAAAGAATATTTTCCTTTATCAAGCATGTTCCCAAAAATTGTTCCATACCGTGATTAATGTCAGCGATAATAAACTATAGATCAAACAAGCGACTGTTAATGAAGATTGTTTATATGGGAGGGATTTCAAAATTATTGTGCCGAGTAGTACAGAACAAATCATCGAAACTGCAGGCATACTTTTACAGGAAGAAAATACAAGGAAAAATGTGTTGTATTCCAGTAAAATTTCACAAAATATAAAACACGGAGTAATTCAAATGCATATTCAACAATAAGAATGCTGATAAAAACTACTGAATATTTGTGTTGTGCGGACAAACATAGCGGCACCAGCGCGACAATAACAATCAAAGTCAAAATAATAATAAAAACTTCTGGTACTAACGATAGATCCATATTCTTTTTATATCATTTCACTTCCAACTTTAAAATCTAAACACCCTGTAAAAGATCAATGAAAATATAATCTATTTGTATTGCAGCCCAAACAGGAAGTGTAATTGTACTCTTTAAGAATAGTTTTAAAGTTAATGTATGATGAGTTAATTTAACGTATTGTTGTTGATTTTTTCGTTAAAATCATTGTATCATCGAAATTCATAATTGTTTTACACTTGTCATTACAAATATTTAGTAACGACACACACTTGAATTTTACGAGAATGGTCTATATATGTTTCATGTGTATATATTTCGCAAGAAAACTGATAACGTTAATTGTGTAAAATTTATACAACACCCAATACGGTATCTTTAGAGGTAGCACGGTAGTATTTGCAGGTTGCTCTTTTGTGTACCCTACTGAAGTCAATGTATCTGAACAGTGTGATTGGACAAAAAATACAGTATCAACTGAACATACTTTCCAAAACTGAGGGATGAATCAGGTGTAGAAAAATATGAAATAATTTTACATACAGGTGAAAATGAATTTTTGAGAATTTTTAAAATTTTGTATTCACTGCATGATAAAAGACCTAAAAGCACTAGTGGCCTTAGGTTTTTAAAGATAGCAAAAAAAGTAAACGGTCATGATACATATTTAAATTCATTTCTGAAAATTATAATGAAAGTACTTCAGTAAACTGTGTACGTAGAATTTTGGGCAGTGCTAGAAAGTGGTGAAAAGTCTAAAAAGGCTATCATTATCCCTTATGGGCCAGGAAATACTACCGTGCCACCTTAACTGGGATATATATGTTTACAATAAATCCTTTTTCACCTATACAATTTGTAAGTTTATCAATAAAAAGTTGATTAAGAGCAACTAGAATAAAAACAGCCCTTAAATTCCACCCCTGGGAGTGAAAATTGCTGATTCAGCAAATTTTGCCTGATCTGTGGGTAATAATGTAAAAATTTACCAGAAAGTAAAATTTCATTATTTTTATGTAACTTGCAGTACATTTTTAATAATAAATGTTCGCTTCAACTTTTCGCAGTGTCTGACACATGTGCAACAACTGGAATTTGAGACGCGACATATTTTAGTTGCCTGTACGTCCTATAATTTTCACCGAAATAAGTAAAGTGCATAATTTCTGATTTTTTTTCCACACAAGTACAGCTATACTAGTTTTCTTTAGGTTTAATTTGTAGTTCTGTAGTAACATGGCACCAGTGTGAGCTTTTTTGGAACCAGTAAGTGGTTTAGGGGTCCTTACTTATTCATTTAGCCCTCATATTTAGCTGAAATGGAGATAGTATTAGGGGTTTCTTTACATTGACAAGACAATTTTTTGGACAAAGAATGTGATTATGATTGTATATCAGCAAGATTTAATAGTTTATTCATTTTCCATGCAAATATCATGAATTGTTTTGATTTTCTGACCCTGAAAAGCACAATAAAGGTAAATTGATTATTTTAAGGGGACATAATTTAACTTAATGCATACATGAGAAATAGACAAACAGTCATCTTAGAGATATATTCTAGTACATGTATTGTCAAAAAGATTTTAGAATAATAGTTAACTGCCATCTAAAGAATCTTGTTATATTGCCTTCATAATCTGGAAATGCTTAAAGGAATGTAAGGCATGCTGTAAAATGTGGAATGGACTTTACTATCATTTTTCATGATTTGGTGCTTAAACTGTTTTTTTCAGTCAGATTAACTATAAATAGAGTTGGCAATCCAATAATTCCTCCTGAATCACCATGTTTTACTTCTGTGTTGATTTGAAACATCATATATTTGGGTTTTGTTCACTCCTAAAGTATAAATGGCAAGATGAAAAAAAAGGTAAAATCTGCCAGCTGGGGTAGGGGTATAATCTTTAAATTTTTTTTGGTAAGAAATAAGTGCAGACTAGTATTCTTTATTGTAATATGTTTCCTAGTAAGAAGTCTATGCATCATAGGTGTTATGACCGGTTTCAAGTTTGTGATGTCTTGGTTAAGGTAGCACGGTAGTATTTGCATTCCGGAATTTAGGTTGCTCTTTTGTGTACCCTACTTAAGTCAATGTATCTGAACAGTGTGATTGGACAAAAAATACAGTATCAACTGAACATACTTTCCCAAACTGAGGGATGAATCAGGTGTAGAAAAATATGAAATAATTTTACATACAGGTGAAAATGAATTTTTGAGAATTTTTTTAAATTTTGTATTCACTGCATGATAAAAGACCTAAAAGCACTAGTGGCCTTAGGTTTTTAAAGATAGCAAAAAAGTAAACGGTCATGATACATATTTAAATTCATTTCTGAAAATTATAATGAAAGTACTTCAGTAAACTGTGTACGTAGAATTTTGGGCAGTGCTAGAAAGTGGTGAAAAGTCTAAAAAGGCTATCATTATCCCTTATGGGCCAGGAAATACTACCGTGCCACCTAGAACATGTTATGTTATGTACTATCTTTTACTGGCTCCCATAAGCTTACCTGTTTCCGTCGTACAGAATGAAGTGCACACCTTTTTCTGCCAAAGGGAAATTCTGATTAAACTTAACTTCCTGTTTAACATTTACTGAAGCGTTTCATGAGATAATCTTATGTATATAAATCACCATTCGATTTAAATGATAGCAAACTGAAGTCCTTTACTTTCTATTGTTATAAACCTAGCTTTAAAATAATATCAGAATAGACCTTTTTATGATAATATGAATGCATACAAACAAAGCTGTTAGGGGTTGTGAAATGTATAATTTCTTATAAAAGTTTTGACTTTTTTCTCTGGAAACCATATCACTTTGCTGCCCGCAGAAGTTTGTAAGCGTGAAGCATATAATTGTGAAAGACAAGTATTCGTCTGACGATTTATCTGTACCTATGAAATGTGGCAGCGTATTTTGGGTCCGGCATATTCTTACTTTCTTTATTGTAGCTAGCTTTCTGTTGATGAAAACGTAGGCATCTGATTTTCATTTGATGAAGTTTAATCCTTTTAGATAAAAAAAAAAAAAAACAACAACAGGAAATGTAACAGTATTTCATGAGAAATGTACATAATGTTGACTAATTAATTTGACAAAAATACAGATTCGCGCAATATGCAATATCTGTGGTTTTTTTTTTTGCATTCTACTGTCTTGTGCCATCTAAGGTGTTATTGGTCATACGGTTTTTTATGATTTATCAAACAAAAATATGCATTGCACACACTTTGATTACTCCAATGTTCAATAGAATGTATGGAAACGTACTAATGACTTTAAGTTCAATACACAGTTAAACACGATGGGTGCCTCATGTGGAGCAGAATCTGCTTACCCTTCCAGAGCACTCAAGATCACTCCGGTTGTAGGTCAGTCTTCAGCTTTCTATGTTGTTTTTGTAGACTGTCTTTTGGTCGTGTTTCTTTTTTGACATGGCGTTGTCAGTTTGTTATCGCCTTATGAGATTGAATACCCCTTTGATATCTTCCACCTCTCTTTTAATATAGATATTTCTGTTGTATTCGGGTTCCCCCACGGCTGGTTAAGAACATGCAAAATGGGATTTCCCACACTGATTAACACACTGACAATGACCAGACGGTCCGTTGAAAAAAAAAGACTTCTGTGGCTGCCCTCTTGCCATGCATGACTGCTGCATTTGTATCTTCTCACTCTTTTTGCAGGTATCAATTGTGGTTTCTTCTATCTAACATTTTCTTAATGAGAATATTCAGAGGACATTGTAGTTTTTTGTAGATTGGCTATGTTGAACCGGCCTATCAAACTGAAACGTCCAATTGCAAGATAATGCATAAGGAATGAAAAAGTTATTACGATTTTATATAGCTTAGTCAGGGTGACTACATTCATCGACTTAAAGTACGAGTTCAAGTGAGCATTCATACAACACATCGAGTCAGAGTTTAAGTTAAGTTTGAACTCCACTTTCAGTTCGAGTGAATCTTCAAATCAAACTTTGAGTTACTTCCAAGTTGCAAATTAAGAGGCCGAATTACGATTAAGTTCCATTTAAAAAATTTAGTTACTGAAAGTTTTAAGTTAGGTAGGAACACTACACCTTGTATTTTGTTCTCACAAATGTACTATTATATTATTTATTTATGCATTTCTCTGTGCTTTTGCGTTTGTGTGTACTGTATTCCTGTCACGTAGTGTTGTCATTTTAACGATAATTTTTAACATTGCCATATAAGCGGGATGTTTGGCTAGCCATAAAACCAGGTTCAATCCACCATTTTTTCTTAAAATGTCCTGTACCAAGTCAGGAATATGGCAGTTGTTATCAAATAGTCCGTTTCTATGTATGTTGGCGTTTGTTTTTGTTGCAGTTCAGTGTTTCTGTTGTTCCGTTGTTTTCCTCTTATAGTTGATGAGTTTCCCTCGGTTTTAGTTTGTAACCGGGATTTGTTTTCTCTTAATCGATTTATGACTTTTGAACAGCGGTATACTACTGTTGCCTTTATTTAGCCATAAAGGAGATTATATGGGAAATTGCATTGTCTATATTTACAGAAGTGCATCCTTATAAACAATGCCGTAACGTAATGATGTTATAAGAAGTAAGAAAGTCATTCATTCACAAACTTCCACTGAGACGAACACATTTTCAGGATTACAAGATTTATATACATATTATTGTAACAAATTCTTGGAAAAATTTGAGTTGCATGTCCTGTATAATCAATAAGAATCATATTTCATTTAATGAGAGACACATAGAACAGCTTGTAAGGTTTCAGTTAAGTATAAATACAAGTTGAAATGGAAAATAAACGTTCAAAGCCTTTATTTGATAACACAAGTTACTTACCTTGAAGACAATTATGTTGAGGACAACTGTGATTGTTCTGATGTTATGGACACAAATGGTTAAAGTGGAGTCTATCTGTGATACTGAACTTCGTAAGTATTAATGTAAAGCAGATATATTACTTTGGCATTGAAAGAAGAAAAATCTGAAATGAAATGTTTACACGTTTGAATAAATATATTCTGTTACAATTAGTACATTTAAGTATGTATTTTGTTTTCAGAGAATGGGCTCTTTCAAGATCTTCTTAATATGATGATGAAGATCAAAAGTCCTAGTTCCGGTATGTTCTTTTAACAGCATGTTGCATATTCATTTTCTACTTTCTACAGTAGTTTGCATATTCATTTTCTACTTTCTACAGCAGTTTGCATATTCATTTTCTACTGCAGTTTCTACTTTCAAAATCATTTTTCAAACTCATTTTCTACGTTCGACAGCATTTTGCATTCTCATTTCTACTTTCAACAGAATTTTGCATACTCATTTTCTACGTTCAAAAGCATTTTCCAAACTCATTTTCTACTTTCGCCTTTTACGTACTAATTTGTACCTTCAATAGCAGACGTGGATACTTATTTCATTATAATAGCCCTTGTAGTGTTTTTTTATTGAGGGGTCAATATGAATCAGTGTTGTCCAGTTTGTTTCAAACTATGTAAAACATTGGATCGTGATATGCAAGCATCATCATAGATACAAATCATTATATATAAATGAAGCTTAGTTGATCGTTGGTTTCATATAAGCAAATGTCAATGCAAATTCACAATTGTGATTATGGAGATAGCATAACTGTTCATTGAGTTTTACTGATATACGCTGTTCTTTAACTTAGAAACTTTGGACCTGACCAGCACCCATCTGGCATAGAAACTCATCTACGGCAATGAAGTGGCATTGCCTGAAACTTGATATGTTGTTATATCTAATATTAAAATATGCATTTGGTTAAAATAAGTCAGTTGATTGAGTTGCTGAAGTGATGCAACCCCTAAACTAAATAAAATGATATATTTTGAAAATCAAACTTATATATTACAATTGGTAATTTGGTAATTTGTCCCTTAAAACAAAACATTACAATAATTACCATACGTTTTATATATTGACAGTAGTTGTGTGCGTCTGTTTTAAGTATCCAAATTAATTTGAATGATGTATGCCCGACGCCAGTGGTAAATAGTGCATGCAAATCCAGGATTATAACATGTTAATTATTTCCCCCTCCTCTGTACTAGACCGACATGCTACCACAGCCAAATTTTCAACTTGATAGCTAACAAGGTAGCAGAGTCTGCAGACCTGTGAGCTAGACATGATATTGCAACTCTGAACCAACATGTTTTGTGCTTGGTAAAGAAGCATTTCACGGACCTTTATTTGACCAAGACAGGGAATAGAACTCTTAATCATTTATCCTCCATGGCAATTTATGTGTCTAGAACATTTTTATATGAAAACAAAAATATTTAAAAAAAATTTGTTTTTGCAAAAAAAAAAAAAAGATATGAAGTGCACTAATTTTATGCTACTGTTTCCTTTTTGGAAAAAAAATCCTTTTACACACTTTTTTGTATGCATAATTTTGCGTAGCTTTTAAAAGTAAGTCTATATATATGTTAATGAACAGAAGTTAGTTAGGAGTAGCTTGAGAACTTTTCCTTCATTGGTCACATTTGTTTAAAGAACAAGTTTTTTTTCATATATTTTCCCACATAAAATGACTAATTTGTGTAAGGAATGTAATGCTTTCAAATTATAAATAAACATATTGTCCAACGGTGTGTGACTCTAAACCGGTAATTTACAATTATTTACTCAAAATCTACAAATTATCTTTGTTATTTCATTTCCATAACATTCTGTTTTGCAACTGACACGTTTATTGTATGAAAATAAACACATTGTTCTTAGCAGAACCGTCTACTTGTAACTGCAAGAAAATTGTGATTGCTTTCACAGCTTCACTGTCCGTTACAAAATCCATTGGCTCTCATGATGTTGTTAAGTTTGATAAAGTTTGAACTAATGAGGGAAAAGGATATGACCCAAATTCTGGAATTTTTACTGCACCAATGAACGGATTCTATCACATAACTGCAACAACAATGTCAATTAGTGGAAAATATTTCCATTCATATATTATGAAAAATAGTGAAAAGACCGTAGGGGTGTACACTGGACATGGCCCTCATATAGGTTCAGCTAACATTGTTCTTAATTTAAAGAAAGGAGACCGTGTGTACATAAAACAGCGTAGCGACACAGATGTAATCTACAGTGATGTCCATTATTAGAGCATGTTTTCTGGCTTCCTTATTTCTGAATAAAATATCAAGCAAGAAATCTTTTACATTTTATCTTATATATCCATATTGTCTGGTGTGCTGCACTGGTGAACTTACAGTATATTTTCCTTCTTAAATTCTAACATATGTAATACTTGTCTTTCCTTTTAAATAAAGTGTTATAGCTTACATTACCCATATAGGTGACATTTGTTGAAATGTAATCTATTTGTCATGTGTGTTCCTCGTTGCTGTTTGTCTTTTTAGTACGTCTAGGAGGAGGAGTCGGGTGTTGGCGGTTGGTGTTGTGTGTTTCACTTTCAAATATATTTTGGGATTCCTGTTATCCATTTTAGGCATTGTCAATGTTTCGTTTTAAAAATACTTAGTTGAAAAAAATAATGATATCTTGTAGTTGTACATGATCTAAAATGTGGCATTACGGGTATCCAAATTCACAATTGACTGTCATACAAGTGAGAGGTTAAGCTAGCTATAAAACCAGGTTTAATCCACCATTTTCTACATAAGGAAATGTCTGTACCAAGTCAAGAATATGACAGTTTGATGTGTTTGAGCTTTCGATTTTAACATTTGTTAAGGGACATTCCGTTTTTAATTTTCCACGGAGTTCGATATTTTTGTTATTTTACTTTTGTCATTTTATTTGATTCAACTATCTGTGATCTAATCACTCCCTTTTTGTTACTTTGTGAGAAATGATTAATATTGAAAATGCATCGTGAAATAAGCCCCAAAGTGGTTTGTTTTATGTTTAAAGTGTTGTTGTTCATATGAGTTTTCAAACAGACATAAGAAAAAACTAAAAAAAAAAAAAAAACAGTCGGAAATATCTTGACTCATTACTGAGTTCCGAGAAGATTGTATTCCCAGTTAATGATTTGTCCACTTTTGATTACCCCAATATTCAATAGTTATGTAAACAAATAAGAAAATACAGATTCAATTTATTGTAAGAACAGAAAGATTGGTAGATCAAGCCTCTCTTGCCTTAAAATCAGCATGTACCCAAACAAATGCAAATATGAAAAAATGTAACCTGAGTGAATACGTGCGCCGAGAAGTACAAGAAAAATCACAGCGACAGTCTCTGTGTCCATTGGGCCATTCCAGTTAATACATATCTGACAGGTGGGGGTGGATGAGGAGATTTATTTATTATATGTAAAACAGATGCCATTACTTGCAGAAATTCAAGATTTCCTCAAAGACCTACCAGAAGAAGACAGGGATTCAGATTCAAATTTTGAGCCATTGTGTAAAACAAATAAAGATAAATGAGTACTGTATGATGTTTGTAATAGATAAACGGATGATTTTTTTCTTGAACAAACTGTAAATCGACACTATATGGAAAACAACAATATAAAGGTAAGGAGATGTGGTATGATTGCCAAATGAGACAACTTTCCACCAGAGTTAAATGACGTGGATATAACCGATTATAGGTCACAGTACGGCCTTCAACAATGAGAAAAAATTGAAATCAAAGAACCTTAGTGAGCGCGCTCACATACCCCACGTCCCCACATTGTCATTGGAGAAATAAAATAAGTGTAAGAAAAAAAAAATTGTATCAGAAAAAAAAATTGAATCATAATTTCCTGTCAATATGCACATCTACATAGTATGTCCTTATTATCTACACAGTTTCATGAAATTCTGTTGTGTGGTTTGAGAGGAGTTGCGATGACAAAAGGTTGCAGTAGTATATTGGGAAAATAAGTTCAAAGGGGCGTAACTCCTGGAAAAAAGTGAATCGTAATTTCCTGTCGATATGCACATCTACGTAGTATGTCCTTATTATCTGAAAAGGTTTCATGAAATTCTGTTGTGTGGATTGAGAGGAGTTGCGATGACAAAGGTTGTAGAAGTATATTGGGAAAATAAGTTCAAAGGGCGTAACTCCTGGAAAAAAATTGAATCGTATTTTCCTGTCGATATGCACATCTACGTAGTATGTCCTTATTATCTGAAAAGGTTTCATGAAATTCTGTTGTGTGGTTTGAGAGGAGTTGCGATGACAAAAGGTTGCAGTAGTATATTGGGCAAATAAGTTCAAAGGGCGTTAACTCCTGGAAAAAAATTGAATCGTAATTTCCTGTCGATATGCACATCTACGTAGTATGTCCTTATTATCTGAAAAGGTTTCATGAAATTCTGTTGTGTGGTTTGAGAGGAGTTGCGATGACAAACTGTTGCAGTAGTATATTGGGAAAATAAGTTCAAAGGGGCGTAACTCCTGGAAAAAAAATTGAATCGTAATTTCCTGTCGATATGCACATCTACGTAGTATGTCCTTATTATCTGAAAAGGTTTCATGAAATTCTGTTGTGTGGTTTGAGAGGAGTTGCGATGACAAACTGTTGCAGCAGTACGTTATAGTAAATAAATTCAAAGGGGCGTAACTCCTAGAAAAAAATTGAATCGTAATTTCCTGTCGATATGCACATCTACGTAGTATGTCCTTATTATCTACACAGTTTCATGAAATTCTGTTGTGTGGTTTGAGAGGAGTTGCGATGACAAAAGGTTGCAGTAGTATATTGGGAAAATAAGTTCAAAGGGGCGTAACTCCTGGAAAAAAGTGAATCGTAATTTCCTGTCGATATGCACATCTACGTAGTATGTCCTTATTATCTGAAAAGGTTTCATGAAATTCTGTTGTGTGGTTTGAGAGGAGTTGCGATGACAAAAGGTTGTAGAAGTATATTGGGAAAATAAGTTCAAAGGGGCGTAACTCCTGGAAAAAAAATTGAATCGTATTTTCCTGTCGATATGCACATCTACGTAGTATGTCCTTATTATCTGAAAAGGTTTCATGAAATTCTGTTGTGTGGATTGAGAGGAGTTGCGATGACAAAGGTTGTAGAAGTATATTGGGAAAATAAGTTCAAAGGGCGTAACTCCTGGAAAAAATTGAATCGTATTTTCCTGTCGATATGCACATCTACGTAGTATGTCCTTATTATCTGAAAAGGTTTCATGAAATTCTGTTGTGTGGTTTGAGAGGAGTTGCGATGACAAAAGGTTGCAGTTGTATATTGGGCAAATAAGTTCAAAGGGGCGTTAACTCCTGGAAAAAAATTGAATCGTAATTTCCTGTCGATATGCACATCTACGTAGTATGTCCTTATTATCTGAAAAGGTTTCATGAAATTCTGTTGTGTGGTTTGAGAGGAGTTGCGATGACAAACTGTTGCAGCAGTACGTTATAGTAAATAAATTCAAAGGGCGTAACTCCTAGAAAAAATTGAATCATAATTTCCTGTCAATATGCACATCTACATAGTATGTCCTTATTATCTACACAGTTCCATGAAATTCTGTTGTGTGGTTTGAGAGGAGTTGCGATGACAAAGGTTGCAGTAGTATATTGGGCAAATAAGTTCAAAGGGCGTAACTCCTGGAAAAAGTGAATCGTAATTTCCTGTCGATATGCACATCTACGTAGTATGTCCTTATTATCTGAAAAGGTTTCATGAAATTCTGTTGTGTGGATTGAGAGGAGTTGCGATGACAAAGGTTGTAGAAGTATATTGGGAAAATAAGTTCAAGGGGCGTAACTCCTGGAAAAAAATTGAATCGTATTTTCCTGTCGATATGCACATCTACGTAGTATGACCTTATTATCTGAAAAGGTTTCATGAAATTCTGTTGTGTGGTTTAAGAGGAGTTGCGATGACAAAAGGTTGCAGTAGTATATTGGGCAAATAAGTTCAAAGGGCGTTAACTCCTGGAAAAAATTGAATCGTAATTTCCTATCGATATGCACATCTACGTAGTATGTCCTTATTATCTGAAAAGGTTTCATGAAATTCTGTTGTGTGGTTTGAGAGGAGTTGCGATGACAAACTGTTGCAGTAGTATATTGGGAAAATAAGTTCAAAGGGGCGTAACTCCTGGAAAAAAATTGAATCGTAATTTCCTGTCGATATGCACATCTACGTAGTATGTCCTTATTATCTGAAAAGGTTTCATGAAATTCTGTTGTGTGGTTTGAGAGGAGTTGCGATGACAAACTGTTGCAGCAGTACGTTATAGTAAATAAATTCAAAGGGGCGTAACTCCTAGAAAAGAATTGAATCGTAATTTCCTGTCGATATGCACAACTACATAGTATGTCCTTATTATCTAAAAAGGTTTCGTGAAATTCTGTTGTGTGGTTTGAGAGGAGTTGCGATGACAAGAAACAGGACTGACGGACTGACGGACTGACGGACGGACGGACAGACGGACAGACGGGTCAAAAACATTATACCCTCCGCAACTCGTTGCGTGGGGTATAAAAACCGCAACGGAAACTTTGAGTTAAATTATTAATATTTGGGTGAATTACTCATATTGTATTACTCGTCACTTAATTACATATTTTCATAAATTGTTAGATTTATGGCCTAAACAATTCATATATCTGAAAAAACATAAGTTCAGCAAGTGATTTAGTACAGCAATATTTCAGAAATCTCAAAATTCCAAACCATGTTACTTGAATACCAGTAAAAAGTCATTTTATTGGTAATGTGACTGCTAAAGAAACTATTTGTGTTGTTTCAAATGCATTCTTAAAAGTTATACAGTAATATTCTAATTAAAGAAAAAACAAGTATTTATTTTGTTAACTTGATCAAAGTTCAAATAGTTTCACCTCAAAAAGAAAGTCTTGCAGAACTATATATATTTTAACAGTTAAAAAGGAGGCGGAATATACCAAGGGGACATTCAAAACAAGTCGAGATAACTGACCACGCCGTTGCAAAAAAGACAAAAGACGACGGAAGGACAAACAATTTCACAAAACACAAAAGTTACATAGAACAAAGAAAACTAAAGACTGAGCAACTCGAAACCCGTCAAAAACAAGGGATGATTTAAGATGCTCTGGAAGAGAAGGCAGATTCAAAACCGCTGGAACGTAAAATGATTACTTTAGCTTTCTGCTAGAACATAGAAACTTTTCTATACTTATTAGGTTTTCTGTAAATTTTTATATGGGATCCATTTGTGTTCGTCTTAAAAAAAAACAGAAATACATCTACCTATCACACTAACTCGGTGCCTGGTAGCAGTTTGTTACCATATAATGTATGGGAAAGCATAACACATTCAGTTTAAACATAAAGTTGATTCTGCAGTCACTGTTATATCTTTATTTGAAAAACTTGATACACAATTCAAATACGGTACATGTATATTTGTATCTAGATACAAGTCCTTATAAAATCACGTTGATTATTGTGTATTGTTATAAATACTCGTACACTGTATTGTTGAGTTACTTCAATTCAGTCATAAATGCAATCCCAGATATATGATATAAAATTATCCGTAGATACAAAAGCACCCAAAAGATCTGACAGAGGCATTTTTCAACCCATAAGATGTATCTCTATTTACCTTGCAAACTATTTACTGCAGCTAGGACCCTTAGAAGATTTTGGTTATGAAAAACCCACAAAACACACCCTTAAGATGTATAAATTTTACACCCCTCAGAAAGAACCATCCCCCACCCCTTTAGCCGACATAAACCTGAATGGTTCATTGTGGCATCAGTATCAGAATCTGATAAATGCCGAGAAGAACCCTTAATTAAGAAGCTTTTAAGTTTAATAAATATTCCTCTAGAAAATCAGATAGATGTATATGGCAATCCGTTTTATATTTATTCTTTATATCTTATCAAGTTAAATCAGATATCTTTTAACTAAATAAGATATCTTATAAACTAATTGAGATATCTTGATAATTAAATAAGATATCTTATTAAACTGGTTATAAAGATATCTTATTAAACATATAAGATATCTTATTTAGGTTATAAGATATCTCAATTAGTTAAAAGATATCTTAATAGTTTTAAAAGCTATCTTATAAACTATATAAGATATCTTTTATATAGTTTCTTATAAAGATATCTTATAAACTTAATAAGATATCTTTTATATAGTTTCTTATAAAGATATAAACTTAATAAGATATCTTTTAACTAAATAAGATATCTTATAAACTAAATAAGATATCTTCCTTTCTTTTACGAATTGAAATAAAGTATCGCTTTATGTTGGAAAAAAGATTGACCAATCATAAAATCAATAGCAATTCAGATCGAGATTGCCAATCTGTATCTGTATCTGTATAGATTCTGAAAGTGTAGGGACACCTCCAATGGAGTAGAATAAAATAGTGTCCTTCACCACATAATATTATAAGTTAAGAATATGTCCAATCCACTACACATTAAAATACACCTGTAAGGTAAATCTTTTGCTCAAACTCTCCAGAAATGGAGAGTTATTTTCTATTGTTCGTCTTCATTCATCCGGACGTTTTGCCCTTATGATATTTCCATTAGCACTTTCTTAAAAAGTGTTCACCCATGGGAATAATTCTAAAGGACGTAACGCGACATTGAATGAAGATGAAATCTTACTAAAACGACTGATACTGGACTTTTTAAAATTGGGATCGTAGTAATACAATGAACACTAAATATCTCATTATTAACAAACATCTTTTATTTGCGAGTGGTAATTCCATCGTGTAAAATATAGTATCGTATTCACAAAAATTCAACAATATAATCCACAATTTGTTTTCTGATGCAAATCTTGGCTGAATTTTTGTCACGGATAGTATCCAAGTGGGTAAAAACGAATATTTTCCATTGGGTCTCATTCATTCCTCTTCTGTACATCTACAAAATATCAAATGTGTTAACTGTGTGTGAGTCAGTGAATTATATTGTAATATTGAACACAATAACATTATTCAATAATGAAAGTAAGAGAAACATATATTTCACATAAATATTTGATTTTAATTTTACCGTTTAAGATATCATTTCCTTGAAATATTTTGATTTTGTACAGCAAAATCGTTTGCTGCATTTTATATCTATATAAATTAAAAACACAAAAATTACTCGGATAGTTTCTACAATAGTATTGTGGTTTAATAGAATAAATAGTCCAAGAAACTGAAATGGTCAAAATGGCGTATTTTAAATATAGTACTAATGAATACAATTTGAGGGGGTATGGATAACATTTGAATAAGGCTTGTGTTAAATATTGGGCGGGTTTTTTATTCAATTTTCAACAGAAACGCGTAACATAATCGAATTCATTCACTGTTGTTATATGTCTAGTGGCAAATATAACAGTTATATCGGCAGTGCAAAAAAACGGCGTTAATCTTGAAATAAATGTTTAAATGAAATTAAAAGGTAGTTGTCCGCTTAAGTTAAATACATACAAAACGGAATCCAGAAATGCTTTTAATCATGCGGATTTTGTTTCTAAAACTTTTTGCTTTCTTTCTCATAATAGGGAAGAATGAAAATACCTTCAGTTTGCTTGTATTGCTATTTAAAAATGCATATTTATATAGTTTATAAGATATCTAATAAACTAAATAAAATATCTTATTAACTAAATAAGATATCAGATAAATCAATCATATAAGATATCTTGTATAGCTTATAAGATATCTTATATAGTTAATAAGATATCTAATAAAGTAAATAAGATATCTTATATACTTTTAAAGATATCTTATAAACTATACAAGATATCTTATAAACTATACAAGATATCTCATAAAGTATTTGTTTAAAAGATATCTTTAAAAGATATAAGATATCTTATAAACTATACAAGATATCTAATTAAGTTAATAAGATATCTTATTAACTTCAAATTAAAAAGATATCTTATAAACATTATAAGATATCTTATATACTTTATAAGATATGTTATTAACTTGATAAGATATCTTGAAATTGAATAAATATAAAACGGCTTGCCATAGATGTACAGTATTGTTTTATAGAAAATTTACACTCACCATGACAGTTCTCAAAAAGCTTCTTTAACGTATTGATACATTACCAACTTGACATTACAACTCTTAAAATATTCAAGTGCACTTGGCATAAAAGAAAGTTATAGATACTCCGTTTAAAGTCTATCCCCGGACTTGTATTTAAACTTACCATCATGTTTGATAATACGGAAATTTTCCTTTTTTGAATGAGGATATCTTGTAATATGTAATTTTTTTACTTGTTTTAACGATAACACAGAATTTTATACATTTATTTTATAGTTGAAAAAGAAGCTGATTATACTAGCCGTTTAATATATTTGTCTATTCCCCGTTTTCAATAAGAACATGTAATCATTATCAACACAGATAGAGATTTTTACGTCATACCAAAACTGCAAAAGAAAATTGCAGTGACATTTCTAAAAATAATGAGTATTGACGTTTAGGAATATACACTGAAAAGATGATGTCATGCTATTCGATAAAATGCCTTTTAACATTAAGCATGTTTACATTTAATAAATTAAATGGGGTTATATTTATGGGGTTATATATAGAATGTTGGTTAGTGTGCTATGGATCGATATCACTTTGTCATTGTGTCAAAGTGACCTGGAAAACGTCTTAAAAAATATATATTTTAAACGTCTACTCGTAGTTATGTTCAGTTGCTGATTATATATTTAAAATCTCAGCTCATTCACCAGGATATTAACGTAATCAATATCATCTCGTGACCTTTATTTATAACTGTGATCATGTGATTAGATTGTATAAACAAAACTTGCATTTATTTGTGTATCACATTGGTTAACAGACAAATAAGGGGGGATGGAGCCTTTGCGGTACTTCTACTGTTTTATTTTGGTTTTTACCACAGTTTATGGTAAGTAGTAGTTCATATCTAACTATTAAATATGTATTTTTGACGCAAATACTTTGTACAATGATATTTAAGCTGTATTACGAGACATGCGTATAAAAATAATTTTCACTTGTGATACATTGTATTTTAATACTTTTAATAGGTCATCGTTTATATAGTGTGGTCACTGTGACGGATTTAAACAGGTTTATTAATCTTACCAAATTATTCAGTCCATGTACTACACGACATAAATAATTATTTGAAGACAGACACAAATCATTAAATTAATAATAAGTTTCATAGAGACCAGAGTTTGTCCCATATAATTATATCTTAAATGAAGAAATTGTATAATGACCAGTTTCCGTATATAAATCCAAACATATAGACACCAAACGTTAGTATTCTTGGTTTGACATTTTCATACGGAAAAGTATGTTGTTATCCATATTTTAGTCCTTTCATCATAAGAAAACGAATCCTTATTCCCCTTTTAACTCAACTTTTTAATTTTACATATATAATATATATATTTTATATGAATATTTTTACTTGAAAGCTAATTCTTTCAAACTCTTATCATGATTATATTCCGTATGAGGTCTATACATTTTCAAAAACAAACTATTATTATTCAGTTTTTTACGTTGTTTATATTCAGTATATCTTTTCTATGTAGTATACTAGAGCATACGAATTCTGACAATTACTTTTAGAATTTTGCGCAAAAAAAAGTTGATCATTAGGTCTAATGTTAAATAAAAGACAATTAATACAGGTAATATATATGTTCCGGACCATATGAGTATTTGGACCATACGGGTATGGTCATGACCATATGAGTATTATACTCGTTTGGTTATTAACGGACAGGACCATACGAGTATTTAGACCATATAAGTATTTTAAAATAAATTCTAACTTCCTTCAGAAGAGCACGTACACAGCTCATTATCCGAACCCAAAACGGCACAAATAACTAGCTGAATTAATTTAACCTTACATATTGTCTGTATCTGTTATCTTGCCTTCGCTAGAATCAATCTAGAGCGTTTTATCTTGTCGACATTTTAGTTCGTAAGTGAAATCACAGGCGTTTTGGACATGGACATTTTTAATTTTTTCTTAGTGTTTAAATTATTATTTCAGAAAAAAAAAATTCTTCTAATCTCAACTTATTTTCTTCAATTATTGTGTTCTTTCTTGTATTCTAACGATTTTTATACGCCCGTTTACGGGGTATTATGGTATACCGTCTGTCCGTCCAGTCCGCAGTCAACATGTCGGACAATAACTCAAAAACGCTTTAACCAATTTGCATGAAACTTTGGTGATTTGTTTATATCTATTGACATGAGCTCCCTTTCGATTTTTATAAAGTTTAGATTTTACGTTTCCGAGTTATGGGGTTTTATTCATCAAACAAGAGGGATTTTCCAGTTTTCGGACAAAAACTCAAAAATGCTTTGAGCAGTTTTTATGAAACTTTGGTGAATTGTTTATATCAATTGACGTAAGCTCCCTTTCGAGTTTTGATAAATTTTAGATTTTACGTTTCCAAGTTATGAGATTTTATTCATAAAAAAGGGGGGATTTTCCAGTTTTCGGACAATAACTCAAAAGTGCTTTGAGCAGTTTTCATGAAACTTTGGTGACTGGTTTATATCTAATAAAATAACCTCTCTTTAGTTTTTTTTATAAATTTCTGATATGACATTGAGGAGTTATTGAACTTCATTCTTTGAAAAAGCGACGGGCGTATCATGCGCTCATGGCACAGCTCTTTATTCTGTTATTGTAAGATCGTATAATAGGAACAAGAACACATAAAATAAATAAAAACAATTTGAAATATTACTTAACTTTGATTTAATAAAACACCAAAATAAATATAAAAAGAAAGCCGTTTTCAATGACCAAAGTTTCTGTGACTTAAGCAATTGACTTCTTGCATGTTTAACAGTTCCAGTTCATTTAGATATTTCTTGAAGTTATAAGTCGACATATTGCGTTTCGTACAAATTTAAGGACAACTCAATAATGACCATGTAAAATGATTTACTGTAATTTTTACTTATAAGTAAAATTCACTTTATTTCATTAATCATGTAATAATGATTACAATATGATTGAATAAGAAATCATTTTTAGAAACTCTTAATTTATGGGACACCTTTTCAAAGTTTATCGTGTTAATTAACCGGACAATACGCGGACCATATGAGTAAGTACGCTTATGGTCATGACCATACGCGTATGGTCCAAATACTCATATGGTCCGGAACATATATATATATATATATATATATGTAAATGCAATAAATTAAATGAATTGAATATGGCAGCAACTGGCCAGGCGTTCTATTCAAAGTTCTATACAACATAATTTAAATGAGTTCCTTTTGGTCAAGCTAGCGTCTGTCATTGGCATTTCAGTTAAACTACATTTTCCGTTGCAAATGTGGATGGCATCCTTACCACATTGAACATAACTGTCCCACTAGTAATACAGAAACTAAAATATTATTCTGATGAGTTTTGCGAACATTTTTCTTAACATTATCCAAAATCTGTATTTGATATAAAAATAAGGAGATGTGGTATGATTGCCAATGAGACAACTATCCACCAAAGATAAAATGAAGTGGATGTAAGCAATTATAGGCAACCGTACGACCTTCAACAATGAGACAAACCCATACCGTATAGTCGGCTATAAAAGGCCCCGACATGAAAAATATGAAACAATTCAATTGAGAAAACTAAGGGCCTAATTAATAACAAAACAATTTACGAAAAACAAATATGACAGATATGAACCAACGACTGAACACTGAACTAAAGGCTCCTTACTTGGGACAGGCACATAAAGAATGTGGCGGAGTTAAACCGGGGACAGTGGTGTAACAGCACATTATAAGAACAAATTATAAAAATCAGTTTTAACTCATCAGATCGATACAAAGAAAAAACATCCAACAAAATAAAACAGGCAGGACGTGGCAGGGTATATATATCTATCCCTCACCCCTTACAACAAAAAAGACTCTTAGTACAGATCTGAGAGTACTAGCAGTTACTGACAGCTAGTTCAAAACCAATAAGAACTAATAAAAAAATCATGTATCTAAGACTAAAATATCAATCAGTACACATCCAGCATCCAATGGATTCAGTGTAGAGACGTCATTAACAGTCAGAGAAAAACATGACCTTGTGCAATGCCAAAATATAGGTATCGACAGATTGTAGTACCGTGAAAGTACATATACTGGTAACAAAATCAATATATATACCAATGAAAACAATATTCAAAGATTTAATTACAGTGTTGAATACGTAACCTTTTAGAATAAGTTTATTTAAAGGATTGATAAGTTTACCCGGATCGTATCTAAATTTCCGGGCTCCGTTAACAACATCACCGTCAAATATAGGATGTGCTATTCCGTTTGAAATAAGTTTTCTACAGGTACAGCCAAACTTGAAAACAAAATCTTTGTATCTATGGAAGAAAAAGTAAAGGTTTTAAGTAACTGTGGTAACGAAATCCCTGACTTAATAATTTACTAATAATACATAAATTACGCTCATTAAAATTCAAAACGTCACTACAGACACGAGCACAGCGAACGACTTGGGATATATAAACACCGTGAGACGGTGCCAAAGGAACATCACCGACCAAAAAAGGAAAATTAACAATAGGGAAAAAAATCATCCCTTTTGTCGTAAATTTTTGTGTAGAGTTTCTGGTGTAATACTGAAATATCTAAATCTAGGAAAGGACAGTTATTGCAGTTAATATTTGATTTATTTAAAGTAAGTTCATTTGGGTAAATTTCAGCAGTATATTTAGAAAATTCTTGATTATTTAACGAAAAAATATTATCAAGATAACGGTAAGTGTTGTTGAATTTATCAATTAAACGGAATTTAGACGGGTCTTTACTGAGTTTGGCCATAAACTGTGATTCATAACAGTAAAGAAACAAGTCTGCTATTAAAGGGGCACAATTGGTGCCCTTAGAAATACCTACAACCTGTCGATAAACTTTATTGCCGAAACGTACATAAATGTTGTCAAGGAGAAAATTAAGTTTTGTTCCATGAATGCAAA
Source organism: Mytilus coruscus (assembly GCA_017311375.1). Lineage (NCBI taxonomy): Eukaryota > Metazoa > Mollusca > Bivalvia > Mytilida > Mytilidae > Mytilus > Mytilus coruscus. Next base: position 44,335,429 of record CM029599.1, on the reverse strand, counting down.
TTTATTATATAAGGCATATGTCTTTCTATTTTTTAAACAATTTTTACCTACATACATAGACAAATTGTAAAAAAATATGTCTATGTTCAAAATTCAATTTAAAAGACAATATTCACAACTAATAATCATTTAAAAGTGTAATGTTTTTTTTCAAAAATAACTTGATAATCTAATATTGTATCTAAAGTTGACAAAGATAAAGAAACAAAAACAAAAATACTAAGTAAAACAAAAACGGTAGCGTAAATAATTTATTCATTTACAGACGATGCTTTTGGTCCAAAAGCTCGATTTAATTTACAGATTATCTGACAATTTTAATGTTTCAGAGTCCACGCGCCTTTACGGAAAGCCTTATAAATAGAGACTTGCCGCATGATGATTTTTACTTTATATACTTGCTTAATGAGTCAAATCACAATTAAATATGTTCGAAGTCGTTCATGAAGTGGAACATATATAGCGACGAATAATTGAAGACCCTGGAAGTTGAATTTTGTTTTAATGTTCAGTTATTCGTTAGTCAGTTAATTGTAATATGCCTGACTTAATTTGGGGGATCAACGTAAGGTATATATAAAAAACTGAACTGCATAAATACATCCTTTATTTTTGGTTGCATGTACAAAAGAGGCTGCTACAGGAAACACTCATACCAATGACGGATTAGACCAAATAGTTCCAGAATATACGAATACAAACATACTCTAATATCCAACACAATGCTTATGTCAGTTATTCTTTTTCAGCTTTGAAGTATAAAGAATACAAACATTTTTTGGAAGAACAATCCAGAAACCAAACATTTATGAAACTTTTCGATCAGCATATTAAAAAATTCCACAGAGCAAAATCAAAGGTAAATTGACGTTTAAATCCTTTTTTGTATAATGTTCATAATGACAAATGTTTTACATTTCTTAAATCGCAGTAACATGATTTTGCACAAACAGTAACATGGTTTAGCACAAGTATGTATGCTGTCATCTGGTTAAAATATAAACGTTGGAAACCGAGTTCAGTAGACAAGCACGTGTTTTCTGTATAACCGTGATCAGGTTCACCCAACTCAAAATGTTTAGAGTGCCAAATAGGCAAGTACACAAAAGAGTATACAAAAATGAGAGAGAGAGACTTTCACAATTGTTTAACCACAAGGATTGATTTGATTTTAGTACTATGGTTATCCCTCGATTTTTGCATCCTGTCAATTATCCCCATGTAAAAGAGGGTTATTGGCTTTGCGTGATGTATAAATACGCAGTCACGTCCTTTTGGAATGATGCAATTAAACCCTTTCTTTGGAAGAGTGTCACGCTTTCTGTACGTTAAAAAACCATTGCAACATCTCCGAGGGATTCATAGATGACCTGTTACAAGATAAAACTCCTTCCCCTATCCAAGATACCGTTATTTTCCATTGGCAGTTCAAGTTCCCCTTTTATACATGTCAGCTTCTTACGATCACATGTATGTAGTGTCGACTGTAGAACCAGTGAAGTTCGAGTTATCATGACTTTGCTAGGGTTGTTTTTGAACTATTCAAATAGTTTATTTTATAAAACCAGAACCAAAAAGTAAAATAACAAAAATACCGAACTCAAAGGAAAATTCAAAACGGAAAGTCCCTTAACAAATGGCAAAATCAAAAGCTCAATCACATCAAACGAATGGAAAACAACTGTCATATTCTGATATGGTACAGGTATTTCCTTATATAGAAAATGGTGGATTAAACCTGGTTTTCAGCTTATAGGATGTACATGTACATTATAACAGAGAAAATCTCTTTTTGTGAAATCACGATTAGGATAACATATTTTGGCATGTCGTATCAAATGAGATATGTAAACGCTATAGGGTATGTGGGGTAATCGAAAATAGGAAGTTTAGAAATCATCATGTTTATCATAGATCTAAGTTTTAAGTTCTCACAAAAATATAAATTGTGTAGAAAGGTGAAAATATGAAATCAGTTTATCTGATATGGAAATTAAATGTTGCAAGATGTTTTTGTTTTAGAAAGTTTTGTATAACCTCTGATTCATTTCAGTACACAATTAAGTGAAAAAAAATCCTGTTCATTTCATCAATTTTATGTAATTTTATATAACTTAAGTTTTCAACTTCCTCAGTCAAAATTCAACATTAGACTTATTTTGGTTGTCTTGTTATTGCATTTTTGGTTTAATGCTCAATTTTTCCTCCATATTTTTTTTTGTTTTCCAAAATGTCACTGCCTAGCATTCCGGATGATTTTTTATACCAGAAACTAATGTCATGTGCATGGAAATCATATCTTTTAAAAAGTTTATTTCGCTATGTTAATTGCGATATTTATTTTATAACACAACTTATCCTTTATGGCTTAGGTATTTTAACAACTGTTTCCAAAGTTCTTGAAGACATGTAAAATATTTTTTTATTCTATTAGTTTATATTATATTGTGAATTTCAGAGTGTCCAGTTTCCATGTGAAGGATTTAGATTAAACAAGAATGCAACAAATGGTAATATATTATTTAACACAGTTCTGATTAATTATTCTTTCAATATTATACCACTTTCTGTCATAATATTTCCAACCTTTTTTTTTATCTTTTTACAAGTCTTTTTTTCATTTCAAATGAAATATATGTTACTTTATTTTATCACTTATGAACAGAGGAGTTTGTTGAAGAGCTAGATACAGTAATTTGTTTTATTTAACGCCATTTTGTCCCAGGTAAGAGTCGTCTTATTGACACTCTTCCTACATCTTTTTTTATTACTACCTGTAACGTCTGTGCTATATAGGCACCTACGTTTTAATATTGTATTTATATTGTGTCATAGATCAAACTTATTCGTACAGTGTATATTTACTTGTTTTTGTTTAAATGTCTTTTTGATCGAGTTAAGCCATTATATTGATATTTTATAATGTGTCTTTTTATGTTGTAATGTTACACTACTGTCTCAGGTTAGGGTGAAGGTTGGCGCCTGTTAAAACGTTTAAACCCGCTGCATTTTATGAAATTTTTAAGGGATGGGATTGAGTCTTAGGGTAATTTCTCCAAGGGGTTTCCAAAAGTTTTTTTTTTTTGGGGATTTTTTCCAATTTTTTAAAGGAATTCATATTTTTTTTCAAAAATTTTCAAATTTCACAAATTTTTGAAAAGTTTAAAGAAGAAATCTTCAATTGCGCAGTATTGCGCAATAGATTTGTAAGATCTTTGACCACATTTATTTTGTGTCAGAAACATTTATTATGTCAAAAATTTGATCACAATCCAAATTCAGACAGTATCAAGCTTGAATATTGTATCCAAATTTGCCCCAACTGTTCAGCGTTCGACCACTGCGGTCGTATCAGGCTGCGCTCAGCGAAGCATTTTATTATACACCTGTCCTAAGCCAAGAGCCTGTTGTTCAATGGTTGTCGTTTGTTGGTATTTCTCGTTTCTCGTTTTTTTATAAAGATTAGATCGTTGGTTTTCCTGTTTGAATTGTTTTACACTAGTCATTTTGGGGCCCTTTATAGCTTGCTGTTCGGTGCGAGCCATGGCTCCGTGTTGAAGACCGTACTTTGACCTATAATTGTTAACATTTTATACATTGTGACTTGGATGGAGGGTTGTCTCATTGGCACTCATACCACATCTTCTTATTTATAAGATCGATTTGGATCATTATTCTGAATTTGAAACAAATGGTGAATGGATGGGCTGGTGTTTAACGTCGAGTGGTAAATGTTATATATTTACCAGGACGAGTGATATCAACCCTGCTTTATAGTAGACCAACAAGCCGAGTCGGTTTTTTAATGTGCTAGATTACAAGGTAATAGTCTGCAGTAAGACATGTCACTCTAACCAGACACATTATTCTGACTTCGAGACGATAAGTCTTTGTATTAAATCGTTCATGCCGCGTGCTTAGCGATAAGCATAAAGTACCAATTTTCAAGGTTTTGGTTTGACCAGGCCGGGTATTAGATCATGCCCTTAATCGAGCTGGCGAACACGCGACTGCCAACACACGAATGCATTATACTTCACATAGTTTAACAACTTAAACGGTGTCATCATGTATACGAACATTCATATATTAAAGTTATGCGTTTTACTGGTTACAAAGTCGAAAATATGATGCTCTAGATAAAAGATGCATGTACCCGGTTAGTAAACATGTATCTGTTCAGCTGGTTATGTAGATAAATATACTATCAAAACACACAGACCTATATCAAAGGCCAGATAGTGTATTGATATTAGTATTGATATTAGTAACCTTTGAAAATACTTCTATTTTACTTTTAATTACAGGTCAAACTATTTTAAAACCCGAAACCTTGTAGAAACATTGAATAATTTTTATTATGAGACAGGGCAGGTCAATCCTCGTGGACTAACATTCCACCAGCAAAGGTATCGACCAAATGGTAACAATAACATTATTCGGTACCAACTTTAGTTTACCCGAAAGTTGAAATGCATGACGTTAAAATCGGTTTGCTGAAGAATTTTTATCATGAGACATTCGGAACTTAAATGTGCAATGTTAAGTTGTAGAGCTATAATATTGAAAGTGGAAATCAATTTTTATATCGTATGTTCAGATAAAAACAGACAAATACTGGAGTAAAATCTGGTATACTTAGACAACAATGTTAAGAACTTGTGAAATATTTACCTTCCTTATATCCCTGTCCATTTTACAGGTCAAGAGTCCAAAAAATCTGTTCGTAAAATTCCCATGGAGAGAACATGTAGTGACTATATTATGTAAACGTAAAAGACAAAGCTAGGGGGAACACGATAGTACTAGAATGTTACTTCTTAAGTATAGTGGAGATGACAATCAGGAAAACTGTTATCTTGTTGTTTCATTGGTCTAAGTTTTGTGTTTTGTCGTTGTATTTTTTTTTTTTTTATCTTAGTTTGATTTCTTGTCGTTGTGTCATTGGTCTTAGTTTGATATCTTGTCGTATTTCATTGCTCTTAGTTTGGTTTCTTGTCGTTGTTTCATTGGTCTTAGGTATATTGTTGTTGTTTCATTGGTCTTAGGTATATTGTTGTTGTTTCATTGGTCTTAGTTTGGTTTCTTGTCGTTATTTCATTGCTCTTAGTTTGGTTTCTTGTTGTTGTTTCATTGGTCTTAGTTAGGTATCTTGTTTTTTTTTCATTGGTCTTAGTTAGGTTTCTTGTCGTTGTGTCATTAATCTTAGTTTGATATCTTGTCGTTGTGTCATTGGTCTTAGTTTGATATCTTGTCGTTATTTCATTGGTCTTAGTTTGGTTTCTTGTCGTTGTTTCATTGGTTTTAGTTTGATATCTTGTCGTTGTTTCATTGGTCTTAGTTTGGTTTCTTGTCGTTGTGTCATTGGTCTTAGTTTGATATCTTGTCGTTATTTCATTGGTCTCATACCCTTGTTTCATTGGTCTTAGTTTGATATCTTGTCGTTGTGTCATTGGTCTTAGTTTGGTTTCTTGTCGTTGTTTCATTGATTTTAGTTTGATATCTTGTCGTTGTTTCATTGGTCTTAGTTTGGTTTCTTGTTCTTGTTTCATTGGTCTTAGTTTGATATCTTGTCATTGTTTCATTGGTCTTAGTTTGATATCTTGTCGTTGTTTCATTGGTCTTAGTTTGGTTTCTTGTCGTTGTGTCATTGGTCTTAGTTTGATATCTTGTCGTTGTTTCATTGGTCTCATACCCTTGTTTCACTGGTCTTAGTTTGATATCTTGTCGTTGTGTCATTGGTCTTAGTTTGGTTTCTTGTCGTTGTGTCATTGGTCTTAGTTTGATATCTTGTCGTTGTTTCATTGGTCTTAGTTTGATATCTTGTCGTTGTGTCATTGGTCTTAGTTTGGTTCCTTGTCGTTGTTTCATTGGTCTCATACTCTTGTTTCATTGGTCTTAGTTTGATATCTTGTTGTTGTGTCATTGGTTTTTGTTTGGTTTCTTGTCGTTGTGTCATTGGTCTTAGTTTGATATCTTGTCGTTGTGTCATTGGTCTTAGTTTGGTTTCTTGTTCTTGTTTCATTGGTCTTAGTTTGGTTTCTTGTTCTTGTTTCATTGGTCTTAGTTTGGTTTCTTGTCGTTATTTCATTGCTCTTAGTTTGGTTTCTTGTTGTTGTTTCATTGGTCTTAGTTAGGTTTCTTGTCGTTGTTTCATTGGTCTTAGTTTGGTATCTTGTCGTTGTTTCATTGGTCTTAGTTTGGTTTCTTGTTGTTGTTTCATTGGTCTTAGTTTGGTATCTTGTTGTTGTTTCATTGGTCTTAGTTTTTCTTGTCGTTGTTTCATTGGTCTTAGTTTGGTATCTTGTAGTTGTTTCATTGGTCTTGATTTGGTATCTTATCGTTGTTCAGTTGGTCCTAGTTTAGTATCTTTTCGTTGTTTCATTGGTCTTAGTTTGGAATCTAATCGTTGTTTCATTGGTTTTACTTTGGTATCTTGCCGTTGTTTTTTTATTGGTCTTAGTTTGGTATCTTGTATCTTGTCATTGTTTCATTGGTCTTTGTTTGGCTTGTCACCAATTGGTCTTCGTTTGGTCTTCAACGCAGCGAGAAAATCCGCACCCGAAGGTGTTCCTCAGCTGGCCCCTAAATAAAATTGTGTACTAGTTCAGTGAAAATGGACGTCACACTAAACTCCAAAACATATAAATGAACTAAAATTAAAAAACATACAAGACTAACAAAGGCCAGAGGCTCCCGACTTGATACAGGCGCAAAAATGCGGCGGGGTTATACATTTTTTGTGAAATCTCAACCCTCCCCCTATACCTCTAGCCAATGTAGAATAAAGAAACACATAGCAATACGCACAGTAAAACTCAGTTTAAAAGAAGTTTGGTATCTTGTCGTTGTTTCATTAGTCTTCGTTTGGTATCTTGTTGTTTAATTCGTCTTAGTTTGGTATCTTGTCGTTGTTTATTAGTCTTAGTTTAGTATCATGTCGTTGTTTCATTGTTATTTGTTTGGAATCTCCTAATTTTCAGAAAATTAGAATAACTATACTGACACGAGATGCCAAATAGTTTTGGTTGTCGTTAAAAGAAGAAAAATAGGTGCACCATCTACTAGGATATTCTTTAGATAATAATATCAAATGAATTACCCTGAACATTTTGTTTTCTTTTTTCAGTCCACGAATTGACACCAGCTGACATTAACGTGGTTGCTGCCATAGGTGATTCTATTACAGTAAGTCAAATGTTATAAAAAATACCAATGTTTTCAACATTATATCTGGTGTTGACTGTTGTCTGCTCTTCTTGTAAGCTGTCTAGCTCTGATTTAGAATTGATTATACATTTGTTCAAAGTTAATTCAACATTTTCTATTAGTACTGTTGTACTTTGTGCTATTTTCCTACTATTTATTTTCTCCAAATTAAACCAAAAAAAATGATGTATTGATGAAAATTGATTGGAATGAAAAATTCTTAATGAAAGGTCAAACATTTTCAGTAGTTCTACATCATTAAGTGAAGCAAATACCGAAAATAGTGATTTTCAATTTCATGGTGCAATTCGCCTATGCTACTATTTTTAGTAGTATTTTCATCTCGATTTTATGATGCAAGTCTTGGCAATTTCATATCTTTATACTTGCATATGATTTATTCGTTTGATGAAATAGTTTCTTTCCATGCAACTGCCCTTACTTACGTTTTAGTTCAAGCGATTCCGATTTTTTTTTTAATCTTAAATTTATAAATCTATACACGAACAGCATTCGTGTAGACATTTAAGTTCGTAAACTAAGTGCACACGAAAGAAAACAAGTCGATGCCATGTTACAATCTGGATAAGACTGTACAAGACTGGTCTAATAATAATAATCGTCATGTTATGTTCTATCTCAAGACGTTTTGAAGACGAGTATTTACAACCTGTACTTTCTAGATGTGTAGAACTTTAAAATATATGTCTATATTTCATGCAAGGCTGGGACAGGAATTACAGCAAAAACACCTATTGGACTTCTGAGGCAAGACCGGGGACTTTCCTGGAGGTAACATATGACATAAGATTAAGTATATTGACCATATATATTGTTTATAAGATTCAGGATTTTCCAGAGGTATGATACTCAACAAGTTCCATTAAAGATTTGAAGTTTCGCGTTTCGGTGGATACATGTAAAGTGAAAATGTGAAGCTTATTTTTCCAATAAAACAGTCAAGAAACGCTATAAGATCCTTTTAAAAATCATCAGTATTTTTCTTTCTTTTTCCTTCTTGTAAAGGAATTTCTTATAGTCCCAAAACAAGGTCGCTTATTCCTCAAAGCTTAGTAAGAAACGTTAAAACTATGTTATAAAAATCATAAACACATTAGTTGATTGAATAAAGAAAATACCCTACCTTTTGACTAAAGCTTCAAACTTTGCCACTGTAAAATGATGCATTAAAGTATGGTAAAAAAAGTATTAACAAAAATACCGAATTCAAAGTTAAATTAAAAAAGGAGGAAGTCCCAAAAAAACCTGACAAAACCAAACGCTCAACCAGTCAGTAAGTGTCATATATATTGGAAGACATTTTGTTCACTTATCGTTGTTATGTGGCACTACAATGTTTGTAACAGTAAATAGTATTGGTAAAAACAGAAAGTGTCATGAACAATAAACAGATAAGTTAATTTCCATTAAGAAACAGTTGTTTATTTCAGTGTTGGTGGCGATGACAGTGTAGAGGAACATATAACACTAGCAAGTAAGATTAAAGTATTTGTTGATGGCAAAATTTTAATCACTTACAAATTGACAATTTTGTTTACTTTTTACCTGAAAAACCCAACAGAATGTGGTAAACAACTTAACATTACACAAAACATTTGGGTAAACCTTGAAACCAAGGTTAACATATATCGAGTTTGGCGCGTGCGAATTGTATTCTTTTATAATCTTAAAAAACACTCAAATTTCATGGAAAAGTGAAACGTTAACAAATAATTCCTTTAAAGAAATAGAATATTTTGAAACTGGAAAACATGGATATGGTTTAAGAACTGGCTTAGTAAAAGTAAAAGTGATAGGATTCAGGATGTACTTTTGTAGGCTATTCCCTTTCCTTACGATAAAACAGAGTACACAACAGGAACATGACTGGAGTGAAAACAAATAAATGTAAAGAAATAAAAGATTCGATGCATCTTCATATTGACGATTACCAAAAGGAGACACTCAAATAACTTAATATAAGCAATCATTTCTGAGTTGCATTTTTGCCATTTTCTGTATACTTTCCATGTGTTTTTCTCCATTATTTAGATATGCTGAAACGATATAATCCAAATTTGGTAGGATTTTCTGTCGGAAGTGGTGATTTTGAAAGTGAGAATGCTCATTTAAACGTGGCAGATCCAGGGAATGAGGCCAGGTTTGTTCTTGATATATTAAGAAGAAATAAAAATCAATACCAGTTCAGAATTCATAAAAGCTTTCCTATGAATTAAGATAAAATATGCAGTTTGCTCCACTGTACAACTGCCACATGAATTTATTTGAATAAGATTGACCTCAAAATTCAATAAAAATATATCTGATATACCCCAGATGCTTTGATGTCTTTCAAAATGAAGTTCTTAAAGTTAATGTTGTGCAAGTTTTGATATTGGGAATATATACCATTTAATTCTAGAATCAGATGATCTTGTAATCACAGATCTCTCCGTCCACACATTACATTTCGTGAAAAACAAATACCTAATATGAAAAATTAAGAATTCTCCAAAACAGAACTTATCTGTATTTTATGGTCTGTGAAAATTTGCTGCAATATCAAAACATTTGCTCATGAGGTAATCCAGTTATCCAGCTCAGACGAACAAGAACTGATTATAAGGATTAACTTCTAACTCGTAATTGGGCAACTGTTTAACGATGTATCAACAAAAAGATTTATTTCGAAATCACTGTATAAAAAAATAAGTGTTGTATCCAGATATTTGAACATTTGTAATTTATCTTACACTACCATTCTTTTAGTTGTTGTAAAATTACTATGATATATGGGTAATCAGAAGCAATTAGTAAAGTGACGTAAGAATTCACTTAACTGAAGTAAACATTGTAATATTTTTGTTCTCTTTAGAAACATGCCATTCCAAGCAAGATTGTTGGTAGATCGAATGAAATCTGGTAAAGAAGGAGTTGACTTCGTGAATGACTGGAAAGTTATAACAATGTTCATTGGTGGAAATGATCTGTGTGACTATTGTGGTGACAGGGTAAACAATTAAAATGACAGTGAAATAAATATTTATTGCTGAATGAGAAGAATAATAAATATTTCCATGCTTATTTCATTAATTTTCTAAAATATGTAATAATTTAAAAACGGCATTGGTCAGTGATCAATAATCATATTTTTGAACATGTCAATAACATCTCACAATCATAATAAAATATGCATAACTTATTTTTAGTTAGACGCACGTTTCTAATGAAAACTTTTAAAAAGGTATCATCAGGAGTGCTCATAACCAATAGAAAGCAGATGTTTAAATATATACGGAGCTATATAAATAAAAGGGTGTAGGAACTTGAGGCTAGAATCTGATGACAGAAGAACATGATTCAAAATAAACAACACTTTTGAATGGCTATATTAGATTTATTTTTTTCTAGTACAAAATTCACTTCATATCCATATAACCTTAACAATATAAAAATGAGATATGGTATGATTGCTTATGTGAACCATCCATTTTCATCTTTCCACTCTTCCATTGTTCCATCCAAAGGACGATAATGATCTTTACATGATATGGTTCTGTTCTGCGAGCACAATATTTGATAACATTAACAGTTCCAATTTCACTGCCCCAGATGAATTAATGACTGAATATTTAAAATTTAATCTCCACTACAAGGAGTAATACAATACCTTATCTTATGTTTAAACCGTGGATTTTAATAGCTGATCTTACCATACTATAAAATTTTCAGTTGTTAAACTGTCATTCAGTTTTAAAGCTCTTAACAAAGAAATAAGGTATTAATGAGGGGCTATAAAAATATCACTCGTTGAAAGATGGGAGACCACATGATAAGAAGAAAAACGAAAAAACAAAATATATCAAAGAAATCTGAAATTGGACAACACAACAAATCAATCACCTGCTGGAACTCAGATGTCTGGCCCGAGAACACAGTTATTTCGTAGTGCATTTCTTTTAGACAATAAATTCAAATTAAAAATCGCACCTGCTCTATCTCAAAAGATTTTACAGTGTAGTGTACTACTATTGGGACAAATAATATCAAAATTATAGAAAAGTCTACCAGCTCTAACTCAAAATATTGACAATTCTATGTTAAGGGGGTCTAAAATTCAGTTTGACAGCTTCAGACATACTAGTTTTTGACCTTTTTGAACTGGACCAAATCACTACTTAACATAAAGATTCAGCACCCAAACTTTTTTAACATGTAATTTCATCCCTTTTCTTAATATTTCTTGCATAAAATATAAAGAAATAAATTTGGAAAGTATATGAAAAAAATTTGCAAGTTATACACTGTCCACACTAGGGACTATATTTGTAGACAACGAAAATCTAAGGACGATAACTGTGTCCTCGGACCTAATAGTATAGAAAGACTAGTCCAATTCTAATAAAACTTTGCATGACATAAGCTTAGGGAATTATAAGATAGTTGGCTAATTTTCATGGCCATAGGATATATATCATAGAAACTATGGCTATTTTATTATTGAAATTTGATGTTTAATTTTGACGTTTAAATCAAATAATTTCAACTAGTTGATCAAGATTTGGGCTTGAAAAATTTAAATATTGCAAAAATTTGCTTTTTAAATGTTTTTAAATATAATATATTAAGTATTAAAAGCAACTGAACACTCATTTGATTTATCAGATTTATTACAACTATTCAAAAGTCAAATTTATATGAGCCTGTACCTGAAAATTGAAAATTTCAAATTAAGGGGAGTCTTACATAAACATGCATTTTTTTCAACCAATTTGCAGTTTTTGAAGTTGTTTAACCATAAATTATTCTTCCATATATATTAAATGTACTTTAAATGGAAAGAAAAGTTACAAAAAGCATAACACATGAGTATAAAATGGTCTTAGGTCATGTAAGACTGAACATTATTTAGGGTCAATTTAGGCCATAGCACATATTTACATATAAAATTGCATACAGAAGCTATAAGAAATAGAAATTTGTTACTTTTTGCTCATTTCTATGCTGAGATGCCATGATACAAGAAGTCTAATTGCAAAAGGACTCTTGCATTCAACTTTTTATTGGAGACAGTATGGTCTGATGCACAGTTTTTTCACTTTTCAATGGAAAACTTGCATGTAGTTTTAGTCTCAACTGGCATATATTTGAACCACATGCTATCCTACAGCAGAAAATAAAGGTAGTATATGAAATGGATGAGGTTCACAGATCATTGTCAAGTGATTTTGTTTTTACAGATTTAGTGAAATATTTATGATGGACTACAAATTTTATGTACAAAGCTCTTCACATTTCACATACATCAAACAGGCCGTTCGACCAGGGCCTAAATAAAACACATTTTGCACATTTTTTTCTGTGATAATCTACTTTTCTCTATATTCAGAGTTCACAAATGGTTAATAGAATTTGAATTAATCATAGAAACACAAATATCAAAGCATGAAAAGCTGTCAGATAGAAAGTCAGCATGCCTCTTAGGCTTAAAAATGGAAACTGCTTTAAAATGCTTATTTTCGCCGTATAATGCCAAAATGGGACATTTTAACAGAATTTCTTTCAAATAAAGATTTAAATCATTTACTTTTATTGAGTTTGACAAATTGAAACCATTAAACCATTCAGGGAAGTTGCTAAAGTATAGACTCTACATTTCCTGAATTCACCTCTTAGGCCCGAGAACACAGTTATTTCGTAGTGCATTTCTTTTAGACAATAAATTCAAATTAAAAAAATCGCACCTGCTCTATCTCAAAAAGATTTTTACAGTGTAGTGTACTACTATTGGGACAAATAATATCAAAATTATAGAAAAGTCTACCAGCTCTAACTCAAAATATTGACAATTCTATGTTAAGGGGGTCTAAAATTCAGTTTGACAGCTTCAGACATACTAGTTTTTGACCTTTTTGAACTGGACCAAATCACTACTTAACATAAAGATTCAGCACCCAAACTTTTTTAACATGTAATTTCATCCCTTTACTTAATATTTCATGCATAAAATATAAAGAAATAAATTTGGAAAGTATATGAAAAAAATTTGCAAGTTATACACTGTCCACACTAGGGACTAGATTTGTAGACAACAAAAATCTAAGGACGATAACTGTGTTCTCGGACCATCTGACTCTCAGTATAGTGCGCAGTTCCATGCTGAACTTTTTGGATCCCCGCGTTTTGCTCATTGCAGGTTAAACTGTTTTTTAAAGTCAAACAAGACCAACTATTAAAATGCTTGGTAAAACATAAGATATTGTTATTATTTCTCCTCGAAATGGAGATCCAATCTTAAATTATTTAATGTCTTATTTTGAATTTAATTCTGCAGCCAGAATATACAGTAGAAAAATATATTGGATATATCACAGAGGCATTGGATATCTTCCACAAAGAAGTCCCAAAAGCTTTTGTTAATGTGGTGGAGGTTTTAGATATTGGCAATGTACCATTACTAAACGAAAACTTGGTTTGTGATACACTTCACTAGTAAGTATGACTGGAAGAATATATGCGGCTACTATGGTAAAAGAAAAAGAATTGTCTTTTGATATTACAGAACTGGCAAAACTAGCGCACAATTCGTAATGAAAATAAAAATAATCGATATCACAAACAAATCGGATTATCACAATAAAAAGCCAAAAACAGGATAAACAAAATCATATGATATCAACTCTACCTGAAGGAACTGCTTCCTTATCTTAATTTTATTACATAACAAGATTATAAAATTAAAATTTAACAGTAAAATGTATCATTTAACCTCAATCATTTAAACAAGGTTTCTCTATCCCTTGAGATGTAGAACATCTATGAAGTTCTAATTAACATTATAATTATATCTTAACGTTCTAAACAACGTGGGGACAATACGTTTCCAACGTTTAAAAAGTGATGAAATCTTATTAAACATAAGTATAAAAGTCTTGAATGGCGTATCGATCCAAATGGTAGATACAAGTGTCCTCATCTGTATTTGGCCCTTATCGTTTTGACATATCATGGATTTTCTTTAACAATGCTTTTCTACAAAACTGGGAATCGAAGATGAACATTCCTGTAAGATGTATTTGTGTCTCAACATACCGGCGACATTTTTAAAGGTCTTTAATCTTACGATACTGGAATAGTCTGACCTGTTAATTTTCCGATTGTGTCCTTTTCCATATTTTGACACTTTAAAGGAGATATGACACGATTTTCAATTTGTGTTTCAAAATGTTTATTCATACTTTACTTTCCCCAAAAATACACCGATAGCAACATAAGTGTCAAATATTTGGTAAAATATGTATTTTAATGCGATTTTAAGGCAACGATTTATCGACCTGTCAAATATGCATATTTCCATCCCGGAAGTCATTCAGAACGAGGCTACTACGTCAGTGGTTGCATTCAATCATATTGACATATGGGTACAGCACAAATTTAGTTTCGATTTTTATCCAACAAAACGCATGACAGTGATAAACAATGATTATGTGTGATGCCGATGGATTCAACAATATGATTAAAAAGAATATTGACATGATATTTTCTGTTTTTCGAATGACACGCAGACTTAGAAGGTGTAAAGATGGGACTTTTTAACAAGCCCAAACTACACTTCTTTCCGCCCACTTTCCTAAGGAATCCAGAGTTTTGGTCTTGGGTGCCATGCCATGAGTTAATCATAGATCACAGGTGTACGGTATAGGTGATTGAGTTTCGCAATTTCAGGTCTCGTTTGAAGTTGCAAGCTTCAGGTGTCACGCCACATGGGGGATTGATAGGACATAGTTATTGCGCAATATTACTTCATAAGCTCTTTGTGTACATCCTGGATGTTGGTTTTGCCGAGGGCACAGGTTAGATTGGAATATATTATTGTTACATTAATACAGGTACAACTACCTGATCATATGTTTAATGAATACCTGTAGTACGACCATACAATACCCTATGCACCACCAATTAAATACCCTAACCAGTGTTGATAACTAATAGACAACCTGTATATAGATCTTATTTTTATTGCTTTAAAGAATATGCAGATATAAAAAGGTTTATAACAGATGCATTGTTTTTAATTGACTTCTTGAGATGGAAAAGTAATATTCCTGTATGCTTGCAAGTCTATAACTTCATAAGAAATTGTTAGGCAAAAAGCATAAAAAGCAAACAAGGAAATGATACGAGAATGTGAATCATAAGTCTTTTACATTCTTATACTGAACATCGAATATAGTCATTGACAACTATTTAGTTGGTAAAGATTCAGATGATGAAAAACATTTCTTTTTAAAATGGAAACCTTATAATAAATGAAGAAAGTGTCGTTAACCGTACGGCCTCCAACAAAGAGAAAACCCCATACCGTATATTTGACTATAAAAGTTCTCAACATGAAAATGTAAAACAATTTTAACGAGAAAACTAACTTATTTATAACAAAATAATTTCCGCAGAAAAAATTTGACAGACATGAACCAACGACAACCACTGATCTATATGCTCCTGATTTAAGACAGGCACATTCAAAATGTATTAAAAATATGTCGGTGGTATATGTTTGTGAGCGCCTACCCCCATCCCCCACCCCTAACGTGTGACAGTTGTCTTACAGCAGTACATAAGATCTATAAAAACCAGTCTAACTCAAAAGATCGGTACGAAGTAGAGAAACCACTAACGTTAAAACAATAGAGACAACGCACAAATACTGTTAGCTAGATCAAAGCCAAGTACAGCTAATACACAACTCATGTTCTCGAAGACTGAAGTATGTTGTATGTAAACATTTTCCTGCTCAGTCCGATTGAAAATCCAACATTTATTCAAATGACCCCTTTTAGAAGAAATATTTTGAAAAAGAACATTATGTGTTGCGAATATTTTCCTGGACTCCAGCGTTTTGCTGGTAGTAATAAACAAATTGATTGCTAAATGATATTTGGAAGAGAGGGGTAGAAATAAGTGAATTTGAATTTACTTTGTGTAATTCTTTAAATTTGAAGTTATATTTATAAGGGTCTGGATAAAATGGCATACTTTAGAAGTGTAGTTTAACTATATTAATTATTTCAACATAAGATAGTTTTTCTTAAAAATGTATGGTTTTAAAAGGTGAAAAACATAACACGTGACTAAATCACACTACAGGTGCCTTCTTACCTTTCACCTGGTCAAGTATTCTATAGATGTCAAAATTTTAATTACTAAAACAACAGCCTCAATAAATGTTTTGTATTGTGTAATTTTATACATAAGGTGAGAAGGTAAAATATTGAATAATACAATTGTTATTTGAATGAATGTCCTAATACAGAAATAGTGGGATAAAGGATTTTTCACTCTACAAATCCTTTAAATTGTGTGATGTATGGTTTCCAACCAAAAAAATTATAAGCATAACTTTTGGTGATAATTTATACCTAATAATAGTCTCTACGTAACAAAAAAAAAAAACCACCAAAAACGTACCTTTTGCGAACGCCTAATTTGACTTTTACTATCGTTTTTTTCCTGCTTCTGGCGCACACATAATTATAACATTATCGTAACAGAGAGAAAAAAGAACAATTTGATCATCAGTAATTAGAAATTTATATTTTCAATCATGATTAAAAGTAGTTTTATTAAAATAAAAAAAAAAAAAAAAAAAAAAAATGCAGAAAGCGGTTTATTAAATTTATTCATCAGACAAACCAAATATGTATGATAACAATCCGATCGGTATTGTCTGAAAAATTGTCGTTGGACTCTTCGCATGAAGAATTAATATCCTTTTCTTGGTTATTTTCAACACACAATGGCTCAAATTGATGAGGTCAATTGTCTTTATAGTTTGTCAGTAATCGGGAAAAGTGCTGTCAATACCGTCCATAGTGTATCGACATCGTCCAGTTAGAGACATTTTCCCAGCTTGTAACTACTGACGTAAGCACGATCACGTGATCGTTATTTAATTAAAAATCATTCATTATGACAAGCGCTGGATTCTTTGACCAGAAAAATGCCGATTGATCAGGTTTTGACCATCAAAATTGTACAAAACATGTTTTCAGACTAATATTTATTAATTTAATACAAAAAAAAAAAAAAAAAATCGTGTCACGTCTCCTTTAATGAGTGGGGATTTGCGTGGCTGGTGATGAATGCAAAGCCGGAGTCGACGCCTCCAGCTCCTTTTGAAGTTTATTGGATTCCCTCGTTTTAAACCGGATTTTTGAAAAAAAAATCGGTTATTGATTTGGGGATGTATGGCGGGCGGGCAGGCGGTCTGCTGCCAAACAGTGTCCGTTCATTAACATGAAAACGCTTTGACGAATTTTTTTCAAATTTAGATATGTTGTTTCCTGTGACTAAATGAAGGTCAAGTTCAATTTTCACGATTTTAGCTTTTCTCGTTGTTGAGTTATAGCTCTTTCCCGAAAAATTCAATTTTTGATGAAATTCTTTTTAATTACTCCATTCTGTTCAAAGGGAAATAACTCATTTTTTAAAAGATTTTTAAAAGACATTGTACGAATGATAAATGACATTTTGGGTTTTTTTTCTTTTCTTTGGTAAATTGTTTGAAGAATTTTGTTTGTTATTCTGTATAAACTAATTTTCTGAATGCTATATACATAATTTGTTTTTGATGAAGTGAACTCCTTTAATTAGATAATAATCTATTTTTTTAAAGGATATATTTCATTACATTACATTGTGTAGATAAAGTGGTTGACATTGATAGATAAGTTGCAGATCTATATTAGTTTGTGACAAATGAAAGAAAAATATTTGGAACTATTAATTATATTTGATTATAATTTGAAAATAGATATACATTGTGTAACATCATATCTAATTAAGAAAATAGTGATTAAATCATATCTAATCTTAGAGAACTATGTGTTTATTATATATTTAGTTTGAGTTATTTCCTTTGAACAGAAAATTATATGGATAAAATTAAACTGTGTTTTATTTCAAAATAAATTAAATATATATAGGGTTCTTTCAAATGCTGAATCTGAACCTGTATTTAAATATTAGATTTTTGGGCCCAGTTTTTAAATTGGTCAAAATCAGGGTCCAAAATTAAACTTTGTTTGATTAAACAAAAATTGAATTTATGGGGTTCTTCGAAATGCTGAATCTAACCATGTATTTAGAAATTTTGGATTGTGGGCTCCTTTATCAAATTGGTCCACATTGAGGTCCAAAGGGTCCTAAATAAAACTTTTGTTTGATTTCATCAAAAATTGAATTCTTGGGGTTCTTTGATATGCTGATTCTAACAATGTACTTAGATTTTGGATATTGGACCATAATAGAGAAATGTCCAATTTCAAATTTTTCAGTTCTTTGACCACATTCATTTTGTGTCACAAACCTATGCTGTGTCAAATATTCAATCACAATCCAAATTCAGAGCTGTTTTAAGCTTAAATACAGTGTCCATACTTGCTCAACTGTTCAGGGTTCGACCTGTGCAGGAAATCCGGTTTGCTGTCACTCTGACAGCCTCTTGTTTTACCTTCATTTGAATATTTTGAATGGTGCTTGCAAAATTTTCACATTGGTAGCGATTGTTGTCTCAAATTATAGGATTATTTGCACTTCGGTGTTTTATTTATGATATATACTTCAGTACACATGTTACGTTATGTAGTAAGTCACTAGTAAGCTTCATCTTGTAAAAGTTAAGCCAGACCTTAGGGAACAATATAAAAGGATAATTTGTCTACTGTCAAATTGGTCTGAGAGAGATGCAAACGTAGTTTAAGTATAATTACATTATTTATGAACAAAATTTATCAAACTTACATTTTTAATTTTCCCAGCTTTACATGTAGATGTGGTGCCTTTCCTGGAGATAATAAGGATGAACTTAAAGCTTTGGTTATTCAATACCAGAATGGTTTGGAGGATTTGGTACACTCTGGACGTTATGATACCAGAGATGATTTCACTGTTGTCAATCAACCATTCCTTTCTGAAACAAAAATACCAGTCAACGTAAGTATTGACAAAATATCTCATTAAAAATAACAGGCTTATAGTTTGGTTCGTCATACGTATGTTTCGTCTACATAAGACTCATCAGTGGCGCTCGAATAAAAATCAAGTTCAAATCAAATTCGAAGTTGAAAGGCATTGAAAACCAAAAATTTTGAAAAGTTTTACCAAATACGGCTTTGGATATCTATTTCTGATGAAAAAACCTTAGTGTAACGAAAATATCAGAATGTTATCAACAGTTAATTTATAAAAACTGCTATTGTCAATGTCATTTCATGTAATGTAAACACACAAATTCTGACTACTATGGTTTTATATGCTACCATGTAAAGCAACATACACAAGGTCAACAGTTACAATCAAAGTTGTGAAGTTTCCCTCAAGCACAATTCACTGAAGGTGGATTATGCTATTCTTTTATGTCCCTTTTTGTCATATAGCTGCAGAAGTTTTTAAGTATTTTTCATCCTTGACCTTAAATTTCTTTTTTGGTTTGAGCGTTCTTGATGATTGTAAATCCAGAAAAGCGCTTCAAATCAAATTAAATTAATAGTAGAATTTCCATTCATTGCCTTAATAATGCATATACCTCTTCTGCAAAAGTAATGGGAAAATAACATTTAGTAAATTGTGTGCGCCCGAATCGGTTCTCTTAATTTACCTTCATCGAAAGGGACCTAATAATAGTAACCAAATACATCTAAGATAAACTTATATCACTTCCTTTTCTAAAGAAATCATTTTTCAAATGAATTGTTATAAGATTTCAAATAAAGTACCTTTGTTTCTTTTTTGTAGGATGATAATTCTACTGATTTGGATTATTTTGCACCGGATTGTTTTCACTTCAGCGAGCTTGGACAAGAAGTTGCAGCTAGTGCACTTTGGGATAACATGGTAAGACCTTTTTAAATAATTGAGTTTGATTATGTCTGATTATTTTGATTTCATGAAAATCGTCAAAAAAATTGTTTTAAAGTAAGATTGTATGACAATTTCTTTAATGTAATACATACAACCATACCATACCTTTAACAGAAACATTCCAATACACTTGAAAGTTTTTCTTGATATTGCATAATAATATCATATGTCTTAATTATGTAAAATGAACAAGCACCGAATCATGTTTCATAAAGAAATACATTCAAGACGAAACACTCTTTTATGTTTAGCTAGCTATGAAACTAGGTTAAGGCCATTGTCTTCGGAAAATGCCTGTACGAAGTCGGGAATATTGTTTTCTAGTCGTTCATTTGGTAGATATAGTCGAGCGTCTTGTTTTTTCAGACTTTATGGACTTTCCCTTCGAATTTACCTTGGAATTCGATATTTTTGTTAATACATTTTTATGTAGAAATGTTTCTATCAAACACAAAAATCTTGACCTTATACTATTGGAATTGAATTATGCACAGTTTTTTCAAAATGTCAGGGTAATGAGCAGCATGCAACTTAGTTTGATATTAATTTGATACATACCTGGAGCGTTGGAGTAGCAACATGGGACGTACGGACATATGAACGGTTTATGCTTTAACCAAACTTCTCCACAGTTTGGGACTTCTGTAAAAATAAGAAGATATGGTAAGACTGTCAATGAGACAAGGCTCCACCTGAGATCAAATGACATAGTAATAAAGAACAATAGGTCACCGTATACCGGGTTCATAAATAGTATTTTTATGCTGTCAGTTCGATTTGAATATCTGAATTGGCCAAAAGAATTGTGAATTGAAAAAAAAACTTTATCTGATTTTCTTAAACTGCGATCTTGTATGTTTTCAATTTTTCCTTCTTTTATTTTCTTCATACAAGATTGAACCAGTAGGACAAAAAAGAACATACTGGAGACCAGGAGAACCAACAGAATGTCCTGATACTGTAAGTTTATTGATCTCATAATTACAATTAATGGATTTGGTGGTTTCGTATATCACTTGCCACATAAAAGTCCTGCTCAAGTTTGAAATTACATTTTCAGTAATTTGGTTTTCAACTAATTATGTATTCTTAAGTAGGTTATTTAGAAATCTTAATAAAGCGGTAAGACTGTTGTTTCCCTTGTTTCAGGAAGAACCATATTTCTATACCAAGAAAAATAGTCAAAAAGTACCAGGCTTAGGATCTTACCATCAACAGACCAGACAAGATAGCGAACTGCCAGATGAAAACATCAAGTCTCATCAAATAAGTAGTACTTCTGTGTCTGGAATTGTCATAGGTGCTGTGTGCATTATAATTGTAGTTTCACTTTCAGTTTACTACCTCAAACAAAGACGAAAACACAATAGTGTAGAGAGATATCAACTGCTGCAAGGGTTCTTTCCTAAATACACTGAGATATAAACAGATATTGATTGTTCTGGTGCTTTACATAAAAATAGTTTTTAGTGAGACATATATTTCTCATTAAAGGGTTATTGAACAGATCCCATGACTGTTGAGCTTAAAAGAAAAATTAAAGACATCTATTTCAGGCACCTTTTTATGGATAAATAAATTAGGCATAAAAATTCTTCTAAATATGTATTCGTTTTTTTCTGTTCTTAATATTTATCCAAAAACTTAGTTTTCAAAATATCTAGTAGTTACTTTTACTTAATTTTAATATGAATACAAGTGATCCAGTCTTCTTAAAATTAAAATATAATTTACTCAAGAAGTTTTTCTTTTGATTCATTTATTTTGGTTTTCAAAACAGCTTAGTTTTGTTGAAAAATAGCAACAATCAATATCCTTTAATTTAAATATCATGAGAAGTATATATGAGGGCTCAGCAGGTTTTGCATATCAATGGTTCTTGAAGACTTTACAGTTTAAACTGTTGGACCTTAAGGAATGTAGGACACATTTTTAACCATGCCAGTAATTGTTAATGTTGTAAAATTGTTGTTATCTTGTCATAATCAAGACTCATGAGATTATTGTTATTCAAGTAATTTATTGTTTGTAAATAATTTCTACTTTTGTATTAAGAATGTTTAATCAAATAAATTAGATAAAATTTTACACAATACTCATCTTTGTACTTTTTACTACATTTTTTCTGGCATAGCATTATCTTACCTAGGCTTCCCTTAATACTTGTGTTATCGTCTTTGACTTATTACATAAACTATAAGGTTCATTGCCGTTCCTTCAACAAGCATTATATCTACCTCAGACAAGACCGAGGGTCTTTAATCTAAAAGTTCTATAAGGCGTTTATTTCATGCTACTTTCTTACTTTTGAATTATGAAAATGAGATGGGTTAATTCTCTCACCAAACAAACTGTGTCCTTCGCTGATCTTACACCATCTTGTATGCAACATTTTCTATCATAATATCCTGTGATCTTTAGTCTTGACCTTGTAGTTCACTTCTGTCCATAATCAAGCATTGTAACAAGATTTATGAATGAAAAAGGTCAAGCTATATTGTGCATCTACAACTGAGTTATGGAAGACCATAAACAAGAATATGTGCCATGTGGACACCATGTCCTGCTTTGATTCAAAACCTAAATTTGGCAAATATTTAGAGAGCCTTTCATTATGGACATGTTTCAAGCTGATGAGACTTCATGGTGAACTTCTTGAATCAAAATGTTAATATTTCACAGTCACTTTTTCATGTTCAGTGAGCTGCATAATCTTGGGTCAATCCTCTTTATAGCATTTAAATAAGTTCACATTAATGATTTTTTTGACTGGGTTTCAAGATGATGTGTCCATATATTAATGGAAAAACTAACTCAAACCAAATTTTAACTTGATATAGATAAGTGTTTTAATTCTCTCTAAGGCATGACACAAAAATAGTGTGGAATAATGAATGATAAACTTTAAGAGCGATTTTACTTCATCACAAATACATAAACAACTTGGGGAACTGTTTTAGTGAACTTAAACTCATGTTTCCCTTTTATCACTAGAAGTCAACCCAGTAGAAAAGGCCCAACACAAAACCTAGTACTGAAAAGGTATTGGTTTGGCAAATTATATATATGGTTACTGGTTGGAAATATTTACTGTTTTCAATATATTTAACAATTTAAGATACAAGGTTTTGGGACACGACTCCTCAGATAAAGTCTGGTGTACTCAAAGGTCTTATAGTAACACTTAAGAATATATATGGTTTAGGGTTGGGGATATGAACAGTTTCAAGCAGTTCATAATTAATTGTGTGCAGGGGCCAAGCTTGTCCCTATGGACAAAACCTATGGTGAACAAGAAAGAGTCTTATTTTGGTAATTAAGACTACACATGGTAAGAATCATTTTGAGATGATTAACGCACGACCCACAGTGGAAAACACTCATTTGCATTTAGAAGGTCTTTCGATGGCAAGCAAGATGAAAGAACCTTAGTGAGCGCGCTCACATACCCCACGTCCCCACATTGTCATTGGAGAAATAAAATAAGTGTAAGAAAAAAAAAGTTGTATCAGAAAAAAAAATTGAATCATAATTTCCTGTCAATATGCACATCTACATAGTATGTCCTTATTATCTACACAGTTTCATGAAATTCTGTTGTGTGGTTTCAGAGGAGTTGTGATGACAAACTGTTGCAGAAGTACATTGAAGCAAATAAGTTCAAAGGGGCGTAACTCCAGGAAAAAAAAATTGAATCGTAATTTCCTGTCGATATGCACATCTAAGTAGTATGTCCTTATTATCTGAAAAGGTTTCATGAAATTCTGTTGTGTGGTTTGAGAGGAGTTGCGATGACAAACTGTTGCAGTAGTACATTAAAGTAAATAAGTTCAAAGGGGCGTAACTCCTAGAAAAAGAATTGAATCGTAATTTCTTGTCGATATGCACAACTACATAGTATGTCCTTATTATCTAAAAAGGTTTCATGAAATTCTGTTGTGTGGTTTGAGAGGAGTTGCGATGACAAGAAACAGGACTGACGGACGGACGGGTCAAAAACATTATACCCTCCGCAACTTGTTGCGTGGGGTATAAATATATATAGTTTTGGTGTGGACATGATATAACGAATTATTTGATCTTGGGAGTCAAAGGTAAAGTTCAGAGGTAATATCCATGGTACAAGATACATTGTCTTGAGGTGGTGCACCCATGTTCTAAATATCAAAAGCACATGTTAAACGATAAAAAACATGTTCCATAAAAACAAAAATGTCTTGAAAAATCAAGTAGTTACACCTTGAGATTGAAGGTCAAGATCATAATGTATGTAACACACCATCTTAAGGCAATACTACTTTTGCAAAGTATCATAAGCCAGGATCAAGAGGTATGAGACTCTTTCAGCCTGTGCATCTTCAACAATTGCCACTCTCAAACATTATAAGACTAAAATATAATTCATAACTAAATCCCTTTTTGATCTTCTTTATGCCTTTGTCTTCTATAGTTTATCCCCACAACACAAAAAAATAGTACAGATCACCCATTTAAGGACAATAATATCTAGAGGAAATGAACTAACCTTCGGACAGTTATTTGGTTATCTATTAAGCCCAATTAGATTGTATTGCTTCCATGTTTTTATACATTTTTGTTTCTGAATGATCCTTGTTAGGTTAATCGAGAAATAAGCTCCAAACAATACAAATTCGGCATGTGTCACTTTCATTCATCAGTTTTGAATAACTAATATATTTTTTATGATTTCTTCGCCTGACATTTTCCATTACAGGCTTCATTGTGACATTATTTACCCTCCAAGTATAGCTTGCTGTATTTCTGCACTACTTCAGGTTTTTAGTAGAAAGATCTACATTTTGGTAACATATATCTAAGTTGAGAAATATTTTATAATCCGTAAATATTCTAACAAATGTCTAGGATTTGTTATCCCACTTTTTATATGCTGAATATATCAATTTACTGAATATAGGTGAACCATATCCAAAGTTTCACGAATTGCATTTCAATGTTGGAGTTTTTAAAAGCTTAGAGTTAATACACTTAGCTGGTATTATTGATTATTTGTTTTATGCCCTCTTAGTGTAAAATGATATATCATTGCATACTTTCGACTGAGTTTAGATTCTGCAAATTTTGTTTGTAACCTTGATTTTTATCATCTTAATCTATTTATAACATTTAAACATCGGTAAACCATTGTTGCCTCACTTTAGAATTAATAAGTTGGTTGATCAGTGTTTTTCAGGGAAATCTCATTTACTTTGCTTCAGCTAATTCAACATGAGTTAACTGAAATCCTAATAATCATATATATTGAATGTAGTAAATTCCACAAAATGTTTATATAACAGAATCTGTTGTTTTGTTTATGCAATCAATAAATGAATTAAAGACAGCATAGATGACAAAGAACAAGTAACATATAACATCCTGCCACATGACTATAATACAATACACTTTAAAATCTCCAGGTTTTGTGTAGTGTGTATAATTGATAGAGTTCTAGTTCTACTGGTATCAGTTTCAATATGTTTGTAGATGAACATACATTTTTCAGTAGTGTTAAAAATATGTCATATATGTGTATGATGTAAAGATGTAACTCAACAAAGTATCTTTGTTAAACCTTTTATATCAACCTTTTGTTTTTGTTAAACAAAAACATTTGAAATTGATTGTATCTCTAACAATATTCCACTGCTTAGTAGCAGGTTACATTTGCATGACTAAATAACTTTGATCACAATATTTGTACAATTAACAATAATAAACAAAAGTTTTTTCTTGCTCATAAAAACAATTTTACTGTAAATCAAAAGTAAATTAAATTCTTCTTTACTCTGACCATACTCTGTCTTACTTAGTAAAAAACTAAAGATAAAACAAAGATAAAAGTGGTTTTTTTTCTCACTTAATATGTTAACAAAACATTAATTAAAAAAACAAATACAAATACACTTCCCCTTTATATTCTTATATTAAAAGGAAGAGGTGTGCTAAGGGCCATATTTGGCCTTAAAATTGAAGTATTACAAAATGAGGTGTGTTTTACATAAAGTTTAAACTGTGAGGTTATAAAAATTTTGTGAAGATTTTATTGTTGAAAGGTAGCATAAATTTGACCTTTTGTAACAAGAAGCGTAAAAATTGCATATTTTGACACAAATTTGTGAGTCAGAAATATTAAGAAAATATTAATGTTTGGTCAAATAGGGACCTTAGCTCAGCACCTTCTTTTAAACATAATAAATCAATATATAACCATGAATCATACTATTTCATCAATAACAAGATGTCATTTCATTTCAAAGATTACCAAATTACAGTACAATGCCAACCTAAAAAATTGTATTTTAAAACAGAACCAGATTATTTTTTCCCTTCATTTGCACAAAAAAAAGTAAACAATTGCCCATGTCTCTACAATTACACTCTTGTCAACACAACCATTGTCTTGACAACATTGTCCAGTGCAAAATTCATTAGCAGTCACATGATGCTGACTAGATTTACTTCATCACAATGTTTAGCACAAAGTGCAGAAAGAATTCAATGTAATGACATTCTATCTTCATCATGATGGTTTAATAACTGTAGTTGTTGTTGAAGTCTTTGTTGTTCTGAAATCTGCCTTTCTGGCACTGAAAAGAGAAAGATGAGCATAAATATTCTGTTTTGGTATATATTTTTCAGAGTCAGAATGTAAGTAAACGCCACAATTTTCATACATTTTACTTGTATTTTTTCCACAGATAAAATATATTAGAGTCTAACAAGGTAACTCAGGTTTTTATTCCCTACTCATAAACCTTGACTAAAAACTTATTCAAACAGATTTCTGAAGTAACATTTCACAAGTAAAACTGAAATGTCTGCCTATCATACCCTCTTTTACAATCAATACTATCAAAGCCGTAGAATTTGAAGGCTGACCACAAAGATTATGTTGAGTTTTTCTTTTGTAGTGAAAGTTATTCTAGAATCATGTATTGTACGCTCTTATATGGGTATCATACTATTTATATTACTACCACTTGGTTTGTACCCCTGCAGGTGGATAGTCAGTCCCTTAGAATATTATTTGACCAGTAGCCACGGCTTCAGTACTGGCAATATTTAACAACGAAACATTGAAGAGAATAAAACTATGGGAAAGTAGTTTATATCAAGACAAATATCAATGAAGAATCAAAGCAGCATGACTACTTATGTAATCTTGAAATTCAATTCAACAGCAGTAAATTTACCTGAAAACATCAAAACTGAAGATAGCATATACCATTTATCTTAAAATTTAACATGGATATGTGTACATAAGACACACAATTTATAGCTTGTACTGTCACATTTCTATGTTCAGTGAACCACAAAATGTGGGTCAAAACCTTAATTTGGCATATACATGTATATATATTATAAATAAATGGAGAATGTGTCTATGGGCCACAGATGTTTCTCCGCTTGTAAATATGCATGAGTCAACTTCCACATACAGATGCAGGATTCACGTAGTTAAGACTGTTTTGTGATTATAAGCATTGTGTATAAGTTTCATAACATTTGGTTGAGGCATACTAAAATTAGAGAACAGAAACGACAGGTTTAGCAATTTTTCCATTTATAAAGGGCATAACTCAAGAATGGTAAAAGTGACACCACCCAATTTCAAACTTGATCTGTTCTTGTGGTAATAAGCATTGTGTATAAGTTTCATAACATTTGGTTGAGGCAAACTAAAGTTAGAGAACAGAAACGAAAAATTCAGCAATCTTTATTTTTATAAAGGGGCATAACTCATGAATGGTAAAAGTGACGCCACCCAATTTCGATCTAGATCTGTGTTTTGTGGTAATAAGCATTGTGTATAAGTTTTATAACATTAGGTTGAGGCAAACTAAAGTTAGAGAACGGAAAACAATTTTTGGGACGTACAAGGATAACACTTAATGCCCCCTCCACTATGGCGGGGGCATAAAAAGTTCACAATGATGAAAATGTCTACTGTTCCTAAGTTACAAGCAGATGTAACCACAACTTCATGGTAAATTATCTGAAACCCAAAATTTAATCTGATATGGGATTGACAAATGGACAGATGGACTGGAAAACAAAATGCCCCATACTAGGCTACTATGGCAAAAGAATAACACACCCTTTCATGATATGATATGAATATTTTATAGATGGCAAAGTGCTACATATATCAAGAAATTTTGAAACAACATCACCATACATTATTATTATCAGAAAACGTTGCAATTTGCTATCCATAACATGTGTGCATATAATCATGATAGTTGTTTTAAGTGACAATCATAAACTAAACAAATAAAAAGCTTGAAGTTAGTACAGCAAAGCGAATATATCAAATTATATTTCATAGATCTGACCAATGTGCAGACCAACATCAACTGTAAAAAATAAGAGTAATTAAAAGTTTTATTTAAACAAATTAGCTAAAGATTAGAGCAATCTGTAAGATACATCTGTAAAATTTCACCAAATGTGATGTTCACATCTCTCTGTTAATACAAAGAAGTTTAGAAAGCTTGGGTTGATTACCAAGAACAGTTACTATATTTGCCATTATGCCCACCAAACTATAATATAAATATATCTAATTTAACTACAACTTGTCTAGTCTAGAGACAATTAGGAGCTTGACACATGGCTTTGACATTAGAGTACTGTTGAACTAATGTGTTTATATTCAGCTTTCTTTTTGTTTTTATAAAGTTATTATCTCAATGAAAATTTCTCAAATGATCTTTTATTCATAACTGGCTTTCGATGGTAGACAGGCACTGATCATACAGCAAAGCTCATCTATCCTCATGTCGAATAAATTGAGAATGTAAATTCAACAGAAATCCCAAAGTCTGATAGCATGCAATGAAGTGCTTGCAAATGTGTACCTGGGAAAAAGAGATAGCATGAAACAATACTACATGTAATATAAATAATGATTTTAGCAAAACAAATATTTGAATAAACAAACAAACAAAAAAGATTATATTCTATAAATATGCAATACACAAAAAAATATAATGACTGGTAAAGTTGCATTCAATCAAGCTTGGCATGCATTCAACTGTAAAATTTGTGGGAAAAAACAACTATAACTAAACTCTTACACTATTCAAATATAATCTGCTCCATGCAAACTAACAGAAGCAAACAGATTCAACTAAAATTCTAAACAAGGACAAAGACAGTCAAATATTATTAGTGAAAAATTGTCTACCTCAGCTTATTTACTGAAAGTGCAAAATAAAGTAAATAGAAACATATGCAAAGCTATCTACTGATGATTATAAAAAATTGATAAAAAGGTGGCTAATGACAGGATGAACCAGCAATCATAATGTTGGTAGTTTGCTCTAGGTTTATTTTCCAGTAAATATACTTTTCTTGACATGTACATCTTTTTATTATGAGACAATATCTCATGTAATTTTAATCCAAATATAAAGCTGTAAAACTAAAACTGTATTTTAGTTTAGACCAGGTAACCAATTTATAAAGCAGATCATGATTTAACTTCTAAATTGAGTTGTACCACTAGGAAGTGAACATGTGACTTGAGGTACAATAGGTTGTCTCTACAAACTATAGCAACTAATGAATGACAATTATATATCTTCTAGGTCACTAGAACATCTTCTCCACCTTAAGAGTCATACTATTATGACAAATTCAAAGAATAATTCTAGATGCTGTAATTATATCTCTTTTAATCAGCATGGACATTTCCATACTTAATGCAATAAGAGAGTATGCGTCATTTCAATGCTTAATGCAATAAGAGAGTATGAGTCATTTCAATGCTTAATACAATAAGAGAGTATGAGTGTCCTAAATACCAATATACCACCAAGGATTGCACATGGAAACACTTACAAATTTTAGCCACTACTAATCCAATAAACTAATTATAATAATATCCACTGGTACAGCCAATAGAAAGACTAGAACAAGGGAAGAATTTTATATGTAGATCCTGTTTTTGTTGCATGTATGTTACACAAATGAAGATTATTTATCAGTTTTTTAAATAATTAAAGATGATGGTAGATTGGAGCATTTTTCGGTCAAAAGCCTTTAGCTGTTAATATTTCACATACAAGTGAGGGAAACTATAATAATTTTAAACTTCTCATGTTGCAGAATATTCTTTATCAGAAGTGAAATGCGTGTGTTAAAATCATCAGTACAGAATATCATTAGAGCTATTTTCCTAATGCATGTAGTTTAAAGTTTGGTTGGCTTGCTTGCTTTATTTGTATAAATGTTTGCTCAAACATTGTTATTAAGATTGACATCTGCAATCAATAGATATGCTGGGCTTTAGTTTGTTTACATTATACTCTGCATTATACTGTTAAAACATCCAATGACATGTAAGTATAAGTATACAAACTGAAGACCCGCCTATCTATTGATTGCAGATGTCATTCTTAATTACAATGCTTGAGCAAATATTTATACAAACAAAGCAAGCAAGCCAACCAAACCTTTAAACTACAAGCATTAGGAAAATAGCTCGAACAAAAACCATGCAATGTTTGATCTGAAATATAGAATATTACTGCCATTAAAATATGAAATCTAAATCCTAAGAATTAAATCTTATATCATCTTGAAAACAGTTTAATATTCCAAACAACATTGTGTTATTTCTGGCTTCTTTTTAAAGTGATTTTCTACAATCATAACCATTTTTTTTACATGAAAACAGTTGGAAAAAACCCTAGTTACAGAGTGTGAGAATTTGAGAAATTAAAAATAAAATTTTCTTCTTAATTACAGGGGATGGAAGCAGTGGATGGAAAATTATTTATGTGTTCCTGAGATTCTGCATACAACTTTAACTTGATAGCAGGTTAACTTAGAACTTAAAATTCCAAGATTTTAGGAATAAGTGAGGCATACAATTTTTCACAATAATTTTGACAACCATGCAACACAAAAGTCACCTTATTTTGTATAGTAAGAAAGAGATTTGGCTCATCATAAACTGCCAGTCTGGGAACAAATTTTACAAAATGAGATCTCTGGAAGTCTGTTGTATGATTCTGGTTTTTCCTGTTGTTGTTACTATTCATAAAGTGAATATAATAATTATAACTCTCAAAAGGTAATCAAAGTCCAGGCCAATACTTTAAAATAACAATCCCAAAGACAATACCACTGTACAACTACAATGCCTATCAAATGTAATATCATGTATTGTGCAATAATAGCTCCCAAGGTAATCATAATTCACACTGTTTTGTAAAATGACACCTATCTCCCACAATAAACAAATGTTAAACTTTGTATTACAATTACAACTCCAAAAGAAATCAAAATGCAAACCATATATTGTAAAATTGCAGAAAATCATATTTTAGAGATTATCATGATTATGACATGTTATAAAACCACAGATTCAAAGGGAATATAACTTTCTGACCATGTAAAATTGCAGCTAAAAAGTCCATCAAATTTTAGTCCATCCTTTTCAAAATAACAGAACAGCTCCAAAGGTAACAAATAACTGATTATTGTTAAAGATAATCATATATTAGACCATACATTGTAAAATGTCAGAGCCAAAAAGGCAGTGAAATATCAGAACATGTATTGTAAAATGGCACCACAGACAATAAAATTTTAAACCAAAAACAGTGAAACCTGCCTATAACGAACCATGAACAATCAAGAAACCTGTCCAAACTAAATTGTTGTATCAGAATATACAGTGAATATTGTTTAATGAAATAACTTGTCTTAACAAAAAATCTGTCAAAACCAAACAAAATCTTGAGTCTCAGATATATCTCATTGTATTGTAAAAATTCATCTCCAAAGGCTTCCTCATACCAACCATATATTGTAAAACTACAGCTAGCTGTAATGGCAATCAAATTAGAGACTATATATTATACAATTCCAGATTCCTCAGCATTTATGTTTAAGACCAAGCTTTGTTTCATTTAATTTCTGAATGTAATCAAATTTCAGACACAATATTGAACCACTAAGGATCCAAAAGCAATCAAACCTAAGCTCAAAAAACCATTAAATGGTAGCCCATGTGTTCTGAAATTATAGCTCTAAAGATAAACAAATTTCAGACAAATTATTGTACCATAACAGCTCCAAAAGGCAATCAAATTTAAGACCATGCATTATAACCTTACAGCTCCAAAATAAGGTACAACAGTTATCAGACTTATTCAAACACAGGAAGAATTAATTTGATACACAAAACAAAAGAAGCTAACTATCAAAAGGTTTTAAAAACACTTCAAATAATTAAGAAAATCTAAATAAAAAAACGACCACATGCATAAAGAGCTTAAAAAAACAACCTATCTTTTGTTCTAAAAACCCAGGCTTTATTTATGAGTTCTTACATATTGAATGCCAAATATTATGTGCATCAGGTTTAGGTTTCTTTATACTAATCTGACAAACTGAGTTGGTTTTTCACATTCTAGAACTCTGAAACATATTGTTAGAAGTCCTGTCATCCTGCCAAGACATAGTGTTCTGTGCTTAGTCAACCAGCCTTTGTTTCAAAATGATGCATGTGTGTAGGGGAAACAGCAGAAACCAATTTCAGTGTTTAATTTGACTTGGCAAGGAATTATCTTTACACTTAAGGTGTATATTCTATTTGTATACTCGATTATTCACGAAACTTCACCAAGTAACAGCTCTCAGTTTGGTATTTGATGACCAGAAAGAACCACTTCAATCGTATGTCTTTTCTTTTTCAATAAATAATTTACAGGTATAGACCTGTATTTTTAAAGAAATATTTTAAAATGTGCTTATCAATATAGATTTTTAAATTAGTTTACATAATATCACATCCCAACCTTTTTGTAAATGATAATCCTAATTCTTACTCCAACACGGAGTACACAACAAAAAGCCTCACACATACAAAAACAAAATGCTACACACTTCAATGAGATACCTACTTATTATCTAAGTTTTTATTAGCTGTCCAAGAGTATTTTTCTTTTGACTGAGTGGCTGGTGGATGTGTAAAAGGACAGGATGCTCTATTGGCACAATTAGCTCCGTATCTACAGTTCTGGAAAAAGTTCATAACACAACTTCATAAAATCAGAATAACATAATTTTAGTGAAATGGTATAATGTACATACATGTATCAAAAATTCTAAAGCACTTCAGTTCATGAGAAAGTAAACTGAAAATATCTTATAGAATTCTAATTTTTTGGCATGCTGATAGATTTAACTAAATAAAAAAATGTTTTATGCCAACATGGCCAATGTCCAATTGTTTTGGTTTATCTTAATGGATATTCCTATTGCATGGATAGCTAATTAACTCGCAAAACACACATTTCTGATACTTACTGTTGGGTGCTGAAATGGGCAATATACATTTTGGCAGCTCACTCCAAATCTACATACAATCTTGCCCTGTGGTTTATTATTATATGGTGGAGGTGTATGTACAGGCATAGGTATATCTGTAATAAAATTAATGATACAATGTATAGACCTAAGTGACATATCTGACACTACCTATGACAGTATAAACACTATTATTCATTAAATTTCTTTTTTCTCAGACTATTTTTGGAAAAGTGATGGGAAATATACAAAAACAATGTGTTAAGGGAAATCTATAAATTTTTGAAAATAATACTTTTGCCGTATTGATATTCCTAAGAAGAAAAAAACAGCAGAAGACAGAAAACTTAAACTGTTACTCATTTTCATATTCCTTCCAACAGTATATTAACTTACATTGTTTTATAACGGTTGGAGCAATTCCTCTCCTACTGGCATGTGTAAACGGACAATCTTTCTTTGTACACTTGGCATCAAATTTACAGTTTGGATGAATGTACAGACATTTATCAGCAAACTTACAATTAGGAAACATTCTGTAAATAAAATTCCACATGACAAGTAAAAATATTTGGTGGTTATTAAAGATTGTTTATGAACGATGTAGAGTTAAGCCTTCACACATATTATAGTAGTAAACTAATGTATTATAAAACAAAACCCCTTCCACATATTTACACCAGATTTTTTTTTCAACTGACAACCAGTAATGCCATTTAACTTAAACTGCCTACTCTTCAATTTCCCAATCCAAAATAAAAAATCAGTGCCCTCTTAGTCCTTCTAAGTGGACAACTTGGTTAAATGATTAAATGTATTATAATACCCATTAGTATGTTTATCCATAGTTAATTTCTGCTCAATATAACAAGAAATAGTTATCCTTAATTTTGATGTTAATAAAAGATCACAAAACCAAAGTTTGCAAATTACAGGAAGAATTGCATGTAACATGAACAGGTGACGGCAGAGGATTAGGGCTAAATGGTAAAAGTCTTTACAACTATCCAACTATTAAATGTCTCCTTCATTCCTTGGTAATACTGTTAGAAAAGCTTGAAAGAAATGGTTCCTGATGGAAAGAAATTTAATTTTTTGAAAAAAGCTCAAAATGTGGTGATTGGTGGAGTTGAACAGCTTATCAGGTTGTATATGGTAAACATACTTACTTGCATGAGACTGAAGGATGATGATAGGAACAAGAATTTCCTGCAGAACAAGCTGGCCAAAATTTACATTTTTCTGTCAATTTGGATTTCTTTGATGGGGATTCTTCAGTTGCCTCTTCTTCTTCTTCTGTAATTTGAAGTCATGTAATTAGATTTCATTATGAAGGCTTTATCAGAAACAAAACTTAATAATGGGACATTGTATGTTCATTTTGATGTTAACATGTATCTCTCCTTAAACTGTCTCAATTTCCCTTAGATTAACTTGAGTTCACCCTGCAATTTTTATATCAATAATCAGATTCTTTAAATATATCTCTGATGGACTTAAAATGAAACTGACAAGCTGCAAGAAAACATGGACCAAATTGAGGAGTTAACAGATAATTATCTTCCCAATAATAAGTGTGTACCTTTGCATGCTTATTTTGACTTGTCCTCTGGGATTTTGGGAGCATCATATTACACAATAATTTAATTTTGGATGTAACACGTCTTCTGATATGTTGAAAGGGTTTTGTCTATCAGCTCATAGATAGAATTTTGTCATGTGACCGTGATGTCATCAATGTTTTTATCATGATTTACTCCTTTTTATAATTAAATTATAAGGAATGACTGTAATATTTTTTCTGTCTATTCGAAATAACTTTAAAAAATGTCGTGCACACTTATAAATATACCACTATGCGGGTTATTCAGTGTGCACCACATTTATTAGGTTATTTCGAAAAGACAAAAAAAAGTAAGTATCATTCCTTAAATAAAATGAAGAAATAACATTGAAAAGGGTGTGTATCTTACATTATCTTTGTTTCAATAAACCCAAAACTACAGACTTTTCTTCTAACCAAGGTTTTCTTTTTGTTGTTTTATTAATTTCTTCTAAAATAAGCTAAAAAGTGTTATTGTTAAGTTTGAGGTGAGTATCAATATTAAAATTCAATTTATCGGTCTGGTTATAAGATACCATTTGTTCCCATGTGACTGTATACACAAATTTTATTTTTTTCTAATAAGAGCAAAATTAAGTATCCTACATATGGTATAAAATCAAATATTTTCAAAAAAAAAAAAAAAAATAATAAGTCTTTGATTGGCCAGACACTAATTAATTATAAAAAAAAAAAAAATAAGTCTTTGATTGGCCAGACACTAATTAATTAAAAAATTATATCTAAAGGTAATTTTTCTATTGAAAGCAAAACTTGAATTTAGAAAACATTTACAAAAGTTGTACTTTCAAAGAAAATTCATCAAAAAAAACTAAGAATAAACAATCAATTTACCATCATCAGTGTCTCTCAGATCAAACTTTATTGGAGTTATGGATGGGGGTGTGATCTTAGATACCACTGGTATTTCTCGTTTTGGTGTGTCTTCAACAAACATTGAACCAGTTCTAAATGTCATTGGATCTATGCCATCTAATGTCACAATAAATCTAGGATTTATCTGAGCAGGTTTTGGTTTTGATCTGAATTAGAAGATGGATATATATATATATTAATATGTAGTCACACAAAATGCTATTTAAAGAATAAACAAGAATGTGTCTATAGTACACGGATGCCCCACTCGCACTATCATTTTCTATGTTCAGTGGACCGTGAAATTGGGGTCAAAACTCTAATTTGGCATTAAAATTAGAAAGATCATATCATAGGGAACATGTATACTAAGTTTCAAGTTGATAGGACTTCAACTTCATCAAATACTACCTTGACCAAAAACTTTAACCTGAAAAGCTTTAACCTGAAGTGGGACAGACGGACGAACGAACTAACGAACGGACATGTAGACTGAAAAACATAATGCCCCTAGGTGGGGCATAAAAACATGACTATAAACAGTCTTGCGCTAATAATTCTACTACTTGCATTGTTTACTTTGTCCTTCTTATTCTGTAAAATTGAACATAATGAACATGATCAAATCATACCAAAGCTTCATACCAAATATAAGATAGATCGGTCAAATGATGATAAAAAAGATCATACAGATTAGGTACTGGCATTCTTTTGATGATATGAAGAAGAAATAGAGTTTTGGACAAAACAAATGTAAATTATGTGATCCATTTCGAAAAAACCAAGTTAAAAATTCAAATTTCGGGGAAAAATAAGGCACTTATTGTACCCTGACTATAAAATGTGACTCACTGTTTTGGTTGTCTTTCCCTGATTAATCTCTTTGATGGGACAGGCTTTTGTTCTTCTATAACAGGTTCAGGACTTGGTTCTGGTGTCTTCTCTTCACCTTTAAGACTGAGGCTGTCTATATCCTCTACCTCCTCCTCCTTTTCCTCATCTTGTATGACCTCTTGACCTTCAGCATCAGAACTTCCTGCTACCATTTGACCTTCATTACTTGTCTCATCAGTGTCATCAACATCTGGAAGCATTTCTTCTTCTTCTTCGTCAGATGTTTCCTCTTCTTCTTTGTCCATCTCATCCTTAATTTCTTCATCAAATGATTTCCTCTTTACTAATCTACTGTCCATTACAGGCTGAACTCTAGCAACTATATTGAAATAAACATAGAAACTTTAGTATCAATAAAGTAAAAAGACTATAAAAACCTAATCAATGAAATAAAAATCTGTAAAGGAAGAATTACAATTTCTGAATACCAGCTCATAACTGAAAAGGAGAACCTTTTTCATCCCCCCTCCAAGTTTATATCAACGATTTAATTATTAAGTTGGTTGGGACTTCCAAGGAATAAGTAATTTCGACTTCTGTACATTCGGAATGATATAAGCAGGAATGGCAGAGTCCATGTTTTGGCCAGGGAAACCCCCAAAGCCACTCGGATTAAAAAATTTGTTGAATTATGTCAAGCTTTATTCAAAGCTGTGAATTAACAACGTTAACCTTTTATTTATAGTTACAGAAAATAAGTCATAATTGTAAAAGAATTAATGTAGTTCAAGGTGCTACAACACCGACAAAATGAATAAAATGATGATAAATACCATGCTGAATCCTTCTATTATCACTCTGAAATGATGGTTGAACTGGTTCCATCTCCTTTTGTTGTCGTTCTACCTTTACATATTGAATAAACTGTGGTTCAGTGGTATCAGTATAAGCCATCTGCCCTGAAGGAATTTGTGTTATGTACTGAACATTCTGCGGTTGATTAGTAGCAACATACCCTGAAGGCACACTGCCGACAACTTGTACTCTTTGTGGCATCTGTCTTATAGCATACTGAACTGGCTCAGCCTGAGTAATGTATTGCATCCTTGTAGGTCTTTTATCGACAGTATATACCATGTCCTCTTGATTTGATTTTTGTGGTTTATTGACAATTGTGTAAGTCACTTTCTCTTGATTAGCATTCTGAAGTACTTTACCAGTCTTTAATTTATTCTGAATGACGATTTTCATGTTTTCTGGTTCGTCCGATTCTGGAGATTCTGGAGACTCTTCGTTTTCTATTGTGTATGTCATATTCCTCATCATTTCTTCACGTCTCGATTTGGATATTAATTCAAGGTTTGGACGAATCTTTGGGTGTCTTAACTCTGGTAACTCTTGTACCTTTCTCTGTACAGGTCTTACAAGTGCTTTTCCTGAAATAACAAATTCCATTATTTTTCATCAATAAACAGCAGCCTCATCAGTGTATGGCTCTCTTTTAACACTTTGACCCTTTAATTCCAATAACTTTCGAACAACAAATCCTAAAATCATCAAAATCAAAAGGGAACTTTCCTAGATAAATAAACTTAACAAGTATGATTTTCCTAAAGATCTGTATAAAAGATAAACTTCTTTTATTTCAAGACATGCTTCATAAGACTAAGGAAAAGCCTTATTTCATAATACATAAGTTATCAATCATCTTCTGAGATTATGGGCAACCAAACGTTCATTAATTTTTTTTATACAATGGGTCGGGAAAGGGTTAAATTGCCAAAGAATTAGAGAAAGATGAATATATCATGCAATTTTAAAATTTTAAACAAACCAAATAATTTATATCAATATACTAAGGGGTGTTCCACTGAAACATACATTGGATCCAGGGAAGGCACTTGAAACCTCAACTATGAGTGAGGTTCAGGTCTGTTTTGTACAGCGAAAATATATGAGAATTTCTATAATTGCATCTAAAGATGTTATCCCTTTTTCAAAGTCGACTTCTATGGGTACCATTTATGTTTTAATGGAACAGCCCTGAAAGTAAATATTTTAATTAAGGTATAAACTTTTAGAGTGGTGTGACTTTAAGTCACAAATTATAACACAACCAATTTTATACTACATGTATTTCAACTTAGTAAATTTCATTTGTTTTCATACCTCTAGCACTGTATAGTTTCTCCTCTTTGAGAACATTTTGTAAAGTTGAACTAACAGACTTCTCAGCTTCAGCTGTGGCCTTCAGTATCAGTGCTTTGTTAGCTTGTAACGATGGAGGTACTGTCAGTCGTCTAAATCATAAACATAGATAGCTTATTATATAATATGTGTTTTGATCATTGTTGAAGGCCCTACAGTGACCTATAGTTGCTTATATCCACATCTTTTGGTCTCTTGTAGATATTTGTCTCATTGGCAATCATACCACATCTCCTTGCTTTTCAAATGGAAACAATATTCTGTATTTTCATTGATCAAGATAAATGGGAATGATTGAGTAACAATACTGGTTTTATTACATTCATTTATTTTTACTTGTATTTTTTTCTAATTTATTTGCTACTATTCAATCCTCTCCATTTATGGATCAATGGCAAAACAGATGTGCAAAATACATTTTCTATAGACATGTGGTATGATTGCCAATGAGACAACTATCAATTGATTGAGTAATAACAATTCTGGTTTAACAAGTTTTACGTTAATTTGCATGTCCCCAAGCCACAAACCTTGTCTGTAATTGTTCCTATTTATATACTGTGGATTCATTAATTTTCATGGGTATCAATTTTTGTGGATTGAGGAAATCTTGCATTTCATGGATATTTAATTTTGTGGTTTTGTATACAAACCAATAGAAAATTTGTAAATCGTTGAACATTTAAATTCGTAGTTTACCTGTACCCACGAAATCCACGAAAATTGGTATCCCAAATAATAATGAATCCACAGTATTGTGGATTCATTTATTTTTTAGATGCCAATTTTCTTGGATTAAAAAAATGTATATATTTCCTAGATATAAGACATCACATCAGTACATAGAAATTTAATATATCTTTCACATGTTAAAATGCTTGGTGTTTCCAGTTTTGATTTGAAACATATCAAGAAATTATACTCAGCAAATCTTTCAGTGATCAAGTGGTACAATAAATATGCTCATATCAGTTTAAAATCTTTAAATAATATAATCAGTCAAAAAATTAGATTTTTGAAATTCAAATATAACAGACCCAATGCATGTTACTATGACGTACCTCCCTCTTGAGACTTTAACAGAACTGGCTACTTTACCAAAGGAAGGATTGAGTGGGTCATACTCTTCGTCAGGCAGTTCTGTGTATTGTTGTTTAACTGTTCCCACAATGGAAGATGGTTTCTTCTTTGCACTACCAGGAACCTGAAAGAACACAATGTTTACCATGTTTACACTAAAACCATGTTTGGAACCTTGTCAGGGGTTGAAATGTGTCATATCTTAATGCATTTTTTATTGTTAGAACTTGATGTTGATGGCAAATTTTAATTGTTTCTGTTTGGTTTATTCACAACTTTTTAAGACTTTGCAGTATATTGCATAAACACCTATAATTTTTGAAGACTGTAAGTTACCTTCTAGATGTCTTTCTGTTATTTTTGTACTTTGGTTGCTGTCTCATTGACATACCCCGGTATACCCCACATCTCCTTTTATTCATATTGACCCTTATAACTATATAAGCACCAGGAATAACTGAACTATGCTACATGTATGAACCAATTATGTCATCAACATCTGAAGCCAGTTTTTTCCCATTCTATAAACAATTCTTTTATATCATTCTATGGAATATTCCATCAAAGTGGATGTGAATTAAGGTGAATGTATTCACTGTTGTTTTTAAACCGAATGATGACGATAATATATTATTTTACATTTGTTGTTTCAATTAAGGCATTGTAAGAATGACATTTCTAAAGTCACTGAAATTATCCTATGTTGAAGAAGAGGAAATTAAAGTCTGGCTTTATCTTTAGAAATCTTATTACAAACAGGATATCA
Organism: Mytilus coruscus; assembly: GCA_017311375.1. Taxonomy (NCBI): domain Eukaryota; kingdom Metazoa; phylum Mollusca; class Bivalvia; order Mytilida; family Mytilidae; genus Mytilus; species Mytilus coruscus. The sequence continues at coordinate 44,294,585 of CM029599.1, read as the reverse complement.
CATCCTGATTTTTAAGATGATGTTGCTTTATAGAGCTTATTGGTCCGTTGAGCTTATTCTTAAAGGTTCTCAATTTAACATTGTAGTAAGAACTGTCATTATTGTCTTAACAGTGTGTGAAACCTTTTTGTTTTCTTACTTGTCAAATTGAACTTCCACCTGCCAGCTTGGCGTGCGATTTACTTTTGGACTTGCTGCCTTTTTCGTACATGATTATTGTATGTAATAAATAGGTACATGTATTATTTTACGTTTACTAATAAATGTTTGTATATTTTTCATTATACTATTACCTGGTAACTTGACAGTTAAAATTGCTTCTTATAAGGGATCAATCAATTTTATCTTTCAATTACATACAGATTTTTATCTTAAGTGAAAAGTTATTTTTATGTCATGAGCAGACTTAATTATTTCTGTAATCATGGATAAATCTACAAATGATGGTGTTACACCACTGTCTCAGGATAGAATGATGTTTGATTGCTCACATACATCTTTAACTTGTCACATTCTTTATGATCCTATCCTTAGCAAGGAGCCTGTTATGCCTTGCATTTTGTAGATTTGTGCCTCCAATAATTGTTTTTCTTAAATTTATTGTAGCATAAATCAGGGAGTGGTTCTCGCTTTTAAATTGATTCAGACTTTGTCGTCACTGGGCCTTTAAAACTTACTAGACTGTATGAGTTTGACCCATTGCTAAAGGCCGTACCGTGACCTGCAGTTGTTCTTAACTTGGTGTTTTGGTCTTTGATGGATAGATGTCTTATTGGCAATAATTACACATCTCCTATTTTTTTAAGACAAAAATTAGTTTCACCCTTCACAGATCTACAAATATAACCTACCCCTGATTTTGCAGTACCAGAATCAGCTTTTCTTTTAATGACTGTTTTCACTTTCTTTGACACAACTTTTTTCTTTGATTGCTGTGGATATGACAGATCTCTGGTGGGTATCATCACTTTGGTACCAGACACTTGTGGAGCTGCAAGACTAGACACTTGTGGAGCTACTAGGCCAGACACCCGTGGAGCTACTGCCTGTGTTGAAGGTTTCTGAACTATTGTGGCTGTTGATGGTGCTACAACTTTCACTGCTTTGGTCCCTACTTTCCTTTCCTCCTGTTCTTTAATAAATTCCTCACTAAATTCATCTGAAATTATTCTATATACTTAACATTTGTATGGACTGTATTTCTTTTCTCTAGTTTAGTATCTTTACTTTATTTTAGAAACACAAGTCAATACCTATCCTATTGTGACCTCATGAAAAAAGGCGACCATGCCTGATGACGTCACATATAAAGAACACATCTTTTTGCAGATCATTGGAAACGAAGGATTAAGCTTGTCTTTATATTGTCTTAAAATCATTAGAGAAACTGATTTGACCACCATATCTCGTGCAATATGATATTAATTCACTCTCGACACTTAAATTTTAAATATTTAAAATGCTTGGCGAGCCTCGTGTTTTAAATTTGAAAAAACGGGCGTCAAGTGGATAAATATCATATCACACTCGATGCAGTGGTAGAATCTATATATATCTAATAATCTTTATTAGGTTTATTAAAATTTTCAATGGACAATGTTTTTTACTGGAAATTCATAAATTAATGTGATTTTTGGAGAATGGTAAAAAATGCAAGATTAATTATTGCGATTCAAGAAAATCTGCAAACAGATATATCTATCAGATACTAGAATGCAAGTTCTTTCTATTGTGATTTTCACCTAGTCGCATTATTCGCATTAATGCATGGCAATTTAATTTTATATCTTAATTAGTCTCTTTAGTTCTGTGTTTTTGAGTTTTTAAAAAGTTAATTACCATCAACAGAAATAAAGTGGATGAAGTAAATGCAGCTCTTAATTCTGCATAAAATACAGCCATTCATTCTTATTTTGGAAACAGTAATGACACAAATTAAATTCTTAAATGAATTTTTTTTAATCAAATCCTACATCAAGAACTCAAGGTTAGTGGAGGTAAGAAGATTTTTCCTGCAAAGAAGTACAAATTAAAGTTAAATTCTACTCTGCCTAGATACCAAGATGAGAAAATAAAACATGATAAGGGGAGGATAACTTACAAAAATTACATATTATATTAAATAAGAGTATTTTAGCTGTCAGTCTAAAAAAATTTATAAAAATAAAAGATTATTTCTCTTTACAATATGGTTTATAGAAATTACTCAATAATATTTCAAATATGTACCTTGCAGCTATTTACAATAGTATGTACATGGATGTAAATACGGCCATGTTTTCATTTGATAATATATCAAAAAAGTTCCTGATCATCCATAAATGCTACCTACCAGTTTCTACTGATTCAAGGAGTTCTGATACATATTCTTCATCTTTTAGTTTAGAAGTGGGAACAGGTTTACTGCTACTTTCATTCTCTAAAAGTTTAGAATCTACTGTTTTACTTCCTGATTCCTTTATGCCCATTTTAGGTTTGCCCTCGGAACTTTTTCTTTTAACAGTTGTCTTTTTCCCAACATTTTTTTCTGATTGAGGTTTCATAAGTTTTTCTGGTTTATCAGGAGATGATTTTTCCCTGTTGTTTCTGACTCTCCCTCATCTCTGCTTTCTTTAGCCTGTTTTTCTTTACCTTTTTGTTGTTCTGAAATCGAAAAAGCCAAATGTGACTTATGCTCAATTGAAAAGATATATAGTTCAAGTTTTATTTGCATGATCACATTTCATACTTTTCAAAAGATGTTTTATAAGGTGAGTCATATTTCCAAAACTGAATTTTCATTCCTTCAGTCACTTAATTTCCAGAATGCCATACAAAACAGCTTGTACTAGTTGCAGAATTATATTCTATGTATCGATAATAGATTATCCCCTTTGTAGCTATATATGGAACACCATGGGAGGCCAAAACAGTAAACATTGCACCTACCCCTTTCAAGAGACAGCAACTGTAGGGTAGAGGCAAGACTAACTTCTTCAACACTTTACTAATTGGTGGATAAACAAATGAAAAAAGATTGCATGAGTGCTAAGCATACCCACTCATAATTCACAAAGTATTGAAAAACAGAAGGTGCAGTGTCTGACAATTTCGAAAAAAAGCACAACTCATCACTGCCAAGCTGCTGACTAAATATTAAAGAACCTTTCATGCTCACCAACCCCACACCCCCACATTGTCACTGGGCAAACAAAATCTCACCAGATTCCTAATTTCAAAGACTCATAGCTCCTACAGAAGTCAACAAATAAAAATTTGTTGTTGATGTGCACATCTACATATTATGTCCTTATTATCTACAAAGTTTCATAAAATATTGTTGTGTGATTTCAGAGGAGTTGCGATGACAAGAACAGGACTGACATACGGACAGACTGACTGGAGAACAGACAGGTCAAAACATTATACCCAACTATGTTCCATGGATATAGTAAAGTTATTCTGTTCAGTAGTACTTGAAAAAAGTGTGACAAAAAATATTAAGCTCATTCAACATATTAAAAATTCAAAGTATGGGCAAACAGGAAGTAGGTTTCTGACAGATCAATACTATGCTCACACATTACAACTCATCACTGTCAAGCTGCTGACCAGATACTATGTCATTCTGTTTAGTAGTACTTGAATTTAATGGTGACAGAAATATTTGTTGGACGAGAGAGAGAAAGGACAAAGCGAATGCTTTATAACCCCCACTCCTTAAGTGAGATATAATATATACCTGAACTTAAAGTCTGTAGTTTTACCAACAATCCATGTAGCCTGTAAAATAGGTATAAATTTTGAAAAAAGCACCTCTACTGTCATCTGATACATCATGTTCAAGAATGTTATGGTTACACTAGTACTTTGTTTGCTGTTCAGTATTTGCCTTTGTGAATTCAATCTTTGTCTCTTGACACAGACTCCATTATATCTGTTCAACCCACTTAGCTATAGATTCAGTACATTTAAGTAAATGCATTATGATGTCAACATCAGTTTGCATACTTGGATATAAGAGGTGTATGATTTGGATTTATTGTTTTTTACCTCAAACTTGCAGACTGTCATTCAATCTTACTTGTTACGTATCCTAGTAAATTAGGTAAAAATTTGGTCAAATGACATAGGAGCACAAATCTCAATAAATAAAATAGTTTGTCCATGAAATGATGACATAAAACATACATAAAGTTTGAACATCTAATTCATTCAAAAGTTGTAATATGTATTAATTTTAAGTACATGAAGTATGTGAGAGTTAAAAAGTAAAAATTTTCTGTAGTTTTGCTATTTACGAAATTTACTATCATTTCATGACTGTATAAAACATGAACATATTCAAAAATTAAATCGCAGTATTTGGTACAGTACACAAATTCAGCATTTAATTCAGGAAAATTTGAAAGCTCTCAAATACATTTGATTTAATGCCACTTTGATCATAATTGCAAGTGACTGAAAATTCTTAAATAATCCAAGATGGATGAACTTTGAAGTCAGTTCATTTCAATGTGTAGTCTTTTGTATTTCTGTTGTAAGAGTGTAGATAACCAGAAAGGGCCAGATCATTAATTCAGTGGTTGTCATTGGTGACTTCTATCATATTTGATTTTTCGTTTATTGTTTTGTACATAAACAGGCCGTAGGTTTTTTCTTTTGAATTGTTTTATAATTTGTCATTTTAGGGCCTTGAATAGGTTTCTTGACAGTATGGGATTTTGCTCATTGTTGATTTATGTCATTTAGTGTCTGGTGGATAGTTGCCTAATTTGCAATCATACCATATATATATCTTTTAATTTTGTTTTACACAAATCAAATTCCATTACACTGCAAAGTTAAAGTTAAACAAATCCTGTTTATTTCTAATTTTAAGATTGTTGTGTATGTAGCAATTAGTTCATACCAGGATGTAAATTTCTCTGTATTCAGTCCTAGAAACAGGCTCAAATCTTCTGTCATCTGATTTTGGGTCTTTTTATTGGCCACCATAACCATAATATAATCTGGCAACTCATCGTCTATATAAAACATTAAAAAAAAAATCCATATTATATAGTTAATAACTCATTATTAAGATTTGAATATCATTTAAATTTCTTACAGAACAAATATTATAAGTCATATTTTTCATATTTTCAGAAAATTAAGCACAGAGAAATAAGCATGAAACATGCAAGTTAAAAAAATATAGCAAACAGATTCCATATACATGTATGATATTCATGACCAACAAAAACACAATATAATAATTACTATTCACTTACAAAAAATATTTAGCCCTGTTATAATTACTTACCTACAAATGTTATGAATGTACATTGTATATATTTAAAACATGAACGATAACCTCTATATCCAACATTGCATGTTTTAACTCACACTTACCAAGTGTTCACAAGCGAGTTGAAACACTCAGTGACTGTTGAAGCATTATATAACCAAATTTATATAGATTTAAGTCATCTTCCTTCCAGGTTGTGTAAAAATGGCATTTCACATGAGTCCTATCCATTGCATATATACATGCATTAGCATGATAAGGTTCTTGCTATATCGTGTGTTGTACTAAAGAAAAATAGACCAAACTCATTTTTTTTTATACCAGTGATTCCTAAGATGCATCTAGATTGTATCTGCTGAGTCATCTTCATTCATTCATTGCGAATTATCTTCTGCAGAACACTGGAATTGGCACAGCCAAATACGGAGTCTTCTGTGGCAAGTTTTTAAGAACCTTCATCGTTCTATAATTTACATGTATAACCTGCAGGTGTTACTAAACCAAGTCAAGAACCTCATTGCTAGTTGTTTAAGTCATATCTTAATGAATTTGGTTATTAAAAGTATTTTTGTTTGATGACAGATCTTTGATTTTTTCTATTCTATTCTTTAATTTAAGTTTTTAGATTCAGGGCAATTCAGAGCTTGAAATATTGAGATATGCCAAAACATATACTATATTTTTTATTTGTCGTCATAATTAATATGGCTTCTACTAACAAAAGTTCCATTTCGAACTACTGTGTTTAGAGACCTCTTAGTCTTATGTCAGTATACCATTACTCTATACTCGCTTCATATATTGAGATGTTTAATTTATTCATATCAATATAAGTCTAAAAATTTCATTCAATATGAAGATCAAAACAATCCATTTTCATTTTATACGTCCATGACATCAAGTACCTGTACTTTCATTTATTAGGTATTAAAATATCAAATTCAATCAGTTTTCAAGCCTTATGATACAGCAGATATGATAAAAGTTTCATATTGCTGACAATTTCAGTAAATTTTACAAATAAACACTCTAATGATTAGCCACTTTTAAATATACGTCACGTACATTAAACATGTAAATATGATGTACATTGTGTAGTTTACTTACCAACATAAGCTCCCAGTTCCACCAACTTAGCTTTTATGGCACTCTGCAAAATATTTAATAAAGAATTTAAAATAAGAGCTGTTTCTTGTCAAAGCAAGATTCATACCTATCATCAATCCCTAAACTTCGGCTAAAGTTTACAAAACATTTCGCATTGTACTTTCAGAGGAAAGTTTTATTTAAAAGTTGGTCAATCAGAATCAAAGATTGTCTCTGATGGTCCCTTCAGTACATCATCACTTAATTATATAAAACAAATCATCAGTTTCATGATGTATCTTCAATTCGGAATTATGAGTGATCGCATAAATTCAGCATGGCTGGATCAAAGAAGTAATTTGCTCATCGATCCAGAAACTTAATACTTTTTTTACAACATGAGCAGATTAGATTTACATTTTTTCATTCCTACAGAAATGGTAAAATAAACCAACTCTTGCTAGAACAGGATGGGTAAGGCCATTGAAAATTGAGTGTTGGTTCTCTTAGCACAAGAAAATTTAAAAGGGTCGACAGTCAGGGAAAACATAGTATTTTTTTATGAAAAATCAAACAAGGCACAAGCAGTTTCACTTTACAGAATGTTTTTTTCTTAAACCACTGCCAGGAAATTCTAAAGAAAAAAAAAAATTTGACATTATACATGTTCATGTATCTTTTTCTACATTTTGTGATATAACCATGTGATAACTATTTTAAACTTTAAGAATGATATATGAGACAATTTTAAGAAACTATAAGACCTTTTTTCATTGGTTAAAAAAATAATTGACCAGGAGGGTAAAAACAAACCAGGCAGGGTTGGGGGAACCCAACAATCTTTTTTGAATGGCCTAATCGTTGGCAAATGTTACCTGCCTGTCAGGACAAGAACATGAACTCTCGTCCCCTTGTCTAATTTGGCTGAGAAACAACTCAAAGTTACGAAAATTTTCCAATTGAGGATTTAAAGCACAGGCACAACACTTACCAAGGAGGAACTCCTAGATAATCATAGGTCTGTTCTATGTTTCCTTTGGAATTTCAACCAAAGTTTAAGAACTACACATTCTGTATGTGCCTGTCCCAAATGCAAGTCAGGAGCCTGTAATTCAGTGGTTGTCATTTGTTTCTGTGTATCATATTTGTTTCTTGTTCATTATTTTGTACATAAATTAGGCCGTTAGTTTTCTTGTTTGAATTGTTTTACATTTGTCATATCAGGGCCTTTTATAGCTGACTATGCGGTATGAGTATTACCTATTCTAGAGGTGGCATGAGTCAGATGTGGATACTTAAAATTCCAAAGATCTGTTAGAGTATATACATTTTGTACAATCTAGGACTCTTTTGTCTTGAAATAGTATTAAAACATTCGACTTTTCTACACTGTACATAAGTATTTCCCCTACCAAACTAAAAGACAAGTTGAAAGAGTTGGTCCTGCTTTGTTTCATAAAAAAGAATGGCCAATGTAGATACAAGTATCTTGTCTTAGTGAGGGATAAATTGTACTTTGTAAAATACCACTCTGATTTAAACAAAAAATTCTCTGAAATTGACATTATCAAGATGCTTGATTTCTTGATTGACAACATATTTGTTATGTTTGGAAGACGTCTTTCAAAAAATAATCGGCATTCCCATGGAACCAACTGTGTTCCTCCTCTTGCAAACTTTATTCATTCTATTTGATCCTGTATTCATATGAGGCTGACTTCATACAAGAGCTTCTTAGATAGAATGAAAGCACTATCCTTTAACTTCACTTTCCGCTATAGTATATAGGTGATGTCCCTTGACTAAATAATTAAAATTTGGTGACTATGTGAATGCATCTATCCCATTGAACATGAAATAAAAGGATACACCAGATACAGTTTAGTCTGCCTCATATCTTGACTTGCATCTCAATAATTGAAAATGAGGGTTGGTTGAGAACAAAACCTTACAACAAAAGAGATGATTTCAGTTTCCCAATTATGAACTTTCAGTTTCTATGTACATGTAGCAACATTCCAGCAGCCCCAGTTGATACAATATTCCAGGGCATGTGTTTCCAATCATGATTTCCTTAATAGAGGGTTGCTGCTCACAAGGAAGCTATTAAACCAAGTGTTCCAAGTGGTGAAGTTGAAATTATCTCTTTGAAAATTTTACGGACACCATCAAGAGTAAGTTGACTGTTACTGAATACACGTATCTGTTTCACAGACAACATATATGTTCCAATCCTTGTAATCACAATCCTGCCCTCCTTTTCCTAAATGTGACCTACTCAATTAGACTTATAACCGGTTTGTACATATATTAGCAATAAGCACGGGTGCCACATGTTATAGATTTGTGTAATACTCCTTGGATTATTAAAATTAAAACTATATATCTCTGTAATTATTTTGTATTCTCAATACTACATGTATATACATTAACGCTACAAATCTACAACTCCTAGTTTTGGCTACACATGCTGTTCTTATCTATCAAATCATGAATATAGCTATGTAGGCGTGTCAAAATTGTAATGACCAGCCAGTACACAGCTATGACTTCATTAACCATGTTAACCAGTATTAAAAGATAAATATAACACATGTGGAGCAGGATCTGTTTACCCTTCGAGAGCACCTGAGATCACCCCTCGTGTCTGATGGGGGTTCATGTTGCTCAGCCTTTAGTTTTCTGTGTTGTGTTTTGTATACTGTTGTTTGTCTTTTTCTTTTTATGCCATGGTTTTGTCAGTTTATCAACTTATGAACTCGTTTGAAAGTCTCTTTGGCATCTTTCACCTCTCATTTACTTATCTCAAACTCTCTGAACTTTTCCTAATATGAAGATCTGCCACAAATTGTTTCAAACAGCAAACATATGCATTCTATACACCAATGTGTAGATAATTTTATGAAGATTTAAGACTAAATAAGTTGTATTGGGATAGACGACAACAACTGAATGGAAAAATAAAGAAAATCCACTAACAAATGGTAGCTTTTGGTTAACAATGTGTACAAAACAATTGCAAGAAACATACGCGTATCTTTTTGCTTATATCTTTTGCAGAGTCCATGACAACACCATATCACTTTGCTATAAACTCCAAAAGAATGGTTTTCAATGCCGATTCTTGCGGCATTCACAGAATCAGTCCGTCTCAAATAAACTCTTTGAAGAAAGGAAATTACTTATCAACCCAAACGTCAAAATGATGCAGACGAAAAAATCAGAGACGACGGTGTAGAAACGTTCTATCAACTATTATGTCTTGGGAAGCTTTAGTTAAAGGTTAAGACAGTTAAATTAATATTTGTTGAGAACTTTTTTAACATTTTCACATACAGAAGCTGTAGGAAGATTTTTTTGAAAAGAATCTGTATGTCGCGGTTTTTTTTTCAATCAGTTGGTCTGAAGAACGCAAAGTAGATAAAAGAAAATGTCCACAATCCACCCAGAAATATGATTTCAATTTTCCCATTGTGAACTTTCCATTATTTTTGTAGCAAAATTTAAGCATTGTCTGCATATAGAGTATATCACAGAGTTCTCGAAAAGTGGTGGTCCTAAGGTTTTGACCACCAAAATTTGCAAAGGACCGGCACAATTTCAGTATTTTGCAATTCTGTTATCCGAACATACGGGCATTTTTTAAATCAGTGACCCCCTTTCTTAGTAACGCCGATTTCCGTTGGTAAGGCTGTGAAACATTGTTAGCTTATGGTGTTAAGAGAATAGTCTTGATTGTTAACTTTGATAGAGTTTCATCTTGAATGAATCGGTGTATGCTTTTCTCATGTAAATATCCTGGTATGATGTAGGATGTAAAATCGGAATTTAGAGTAATCTCCCAAAATCGCGTAGAATGTTTATTGTGATAGCGAGCTCACTCCCTCACACCGAGGAATTAATTGCCCTTATCCTACTTTGATCTCTACCGCACACGACTGATAGGGTAATTGGATTACCTGACAGGTAAAGGTTGACGTAATAAAGAATTATATTTCCGGTCTACTGTACCAGTTTTAGTGTCAAAACAGGTGTATAATTTTAAATGTCTTTTTATACTGGTTAAGTTTAATTTTTGTGGTAATAATAAGTTAAAATATTTTCGTATTTCTTGCTTGCCAATCTAAAAATATCTTTACCTAAATGTACTTGCTTTAAAAAAAAGGATTATAAAATATAGTGGAAAATGTGAAAAAAAACGCAATATTCTACTTCAAAGTTAAAGTCTTTATTTGAAAATTATGTGTCTCAAAGTTTTGTATATGCAAGTAAAAAGGAAAATTTATTCACTATTCGTTAGGCATAATAATTATGTAAGTCTACAGCATTTTCTTTTTACGATTATCTCATTGCTTGAATGAATAAAAGATTTAAAAGCAAAATGTTGTTGTTAATTCTTTCAATTGCATTAAAATTTTATAAAAAATAAAAACTGTACTTAATTTTGACCTCGATGTTTTCACCAGTAAATTAATATTTTATTTACGAAATGGACATACTTGTGTAAAAATAACCGGAAACTTCCGCTAAATTAATGAGAGCAGTTTAAAGAAAATCATAAAAATTACGTGTCACAAAGTTTTGTATATATATGCAAGTAAAAAAGAAAATATTATTCACCATTCGTTATGCTTAATATTAACGGCATTTTCGTTTCACGATTTGTTGGCATTACTTTAGGATAATAATACATTTCGGTTACAACAGGAATACTTCCACAGCTGCATTAACTCGTCTTTGTATAATATTTATTTTCGCACAATGAATGTAAAATTTGTGTATTTTGAACAGTGATCTTAAAGGATTTTAAAAAAAATATTTGCCGTGCGAAGACAATTCCACGATACACATGTCAGTTATCAACAGTTTGAGTTGAACTTGAACTTGACTTACTTAACAATGTTAAATGCTAAAAGTAGTTAACATTAATTTTATCCACAGCACGAGATTTATAAAGGGCGGGAAATAATATCACGTACCAGTAAACTCAGGTGACCTTTCTGGACGACCGTGGGAAAATTCATTCAGGTTTTAAAGATGCAGAACGAAATTTTGTGCGTATTTATTGAGGCTCTAGAAGGTCCTTTTACAATTGATTAACCGGAATCTAAAATATAATTTTTTTCCGAATAAACGAGAACAAATCTTCTTTAGCTATTTGATTTTTTTATGTTTTATCAGTCAAAACAGGACGTAGACCTGAACATTAGTTATACGTCCATGGTCAATAATATAAATTTATGGTTGGTGAAATATTGAAATTATGATGGAAATTGTCCGGGGGGATCAATTGTGTTCAAATGACAAAAATATGAGAAAGAACTGCCAATTGTGGGCGGTTGAGAAATTTTGAAAATGAAATTTGACTGATTTAACTGGAATAGAATATTATGATGGGCAATTGAGGTTCAATAATAATTAAAGGATTAGTGACCTATCGGTTGGCGATAAGCGGATTACTTATCATCACAACTTTTAACATCGCTTGTAAAGCGTTAAATGGCTGGCGTCATAAACTTGTCAAAAACATGTAGACAGGTAGAATTATAGTAATTTAATGCGAAAATATTTTTACACTTTCCAAATTTAAATGACGAAATTGATATAAAATACTTTCGTCAATTTGAAACCGTTTCAGAAAAATACGAAAATGACGACGCGTAGCAAAATCACTTGAAGTTATTCCTTTGTTCAACAGAGTTGTCACTTTACAGTTTCTTATCGTAATTTAAATTATTCAAGTCTGTATAAATGTACCGAGGTGGTGAAACATAATATTTTACATTGCTCAATAAATTGAGTTTACTTGTTGATCCGATTAATAGATTGGACGATCTAGTTACCGTAAAAACTACATTTTTTTTATAAGCCAGTTGATTTTTATATAATGAACAATTAATGCACGGATATTGCTTATTGAGTAAGTCATAAAAGATTCTAATGGTGGCAAAATCCTGACCGGACTGTAATAGAAACACAAAATAACAAGTTTTTTCTTCAATTTTTGTTTGTTTGTAAAATTATTTTAAAGATAATGGCATGGGACAAAAACATAAAAGATATAAATGATAATTTCACATCTTTATCTGTCAAAGAAAGGAAAACATTTGTTAAAATTTTAATACCGTGATTTTAAAGCACACCTGTGCAATCAAGATCGATTAAATGTACATAGGTAAATTATCTGGCTAATCCGATTATGTTGTCACGCGTCGTTAATTTTTAGTACATCCGATGGGCAATAAACCAATTAACAGCCACGCGGTGTTGGGAGAGAATCTTTAGAGGAATTTGGGAGTGAAATCATGGTACTCGGTGTGGCTCGAAAACACGGAATCGGAAAAAAACGATATCGAATCGATTCGTTTAAATGGTACTGTAGCAACATTCCAGCAGCCGCAGTTGATACAATATTCCAGGGCATGTGTTTCCAATCATGATTTCCTTAATAGAGGGTTGCTGCTCACAAGGAAGCTATTAAACCAAGTGTTCCAAGTGGTGAAGTTGAAATTATCTCTTTGAAAATTTTACGGACACCATCAAGAGTAAGTTGACTGTTACTGAATACACGTATCTGTTTCACAGACAACAACATATATGTTCCAATCCTTGTAATCACAATCCTGCCCTCCTTTTTCCTAAATGTGACCTACTCAATTAGACTTATAACCGGGTTTGTACATATATTAGCAATAAGCACGGGTGCCACATGTTATAGATTTGTGTAATACTCCCTTGGATTATTAAAATTAAAAACTATATATCTCTGTAATTATTTTGTATTCTCAATACTACATGTATATACATTAACGCTACAAATCTACAACTCCTAGTTTTGGCTACACATGCTGTTCTTATCTATCAAATCATGAATATAGCTATGTAGGCGTGTCAAAATTGTAATGACCAGCCAGTACACAGCTATGACTTCATTAACCATGTTAACCAGTATTAAAAAGATAAATATAACACATGTGAAGCAGGATCTGTTTACCCTTCCAGAGCACCTGAGATCACCCCTGGTGTCTGATGGGGTTCATGTTGCTCAGCCTTTAGTTTTCTGTGTTGTGTTTTGTATACTGTTGTTTGTCTTTTTCTTTTTATGCCATGGTTTTGTCAGTTTATCAACTTATGAACTCGTTTGAAAGTCTCTTTGGCATCTTTCACCTCTCATTTACTTATCTCAAACTCTCTGAACTTTTCCTAATATGAAGATCTGCCACAAATTGTTTCAAACAGCAAACATATGCATTCTATACACCAATGTGTAGATAATTTTATGAAGATTTAAGACTAAATAAGTTGTATTGGGATAGACGACAACAACTGAATGGAAAATAAAGAAAATCCACTAACAAATGGTAGCTTTTGGTTAACAATGTGTACAAAACAATTGCAAGAAACATACGCGTATCTTTTTGCTTATATCTTTGCAGAGTCCATGACAACACCATATCACTTTGCTATAAACTCCAAAAGAATGGTTTTCAATGCCGATTCTTGCGGCATTCACAGAATCAGTCCGTCTCAAATAAACTCTTTGAAGAAAGGAAATTACTTATCAACCCAAACGTCAAAATGATGCAGACGAAAATTCAGAGACGACGGTGTAGAAACGTTCTATCAACTATTATGTCTTGGGAAGCTTTAGTTAAAGGTTAAGACAGTTAAATTAATATTTGTTGAGAACTTTTTTAACATTTTCACATACAGAAGCTGTAGGGAGATTTTTTTGAAAAGAATCTGTATGTCGCGGTTTTTTTTCAATCGGTTGGTCTGAAGAACGCAAAGTAGATAAAAGAAAATGTCCACAATCCACCCAGAAATATGATTTCAATTTTCCCATTGTGAACTTTCCATTATTTTTGTAGCAAAATTTAAGCATTGTCTGCATATAGAGTATATCACAGAGTTCTCGAAAAGTGGTGGTCCTAAGGTTTTGACCACCAAAATTTGCAAAGGACCGGCACAATTTCAGTATTTTGCAATTCTGTTATCCGAACATACGGGCATTTTTTAAATCAGTGACCCCTTCTTAGTAACGTGATCGCGTTGGTTAGGCTGTGAAACATTGTTAGCTTATGGTGTTAAGAGAATAGTCTTGATTGTTAACTTTTGATAGAGTTTCATCTTGAATGAATCGGTGTATGCTTTTCTCATGTAAATATCCTGGTATGATGTAGGATGTAAAAATCATAACTTGCCAATTAAAAAGATTATAAATCATTTACACTAAAAATGAAGCCATGCACATATTTCCGACAAAGTCTATCACTTTCCTGTGTATAATCTTCAGGAAAATAAATTGAAATTATTCTTATTAATTCATTTATTTTTTTGTCTTTCTACTGTAGTATATACAAAGTCGAATTGCCAGGTGAGAACAAAAAAAAAATCATGAAAAAAATTAACAGAATATTAGGTGCGATTTTTTAATTTGATTACAACTGTTTGGCAAATAAATAAATGCAGTGAAAACAATATATATATACATTGTTTTCAATTTAGACTTGTTTATATTTTTTCGTTTGGGCTTGTATTATATTTGCCTTCGGGTTTATATGATCCGTTCATCCTATTTTGACTCCTCAAAATTCAAGAGTCTATCCTAAATTGAGGTAAATTGTATGACTTTCCAAATACCGTTTCGATTCCTAACATCACTGAAGAGACATTAATTGTCGAAACCGGATATGGTGTACAAAAACCTTTGCACCTTTTGTTTTGTGTATATCATCTTTTCCATAAGTTTATTGTTTTCTGTTAAGTATTAAATTTTTAGTTAAGATCCATTTATTACATCGGTGATCCGTTTATTTGGCAATCGCCAATGGCAGTCAGCAGGGTTTAAGAACATCTGTTGTTTGACCTGTTAGTCAAATGCTTTTGTTAAAATATACTTTTTCACTTTTTGGTCTTTTGGGAAATGTTGTTTGTGCTGTATTCATTAGACCCTCTAACAAGAAATTTGTTTTGCATGCACACGTATAAAAATTGCGTGTTTTATCCAACGCAATCATAGGTTTGAACGTTGTTTTCAATTTAGACTTGTGTATATATATATATGAGAGAGAGAGAGAGAGAGAGAGAAAATCAGTAGCGCTGAGCCGAATTTCTATACTGTTTTAAGGTGGTACGTTTTTCTGTTGTTTGTTTGTTGTTAATAAAATTGAGAATGGAAACAGGGAATGTGTCAAAGAGACAACAACCCGACCAAAGAGCAGAAAACTGCACAAGGCCACCAATGTTGTTTTTTGTTGTTGTCAGTTAATTTTTTTCTCTGCGTATTTATAACATAACTGTAAAGTTTATTTCAAGCTTGGCTTACGAACAAAGGTTTGAGTTTATTTGATGCAGCGATGTGTAAAACAATCATATACATTGTATCTCTTGTATTTTCATTATCAGCTATTCATGACATTGACTATATGCCTTTCGAGTATGTGCCAGAACAATGTAGAATTCTTACTTCAACTCTTCATGACGGTCATGTTCTGGAGGTTAATAGACGTAATGACGCCAGCAAACATGTTTATCCCTGTCTGATTCTGTACGTGTCTGGTCCAAATCAGGAACCTGCAATTCAGGGGTTGTCGTTTGCTGCTGTATATCATATTTGTTTTTCTTTATTGTTTTATACTTAACTCAGGCTGTTAGTTTTCTCGTTTGAATTGTTTTACATTTTTCATTTCTGGGCCTTTTATAGGTAACTATGAGTAATGGATTTTGCTCATTATTGAAGGCCCTACAATGACCTACATATAGATATAAACTTCTATGTCATATGGTCTCTGTTGGATAGTTGTCCATTGGCAATCATACCACATCTTCTTTTTTTTTAACTAATGAATACAGAACTTGACATTTTCATGAACTGATCTAGTATCGAAACTACTAAATGCACCTACTTGTGGAGTGTCTTTAAAGCAAAGAAAACTGGACTTCCATGCATGAAAGACTTCTTCGAGATATTTCTTGATCGATAAAAAAAAATTGACAGCCAAAGCAAATTGTTTGTCTGACCATAAAAAGCACACTATTGTTCAAGTTTTCCTTAGTTGTGCCCTTTCAATACCTTCAATATTTTTTGGACTTCTATATTTGGTGGTAGGGTGTCTGAAAGTGAATTTATGAGATCATCCAGAATCAATAGTACCACATATCCCCTACCATGTAACCAAATTCCTGCAGTTTGAGAATTCATCGTACAGGTTGACTCTGTTATTGTATGTATAGCATAATTCTGGCACATAAGGGTATGCATTGTAATCTTTAGAGAAACTAGATACATCTTGTAAAACAAGTATCGTCCTTTTAACGTGTATAAACATGCAGGGAGTTATATTTCAGTCAGTGTGTGCAGGTACGTGGGAATTCTTGTTTTCCAACATAACTGTTTAGTCGGTAATTCTAGAGTTACATGACTTTCGTGGAACTCTTTCAGGTTTTCTATAATTTCTGTATTAAATCTATCTATCGGTCAAAATATGATATCTAAACATAATTGAAAATTTATTACTTGTATATATTTTTAAAGGTTCACTCTAAATGTACAATATACTTTTAAGTGATTGTGTAAACGATTAGCTTTTACCGAAACTTTGAAAGACATTACCAAATTTTCGAAATGTTTTTTTTTTTAAATGACATATAATAATCAATAAATAAAAGACATATTTTTAAATGTTAACGTTTTAATACAATTTTGATATATATATAGATACCAGTATACATTACGTATGCATCATCTAAAAATGTTGTATTAAACAATTATTAATTAATAATTTTAAAAGTTACGGTAATTCAGATTAACATTTTACAAAGATAAAAGATTTTATCTTTTTCACACCCATTGTCAACTGATAAGAAATGTTTTTTGCCAATGATTAACAGGTTCTATAATTACAAGTTCCCCTCGGTTACAGGGTGATCAGCGTATCGATGGAAAAGCTTCACCTACAGTGATGCCCAGATGCTGTATCTAAGGAGCTGCTACGTCACGCCGGATAAGAGAATAGAAATAATAGTGAATACCAGCATATTTCCCTTAAGGACCACCAGGGTAAAAAAGATTTCAAGAACTCTGATATCAAGATAATATGAAAGTTCAGAGTTGGCTTTTCCTATCTAGACTTCCTTTAAAAGGATCACTGATTATGAGTTTAACTATCCCTTTGGTATCTTTCTCTTCTCTTTTACAACACAGTAGTACTTCATTTACCAAGGAGGCTTAACCCAGGTTAGCCCAGTTGGTACTTCTGGTATAGGCACAGTTGCTTCATTTGCTAAGAAATCAGCCACCAGCGCATGTAGGCATATAAGCTGCCCTTGCCAGTCTTGTCACACCAGGAAGAAATCAGACAGTCAAAAAAGTGACTGGAAGCACAGTGGGAGGTACAATGTCAAAATTGAAAGATGCAGATTATAGCATTTTTAATCAAACTATATTGAAATTTGACACTGCAATGGTCCACTATGATGATAAAAGAATACTATGCCATATTTTATTTTCAGATTTATAAAAATATCTCCTAGAAAAGTTTTAATGATGAATTAGCTTTTGAAATTTTTTTTCTTACATATATTTTTTATTAACCATGTTCATTTTTTTTTTGATATTTAACAACTTGATAATCAAATAGTATAAATGATTACTTCAGTCGCCATCTTTGATTCAGCTGGTTCCACTTGTTTTGCTTTTCAGCTGCTGTTTAACTGAATCATGTGATAGGGTTTACCAGACAAAGCCTGAAAACGAATGAAGCAGACATTACATGTCAAATATGTTCCACCAGTTGCACGATCTCTTGACATCACCAAATTATATGAGACTTGTCACTTTAATCTTTATTTTTACTTGCATGAGTAACAAGATGGATGCCACATGTGGAACAGAATTTGTTTCTTTCCAGGGCACCTGAGTTCCACCCGGGTTTTAAGGTGCAGTTCTTGTTGCTCAGTCTTTAGTTTTCTGTGATTCATGTGCAGTAAGCAAGATAAGATTTCATCTGTTTTGTATAAATTGTTATACACCATGCATGACAGAAATATGTGCCATTTAGAATGGATACGTTGTGTTAAAAATACTCTAAATGAATGTGGTTGTTCTGAATATTTGTTAACTCAAATGTGTCTAAATCTATCAACCTAGCTAAGATTGTAGAGAAAAGGTTATGTGACCAATTTAAGCAAAAATGGTGTGCTACTGTTTATGAATCACCTACTTAAATGTCTGAATTATAGAATTTTTAAAAGAATTAAACCATTGTTTTGAAAAATATTTAATAGAACTTCCTACAGATTTAAGGAAATCTTTATGTAATTTTAGAAGTGTTAATAATAAACTGCCAGTTGAAAAGGGCAGGTTTTGGGGAATAGCAAGAGATTAAAGAATTTGTGATATTTGTGACTGTAACTCATTAGGTGACGAATTTCATTATTTATTCCAATGTTCTTATTTCAAAAAGGAGAGGAAAAGGTTATTGCCATAAGAATTCATTACAAATCCAAATGTTGATAAATTTCATGCTTTATTTAACTCAGACAGTTATAGTGTTATTTTCAAAGCTGCAAAATTTTGTAAAATCATACTTTCTTTAGTAAAATGATTGAAGTTACTGATTATTCATACATTTATTCAAAATTGAAGTTTATGTTTATATAATATGTCCGTCTTCCATATATTTGGAAATGCCTATCATGTATATATGTTAACTTGTTCATTGAATCAACTTATTTTGTTATATTGTGTTAATTTATGTTCAATTGTATATGTTCACATACCCTGGTTAAGGGTCTTGAGAAATAAAAACTTGAAACTTTTAAACAACCTAAACATCAAAAACAATTGTCCTTACTATTCGTGGAAACAGGGAACTGACCAAATTATGAAACCTGAAAATGGTCTCTGTGCTGAAAATTTTTGGTTAAGGTCTGGTGAAATGTTACTCACAGACTAGTACTGTTCCAAATTTTTGCACCTGGGTTTTAACAAGCTAAGCTAAACCACAAAATATATATTAGCTATTACTTGTCGCCTCCAATTTTATTACATGTCATGTATGTGAGTGAAAAAACCCAAAACTGATCTACTGTTGGTTATTGTTTATTGACCCCCCCTAATTTGTTTTACAACCACTGCTGTACCAATTTTCGGTAAATTAACTGTGAACATCACTATTAAACAGTTCCTTTGCATGCATTGCAATATAGTATGAGGTTACTGGGTGCATTAAACTGGTGTAACCTCACTACAGTTAATCCATCTTGATCATGTGTTGCTTTTTATTGTTTGTCTATGCTTTTCAATGTATGTCTGTTTGTTTGTTTGGTGTTGGTGGTTGATGTTGTCTGCTGTACTATGTAGTATTTTTGGGGATTCCTGTTACCTTTTATGTATAATTTTAATTCTGATGTTAAGAATAAACCTCTTAATTTTGGTACCAAATAGAAAAACAAAGGATATGGGGTATCCATCCATGACACAAAATCAGTACATTCACTGCATAAAACACACAAAAAGCAAATGAACAGCGCTTTTATTGCTGTTCTTCATCTCAAAGTCACAGTGAGGCCTTCAACACGAAGCAAAAAAACCCATCAAAAATCTCTTACCTCACTGCAAGTTTACGATGGCCCCTAGCATATACCTAGCATAATTGCTCCTCGGGATTCTGATCCCTTTACAGATTTCAGATCAGGATACCCAGTATGTATTCAACAAATGCAGCCTTCTGAGGTTCATACACTGCTTTTCTTTTTAAAAGAAATCAACTTGTTTTTTTGTGTTGTGCCATGTACCGTAGTATTGTTAAAATTTTTCATATGGTAAAGTATGTAAATGTAAATAGATTAATTTTGCCAAATATTTTAACCTTATACATTGTTACACTGTAAAATTATGGTATTCATTCAGGATATAACTAATTTAGACAACTGATGGATGACAATTACTGGTATCTCTAATACAAGGCAATCAACCTGCTGCCTTTTAGCAAAAATCCTGATCCTATACATTGTACATATTTTGAGATAAGAGATTACATGTATCTTTTTTTCTGATTACCTGAATTTATTTATTAAAATACAATTCTACATTCAATTTGACAGAACACTTACTGCAACACAAAGTGGTTAGTGGAATACTTCTATTGACAAAGCATGGACAAGAAGCTTTCACTTATGGGGAGCTTTCAAATCTTCTTCAGGTATTTATATGATCAGTTGATAAAATAGAATGGAATTTACAAATTTGTATGTTAAATTATAATTGTGGAATACATTTAGCTCACCATTGGCCTTTATGAGCTCTCATTACATTGTATACATCTTCTGTCTTGGATATGTGTCTGTTACAAACTATGTAAAAAATCTTCTGCTTTGAACCAATTGTCCTGTTGGAACAAAATACACAATAATTTTTTTG
This sequence comes from Mytilus coruscus, assembly GCA_017311375.1. Lineage (NCBI taxonomy): Eukaryota > Metazoa > Mollusca > Bivalvia > Mytilida > Mytilidae > Mytilus > Mytilus coruscus. The sequence continues at coordinate 44,273,805 of CM029599.1, read as the reverse complement.
CCATTTTAGTTTCAAGTTAATATTATATCCACACTCAATGAGTGGAGTTTATATTGCATTCACCTTTTATACCCCAAATGAGTTGGGGCTATATTGCATTCACCATTTATACCTCCAATGAGTTGGGGCTGTATTGCATTCACCTTGTCTGTATGTCCTTTTATATTGGAAAAAAATATGCTATTGAAAAAGAACGTTTTATTATATGATTAAAAAGAGTTTTCTTGGGAAAAACATCAACCAATTAACCACCTAGCAACACAAAGTAACTAATCAAGAACAAAAGGCCAGGTAGGATGGCGATATTAAAATTCCTTTATGATTTCAAATCAGACTTTTAATTGAAAAAAAGATTATTTATTTCATACCTTAAAAAAATATTTGAAAATAGCTTGTTTGTTCTTTGTTAATGTTTTTAGGAGTCAAAATTCCACAGTGCAATCAAAACCATATTGCCACATTCTTGGCAGCATATTTAGCTTTATTTCAAGTCACATATGTAATGCAGTGATGTGAACATTCCTAAGATCCTATCCATGCACATGTCAAGCAGTTTATTAATTATCATGATTACATATACTCAGATATTCAAGTTACAAAATGATGTGTATGTGAATAGGGGCATTTGTTATTTTATTAAAATTTAAAGTAGATAACTTTCAGAAAGAAGTGCATAGCGTATAAATATTTTATCTGTTTTACCTAAAATTATGGACAGAAGAAGGAGAACTCAATTCAAAATATTGCTGAAATTTTTCTTAATACAATGCAATTTTAATATTAAATAATTTTAAATTTTAAATACAAAAATAGAAGCAATTTTGCCCTCAACGCTCACAAAAACTTAAAATTTTGATTCACTATAAACATTATTAGAATTCAGAAAGATTTATGAATATGTATGTATGACATATTTATGAAGGATAAAATGAGAATGGAAACAGGGATGTGTCAAAGAGACAACAACCTGACCAAAGAGCAGAAAACAGCCCAAGGCCACCAATGGGTCTTCAACACAGCAAGAAAATCCTGCACTCGGAGGCAGGCTTCAGCCGGTCCTGAACAAAATGTGTACTATTTCATACAAATGGAAGTCACACTTAATTCCAAAACATTTAGATATATCGAAATTAAAAAAACATACAAGACTAACAATGGCAAGAGGTTACTGACTTGGGACAGGTGCAAAATGAGGCGGTGTTATACATGTTTTGTGAGATCTCAGCCCTCCGCCTATACCTCTACCCAATGTAGAATAAGCAAACACACAGCAATATGCATAGTAAAACTCAGTTTAAAAGAAGTCAGAGTCCGATGTTAGAATAGGTAACAGAAGAAACTAAGCAAAATGACAATGATAACACAAATTAACAAAGGACTACTAGCAGTTACTGACATGCCAGCTCCAGACCTCAATTAAACTGATTGAAAGATTATGTCTTCATCATCTTCATCATATGAAAATCAAGCACAATCCCTCCTGTTAGGACCAAATTTTGAATGAAATATCTTCAATTTTACAGATCATACAGAGAGGGAAATAGAGGGTGTTAAAGATACATAGTACAATGTTCATCAAATATTAGATGACTTTTTCAAAATTATTTATCTTTTGAAAATTGTAGACAATGAAAATTTGTAATTTTTAAACAATAAAATAAATGTCACTTTGTTGTAGGAAGAAAAACAGCAGTTTATAGACTCTTTTAGAGGACTAAATCCAGCTTCAAACTACAATACATTTTTATTAACAGTTGGAAAGAGACCAACAGTGCAGTATAAGATATACAAACAGTCATATTGCAGGTATGGTAATATTCACACAACATATGCAGCCTAATAATAATTATTAAAAAAAAGGTTTGGTGGTACTTACATTTAGTTTTAAAATGAGCACTTTATAAAAATTATATAAAAATGTTTGGTGGTACATGTAGATTTTAAATGAGATTCAGAGAACTTCAGCATGTTCAGTGTTACAAATCAGGAGTTTTAATTTGATTGACCTTATGATTTATATCCAAACCACTTGGAGGCTCTATATAATGGTTGCAAGTAAACATGAATCTTGGGTACATTTTTCTATTTTTGATAGCAGAGTTACATTGTATTAAGTAAATGTCCGATACAAGCTGTTGGATCCTTTCCAAGTTTTTTTTCGGAATTATAGAGGAATGCCCCCTGACCAATAATGATAGGCTGGTACATGTACAAAAAAATCATACCATTTTTCAGTTCTTTTAATGGCATTGTGACAAGCAAAACAGACAAATTCTGAAGAAAAGGTCTTTCTCTGTAGCAAGCAATGGAAGGGCATAATGAAAATAAAGCTTAAAATAATGAATTGACAAAAACCATGATTGTCATCTTGAAGGTCTTCAGTTGTGAGAAATTTGTGAGACATGACAGAAATGAGAACAATAATTATACATAAAGGGAGTCGGTGCTTTATTGCAAATTATGGCTAGGTTATATGAACACTTTTCATCTTAATAGATGTTATATTATCAGACAGTTTTATATTCAAAGGCCTTACTACCTTAAATCAATAGTCTGATATATTAATAGGCCATTAAGTGTCTAAATGAAATTTAAGCTAGTACCTATTTGAAATTTTAGCTAGAATAAGATGCCAAATGTGGGTCTTATAAAACCTACATTTTGTACTCATAATGAGTACTCTATAAAAAGATAATTATCTAAGGCCATAAACAGGATTAGCTGTTCCCAATACTTTGAGATATTTTATCTAGTTGTATTTTTTTACAGTATTTATGCAACATCAGAAAGTGACAGAGATGGTCTGGCAGTTTGTAATCTTCCTATGGTATAATGATATGTACATTTCATCAGCCCGCACAATGTTGTAAAGCTGTACAATGCATTGAAAAATTCTGTGATCTTCTCAGAACATGAACAGGTTAAAGTGAGTCTCAAGGGTATACTGTGTAGTAGAAACTGCTTAAATTCAGTCCTGATGACATTTGTTGACAAAGTAACTTAGTATCAATTGTGATCTCAGATTTGATTGAGAATGACCTTTTCAATAGACCACTTTGCAGTAATCTACAGTCCTGTGTTTTTGGAATGCAAAGTTAAAACATTATGAAAAGGATTGTGTATTGAATCATTTTTGGAAATATTTATTATCTTGCTGTCAAATGTTGCGAGACAAGTGTTACTTCCTATATATGTTAATTTATTTGTGTAATTTGTAACCTGCTTTTTATATTTTGTAAAATATATGAAACTTTTAAACAACCTAAACATCAAAAATTGTCCTTACTATTTGTGAAACAGGAACTGACCAAATTATGAAACCTGAAAATGGTCTCTGTGCTGAAAATTTTTGGTTAAGGTCTGGTGAAATTACTCACAGACTAGTACTATTCCAAATTTTTGCACCTGGGTTTTGACAAGCTAAGCTAAACCTATATATTAGCTATTACTTATCGCCTCAATTTTATTACATGTCATGTGTGGTGAAAAAACCCAAAACTGATCTACTGTTGGTTATTGTTTATTGGCCCCTAATTTGTTTTACAACCACTGCTGTACCAATTTTGGTAAATTAACTGTGAACATCACTATTAAACAGTTCCTTTGCATGCATTGCAATATAGTATGAGGTTACTGGGTGCATTAAACTGGTGTAACCTCACTACAGTTAATCCATCTTGATCATGTGTTGCTTTTTATTGTTTGTCTATGCTTTTCAATGTATGTCTGTTTGTTTGTTTGGTGTTGGTGGTTGATGTTGTCTGGTGTACTATGTAGTATTTTGGGGATTCCTGTTACCTTTTATGTATAATTTTAATTCTGATGTTAAGAATAAACCTCTTAATTTTGGTACCAAATAGAAAAACAAAGGATATGGGGTATCCATCCATGACACAAAATCAGTACATTCACTGCATAAAACACACAAAAAGCAAATGAACAGCGCTTTTATTGCTGTTCTTCATCTCAAAGTCACAGTGAGGCCTTCAACACGAAGCAAAAAAAACCCATCAAAAATCTCTTACCTCACTGCAAGTTTCGATGGCCCCTAGCATATACCTAGCATAATTGCTCCTCGGGATTCTGATCCCTTTACAGATTTCAGATCAGGATACCCAGTATGTATTCAACAAATGCAGCCTTCTGAGGTTCATACACTGCTTTTCTTTTTTAAAAGAAATCAACTTGTTTTTTTTGTGTTGTGCCATGTACCCGGTAGTATTGTTAAAATTTTTCATATGGTAAAGTATGTAAATGTAAATGGATTACTTTTGCCAAATATTTTAACCTTATACATTGTTACACTGTAAAATTATGGTATTCATTCAGGATATAACTAATTTAGACAACTGATGGATGACAATTACTGGTATCTCTAATACAAGGCAATCAACCTGCTGCCTTTTAGCAAAAATCCTGATCCTATACATTGTACATATTTTGAGATAAGAGATTACATGTATCTTTTTCTGATTACCTGAATTTATTTATTAAAATACAATTCTACATTCAATTTGACAGAACACTTACTGCAACACAAAGTGGTTAGTGGAATACTTCTATTGACAAAGCATGGACAAGAAGCTTTCACTTATGGGGAGCTTTCAAATCTTCTTCAGGTATTTATATGATCAGTTGATAAAATAGAATGGAATTTACAAATTTGTATGTTAAATTATAATTGTGGAATACATTTAGCTCACCATTGGCCTTTATGAGCTCTCATTACATTGTATACATCTTCTGTCTTGGATATGTGTCTGTTACAAACTATGTAAAAATCTTCTGCTTTGAACCAATTGTCCTGTTGGAACAAAATACACAATAATTTTTTGTCATTTTAGTTCCAAGTTAATATTATATCCACACTCAATGAGTGGAGTTTATATTGCATTCACCTTTTATACCCCAAATGAGTTGGGGCTATATTGCATTCACCATTTATACCTCCAATGAGTTGGGGCTGTCCTTTTATATTGGAAAAAAATATGCTATTGAAAAAGAACGTTTTATTATATGATTAAAAAGAGTTTTCTTGGGAAAAACATCAACCAATTAACCACCTAGCAACACAAAGTAACTAATCAAGAACAAAAGGCCAGGTAGGATGGCGATATTAAAATTCCTTTATGATTTCAAATCAGACTTTTAATTGAAAAAAAGATTATTTATTTCATACCTTAAAAAAATATTTGAAAATAGCTTGTTTGTTCTTTGTTAATGTTTTTAGGAGTCAAAATTGCACAGTGCAATCAAAACCATATTGCCACATTCTTGGCAGCATATTTAGCTTTATTTCAAGTCACATATATAATGCAGTGATGTGAACATTCCTAAGGTCCTATCCATTGACTTGTCAAGCAGTTTATTAATTATCATGATTACATATACTCAGATATTCAAGTTACAAAATGATGTGTATGTGAATAGGGGCATTTGTTATTTTATTAAAATTTAAAGTAGATAACTTTCAGAAAGAAGTGCATAGCGTATAAATATTTTATCTGTTTTACCTAAAATTATGGACAGAAGAAGGAGAACTCAATTCAAAATATTGCTGAAATTTTTCTTAATACAATGCAATTTTAATATTAAATAATTTTAAATTCTTTTAAATACAAAAAATAGAAGCAATTTTTGCCCTCAACGCTCACAAAAACTTAAAATTTTGATTCACTATAAACATTATTAGAATTCAGAAAGATTTATGAATATGTATGTATGACATATTTATGAAGGATAAAAATGAGAATGGAAACAGGGAATGTGTCAAAGAGACAACAACCTGACCAAAGAGCAGAAAACAGCCCAAGGCCACCAATGGGTCTTCAACACAGCAAGAAAATCCTGCACTCGGAGGCAGGCTTCAGCTGGTCCTAAACAAAAATGTGTACTATTTCATACAAATGGAAGTCACACTTAATTCCAAAACATTTAGATATACCGAAATTAAAAAAAACATACAAGACTAACAATGGCAAGAGGTTACTGACTTGGGACAGGTGCAAAAATGAGGCGGTGTTATACATGTTTTGTGAGATCTCAGCCCTCCGCCTATACCTCTACCCAATGTAGAATAAGCAAACACACAGCAATATGCATAGTAAAACTCAGTTTAAAAGAAGTCAGAGTCCGATGTTAGAATAGGTAACAGAAGAAACTAAGCAAAATGACAATGATAACACAAATTAACAAAGGACTACTAGCAGTTACTGACATGCCAGCTCCAGACCTCAATTAAACTGATTGAAAGATTATGTCTTCATCATCTTCATCATATGAAAATCAAGCACAATCCCTCCTGTTAGGACCAAATTTTGAATGAAATATCTTCAATTTTACAGATCATACAGAGAGGGAAATAGAGGGTGTTAAAGATACATAGTACAATGTTCATCAAATATTAGATGACTTTTTCAAAATTATTTATCTTTTGAAAATTGTAGACAATGAAAATTTGTAATTTTAAACAATAAAATAAATGTCACTTTGTTGTAGGAAGAAAAACAGCAGTTTATAGACTCTTTTAGAGGACTAAATCCAGCTTCAAATTACAATACATTTTATTAACAGTTGGAAAGAGACCAACAGTGCAGTATAAGATATACAAACAGTCATATTGCAGGTATGGTAATATTCACACAACATATGCAGCCTAATAATAATTATTAAAAAAAAAAGGTTTGGTGGTACTTACATTTAGTTTTAAAATGAGCACTTTATAAAAATTATATAAAAATGTTTGGTGGTACATGTAGATTTTAAATGAGATCAGAGAACTTCAGCATGTCCAGTGTTACAAATCAGGAGTTTTAATTTGATTGACCTTATGATTTATATCCAAACCACTTGGAGGCTCTATATAATGGTTGCAAGTAAACATGAATCTTGGGTACATTTTTCTATTTTTGATAGCAGAGTTACATTGTATTAAGTAAATGTTCGATACAAGCTGTTGGATCCTTTCCAAGTTTTTTTTCGGAATTATAGAGGAATGCCCCCTGACCAATAATAATAGGCTGGTACATGTACAAAAAAATCATACCATTTTTCAATTCTTTTAATGGCATTGTGACAAGCAAAACAGACAAATTCTGAAGAAGAGGTCTTTCTCTGTAGCAAGCAATGGAAGGGCATAATGAAAATAAAGCTTAAAATAATGAATTGACAAAAACCATGATTGTCATCTTGAAGGTCTTCAGTTGTGAGAAATTTGTGAGACATGACAGAAATGAGAACAATAATTATACATAAAGGGAGTCGGTGCTTCATTGCAAATTATGGCTAGGTTATATGAACACTTTTCATCTTAATAGATGTTATATTATCAGACAGTTTTATATTCAAAGGCCTTACTACCTTAAATCAATAGTCTGATATATTAATAGGCCATTAAGTGTCTAAATGAAATTTAAGCTAGTACCTATTTGAAATTTTAGCTAGAATAAGATGCCAAATGTGGGTCTTATAAAACCTACATTTTGTACTCATAATGAGTACTCTATAAAAGATAATTATCTAAGGCCATAAACAGGATTAGCTGTTCCCAATACTTTGAGATATTTTGTCTAGTTGTATTTTTTACAGTATTTATGCAACATCAGAAAGTGACAGAGATGGTCTGGCAGTTTGTAATCTTCCCTATGGTATAATGATATGTACATTTCATCAGCCCGTACAATGTTGTAAAGCTGTACAATGCATTGAAAAATTCTGTGATCTTCTCAGAACATGAACAGGTTAAAGTGAGTCTCAAGGGTATACTGTGTAGTAGAAACTGCTTAAATTCAGTCCTGATGACATTTGTTGACAAAGTAACTTAGTATCAATTGTGATCTCAGATTTGATTGAGAATGACCTTTTCAATAGACCACTTTGCAGTAATCTACAGTCCTGTGTTTTTGGAATGCAAAGTTAAAACATTATGAAAAGATTGTGTATTGAATCATTTTGGAAATATTTATTATCTTGCTGTCAAATGTTGCGAGACAAGTGTTACTTCCTATATATGTTAATTTATTTGTGTAATTTGTAACCTGCTTTTTATGTTTTGTAAAATATATGAATGAAGCTTGTATTCAGACAAGATCTATGTAGTGAGAAAGTTGGGAAAATATTAAATTACAATGTACATGTATTTTACTACCATGGATCTAAACATTTCACCGGTCAGGAGATTTAAAATTAGGAATAAAAGTTACTAGCTGCTTATCTGAAAAAAGATTTATGTTGTGAGAAAGTTACGAAAGTATAATATTAATTTAGTACTATGAGTCTGTATTATTTTGTGAATAGATACATTTTGAATGGTTTTTGGCAAAAATATATGATATGAAGCTTTAAAAATGCCAGTTCTGACAAAGGTCTATAGAAAATATTACATTTGATTTACTTCTTTAGGATTTATTGATGCCTTATGTCATATATATGTAATAATTGATTGACAATAATAAACATTATGGTTTAATTTGATAAAATGTTTGGACATGTATAATAACATTCCAAAGTGAAATAAAATTATTTGCAGTTTGAGCCAATATAAGTTTGTAAATTGAATTAGGAGAAAGATTTTAGAGAGTTGTCTACCCTTCTACAGCTGGCCCACACCATAGTTCTGAGGTTTCAAACTTCCCCAAAAAATTAATCCTGGAAATATAATTACTCGCCCTTTATATGATTATATAATTTATATCTCTGAAGTCACTTCTTCTGGTTTCAGACCTCAGTACAGTAAAAAAAAAGTTGAAAAAGTATGTATTTTTAGTTGAATTAGCCTTTAATAGCCTTTAATAGGAAGACTGTCATGCCCAGAACTGTTTCTTTCCAGGATAAGCAATTTTGAAGTTGACATGATTTTTATACGCCCGTTTACGGGACGTATTATGGTATACCGTTGTCTGTCCGTCGTCAACATGTCTACAATAACTCAAAAACACTTTAACCAATTTGCATGAAACTTTGGTGAATTGTTTATATCTATTGACATAAGCTCCTTTCGATTTTGATAAATTTTAGATTTTATGTTTAAGAGTAATGGAATTTTATTCATAAAAGGGTGATTTTCCAATTTTGGAAAATAACTCAAAAGTGCTTTGGGCAGTTTCTATGAAACTTTGGTGATTGGTTTATATCTATTAAAATAACCTCCTTTTAGTTTTTTATTAATTTCTGATATGACATTGAGGCGTTATGAAACTTTATTTGTTAAAAAGCGAGGGCACAGCTCTTTATTAGGACTGCTGTTTATATAGCCTACAGTAGGCTACACCTTATAGCTCCCTGGGTCATACAGAAATATGATAAAAATTGCCTAAATTGACATTGTTTTCATGATTATTTTTTACACTTTCTCACTTTTGCACATGATAACCTCCTCCCCCACAATCCTCATCCAATGATAACCTAATATTATATTAAGCTTTTTTTTTTCGATTATCAGAAAGCATCAGCAGTATGATATAGCTCATTTTACATATAATTTCCCAGCACCCATTTCCTTTACTAAACCGGTTGTACTTTAGAAAATGCACCAAGCCCTTTTTGGTCTGTGTAATCTAACCAAAATTTAAAAGTAAAACAACCAGAGCTTTAAAAACAAAACAATTGGTTAAAAGCTGTATTTTGTAATGCCTTGGTTGTCTTACCTAAGTTAACTTTAAACTTTTGAAGTTATGTACATTATTCAATTATTATATTTTGAATTTTAGTCCTTTAACCTCTTGGGCCAGGGTTTTCTTAATTTGTTTGTTTACAGACCGACAACCTCATTAAAAAAAAAAATCATAAAAATATATGTCGAAGTTGCATGCCATTTTTATTACAGCCAACTCTATAAAAACATTATCCTTAAAATGTAAATAAAAATACTGGTGTAGTAACTTCAAAGTATGTATGTAATTTTATTGTCGAGCCTGCGACTTTTTCAGAAAGCTCGACATAGGGATAGTGATCTGGTGGGCGGCATTAGCTAACTTCTTAAAAGCTTTATATTTTAGAAGCTATAAGACCTGGATGCTTTATATAGATGCCTTATGATATGAAGTTTCTGTCTGTCATATGTCCATTGTCCTTGACCTCATTTTCATGGTTCAGTGACTTCTTGAAAAAAGTCAACTTTTTGTAATGTTTATTTCTTTCTTATTATGAGTAATAGGATAACTATATTTAGTATGTGCGTACCTTGCAAGGTCTTCATGCCCGTCAGACAATTTTCATTCGACCTCAACCTCATTTCATGGATCAGTGAACAAGGTTAAGTTTTCGTGGTCAAGTCCATATATCAGATACTATAAGCAGTAGGTCTACTATTTTTAGTATATGGAATGATTGTAAGGTGTACATGTCCAACTGGTAGGTGTCATCTGACCTTGACCTCATTTTCATGGTTCAGTGGTCAAAGTTAAGTTTTTGAGTTTTGGTCTTTTTTTCTAATACTATATGCAATAGGTCAACTATATTTGGTGTATGGAAATATTTTATGATCTACATGTCGGTCTCACAGGTTTTATTTGACCTTGACCTCATTTTCACTGTTCATTTCTCAATGTTAAGTTTTTGGTGTTTTGGTCTGTTTTTCTTCAACTATAAGCAATAGATCAACTATATTTGTTGTAAGGAAGGATTGCAAGGTGTATATGTCTGTCTGGCAGGTATCATCTGACCTTGACCTCATTTTCATGGTTCATTGGTCAATGTTAAGTTTTCATGGTTAAGTTTGTTTCTTAGATACTATAAGCAATAGGTCAACTATATTTAATGCATACATTGATTGTAAGGTGTACATGTCTGTCTGGCATTGTTCATCTGACCTTGACCTCATTTTCATGGTTCATTGGTCAATGTTAAGTTTTTTTGGTTAAGACTTTTTCTTAGAAACTATAAGCAATAGGTCAACTATGTTTGGTTTATTGAATGATTGTAAGGTGTACATGTATTTCTCGTTTGGTTTATCTGACCTTGACCTCATTTTCTTGGATCATGTTTAGTTTATGTGTTACTTGTAGTAAAGCTTTATATTTAGGACTATCAACATAAAATCAATGGTTAGTAAAGAAGGCGAGACATTTCAGCGTGTGCACTCTTGTCAGACTTATAAATGAGATTCTTTGGAAGGGTGATGATTTATTTTTCACATGGTTCAAATAAATGAACCTTTGTTCTTATTGATGTTGCATAGAATTCTCATATCTATTGAGAACTTTACTTTATGACAAAAAAGACAATTTCAGCTTTTTAATTGTGGACTTGCCATATCTGTATGAAGCAACATTCCGCAGAGCTTGCATAGGGAGTATATATTTCCCAGTTGATACAATATCCAAGATCTTGTGTTTCTTATAATAATTTCCTTGGTTGCTGCTTGCAAGGAAGTGCTTCTGCTAAGAACGAGGCATTAAGGAGTAAGAGCAAAGACTAGTCAGAATAATGTGTCCATGTTGGAGTGTAACCTTGTAAAGTAGTGCTTTGAAAATCAGGTTCTTCATGTCAGCCTAGAACAAAACTGCATAGTTTCTTCTTCATCATCATCATCATCATTCCATCATCATCATCATCATCATCATCATCATCATCATTTATAAAAATTATATAAAAATGTTTGGTGGTACATGTAGATTTTAAATGAGATCAGAGAACTTCAGCATGTTCAGTGTTACAAATCAGGAGTTTTAATTTGATTGACCTTATGATTTATATCCAAACCACTTGGAGGCTCTATATAATGGTTGCAAGTAAACATGAATCTTGGGTACATTTTCTATTTTTGATAGCAGAGTTACATTGTATTAAGTAAATGTTCGATACAAGCTGTTGGATCCTTTCCAAGTTTTTTCGAATTATAGAGGAATGCCCCTGACCAATAATGATAGGCTGGTACATGTACAAAAAATCATACCATTTTCAATTCTTTTAATGGCATTGTGACAAGCAAAACAGACAAATTCTGAAGAAGAGGTCTTTCTCTGTAGCAAGCAATGGAAGGGCATAATGAAAATAAAGCTTAAAATAATGAATTGACAAAACCATGATTGTCATCTTGAAGGTCTTCAGTTGTGAGAAATTTGTGAGACATGACAGAAATGAGAACAATAATTATACATAAAGGAGTCGGTGCTTTATTGCAAATTATGGCTAGGTTATATGAACACTTTTCATCTTAATAGATGTTATATTATCAGACAGTTTTATATTCAAAGGCCTTACTACCTTAAATCAATAGTCTGATATATTAATAGGCCATTAAGTGTCTAAATGAAATTTAAGCTAGTACCTATTTGAAATTTTAGCTAGAATAAGATGCCAAATGTGGGTCTTATAAAACCTACATTTTGTACTCATAATGAGTACTCTATAAAAAGATAATTATCTAAGGCCATAAACAGGATTAGCTGTTCCCAATACTTTGAGATATTTTATCTAGTTGTATTTTTTTACAGTATTTATGCAACATCAGAAAGTGACAGAGATGGTCTGGCAGTTTGTAATCTTCCGTATGGTATAATGATATGTACATTTCATCAGCCCGTACAATGTTGTAAAGCTGTACAATGCATTGAAAAATTCTGTGATCTTCTCAGAACATGAACAGGTTAAAGTGAGTCTCAAGGGTATACTGTGTAGTAGAAACTGCTTAAATTCAGTCCTGATGACATTTGTTGACAAAGTAACTTAGTATCAATTGTGATCTCAGATTTGATTGAGAATGACCTTTTCAATAGACCACTTTGCAGTAATCTACAGTCCTGTGTTTTTGGAATGCAAAGTTAAAACATTATGAAAAGGATTGTGTATTGAATCATTTTTGGAAATATTTATTATCTTGCTGTCAAATGTTGCGAGACAAGTGTTACTTCCTATATATGTTAATTTATTTGTGTAATTTGTAACCTGCTTTTTATATTTTGTAAAATATATGAATGAAGCTTGTATTCAGACAAGATCTATGTAGTGAGAAAGTTGGGAAAATATTAAATTACAATGTACATGTATTTTACTACCATGGATCTAAACGTTTCACCGGTCAGGAGATTTAAAATTAGGAATAAAAGTTACTAGCTGCTTATCTGAAAAAAAAATTTATGTTGTGAGAAAGTTACGAAAGTATAATATTAATTTAGTACTATGAGTCTGTATTATTTTGTGAATAGATACATTTTGAATGTTTTTTTTTGGCAAAAAATATATGATATGAAGCTTTAAAAAATGCCAGTTCTGACAAAGGTCTATAGAAAATATTACATTTGATTTACTTCTTTAGGATTTATTGATGCCTTATGTCATATATATGTAATAATTGATTGACAATAATAAACATTATGGTTTAATTTGATAAAATGTTTGGACATGTATAATAACATTCCAAAGTGAAATAAAATTATTTGCAGTTTGAGCCAATATAAGTTTGTAAATTGAATTAGGAGAAAGATTTTAGAGGAGTTGTCTACCCTTCTACAGCTGGCCCACACCATAGTTCTGAGGTTTCAAACTTCCCCAAAAAATTAATCCTGGAAATATAATTACTCGCCCTTTATATGATTATATAATTTATATCTCTGAAGTCACTTCTTCTGGTTTCAGACCTCAGTACAGTAAAAAAAAAGTTGAAAAAGTATGTATTTTTAGTTGAATTAGCCTTTAATAGCCTTTAATAGGAAGACTGTCATGCCCAGAACTGTTTCTTTCCAGGATAAGCAATTTTGAAGTTGACATGATTTTTATACGCCCGTTTACGGGACGTATTATGGTATACCGTTGTCTGTCCGTCGTCAACATGTCTACAATAACTCAAAAACACTTTAACCAATTTGCATGAAACTTTGGTGAATTGTTTATATCTATTGACATAAGCTCCCTTTCGATTTTGATAAATTTTAGATTTTATGTTTAAGAGTAATGGAATTTTATTCATAAAAAAGGGGTGATTTTCCAATTTTTGGAAAATAACTCAAAAGTGCTTTGGGCAGTTTGTATGAAACTTTGGTGATTGGTTTATATCTATTAAAATAACCTCCTTTTAGTTTTTTTTATTAATTTCTGATATGACATTGAGGCGTTATGAAACTTTATTTGTTAAAAAAGCGAGGGGCACAGCTCTTTATTAGGACTGCTGTTTATATAGCCTACAGTAGGCTACACCTTATAGCTCCCTGGGTCATACAGAAATATGATAAAAATTGCCTAAATTGACATTGTTTTCATGATTATTTTTTACACTTTCTCACTTTTGCACATGATAACCTCCTCCCCCACAATCCTCATCCAATGATAACCTAATATTATATTAAGCTTTTTTTTTTCGATTATCAGAAAGCATCAGCAGTATGATATAGCTCATTTACATATAATTTCCCAGCACCCATTTCCTTTACTAA